>FR990062.1:9490609-10794109 GCA_905404095.1 Glaucopsyche alexis
GCCATAGGCTAATTTTTATTGCGACAAAATGTACTGTTTCCGCGGGATCCCCTTTTGCGCGCACGAAGTCGCGGACAACATCTCGTATATTATATAGATAAATAGATAGATAGAAGGTAGATAGATAGATGAAGTGTTCTTTAAAAATTACTATTAAAACTCTACCATACAGAGACGTATTCAGAAATTTGGCGCCCCGAGCCAAAAACTTTTGCCGCGCATATTAAACAGTAGCAGATTTTTTATCTTTTTTACAGGTTAAAAACTAATTATACTCTAATTAAATCATATCTAAAAGATATAACTAAATGTCAATAGTAAATAATATATAATTTATGCTGCGAGCGCGAGCGGAGTGAAATTTTTTTTTTTTTCATTTTATTTTTAGAATCTGAGAAGAAGCCGAGAGAAGCCTAAAACAAAACTTGGATACTAGTAATACAACAGTCTCTTTGTGGTAAACAACACGCCCCAAACCGTACGCCCGCCGGTACTAAATGATCGATACTGGGCCTCTAGTCAAGATGCGTTCGATAATTTCGACGGTGAACTTCGAAATCAAAAATGTATCAGATTTGACATATCAATCGTGTCTGAAAGTCTGTTTATACTTTATGTCACCGTAAAATTGTAAAATCAAATTGTAATAAAACTAACGATATTGTAAAAATATGTCGAAAGATTCTTTACTGTATATTTATATTCTAACGAAAAATAATGTGTTTAATTTTAACCAGAATATTCGCATCCGCAGTCTATCGACATTTTACAATTTCACTAGTTATATTACAATCTAACAGTTTTTACAACTTTACGGTGACATTTACAATATTAATAGTGCTCGAGGGGGCGCCCAAAAAACGCAGGTGGCAACTGGCAGAGTGCCTGCCATCTCACTCTACGAGTATCATAGAATACCCTCACATACATGGAAAGGGTTTTAAAATGATACTGTTTTTATTATTGTTATTATCTATCATCATACATTTTTTAAGCTCTATCTTTCTGAATAAGTCGACAAGATATTCAATACATTAGGTCTAGTCAGTTACGTATTAAAACAACTTGTTTAAACTTCAAATTTATAGATCGTGTCGGTAGATCTACACAGTAGGTATTATGTTTGTAATACTGTGAGCGAGCAAAATAAGTAAATATGGAAATATTATTTACTCTGCTATATCGTTTAGATTATGTTTGTGGTTATGTCACATATTGTTATAACTTATAAGCAATTTTCTCCTTACAACTTTAAATATCGCGTAACTCTACTACGAGCAAACTTTTGGTTTTAAGTTTATTTCTTTTAGTCTAATTCACAAGATCCCTGTCAGTGAATTTATGTCCAAGGGCACCGAAAATTAAGATCTAGGGCTCATTCGATTCGGTTAATGATCTCTAGAGACTTTCAGACAGAAATTCGCTGACAAGGATCTTGTGAATCAGACTAAAAGAAATAAACATAAAACCAAAAGTTTAAATAACTCACTACACCGATTTCGAGGCCAGTTACGCAGGAGTAATTTTATAATGCCCAAATGTGTGCGCAGTACCCAAGAACACTCTCTCTACCTTTATTCTCATAACCCAGCGAGACGGATAACCGACACGACTGACGTGAGATCAGGCGGAGGTCCGACTTTTTACATGCCCATCCGACGCACGGATCATTTTTCATGTCTGATCAGCCTGTACCTAACCAAACTTGGAAACAACGTTTTTTTATTACAATGCGGAAATCGAACCCACGACCTGGTCGAGAACCAAGCTCTAAGCACTAGACCACGGACTGTTGGTATACTAAATACCTAATCTAAAAAGTACCTAGATAATATATGTGTTAAGTTACAATTATTACAACCTACAACCGTTTAATACACATTTGTATGTTAATTTAGAACATTGAACATTATTATGCTAATTGACTGCTTATCAATTTGCTAAATATATATTATTAAGATAAGAAATTTAATTTCTTAACAAAAAACCTACCGAAAAGTAAGGAAAATAGCAGGTGCACCATAATTTTTGGTTTGAGATTATTTTTGGGATCTTTTTCACAAAAATTCAAAGTACCTAGTTCTACTAGCTCGTACCTACACTAAATTTCTTTCATGACTACGAAAACAACGAAAATAGTCTTCAGACACCCTTAGCCTAATTCTAGTAATACTTAAATATCTTATCATAATTAATCTTTGTCCTTAATAAATATATTACATATCTATTTTTAAACGACTTCCAAAAAGGAGGCGGCATAGAAAGCATTGTGTATGAAACAGCAGATTTTTTTTTCAAGTAGGAAAGTTGGTCCCATAATAAAAGTTGCTTATGAGAGTATATTCATTTCTGAAGTTTGGATGGTGGGTAAAAAAGGACCCGGTAATTTTTTTTTGTATGTTAGACCATAATTCCGCCGTCTGTGGACCGATTTTCAAACTTCTTTTTTTGATGTAAAGGGTATAATCCCATGTTGGTCCCATTTAAAAAAAACCTGATGATGGGATCCATAAGAAATCGAGGAAACTCCACAAAATTTAAGGTATAATCCCAAGTTGGTCCCGTTTTCAAAAAATTGGTGACCTGATAATGGGATCCGTGAGGAATCGAGAAAACTCCTCAAAATTTATATGGACACATATGGTGATTTCATCGTTTTTTGAAGTAGTCCAAGCATATGCTACCAAAAAGTAAGATTTTGATCCAAGGTATACCCTGGATCCAAAAGTAAAGAACAGAACTCCTGACTCCTTACAGATACATGTTTGGGGATTTCGGCGTTGTGTAAAGAACTGCAAGTATATGCCACTATGTCAGTATTACGCTAATCATCATTATCAACACCATCATCACACCATACATCATCATATTATGTGATTTCTCATAGTATTTTACACCGACACGGATATCTTTGAACATTACTCTGCCATTTATGGACCTCTTTGTAAAATTATTTTGTTGTTGTACAGGATAAAATTCTAAATTAGTCCTTTAGTTACAAAAGAAGAAAACTGATGATGCGATCCATAATGAAATATAAGGAACTCTTCGAAATTTATATGGACACATATACCTAGTGGTTTTAACTTTTTCTGAAGTAACACAAGCATATGCTACAAAAAATAAGATTTTGTACCAAAGTGTACCCTGGATCCATAAGCACTGAACAGAACTCCTCAGTTTTTAAAGATACGCATTTGGTAATTTCGGCATTGTTTAAAGAATTGCAAGCATATGCCATTTACTTTGTAACATACAGTAATCATCATCATCATTTTATTACCAATACCTAATGGAAGCTTGGCGGTAATTATACATTCGATCGTTTATTTTAGACATTCCTAAGATGTATTAATAATAATTTTACAAATATGATAAATGACTAAAAAGTGTAAAATTATTATTTTTAAACAAAAAATTAAACCGACTTCTAAGAAAAATACACAAAAAAGTATGAAATAAGACGTTTTTTCTAAATAATTCCCCTTTTGAATTTGGCTAAAATTTTAACTATTTCTCTACTCAATCTTCTTAATTTTAAAGTCGGTACCAGCAGATTTTAACGTTTGTTCTATAAAATATTGTAGGGTATTATTTGGGCTGGTAGCGAATTCAAAATTAAGAAGTTTGAGTAGAGAAATAGTTAAAATTTAACCCCAATTTAAGAGAGGATTTATTTAGAAAATAAGTTTTACTTCATACTTTTTTAAGTATTTTTAATTTAGAAGTTGGTTTAATTTTTTTGTTTAAAAATAATTTGACAAATGTATATTTAAAAAAATAATATATATTTAAAATATTTTTTTTATTAAAATTTTAAACCAAAATGAAATTTTGCGCCCAATGCACCCAAAAAATAGTGCTAACGCTATATGACGAACCAATTGCGTATTTTTGAAATTAATATACAAAAATATATACAAATTAATATATATAAAAATTGATTTAAAGTAATATTCAGAAGGAAAGCTGGTTTGTATGCACGCCTCGACTACATAGGTACCTACATTTCTAGGGTTCCGTTATCCGTAGTAACTACAAGGAACAATTAGTTTTGTACTCACTTTCAGGCCCGCCAATGAACCAATGGGTGTGTCCGAGAACAGGAAGGCATCCAATATCTGGTAAATTTTTTGACAACTCATACAGCGGTTTTCTCAAACGTCGAAAATGCAGGTAGTATATGCAAGAAAATATCACAAATAATAGTATTATTAACATTTTGTATTTAATTTAGTATGTAAACAATGATAATTTGTACGCTTATTGAAAAGCGACTGTTCGTTAAGGAAGCGCGAAAAGTTATGATGTACTTATTAACACTATGCCGCAAAAGTACCTTCACGATGTTCGAAGTAGTTTAACAAATATACGATTTAAATACGAGCACGCAACTCCTAAAAAACCGGCCAAGTGTGAGTCGGACAAAGAATTCATACAAAATGGCAAAAAATCACGTTTGTGGTGAAAAAGATCATGGTACATACAGCCGGGTGACAGACAGACGGACGGACGGACAGTGATAAGGTCCCGTTTTTACCCTTCAAAACTCTAAATACGACGAAAAAAACATTATGTAGGTCTCTATATAATATCTACTATAATTATGTTGCCCGCGACTTCGTGCGCGCAACAGCTAATTTTTCAGAAGCCGTACATTTTTCCGCGATAAAAAGTTTCCTATGTCCTTCCCCGTGGTATGTCTATGCCAAATTTCATCAAAATCCGTCCAGTAGTTTTGGAGCCTATTCAATGCAAACAAACAAACAAGCAAACAAACTTTTCCTCTTTATTATAATATAATAGTATACATTATAATATTATGTATTAAATAATATATTTTATTTGACGACTGAAATTGTAGCAAATAGTAAGATGGCAAATAGTTCTACATTAAAAAATATGGAGTAGCAATTCACTATAGCTTTTTAAATTAAAAAATCATGCAGTTAGTAAGTTCATTGTTACTATATGAATACTTAATACTTTGCTCTAGTACCTAGTGAGGGAAAAATTAAAAGATGGTGATAGGTACATACTCATAAAATTAATCACAAAAATATTAGTCTGACCGGCACTCGAACTAGAGACACCAATTTGCTAACAATACAACTCAAAAAGTCTAACGCAAACATAGCTGGGCCACGCGCTTTCACAATTAACTGAGACATTTTGAGAGCGAAATAACTCATCTTATTCTATAAACGAACAATTCTTGTATATATTATATAAATAAAATATCTATCATCTATACTTCTATACTAATATAATAAAGAGGAAAAGTTTGTTTGACAGAATAGGCTCCGAAACTACTGGACCGAATTTGATGAAATTTGGCACAGATGTAGAGTAGACCACGGGAAAGGACATAGGCTACTTTTTATTGCGGTTAAATATACGGGTACCGCGAAACTTATTTTAGTGCGCACGAAGTCGCGTGCAACATCTAGTAATATATTATAATTCTCGTGTCACAGTGTTTCTTAGGGAACTCCTCCGAAACGACTTGATTGATTCGTATGAAATTTGCAGGTGTGTTCGCCAGGTATTGGCGTATGTTATAAACTATTGTCCACACTCCATACCCATAAAAAGTGATTAGGATTGCTATTTCGTATTGCGTAGCACATAATGCTACGCGCGTAGACATCGGCGTAGCTACGCCTACGCGTGTGTTTGTTCTACGATTATTTTAAATCTAGGAATTCCTCAATTCTACGATTAAACTAGACCACTATGATTAAGAATTTAGGGCTTAATGTTTTCAATTAATTCTAAGTAATTAAGTATAATAAAAAAAATAGAAATTGGAAAGTACGGATAATAAGAATAAGAATTAAAAAAAAGTAATAATTGTAAAGAAGTTTTGCTTAGCACAAAAACATATTACAAAAACATATATTTATATTTTTGACTGGGCACAGCCATTCCCAGAAAACATCAAGTAGTTTACTGTTTATTCCATGTGCGAGAACCAACAACTACGTCAACGCCTTGGCAATTGCTGAGGACGTCAGTGTTTGCTCATCAATCGCCATGTTCAAATCACACGCACAAATATTGTCAGATACATGTTATTGCCCTCCGAATGCCATGAACTTCGCATCAACCATTCACGCTATGTAAAGTCAATTATAGAAAATTTTGGCACTTAATTTACTGATAATAATGAAAAATAGTAGATAATCAAATATTATTATATGAAAGTAGGTAATTGCTATGTCTATACTAATATAACAAAGAGGAAAGGTTTGTTTGTTTGCATTGAATAGGCTCCGAAATTACTGGACCGATTTTGATGAAATTTAATAGAATAGACTACGGGGAAGGACATATGGTACTTTTTATTGCGGAAAATGTACGGTTTCCTTGAAACTTCCTTTTGCGCGCACGAAGTTGCGGGCAACATCTAGTTTTAAATAAGAGACGAAGATTTAAATTTTGCTGCCGTAGTAACTGTTATTAAGCTCAATATAATACGAGTACCTACCTGTCCACCGATTTATCACAGCTATAGGTATTGGAAAAATGGACCTTCTCTCCATAGTCCATAATATAAACTTTGAAAGTCTTCTAATAAACCGACCTACGAGTATCAAACAAAGTAAGGAAAAGATGAAGTAGTTTTAATCCAAAGCCTAAACTTTTTAAGCAGTTTTTGCGTGACCGAGTAACAAACATCCATCCACACAAACTTTCACATTTAGAATAGTAGTAGAAGTAGTAGTAGGGTTTTATTAGTTGCCTGGAAGAAACCGCTTCAGCAGTAAGGCCGCCAAGGACTTTATTTATTATTATTATTTTCAGTATGTACTTTTTATTTATTTATTTATATTTCTGCTCTTTCGCAAAGCTCAATAATTAATACTAAAAAACAAAAATTAAAATAAGCATAACTTAATGTCTATCAAAAGGTTACGTTCCGTTACGTTTGAGTTACGTCCGGTTGAGTTACGTTTGGAAGGATAGTGCGATACTGAAAATTTTGCCGCATCGGAACCGAACCGAAACTGAATCACAACCATTACGTTTGAGTTACGTCCGGTTGAGTTACGTTTGGAAGGATAGTGCGATACTGAAAATTTTGCCGCATCGGAACCGAACCGAAACTGAATCACAACCAAAGCATAGTTGAACCTGAAACTCAATTCTCGTATTTAAATACTTTCATTTTACTTTGATCGTATTATTAGTGAAGCGACATGTTATCATAAACCGATTTTGTGAAGTTTGGACCAATCAGAACGCGTTTTACGCTGGTTAATAACGTTTACGAGAATACCGGTTTGGCAGTTTTAGCGTATCGGGACTTGATTGTAACTGTATTAATGCAGGTTTTATTTAGCAGAATTGACCCGCAAAATCCAAGCGATAAACAATAGCAGATCTCCCTGCAGGAGAGCCGGCTCGATCGCGTTAATTCCGCGGTGTGACAGAAAACCGGCGTGAAACTTTAACAGGCTTTGTTAAAATGGCACTAAAGACGATTCTAAATAATATAGCCTTATACGATTATTGAGACTGTTGTATGTTGGATCTGTTGACTCAGCAGCATTTATCATAAACTCACGGTGGAGATATTCAATGATACAATGATTGTATATTCTTCTTTATTACATATGTTCTACATATAACATCCATATAATATATCTTATCATACATATAATATGTTAAGGAGGCCAAATAGACATACACACGTCTAAGCTATACATAACCTTATGGCTAACTGAATATTCTATCTCAGGCATCAAAGTGACACCTATGAATGACAGATTATCTTTTTAATAATGTTACATCATTATGCAACAGAGACCAAAATTTTACATAACTACTAGCTGACCCGTCCACGCGTTGCTGTGGCTAAAGTTTTTGTTATATTACATTATAGTAAACAATCTAAGAGGAACGATAAGAGAACATCAGTCACGGAGTCCACTATGCTTTTTCACACAGATGGTATTCGTAAAAAAATATGATCTCCTTATTTGACTTTCTACTACTATAACCCTTTAGTACAATGAAATTATTTACGAACAAAGACGAAAATGTTGATGTTGGTATACACGTTCATAGATTTACCATAGCAGCGCCATCTATTGATTACTTACTCAACCCAGTCGAAAGGTATCGACATCTGTTAGAATAATTTGGAGTTAACAGATAATTGTGACTGTCAAATAATAACAGACAAATAATTAGCAATAAATTAAAATTGCGACTATAATTTGAGATTTAAACTATCCTATCTCTCAAGTTGGATCGAACTGCACATGGTGTGCGAATTTCATTATAATCGGTTAAGTGGTTTAGGAGTCCATTGAGGACAAACATTGTGACACGAGATTTATATATATTAAGATAGATGTTGCCCGCGACTTCGTGCGCGCAAAAGTTAATTTCACAGAAACCGTAAATTTTTCCGCGATAAAAAGTAGCCTATGTCCTTCGCCTTAGACTACTCTACATTTGTGCCAAATTTCATTGAAATCGGTCCAATAGTTTGAGCCTATACTCCTAAAAAGGAGAAAAGTTTGTTTGTTTAAAACAAACTTTTCTCCTTTATTTTATTACTCGTAGTAGGTATAGATATTATAGTAAAGTATAAATACGTAATAAGAACGTTGATTACTTAATATAAATATGTATGAAAAAACATAATTGAAGGCTTGTTAGGTGCAAATTTTATCGGTAAGTATATCATTTAATATGAGTGATACAATCATGATATAATACTGGCAGTAATTTTTTTAGCAGTCGCGTGTATACGTGAAGATGTAAGCAAACAAAAATTTGTTAAATATCCGCATTAAACGTTGAAACTACTTGTAAATATTAGTTATTTTTTAACATAATAAAGTACACAGCGTGCTTCAAAACATTTTGTACCTATCTCCTAAAAATGTGAAACACACAAAATATAAGTAAGATACTTTTTATCGCGACAAAATGTACAGTTCTTGCGCGATATACGCATTTCGTTACTATAAACACACTAAAATCGTACAATAAACCTTTAATTTGCAATAACAAAATATATTGAGATCATTATTTGAGATATTAAACCGACTTCCAAAGTAAAAATATACAAACAAGTATGAAATAAAACTTATTTTATAAATAATTCCCCTTTTAAATTTGTCTATTTCTCTACTTAATCTTCTTAATTTTGAAGTCGCTACCAGCCCAAACGATATCCTACAATGTTTTATAGAACTCACGTTCATATTTGCTGGTACCGACTTCAAAATTAAGAAGATTAAGTAGAGAAATAGACAAATTTAAAAGGGGAATTATTTATAAAATAAGTTTTATTTCATACTTTTTTGTATATTTTTACTTTGGAAGTCGGTTTAATTTTTTGTTTAAAAATAATAATTTCACCCTTTTTAGTGATATATATTGTTAAGTTATTATTAATACGTCTTAAAAACGTCTAAAATAAACGATCGAATGTATAACTGAATACGCCTCAAGCTTCCATTAGGTATTGTTATTAAGATGATGATGATGATTACTGTAAGTTACAAAGTGGCATATGCTTGCAGTTCTTTAAACAATTCCGAAATTTTCTAACGCATATCTTTAAAGACTGAGGAGTTCTGTTCAGTGCTTTTGGATTCAGGGTATACCTTGGTACAACGTCTTATTATTTGGAAGAATATGCATGTGTTACTTTAGTAAAAGTCAAAATTACTATATGTGTCGATATAAATTTCGAGGAGTTCCCTCGATTCCTCATGGATCGCCTCATCACGTTTCCACTTTAGTGACTAAAGGACCAATTTCGAATTAAACCCTTTACAACAACAAAAGAATTTTGCAAATAGGTCCATAAACAGCAGAGTAATGTTCAAAGATCTCCGTGTTAGTGTAAAATACTATGAGAAGTACCTTTTTTATCATCATAATGTGATGATGTGTGGTGTGATAGTGGTGGTCATGATGATGATTACTCTAATTGACAAAGTGGCATATGCTTGCAGTTCTTTAATCTACGCCAAAATCCCCAAACATGTATCTATAAGGAGTCAGGAGTTCTGTTCTGTACTTTTGGATCCAGAGTATACCTTGGAGCAAAATCTTACTTTTTGGTAGCATATGCTTGGACTACTTCAGAAAAAGTTGAAATCACCATATGTGTCCATATAAATTTTGAGGAGTTCCCTCGTTTCCTCATGGATCCCATCATCAGGTCACCAATTTTCTGAAAATGGGACCAACTTCGGATTATACCTTTTACATCAAAAAAAGAATTTTGAAAATCGGCCAACAGACGGCAGAGTTATCCGCGAACATACAAAAAAAAATATATATATATATATATATATATATATATATATATATATATATATATATATATATATATATATATATATATATATGTCGGAGCGTGTTAAAGCTAAGATTGTCTTTGATTGGAGACGTCAAATAGTTTTACTATTTGGACTTGTTCGATGCCAGTAATGACAGATGTGATAGAAAAAGAAGGGTTGTCATGGAGACTGGGGTATTATTTGCCTGAATTTGGGAATGACTGGATTATAAAAAGCTCAGGAATCAGGATAATACGGAAGTCGTGAAATACGTGGCATCGAACTTGTCACGTTTCTGATCGTTCAGCGTTTGAGCTATTCGATAATATTGTAATAAATATCCTAATGGAGCCTTCGTTATCAGAAGTGCGATGAAACTCACGACCCACATAGAAAGACCCTTCGGAGCATAACGTGCAAAGGGCAGAATGAGAATGACACGCAGGATGAGCAAATTGCTTATATCGCAAATGAACAAATGCGTAGAGTCCAAAACGTGGGGAAAACTAAAAGTTGTCCGACGAAAGTAATAGAATATTAGATCGAAACCGATCAGAATGACACTAGAGTCAGAAGAGTGTATTTACTACTGTTAATCCGTAGCGGAGACTTAGTACACAAGATTCTTGACTTGAAGTTGAATTGTATTGATCGCTAAAAATATAATAATAACAAACATAAGAGATGGAAAGCCAAAACTAGAGAATATAAGATCCTGTGGTCAACACACTGCTCGCAAATACTTTGTTTGTGGTTGATAGGGACACAAGTCAATTGATTGTCCTGCATAAGGAAAAGTTTTGTTAAAGACGTTGAGCTGCATCAGAACATCAAAGCTAGTTTAATAGCAATTCTGAGATATGACATGTATTGTTTATTTTTATTTTACAGCGGGAGACAAGGACACTATTTATTGACATACTTGGAGGGTATTGACGATAAATCACGTGGCAGATGCAGTTCTGCTCTCTTAAGTTGGTAAATAAGAATAAAGGATAATGTATTGGGCATAAAGATTCCAACTTGGACACTCAATAACTGTGGTGAGCGTATTCCTTCCATTACGATATTTTTCTCGAAATATTGGTAGAATTGATCTAGTATTGTTTATGAAGTCTCTTTCATATTTTGATACACATAGCGAAATTACCTAGCTAATAAAGATCATATAAGATGTTGCTTCTCTTGTTGCTAATGGCTTCATGGTCTAACCGAGTTAGCGCATCTCAAACTAAGATTTTAGGTTAGATACTAGTTTGTGTATGGAACGACTGCATATGTGTGTACCTACCTACTTATATAGCTACGCGTAGCCTGTTGAAGTCTGAGACGATGTGCATGAGTGTAATAATTTACTTTTTACAGTGTACTGCTATTTTGCAAATGATGCTATAAGAATGTATGACATAGTTGTTTAAATTTTGCAAATTTAAGTAATCTTTGTTATGTTATAGAAGGAGCGTGATCTTGCGCGTTCTCACGAATGACATTTTTATTTGAGTACATAATAACTTACAATTGATTTCATGAGACAAAAGTAAAAAGAATATTTAAAACGAACATAAAATTATAGTACTTCGCAACCTTTGGATCAAATTGAAAATACAGTTTTGACCGTTTGTAAGAATCTAACTTTGCAATAAGGATTCACATGATACTTATAGATAGTAGATAGTAGTAGAAAATTCATGTGTCAGGCGCTAGATTATTGTCTAACCAAGTGAAATTGTTTATTAATTTGGAATGATACGTATGTACTTTGGGATGATTTTATTTTGACAGATAATTATTGTTTGCATAAATTCTCTCTTGGTTTTAGTATTAGGTACAAGGGGGCAGTTCGGTGCAACGAGAATGGCGACATTTCAATATATCGCTCTGTCTTACAGGGTTAACGTTACATAAAAGCTACTTAAAACCACAACAGATGACACTATGTCGCTTCTGCCTCGCGCTATCGAAAACGCTAGACTTATGTACATGAGGCTCACGAGTGATTAATGTATTGTACCATAAAGACTAGCCAAATGGCAGTCACCAGTCCGATTAAGTTAAAACAACTTAAATGACATTAACGTAGCCCCATTCGAAAGAAAAACAAAAAAAAATGAATATATTGTTCTGCAGTATTAATGAATTGTTTATGGAGATGGTAAATCGGTTTTGTTGGAATATCAAATTGTATTCGAAAGAGGAATTTAACGATATCTTAAACTATAATTACGTATCTTAAATTTGTCGCCATATTCATATAGTCAATTAAGTAGTCCTCCTTTGTTGGAAGGCGGTTAAAATTTTTAAGAGGCAGCTCACTAGAGGCGCTTATCTGGTCCCAATTTTTTTTGTATGAGGTCGACATTCTTCTCCGTAATAAGTGTTCTGTGATTAGGTAGTGTGGTGGACTGATGCAACTTCCAGTTGATGAGAGATCCGAGCCCCAGCGTTGGGAATGTTAGTGATCAGAGCCGAGCCATTGAAAAAAATGTTTACTTAGAACAAAGAAATAACAACTTATTTCGATACGATACGAATGACTGTTTTTTTTTACTATTATTTAACGAAATGACGAATCATCTATCTTCTGAACATAGGTTTCTGTTTTAAGAAAAAGCAGGCATAATGAAGGGGTTAATATCCGATTTTGCTAATAATAATTGTTTTCCTAAGGTCTATGGAGTATTTTGTATAACGGCCCCCAAACCTTCAGAAAAATGAACCACTTGAACCTAACCGGAAATGTCAACCTATGGCAACGTCATCATATAGACACAACATACATACTCTAGTTTGCGAAAACGAACATCAAAGCAAATCACCAATCTTTGTCCTGATCTTACTTTATCTGATATTTATGAGCTATTTGTACTTATAAATATTGTGAATTATTGATCGGTAAAGTTTTAAGTAGAAAGTAATGGCAAAGTTTCAGAAGCCTGAATTTTACTTGCGCATATTAAAACCGTGGACTTAAAATTGCAGTTACTTCCAATGAAGTTAAAGGATATCGACCAGAAAGTAACAGATGTAGAAGTAAGCTTATGAAATGTCAGGAGGAGGTTTATCACTACTGGTATATTCAGTCATCTCTGTGTCAACTATCAGTTATTCTGAACCCCAATTCTCGTAGTTGACTTACACTTTTAGTTTGCTTTTGTTGAGTTGTGGATGACTAGTCCTGACGTCATGAACTGATTTTTGGAGTTGTGCCCAATCAAAACGGGTTTGACGTTGGTTAGACGTTTGTGGGAGTGCCATTTTTGCAGTTTTAATATATTATCAGGACTGGATCGTAACTGTACTGTTACGGAATTTGATTAGTAGAATCGACCTTTTGGTTTACTTTGTGGGCTTCGAATGTATATTGTTACACATGCTAAAATCAAATTGCCTAGAATATTGTGGTACTTAGGTAAAACCAAAAATACTTAAAAATTGTGCGACAGGAGACCTAAGATTATCTTAACGACTAGCAACGCATTTATGAGTCTTTTGGTATGGTAATAAAAGCGACGGCTATGGTTATTTTCCATCAACAATCCGATTGCTCATCTGTAAACGTGAAAATGAACCTCGAGTTGAATACCCTTGTCGTTCGTTATAAACGCACCAAAGTTGCTTACGACCAAACGATTATTAAATTTATGAGAAAGAAACGTATAATTTCCATCAGAAACTTTGAAAATTTATATTGATATCAATCTTTAGCGTAATCGTCCTAATATGTGTTATGTTAACTTAGTGTAACAAGTTACAACTGCTTACATTCGGCGGGAGTATTGTGAAACACCTGACCCTTCAACATTAATTGCAGTGTGTATAGCTAGAAAAAATACGAAATACTTTTGACATTGTAACTTTCTTTTCGTTCGCTCCAGTGCAAGCTCCGATTTCATGAAAAACTAAGATTCCCTTATATCTCGGAGAGTTGTGAAGGATATGATATTCAAAAAAAGCTCAAAGGACGCGTATTCACAAAAAAAAAAAAAAAAAAACGAAAAAAGTTATGGCTGAAACAGTGAAATAAAAATTAAATTTTATTCAGATTCTTTTTTATATTTTTTGGAGCGCGATAATTTGGAAACGGAGAATTATTTCAAAATTTGCGAAAAATTCCTCTGGACAATTTAGTCAGCTACAATTTGAGCCTAAAACAAAGACGATCGGGTTGCCCGGTCTAACATTTTTGCGACAGTATTTTTTTTTTTTCGAATTATGTGGAATAATTTTTAAAGTAGTCGATAGTCATGTGAGGCACTAAATCTTTATTTATTTCTTGTAAATGTGCTACCGGTTCGGTCAATGTTTTTTTTTTGCTCGCCCGTCTCTGCTTCTGGATGTATAAATTATTAAAAAAGTTAAATGCAAAAATATTTTGTTAAAAGTTCGTGACGTGTATGCAATACGACTGCTCTGTTTAGCACTAAAGTAAAATGATATTAGCTTTTGGTTTAATAGTAGGTTTAGTTATTTCACCAAGATGTTCGGCGCGCTCAATCCGGTAATAATCTAAGCGGTCCAAAAGACATTAAGATTTTGAAGTACATTGTAAACTGTTTGTTAAAAGATGTAAACTGTGAATATTTTTGTTTGCACCTGTTAATTGCAACTGTAGATTGCGAATGCGAATTGCGACTGTGGATTGCGAGCGAGGATTGTGATTGGGTGCCGGACGGAGGCAGCCCATTACTTGACGAGAGTAGGCACCGGAGAGAGGTGGCCTTGTGACTGGGTGCCGGAGGGAGGCAACCCAGTGGTTTTTTGTAGTGAGGTGCACCGGAGGGAGGTGGCCTTGTATTGTACATGATGGGAATATAACAGCATCGTTTTTCGATATTGAGATTGGTACATGTAAAGTGTGAAGTGTGTGGTAAAGCATGTCATGATTTATTTGGTAGCAAGATTATGGTTGATATTGTGTTGTATCTGTATACTTCATGTGTGTTTAATCTGAGAGTATAAAATGTAAATTAAAACTTAACTCTGAGAACACTAGATAGAGGTTAGATGAAGGATGTTAATTAGAGTGTAATTGACACAGGAGGGAGGTATTGATGTGTTAGAATATGATAAAATTAAATGTTATGTCCATGGATTAAAGCAGTTCTTATTAATTTTCCGAGGTCAGGTTGACCGAGTGAGAACCTTTTACTGTGCTGTCAAATGTTTTTTTCAGAAACTTGAAACGAAGACGTGAGACGCTTCACACCGGGACGTGTGCATGGACAGAATAGCCGTGTCGGAGCGTTGATGCACATAAATATTCTTCACACAAGGATCTCAGAGTCACCAGGGTGATCTTGTCGGAGTGTCAACGGATTTGTTTCGCACAGGGACGTGCGAATTGTCAGAATGGCCGTGTCGGAGCGTGTTAAAGCTAAGATTGTCTTTGATTGGAGACGTCAAATAGTTTTACTATTTGGACTTGTTCGATGCCAGTAATGACAGATGTGATAGAAAAAGAAGGGTTGTCATGGAGACTGGGGTATTATTTGCCTGAATTTGGGAATGACTGGATTATAAAAAGCTCAGGAATCAGGATAATACGGAAGTCGTGAAATACGTGGCATCGAACTTGTCACGTTTCTGATCGTTCAGCGTTTGAGCTATTCGATAATATTGTAATAAATATCCTAATGGAGCCTTCGTTATATATATATACAGCCGAACGTATAACCGCCTCCTTTTTTTGGAAGTCGGTTAAAAAATTACACTAACTCCCAAGTTGGACCAAATTACAGACGCTTACAAAGATAAAAATCGGTTCAGTAGTTTCGGAGTTTATCGCGAACATACATCGTGACACGAAATTTTTTTATATATAGATTATCACGTCAATAATTTAACTCCGTCCTAAGTTGAACTTGTGTTATCACTTATCAGACAACGAATCATAGATATATATAATACTAGATGACGCCCGCAACTCCGTTGCGCCAAAATTCGTTTATCGCGGCGGAACGTACATTTTCCGGGATAAAAAGTATCCTATGTCCTTTCTCGGGTCTCAAAGTATCCCTATACCAAATTTCATCAAAATCGGTTCAGCGGTTTGGGCGTGAAGAGGTAACAGACAGACAGACAGACAGACAGACAGACAGACAGACACACTTTCGCATTTATAATATTAGTATGGATTAGTATAGTTATCACTGCAACGAATATATATTTTTATTTTTTATTTTACTGAAAATACCTATTTTGGTCAAAAATTAAAAACAATATCAATAAATAAATAAATAACAAATGCATTCTATAAAATCATTACAATGAACTAATAATAATTGAAAAAAAAACTAATAAAACTGTTAAAATGTATGTTAATATAATGTATGATAAGATAATAAGGTACTTACGTAAAAAGGATATAACGCGTTTCAAATGAGAATAGGAACGTCAATGACATTTTTCTGTCAAATGTCACTTGAGAAGTGCGATTTTCAGAAAAACTTATGCGCATATATAGTCTTGCATCGAGTTTAAATAAAACCCTTAAATAGTAATCAATTATCAAAACATAAATTAAACTATCATAACAGCCTAAATTCGAAACAATATGGCGCCGACTCGATCCTATTCTAATTTGAATCGCACTAGGTATACGTTGAACATGAGGGTGAGTATGATTATGACAATATACCCGAAACGGGTTTGCACCAGATTATGTCGGCTTGTGTCCCTCTTAGATAACGCCACCTTACCCTTACCCCTCCACCTTACCTCTTTAGCTACTGAGCAAACTAGCGTTGCCAGTCGAGAATTAAAAAAAATACACATAATATATTGTGCTATACCCGAAGCTTTCTGCCGCGCACTGTAAAAGTCTGGAATGAACTGTCGCCAGCAGTATTTCTGGACCAATACGACCTGCAAACCTTCAAGAAGGGAGCGTATTCCATCCTAAAAGGCCGGCAACGCACTTGCAACATCAGAGTAGTTACTCTGATGTTGCGGGTGTCCAGCGGCGACGGTAATCGCTTTCTATCAGGAAATAATAATAATAATATCTATGGACGCTTCACACCACGTCAATCTGGTCCCGTGGTAAGTTCTTGAAGAACTTGTGTTACGGGTACCAGACAACGGAAATATATTTAATACTTTTATACTATACACATATTTAAGATTTTTATTATATTATACACATATTTAATACACATCCATGACCCAGGAACACAGAAATACTTTTTGTTCCTTCGGCGGGATTCAAACCCGCGACTCCCGGCTTGAGCTCCAACACGCTCAACCACTGAGCCACAGAGGTCATCTCAGGTGATCCTTTTGCTCGTTTGCTCCCTAGTTATATAAAAAAAATACACAATTTTTAAATTTTACCTCACGCTCGCGGGGTTAGGTGCCAATTTCATCGTGGCCTGTTAAAGTTAACTGTGCTTAAATATCATGTTATCTCTCTTCGTATTAATGAATGGTAAGGCATGCCACATGATATTTTGACAAACGATTAGCACTAATGGACCTGGTGAAATTAGCACTTAGACGTTGTGTTTCAGAAACGACGCTTTAAAATTGTGATTTCGAGGCAAAATAAAGACTAAATTTGCGAATCGATAAATGTTGTTCTAGCAACTACCACTATGTATAGAACAAACATTTACTCTACAGGACTATCATTGACGACACAAGAGTTTAATACAAACATTAGTTTACTTCATCATTTGTACGGAAAAATTTATAACGTGTTCCACCTACCTCCTGGTATGACGCAGTTCAAAAACATTATTTATTTATATACTAGCTGTTTCCCGCGGCTCGCGTAAATATAGTATCGAGTATACCGCGAGAATACTGACAAACATTGTTCTGTCTTATCTATGAACTGGAATCAATAAATAACTAGCCTACAACTACACCTCCTACTACGTTTACAACCTAGGTATACTATACCTTTTCCAACGAAAACGGCTAGACCGATTTGGCTAATTTTGGTAATTAAATAATTGTGGAAGTTCAGAGAAGGTTTAAACGTTGAGAAATATTGGAAAAATTGTGCCGAAAATACTAAAAACGACGATTTTATTTCCCAAGTTCATTTTTCAGTGTGTTCAATTTGTCACTTGACTGTCAAATATTTTTTCATACCATCTGCTCGACAATGTCCCATTATATATCACGCAATCTCAACGTAAAGCAAGTCATTGACTCCCAAGAGAGATAATGTTGTATGAAACTCCCAAGGGATTAAAGTGATTTGAATTTGGAACGTTAAAATTCGTATGAAAACTCCTAATAGATACGTATCTATCATAGAGTTTTTCATTAATAATATGGCATTGCAAAGAGAGTTTATTCGAAAATCGAACTGGCCACCTATAATTTTAACATTCTCACGTGTCAAAATCGTCAGTCACAAGTTCCTGAATCTTTAAGTAGGTACTGCTCAAATAAACTCCACCACAAGTTCCATAAATGTTCCTAATAAAAATATTACTCAGTCCCTCCATAACTGGACAAATGTGTCCAATATCAATATTAACTTTTAACAAAATAAATATTTTATTTATGTCGCCCTGGGTTTTTATTGCCTCGCAGTAGGTATGGAAAATAGAGTATGCACCTCTGGGATAAAGCCTGTCTTCGTCTTGGGCAGCTTGAACCCCTCGCTTCACTCAGGACTCTACTCGCTACGCTCGGGAGTTAACTCTAGAGTCCCTCGTTACGCTCAGGGTCCAATATGCTGCCCGTGACGTAAGACACTGCTTTATCCCCTTGGTGCATAATCTACTAATAGGTGCGTTCATCAACTTCCTGTTTGGTTGCTGTAGTTATTTATTTATTCCATATCACTAACTAGTAATTTATAAGGATAAGGACAAACGTTTGTTGTAAGTGTTTATTACGCGAATTAGTTTGTTTTATATGATGTGCAAAGGGCATTGATTTGTCAATATAATTATGCGCACACATGTCTTCAATAACAGGTACTGCATCTATTTACTCAGTACCTTACCTACTACTTAGGTACCTCCATCATAACCGCGACGACGATTAAGGAACTTGACATACTAAATTTCAAGGCAAAGGAGGAGTTTGAAGATGCTTTGCGTGATGCGTCACTTATTGCATGCGATAGAAAGTTAAGTCTGTACACAGTCTGTACGTCTATCTATTGTGTCTATATGGTTATTTTTCAGGCTTTCATTTTAAGCATGGTGCTGCAACCTGGACCACGTACCTACGCCAAACATGAGCGTCAACTAAATACTATTTACATGTGTTGCCTTCGTAAAATCTTGGGCTTCACATGGCACGACAGAGTGACTAACGAGAAGGTTCTAGAAATCGCAGAGCTATCTAGCTTGACTGCACTACTGAAACAGAGACGCCTAAGATGGCTAGGGTATCTCGTTTACCACGACGCGTTCTGCTTAGTGAGATAGCGAATGCAAAAAGAGATGTAGGAAGGCCCATGCTTCGCTTTAAGAACTGCGCAAAGTGTAGCATGTGCGCTTTTAAGATCGACTACCGAAGCTGGGAGAAGCTCGCAAAAAATAAAACGGACAAGTTTTGCGATGACGCCATGTTCCAAGCCCTTGCTGACAAGAGACAAAACGACATCTAGGTCCCGCATTATCCACCAGTTTCTCTTGTCGGCTCTACGGTAGGCTATGGGTAGGCTATGTTAAGGCGAAAATATACGTAGATGACGTCACAGATTCGGGCGTGGCCTAACACTTCCCGCCGCGCCACCCGCATACACCCCGCAGCGCTCGCGATCTCCGCGCGCGGCCGCGCTGCGACTTAAATTATAAACTGAGGAACGGCCCTTTTATACGACTTTAGGATTGATTTAAATGCAACTTGAAAATATTAATTTATTTCTGGTCTGGGAGCAAAGAAAAAACGTAGAATGTATTAGCCGCTTCTCCTTCTTCTGTAGAAGCCGGTCGAGGTTATTCCCGAAATCTGGAAATTATTTGGTAGGCAATGCGGTTTCCAACCCATCATATTTGATTTCATTTTCCACCTCTACGCCCACCAAAATGCAATACTTAGTGCTATTGACAGAATCACTAAAATATCCGCTAGGTGTTTTTTCGCTTTCCTAAAAAAGAAGTTTCATATCGACGCTTGAAAGGTAAAAATGCCTAAGCGACAAAAATACCAAAAATGAGTTTAAATATCAATGAGTTTGTATTTTTTTTGCGTCGATTGGTCTAATCGTCGTCTTCCTACGACGATTTTTTGTCGCTTAGATATTATAGTGAAATTTATACAAAATCATGAATGTTATGTTCACTAAGCGACAACAAAAAGCGATTTATAAAAAAAAATCACTTGGATATTTTGAAGAATTTTAAAAATCAACTTAGTCTATTTTTATGTTTTTACTTTTTTTGTTTGCACAAAAATATTTTTACTTGTTTAAAAAATTCTTTTCGTGGACACTTTGTACATTTTCTTCATACAAATTATTTGTGAATTGTCCTTACAGTGCATTTAATTTGATACCATTATTTTACGAAAGTGCAACTTGTAGAATTTTACCCACAGTGAAATAAAACAATATTGGCGTAAAGATAGTTTTACATATTTGACACAATAACTATTCGTGCTATGTAGATATTTTTATTTCAAACTTTTGTTTTTAAGTATGTCGGTTAGATATTTTTTTTGGTTCCCTATTTTTTCGCATAAAATCATATTATGTCATAATTTTACTTAGCATAATTTCATTTGACCTAATAGTAGTTTCGCATAGTATTCATTTGGCATACTTTTCTTAGCTTAATTTTTTTTCGCATAATTACTAATAGCATAATAATTGTTAGGCATACTTAATAAAAGGCATATATTTTTTACGCATTATATTAATTAAGAATAATTATATTTTATGCTTAATATTAAAAAGCATAAATATAAATATGCGTTTAATTACCTTATCCGTGTTTTATTATGTCCTTCCATTTTATGCATATTTGTACCTTGTGACAGAATTACTTGAATTTATTATGACAAAAAATATGCCTAACGAGTTTATGCCAAAAAACAATTATACCAAAGTATTATTATGACAAGAAAAATTATGCCTTACGAGTTATGCCTCATTAAATTAGGACAAAAAATATATGTCTAAATTATATTTATGCCTCATGATGTATTATGCCAAGAAACCATTAAGTATGCCAAAGTTATAGTATGCGTAACAAAATTATGCCAAGAGAGGTATGCCAAATGAAATTATGACAATTAAAATTATGCGAAAAAAGGGGATACCTTTTTTTTCTTTGAAATATTCAAGAATGACGAAAAAAAAATGTAATTTTTTCCTGTACCCAAAATATTATCTTACGTCGCTAAGATACAATACGAAATCAAAAATGTCGCATGAGTATCAATAAATAGTGTGTGGGAACATAAATGAACGCAAACATTGCTAAATATATTTCTATATTTATGCGCCTAATGTTTCGCTAGTTAGTCCTGTCGGTAGTAGTAAATATCAATATACTAGGTTATGGGAGGTAACTTTGCGCACATACTTGGACATAATAAAATAGCTCCTAAAGCTGGTCTATTTTCAATTAAACTGGCAACAGTCACTGAAATCGGCGTGGTTTCATTATTATTCCTTTTTTAAGGTTCCGTAGTTCATGTCTCGGAATCCTTATAGTTTTGTCATGTCCTTCCGTTCGACCGACCGTCCGCCCGTCCGTCTGTCCATCCAAACGGTGGTGTCGGTCGGTCCAACGGTCCATCCAAACCAAAAAAAAAAAACCAAAAAATTCAAAAAAATTGAAATATAATACTTTGAATGGGTAAGTTTATTTATCACGTCAACACAATGCTAAAATAAATGGAGATAATTTTTGGGTACACCTACACGAAAGGGGGAGATATAATTAGGTACATAGATATTTTAAGAACATTAAGAGGTTTCTGAGATTATATTTTGATGTACGTACATTCCGTTTGCGCGATATTCCACTGTTAAGCGCATTTCTTGTTAAAATACGGCGTCCCCCCTCTAAAAGCCAAACGGCTGGCTCTAAAAATGTGGAAAATTCATGATGGTAATCCATGTAATAAACTTTGAACGAAAACTATAACGGTCCAAAAAAACTTCATAAGTTCAGGAGTTATAGACTTAAATTGAATCAGTTTAGATGAAGATATCTGATACAGAGCCTACAGATTGTCCTTGTCCATAAAACATCCTAATCTTATAGAGAAGATTAGGATAATTTAGATGATATTTCTGCTACTGTCAATCAGCGCAGTCTATCAAAACAATCACACTTCGCTGAAGGCACTGACAGCAGCAGAAAGAAGAAGGGGCATTTTTGTATGGATCCCGTCCCCACTACTGTAGCACTACAAGACATATATCAAATGAAAGAACTTAAAAAGCGTGTAATTTTTTTGTATGACGAAAAATCTCTAAACCATGGGAGAAAAAAGTTTTAACCCAAAGGTGAAAAAAAGTTAAAAAAACATTCTGTATTATTACACCATTTCATAGTGTTGCTAATAAGGAACAATTTTTGGGAAGTAATGGTATACAGCAAGCTTCAGAAAAGTGTTATATTTTGATAAATTGCCTCTGTTTATAATATTTTGATAAATTTTGATAAATGTATGGAATGATAATAAAATGATAAAAATAAGCTCTTTCCTCAATTTTGTCGGACATAATTACATTATGGAAATTGTTTCTTACTTGCGATACTATTGAAAGGATGTATTTTTTTCATAATTTATGGGTTCCAATCCTGTCTAGGAAAATTGAGTTATTAAAAATTTTCATGTTTCAAGAGTTTAAGTTTTCATCAAGTCGGACTCGATATTGCGTAGGGCTAAATTACTATTGCTAATTTTTTTTGACTTCCTTTACAACGCCCAGAAGTATAATTTACCATGTACTATATCTTTTTTTTCTGTACCTAATCGTTTGAAAATTATTTTTGCTATTTAATTATATGTATTTTAATATTTTATCTGAATTATTTGATTTTACATAAACCACTTTTCCAGGCCAGGATTCAAACCCGCAAATTAGGAAAAAAATACATTTTGTATTATTGCGCCATTCGATAGCGTTGCAAGTAAGAAACAATTTGCAGAAGTAATTATGTGCGAAAAAATTGAGGAAAGCTTATTTTTAGTATTTTATTATCATTCCATACATTTCATCAAAGTATGAGGCAGTTTATCAAAATATAACACTTTTCTAAAGTTTAGTGTATAACATTACTTTCCAAAAATTGTTCCATAGTAGCAACACTATGAAACGGTGCAATAATACAGAATGATTTTTTAAACTTTTTTAACCTTTAACCCTCACTAACTTTTTTCTCCCATGGTTTAGAGGATTTTCGTCATACAATAAAATGACACTTTTTTTAAGCCCTTTCATTTGATATATTATGTCTTATAGTGCTACAAGGATGGGGACTTTTTGCCCCTTCTTCTTTCATCTAAATAAGTTATGGCTTGTGTTCAAACGCTAAACATGCTAGGACGAGACAACAGCATCAGTCTGGTGTGGGTTCTAGGCAACGGCAACATCTCCGGCAACAAAACCGCGGATGAGCTGGGTAGGCTTTGGGCCAATTGTGTCACGGTATCATGCCCAGAATCGGTATTTGGAATATCTCCCAGCACTACCAAGAGAGAACTCAAGGAATGGGGCCGCAGCTTAAGTATAAAGCAATGGGCTGCAATCCTAGGCCTTGAGTTTTTATATTTCTATACTTTTTATTATTTCAAGATCAAAATTAGCTCGTTTTAGTAACTGCAATTAATTTTTATAAACAAGAAGAAGGAATATATTGTCAGTTAGGAGCAAAAATTTACAATGTCATTGAATAATAAATTTACTAAGATAACTTTAGCCGTAGAAAATTCTTAATGGAAGCAACATTTATGTAACTTATCTTGTTTTATTTTATAAACTCTAAGGCCATTTAGATGAGTACTCCTATATTTTTTTTGTTTGGAATTAGTTATTTCTACCTGTTACTACAGAAAATTTACCTTATTAATTTAATTTATTTAATATTTATATTTATATAATAAGTTTACCGGAGGCCCAATCCCCTATCCTATTCCCTTATCTACCCTCCCCTATTACCCTATTCCCTCTTAAAGGGCCGGCAACGCACTTGCAGCTCTTCTGATGCTGCGAGTGTCCATGGGCGACGGAAGTTGCTTTCCATCAGGTGACGCGTTTGCTCGTTTGCCCCCATATTTCATAAAAAAAATGTATCTATAGCTTATCTATTTTTACAAGTTGCTGAAAACCTTTAAAATAAAATTTAGGCAATTTTACTTGCTATTACATAACTTTCGTTGATAGCTTAGATAATTTTACCTATTTTTCGAATTAGGACTTTTTTACCTAAGCGACATAAACTGCCTGTAATTCGAAAGCTATATGATTCGTTTTAATATCAAAAATTGCTATAAAAATAAGATACACGTTGTATTTTATTGATATATAGATGTATGTTAAAACCATCTAAATCCGACTATTTTGTGATTATTAATGATTTTTTTTCTAAAAATTTTAACTTTAAATCACTCTTCTATAAAGTTTACTAAATTTATGCGTCATATGTGTCTTTTTTAATTATTATTTCTTTAATTATTATTTTTTATCAATTATTATTATTTAAACTGGAAATATCATAATATGTATTATATTATAAAATATGAATTTGCTTTCCTACGCTATCGAATTGGATTTTGTCTGTAATAGTAGTTGTATGTGTGTTTAATAAATAAATAAGTGTCGCTTAGGCATTTTTACCTCATATACTATATAGCTCAAAGCGTTGATATACTAAATAGACAATTAAAAAAGAAATAATATAATATATCTATGGACGCGTCACACCACGTCAATCTGATCCCGTGGTAAGTTCTCGAATAACTTGTGTTACGGGTACCAGATAACGGAAGTATATTTAATACTTTTATACTATTGGTACACATAATTAAGATATTTATTATATTATACACATATTTAATACACATCCATGACCCAGGAACACAGAAAACTTTTTTTTCCGTCGGCGGGATTTGAACCCGCGACCCCCGGCTTGAGCAACGACACGCTCAACCAACTGAGCCACAGAGGTCGTCATAGAAATAGAACTATACACTTTCTGTGAAATTATACGTGGTAGAGCCATGCTTCGGCACGAATGGGCCGGCTCGACCGGAGAAATACCACGGGCTCACAGAAAACCGGCGTGAAACAGCATTTGCGCTGTGTTTCGCCGAGTGAGTGAGTTTACCGGAGGCCCAATCCCCTACCCTATTCCCTTCCCTACCCTCCCCTATTACCCTATTCCCTCTTAAAAGGCCGGCAACGCACTTGCAGCTCTTCTGATGCTGCGAGTGTCCATGGGCGACGGAAGTTGCTTTCCATCAGGTGACCCGTTTGCTCGTTTGCCTCCTTATTTCATAAAAAAAAATAAAAAAATTTACAAGTACATATACAATAAAATATTATACTATAATATATACTATATAATATTATATTAATATATTATTAAAATTTCAAGTAAGAAGTTGAAGGAACAAAAAAGTACATTCAACGATCAAACATTTTCATTCTATCGCAGGCAGAGTGCTCGCTTAGGTTTTCATAATTTATTTTTTACGGCATGTTGTTCCCTATTATTTCAAGAGTAAAATAAACGATTGCGAAATAGCGGCACCGCGGAGAGTGACACAACCTCCTCGTACGAAAGTCAGCGGCTCACTGTCCCGCGCGCCCGCGCACGCACCGCTTACAAATATTTTCACAAAATAATAGTTATTTACGTATATTTTGAAAACAAAACGGTATTTCGAAAAATCCAACGATGAAATGTTAGATAAATATATTCTTCACATTTTCGTAAAAGAACCATCTTTATAGCCGTAGTAGGTAGTAAGTAGATAGAAAAAGAAATCTGAAAACAGGGCTACTTAATTTTAATTTATTTAATATTAATCTTCGTCGTATTAAAAAAATTAACGATGATATTAAAGATGAAGGATTGAAGTGTGAAATGTATATTTTTTTGAATTTTTTTATTTCCATTTTTCGGAGTAGTTAGGACTCAAACTGAGCGATTTAGGGGCTATTTGCCCCTTAAGAGCCATTTACACGGGACTGCTTTCGCCGTGCGGCGAGCCGTCTGCCAAATCGCCTCCCTCGCCGAATCGCAAGCCCATTTACACGGGTGACTAAAGCAGCATGCGGCCTGGTTATTTCCTTCGAAAATGTTGAGCAAAATGGGTGTTCGTGCCGGAATTGAAATTGTTACTCATGCAATTATTCAAGAACTGCTTGAATAATTGCATATTTATATAATAAATAAATAAATCCATAAGCCTTTCATAGTATTCCAAAAACTCGATGGTGTTGTTTTTATTCATGGTAGTTAAACAATATACTTCAATCACGATGTGAATTACGTACGCAAAATTTTCTTGTGTCATGTGAGATTGAGAATTGTGATGTGTACCTACTTGCAACTGATTAATGTTGGTTGTCATGACGACAAATAACAATTTTTTAATATTATTTATGTGAAACTTTAAATTTAGAATAGGTATTAAGGACGCGTACCTACCTTCCTATACGAACTACAAAATGTGTTGTTTGACAGTGTTTTGTTTAGAAAATATATTTTGTGCGATAAATCCAGACGGTGACCAAACAAAATAATCCTTATTGCCACGTATTAAGATTGAACTATAGCCATAGTAGTCCGGTCAATTTAGACATTCGAAGTTACATAAATTCCCACCAAGCTGAAAATCGGTAAGATTGTTTAAAATATCATTAAAAACAAAATTTGAAAGTTCCCCATCATTCCCCTGTAAGGAAAAAATTTTATTCAAGGTCAAAGGTAAAAAAAATGAGTTTTTCGCGATTTTCAGCAAAGCGGTAAGTTTTATCATAAAAATATTTCAAACAAAAATTGTAGATCATAAAATTATCTACAAAAAAATAATTAATACTTTTTTTTCTACGAGCCACCGTTTTTGAGATATAACGATTCAAAAAGTTGTAAAAGTTGTAATCGTCATAATGCACACGTTTCCTCGCCACCTATGAGGTAGTATACTTAGCGCGTTTTTTTGTGGTTTCCCCAGTAGGCCTATTCCACGGGTCAGTTTTGATCCTGTTTAATTTGAAACTATTGAAAAATAATGGATATTAGCAGAGATTGAAAAGATAAAAGCAATTTAAGTTTAAAAAAAGTAGTGAAATTTAATCGTCCGAGTTGTAACTTTCAAAATCTTCTTCTTGTTCTTCTTCCTGATCTTTAGACCTAAAAGACCTTGGTCGAACAGCAGTCATGATACTATGGCAAATATTTGTGCATACTAATTTTAAATGATCTAAATTTGATCGTTTATTCTTTAAAATCACTCGTTCTCCAAAATATGTCAACGATTCTGGGATTTCATTATTTAAATCTTCAAACATGCGACCTGGTGGAGGGTAGTTGGAATTATCAAACACTGCGGTTTGAATATCTTCGCGGATGATATCTGCAGCTACCTCTAGGACTCTGAATCGTTCTTCTTTTTTATTCATTTTTTTTTTCGTACCAGGCTTGATTCAAAATATCATGATGATTATCTACTAAGCATATGAATGTTGATGCTCCCGATTTCTTAGTGATAATAAGTTTATCACCATACTTCAGTTTTAGTCGTAGCTTAATCGTTCTGTTATCTAAAGTCGTAGTTTTGCAAATATTCATTAATTCGTTTAAAGTAAACTGACAGTCATCGCTATTTTGCATGTAAGTAAATATTTCCTCCATTGCCCGATTCGTAGCTTCGTCTTTAGGACGACCGATTTTAAGTCCAGTGAAAGGTTTCATGAAAGAAGCATAGCAATCGTGATGATATTTAGCTTCTGCAGCAACTAAATCATTTTCAAATTCGAGTCGAGCAAGAATAGCTTTTGCTGTAGTATCGTTACGAGTCTGAGCTATTTCCAGAATTGAATCTTTAAATTGAAGTGTAGTTACTTGACTGATTCGACGGCGAATATCTGAGGTTTTTTTTCTCATACTCTTCATTCAAATCCTGGCCACAAAATAGACATTGTTTTTTGGAACAAAAAGCTGATTCACTCGAACGTAATCTAGTACGAGGAGGACTTTCTGTGGATGTACTGGCTTCTTGTTCTTCGCGTTGTCTTTTATTAGCTGCAGCAATAGAAGACTTTCGAGTATAATTTATATGCTCTTTCGATACTTGCATTAATTAATGTCTTCATACCACGTTCAACAGTAACAATTTCACTTTCAGTTAAAAGTTTAGCGCAAATAAAACAATAATCTGACATTTTTGTTATAAAACTCAAAACAGCACAATATAGGTTAGGATAAACACGTGTTTTCACTACTAACTGGCGTTCAAGACTAACAGTATTTCATTTATTATAGCAGGTATAAGACCCTAGCCACGCACACAATTGAACAGGGGACATATGTTTTCTCAAAGTTTCAATGGCGTATAAATTAAGGGACTGGGCTTCATTTTGCCTGATATTCTTATAGTTATAACTTATGTATATTTTTTTTTTATGAAATATGGGGGCAAACGAGCAAACGGGTCACCTGATGGAAAGCAACTTCCGTCGCCCATGGACACTCGCAGTATCAGAAGAGCTGCAAGTGCGTTGCCGGCCTTTTGAGAGGGAATAGGGTAATAGGGGAGGGTAGGGAAGGGAATAGGATAGGGGATTGGGCCTCCGGTAAACTCACTCACTCGGCGAAACACAGCGCAAACGCTGTTTCACGCCGGTTTTCTGTGAGCCCGTGGTATTTCTCCGGTCGAGCCGGCCCATTCGTGCCGAAGCATGGCTCTACCACGTAAATTTACTACCCTATTTTATATTAGTAGTGTAAGTTACAATAACCGATAGAAAAATATTTTAACATATATTACAACTATAGAGATGTATATATACGTGGCGTACTCATGCATATTATGACGATTACAACTTTTACAACTTTTTGAATCGTTATATCTCATAAACGGTGGCTCGTAGAAAAAAAAGTATAAATTAATTTTTTGTAGATAATTTTATGATCTACAATTTTTGTCTGAAATATTTTTAAGATAAAACTTACCGTTTTGCTGAAAATCGCGAAAAACTCATTTTTTTACCTTTGACCTTGAATAAAAATTTTTCCTTACAGGGGAAATATGGGGAACTTTCAAATTTTGTTTTTAATAATATTTCAAACAATCTTACCGATTTTCAGCTTGGTGGGAATTTAGGTAACTTTACTCTTATTTTTTGGTCTAATTTGACCGGACTATAGATATATAATTAAATATACCCAATAACAGCGGATTAATTGACCTTAAAATTGGATAAAAATAATCTAACAATATTAAAAATTGATTTGAAAATAGCTTAAAAAGTCTACTCAAAATTTTTACGTGTTTTGCTATAGTTATTTATCACTGACTATAGCAAAACACGTAAAAATTTTGAGTAGGTAGACTTTTTAAGCTATTTTCAAATCAATTTTTAATATTGTTAGATTACTTTTATCCAATTTTAAGGTCAATTAATCCGCTGTTATTGGGTATATTTAAACAAAAATAATAATAATATCTATCGACGCTCCACACCACGTCAATCTGGCCCCGTGTTAAGTATCCGAAGAACTGGTGCTACAGGTACCAGACAACGGGAAGTATATTAAATAATTTTATACTTACATATATTTAAGATTTTTATTATATTATACACATATTTAACACACATCCATGACCCAGGAACACAGAAATACTTTTGTTCCTTCGGCAGGATTCGAATCTGCGACCTCCGGCTTGAGCACCAAAGCGCTGAACCACTGAGTAACAGGGTAAGCCACCAAATAAGGTACAGAAGACCAGAAAAATTATTCTAAACATGACCTCTTTTTGTATCTGAGTATAATAAAGTCCTAAAAATCATATATTTTTGTATGATTTAAAATTTGCAAATGGCATCATGGCATGTGTATGAAAAAATAAAAGAAAACCCGACTGCGTAAAAACGAAAAGAAAAAATCAGTCCAGTAGTCGGGACTTTTGACCTAAATATGATTATATTTAAAATGTCTCATATAATATTTAAACAATAATAGGCTTGCTTTATTATAATTATTACAGTTTAGTGAATAGACCCCTTGAGTCACACACGTGCTGGTGCAGGTTCGATTCTGGGTTGTGGTGTGTATAAGACTTTCTCAATAACTCTGCACTAACGCTAGACTTTAATTTACCCTAATCTTCTATGACATCCCTTACAAAATTTGTATCGATTTAGAAGTTTCTATGAAAGTTCCTCTGTACGTATCCTGTGCGTTCGCGTTCCTATGTACGTTCCTATACATATATTTTTTACTCTTTGCCCGCCGCGTTCCGCCGAGCTGAGCGCCGGGCTGCGAAAGTCGAATGATACCCAACTTTGGGGCTTGCTGCTTTAGTCACTCGCGGCTTCGCCGAATTGGAATTTTCACGATCGATTTTCACCGTGCTGCGGAAATCGTGCGGCTAGTCACCCGTGTAAACGCTACAAAAGTTGGGGCTTGCTGTTTTAGTCACTTGCGGCAGTTGCGGCCTCGCCGAATTGGCATTTACACGGTCGATTTTCGCCGTGCGGCTGAAATCGTGCGGCTTTAGTCACCCATGTAAATCCCCCATTAGACTCGCATCAGCTTGCACAGCCACGAGAAAAACCGTTCCACGATCCATAATAATTAATTAACACGCCATAAGTCATCTGCAATGGACGTTAAGGCCATTATAATATTATGGAACATCGTATGTAGAGTGTAGACTTCATTTATCTCAGCCAATCTATTTAAACGATTTATACCTACATAATATGTAGGGTACCTACGTACTGAGACTGAAAATAACAACCTTAAGGCCGCGTAGACCCAATTTTACATGACTTTGAATCGATAATAAACAAACAAATAGTAACTTTAAAAAGCCAAAAAAAATACACATTGTTGTTTACTTAATGTTCTTTTACAATTTCTGGTTCGAAACATATTATTGAAAACTTCACTCGATCAAAAATAATTCCGAAGAGGAGGCTAAATTTGAATATTTTTCTTTTTGTTCATGAAGTTCATAATAGTTTTACTTTTAAAAATCATATCTACGAAAAGCTAATAACTTAAAAAAAGAATAATTTCTGGTTACATTTTGCATGTTGGTTTAATTATTTTAAAAATAAATTAATATTGAAATGCAGCGTGCGTAAGCCGCTAGAGTCGCCCCACAGTCGCCCGCTAGGCGTTGACGAGGACAGACCTATGTCAGTTTTGCTAGCGCACGGCTTACCCGCGTATTTATCGAACAATTCTTTCGTTTCTAACGCAGTGTAGGAAAGTCAGTTTGTTTTGTTTTTTTTTTATTTTTGAACTAAATTATACATATCATACACAATAACATGTTATATATTATCGTCGCCGCGTCATTGCTTTTGCCAGATGAGACGACCTCTGTGGCTCAGTGATTGAGCGTGTTAGTGCTCAAGCCGGGGGTCGCGGGTTTGAATCCCGCCGAAGGAACAAAAAGTTTCCTGTGTTCCCGGGTCATGGATATGTATAATACAATAAAAATCTAAAGGAAAGTCAGTTTGTTTTGTATTTTTTTATGTTTCTTTTTATTTTTGAACTAATTCTATACATTCTATACAGATAAATAAAATTGAAGTGTCTGTTTGTAACTTCAAATTAACAGCTTTTCATATAAGGAATCTAAAAGTATATTCGGTACTTATAATAAAATACCAATTTTTAAAATTTTTGTCTGTCCGTCTGTCTGTCTGTCTGTCTGTTTGTTCCGGCTAATCTCTGAGACGGCTGGACCGATTTTCACGGGACTTTCACTAGCAGATAGCTGATATTATAAGGTCTAACATAGGCTACTTTTATTTTAGGGTTCCGTTTAAAAAAATAGGGTTCCGCTTTCGTTAGATCTGCGCAAACGAAGTTGCGGGCATCAGCTTGTTATACATATAACCACACACAATAACATGTTACATTTTATCGTCGCCGCGTCGTTTCTTTTGCCAGATGAGACGACCTCTGTGGCTCAGTGATTGAGCGTGTTAGTGCTCAAGCCGGGGGTCGCGGGTTTGAATCCCGCCGAAGGAACAAAAAGTTTCCTGTGTTCCCGGGTGATGGACATATAATACAATAAAAATCTATAGGAAAGTTTGTTTTGTATTTTTTTATGCTTCTTTTTATTTTTGAACTAAATCTATATACAGATAAATAAAAATGAAGTGTCTGTTTGTAACATAAAATTAACAGCTTTTCACATAATGTATCTGAAAGTATATTCGGTACTTACAATAAAATACCAATTTTTAAAAATGTATGTCCGTCTGTCTGTCCGTCTGTCGGTCTGTCTGTCTGTTTGTTCCGGCTAATCTCTGAAACGGCTGGACCGATTTTCGCGGGACTTTCACTGGCAGATAGCTGATGTCATAAGGTCTAATATAGACTACTTTTATTTTAGGGTTCCGTTTAAAAAATAGGGTTCCGCTTCCGTCAGTTAGGCGCAAACGAAGTTACGGGCATCGGCTAGTTATACATATAACTATACACAATAACATTATCGTCGCCACGTCGTTGCTTTTGCCAGATGAGACGACCTCTGTGGCTCAGTGGTTGAGCGTGTTGGTGCTCAAGCCGGGGGTCGCGGGTTCGAATCCCGCTGAAGGAACAAAAAAAAATCTGTGTTCCTGGGTCATGAATGTGTATTAAATATGTGTATAATACAATAAAAATCTTAAATATGTGTATAATATAAAAATTATTAAATATATTTCTGTTGTCTAGTACCCGTAACACAAGTTCTTCGAGAACTTACCACGGGACCAGATTGACTTGGTGTGAAGCGTCCATAGATATATTATTGTGTTGTGTATTATGAGAAAAAAGTAGCTGATGCGTGGAGTAGCCTTAGTACATTATTGAATAAGCCAGTAAACAGTTTTTATGAATTTGTAACATCTACCATCTTCTTTGCCGTACTTTTCGTTTCTTTTTATTTCGATTTCTGTTTTTACAATAATAATAATAAATAACTCCCCACGCTGATTTCGGTGACGGTGGCTGGTTTTATTGTAGCCTAGCCAGTTACACAGTAGTATTTTTATAGTGCCCAAGTGTGTGCGCAGTACACAAAGGCACTCTTTTTTTTTACTCTCGTAATCCAGTGGGACGGATAACCGACACGACTGACGAGAGATGAGGCGCAGGACCGACTTTTTACCTGCCCATCCGACGCATGGATCATCTTTCTTGTCAGACAATCAGGTGATCAGCCTGCATTGTCCTAACCAAACTTGGAAACAACATTTTTTGTTGTTCCAGTGCGGGAATCGAAATTAGAACCTACGACCTCCGAGTCGAGAGCCAAGCTCTAACCACTAGACCACGGAGGCTGTTCTATTTACAATAAAATATAAGGATACGTACTCAACATCCGTCATGCTTGCCTTTGCAGAACACACCAAGTCACTCGCAAGTAGGGGTTGCAATCCGGATACTTCGAAATTCGAAAAATTCGAAAAATCCGGATTTTCATTTAAAAATCCGGATTTTTCGATTTTTTCGAATCTTGGTTACTACTATGAAAATTACATATTTTAATTGTAATTAGTATGTACTCTAGACGTACAATATTTGAATAAGGGATATAATTAATCGAGTGAACAAAAAATAAGTTGGTGACTGCACGTGAGCATACTGTATTGCTGAATTTGGCAGCGAATTAATATGTTGGCGACTAAATTACCAAACTGGTGAAATCACTCAAGTGACAAAAAATACAAAAATCGGCAGATAAAAAGTAGGGAAATTTAATCCAATTAGCACCGATGAGTTGGTAGACCATTATACCATGTAAGTAGCTAATAAAGATTTGATTGATAAATTAATAGCTGCTAAAAATTCAATTTGCAAGCTACGGAAAATCCCAGTTTTGGATACTATTGGAGGTTTTTTTTTTCTTTGGTATGGGTATCGTTTTCAAGGTTTTTGGGGGTGCAGAATAATATGAAAATAAAATCCGTTTTAAAATTCCAAAATGGCGTATATTTTTTTTATATTAAAAATGGATGTCTTTTTCCATGTTTCATATGTATGTAATGTAAATAGCTTTATTTATCCAAGTACACATTTTCTGTTTTTACATTATTACTTTTAATCATCATTAATTATTTATAATGTACTTTGGCCGCTATTTGCGGTAAAAGCCTCCTCCATTTGCTTCCATTCTTCTCTACACAGTGCTGCTCTACTCCATAGTTTTCCTCCAACTTCTACAATATCATCATCCCATCTCTTTGCTGGTCTACCTTTTTTCCTCTTTTTGTCTATTGGAAACCAGTTAGTCAGTACTTTAGTCCATCTATCGTCTTTTACTCTTTGTAAATGCCCGGCCCATTTCCACTTGAGTCTCCGAATCATTTTTACTGCATCTTTTGCTTTTGTTACCTTTCTTATTTGACTATTTTTTACCTTATCTTTTAATTTGAGTCCTAGAAAACTTCTTTCTATACCTGACTGACATACTCTTATTTTTTCCATGTTCCTCTTTGTCAGTGTCCAAGTTTGGCTAGCATAAGTAAGGCAAGGAAGTAAGCATATTTCTAGGGCTTTAGTTTTAAGTTGTGTAGGTAGTTTGCTTTTGAACACGTCTTTCAACTCCCAATATCTATTCCAGGTGTTTTTGGTTCTTCTATCTATCTCTAATTCATTGCAATTTTGCATAGCTATTAAGTGCCCCAGATATATGTAACTTTCTACATATTCTAGATTCGTGTTGTCCATTCTCATCGGTATTTTTGTTTTGTTTGTCATTAACTTAGTTTTTTCTTTATTTATTTCTAGACCGAACTTCAGACTTTCTTTATTGAGTTCTTCGATCATGCACCAAAGTTCATTAGGATTTTCTGATAGTATTATAATATCGTCTGCAAACCTCAAGTGAGACATATATTTTCCATTTATTCTTAATCCTTTGTGGTCCCATTTCAAACTTCTAAAAACTTCTTCAAGGACCGCAATAAAAATTTTTGAGGACAGGGGGTCCCCTTGTTTGACACCTCTTTCAATTTTAAATGGTATTCCCGGCTGCTCTAATATTACTCTGGATGTACTTTCTTTGTAAATTTTTTGAATGATCTCAATGTATTCTTCATTTACACCTTGTTTGTATAGAGTGTACCATATCTTATCGTGATATATAGAATCGAAAGCTTTACTGTAATCGATAAAACATATGTAGAGTGGTTTGTCATATTCCTTATACTTTTCAATCAGAATTTTTAAACTGTGTATATGATCTGTAGTGGAAAAATTTCGAATGAATCCTGCTTGTTCTATTGTTTGATTTTCGTCTAATATCTTTGTAACTCGCCTCAAAAGTGTTGTTGAAAAAATTTTGTACATGCAGGGCATAAGACTGATTGGTCTATAGTTAGCTAATTTTTTATTGTCACCTTTTTTGAATATTAACACAATGTCAGCACAGGTCCATTGTCTAGGTAACTCCTTATTCTTTAAGATGAGATTAAACAACTCAGTAAGTGGGGAGGATAAGTATTTTTTACCTGTAATAATCATTTCATTAGTGATGCCATCGTGGCCAGGACACTTATCTGATTTTAATTTTGTTATTGACAACTCTATTTCACTAGTAAGAAATTTTGGGACATTTTCTTTATTGACTATCTCTATTTTGTATAACTTTTCTTCTTTACTTCTATCGTCTGAGTATAATTTTTTGTAGAATTCTGTAGCTATTTCTAAGATTTCTTTTCTGTTTGTTACTAGTTTCCCTGATAAATCTGTGACATGGCTCATTAGTTTCTTAGAGTTACGTAGGGCTTTGTAGGCTTTCTTTATTGCTCCTGATGTCTCTATATACTTTTTTAAGATTTTTGTTTGATATTCTTTAGTGTTTTGTTTTATTTCCTTGTGTATTTTTCTATAGAGTTTACTCAGTGTTAACTTTTCTTCTTTTGTTTTGTTTGGTCTATTTTTTAATTCATGTTTTAGGTTTTGTAATTTACATATGTGTTCTGTTATTATTTCCTGTTGTTTACATTTTCTTTTTGTTATTCTAGTTCTTTTAGCACATTCCAGCATAGTGTGTTCTATGTGGTCGTAAAATGATTGTACTTGATGTTTATTATCTGTAAGTTTGTGTTTTGATAACTCAATTTGAAACTGTTCATAGTTAATGTATTTACATGGTCTTGTTTCTGGTATTTTAGAGCGGTTAAAATTGGCTTTATTTTTAATTTTTATCGTCATTCGTACTAATCTATGGTCACTATGATGTAAAAATCTACTTAGAATACTGATGTTCTCTACGATGTCTGCTCTATTTGTTGTAATAAAGTCTATTTCATTTTTAGTTGTTTTATCCGGAGATTTCCAGGTCCATCTCATTTTAGGTGATTTTCTAAACATCGTGTTTACTATTTTTAGGTTGTATTGTAAGCAGAAGTTGACAAATCGTTCTCCTCTTTTGTTTCTCTTTCCATAACCATATTTTTCCATTGCTCTGCTCTCTCCTTCTTTTGGTTGTCCTATTTTAGCGTTCATGTCAGCCATAAATATCACGTTTTTTGTGCTCTTTTCTAGTGCTTTGTTGAGATTTTGGTATAGCAAGTCGATTTCGCTTTCATTTGCGTTTGACGTCGGAGCGTAAGCTTGTATAAGTGTGTACAATTCGTTATATAATTTTACATGTAGTAAAACTACTCTATCACATATTATTATAAAGTCCTTTACAACTATGTGACTCTTCTTTTTTACTAAGAAACCGACTCCGTGTCTTCCTTTAGTTTCGCCATAACAGTAGAGATAGTAGTGTCCACGGTCTTCTATCGTGTATCCAGTTCTTCTTGTTTCGCTTATGCCAATGATATCCCATTTAATCAATGAGATTGCATATTCTAATTCAGTTATTCTTGTTTCGTTTGCTAGAGATCTTACGTTGAAGGTTGCAATGTAGAGTTCTGTGTTCTTTGTTTGTATATAATGTAATTCTTTATGTACTGAAGGGTGGTGGTCATCTTCCCCCACGGTGACCAACCGGCTTGGGGTGTTAGTTTTCGTAGTTGATATAATTGATGTTGTGGTTTTCGTTTTTAGTTGGTACTGGTTGCCGGTGGTCATTACATGTTTTTTTGGTTGTATGTTGTAGGTGTTGTAGGAGCCGGGTGGATTCGTTCAATGTACTGGAGCATATTAGTCTTTGCATTTTCGTTTAGCTGACCGCTAGAGGTTGAGGGTATTGAGATATCCTTTGTGTTTGTTTTTTTCTGGGATGCACAGTTTGGAGAGCCTGATTCTGCCCTCTTTCTTTTGTCCCTGGTTCTTACTTCTTCTGGCTTCTTAACTATTAACTTGTCATATTTAATAAAGGCAATATTTCCTTTTTCCCGTTCTTCCTCTAGTTTTACTCGCAATTGCTTCCGAGTTTCCAAAACTTCTTTTGGAAAATCTTCTTTTATGTAGATGCCAGTCGGAAGGAGCGCTTTATTTTTCCATACAAGATGTTTTTTCCATAGTGTAGTAAAGGATATTACAATAGGGCGGCTCTCGCTTGTTGCTTTACCTATCCTATAGATGGTATTTATTTCATGGCTTTCTATGTGCGTTCCAGATTCTTCTATGATTTGCTTGACATGCTCCACCAACTCGCTTTCTGTTTTTTTATCGTTTGCAACTCCAAAAAGAACCAAATTGTTCTTTCTTTTATCTTTTTCAATGGATACAAGTTTTTGTTCTAGGAAGTTCACTTTTATTTTTAGGTTATTGTTTTCTTCAATTATGTTTTTTAGTTTCTCGTCTAGAGCTTCCATAACATTCCTCGTTACGGCATTGGTTAGAGTTATTGTTTGCTCATTCAATTTTGCTTCCAGTTTAGACCATAACGAATGCATTTTTCTCGGATTATTAAATTACACTGGCAGAGCTTACGGAATACAGATATTATTTTTAAGTCAGTATTGACACTTGTTTTTATTAATTTTTATGTGGGTATTATTAAATTGCATATGACAATGTCGTTTTTAAGGTTGTGTTATTTGGATTTTAATAATCACTTTTGCACTTTAAATGCAGTTTTTAGGCAATGATTATATCTTCACTTCACTTTTTGATCATATGTTTAAAGTTTTATACTAGAAATTGCACAGCTTGTTCACTTTTTCCCACTGTTTGTGAAATAATTCGCGGAGCTATCGTAAGTACGTGTTTTCGTTTTGACAACCGGAACCGAAAATGTTTCATATGCTGATTATAAAATTGTCTTCCAATGAAATTGGATTTTCCAAAATGGAGACTATCCAATCTTCGTAAAATTAACATGTAGTTTGTAGAGGTGCCAGCTATGTAAGGTATAGAAACTTTTCGAAATTCAGGATTTTCAAATTTCTTTTTTTGGCATTCATGAAAAAAATATGCGATTTCCGGGTTAAGGGGGAGGAAATTTTTATTATTTTTCCAGTAATAGTATTATTTTTCCGTTTCTAAAATCAATGTTCTACTTTGACACGAACAGTGTATAAAGCTATAGAAATTTTGGAAAATTCAGGATTTTCAAATTTATTTTTCTTCCATCGTGAAGAAAATATGGTGTTGCGGGGATTTTAAGGGGAGGATATTTTCATTATTTTTTCAATAGGATGCACCGTTTCCGAGATAGAATCAATTTTATAAAAAAAATTAAATGCTCTACATTGAGATACGAGGGATGTATAAAGCTATAGAAATGTTGGAAAATTCAGGATTTTCGAATTTCTTTTTCTCTCATCTTGAAGAAAATATATGGTTACGGAGTTATTAAGGGGGAGGTAATTTTCATTATTTTTCAAGTAGGATGCACCGTTTCTGAGATAGAAGCCATTATAGAAAAAAAATACGATAATGCTCTACTTTGAGACACGACACACAACGGTGTAAAACGTTATAGAAAATTTGGAAAATTTAGGATTTTCAGATTTTTTTCTTCCATCATGAAGAAAATATGATGTTGCAGGGTTTCTAAGGGGGAGGAAATTTTCATTATTTTTCATTAGGATGCACCGTTTCCGAGATAGAATCAATTTTATAAAAAAAATATAAATGCTCTACATTGAGATACCGGGGATGCATAAAGCTATAGAAATGTTGGAATATTCAGGATTTTCGAATTTCTTTTTCTCCCATCATGAAGAAAATATATGGTTGCGGGGTTTTTAAGGGTGAGGTAATTTTCATTATTTTTCAAGTAAGATGCACTGTTTCTGAGATAGAAGTGATTATAGAAAAAAAATATGGCAATTCTCTACTTTGAGATATTATGAGCGATGTATAAAGCTATGGAAATTTTGGAAAATTCAGGATTTTCAAATTTCTTTTTCTTTCATCATGAAGAAAATTTGAGGTTGCGGGGTTACTAAGGAAATTTAAAATGGATGACTTTTTTGTAATCAGCACCCCCAGAAACCAACAAAGGGACAACCATATTATTTTTATAAAATTAAGTATGTCCGCCATATTGGAATTTCAAAATGAATGTCATTTTCGTATCCAGCACCCCCAAAAACCTGGTAACGACACCTATGTTAATTTTGCGAAAAATGAATTACCGTTATTTTTAAATTTCAAAATGAATCTACACAATATTTACACCCCCCCTAAAGTCGAGGAAAATTAAAAATTGGGATTTTTGTACGCTCCTTTGTTTTTTTTATGTGCGCTGGTTTTGCTGCTTGTATGTTTTTTGAGTTACCTACATTACGGAAAATATATGTACCTATTCTTAAATTAAATGTGTACTCACAAATTGTCGCCAAGATGGTTATTTGTTCGCTAATATAATATCTGTCTGCCAGTTTGGAATATTCAGTGGTATTATTTAGTCACCAGATTTGTAATTTTTTATTCCTTACATTCTTTAGCCAACATATTACCATGTTGGCTAAAGAATGTAAGGAATAAAAAAATAGTATTAAATATTCGGTATTTTCACATCCAAAATTTAATTGTTTTGTCGTGATTGTTTTCCGTAAGTGTTTCGTGTTGTGCGACAAAATCCGTAAGTGTTTAAAACAATGAACAATATTCGCGTAAACATAAGAAATCAATATGTTTTGTCGTGAGTTTAAATACATGCCTTTGGATAATTTGATATTATTTGTTGTCCTGTTGAAATTCTTGACACATTTTTCCATTTATTCAAGTTATTTGGTAGAACATAGTCAATCCATTAAATGATGATGCGAGGGATGAAGATCTGCTAAAATATTATGGCCGCTATATATGTATATGTATGGACTGTTTCTAAGATACTTACCATTTTATATTTTTTTTGTAGTAGTACAGTTCAGTAATAGGTGATCCAATTTATAAAAACACTGAATATGGTTTCAGTTTCAATTGCACAAGTAGTAAGAAGTATAATAAGCAAATCCAAACCCAATTAAAGCTCTGTATTTTTGTATTTATTGAATTCTTACTAACGAAAGTTGAAACATATTATTGCAATTTTAATTTCTGTAATCATAGAATGCCAAATTAATATGACAGCTTAAAAAGAAATGTAGTGATTTAACTATATTTAATTATCTTCTAAATAATGAATATCTAAGTCCAAATACCTAAATCTTATCTCTATGATATCAGGAAGAAGTTTTGGAGTCGATAATACCTGACTGGTTGGTTTAATATTAGAGAGTTTTGCCGAATGAATGAAGGTATTTTTTTTTTTATTATTAAAATTAATTTGATTGAACTAAACTAACCTAAACTTACGAGTCAGTAGCAAAACTAAATGAAAATCAACGCTCCTGTTTTTGCGTAGAAATAATTATTTTTAGATAATATTTTAAAGATAAGATATAGGTGTCAAAAATAGCACCAACGATTTGTGTAAACAACTGTTTTTTTTTTAAGTAATGTAGTTTTCATCTTATAGCGGAAACTTCAAAGTGCAATGAAGAGTAAGATGTTACTGTTTATTTGTAAGTAAAATGTTAAAATAAAGATCTTACAACAGTTATAGATTTTAAATTGTGCTTAGAATGTCTTATTATACTTCTGTTAGTTACCGAGGGAATTAAAAGCACCATTTACGTGTTTAATTATTACCCAAACAGGTGGGTGGTTTTTAATTTCAATAACTCAAAAGTGGTCCAATTTCGTCCATACAAAATTATGTGTTTAGCCCCATGCTTCAAATGATTTGTCTTCACTCCCCGGATCTCGATTTAAAGGATTTTCAGTTTCCTACGTTTTATTAAACTGTATTAATTTTCCTACGTTAGTACTTTCACATAGAAATGGGACTTTACGAAAACGGTAGTGGTGAACTGTGGCGTAGATATGTAAAAAAAGCGTTAAAAAGATCACAGGCTATTCCACTTTTTTATAATTCTTTCTCCTGGAACATTTAGTAAATAACAATATATACATACCTTATTTAAAATAATATACTAACTATAAAACTGAACATTGTAGGATTTGAAACGTAATCAAAAATATTTCTAAAAATGAAAAAATAAATATAATTAAATATATAATTTTGATATAATCTCATTATGTTTTTATTTATTCAGATTGTAATTCTAATACTTAAAACTTAAAATAAGAATTTATTTAAATTAAATTATAAAAAAGTAACTCTTTTTTTTTACTAACGAGTGTAAGTTTTGCTACAACATAGTAGTAAAATTAACATTAAAGTTTTATAAAATATGCAACAAATTTAAAAAAAATTAAAAAATCTTAATTATCCGGATAATCCGGATTTTTGGGAGAATAATTCGGAAATCCGGATTTTCAAAAAGTCAAACGTTTGTGGAGGTTTGGATTTTGCGGCAAGTGGCAAACGTGCGGACTCGGCAGTAGGAATACATTTTTTGCAAGTGTCTGCCTAAGCAGTTACCATCAAATCGTCAGCACCTACCTGATACAGTATTTTTATCTCACGAAACGACACGTACTTTAGTGACCACACGAGCTAACGATAGGTACTCGTCTCCATGCACACATCGAACACAGCGTGTTGTGTGCGCTACGTAAACGGCTCAAGTTACCCAAAAAATATGTATAAAATAATTATTCCTCTTTAAATGATGTAAAAAAGTCTTTTGAGATTGACTCACTATAACCTTTTTTATTGTAATCAAATTTGGTCGAAATTAATGCAGTATTGCGCCATCAGTTGACGCGGACGAAGTCGCGGGCAACAGCTAGTCCATACTAATATTATAAATGGGAAAGTGTGTGTTTGTCCGTCTCTCACGCCAAAACTACTGAACCGATCTAAATGAAATTTGGTACACAGATATTCTAGAGCCTGAGAAAAGACATAAGCTACCTTTTTATCGCGGGGAAACGTACGGTTCCCATGGGATACTTTATTTACAGTTTCACGTAAAAACCACTAAGCCGATTATTATGAAATTTGGCACAGTTGAAAAGTAGTCTACGGGAAAAGACAAAGGCTACTTTTTATCGCGGGGAAATGTGCGGTTCCCGTGGGATACTTTATTTACTGTTTCACGAAAAAACTACTAAACCAATCATCATGAAATTCGGCACAGACATAAAGTAGACCATAGGGAAGGGCATAGGCTACTTTTTATCCCGGGACATATACGATTCCCATGGGTTACTGTACATACGCGGGCGGAGCCGCGGGCATCAGCTAGTAATTGAATAAAATTTAAGCATTTTTTACTTAGGTACCTACCTATAATATCTATTCAAATTATGTGTGCTATGTGTTGCATTAAAACAGTTACCTATGGATTTTATTATCTTTTTCAATACAGATAATAAAATAAGATGACCTACTGCCAACACGACTACACTGTAACACTTTGGGTTCATGTAAGTTCACGCCGGCGACGTAGGCGCGCGGCTCGCTTTGCGGCAATTGCGGGCAACTCTTGGAAGCGTTAAATGCCTATTTCGCTTGGTCTAACCGGCCTTAACTAGGTAAGCAATATTTGAGGTCAGAGGCGGCCTTACCCATTGCGAGGCTCCAGGCGGCAGGTGTTTGCGAGGCCCTTTGTCCTTCGTGAAAATTATGTGATGCGAAATTAGGTCTGATTTTTTGAAGGATTTACAAAATAGCATGTAGGTATTTAAACTTGCGACAAAACAATCAAATCTTGAGTTTGAAAAAACCGAATATTGAACACTAAATTACTAGGATTGGCGAAATAATGTAAGGAACCAAAATTTCCAAATCTGGTGACTAAATAATACCAGTTTTGTTCACTGAATATTCTAAACTGGCAGACAGATATTATTTTAGCTAACAAATTACCATCTTTGTGACAATTTGTGAGTAGGTACACATTTAATAAAAAAATAAGCACATGTGTTTTCCCTGATATAGGTAATTCAAAAAACATATAAAAAACATAGCGCACATAAAAAAACGTAAAGGATTTTGTTTAATTTTTCTCGGTTTTGTTAAAATTTAAAAATGGCATAAGTATGTTTAATTTTCTCTAATATTGATGGTGTATTCGAGGTTTTTAGGAGTGCTGAATACAAGAATTATATTAATTTTGAATTTCAAAGAGCGGATAATAATAATTTTTAATAAAATGAATCTAGGTGTCGTTTTCTAGGCTTATGAGGAAGTAAATTACAAAAATTTATTTATTTTGAAATTTTATCATTTCATATAATTGCATCCGTATTTCAGTTTCTGTAAAATTCTTCGATCTCGAAAACGGTGCGTCCTACTGAAAAAAAATATGAAAATTTTCTCCCCCTTATTATCCCTGCAACCACATATTTTCTTCATGGTGGAAGAAAATGAAATTTGAAAATCCTAAATTTTCCAACATTTCTATACCTTTATACATCGCTCGTATCTCAACGTAGAGTATTTACAATATTTTTATAAAATTGCTTTTATCTCGGAAGCGATGCTTCCTACTGAAAAAATAATGAAAATTTCATCCCCCTTAATAAACCCGCAAACATATATTTTCTTCATGATAGGAGAAAAAGAAATTTGAAAATCCTGAAATTTCCAACGTTTCTATAGCTTTATACATCACTCGTATCTCAAAGTCATTGCCATATTTTTTTCTTTAATCGCTTCTATCTCGGAAATGGTGCATGATGCATCCACCTAAAAAATAATATAAATTTATTTCTCCTTATTTTACTTACTCCTCCTTTCACCGCAATATTTTCTTAATGATGGGGGGAAAGGAAATGTGAAAATCCTGAATTATCCAACATTTCTATAGCTTTATGCATCATCACTCGTATCTCAAAGAAGAGCATCGCTATTTTTTTTCTATAATAGCTTCTATTTCGAGAACAGCTGGTTATTCTACTGAAAAAAAAAACCGGCCAAGTGCGAGTCGGACTCGCACACCGAGGGTTCTGTACAAACCATGGCCTCTAGTCAAGATGTATTCGATAATTTCGACTGCGAACTTCGAAATCAAAAATGTATGGGATTCGACATAAGTCATCGATAAGTGACATGACACTTGGCCTAGAGGCCCTGTAGTGACTTTATTACAGCTTAAATTTAATACATCTATGCGTTGTAGAGGATAGGGGTAGTAAGTTTAAAATTATTAAAAATAAGCGTGTTAAAAACTTCCCGCTAAGATAATCTAAGATTTTCTAAAATTCTAAAATTCTCATCAGATCTCGACGTTCTGAGGTCACAGGAAGCTTCCCTGACTACCCTCGCGAAGGTGTCTGTATGAATGTGTGTGTATGTAAACCTTTTATAACTTTTGACCGATTTTATTGCGACTGGCGCCATTCGAAAGGGCTTGGCTAAACTTACATTTTGAATACAATTTGGACCGATTCGGACAGATAGATTTCAAGAAATATCAAAAAAAAAAAACTTTAAAAAATTGTTATTTTTTTGGAATTACTTTTAAACGGCTTTATCAATCAACTCCAAAAACTAATTAGCTCTTAACCTTGAAAAATCACGTCGATCGCCGCTTATCCGGTCAAAATCGGTTGATTCGTTCGAGAGCTTTTGTGTAGGAAAGAAAACCGAAAAAAGTGATTTTTTTGGGATTACTTACTCCGAAATTTTCCATCTAAAAAATTTTTGTTGTCAAATGACATGATAAACTGCATCGATTGCCGTCAATCGCGTGAAAATTGGTTGATACATTCCAAAGTTGACAGTTTGAAATTTTAAAAAATAGTGTTTTATTAAACTTTCATCAGACTTTTGAGCTCAGAGAGCTCAAAAATGACGCATTAGATAAAATTTAAGCGCTTAGCGGGAAGTTGCACGGATGGCCTTTTAAGTTTTTTTTATTATATGATGTAATAAAAAATTTACGGTTTTCGCAATTTTTCCTTTATCTGTGCTTTAAGACGTTGCTTCGTACCAAATTTCAAGATTCTGAATTCACGGGAAGTACGATGTAGGTTGATTCCCTTGCGAGTGTCGAAAATCTGCGGCATTAACGGCTGTATCTTTTGATTGCGTTGGCTTAGAAGTTTGATTTTTTCACAGCTCCAAGGGACTGTAAACTTGAGTATTTTATATAAATTCCAGCTTGATACCTCCTCGTGTTCCTGAGAAAAAGGGTCTTAACAGACAGACGGACGGACAACAAAGTGATCCTATAAGAGTTTATTTTTTTCCTTTCGAGGTACGGAACCCTAAAAATAGTGAAAATTTCTCCCCCCAAGTAACCCCGTAAGTGGAACTACGTATTTTCTTTATGATAAGATATTTTTCTTGAAAATCCTGAATTTCCAAAAAAATCTATAGCTTACATAGCTTACGTACCTCGAACTACATAATATACTGTGTTAAATAATCATCAATCCTAATCAGCATCCCTAAAAAATTTTAAATTAGTATTCGTGTCATTTTTACGAAGAATGAAAATTCTCCATTTCGAAATATTAATCGGAAGACAATTTTGTAATCAGAACCTAGAAAAGTACACCCATATTAATTTTAATAAAAAAAATGTATGCTCTTTGGGATTTCAAAATGGATTTAATTTTCATATTGTTCTGCACCCCCAAAAACCTTGAAAACGACACCATACCAAAGGAAAACGATCTCCAACAGTATACAAAAATGTGATTTTCCGTAGCCTGCAAATTGGATTTTAGGAGCCATTAATTTATCAACCCAATCTGGTTTTATAGCAGCTTACATGGTATAATGGTCATCAACTCGAAAATTAAGTCGTCAACTTATATATTTCGGTGCCAATTTGGATTACATTTCTCCACTTTTTATCTGCCGATTTTTTTTTGTCACCTCAGTGCTTTCGCCAGTAATTTAGTCACCAAATTATTAATTCACTGCCAAATTCAGTAATACAGTATGCTCACGTGCAGTGCACGAACAAGAAATAAGTGCAACTTATAAGAAACAAGATGTTCCCACGATTAATTATATCCCTTACAAATAACAAATACAGAGATGATGATTTTGTAACTCATACTGCAAGCAAAATAATTCCATGGTGACAAGAGTTGACGACTTGACGAACGAAATGAAACACAGGGATTCTCTGAGCCTTCTCTGAGCGATAGATGAGCAAAACCTTATGTCATGACTTCCGCGCTGACCCGAGTGCTATGGATTAAAAAACCAATCTTCAAGTGGGCGCGATATTCAAGTACCACTCATAATGATTTTTTCAATTATGTTTTGAATGAATTAATTACTTAACTAAGTTTATTTTAATTTTCCATTTTGTTATAACCTTAATAAATAATTAAGAATCAAAGTATAAAAATACATATACTTAGATTTTTTATCTAGGTATATGTATTTTTAGATTTTGAAAATTTATAGGTACTCTTTAAAAATTTGCTTGGGTTGTTGCGCGAGGCCCCTGCAAGCGCGAGGCCCCGGGCGATTTCCCCGTTCGCCACCCCCTAAGGCCGCCACTGTTTGAGGTAAGCACTTTAGAAAAAAATTTAAATAAACTAAAATGGATGCGTGAACATCGTGCATTTCTATAAAAGGATTCACTCATTTGGAATCCTTTGTTCGTATTCTGTAATTAAACCTTGACGGTTTTAAATACTTGCGTTGTGTATTGACATAAAATATTATTTAATGGGGACAAACAAACACGATTACTTTGTGCCGTGTTGTCCTCAGAGCTAAGGTCGTTCATGGTCTTCCTTCAAATGCTGTCTGAGTGTTTACGAACATCGTAGCTAGGTAAGTAGGTAATAAATATTAGCTTAAAAGTCTCGATCTGTTTATGACGAATGCGTCGTTCTTACAGGCACAGAGTGGAAATTTTATTTAAAAAATCTTCTCCGTCTCTAAAGCACAGATTATCTACTAAATAGTTCCTAAAGTGGCTATCTACATAAGTAATTAATGTGCTTAACAACTAGTAAATCACTAGTAAATCCTTGGTAAATCCTATATTTTATTGAACCTAATTACACCATATACAAGTACTAGCTTTTGCCCGCGGCTCCGCCCGCGAGAAATTAGGTTTATGACCACTCCCGACTGTACTCTAAGTTAAATCTGTATCTTCCTTATCGTAAGTTCTCTCTTTAATTACTAATTGTTTGTCCGAAGCACCATCATACCATTATTACATTTAAATGGTTTAAACACTTAAGCCGTGAAAGACATTAAAAAAATATACACAATAGTACATTATCCCTCGGGAACACTATTATAGTATATCTTTTTGGGATAAAAAGTAGACTGCGCGTTTGTCCAAAGCATAAACCACTGCAGTACCAAATTTCATTCAAATCAATTCAACCGTTTAGCAGTAAAAGACAGTCAAATTACACACAATAATAATACATTATCCCTCGGGAACACCGCAAATTTTTGGGACAAAGAGTATCCTATGTCCTTTCCCAGGACTCAAAGTATCTCTGTACCAAATTTTATCAAAATCGGTTCAGCGGTTAAAGCGTGAAGAGGTAACAGACAGACAGACAGACACACTTTCGCATTTATAATATTATAGTATATAGTATATAGTATATATGGATAGTATGGATATGGAAGTATGGATGTACACAAATTAAAACATTATCCCTCGGGCACACTGTATATTTTTGGGATAAAAAGTAGACTGCGCGTATGTCCAAAGCATAAACCACTGCCATACCAAATTTCATTCAAATCAATTCAACCGTTTAGCAGTAAAAGACAGTCAAAGTACACACAATAATAATACATTATCCCTCGGGAACACCGCAAATTTTTGGGACAAAAAGTATCCTATGTCCTTTCCCAGGACTCAAAGTATGTCTGTACCAAATTTCATCAAAATCGGTTCAGCGGTTAAAGCGTGAAGAGGTAACAGACAGACAGACAGACACACTTTCTCATTTATAATATTATAGTATATAGTATGGATGGAAGTATGGATATGGAAGTATGGATGTACACAAATTAAAACATTATCCCTCGGGCACACTGTATATTTTTGGGATAAAAAGTAGACTGCGCGTTTGTCCAAAGCATAGACCGCTGCCATACCAAATTTCATTCAAATCAATTTAACCGTTTAGCAGTAAAAGACAGTCAAAGTACACACAATAATAATACATATCCCTCGGGAACACCGCAAATTTTTGGGATAAAAAGTAAACTGCGCGTTTGTCCAAAGCATAAACCACTGCCATACCAAATTTCATTCAAATCAATTCAACCGTTTAGCAGTAAAAGACAGTCAAAGTACACACAATAATAATACATTATCCCTCGGGAACACCGCAAATTTTTGGGACTCAAAGTATCCTATGTCCTTTCCCAGGACTCAAAGTATGTCTGTACCAATTTTCACTAAAAATCGGTTCAGCGGTTAAAGCGTGAAGAGGTAACAGACAGGCAGACAGACAGACACACTTTCGCATTTATAATATTAAAGTATGGATATTATGTTTAAATTAGGAGTGGACGTAGGTGGTCTGGTGTCGCTTATTAATATTCATGCAGAACATACAGGCTTTATCTACATCTACTTGTCTAAAAAATAAAATACATACCTAGATATGTTAATATGTATTTTTTTAACACGTAGATTAAAGGCTGTTAAATAAGAAGTACCTACCTAATAAGTAGTTGGCGCTTAAAATACATATGTAAGCATGTTACGTTGTGTATCTAGTCTATGAATAATTATGGCATGCCACGTCATGTCATAGAACATACGTAATATTATATAGGTAAGGTTCGGTAAAATCACTAACTTACGGATATTTTAGGCATATGATCTATTGCTTATGTAGAGACGTTTAAGCAGAAAAATAATTGTCATACTTGTCATTTTTGAGCTTATCGAGCTCAAAAATAAGTGCTTCTAAAAATTTTCACTGATAATTTACTTTCACCAGACTTTAATAAAAAGTTTTAAAAAATACTATTTTTTGACAATTCAAACTGTCATAACTTTGGAATAAATCAACCGATCTTCACGCAATTGGCGGCAATCGATGTAGTTTTTTGTCCTTTGAAAAAATTGACAACAAAAATTTTTTAGACGATAAACGGAGTAATTTCAAAAAAAAAATTCGGTTTTCTTTCCTTCACGATATCTCTCGAACGAATCAACCGATTTTGACCGGATTAGCGGCGATCGACGTAGTTTTTTAAGGTTAAGAGTTGATTAGTTTTTGGAGTTAATCGATAAAGCCGTTTAAAAGTTATTCCAAAAAACACACACACACATACATACATACAGATATAGTGACACCCTCGCGGGGGTAGTCAGGGAAGCTTCCTGTGACCCCAGAACGTCGAGATCTGATGAAAATTAGATTTTTGCAAAACGGGGTAAAACCAATAACTTCCCGATTTTTGAAAATCTTAAATTTTCTTAGCGGGGAAGTTAAAATTTTTCTTCATATGGGCGAGTATGTCTGCGTTTTGCGGAGAGTCACCCATACATGAGATTTTTTTTTACTTTGAGTATGACAATTATTCTTTTGCCTAAACGTCTTTACTTATGCAGCTTGAATCATGTGCCCGGAGTAGATTTTCGGAGAAATCTGGGGGCACGGCAGTGCCCCCGCCAAGTCGAGCGCGAAGCAAACACTGCCGTACCATCCTTTACTGGAACCATTTCGCCGCATTTTCAGGCCCCTATTTGAGAACCTCTGGATAACACCAGAACGCAGAAATTTTCGTCATCCAATAAGCTATAATCACGTACTTAAAATCCAAAATTTCAAGTCTGTAGGTCATTTAGTTCCGAAGTTAAGCGAAAGCAAAGTTTCGCATTTTCGACACTCACTCACTCACTCACTCACTCACTCACTCATGATCATCAAAATAGAACTAGTACTTCCCATAAACATAGAGAGCTGAAATTTGGTACAGAGTTGGGGTTTAATGGCCACATAAAGGGAAAACTATAAAAACTAGGATAATCGATCTGGGGGCACGGCAGTGCCCCTGCCAAGTCGAGCGCGAAGCAAACACTGCCGTACCATTATTTACTGGAACCATTTCGCCGCATTTTCAGACCCCTATTTGAAAACCTCTAGATAAGACCAGAACATCGATCTAGTGGCACGGCAGTACCCCGCCAAGTCGAGCGCGAAGCAAACACTGCCGTACCATTCTTTACTGGAACCATTTCGCCGCATTTTCAGGCCCCTATTTGAGAACCTCTAGATAAGACCAGAACGTCGATCTGGGGGCACGGCTGTGCCCCCGCCAACTCGAGCGCGAAGCAAACACTGCCGTACCATTCTTTACTAGAACCATTTTGCCGCATTTTCAGGCCCCTTTATTCTACTCGAACTTTATTCTACTCGAACATTACACAAATTAAATAAACAAATTACACTAAAATCTAGGAAAATAAATCAATATGCCTACGTTTCTACAAAAAGAAGTGAAATCCCACCAAAAACATTCTGTAAAAAACTAGCCAAGTCTCGATGGAGCTGCTTGTTTTTCTCTAAAAAGTAATGAAATCTAGACAAAATCGTGCCAAGTCTAAGGTTCCTTACTGCGGTTTCTTTATTATTATAGTTAATGTTGTGTGACTTGGCCGTTGAAGGGCACACAAGGGTACAAAAGGGGCTCCATGACACCATTGCTCCAATATGTGTGTTGTACAATCAACAACAGCCTAAAATGAGACACTAGCGTCCAATTACCAATACCAGTATGGGCTATTATCTCGCTTAACAAACATGGTAGTTACAAATGTAAACAAAATTGACTTGTACCCACTAAAGTATAAAGAATGTTCAACGGCCAAGTCACTCAACATTAACTATAGTAATAAAGAAACCGCAGTAAGGAACCTTAGACTTGGCACGATTTTGTCTAGATTTCATTACTTTTTAGAGAAAAACAAGCAGCTCCATCGAGACTTGGCTAGTTTTTTACAGAATGTTTTTGGTGGGATTATATTTAAAGACAGGATTTAACGGCCTTTACATCCAACATAATATTTTGTTGTAGCAAGGCCTTGTCCCTTGGTTTAGAGCACTTAAAATTATGTGATTAATAGTTACGACTATGAAATAAAAATAAAAACCGGCCAAGTGCGAGTCGGACTCGCTCACCGAGGGCTCCGTACATACCTGTAGGTCAAACTTCTGTGTATATGTCACCGTAAAATTGTAAAAACTGTTAAATTGTAAAATAACTAAGACCTAAGTAACAAGATTGTAAAAATATGTCGAAAGATTAAAAACTATAAATTTATAATCTAACGAAAAATGATGTGACATTTTACAATTTTACTAGTTTTATTACAAATACAATCTAACGTTTTTTACATGTTTACGGTGACATATACCTATAACACAGAAGTTTGATTTTCTTACAGCTAGCCTTAAAGGTATCATAAATTATTACGATATTTGATATGAATATCAATTTAATACCTCGACGCGTTCATGAGGAAAGGGGTAGTAAGTTTAAAATTATTAAAAATATTTTTATTATATTGAAGGAAAAACCGTAAACCGTAAATTGCGAAAACCGTAAATTTGAAGTTAATTAAAGAAAAAAATTGTAGTTAACGTAACTACAAATAGTTACATTAACTACAAATTTACAGTTTACGCAATTTTTCCTTCATCTGTGCTATAAGACGTTGCTTCGTACCAAATTTTAAGATTCTAAGTTCACGGGAAGTACCTACCCTGTAGGTTTTGACCTTGCGAGTGTCGAAATTTTGCGAACAAATGCGGCATAAACGGCTGTATCTTTTGATTGCATAATGCCAATGCTTAGAAGTTTGATTTTTTCACAACTCTAAGGGACAGTAAACCTGAGTATCTGATATAAATTCCAGCTTGATACCTCCACGTGTTCCTGTGAAAAAGGGTCTTGACAGACAGACGGACGAACAAGAAAGTGATCCTATAAAGGTTCCGTTTTTTCCTTTCGAGGTACGGAACCCTAAAAATACCGAGATCTACAAACTTGGTAGTTACCTACCTATCTACTGTATCAGAACTAAATCAGAACCTATAAAGCTGAAGAAACATCCTGGAGTCTCATATTTACTTTATTACATCGTTGACTATGAACATAAATCTCTCGTTTTTGTGTAAGTAGTTTGGTTTATTGAATAGCGTAAACATTTTGTGCGCAGTAATATAATATTTGCATTCGAGAATCTTCAATTACCATTTGTCACAATACGTAGGTAATAAGTATGTTTGGATGGGCTGGATGTTGGGTTGCCATCCGTCCGGGTTTCCCCGGATTTGTTCTAGTTTAAAGGCCCCTACAGACGAGAGGCCGATCGTTTCAGTTAGAACTGACGTCAGTTCGGCCTGAACGGATTCGAGCACACACACGGAAAAAATCGCATCCAACCCAATTTACGTCAGTTCGGCCTGATCTGATTCGGGCCCACACACGGAACAGTCGCATCAGTCCATTCTGGTTTGCCGCGCGCTACGGTCGTTTTTATCAATTTTGTATTTAAACACCACGTAAACTCATACAACGCTTGTACACGATACACGCCCGCACGGCCGCGGCTCGGGCAAGAACTGAAGCGATTTGTTCACACACGCCACACGGTCAGGACAGGCCGCGCGTTCAGGCCGCTCGGTCAGGCCAGAATTAATGTTGCCAACTTAGTTATTTTACAAAATTTTACTAAATTGAGTATTTTAAATAAATAAATAAATAAATAAACATTTATTCGACATGTTTGACATCACACTACATAACGAGAAAACCAAATTGCACAAAAAGAAAACAGAGAAAAAAAAAAAACTAAACATCAAAAATAAGTAACTAGACAAAATTCAAAGATACTTAATTAAAATAGACAAAAATAAAACAAAAACACAGCAAATACGATAAAAAGAAAACAAACGAAGGCAAGGACAAGGTTAGGTAGGTAGTGTAATGCACAAACCGTCGAAATGGTATCCACTCAGGATAGTGACCGTGGATACTCCACAGTCCCTGGTATTCTGTGGACCCATATCGTCAGGCGTGAGACAGACTACTCCAGGCACATTTGCGTAAAATTGTGTAATAAATAATAATAATATTATAGCTATACACAAGTAAAATAAATTATAAAATATAAAAAAAAAAAAAACCATCAAATAACATACGTCCGCCGACTCATACGCCCATCCCTAAGTGGCTGAGGCCTTCCGTAGGCATCGGGCGCAGGCACCTACTGCACTGAGATCAGGGCCGCCGTAAGCGGGCGTGCAAAGCGTGCACCGCACAAGGGCGGCACGCCCAGGGGGGCTGCAAATCGAGCGACTCATCACGTATTACCTAATTCAAGTCATTGTCATAATACCCACCCCACCTTAAGAAAATACATACAATCATTATAGTTTGGAAAAAAATCCGACCGAATGACGTTAACAGCGCCATCTATTGGCATCCGTTAAAACTGAGATGCAATACCAAACGTAGCGTGGATGTCTGCCGCCGGGGGCGGATGACAATTTTGCCGCCCCTTACTTAGGTCTTGCCGCCCTCATATTTAGGTTTTTTGTAAGTATACAGTACATTACCTACAAACGTTAATTCTAGATAACTTTTCGGCACGAACAGTTATTGTACTACGAAAAAAAAGTATGAAATAGGTATTATATGACAAACCTAACGTAATAAGTTATTTGTCATTTATTTTGCAACATCAGAAATTATCACTAATTTTACTTTAATTTAAATTATAAAATTATGTTATTTTCACAGTCTTTTAGGGCTTAAAATTTGAACAGATTTAACCTATTACATAGGAAAAAATTTTGCTCGCTCGCTTCGCTCGCGTTTAACATAAAGAACAATTTATATTATTTAGTAGCGATGTTCTGTTTTAGCCGATTGATTTTATGAAACTTTTCCGAAGTTCACCGTTATTCAGTGTTTAAGTTTATTGTATGAATAGATTTTAACCTGTAAAATAGGAAAAAAATTTGCTCGATGGGTTCGCTCGCTCGTTTTGGGCTTAAAGAACATATTATAAAATTTTGTATCGACGTTTAGTTTTAGACTATAAATATTTGTATTTTTCCGAATTACTTACACAGTATTTCAGGGTTTAAAGCTTAAACAGGTAAAAACGAAAAAATTCTTATGTGTATGTGGGCCTCTAATAAGTTAAAGACGGCCCTGATTATTTAATATTCAGTACCTACTTGTAGTCGTTTTAACCTGCATGGTGGTGTGGGGCTTTGCACGATCTTGCTGACATTGTTGCTTGTGTGGTGGTGGTGTTTGCACGATTTTGCATCTGAGTGCACGCATAAGCAGTGTGGGAGGAGGGAGGTGCGTTACGCATGCTTATGCGTGCACTCACACATTTGCTTGCAGGTTGTGGGTATTATTAGGCGGAAGATTGCTAAATATAACAATATTTATTAAATTTATGTTATGGATTTCCGCAAAGTAACGCCTGATTCTATTAACTATTTAAAACTCAGAGTAATTAAGTAATCGTAGGGCGGCATAATCGCTATTGCACGCGGGCGACGAAACAGCTAGCGGCGGGCCTGACTGAGATAAGACAGCTGAAGGGGGCAGGGAGCAGGGGGCAGAGTACTCACGCACCGCGCCGTTATTCGCGTGCGACCCCGCGAAGTGCGAGTGTCATCACGAGTGGCGCGCAATATACTTATAATATAATGATTAATAAAATATAGAAAAATGTAACCCGTCTGATTACATTTTTCACGCAATAAGTATGTATATTATCCAGTAAGATATCAGTGATTATAAATTATAATGTGATAGGCAATGGGTAAGTGAATGAAGTGACTATTATAATATATATTTTATTCCCTCCTTGGTAGAAATTTAGTTATTAGTAGTGTTTTAGTAGGAAAGAGCCAGACAGTAATCATATGCAAAATGGCCTAGGTTAAACACAAAAAAAAACCTATCATAATAATACATTCGTCCGTAATTTTCTTAAAACTACCCGTTTAATTACTATATACGTAATATTTGCTAGTATATTTTAATTTAATGGTAAAATTTATAGTAAAATTCAATGAATGAAAAAATTTAATATAACAAAACCTAAAATGCAATGGTTTTTGGGCGGCTTCAGGAATTCGTAAGTAGCTTCTTTAGTAGTTATTTAGTACTTTTTACTAGAATTCAATACGAGTTTAGTAGTTTCACAAAAACAGAGCTGGCAACACTGGAACGAATCGCTTCAGTCCGTACGGCCGATCGCATCGATCTCGAAATTGCACACAGACGATACGATTTTGCATCCGTTCAGGCCGAACTGAAGGCAGACCGGATCATGTATGGGGCCCTTAAAGGGTGTCCGGGGAGCGTCCGGGCCGGATTTTATTTGCTATCCGGGTTTTTGTAGGCAGAATTAGGAAGGCCTAAGTTTTTTTTTTTTTTTTTATTTGCAGCAATAATAAATCTTCCTTTCTTTTTGACATTGCCGTAGTCGGGTAAAAACTGTTCTATGTCTGGGTTTCGTACTCCAAAATCCGGGGTTTTCACTTTTCATGCGTCTTGTCCGGGGAGTCATATGTAAGAGATGGCAACCCTAGCTGGATGCTGTATGACATACTTAGTACCGCTCTTTACCGACATTAATCACGGCACCATTTAGAAACACAATACATACTTGCTCGTAGAGCTGAGCACTGACGTGACTATATAACTTTGAGTATCCAACCACAATGATTCTCATTCAATGAAAGCCTTATAAAGTTAAACCGACTTTATGAGGAAACACTTAAGTAGCTTATTCGCATTAAGAAGGCAGTGAGTCATGCGTTCTAATGTCAAAATTGACCAAAGCTGTGTTCATCAAATGTTCACAACGAATTACAGTAATCCATTTTGAGTTTTAACTTATCATGTACCAACGCATAATTCACTGCCTTCTTAACACGAATGCGGCGAATCCTACTTAAAACGAGGTCATTTCCCGTCACCTATGTAGTCTACCTAGTCAGAGTTCAATTACGAAGTGGAATAAAATATGGGATAAAGTTTGGATAAAGTACAGGTACAGTACAGTTGACAGGTTCTGAACCGTACCTACACATTTTGAAAAAAAAAAATATAATTCCTGAGTTACAAAATCATAAAATCAATAACCTAACCTAACCAAGAGCATGTCAGGACATGTCTAAGGAGGGTTCCGTAACTATGAACGCGTAATATGCTTTTTTTTTAATTACTCCAAAAGTTACTGTCCGATTTGATTCACAATAATTTTCCTTAGGAGTTTTTAGCATGATCTATCAGCATGAAAATTTGCAAGTTTCTATCTCTTAAAGTTTAAAAATGTTAGGGGGGGGGACCAACTTAAAAACTACTTTGGAGGCCGATTACTCGAAAATGGTCAACTTTATAAAAAAGTAACATGAACACGATGGGTTAGAGTGAAAAAATATTTTTCATCCCCGCTTCACATGTATGGAGAGCCACCCCTAAAATATAAAATTTTTATTTTTTTATGATCCCGAAACCGTGATCTATACACAATCTATAACTACACCAAATCTCATCAACTTATATTCATAATTACAGGAGCTAGAGGCGCGGACAGACAGACAGACAGACAGACAGACGGACAGACAGACAGACAGACGGACAGAGCGAAACTATAAGGGTTCCTTAAGTATTACGGAACCCTAAAAAAGGTAAAAAAAATATATAATAAACATGTCAACCTCAAAAATACGCAGCGTAAAATAATGTTTGTGTGTTGGTTTGTGTAGTTTTGGGTTAGGTTAGTTAGGTTAGAACTTTTTTATCTTGTTCAAAACGTCTTCGGAGTGGTAACACGGCCTCACAAAAACCTGGCGTGAAATAACGTTTATGTAGTTTTGGGTTAGGTTAGTTAAGTTAGAACTTTTTTATCTTGTTCAAAACGTCTTCGGAGTGGTAACACGGCCTCACAAAAACATGGCGTGAAATAACGTTTATGTAGTTTTGGGTTAGGTTAGTTGGGTTAGAACTTTTTTATCACGTTAAAAACGTCTTCGGGGCGGTAACACGGCCTCACAAAAACCTGGCGTGAAATAACCTGTGTGTAGTTTTGGGTTAGGTTAGGTTAGAACTTTTTTATCACGTTAAATATAGTGCGATTCAAATGAGAATAGGATAGAGTCGGCGCCATATTGTTTCGTATGTAGACTGATAAGATAGTTAAATTTATGTTTAGATAATTGATTACTATTTAACGTTTTTATTTAAATTCGATGCAAGACTATTAAGATTTATATGTACATAAGTTTTTCTGAAAATCGCACTTTTCAAGTGATATTTGACAGATAAAGGTCATTGACGTTCCTATTCTCATTTGAAACGCGTTATACGTCTTCGGGGCGGTAATTTTTTTTTTCATTTTTTTTTTTGTCTTCCGCCACGTTAATATTGCATAACAGACTGTTTTATAATGAAAATATGCAATAAAAAAAAATTGCAGTCGTTTCAAGGTGGAGCCCCACTTGTAAATATTTACCAATAATAATACTTTATTGCATACCACACAATACAAAATGACACATTATAAAAAAACAGAAACACCAATATAATTCTGGCGGCTTAATAATATTATAATTATGTGAAAGTTTGTGAGGATATAATATGGATGGATGGATGTTTGTTACTTCACGAAAAAACTACTGAACTAAATCTGATTAAATTTGGTCTGGTAGTAGTTCAGGCTTTGGATTAAAATATAAGCTAAGTACTTTTTATCCCGGAAAAGTACAATATTCCCGCGGGAACTAACTTGACTCGACAACACTTATTTGCTGTATCGCCAAATTTAAAAACAAAAGATAACGTCATTTTGCAAACGTTTTATTATTTGTTTTATCATAATTCAAGTTTTGCCGGGAACGTCAATTATATTAGCAATGTTGTGTATTCGTGCTTTTTGCTAAATTTGTATTATTTCTGTTTTTAATGTGTAATATTGGTAGAATAATAACCATTAGGTATTCGTTGACGTGCACAAGTGTGGGAAAGAAAGAAATAGTGATGTGATAAAAATTTCAAACGAATATTCTAATTTCCCTCCAATTTTACTTGACACTGGCAAATAGTTATAAGCCACCGCCTTATATAAATAAAAAATAATAGTGTCATGTGACATGAGTCATGTCACTGTCATGTTATCGACTGACGACTTGACACATGTCTGACGAGTCGATATTGGAATCTGAATTATCATTTGTGTTTATTTATAAAAAATAATTGTTTAAAATTAATATAATGTCGTCCAAATAGGCCGTTATCTGTACACCCACACAAATTGCATATCTAAGCCCTTATATTTCCTCCGCACTTGATAATTTTAGGATACATAATGAAATATTGTCATACTAATTCCATCTAAACAACATATTGTTGCTTTAAAGGATATGAAGACTTTAAATACTGACATGATGTACGGTGCTTCGATCAAAATCTTGTTCATGGTATTGCTACTCAAGATAAGTGTTGTTAAATCACTATACAGTAAAACTTGGAATGAAAAATATGAGAACAATAAGTGCCCTAAGCTGTACCCTAAGAACTTTGATAACTATATGCCATCTGGTAAGTATTTTTCCGTTTATTCATTATACTGGTTTAATAAAGTGAGTTAAAATGAATGCAAAATGCTAAGCTATAAGAAATAACTACAACAGATTTACACTGGTATTTTTGCCAATGAATTAAATACAAATTATGAAAAGGTTATTTTTTAAATCTATATATTTTTTTTAACTGCTTTAGGTACCATAATATTATATAATTATTAAAAATATTTTCATCAAACAATAGGCTGTTATTATTTTATGTAACAAAAACACCAAGAGCAAAATAAGAATTTTAATTTAACAATTCCCTACGACCTGAACCTCAATTCTCGTATTTAAAGTATACTTTCATTTTATTTTAATTGGATTGAATGTGAAGCGACATGTTACCATGAAAGGATTTTATGACGTTTTGACCAATCAGAGCGCGTTTCTTATTGTTTTAACGTTTATAAAAACACATTTTAAGAGTTTTAGCGTATCCTGACTAGATTGTAATTGTATTAATGTAGATTTTATTTAACAGAATTGCCCCTCAGATCTATGATATGTTTTTAGGGAACTTGACTGCTGGTAACTTCACTGAGAAGAAGGATCTCAAAGGTTTAAGACAGTGTGTGATGGCCTGCTGCATGGAGAGCTCATGTAACATTGTGTTCATTGTGGAGTCGAGGTGCTACCATGTGGAATGTGTGGCTGATGAGCTGTGCCTGCCACTGCCCCGGGTCAGCAGCAGGAAGTTGGATACACATGTCTCAATGATCCTGGTTAAGCCTGTCCTGCCTAGTGGTAAGCTTTTAAAGGTCAATGTATACGCCTTTACAATAGAATCCCAGAAAACGTTCAAAATCTTTCCATTAATAAATTTAAAAAAGCTGTTAAAGAACGTTTGTGTGCTAAAGCTTATTATAAAGTCAGTGATTTCACTAACGATTGCACACCTTGGGAATAAGATGGCCCCATGCAAGGCTGCTTTTATGTACTTAAGTATGTTCTATGTACTTATGACTAATGTTATATAGATTAAGTTACAACATTGTAAAATATTTTTTGAAAAGAACAATTTTCCCATCTTTTTGCTAAAAGGTGGCCCCGTGCGAGTTTCTTACGCCGGTTCTTCTCGCCGGGCTAGTTTCCGAACCGGTGGTAGGCATCATGTAGGACAATTCTATAAGTGTTATAAATTATAACCTACATGGAAATAAAAATTTTGAGTTTGAGTTTGAGTTTTTATTGTAAAGTTTTTAATTTGGAATAAATAGTAGACCACTGTTCAGATTTATTTATTTATTTATTCTTTATGTACATAAATAAACATACATAATATAATAATAATAATAATAGCCTTTTCTATTCTGACTTCAAGCTACAGAATGTCTCGAAGCTCAGTGTGCCTCTTGGCATAGGCCTCCTCCAGCCTTTTCCACTCTGTTCTGTCTAGTGCTACTCTTCTCCAATGGTGTCCAGCTGTTAGTGCTAGGTCATCTCCCCATCTGGTTTGTTGGCGACCTCTTTTCCGTTTACCATCTCTTGGGTACCAGTAAGTGATGGCTGTGCTCCATTTATTTTGTTTGTCTCTTAACATGTGTCCGGCCCATCTCCACTTTCTTTGGTCTATTTGGGTAAGTATGTCTGTTACTTTTGTTTTTTCTCTTATTGTGGTGTTTCTAATCCTGTCTTGTCTCTTTATACCTAGCATGCTTCTCTCCATAGATCTCTGACATCGTTCCAGCTTTTCTCTGTGTTGTTTGGTAAGAGCCCAGGTTTCACAGCCATAAGTTATAACAGGTAGGACACAGGTGTTAAATGCCTTCTTTTTTACGGTTAAACTCATGTCAGATTTAAATATTTCTTTGAGCGACCAGTACTTTTTCCATCCATTTGCAATTCTACAGTTGATTTCCTTTGTCGTCTGGTTTTCATGGGAGATTAATTGTCCAAGGTAGATGTATTCTTTCACATATTCAAGGGGTTGTTCATCAATTTTTATAATAATTTGTTTGGAGTTAGTAAGTATTTTGGTTTTGTCCTTATTCATACTAAGGCCTACTTTTTTGCTTTCATTGTCAAGGGCTTTTATCATTGTTTCAAGGTTGTTTGGGTTTTCTTCAAAGATAATTATGTCGTCAGCAAATCTTAAGTGGTTTAGCTTTTCTCCGTTCACATTAAGGCCATACTTCACCCAGTCTAGTTTGCGAAAGATGGTTTCGAGTACAGCTGAAAATAGTTTTGGAGAGAGGGGGTCGCCCTGTTTTGCGCCTCTTTCGATCTGAAATTTGTTTCCTACCATTTCAAGTCTTATTCTGGCTTCGCTATTTAAATAGATGTTTTTGATAATTTCTGTATAGGTTGCGGGTATGCCTTGCTGGTCTAGGCTTTTCCAGATAGCTTCATGACTTATGCTGTCGAAGGCTTTTGAGTAATCAATGAATGCCATATACAATTCCTTATTGTATTCATTGTACTTCTCAAGGATCTGTTTTACTGTGTGTATGTGGTCTATCGTAGAAAAGTTTTTTCTGAAGCCTGCTTGCTCTCTTGGTTGACTTTCTTCCAGCTGTTTGTTAATTCTTTCTAAGATAACTTTGGAAAAAACCTTGTAGATATTTGACAAGAGACTTATTGGTCTGTAGTTCCCTATGTCTTCTTTAGGTCCTTTCTTGTGTATTAAGATGATATGGGATGTTTTCCATTGGTTTGGAATTGTGCAGGTCTTTAGTATGTTGTTGAATATTTTGGTAAGGATGGGTACGAGTTCGTTGATGGTGCCTTTTAGAATTTCATTTGATACTTTATCTGGGCCTGGGGCTTTTTCCATTTTTTGACTGCGGATAGCTTTTTCCACTTCACATGGTAGAATTTCCGGTACCTGACCAGCTTCGTAGCTAGGTTTGGGTAGGCTTTCCCTATTTGCTGAAGTTTGCTTTTGTGGGTTTGCATACAGGTTTTTATAAAATGTTGTGGCTATTTTGCTGATGTCTTTTCTATTTGTGCTGGTATTTGTACGTTTTTTAAGTTTAGGTATCCACTCCTTAGTGTGTCCTTTGAGTTCCTTAAGTGCCTTTCTCACCCCTCCTGTTCTGATTATATGTGTTTCTAATGTTTGGAGTCTCTTTATTTTTCTCTCTTTTCTGATATTTGTTCGTATTTTTTTGCTTAGCTCAGATATCCTTTTAATGTTTTCTTTTTTAGTATTGTTTGTGATCAAATTTTTCCTTTCTTCAATGAGTTGTAATGTTGTATCAGACAGGTTATATTTATTGCGATTTGTTATTCCTTTTGGGATTCTAGTTAATTGCTTTTCTAGTTCTTGGTATTTTGCAAGGATATCTAACGAGTTCTCTATTTTGATTGACTTACTGAAGCCCGCCAACGCAGATGCTATGTTTCCTATAGTGGTTTCGTCAAGATCTGTTTTAGGTGGTTGAATTTGATTCCTTGACCTTTTTGGTGCTTCTATTCGTAAGGAACTTCTAACCAAGCGGTGGTTGGTGTTAAAGTTGAGTTTTGTTATTACGGATGTGTCTGTGAAAGCTTTGGGGTAGCTTGTTGTGATGTGGTCGATCTCATTTTTGTAGCTGCCATTAGGTGAAATCCATGTCCATTCCAACATACATAGGTGTGCTTATCTCTAGAGAGATAAGTCAAGCCAGCAGACCTTTGACAGGACATTGAAAGAGATATAAACAGACACAGATAGTACATAAGAGAATAAAGGAAACATCGAAGAACAAGACATCAAATAGTTATATAAGTAATAATAATAATGAAAGATAATACATAATAACTTATATAAACAATAAAAATACACAAAAATATAAATACATACATAAACCTACATATACTAATTCTATATTAATATTCATAGATGACATAATATAGTCTCTTTAGCCTTGAATCGTGCTTAACTGCTTTTTTTACCTTTATGTATTTTTATGTGAATTTTAAATATTTTATGTAAATGATGGAGTTTAAACTCTCTCTTAACTTTTGATTACCTATGTCTGTGATAATTTGATGAAACCTAGGTCTGATAGTACCTACGCTACCTACTAATTTTTAATTCATTTACCTATTTCAGAGAACTGGTCAGACATCCTAGAACAATCGAATTTCAGGGAGTTAAATAGCTATTCCCCAGAGGACGAACCAGTGTATGCATATTCCAGTCATGGTAGTGATATGCCAGATGATGAGGAATCAAGCTTTCTCAATCGTTTCATAAATAATTTACCAAATATGGATGATGATGATCAACAGGCTTTTGACAAATATGAAAACCCTGATGAGATGATGTTAGCGTCAAGGTTTTTAAACAAAATTTCTTGTGAAGTAGGAGCTGATTACTGTCCGTACAACTCTGAATGTGTGCCTCTGGGTCATAAAATGCATGGCATATGCAAATGTATACTCGGCATGGAGGAGAACTCCCAAGGAGCATGTGTGCCGATTCGTCGGCCTTACTCTAAAGGTCCCACTATGCCCATTGAGTCTATCAAAAAAAGTGACAACCTCATTGATGCTAAAATGGATGGTACCAAACTGGACACGGACATACCGAAGCTGAATTTAACAGTTTCCATAGAGTCTAAACAAGTGGGTATTTAAAATTGTATTTTATGTAGTACTACGAAGGAACCCTTATAGTTTAGCTCTCTCCATACATCTATCAGTCTGTCTGTCTGCCCTTCTAATTTCAGTATAAATATAAATGGATTAAACTCTGTATAGTTATAGATTGACTATAGATGTGGGATATAGATAGATATGATGAGCTCCGTGACCTAGTGGGTAGACCGTTTGGTTCACACTCGAGAAAGAGAGAGAGGTTCAAATCCCAGGTTGTGCCATGTACCAATGAGACTTTTTCAGATCTCAAGTACATTATACTGACGCTCTAGCGGTGAAGGAAAACATCGTGAGGAAACCCGCACATGGTTGGCCCCAGACATATTGACCAGTCACTCCTCTGGACTAGACTGACTATGTTATGAGAGCGCTGTATGTGCTTGGGCAACCATACGACATTTAAAAACCAACTGTCACAAGCACTACAGTATTTAAATAATGGTTACTTCGCTTGGAGAATTCTGTAGAAATCATCCAATAACGGATGAAAAGGCCTAAGTTTATTATGTGAAGTGGGGAATAAAAACTATTTTTTCATTCTGCCCCATTGTGTGGGATTGATATTTGTTGATACAAATAGGCCAAAACTTTTACGAAGTCGACCATTTTCAAGTAATCCACCCCCTAAGTGGTTTATAAGTAACCCCCGACCCTTGGCATTTCTAACAATAAGACAGAAACTTGTAAGTTTCCATGTTGATAGATCACGCTAAAAACTCTTGATGAAAATTTTGACGATAACATTTAAAGTCGTTTAAAGAAAACCTATTGCCTCTTGGTACATGGCCTCCTAGAATGTCCAGTCATCCTCATGGTTAGGTTATTAATTATTGTTTCTTCTCCTTAGGTGCAGTTACCTGAAAATGAAGTAACACTGGCAGCTTATACTATACCTGATGAGAAGACAACACATACTCACTACAATTATGCTTGGACTATTGTTGATCAACCTAGTGGTGGTTTCACAGGTTAGAAGAATCACAATAATTTTAATTTTTACAATCCTTAGATAACTATTTCTTATTTATATTTTTAACTCTGCAAACACCTCTTAGCTTTAATGACATTTGTTGGCATTAATTTTTTATGGCTTACTAGATGTTTCCTGCGACTTCGCAGGTACGCGCAAAAAAAATCTGAGGTAACTTTCTGCGGTAAAAGGAAGCCTATGTGTTAATCCAAAGCCTAAACTACTACCAAACCAAATTCCATCAAAATCCATATTGCGTGCAAGCATATAATACATACAATCGCGATTATTCAAAATCATAATTATTTTCAGGAAACATGATTCAAAATGGTGCTACCGTTACTTTGACAGACCTAACAGAAGGTCAGTATAAGTTCAAGGTCACAGTAAATGGAACTAACTCATATGGAGAGGCATTCGCTAATGTTACGGTCTCACCACCAAAGAGAATTAACAAAGCACCCATAGTTGTCATCACACCTCAAACGCAGACAGTCAAGTTACCAAATTCTGGTGCAGTTTTGGACGGAAGTGCTAGCAAGGTAAATGTTACTTTGAAAATATATTATGCACAAATTTTTTACTTCCCGCTAAGAAAATCTAAGATTTTCAAAAATCGGGAAGTTATTGGTTTTACCCTGTTTTGCAAAAATCGAATTCTCATCAGATCTCGACATTCTGAGGTCACAGGAAGCTTCTCTGACTACCCCCGCGAGGGTGTCACTATGTCTGTGTTTGTATGTGTGTGTAAATATGTAAACCTCTTATAAATTTTGAACGGTTTGACCGATTTTATTGCGGCTGGCACCAAACTTAGATTTTGAATATAATTTGAACCGATTCGGACAGATAGATTTCAAGAAATCTAAAAAAAAACTGAAAAAAAATGTTTTTTGGAATAACTTTTAAACGGCTTTATCGATCAACTCCAAAAACTTATCAGCTCTTAACCTTGAAAAACCACGTCGATCGCCGCTAATCCAGTCAAAATCGGTTGATTCGTTCGAGAGATATCGTGAAGGAAAGAAAACCCAAAAAAGTGTTTTTTGAAATTACTCCGAAATTTTTCACCCAAAAAATTTTTTGTTGTTGATTATTTCAAATGACATGAAATACTGCATCGATTCCCGTCAATCGCGTGAAAATCGGTTGATTTATTCCAAAGTTATGACAGTTTGAAATTTAAAAAAATAGTGTTTATTAAACTTTTCTTTCATCAGACTTTTGATCTTTCCGATCTCAAAAGTAAATTATCAGGGAAAATTTTTGAAAAAAAAAAGCTCAAAAATGACACATTAGATAATTTTTTAGCGCTTAGCGGGAAGTTGCACGGATGGCCTTTAGGTCAACTGTTTTCCTAAATTTTATTATTTATTTTTTTGGAATACTTTATAGTGCATCATCTTTAATTTACCATACTTTAGATAAAAGATTGCCCTAGCGAGTGAGAGCGAGTTTTACGCCGGTTCTTCTCGCCGGGCATCCACTAAGGAAGGATTTTTCATTTAAACCTCTTAATTAATTAAAACAGTAAATGCTGGTTGTTAAAATTAATCAAACAATAATTAATATGTACTTTAAATTTTTATCAAAATTAATATATTATAAAAATACACCTAGTCACTATTGCTGTGACTAAGTTCCATGATTGCTTCTACTTATCATAGAACTTGAGGAATCGTAGAATAATAAACACAATGTTATAACAGTAACAAAAAAAAATTAAAACAACGAGAGCAGTGAGAGTGCCTCAGCGCCGCGATAGACCAATAGCGACCGAGCGTCCAATCACGTGACGTGTGCGCGCCAATAGCGTCGCTCCAGTCGTCAAGACCGCCGATCGTATTCCGCTCTTGCTTCAGCCCGCATCTTCAAAGGGATTTATCTCATCGCAGTGGTCATCTTTCGTGAACCGATCTGTACTTTAAAATATAAATAGTTTAACATTTTAATTAAAGCTACAAATGAAGATAAGTTTTTACGATTAAAGTGTAAATTGTCCATTAACTACAAAATTCCAAGTACTGTTTACCTTACCTACTTACTTATTACCTACAAAATATTTCCTTTTTTTCTTTTAATAGGATGATGACGACATAATATCCTGGCATTGGGAACTTATCGCTGGCCCCATTGGCTATCAACCTCCTCTACAAGATGGACCTACACTCGTGTTGAACGACCTGAAACTGCCTGGCAACTATACTTTTAAGCTCACAGTAGAAGACTCTGATCATGTGAAGAATTCTACTACAGCCAACATGACTGTGCTGAATCATACGGACTACCCTCCCGAAGCTAATGCTGGTATGTTTTACATTGTATTATCCAAGGGCGATTGATTTCCTATAATAATTATAAGAAATTTATATTGAATACAATAATCCTCAATTATAATAGTTATATTATTTATTTATTTATTTATTGTGGCAACACTAAATATTAAACTGATTTACTTGTTATCTTAATATGTGTTCTATTTATTTCTAGGACAAGACGTCATAATATACTTGCCAAATAACAACTTGACTTTGAACGGAAGTTTGTCTACGGACGATCACGAAATAACTTCATGGGAATGGACCAAAGCTACGGAAGATGAAAATAAAGCTGTGGACATGCAGAATACACATTCCCCGTATTTACAGGTAAACTGGAGAATGAATGTTCATATTAACTTTGTTCTAGGTTTACTTGTTACTGTTATTTCCCAAACAAATTTACCATAGTGTTCTATAAAATATTCGAAGCTGGCCATCTTGCGCGTTCTAAAAAAAGATGGCCTACAGATAACAATTCGGCCAATAATGTAACTGTCGAACTTGTCGTAATAATTCTGAACTCAAACACGGTTCAAACATAGCGGCTTTATATTCCTTCTTAATTCATACGATGCTGAAATATAGCTGCCTTATCCTAAATCAAGGCTGCTCAACCTTTTGAAGAGTCGGGCCAAACGGTGGATTCAATCGTTAACGACGGGCCACTTACATTTCCTGTTTCAGTTACTCTCAGGACAAGCGCAATAAAAACTTAATTATTAAAGAAAATAAAACTGAATTATTGTTTATTAGAAACATAGAGTATCTTATTCTAAAATCTAAATAAAGAAACAAAATTGAACTTAAACCTAGGGTAACTTATTAACATTGATTAATGTGATTTCTGTCATTGTTTGTCTTTTAATAATTTACTTATGTTTGCCGACAAATCCACCAACGTATTTTTAAACCATACTTGCGCAAGCCACTTAAAATTCTTTCGCGGGCTGGGGCTGAGCAGCCTTGTTCTAAATCAAACGTGGTTTAAACATGGCGGCTGAATAGGCAAGCGGACTGATTTTTTTTATTGCATAAATGAATAGTACTCTTAAATATGAGTAACTTCTCAGAAGAAACCGTATATCAAAGTCAATATTTTCAAAGGTACAGCGATTTGTATACAAAATTTCGCGAGTCTTTATACCAAAAAAAATTTTTTTTTTTTTGCGAAATTGGTAAACAAAACCTACATCATTAGTTTACTCACATCATATACAAAAACATTCATTATGGTAAGTATGAACTTAAACGCACAAATATCGGAGATATTTACAAATATATTCCTGCGGCCATATACTTCATATAATAGGTTGGGGAAAAAGTCTTTTCGCATTATAGTATGTATGAACTTGTCATAAAATATCTTGGGCTATACCAATTGTATCTGGCTGATTTTGGTATCATTAAAAAGTTTTAATTTTACAGAAGACAATTCCAAATTCAAATTAGGTAAATTTGAGATTTTCATTTGTTTTTCTTATTGTTAAAATGAGTGATTCTTATGAAGAATTTCGATACATTTTAAAATTTTATTACAAAAAAGGTAAAAATGCAACACAAGCCGCGAAAAAAATTTGTGATGTTTATGGACCTAATGCAGTATCTGTGAGAGTAGCGCAAATTTGGTTTAAGCGTTTTCAATCCGGAAATTTTGATATCAAAGATGCACGTCGCTCAGGTCGCCCTGTTACGGACAAAACTGTTGCCATTTTTGAAAAAGTGGAGCAAGATCGGCATATTAGTAGTTACGATGTAGCTGAAGAACTGGGGATTGACCACAAAACGGTTTTGGCGCATTTGAAAAAAGCTGGGTACACAAAAAAGCTCGATATTTGGGTGCCTCATGAGCTCACTGAAAGAAACCTAATGAACCGTGTACTCATTTGTGATTCTTTATTACGACATAATGAAACCGAACCATTTTTGAAGAAGCTGATAACTGGTGATGAAAAGTGGATCACGTACGACAAGAACGTGCGAAAAAGATCGTGGTCAAAGGCCGGTCAGGCTTCACAGACTGTGGCAAAACCCGGGATAACTCGCAACAAGGTGATGCTGTGTGTGTGGTGGGATTGGAAGGGCATTATTCATTATGAGCTGTTACCGCCAGGCAGGACCATCAATTCTGAACTGTACTGCGAACAACTGATGAGATTAAAGCAAGAAGTTGAGAGAAAGCGGCCGGAATTAATCAACAGAAGGGGTGTGGTTTTTCACCATGATAACGCTAGACCTCACACATCTTTAGCCACTCAGAAAAAATTACGGGAGTTTGGCTGGGAGGTGTTAATGCATCCGCCGTATAGTCCTGACCTTGCACCTTCAGATTTCCACCTGTTTCGGTCGCTGCAGAATTCCTTAGGCAGTGTCAGGTTGACATCATAAGAGGACTGCCAAAACCACTTGTCGCAGTTTTTTCATCAGAAGCCCCAAAAATTTTATAACAATGGGATCATGTACCTACCAACAAGATGGCAAAAAGTTATCGAACAAAATGGCACCTATATACTTTAGTCACTTGTAAATAAACTTTATAAAAAAACCTTTTGAATTTTTATATAAAATGCGAAGAAACTTTTTCCCCAACCTAATACTACTTCATATACTATAACCTACAAGTGACGTCATTTGTAGGTCGACTTTAGTATGGAGCGTTTTTAGGAGGCTCGCGAAATTTTTTATACAAATCGCTGTACCTTTGAAAATATTGACTTTTGATATACGGTTTCTTCTGAGAAGTTACTCATATTTAAGAGAACTATTCATTTATGCAATAAAAAAAATTGTCCGATTGCCTATTGTAACGTATTTCAGCTGTCGAATCTATCGGAGGGCGTGTACACGTTCGTGCTGAAGGTGACGGACAGCTCGGGGCAATCGTCGACGGCGGAGGTGCACGTGTTCGTCAAACCGCCCACCAACACACCGCCCGTGCCGGTGGCCAGCGCTGATGCTGTAAGTATTTATTACGATTCAATCTGTAAGTGATGCTGTAATTAATCTGTAAGTATGATGCTGTAAGTATTTATTACAATGAATCTAAGAACTCACGGAGCGGTTTTATCCCGCGCCCGCCGCGGTCGTCGAGCTGCTGCGTTTTGGTGGTGGTGGGCGAAGATCGCAGAATGCGCGGTTGCAAAAGTGAGATTTTCAGAAAAACTTACGTGCAAATAAATATTAATAGTCTTGCGTCGAATTTAAATAAGAAAGTTAAATAGTAATCAATTATCTAAACATAAATTTAACTATCATAACAGTCTAAATTCGAAACAATATGGCGCCGACTCGATCCTATTCTCATTTGAATCGCACTATATTTATTAACATAATTTCTGAATTTCGCCCGCAATCCGATCGCAGATCGCGCGGGCGCTACCCGCCGAGGCTGCGGATGACCGCGGCCCGCGCGATTATACTAATTGCCCGCCATTACAGCGGGACCCGCGAACAACGGTGCCGACGCCCACGGTGTGCGGGTTGCGAACAACAACCAGCACACCGCGGGCGTAAAACGCGCCGTGAGTTGAGCTTTAATATTTTCACCTCAGCAGCTCAAACGTGCCGTTTTTGCTGCGAGAGAACAGTGAACAAAATGCGATTTTGATTCGAGCGTGGGTCAAAGTAGCTTTTTAATTTTTCAATCTTCAGTGCCACGAATCGACATTGTTCAGCCATACATTTGAAACATTCGAATTTCGAATCCTTTAATAATAATTAGAATAATATTTAATAAATAGATAAGAAAAACCAATTACTTTCAATAATTGTACCTTTAATAATTGTTACTTTTAAAATGTTTAGCATGCTTTTGATCATGTTAGATAATAAACGTTATTTCAATCTATTCCTGTTCATTTCTGTCTCCTAAGTAATATGTGTTCTCACTGCTGAGGTGAAAAGTTATGTGTGCTACATGAGAGCAAAGTTTTTTTGCATCTCGTGCTGTTCAGTCCCTCACGAACCTCAGGATTCTAACTTTGAATCACTCGATACGCTCGTGAATCAATCATAGAATCCTTCGCTTGCTCGGGACTCAAAATCAGCACTCGAAACAAAAAACAACTTTGATCTCTTGTTGCACAAATAACTATTTACATACATATCTGCATTCTACAGAAGTTGCGGGCCCGCAACCGTGGCGGGCGCGGGTGAAAACCGCTCCGTGAGTTCTTAACCTGATAGTATGTAACCTGGCAACACAGCAGTGTATTTTCAAGCGTATGCTAATATTATTCAAAAACAATGAATACGCAAATTGAGAAATAACTACTATTTATTATTTCTAACAGATGTTAGTCAAATAGATGTAAAGAGGGCCAACATATTTAATTGGTCCGGGCGCTGCATCTTGAAATTCACTTCTAAATCACAAAGAAAAATGAAATGAAAAATTTGAAGAACATTTCTTTCTTATAATGGCACGTTTATACAAAAAGGTTAGCCATCCCCGATCTAGATAGTATAATTATTTTATATTATGGTGTGTGCTGTTTAATTATATTATGTAAATATTAATTTAAAAATTGTAATAAGTAACATATTTTAAAAATATGTATTTAAAACTGTAATATAGCATGTGGGTTAGTCTGGTTTGAACTAACTATTCATACATGTTAACTATCTGCTCTAAGAAGTTTTCTACTCTATATCCCTTTTCACAGCATCTTCAACATAATAAAGTCATTGTTGTGAAATCAAAATTTGTTGTGTGCAAAGTAACAAACAAAAAGTAGTTATAATAGATTAATGGAAGCTAGTGAAAATAACTTAGAACTTTTTGCATACAGCCAATTTTATTTCACAATGATGTTACATATCACATCGGAAATAACAATATAATAATCTTCCATATTTCAACACACTTCCAGTTCATATCACTGCCGCAAACGTGGGTAGTTCTAAATGGTTCGACGTCGCACGACGACCACCGGATAGTCGCGTACACGTGGCGCTGCCTGTCCGGCCCTACTAACTCCACCATACTCGGCTTTAACGAGTCCGTAGCGAACGCGACTGTACTCACCAAAGGCGTGTACGTGTTCTCTCTGACAGTTCTCGACGACAATGGCAACTCCGCGTCAACTAATGTCACTGTCACTGTCACACAGAGTGAGTATTTTGTACATGGAGAACACGAAGTATAGAATACCAGGAGTCCGAACGGTATAGGCTTTTCCATAGTTTTATGTACACAAAAATAAACCCAGAATAGGATGTTCTATAGTATTCATGAACACAATAATAAACCCAGATCTTAGTTCTCTTTTCTGCCACTGGCTGCACTAGAATTTTGGACGTACCGATGCTACTGTGGCGGACCAATCAGCGCACAGTCTTGAATCGCGCTTGATACTTCTTGAACAATGGCGCGCTCTACCGGCAAAAATTCTGTCCCCTAAATTGAGACCATTATTTTAACATTACATTCGGACTCCTTGTATCTATACTTCGTGATTTTGTACATGAAGAAAAGAGTAAATGAGTGCCATCTCTCTAAGGCAGAAAAGCTAAAAAGTATCCGACAAAAGTAAATGAATAATAGTTTCAAAACTGGGCATAATGGCGCTAGAGTCAAGAGTGAAGTAAGCTGAGTTTTTCTGGCACGTTTTCATGTATGGAGATGGTACTCTACCTTACTCTAGTCTCCATGATTTTGTAGATGGCGCGTATCGTGAGTTATTTGTCTTTTACCTTTTGTTGAAAAAATAGTAGATAAAATGTATGTAAAATAACAGCGTTTTCCCATCCTCCGATATCGGAACGAAATGTTTCAAGTTTCAATCGATGCAATTTTCGATTCAAACCGAGGATAGGATATTATGCTATAGCACTCTTATGTATAAGGCAGTTATACAATTATCGACGAGTAGAATCTGACGGTTCATCAACAGAAAAATAAATATTTGAATCCATTTTCCTTTTTTGATACTAGTGTAGAGTATGTAAAGCAATTCATTTTACGACTAGTCGCGTTGTTTACTTGGTTAAAAAATTAGACCTTTCATTTGCTACTCGTATTTAAATGTATAAATAATAGCATGAAATTAATTATTATTAAAGACTAATATATGGTAAAAAGTGAAAAAATATATAGCATGCAGTAGGTATGTACCTATGGTTTCCTACTATGCGGTGGTTTGTTCTCTTGCATGCTTGCTTATTGCTAAAAACTTACAGCAGTGATAAATATATTTACAACACATAATATTCCATAGACAAGAATAGTCCTCCTAAAGCGGACGCGGGTGGCGATCAAGTATTGAACCTACCAGTGGAAGTGCTCATTCTGAACGGATCCAAATCGTCGGACGATTTCCGCATTGTTTCTTGGAAGTGGACGAGAGCAGCGTCCGGCCTCGCGGCTGGGATTGTTATACTCAATTCGGACACGCAACCCGTGTTGATGGTGAGTTTTGGGTTCTTTTTTCCATGACTTTCTGACGTGGGAGATATTTGGCAGGAATGGGACGACTAGCCTGGTAAAGAAGCACGCTCCCGCAGAAAAGTAGCTTTAAATGTTTGGCCAAGTCAGTTAGGGTGCTGGATGCCAAAGGCTTTAAGAGATTATCAACGCAAGTATAAAGGTGAGACCGCACTAGGCGTAACTACGCGACACGACACGGCCGAATATTCTTTGTATAAAATTGTATGATATATACCGCACTACGCGGCAGCAGAACTACGAGACGCGACATTGCGGTATTATTAGTAGGGAAGTGTCACGTCAATGTCTCGTCGCTCCGCTGCCGCTTAGTGCGATCTTATCTACACTAATATTATAAAGAGGAAAACTTTGTTTGTATGTTTGTTTGTTTGTAATGAATAGGCTCAAAAAAGTAATGGACCGATTTCAAAAATTCTTTCACAATTCGAAAGCTACATTATCCACGAGTAACATAGGCTAAATTTTATTTTGAAAAAAAAATAGGGTTCCGTAAGATATTTGGGTTTTTCGGACACAAGGTGTAAAAAATCAACCAGAAAAGTTACATATTTTGCGTACGATAAACTATAAAAGATAGAATCATAAAATGTTCTAATTAATTGTAGATCTTATAAATAAGTCTACAAAAAAGTCCGCGACACACTATACCTATCTATGTCGAGTGAGGCACAACAACCATTTTTTTATTTAGAAATCTTGAATTTTTTTGGACTACATTTAAGCGCGTTTATTTTACTCATGCTATCAATCCTTATCAAAATAAATTATTTCATCACTAAGTACAGTTTATGTAGAAAATATTTGGTCTTTGAATGATTAAAATTGGACGTTTGGTTTTGAAGTTATGGCGAAATTAAAATATGACGATTTCTGCTGTACGGCCCGTTGCGAAGTGGGCGTCACCAAGACGTGCGAGTTTAGCTCTATGAGTAAATTTTTTGTTTTGTGTTCGTTGTAACTATGATGGATAGATACTTGAATATCTATTTATTTAGTGTTTGTTGTATTGTTAGTCCTGAAGAGTATAGGTATTTCATACGATAAAAGTATACCCACACAGGGGCGGATCGTGAATTTGTGGGGCCCTGGGCTGTAACTACTTAGGGGCCTATCTAAGTACTCAACTAATAGCCATGTCAAAAAACTGTTTCTATAATAATATTATTACATATTCTTTATTGCACAAAAAACATAAATATTACTTAAATCTACGCAAGTAATAGTTGTACAAAAGGCGACCTTATTGCTGTGGTAGCAATCTCTTCCGCAACCTTTGGGTGAAAAAGAAACCGAAATAGTGATATACATAAGCATATAAAAAACAATAAAATAATTTTATTTATTTATTATGAATTAGTTAAAGAATTGACAGGTTATGTGTGTGACAATTATGTTATATTATTATTAAAATATAATCGGAATGAAAATACAATACGAGAAAAGATGATTTCAGCAAAACCTGAACGTATAAAAGATATTTAAGGTTTGGGTTTTTCTATAAATATAAAAATATTTGGTATTTAGGGCCATCAAGTAAACTATGCTTGCGTGCGAAACAAGGGCTCGAAGGTATTTGCTAAACTTAATGACTCATGTTGTCATTTTTGACAAAACGCAGCCGTAACTTGCAAGATACTATTGTCACCACGAAATCGGAGATTATTGATGAAGTCGTAATGGGGTACACCTAAAACACGAGCCCACCCCAAACCTATCTTGCAGATGATTCACGAGCCAGACTTATGCGCCACCTTACAGATTAGATTCCTGATATTGACATGGGTGAGATTAGAATAGCACTCAGGCAGCTTCATAATAATAAAGCACCAGGAGATGACAAAATAACCACAGAGCTGCTTAAGGCAGGAGGAACACCTGTCTTGACTGAGCTCCTTAATTCCGTCATTTACACTGGCACCCCGGAAGCATGGAGCAGGAACTTGGTGGTTTCATTTTTAAAATAGGCGATAACATGCGACTTGAAACTACCGTCCTATTCCGCTCCTGAGCCACGTTTATTAGCTATTATCGAAGGTTATCTCGAATCATCCTTCCTAGAAGTTCAACGACATTCAGCCAGTGGAGCAGACCGGGAACCACATACATACATCGAGAAGTATAATCAGCCTCTCTGCTTAGCGTATGTGGACTATGAGAAAGCCTTCGATACCGTCAAGATCTGAGGGGCAATTCTGCTAAATAAAACCTGCATTAATACAATTACAATCAAGTCTCAATACACTAATCTCAGACGGTGTTTTTATAAACGTTAAACCAACGTGAAACGCGCGCTAATTAGTCGAAACGTCATAAAGTAAAATTAAATTCTACTTTAAATACGAGAAATTAGGTTCTGGTCTGTGCTGGAATTCATGCAGAAATGCCTCGTTGACTGCCGATAATATTTTGAGGTGCTAATATGTCTGTTCAAGGCCGCAACGATTACCGTCCAGGTAAAAGAACAGACCATAAAACCGATCCAACTTCGTCAAGGAATGAGACAGGTAGATGTTATCTCTCTGAAACTGTTTACTAACGTGTCGTAGGACGTTTTCAAGTCGCTTGATTGGAACGGCCTGAGACAACATAAACGGCCAATACATCTCACACTTGCAGTTTGCGGATGAAATAATCATTATGTCAGAATATCTGCAGGACCTGGAAGAGATGCTGAACAGCCTAAGCGATTGTTCAAGACGGGTGCGTCTCGGGATGAACCTTAACAAAACTAAAATTATGCATATTGAACATATTCTCCAGGGACCTGTCGTCGTAAATGGTACTAGTCTTGAAGTTAAGAAGCAAGAATACCAACCCAAGATATGGGTGTTTACCCAAGTTCTTCACACTAGTTCCAGAGATGATGAGATGAGAAAACTCTCATTCAACTAGGGCGGCATAACTTTAAGAACTAGGCAAATAAAAGAATAAGCTTGGGCTGGGTTGCATTCGGGAAGCTCCGGGACAACTACTACGAATTACAGTCACTGACATTGCTCATAGAATAAGCACGCTGAACTGGAAGTGAGCCGAAGTCTTTGGAGCCGGCCATGTTTGCAAACGGACAGACGGTTGATGGCGCAGACAAGCGTTAGAGTGGAGACCACGCTTAGGCAAACGTAGTGTAGGACGACCAGCGGCACAATATACCGACGAATTATAGTTGGCTGGCAGCAGATGGATGAGGGCTGTCCGAGATCGGGATGGTTGGCGCTCATTAGTGGAGGCCTTAGTTAAGCAGTGGGCTATCCATATATCCGTAGGCTGATGATGATGAAATTTCCCCGTCGATAATAATTAGTATTGACCTCTGATATTGAAAGGCTTGTTAAAATAGCATTTCATTTTCCTGCATAATAAACATTATTTTGATAGGAAGACGCCACGGTAACTTATGTACCTTTTTTTATGTATACGGTAAATACATAAAAATATAAGATACGTGATATATACAAATTAGGTATAAGTTTAACTTTATTACGCACAAAATAAAAGTTTTTTTCAGTGTCCTCTATTCTAATTTACCTTTAATTTTAAAAGTCAAATTAATAAACTAGCATATTACAAAATTAGTCACCAAAAATAATTTTTACATTAGAAATAAATAGCCTATTTTGAAAATAGTTACGTTTTATTTTTGAATGCTTTAGTAAAAAATAGACACAAAGTTAACTAAGCCAACTAAATTAAAAAAAAAAATTGGGAAAAAAGTGACACTTTTTTATGATTAATTAACAATGGTTCTAATTAATTAAACTCATATTTTTAATAAGAAATCACTAAAACAACTATTCACCTACGGCAAATAACAAAAACTGTAACTACATAAGGCTTACATTTACTATTATAGTCAAAAAACCAAAAAATGGCCTATTATTCAATTACATTTTAGGCGTTTACCAAAAATCAAGAATTTTGGATTAAGCCATTTTAATTCTGAAGGTGCGATATGTATAAAATAACCAAATAGTTTCAATAAATAATATTCATTTTAATACCTTAAAAAATTAATGAAAACTATCATGAAAACATCCTTTCACACGTATTTCCGTCTTAACTCAATTCATAGAAGTATGCAATTTTTTACAATGTTTTCTTATGACAATATCACGTAAAAATATCGCCCGTAAACCGACTTTACAGACAACCATTTTTTAAATTAAAATTATCGCCTATTGTTTTTAGCGGGGTCTGGGGGCCCCTTGTAACCTCGGGGCCCTGGGCTGCAGCCCAAGTAGCCCTTAGGTAGATCCGGCCCTGTGTAACCCACATACTTATTTCATTGAGTTTTAGTAGGTACCTATATTAATTTGTTTCTGTTTTTACTAAATTTCGCCCGTTTTGTTAGAGGTTTAAAGACATTCTGTAGTATTAGTATCAGTATTGCACCTGTGCGAAGCCGGGGCGGGTCGCTATATTGTATACATAAGTATATAGCAGTGAGTAAAATTATTTGCTGAAAAAGTTTTTTATCCAAGAATACTATTCCACGCGGGCGAAGCCGCGGGCAAAAGCTAGTCTTAAATAATTATACACGTATATTGTCTCCTGGACATCCATGAGACATATAACACAGGTTTAACAGACTCCGTGGTCTAGTGGTTAGAGCATTGGCTCTCGACTCGGAGGTCGTGGGATCGATTCCCGCATTGGAACAGCAAAAAATGTTGTTTCCAAGTTTGGTTAGGACAATGCAGGCTGATCACCTGATTGTCTAACAAGAAGATGATCCATGCGTCGGATGGGCATGTAAAAAGTCGGACCTGCGCCTTATCATCTCGTCAGTCGTGTCGGTTATCCGTCCCACTGGATTATGAGATTAAAGGAAGAGAGAGTGCTCTTGTGTATTTAGCACACACTTGGGCACTACAAAAAATTACTCCTGCGTAACTGGCCTGGTTTCGATGAAACCTGCCACCGTCATCGAAATCGGTGTAGGGGGTTATGTTGTATATTTTATTATTAACTTCATATAAAATAATCCTTTTCAGCTATCAAGCATAGAAGCGGGTAGATATGTGTTCGAACTAACAGTGACTGATGATCAAGGCGAGTCTTCGCGAGACACAGTCAGCGTTCAAGTCAAGCCGGACCCTCTGGATATGAAGATGCTGGAGATGACATTGAACATACCGATATCTACGTTCACCAAGGGGCAGCTGGACTCGCTCATACAGAAGATGACGTTGTTGCTTAAGGACGATATAAAAGTCAATGTGACAGATATTCGCGGCGAAATCGACACTGGCAACACGATTATTGAATTCTTCCTATCTGAAAAGGTAAGCAGAAGCTTGTTGGCGATATTGGTTATTTATTAAATGTAACTCTTTTAACAGCTTATTTAAATAACCTAACCAAGAGCATGTCAGGACATGTAGGAGGGTTCCGTAACTATCACCGCGTAATAGGTTTTTTTCAAATTACTGCAAAAGTTATTGTCCGATTTCGTTAAAAATATTTTTTTACTTAACTTAATTACTTGAAAATGGTCAATTTTGTAAAAAAAAAGTCATGTATGAAACCTAGACATTATTTTAAACTTACAAACCACTTTGGGGGCCGATTACTCGAAAACGAAACGGCGGCAGTTTAATGTGGGCGCCAAATCCTTAAGACAAGAATTCGAAATATCGAACAAGTGTAACCTACAATCTCATAGGTTTTAACAATTTTTTAAAAACACGCCGTATAAAGTTAGTCTTTCCTGGTTATAAAATTTTACCTTCGTTTCTGTTTTATGTCACAAATGAGTTTAGATAATAAAAAAATATATTAAAGGATTACTATTTACACAAATGCCACAAAGAATGCTACTCATTTGTAAGTTTTAACAGTTCTTATGAAACACTGAAGGGAGGGGGCGCCACTATCAAGTTTTTTCCCCGGTTCGAAAAAATCGTAGATCCGGGGCTGGTTTCTGTGGGATACTGTATTAACTAGATATGTAAAAAGCTAGTTACATAATATATGATATATAGGTCTCCCTCGGTACTGTAGTGCATCCGGGATGTTTGCTGATGCAAATGTAGATGACTTTTACGCGGTAATGCGTAAGAAAGTAGCGTCGATAGTACACCGAGTGCGGGAGAGCCGGAATAGTGTCCTGAGAATGATAGGAGACAGAACAGATACTGCTCTCCTTCGCAGGCTCACTGAATTACATGTCACGGTAGCGAGATAAGGGACCGTCCATTAATCACGTGATGTTTTTAACAACTTTTTAGACCCCTCCCCTCCCCCTGGTGATACGTGGTGAGGTTTTACACTACCCCCCCCTCCCCCACCTAAGATCACGTGTATTTTTTTACATAGTAAGCATTACATGGTCATGTTTGAAGAAAAACTTTAACTAATAAAACAATTTAATCGAATAATTTAAGCAATTAAAACTATACGTGTCATTTGTTTTGTAAGTATTTAAACAACACTACGAATCTACAACCAATAATAATTTCGGTATGCATAGACTAAATACGAAAATTAATACACGTGATGTCTCCTTATACCCCCTCCCCCCCTTGGTGATGCTTGGTGATTTTTTTTCGGACCCTCCCCCTTTAGGCATCACGTGATTAATGGACGACCCCCTTAGGAGCGCGCTAATTATTTTAATGTTTTGTTTCCCCTCTCTTATTAAGTACATTTTTTTTAATTCTTATATTAACTCTTATATTATTTATGGAATATGTTGTCTGAAAATAAATGGATTTAATTTATTTATTATAGGGCACGGTGATGGACGGTCTCACCGCGCTATCACTGTCGCGCGCGGCCGCAGTGGACGCGGCGCACGTGCGGTCGCGTCGCTGCCTGAGCGCGTGCTCGGGGCGCGGCGTGTGCGACCAGGCCACGCGCACGTGCCGCTGCGACGCGTTCTGGATGCAGAGCCTGTTCACGCAGCTGCAGCCGGACGCGCTGCCCGACTGCGGTATGTAGCTCAAACTACTCTCGTTCTCTCGATTCAGCCTGGTGACGTCCACTGCAGGACATAGCCCCCCCCCCCCCCCCCCCCCATATATTTCCAGTGCGACCGGTCGCTCGCTGCCTGTATCCACCGACTCCCTGCGACTTTTCTCAGGTCATCTGTCCACCTGGAGGAAGGCCGTCCTACGCTTCGACGTCCAGTTCGTGGTCTCCACTCAAGAATCTTTCGGCCCCAGCGGGCATCGGTTCTACGGGCTATATGTCCAGCCCATTGCCACTTTAACTTGCTAATGCGCTGGGCTATGTCTCAAACTACTGAACAGGCTATAATAGGCTACTTGACCTTGTTTTTATTTATGTCCTTAACGCTTTATAGATGTATCATTACACAAAAAATATATATATTATATTGTATATTTTTGAAACCAAAATAAAAATACACTTTATACAAACCGCCGTAAACACTATTCGCCATGTGCTGCGACGTCATACTAATACTATTTGTAATCTGTGCTATTCCGTAGTAGTAAAATGGCGATGTGTCGTTCCGTTTGACGTTTTGACATAAATGCTAATTATGTAAAATATATAAAGTTAAGAATTTTAGAACAAACATGGGAAAGAAGACAGGAAAACAATTTTGAGCTAATACACTATAGCGTGAAATTAGAGGAAACAAAATATATAAATAAAGACTATAAAAGATGTCATGGAATTATTAATTTACAGAAGAACGTTCCGTTTCACTTATACTTCATATGTGTTTGTGTCGTCACATCCTTTCCGGAAATTACTTCAAGGTGTTTTCATCAGTAGAAATTAACAAACAAAAATACATATTTTAAATCAACTTTATTTATCAATCTTGAGTTTTGAATTCATGATATAGCTAGAATACGTTTTCCTAAGCCAAGTACTAAAGGAAATACTCCTTCAATATGTGAAATTAAATATAAGTCAAGTAGCCTATTATTTAGCTACTATGATGTCAACCATCAGCTAAAATAAACCAGTTTGTTTGGAGAACAAGATCTACGTGAATTTAAAATATTCTTGCTTTTAAATAATAATTATCGTACTTAAATAATAATAATAACACCGGTCAACATTTTTTTTTGCGCATGGGTTTTACTTGATTTATTCTGAATATATAAGCAAATATTTATAAAAAAGTGCAATTACGAATCGAAAATATTTGCTTTTTAAGAAGTTATAGCGATTTGGCCATTTATGATTTTTGCTCCCAGTTAAAGTCGGCCTTTGCGCTCTATTGCTGGCGAAAGAGAGGTTTGGTATTAGGGTTGTCTTTCTTACATCCCTCCTTGTATACGACGGTATGAGCTCGTATATTATAAAGAAATAACGTGTTTAATATTTTTTTTCGCTGTATTATCTTGTACAAAATGTCTTCGAGAAGTTGAAAAGGAGACGGTGACTCGTTTTGTTATATTTGTGGTGGATTTATTAAAGTGTGAGAGAAAAAATCTTATTTAACTACAGATTTAAAGATTTGCGAGGCATAACAAGCTTACTTCCATCTACCTGTTACAAATCAAGACCAAAAATGGGCTTATGAAATAAATGTATGAGTAAAATAACGAGATGATTAAGATTTTTTTCATCTGCGGCTATTGGATGTCTCTAAAAAGGCTAATGTTCCATTTTTATTTTGATATGTTTAAAGATAATATGAGAGCTTATTCGGAAGAACAAGGGGAAGGATTCCATCAGGATATAGTTGGAATTTGAGAGACGTTCCCAAGGCCAGTATACATACTGAAAGCATGTTGAGGATTGAGGGACTATATTTGGTGGTTAATAAGATAACTTCTACTGAAAATGACAGGAAAAGCAAAACTGTTAATTTTTAAACATTTAAACACTATTTTAAAACTTATTTTGTAAGATTATGACATCTATACTGACTTTCGTCCTATATCCATCCTTCCATTTCTTTCCAAAGTCTTCGAGCGCTTAATATATCTTCAACTTAATCATTTCTTATGCACTAACAATCTCCATAATCCCTATCAATCAGGTTTTCGTTCAGGTCATAGCACAACCACGGCCTTAGTGAATATTTCAGAAGATATACGCTTCAATATGGATAATCGGCTTTTAACCATATTAACCCTTCTTGATTTTACAAATGCCTTTGGAACGGTTGACTTTGATATACTGCTTGCCACCCTAAGATTGCTTAATGCTTCTCCTTGCGTTATTAACTGGTTTGAGAGCTATCTTAAGGGTCGCAGACAGCGTATTCGCAGTGATAACAGTTTTTCCGCATGGATTGACCTCTCTGCTGGGGTTCCACAGGGAGGTGTACTCTCTCCTTTATTATTCGCAATATTTATTAACTCCATCAGCAATCGCCTAACGTCTTCTTATCACCTATATGCTGACGACTTACAGCTCTATACCCACTCCCAAGTTGAGAAGTTAAAAGAGGCGATAGAACGCGTCAACAGTGACCTCCTCTACTTGGCTAACTGGTGCAAGTCCTTCGGCATAAGTGTGAACCCCAGCAAGAGCCAAGCTGTTATCATTGGTAGCTCAAGGCTTCGATCCAGAATAGTGTGGCAGGAACTCCCATCACTGAGTTTCAATGGCTCGCCGATCCCTTATGCTGACAGTGTCAAGAATTTGGGTGTTATGTTCGATGGCCATCTCTCCTGGAGACCTCAAATTGATGCACTCAGTAGTAAAGTCTTTCGAGCTAATGCATCTCTCCGTGTTCTTGGTAACTTTCTCCCATTGACCACTAAGGTTGCACTAGCGCATACTATTTTGTTACCCATACTCGACTACGCTGATGTTTGTTTTATTGATGTCACTGAAGAGTTACTAGATAAACTTGAAAAACTCCAAAACGTTTGCATCAGATTCATTTTTGGCCTACGGAAATATGACCATGTTTCAGAATTCCGAAAAAAACTTTGCTGGCTTCCTATCCGATCCCGACGTGATACTCACATCCTCACACTTCTTTACTCCATCCTGTTCCATCCTTCTGCTCCCCTCTATCTCAAAAATCGTTTTAACTTTTTACGTGATACCCACCAATTAGCATTACGCTCCTCCAGCAATCTGGCTCTTGAGATCCCCTCACACTCCACTTCTCTATATTCCAAATCCTTTACTGTTCGCGCTGCAACACTTTGGAACTCACTGCCTTTGGAAATACGTCGCGCTGATTCAATTTATATTTTTAAAAATAAATTAAAACAATATTTTCTTAATAATCTATAAATTTGTTTCTGTCGTTATTGTATATCTTTTACTATGTAAAAATTTAATGAAGCTTTCTTAGTTTGTACACCTACACTATTTTTAAATTTCCTATGACCAATCTCAAAAACAAAAGGTTAGCTGGTAGAGATTGCTTATTAGCAATAAGTTCGCCTTTTGTACATCATATTATGTAAAATTTATTGTAAAATTTTTGAATCTTGTATTTTTTGGTGTGCAATAAAGTGTTATTGTATTGTATTGTATTGTATTATATCATAAAATTGTTGCTCAGTATCTTTTAATAAATCACCTCTATGTAAATTTTTCATGTATTTCCATTGATTTGATTTTTTTAATTTTTTACACTTAAAAGCAGATACAGAACTATTTTTTGTTCTTTTAATTATTTCTAGGTATAAAATCAATAAAAAAATGTATGTATAACCCGTACGCAAAAATGCTGTTGTCCATTGTAATCTATGCCGCTTACAAGCTTACAAAATCGACTGTAAAGCCACCATCGTGACCAAAGAACCATTTCGCTATTTAAAGTGCATGCTGAATCTGCCTTTAATTGGGTCTGCACCTCTTAAGTTTTCATGTATCTGTAGTATTATGTGTAATATAGACCTAATAAATAAATAAAATAATTCGACAATGGTTTAACCCGGGCGTGTGTTTGCAGACTGGTCGGTGGTGTACCTGTGCGTGTGCAGTGCGGCGCTGCTGGCGGGCGTGGGCGGCGCGTGGTGCGTGCTGGCACGCGTGCTGCGGCGGGTGTGCGCGTGCGCACCTCGAAAACAACGCGCACGCCCCGCCTACCGCTTGCTGCCCCTAGCTGACGAAAGGCCCTGTGAGTACTGTATAGATATAATTTTTAATAATTATGTATCTGTACTATAATATAAAAGGCAAAGCTGGTTGACTGCTGTATCAACGCACAGGCCCAACCCTCAAAGCTACAAATTTGAAAATTTTCACACATATTTCTCATATGACTTAGTGGATGCCTACCACTAAAAAAGGATTTTTCAAAATTCAACCCTCAAGGGGGTAAAATAGGGGATAAAAGTTTTAAACCCAATTTCATATGCATAAAACATAATAATATGATACTAGACTGAAAAGTAAAGGAAAAGGCGAGAAAATTTTCAATATCTGTTGATAAATGAGCAAGATATAAGCGGTCAAAGTTTTTAATCTATCTCTTTCTAGCGAAACGAAATTACTTATGAACTTTTTATGAAAGTCGTGTAATGTGACGTCATGTTACACATCCGATCTCTCTGTCTAATAGACCACTTTAAACGTTCATATTTTTGTTATTTTACCATACAGTTTACCAAACAATATAGATCTATATAAAAATAAATAAAAAATACGTGCTTAATGGTAGTTTATTATAAATAACAATAACAAACGAATATACTTAAAAGTATATACTTGGTAACAGGCACGTGAAGTGCCAACGACAATACGAACACATGCCCAATACCGAAAATACCCAATACAAGTTTTTTTTTTGTTTTGTTTACCATTCAATATTCAAAAAAAGAAGCAGGTTTATGTATTAAATTATTTTTTATAACTCGTTTTTTCATTTCAGTTGTAAACAAAGATTTATCAGAGAGTGACACAGACTCGGATGTCCTGTACGAAACCAAAACTAAGTCCACTTCGTTCTCGCCACGGTCTATGAACGGGGAGTTGACGCACGGCAATGGCTGGAAAAAGAACGGACACAGCAAAACGTCCAGAAAAGTTAAGACGTAGCTCACCATTCGTGGACACGCTTGATGGCCGCTAGGTATGTGATAGAATAAAGTTTGGGTGTTTTACCAGACAATAGTTAATAGATACCAAAATTGTACAAGACTTAACGTTTGTTAGGATCCCGTTATGAAACCAGTTCAAATTATTTATGCGTACAAAGCAACAAAAAAAAAAATTAAAGCGTCTCCATCCTTTTTTGTCTTGTAACATATTTGGAGTGAAATAAGTGCTAGTGAACAGACTTCTTTACGCATAAATAATTTGAAGTGCTATAGAATTGCCAGTTATAAACAGTGTTCAAATAAAGTACATGTTAAGAATGAATGGAATGTATGAGGATAGGATGAGTGTGTGTTAATTTTTTATGACAAGTCAAAGTCTAAAAATCATGTAAATTGCTTCTAGTCACGATTGTGCTAAGTCCAAAGTCACATAATATGTATATTGTATGACGCATTAACGCAAAAGTGCGTTATCATTTTTTACTACACTTTTTTTTTATTGAATATAGTAATTTAAGTAAGAATATAGTAATTTAAGAAAATCATAATATGTTTAATATTATTTATATGACTTATAAATATTTTAAATGACTATAATTATGTTTTAAAAAATTGTTTTTTCGAATTATCTATACAGTATACATCTTCATCCACTGACTAATAGAATGTACGCAGGGGTATTGTAATGATTGTTATTGTACGTAATTAGTGTTGCCTTTTGTAGAAACTTGGCTTATTATTTATACACTCTAGGCTATAATGATATCTAACAATAGGTATTAATGTAATTAAGTAGTATTACTACATAGTCCTAACGCTTGTAAAAAATATGTATTGTTTAGTGGTGTTTGACGCTGTACTTATAATTTATAATTTCGTGTCGTACAAATCTTTCCTCTTTATTATACTAATATAATAAAGAGGAAAAATTTGTTTGTTTGTTTGCATCGAATATGCTCCGAAACTACTGGACCGATTTTAATTTTGGCCCAGATATAGTAAAGATCACGGGGAAGAACATAGGTTACTTTTTATTGCGGCAAAATGTACGGTTTCTGCGGGATCCCATTTTGCGCGCACGAAGTCGTTCTTTATATTTTTAAAGTACTTAAGTCCAGTGTTTTCCTATTTTGCACAAAATACTTTTAATTTTAATTCACTGTTCATTGGTAAATGTAACCGACTTACTAGTAAAAATATTTACACTACAGATAAGCGTTCAATGTTGCTGTGTTTGTCTGTCAAGTGACTTTACCAAAGTATCAGAAACTTAGTCCTTTACATTCGTAAATGGATGATTTATACAGTATTCTACGTGCGAAATAACCACTCTTGAAATACTGTAGTGCCTGGGATAGTGGTTTTTAAATGTTGTATAGTTGCGGAAACCGTGTGCGGGTTTCCTCACGATGTTTTCCTGCACCGTTAGAGCGTCCGTACTCCGTATAATGTACTTGGGATCTGAAAGTCTCATTGGTACACGCCACAACCTGGGATTCGAACCTGCACTGTCTCGAGTGCTAACCAAAATAGTAATCAATTATCTAAACATAAATTTAACTATCATTACAGCATAAATTCGAAACAATATGGCGCCGACTCGATCCTATTCTCGTTTGAATCGCACTATACAATTTAATAGACCGTAGCGTGAGTGGTCTCAGAGATATTTTATTTTTAATAGATTTTATGTCTGCACGTAACGTATGGGAGTCAAAATATTTAATAAAATAATTTATCCATTACATATATAAAGAAATTATTTATTCTCAGTATTACCTATTTATTCCTAAATTATTGTTTTTTTATTTCAATTTTTTTTTATTAAATTTACTTTAAATAAATCGCTTTGAGTGCTTACTTTACAAAATATTTTATTTATTTTTAAAGCTAAGTACATAAAAAAAATACGTACCTTGGTACATAGATTTTTTATTTATTTAAAATTCATGGCTTTTGTATCTAGTGACATGTTTAGTTACATTTTATCTATAAGAGTCCACTGTAGAAGTTTCCAATAAACACATAATATTTTATACTTCTTGGGAGGACCCTTAGAAGGCAAACCACGGTCCTGTTATTGACATATTAATAATACAAAATTCTTTCATTATAAAAGTATTACTAAAAAAATAACATGCACAATAAAAGTCGAAATTGGCGGCCTTACTGCTGAATCAGTTAATTCCAGGCATATTATTCTAGTCGTAAAATTAGTGCTATTAGTTCATATAGAATGTTGATTGCATTATGTTTGGATTTTTCCACTTTAAGACCTTGAACGATTGTTTGAAGTACTTTGCCCTTTCCTTGTGTTGTAATGTAACTTGTGTAATTTTCCATCTAAACATGATGTATGTATATAATTATGATAAACAAATAAGGTACTTATGATTTAAAAGAAATAATAAAAATATTGTGTAAGTTATGAATAATTGTGAGACTAGAAGTTTTATACATAATTTCATAGAACTAAGTAATGATGAGAAAACAACATTTATATTTGCTTACTTTTATATTCTGACCGACAGCAACATTATGGATAATATTTTAAATAACACACAATTGTTTAAATAAAATTTTATTGCTTGAACACTGTTTGATAAAATAGTGCTTAACTGACACATTTAAGACTAGAAAATAATGGAAAATAATTAATATTTAAAAACACAAAACTGCACTCGGCAGTAACTCCAACCTCTTTCAAAATGCACTTTATTTATTACTAGCATACATTTATTTATGTTATTTTTCCCATGTGCATGTGTGTTAAATCACTGATATTGTGTGGATAAACATTTTGCTAGCTTAGACACTCAGCACTAGCAAAAGACACCACATTGGAGTAATTTGTGCCTTGACATCACAATCAAATTGCTTATAATTTCAATATTCAACTTTAATTTGTTGCCTACTTACTTCAGTGTCAACCCTATAAATTAGCAATTACGGTAAAACCATGTTGCTAATGGCCTTCGGCAATCTTCGTTTTTCTATGGAAATTACAATGTATGAAAAAAGACAATTGCCGAAAGACATTGAGGTCATGGTCATACTGTACATACATTCCAAAACAGTATTTACCTAGACAATATTATTCAGGACGCTACTGCCACTAATTCATATTATTTAATGCATTCCATTTAAATCAACATTTAGCTAGCGTTACTAATTATTATTTATTATCATTTAATTATTAACTAATCACTAAAATGATAAGACAGTATAAATGATAAACCTTGTTAATCAACAAATTGTAGATGTTTAACATAATAAGCTAATAAAGTTTTTTTAAGTAGTATTTGTTTCTTATTACCTAATTAAAACTACAATTTGCATTTAATTGTAAAAGCTGCTTATATTGTATTGATTTATTGTGGCCTATTAGTACCGTTCCAAGTTTACTTATTTCTTGATAAAATGCAAGTTATGCAATACAAAAAATTATGCTTTATCATTCATAAGGATCAAATTTTTTAAAGCAGAATTACGTATTTTATGCAATTAAATTTTACTAACCCAACCAAGTCTAAAAATTATTTTGCCTTTTTCTTCTCCGATTTCACAGTTAATTCAACCTCTTTAGCCCAAACAGACTTGTTCAAAGTTTCCCCAAATGTATAAAATCCAAACACAAGAATAAGACTGAAAATATAGAAAATAATTCTTAACGGCCAACTCAAGACAGCCAGAATGGGATACACCCAGCTACCAGACTTAAAATAAATGACATGCACCCAAACTACATAGGCTAACATAAAGGTAGTTAGAATGGACAATCCTCGTTTTCTTTGAGGATACATTCTGAATGATGACACAAGTTCTATGAATGTAAACAGAAGGATATTTGTGTGCATAACATGGTTTAACCAAACTGGAAAATATGCATCCATCATCTTGGGCAAAATGAGTTCTCTGTCCACTGCGTAGATTCCCCAAAAGGTTATGCCAACAAATAATGATAATGGGAATGCAAGTGCACTGAAAATAGAGTCTTTTATCCTTCGAATCAATGGTTTTTCCGATGGTGTTACATCCTCACTGCCAATCAAATCATTTAGTAGTGCAATAGTAAAGTATAAGGTTTGGAGCATCTGAAAAAAAAATTAAACACAATGAAAAATATAAGTTACCTATATGAGTGAATCAACGATAAAACTAGAACTTACCGCATTCAAATAAGTAAGGTATTTGAATTTTCCACCAAATGTTGACGGTGATTTTGGGGTAGGTGGTATGTTTACATAATTATAGTCGTAATAGCAACCATAAAAGAATTGAATAGCACCAACTAGGTGGAACAGTATCTTCAACATTTTTTCAACTTATGATGACTAATTTATATGTAGATCGTCGAGTAATTATGGAACGTTTGCTAGATTAGTAAGCTGTCTTCATATTATGGCGAATGCAAAAATGCGTGACTTAAGTTAAATATAATGAATAATTATTTACGGCACTATTATCTACAATCGCGATAGCGATACAGTACAAACGTGAAACGGCTAGTAATATTTATATTTTATGATTAAATTACAATTTTTTTGTAACTTCCAGTTTCCTTTCACTGAATGACTGAATGTCACAATTGACTTTGACCGTTCACGACTGACGTGCCAATTGACATCTGACATTAAAACTTATTTTTTTAAACATATATCTGGTGTCGGCTTAAAACCATTTGCCATTGTCAAGGTATAAAAAGGCGGGAAATAGAATATTCCAATCAAATTTTCGTCACCGTATTTCTAAATCGTCAAGTCCAAAGTCTAGTCAAAGACCAAATAAATAGTCAGGGTAGTCAATCAGTCAAGTCAGTCGATTCAGTAAAGTGGTAGACGCTTTACTGAAACCTCCGCTGACGCTTTCCCATAATTGTATCAGAAACGCGTTTCAGTACCGATAGTGTGGACGTATTTTGTTACGCGAACGCTTAATTCCATTCCGAACACTGGAAGAAGTTGCTAGACACGGACTAAACGGCAAGAAAATGTACGGAGTTATGGTCTACTAGCCGGACCAAAGCCGGACCCAGTGTGGACGCCTCTTTGAGTATAGGGACGCCTATACTGTCGCGCATCTATGTCACGTGTTACGAGCCGATCCAACGAGAGTCGGTTTTTTTTTTCAAAGCATTTTCGCCCAAAGACTTCTATAGTATTGTAGTTATATACTCAAAGTTTTCGCCATTGTCTGCGTGACAGGAGACGTCCACACTTGCATTTATGACACGCGTTGAAGTACGTCCGATAATACAGACACAGACACGGAGTAGGAGTGGATCACGGCGTGACGTGACCCGGTCGGTACGTCCCCCGCCCGCACCTCACCCCCTCGCTGTTCGCTCATTCTCGCAGCGATGCCATGCCACGCAGTCTAGTTCAACACCATGCGTCTACTGCACTTGTACCATTTCATCGTACATGGTTTGTGTCCGTGTCAGCACGACCTATAGACCGTCCACATTTAGCGTAACATGTATTGTACGATGCCACGTAGTCCGGTCCGTCGTCATGTCACAAGTGTGGACGCACCTTTAGGTAGACCACGCGGAATAAACGATTTTAGTAGGTACCACGTACCATGAATATAGTACCTATGGATAGAAGACTCCGAATTTTGTAATTGCTAAAAAGAACTGTATTGCCTTGGTAAATGGTAATAGAGTGTATTTCACAATGCACGTATCATAGAGGCCGTAGACAGAATATAAGTATAGACACATAGCAAGCGTGTCACTGAAAGGGACAGAAAAAAAAGTACATGCAGAATTTTGGGTTACCAGGTAGAAGGAAAAAATTACCCAGTATTTTTATTAGGTACCCGGTAACTAGCTGTTTTCTCACGACTCCGTCCACGTAAATTATGGCCTAATATAACTTTCTAGTAATGCAGAATAACACTTCTGATATGTCTAAGCTGCATTACTTGAAAGTTTCATCAGTAGTTTCTGCGTAAAATAGTAGCAATCATCCTGACAAACTTTTATATTTTTATACTATAAACTCACGCGGGGCCATCTTTTATTAAAAAGACGGATTTTTTTTATTTTAGAATAAAAAAGGTACATAACAATGTTATGACTAAAACTTAATAACAAGAGTACAATAGTATTTATTTATTTTATTGATTCACCAACGGAACAACATTTGGTACAATATAAAAATAATACAAACAATATTTTTAGAAGAAGAAGCCCGCCGTCCGCAACCACCGCGGCACTGCACCCTACGAGCCAGCTGCGGCTGCGGTGTGAAGTACCCGCGACGCCGCTGTATGTCTCCCGCCTGCACTGATCCACGGAGGTTGAGGATGTCGTAGACTACATCCGTAAGAAGACGTCCCTCGCCTTAAGGGTCGAGCGTCTGGAGTCTCGCCACAAGGTCAACTTCAGTTGCTTTGTGGTGAGAGTACCGACGCATCTACTGTCAACCTTCGAGGTGGATGATTTCTGGCCAGCGGGTGTGGTCTACCGGAGGTTCCGGGGGAGACTTCGGAACGAAACGCGCATCACGTCGCCGTCATCACGTGTGAAAGTGTAGTTTTTAAGTATATAATATGTATGTTAGTCTGTAAGGTATTTATAATATGGGCCTACGCAGCCTGAAATAAAAGTTATTTATTTATTATTATTTTTAATAGATAAAATGAGTTCTAATAATAGGTGAAATACAACGTGCGTCTGCGACAATAAGATGAAATGAAGTAAATATAAAATAAGTGATGATAATATTATTAACTAAATATGACTGAAAAAAAAGAGACAATTTTCTTCTTAAAACAGAATAAAATATAGTACTCAACAACAAAATACAAAAATCATAATGATATTAATTAAGAATACAGTAAATTTTACAATACAAATATTTTTTTATTGTTTATGTAAGTATTTTTTAAATGGATTAAGTAACAGTAGAGAAAAAAATACGGCTATGTATATTAAAGAAGTAGCCTTGCAGGGGGCCACCTCATTCCCAAGGTGTGCTATCATTCATGAAATCAGTAAGTTTATAATAAGCTTTACCACACAAAACTTTTTAAAATTTAACGAGACTATTTTATTAAATTTATTCATTGAAACATTTTGAACGTTTTCTGGAATCCTATTGTACAGGCGTATACATTGGCCTTTTAACGAATTCTTTACTTTACTAAGTCTAGTCACTGGTACATCAAGCTTATACAAAAGAACATCACAGTAACAAGTTTCAAGTAATGAACACAAAAAATAAAAATGAAGCTTAAACATTAAAAAATGATTACCTACTAATTATTTTTATATGAATCCGGTGATCTGCTGACCTTGAAAAATAATTAATTTTGTATGGATATCATCGCGTATTTGCTAAATAAAAACTACTTTATTTAAAAACAGTTACGACTCTAGGAGTTTAAAATGGAACCGACATGGTGCATACTCCATAGAACATGACCTTATTTTATTAATCGGTTATAAAAATAAAGTGAACGCAATAGGCCATATAATTTTATAAATCCATTTTGTATGTACTTTATTTTTATAAAATAGATATATTACTAAAAGCCAAGCCAAGTACTAAAGGCCATAATTTGTATGAGATTAAGAATGAGTCAAGTAGCTTATCATTATATAAATGTAAGTTGGTACTTACACTACCAGCGCCTAAGTTTCCTAGACGGGTTAATTGACTATTATCTACTTCCATTGCAATCATGAAGCATAGATACCAGGAGTCCGAACGGTATAGGCTTTTTAATAATAATTATGTACACAATAATAGGACCAGATCTTAGTTCTCTTTTCTGCCGCTAGGCGTGCGAGACCGACGTGTACCAAGTGTTGCCAATACTATTATACCGAGTGTTGCCAATACTATTATTTATTACAATTATTTTTAAATTACCGTTAGGCAATTACCGTGTTCTACGGTATCTATTTTTCGAGAACAGTTTCTAAGAATTTCCAAAAACTTTTATATAATAAGATTTCAATCTTTCCAGAGCTGTCAATAGCAACTTTAAACTTCCCGCGTAATTTCAAACGAGTGCATGTCGGACCGTCGCGCGCTCTACCGGCAAAAATCTGTCCCCGTAATTGAGACCATTATTTTAACATTACGTTCGGACTCCTTGTTATCTATACTTCGTGATTAGGGAATGTTATTATTCGACAAATTTTACTATTCGAATAATTCGAATAATGGCAAAACACTATTCGAATAAATTCGAATAATTCGAATAATACGAATATTAGTAATAAACGTTAAATACAAGTAATATAATGCGTTTATTTATACTTGCATATTTAATAATATCAAAATGTGACATGTTTCACAAATTACTCTAAAAAAATCAACGTCTTTTTGATAAAAAAAATCTTCTTTTAAGTTTCAAACTTAAAATACTAAATCGCAATTACTTTTTTAAAACTATTAACACATGGACGGTTTAGGTCTGGAGCAGACATGGATTTGGTTGTCAACTAAGTGGTTTCTTCCAAAAATTAAGGAAAAGATCCTCTAGGGGAGAGAATTTTTGGGGTTTGTTTTAGAGGTTCGTATTTTCTGGTTTTTAATTGAGTTAAGCTATTGATCGATTCAACATAGTCAATCGATTTAAAGAGTCAGACCTACAGTCTGACTTTTTAAACTAAACTTTAGGTAGTATAATTTAATGTATACCTATAATGAACGCGAATATTACAGAACATATTTCTTTATTATTTATATATCAGTTTGTTTAGGATTGGAAAGAAATATATTTGCAGAGGTGGAACACTGCACAGAAATCGGAATGCACTGTAAATAGTGCTCTGTTCTAATATAGTGCAGCTGAAAACTCTAAACACGCGAGTATCGTGCTGTCATAATGGTCTGCTCCAGACCTAATCGGTACATGTGTATATAAACCGTAATAAGTAAACAAGATATACCGTCAAAATAAAAAGCACTCAAAAAAGATTTTAATGTTATGTTATCATAACAAAAAACTTCATAGTTGATAAAAAGTGGGAGGAAAATCTTTAAAACAAAAATAACGTTTTTCCATTTTCAAGTTACCCGTGTTTTTGGTGTATTTATGTTTTCAATTTTTCTTGAACGATGAGCCTTATTACAAAAAGGAAGTTAGAAAACAGTAGATTTAAAAATTGTAACATAGCCTGAAGAATGTGTTGATGGTTTTTCTGAAGAAAGAAAGATACCTATCAGTGCAGAAGTAGGCATCAGCCGTTGTAGTGCAAGAACAGAGTGTGTCATGTTACGAACCGTTCAGAAGATGAAGCGACGGTATAAAGAGACTGAAAAATATTTGACGAGGCCTTGCAAGACTTTGGATTGAATGGCAGACTCAGCGGTCAGCAAGACCGTTCAATTGTTTCCACTTGTTGAAAATCAACACTTAAATGCAGTTAAGTTCAGAAACAACTTCTTCAGACCCAAAGGAACTATGTTACTTAGATTACTAATTTGTTGTAAACACATTCAAAATTTGCAATCTTACTTGATGGCCTACCACTTGTGTTGTTGGCCACATAATGACAATTGGACCTCTACCCGGAGAAAGATATGATCAAGAGATTCTTAAAGATTCTCTTTAATGTCCTCATCTCAACCCGATTAAGTATACCCTGAGAAGAGCTTAGAAGGCTAGTCAGAAGCCGCAAATTATCACCTACAGTAAGTACCCTCACAGCACTAAAACACGCCCTGATATAAGAATGGGAGAGAATATTGCATAATTCAGCTCTAAAACCTCGTTTTCAGTATGACAAACCTTCTCCAAGCTGTTGTCAGGCCTCGAAGAGTTATTCAAAACTGCAATTTTATATAACATGTAAATGTAATCTTTAAGACTAAGATGAAAATGGTTAATTTTTGTTTAAAGATAAAAATAATATTATATATCAGATATACAATTTATTACTTTTAAAGAAAGCTGATAAATCTTGTTACAATATTTAGAAAAGTATGAAATTTGAAACGATTTGTACTTAGTTTTGCAGGCCAGTGTAATACTGTAATAATCGGGTTGGGTCTCAATACAAGTACCTTTAATTTGAATAAAATAATGATGCAGGGGGCTTCGTGAGTCTTAAATTAGACCCCCCCAATGATTATTTTTTTTAGGAAATGCTTCTGAATTTAGATAATTACATTTAAAATAAAATACATGTAGTAGTGAAATGGAACGTGGTAGCCTGAATTTATATATTTTAATGGTTGGGTTTTGTGGAAGGTATTTACCCCATCATTTTGCTACCAATTTTAAGGCGAGGAAATAAGTGTTTTACTTTTTATACCCATTTTTGTGATTAAAATTTTAATATTTTTTTCACGTTTTTTACAAAAGTTACTTACGTACCTAAACTGTTTTCATTACTAAAATGTGTATAATGATGCTGGTTTCTTAGTACAAATGGTAAATATTCCGTATCGCGCCACCAGCGATTTTGAGGCCGATTTTTTTTTTTACAGTCGCGTTATAATCTGTAAACATCAGAACTAGTATTGTTATGATGGCGCAATTGTGTCTTGTGTCAATCAATTCAGAATGTAATTATATTTTATATATAATGTGATATAGGAAATGTATGAGAACAGTATATAATTCTTAGGTAATTAATAGCAATGTATTACTCCGAGTTGGCCCAATACGACTTCATTGGGTTAGGTTAGATGGCTAAGGCGGGAGCGTAGCGCAGCGAAGCTACCGCCTTAGCCATCGTGGTTATTTTTTTGTAAACCACCCAGAAGTAGGAGCCCCGCGTAGCGGGGCTCCGTCGACTCATAATTGAAGCCAGTTGTTATTGAGTTAACTTTTTTATCACGTTAAAATCGTCTTCATTTAACCTCTTATTGAGGACAAAGGCGTGGTTACCTGCAGAATCTATTTATGGGGAAAAGGAGATAGGGTGGACCCTAGAATTCTTAAAATCCCGATTTTAACAATTCTACAGTCGAAATTTAAATGGATACACTGAAATAGTCCAAAAACTCTTGAAATTTGACCTCTTAATGTGGCTAAGAGAGGGTTTCCTAAAGATTAACCCCCTCCCCCCCCGCCTACCACGAAATCTCTCGATTTTATGCCTTACCGTCAAAATTATTAGAAAAACACTGACCATAGTCCAAAAACTTTGACCCCTTACTGTGACTAAAGGGGGGGTTTCCTAAAAAAAACAACGTTGGGGGTGGTGTCTACCCCTCCCCCTCCTCCCCCCTCCCCCTCCCCGCCCCCCTAGGGGGGGTACTTATTTTAAGATATTTACCTAATAATCAACTTAACAGGTATCCTTTATCGTTTCACTCTGTTCGTCCACCTGTCTCTCTTTCTATCTGCTCTTCTAGCTATATCGGTTTTGGTTTGATAAAAAAATATAATTTTATTATAAAGTTATACACACTTCACACACTTCACATGTATGGAAAGCCATCCCGGCTTTCCATACATGTGAAGTGTGTGTTAAATATTATGTCTTTTAAAATGGAAGAAAAGTTTTATACATGACATTTACGAATTCAACCATTTCCATGTAATCGGTCTCCAAATTGGTTTCACCCCCCTTTGTCATTTCTGAACTATTAAGATTAGGAACTTACAATTTTCGATGCTAGTAGATTTTGTAAATTCTCTTTAGGAAAGTTATTTTAAACGAAATCGAACAGTAAGATTAGGAAACTAAAAATCGTATTACGCTTTATAGTAACAGAACCCTCCTTAGACACGTCTTAACACGCTCTTGGTTAGGCTATTTTGACAAGCGTGTGAGTATGGATTTCTTTCGCTGACGCCTGTAGGAAAAAATTACCTTAAATATTATTTTACTTAAAAACAGTTTTGTATTCTTTCACAATCAGTGTAGTAATATCTGTTTTAGGATATTATTGACGACAATATTAATAAATAATAAAAGTAATGTATTAAATAACGAAACATTCCGGTTTATGTACAAGTTTATTACTATTATTAACATATTTTTGATAAATAAATAAAATATTTTTATTATTCGTTTTATTCGAAATATTCGAATATTGAACCCAGTCATATTCGAATAATGAAATCGTCGAATATTCGAATAAAACGAATATTCGAATATTCGAATAATATTCCCTATTCGTGATTGCAATGCTCGATTCGCAAGGGCCATCAACTTTTTCACTTTCAGAACCTATAAGCTATGGAACAAAATATTATTTTTGATACTTTACAAAGACTAAGAGTAATTATTTTAAAGACAAGTACAGATAAATCATTACCTTAGTAGGCACAGCATTCGGTTTAAGGATTTTTTCTTTTCAACCATCCATTGAAGTTCTCTGTTAAAGTGTTCACTGCATATTTTTGAGCTACGTTTTGGATTCCAATTTATCCCATTGGTAGCTGCGAATCACAAATTACGCAGCTTGGGGTCATCAGGAAATCTGCAATTTTATTTTAATTATACCTTGTAGAATTTCCCCATTTTTACGGAAATTTCTTTATCTTTAAACTAGCAACACTGGAATTGTAGGTTATGCAAACAAAATACTTGAAAATACAATAGATGCTAAGCTAATTTTACTAAAATATACACATTACATTAATAATTAACGAAGATAAATCTACAAGAACCTATAAGCTACCTAGTAAAATATAGCGATATTTTTGAGAACTTACGAATGAAAAGATAGTCCATCAATCTTCTTTTCACTATCGCTTTTACAGCTCACAATACTGCATCGCATCATTTTTTACAGTTTTATACACATACACAATTTATTAAACTAATACTAGCCACTATTTTTAATGCAATAATTGTTGAATATTAGAAGAAAATACGAGAAAATTACTAGATCGAATTGCTTTGCTTACCAAACGTCAAACTTTGTTTAGCAAACTGAGTTGCTGACCTTGAAAAAACTGGCCACGCGATGAGGGACAAAAAATTTGTTCTTTTATCTCTTTTCTCCATGAGTTATGTTTATATAACTATCCTTTTCCTGTGTGAGTGAAAAAGAAAATGTGTAGAGGTCTATTCTTTTCTCTGTCTACGATAGAGGCAAATCCGAGCCGAGCGAGATAGCCAGATGGGAGGCCATAGAGTATAGGCTGTGTGTCTCGTTCTTGCATGTTGCCAGCCAGAAAAATCTTGGTATTTATAAAAAGTAACTTGAAAAACCTTAGATAAAACGAGTGTACTTTATTATTATTTTAACAAATGTTTATAACTATGTATATTATATTTTAATTAAAAAAGTTAGAAATAGTCATATAATACTAAATAAAAATGCAGTTTACATTAAATCCTTTTCCTTCTTTTTTATTAGATGGTATCATTCGCAAGACAATAGATACGCCATTACACATATTTTATGCTGATCACCGGATAATATTAAAATTGAAAATAGTTTTGATTTCTTACTTCACGTATCTCCGTAACTATGTTTTTATTATTTATTTGATGATTTAACAGTCAAAATGGTGAAAAAATGTTGTATATTATATTCTTGTCGAAGTGAAAGTTATGCTGGTTGCAATATTTCGTTTATTAGTAACATAAGTAAGTTAATTGTTAATGTTAATCTAGTTATTCTAGTATAAAAGTGTTAACATTAAAGCAACTGACGTTATTAAGAGTTATAATTATTGTACTACGTTTTGTTATAAACTAGTCAGTAGCGACTCTCCTAGAATCGTAGTAAGTACTGAGAAAAAAACGTGTGAAGTCGAGTAAGGCCTTTAATGATAATATAATACAGTTTTTATAGATTTCCCAACAATGAAGAAATGCGTCAAAAATGGCTCAGTAGTGTTTAAGTAAGGCAGAGAATTAGATAAAAATCGGTTACGTATTAATGCAGCCGTCACTTCAAACCTTCTTGATTTTACACCATTCAATCTAGTCGACTTTTAAAGCCTCAGCTGTATGTCATTCAGTGTTTCACAATTTGTCTCACAGCTTTGCAGTTTGCCACAGCAGAAAATATTATTGTCACCCTACTAAAAAGGGACACACGGCCTCTCTTCCAACCTCTCGCTCGGCTCGTTTTTTGCTCACAGTACTCGGTCCTGTTGTTATACTAGGTCCATTCCACGTACAGGTCGCGCAACGGTTTATGAGCGCTCAGTGAAAGTGGAGGGGATCGTTTGCGCACGTGACCAATTGTGACCAATAGCAAAGAATATATATTACTAACGTACCAATAGCGTGTCTGCAGCCAAACACACCCAAAAACTGACTTCTGCGCACACGAAGTATAGATAACAAGGAGTCCGAACGGTATAGGCTTTTCCATAGTAGGTAATTATGTACAGAATAATAGGACCAGATCTTAGTTCTCTTTTCTGCCGCTAGCTGTGTGAGACCGACGAGTACCGAGTATTGCCAATACTATTATACCGAGTGTTGCCAATACTATTATTTATTACAATTATTATTAAATTACCGTTAGGCAATTACCGTGTTCTACGGTATCTATTTTTCGAGAACTGTTTCTAAGAATTTCCTAAAACGTTTATATAATTAGATTTAAATCCACGTTTCTCTTAATATTTTGTTCCAGAGCTGTCAATAGCAACATTTAAACTTCCCGCGTAATTTCAAACGAGTGCTTGTCGGACTGTCGCGCTCTCTACCGGCAAAAATTTGTCCCCGTAATTGAGACCATTATTTAACATTACGTTCGGACTCCTTGTTATCTATACTTCGTGTCTGCGCATACCCCCTCTACTTTTGTCGAAAGATCTTAATTCGTTGCGCGATCTATACCTATGTGTTAAGGCAGCGTTTCTCAACTGGTGGGTCGCGACCCTTTTCGAGATTATTTTTAAAGGCGGTCGCAGTCTGTTGAAAAATACAAACTTTATATAAGTACAAGAGATTCGTTTTTCGAACGAATCTTTTGTATCGAACGTCGAAAAAATCGTGACGGGGCGCAAGACTTTTTACATAACTTTTTGGCTTTTTCAGGGGTCGCGACATAAAAAGGTTCAGAAACGATGTGTTAAGGTATTTTAGGTTTTACCAACCAGAAAAAAAAAACATCAAGCAAATTATACAGACTCTATTTGGCATTAAATTCAAATATTGCAAATCACAGTTATAAAGGTGGTAACGTGCCATTGTCTGGCACAGACGCTGTGAACGCAGGCGGACCGGGCTGCAGGTATTGCGGTTTCTGCACAGCCATCTGCGGCAACTCGCCGCGCGCCAGCCGCCGCAGTGCCGCGTTGCGCTGACGCAGCTGTTGTACGTCGTCATGTAATCGCTCACGTTCTGAGATTTAAAAAAAAAATCAGTGGAATATTTTTAATAAAACTAATCCTACTTCTTTACTGAAATTTTGTGACGATGGATGTATGGATCCATCTAGGATGTTACTTTGTTACGCAAAAATTACAACAGATTTTAATGAAATTTGGTATGGTAGTAGCTTAGGCTCTGGATTAAAACATAGGCTACTTTTTCTCCAAAAAAATACAGTGTCTCCGTGGGACACTTTATTTACGCGAGCAGAGCTGCGGGCAAAAGCTTGTGAGAAATGAAAGGTTTACAGACCTTGTAAAATATTAAGGTAGTCGTTCAGGCCTTGTATTAAACCATCCCATAGACGGTCTTTTTCTGGAGGAAATAGATCTTTAAATTGGGTCCAATATGCACTTATTTCATTGGCAGAGAATTTTCTTGATTGCGTAGAAAAGTCGAGAGGTTTTACGCTATCCCTAAAACAAGAGAAAATTACATTAAAATCTAGAACCTATGCCACAACTTCTACAAGTTACAAAAATAAAAGTATTTTGAACCTCAATTGCGTCTTTCAGAAAAAAATAAAATCAATTGTAACTTGATAATAACGCATTTTATGTAGCGAGCCACTGGCATTACATTGATATAAACTATATTTTGATTAGTAAATTGCAATTTTATGAGCTTATGTAATATTTTTAATGTGTAATAATATTTGTTTTAAAATGAATTTAATAAACAGTTGGCATTGTGGTTGGCGAGGTTCTTAATCTTAGTGGTTGGCGTATAGCATCCGAGTCTTTCACGTGTGTGCTGGTCTTACCCCTATATAAATGTCCCGGATATTATAGTAAACAATACTAAACTTACATGATTGCATAAAGTTTCTTCTTCTCAGGTGGGACAAATACAGTCATAAATTCGTTCAAAGCTGTCAACACTTGCATTGGTTCTATTTCCAAGTTGTGACCCACTGTAACAGAACTTAATAATATTAGTAACAGAGTTATTGTAGTGAATAAGACCGACAACCGAGATGATTGTAGCATTTTTCCGATCGCTCCGACTCGATCGGAATGGAAAACTGAGGGCAGTTCTGCTAAATAAAACCGTATTAATACAATTACAATCAAGTCCCGACACGCTTAAACTCTCAAACGATGTTTTTATGAACGTTAAACAAACGTGAAACGAGCTCCGATTGGTTGAAACGTCATAAAATCCGTCATGGTAACATGTCGCTTTAAATACGAGAATGAGGTTCTGGATAATAAATATAATATGATTATTATTTATCTGATCAAAAATTGTCATCATAGTCAATGACCCTATAGTGGCGAAGGTTCTCCTTTATAGGGAAGCCCTAGCCAGTAGCCTGTATAATAGCTAGGGATTTGGATGAGGGTCTGCAAAAGGAAGTGGTAAGTGAAGCCGATATAGGCATGGAGTTATAGGAACCCTACACCACCGAATACCGATAGTCAATGACATTATCGAAGCACAGAAGGATATTTTGTTTTCTCCGTTCGTTTCAGTCAGTCTGGTGACGTCCACTGCAGGACATAGGCCTCCCCCATAGATTTCCAGTGCGACCGACTCCCTGCGACTTTTCTCAGGTCGTCTGTCCACCTGGTGGGAGGCCGTCCTACGCTTCGACGTCCAGTTCGTGGCCTCGACTCGATAACCTTTCGCCCCCAGCGGGCATCGGATCTACGGGCTATATGTCCAGCCCATTGCCACTTTATCTTGCTAATACGCTGGACTATGTCGGTAACTTTGGTTCTTGGCTGACTTATCATACCATTATTTAAAGTTAAACGAGAACTCACTAGGACAGAGGAACTGCCCTCGCGGCGCATCCTCAGCTCCCTTCGGCTCAGTAACGGTGACTGTGACGCCCCGGCCGGCCGCGCGCCTCGACGTCGACGAGCTATCCGTAGACGGGATCTCTGCTGTCATGCCGACTGAAGGAAAATGAACATCTTACTAATAATATAAATGTGAAAGTTTGTTAGGATGGTTTGCTACTCTTTCACGCAAAACCTACTGAACGGATTTAGATGAAATTTGGTATGGTAGTAGTTTAGGCTCTGGATTAAAACATAGGCTACTTTTTATTCCAAAAAAGTACGCTGTACCCGAGGGATACTGTACCCCAAGCAGGAACATTTTGCGGTATCGTTACGTGTACGTAAACGAGAAATATTGTATGAAAGCCATGAAAGCGAAAGCGTCTCTAGCGGACGTAAAATTAACTAAAATGTTCATACAATATTCTTTATATTTCTCGTTTACGTAGACGTAACGATCCCGCAAAATGTTCCTGCTTGGGGGTCTGATTATACTGTAGGATACTGTACTGAGCCGCGGGCATCGGCTAGTAAAATATAAGTGACCTCCGACTCCCTATTGTCAAGTAGTAAGCGAGTTGATGATGATGAGATATAGCTCAGCTTTTATCTGAAATAACCGCATATATCATCTAATTTTAGCTATTCGTCTTGGTGCCACGACGCCAAAAACAGATACTCAGACACATCAAACTTTTAACAACCCTTTTTTGGGTCGTGGGTAAAATATTGTTATAGGTCGCGCAACGAATTAAGATCTTTCGACAAAAGTAGAGGGGGTTGCGCAGAAGTCAGTTTTTGGGTGTTTGGCGATAGCGGGCTCGGGCGGGGAGGTGTGGATACGCCGAACGCATGCCGAACGTGGCTGCCGACACGCTATTGGTACGTTAGTAATATACATTCTTTGCTATTGGTCACATGCGCGAACGATCCCCTCCACTTTCACTGAGCGCTCATAAACCGTTGCGCGACCTGTACGAACACACAAGAGACAGCGCCATCTAGCGTCAATCAATGAAACCACTTGGTGTGGACAGGGACAGCGTGGGGTCCCCTATTCAAAACTAGATGGCGCTACTGTGCGAACATTCCAGCATAAATCCAGCTCGGTCACGCGAGTCGGGAACCTTCTGGAGTGATCTGGGACTCGTGTCGGCAGGTATAAATACACCTCAGAGATGCGAACGAGTTGAGTTCACTTTGAGCTTCCTCCGAAGCGAAACAGGCGATAAGTGAAAACTAGTGATCGGGAGTTCGATTTGAACAGCGAAACAGGCGATATCGATGTGAATACTATAGGTGTACCAGAATCTCATGGCAAATAGGGAAATAAAATTTTGTAGTGTGCAATACTGGGGAAATTGAATTAAACGATCTTGATACTGGTTAATTTTTAATTATGTCTTTAGTACTATTGAACATGAATTATAATAAGACTGTGTGAACGTGAAGAATGTTCGGTGTATAATATAGAAAACTAGCTTTTGCCCGCGGCTTCGCCCGCGTGGAATAGTGTTCTTGTTCTAGTGGAGAAAAAACTACTCGGCGAATAATTCTCTACCTACTTACAGCAATATACTTCTGATACAATATTGAAAATGTTTTTAGGTTTGCCCAATGTAAATTGTTAAAAATGGGACCCTATCACCTCGACACGACATGCGCGACCACTTGATAATATACTTACATAATATTATATTTATCGCACTTGAATATAAGTTTTACCATAATATTATATCTTAAAGACTAAATACTTAAAGACTATTATTTTAAAAACTGGCATCAAAATCCGTTGCGTAGATTTAAAGATCTGCATACAATAAACTATACCTACATAGGTACAGACAGATAAAGCGACTTGTTTTATACTATGTACAATGTAGTAAGTAAAGTTATTTGACATTCCAACAAAACTGACAAACCACCTCTGGATATTCCATAAGAATTAAGAACTGCAGTTACGAGTACTATTATGTATTCTGTGCTGCAGTTCAAAATATTCGTGAACCTCTTTATACTGTATACGTCCCGCGTTTTCGATAGCGCGATGTAGAAACGCGAGAGCCCGCGCCGCGCAGCAACACTATATCCCTGCATTTTAAATCTGTAATATCTTCGAAAATATTCATTTAAATTACATGCCGTAAAGGGCAGTATTGATCTATCTTAAATGCACGATGTATTTAAGGTACTTAATTGGATAAGGATTAATACTGTATTGCTTAAAATCGCTTTGTAAATAAGCTATTAATTAAAATCAAAGTAAAGGATAAAAAAATGGTTATTGTGTGTTATCCCTAAGAGACATGAGAGACATCTATCACATATGCCATCGCGGACTTTTTTGTAGGCTTTTAAGATGAATACAACTGTAGTACATAATTTTGATCTATCTCGTAGTGTTCAGCCAGCATTTTCAATGTAAGCGAAAAGATGTGATTTTTTAGGACTTTAGAAACCTCTAAAAATATTTGTGTACCTCTACTATGTTATGCATGTTATATACCTAAAAATCTTCCCGTTAAATCACTCTATCTGTTAAAAAAACGGTATCAAAATCCGTTGCGTAGTTTTAAAGATTTAAGCATACATAGGGGACAGACAAAAAAGGGACTTTGTTTTATACTATGTAGGTAATGATAATGATATTTCATGAAAAATAAATCAATCGTGAATTACTTTATATACTTATTTATTACGAATAACATACAATTAAATTGGCAACAGTTTATTTAATGTTGGAATTTCCTTCCGAACTGTATAGAACTCGTTTACTTTATTCCTTATCAACTATAAATCGAAACTGTCTTATGTTGATTTTCTTTTTTCCTCCTCTCCTCCTTTTACCAGGCATGGAAAACAAATCATCATTCGATGTGCCATCAGCTACGATTCACCTTATAGTACTGGAAACACATTTAAAGAAGTCACAATAATTACCTAAGAAAATATAAAAAAACTAAAAGTATCAAAACAACTCACTCTAACTTACCGGTCAACTCTACCACAAGCTTTAAATTATAAGATTGAGTTCGATTTACACCTTCTTATTTCTGTATTTTACTATAGACATAGAAAACAATATTTCTAGCTTGAGATCGAGTTGCCTTTTTGGATATTTTCACAAAAACAACAAATTCCAAGAACATAAATCACAAAATTTTAACAGCGGTTGACAGATCACGTACTTTGATTTGACGGGTCATACTTGACATTGCTATATGAAAATCACATTTTTTATTTTTTTAAAAATGCCATCAGATTCTGGTAGACCTATAGTGATCAAGAGTGATACCGTGAGTGAAACCTAAGACTTGGCGTACGACTTAGGACACCGTTAGTGTTTAGTGTTGGACTTAGTGCTTAATGTTGGACCTAGTGCTTTAGTAGTGTGTGAACGTGATTAGTACTAGTGAATAAAGTCTTCAAAAGAGTCAGCAGGTCTTTTTCTCCACGTAACAATATGTTGTGAACTCCGATAATAAGCCGTCGCTTGCGGGACCCTCGTAAATTAAAAGTTTACGTACATTTTGGTTCGCCGTATTTCTGTATAATCTCCTCAGCTTCCGTGACGAGAGCTTCGTCTGATGCCGTTAGTTCTACATTTCTGTAATCATAATTTATCATTGTTAAGTTTGCACCCTTATACTAGCAGGCGTAATCGTACGTAATCTTGTCAAAGTATACCATCATTTGGAATGAAAAACAATCATTAAAAAATTTAATGTATTTTCCCGTAACCTTTTTAATGGAAATTAGTTTAGTAGAAAGATTTCGTGTAATGATCAATTTACCTAAAGCCAACGTGAGCAGATCGAGATGTGCTGGCAGACACACTACTTCTTGCAGCGCTAATGCGTGTATGCATTGTTGCCAGCTTATCTCCTGACAAAAATATTATTTTCACTCAAATTTGTTCTAAATAAATTCTCAACTAAGTATTAGCATAGACAAATCAAATTACTATAGACTGACAGATCCCATACATTAAAACGTACGACATTTTTTAATTTTCTTGTTGACCGTTAGATGACGTTGATTATATCAAATTACAAAATTAGCCATATTTATTTAAAAATAAAAACGCCATCTCTAGGACTATGTTTGAAGAACGCCATAAGTTATCTTATATTTAAAAAAAACGTCAATAGGTGGCGCTAAACAAGTTATGGTTGAGCCGCTAATAAAGACCTACCTACACCTACAAAATTTCTTCAATTTTCTTTAATTTGTAAATTTCTCTACGTGCGCGTGTGAGGATGAATTAATGTTGCCATGCATATAAAATATATACCCAACATTCTGGAATTATATTCAAATATTATTCTTTGTTTATTAGTGTTTATATAAAGTGTACAATTATTTGACAAGATATTATTTTGGTTCTGTAATAACCAGTATTTATTTACGGCGTTTTAATAATTTGAAACACCTCTATCTTTATACCTTAACCTAAACAACAATCTTGTAACTCGATTTTTGTACTTTGAATTAAAGTTTATAACGTCTTAATTTCATTTAAATAAAAAAAATCAGAACAAGATAATTGTAGGTTTCAAAATAAAGTTAATTGTTAAACTTTTAAAACGGAAAGTGGCAACACTATGATCTGCCGGTCCGCCGTCCGTACTCCGTACAGCTGTCAGCAGCTACTGCGTACTTCGGAGTTCGGATTGTTTTGATTGCGTTCCTCGTTGTGTTGTTGTATTTTTCTCAATTGCTTTTAGATTTCTTTCAAATACGATATTGCGCTTGCCCACCGGAACTGATAATCTGCCTACTACCTGTGACCTACCTACCTATTTTGCCTCCTGGACTCCGATTAATCGCCTTATTGTTGACCTGTGCTTGTATTATGGACTTTGTGTGCCTACGATTCGGACTAGGTATTTGTTTAAAAATTCGGAAAGCTTTTTCCATAAACAACTTGGAGAAAATGTATACCAAGTGCGTATATCACAATTGTGGCAATAAAAGCAATGAAATTGCTATGTTTCGGTTTCCTGTAAATGATTGAATAGGCTCCGAAACTACTGGACCGATTTTGATGAAATTTGGTGCAAATATAGATTATAATGACCACGGGGAAGGACATAGGCTAATTTTTATCGCGGCAAAATGTACGGTTACCGCGGGATTTCCTTTTGCGCGTACGAAGTCGCGTGCAACATCTAGTCTTACAATAATGTCAACTACTCCACATCATGGCGCTCCTAGACATTTAGTTTAAGTCTTTATATATAGAATATTTCTTCTTTAAAATTTCTTCGGCTCGCGTCGCCACGTCACGCGTCATGCTAAGGCTGCTAGTACGATGAAAAACTTTAGAAAAATTTGAAACGCTCTTATGCCAAAACATAGAGAGTGCGGACAGATACGGTGTATCATTTTCAACCTTATACCTTAGCAATAAGGTTCAAAATAAAGTTCACCTGATCTGTCCGCGACTGCAAAATGACTTGTCAACCGTAATTTCAAACATTTTTGATTTTCATTGCGGTTACTTATCGTTTAATTCAATATTCTAATTAAGTTACACTTTGATTTCGTGTAGTTTTCTATTAAATAGGTAGGTATTTTAAGCAAAATAAGATTTCTTGGTATTTTAAAGAGTTGTATTATTTTTTATGATAGGTAGGTAGTTACCTAGGTACATATTTAGTTTCGTTTTCATAATAATTAACGTTGTCTTTTTATCCAACCGCGATAACCCATATTCACGCGAACGAAGTCGCGGACAACACCTAGCTACAATAATTATTATGATCAATGTATTGTACCTACCTGTTTATATTCGCTGGGTGCGAAGTACTAGGTGGGGGTATCATAATCGATCGCAGCGCTCATGGTGGCAAAAAGTAGAAATAATGTTGGCTTTGTCATCTGTCAATGCCGAAGCAATCTTTAATTTTCTAAAATTCTAAAAGCGTTTTATAAGGTATCAAAGTTTTAATGTTATATATCTATATATCAAAGAACCAGATGTTTGTCTGATAATGCGGGCTTGAAGTATAGAACTCTGTCCTTGTTCTGTTCTTATTAATTCCGCTACATCTCGGGCATGTCCAGCAGATACCAACAATTTTCCTTTACAAACGATTTGTGGTTGAAATTTTATATTGAGTGATACTCACAAACCCGGTCTTTAAAATAATACTCATTTTGATCTGAAAACTATATTTAATTTATTACTAAAATTTAAGTAAACTAAATTTATTATTATTTAATAAAACCATTAAAGGAGCTTTATCTTCTTGTTTTACAGTAAAACTACAATTCAAAAAGAAGTAAGCAAACCCAGATATAACCAAAATAAAACACACTTTTGAATAGATTTTACATACCACATTTAATTTGAATGCCCAAAAATGATTACACAACACTGTCCACCCAAATCACAGTAATTTTGCAGTTTACATTAATAACACAATAGTATTTTTAGGGTTCAGTAATACTTAAGGAACCCCTATAGTTTCGCTCTGTCCGTCTGTCTGTCTGTCTGTCTGTCTCTCTGTCCGCGCCTCTAGCTCCTGTAATTATGAATATAAATTGATGAAATTTGGTACAGTTATAGATTGTGTATAGATCTCGGTTTCGGGATCATAAAAAAATAATAATTTCATATTTTAGGGGTGGCTCTCCATACATGTGAAGTGGGGATGAAAAATATTTTTTCACTCTACCCCATCGTGTGGGGTATCGTAGAATAGGTCTTTTAAAATAAAGGCAAGGTTTCATACGTTTTTTTTTTTTAAAGTTGACTATTTTCGAGTAATCGGCCTCCAAAATAGTTTGTAAGTTGGTCCCCCCCTAGCATTTTTAAACTATAGGAGATAGAAACTTGCAAATTTCCATGCTGATAGATCATGCTAAAAACTCTTGAGGAAAATTATTGTTTTAATATTTTATCACAATGCCGCCAAAAAATTAAAAAACGCCAGAACGGTCAGAGCCAACAAAGTTGCGAACGCTAGGTGGCGCTGAAGTCGTGCACGGAGCGAATAAGTAGGTACCTACTTTTATGAGTTATTCGATGCTTTTGCGCGCCATCTAGTGATCACATTTGGTACCCTAATACTACGCCATCTACCATAATTGTCTAAAAACAAGCTACTGAGTTTAATTTTTAGGATTTAGAGACAATTATCAAATATCAGCCTTTAAACTTTAAAATCACACTGGAAAGAGACTGAAAAATATTTTTTCTTGTTTAAAAGAGAACATAATTGATTTACTTCGCTAATTTGTGCAATTTATTGATTTTCGTGCTAGTAACTAACGCCATCTAGACCTAACCAGAATCCGGACCTTTTTTTCGTGTACGTTTTAGGCTGGGACTATATGCAACGGAATCCGTTAGACCGTAGAGAATTATGGGCACTGAAAATAGAACTCTGTGCTAATACAATACAGTTGAAAATGGAAGTTTCGAGTGTCGAGTCAAATGTCAATGTCATATATGACAGCTCGACACTCGAAACTTCCATTTTCAACTGTATTGTATTAGCACAGAGTTCTATTTTCAGTGCTCATAAATCTCTACGGCCTACCGGATTCCGTTGCATATAGTCCCAGCCTTATTGTATGGGGTCTGTCAGTCTATAGTAATTTGATTTGTCTATGGTATTAGGTAAAAAAAGTATTTAAATTAATAGTTTTTATGATACATAGAGGTCTAATCGTATAGAATACCTGAAGTAGACTGTTCCACGTCAGAGGACTCGTCTATGGAAGCGCATCGGGGACAGAAGGCGTAGTTCAAAAATACCGTACACAAGAGGTCTACATCCTCTTGCGCTTGAATTTCTAAAGCCTGAAAATATTAAACCTACTTAATGTTTAAGAGCGTCACAAACGGCAAGGATACTATAAGGTCAGGTTGGGGAAGACCGTCTACAAGGCAAGACCGTCTGCACGCAATAACTTATATTTATGAATAGCTATGCAGCTTGAATTGACAGTCGGTAAGACAGTATCATACTTTGGTTAAAATTTATAATCATAGATGTCGCTGGCAACACTATGATGGGAGAAAATTTGCTGCCATTTTTATTTGGGTTTTGAAGGTCCATTAAAAAATTACGGGTGTTGACGAAAAAAAAGAAAAAAGTGATTTATCGAAAGAGTTTTATAAAACAAAGTGGTTGAGTAAGTATTTCAATTGTAACTTTAACATATTTTCGCATTAGATTATTCAAAATGTTATTAGTTTTGTCACAATTTGCTGTAAAATATTTTCAACCTAAAAACTTTCTAGTTGGGAAGATCGTCTGGGTGGTATAAGGGAAGATCGTGCCGGAAGATATGCCTAAGTCTTGCCTTCAGACAGAGATCACAAACTTTTTTGCACCCAATGTAGGTAGGTTACTAGGTACGTATTTTTCATTGCTCACTTGATTTTTTACAGTGAGGTTCGCCTATAAGAATGGTGAGTAACTATAAACGTAAAACATGTTAATTCAAGCGTAAGAAAATACATGTATCTAATTCAAGCGCCGAACAATTCTAAAGAGTTTGTTTTGTCTGATAATGTTGACATGATTTATTTTTCATAATTCATTTATATTATATTCAACAAAATCCTATTAATAAACACAATTTGAAATACAATATACACTTGTTTGCACTATTATACATTGCCTACTTACACAATTATTTCAATTGATATCATTACTATTCTAACCTACCAGCAAAATATCAGATTAGATTTTTATTTTAGAAATTCTAGTTACTAGCCGAAAAAATATAATCTGAAAGGAAATCCCTTATCTCGTTTTAATATTTATAGGGTAAGACCGGCAAATATTCATGAAAAATGTTTACAACACCTTATTGCGACGATATGCCGGTCTTACCTTTTAAATATGAAAACAAGAATTTCTTATGACTTTTAACTTTATTTTCCTACAGTTAAAGTGCATATTTGAAGGTAAAATACACTTTTTAGATATAAGTTGGTATAAATACATACAACATACCAAGTGACGTGTTAAATGTCAATAGACGGTCTTGCCTCCAATAGCACGGGAAGACCGTCTGCACGCCGAATTTTAAAAATAGGTTTGTATTTGAAAGATGTGCTATTATATTGTAATTTATGTAGCACAAAATTGTTACTGTTAATATGTTTAAGCACATGGAATACTTAAGATCGGTCTAGAACATACCAAATATTTGTTTTATTAAATTGAGTAAATTTTTCAATAAAGTATGCCGGTCTTTCCCAACCTGACCTTAATATTTTTTATTTTAAGATACCTGCATATGAAAATACATACATAGTATTTTAGCCATATGTAATGGTTCAAACAATTTGTATAGCAATAGGGGATCGGACTACATTTGAAATATTTAGTTTCATTAATATATTCAGAAATATCGAGGCATTACTACTTGGTAAATGTAAAAAAATATTTTACATTTACCAAGTAGTAATGCCAATTTTATGTGTAGTTTACTAATACATTTAAAAAGTACCAAAAATATATATATTTTTTTGCGAAATTGGTAAACAAAACCTACATCATTAGTTTACTTACATCATATACAAAAACATTCATTATGGTAAGTGCGAACTTAAACGCACAAATATCGGAGATATTTACAAAAATATTCCTACGGCCGTATACTTCATACACCATAACCTACAAGTGACGTCACTTGTAGGTTAAGTTTAGTATGGAGCGTTTTTACGAGACTTGCAAAATTTTGTATTCAAATCGCTGTACCTTTGAAAATATTAACTTTTGATATACGGTTTCTTCTGAGAAGTTACTCATATTTAAGAGTACTATTCATTCATGTAATAAAAAAAATCAGTCCGCTTGCCTATTGATATTGTATCTTAACATAAGATATTATAAGTATCTTCGCCGTCTGTGATGCTCCTTCAATATAAAATATATTGAACGTTTATATAAAATATGCGGGTAGTTTCATAAATCCTATATAATTTCTACGGTCCCTACGTACAAAGCCTTTGTAAAAGATTTTTAATAGGGAGAAATTCAAGTCGATATGTAGGTACAGTAGGTACCTATTGTATATCACAGAGATTTAATATCAGAGTTAGCTTACCATAAAAATGGAATCCAGTGTACATAAATGCCGTGAAGTCGGTTGATACTTTTCAATCAACTTCAGTAGACGGTCCTCCACCAAAAACCCTGTGTTGTCAGCGATGAGTTGTAAAATATGACGAACCTAAACATAAAATATGAGTATTAAATCTTGATAGGCGATATTAACTAAAAAGCGTAATTAATTTGAATGCATATCAGTGGCGAAGGCTGGTTCTCCTTCATAGGGAAGCCGTAGCCTGTATAATAGGTAGGGATTGTGATGAGGGTCAATTGTCAAAAGGTAAGCGGTAAGGGAAGCCGATAGGAATGGAGTTATAGGAACCCCTCGCCACTGATGCATATTGAGTAATAAGTCATCCACTGCAAACTGCAACACTAAACTGCAACTACAACACTAAGCTTAAAGGAATGTTGGTTTAATGCTCTAAGCCTGTTTCCTATAAAACTTCTCACTCAAGACAGACAATATACTCAATAAAGACCTTATACATACCAATTTATCCTTTCCTTCTTCGATTACATTGGCCGACACCACACTCTTTTGGTCCGTAAAGTCGACTACTTTACGCTCCAACTCTATAAAAATAACATTAATTTAAAAGCGAGCGATCGAGCGAAAAGGGAGTGAGCGGTAGGTCCGCTAAACCAAAACCATAAATTGTTATGGTTATGACTGCAATAAAAGGAGTTATGTGACCTTTCTAACGCATAATGAATGCATAATAAGTTATAGACTTATCATATTGAAAATGTTGAAGGGATAGGTATACCTTCAACCAAAATTTGGAAATTTTGTAAGTATATGTACCTACCATATTTAGTGAAGGGGTTGCGCGGCGGCGCGGCGGGCGGCGGGGGCGGGGCCTGAGCAAGCACGTGTGCGTGCACACACACCTCCGCGTCGCGCACGCACCGCGCCAGCTCCGTGCAGCGGTCCGACGACATACGCCATACCTGATAAGGTAAACCACATAAGTTATATGCTGATGGTATTAGGGCGCGTGTCGACGGGCCGGTTTCTACCTGCCAGTTGTGTACGAAGCACCAAGGGCGCGTGTCGACGCGCCGGCACTAGCGCCGGTCTGACTACATAACTGGCGCCGTGCCTTTAGAAACCGGCTCGTCGACACGCGCCCAGCGATTACCGCCGCCTGTGGATCAGAACCCAAATGGCGGTTCGGTGTTTCGTTGAAACCAGTCTGGCTACGCAGAAGATATGTAGGACGGTTAACCGACACGACTGGCGAGACTACTACGCAGGGGCGGTCGACTTTGTATGAATGAGTTTGGACCAAAAAGGGGGCAGTTCGGTGCGACAAAAATGGTTATATTTCAATATATCGCTCTCTGTCTTACATGGTTAATGTTACATAAAAGTTACTTAAAAACCACAACAGATGACACTATGCCGCTTCTAGATCGCGCTATCGAAAACACTAGACGTATGTATAAAGGGCTCACGAACATTTTGTAACGTAGTAGTTATGATTTATTCGTGGAGGCGGTTGATCAGTTTTGTTGGAATGTAAAATTTAACTCGAAAGAGAAGTTTAACGTTAACTTAAACTTTAATTACGTATCTTAAATTTTCCGCCATATTCATTCATATAGTCAAATATATAGTCCTCCTTCGTTGGAAGGCGGTTAAAAGTTTGAGGGGGCAGCTCACTAGAGGCGCTATTTGGTCCCATTTTTTTTGTATGAAGTCGACATTCTTCTCCGCGAGTATTTTGTGTTCTGTGCTACTACGGCCGGCCGCGGCGTCACAGTCACCGTTACTGAGCCGAAGGGAGCTGAGGACGCGCCGCCGCCGCGAGGACAGTTCCTCTGTCCTAGTGAGTTCTCGTTTAACTTTTACATGCTCATCCGACGCATGGATCATCTTTCTTGTCACACAATCAGCTGTGATCAGCCTGCATTATCCTAACCGGACTTGAAACAACACTTTTTGTTGTTCCAAGACAGGAATCGAACCCACGACCTCCGGAGTAGAGAGTCAAGTTCTGAAACACTGGATCACAAATGCGTCGATATCAAAATAAATTGTTAAATAACGAGTTGTACCTGTAAAAATTTATAGTTGTTGACTTGGGCGAAATGCCGTGCCTTTTTCTCAATATCCTCCATCGTCTGCATTAGTTTCACGATCTCTGTGTCTGCTTTGATCTCCTCTAGGGCGCCATCTTCCGCAGCTTTTCGTATTTTAGCGCGCAGAGCATTCGCTATGTCGGACATTTTGTTTAACTTGCGTTTCTGCTGGGATCTTACGAAAACATTCTCCTCTTCTCTTTTTTTGAGCACCTAATTAGACAATTGCAATATTTTTATAAGAATTGGATTTATATCAGTTTAAATATTTTGTCTGCAAAAATCCATTTACACTTAAAGAAAAAAATTTATAACATTCTATAAATAATGCATCCCTCTATTTTACTCACTTGGTAATTATAACCAATTTTTTCAGTGTTTATTAGGCAAGTGGCTTTTAATTTTTCCAGTTCCTTTTGTAACTCCTGTATGAGTGTTTCCAGTTCTATTTTGGCTTGTCTGTACTTGGCGTGATGGTCCCACATTATTACTTCCAATTCTTGTTTGTGGTCTTCCAACTACAATTTTTGGTTTTTAATGATAAATTCATTCATATACAAAGAAAATAACACAAAACCTGAATATAATTAATGGTCTCTCATTTGTGTTATATTGATTATTATTAGTACCATAACCACCTTAACAGTTATTTAGAATAGGTAAGGTATCAAAATAAATACTGTAAAGACATGCCTTTTCGAATTTATACTCAATATGTGCCAACTCCTCCCTATCGCGTTGCTTATACAGCGCCTCCCATCTTTTATTGTTGAGATCAATCATCGCTTCTCGCTCGATACTTATAGCTCGTTCTATAAGACTTAGTTGTTTGGTATACGCCTTTTGCATTATAGTAATTTGTTTTTCGATCCTGTCCGAGAGTTCTTTAATGTCGTTGTCCTGTTAAATATAAACGACATTTTTATTTTAATGCAAAATATAACTTAAGAGTATTAGTTATATGTTGAAAGAATATGTGTTAAAATAATCTAAAATCTCAATACATAAAGTACCTAATATATTCACTACAGCGCCATCTGTAAGGAGTTTTAACATTGCCTAAAATTTTCAATAGATGGCGCTTGTCACTATTTTCGTATAATTTTATACAAAAAATACCTGAATTTCTAGATCTTTGTAATATGTTTGGTCCATTTGTTTCAGGTCCCTTTTCAAGTCGTCGATCAAACTATTTTTTTGCTTCAAGAGTTCGTCACATTTTCGCTTTTGTTCCTTCATTTCAGCATCTATTTCCAATGGATCTTTTATGGACAACATTGTGTTCCAGTTAGCCGTTATTGCTTCATACTGAATTTGCGCTTCATTCGCCTCTTCTTCATTTTTTATTAAAGAATCTTCAAACGAAAGTTGCGATTAGTCTTTTAATTTGTTATCAATTATAACATTGTCTTTTATTATAACCCACAAACTTGAAATTGTTAAGATTTGTTGCGTGGTGTAAACCTACCTACATACATTTAATATAATATTATCTATGGACGCTTCACACCACGTCAATCTGGCCCCGTGGTAAGTTCTCGAAGAACTTGTGTTACGGGGACCAGACAACGGAAATATATTTAATACTTTTATATTATATACATATTTAAGATTTTTATTATATTACACACATATTTGATACATATCCATGACCCAGGAACACAGAAAAACTTTTTGTTCCATCGGCGGGATTCGAACCCGCGACCCCCGGCTTGAGCACCAACACGCTCAACCACTGAACCACAGAGGTCGTCATATACATCACGAGTATTTGTCTTTTAAATCTTACCCTTCATTTTATCAGTAAACAACGCGCGCCGTAACACTTCTCGTTCGTCGGTTGTCACCTTAACATTCGTCACTTTAGCGGCTCCGTCTAATGCCAGCCGCTGTATTTCCTGGGCAGCTGTGGAGGTGGCCTGATCTATAAGACCCGGCTCCTCGTCCTTGATAACATCGTCTAAAGGTTGTTCGGCTCTACAATACATATATGATATTATTATTTAAAAAAAATCCTAGTCAACAGATTGTAAGAACATCAAAGTTTTAGTAGTCGTATTTTTTTAACCACTAAGTTTTAAATACCTAATAAAAACATTGATAATATAATGAACAAGCTGAATATCTGAGGTAAGGTTGTAAGTGACATGTTATAAGACTATATTTGGAGCAGATAAAGGTGTCCTGATATTTCAGACAGCATTGAAAATACTTTTCAGACACGTTTTTTATTCTATAAACGTCTACATTAGTACCTCAATAATCATCATCAGGAATATTCGGCTCGTTTACGCCCGAGCCGATAAATACTACGTAACGAAAAGGGAAGTAACATACAAACCTTTTAAGTGCTTCCTGTCTTCGTTTTATTCGAAGAGCTCTCGCTGCTTTCCTTTCGTTAGGATCTTGAGACGTAATTTGAGGTTCTTTCGGAGCAAGAACATCTTCGCCGAAGTCATCTTTGGGCAACTCTAGACTCATGATCTCGTATAAAATAACTTACAAAATGTTTGGCGGAAAATATCTTGTTGACTTTGTTACCATGACAACGAGCAAACAATCGACTCGGAGGGCCTTTGAGTATATAACTACGGAGGGCAAAGGCTTGGCAAAGGTAAACGAAAGTTACGGTTTGCCATTTATTAGTTGTATGCTGTCACCGAACTCACCGATACCACCGAAGTCTTTGATACCACCCGCCCCTATTACCACCGGCCACCTTAGAGTATATGTCACCGTAAAATTGTAAAAACCGTTAGATTGTAATAAAACTAGAGAAATTGTAAAATGTTGATTGACTGCCGACGCGAATATTCTGCCTATAATTTAACATAATATTTTTCGTTAAATTACAAATAGGTATATAGTTATCAATCTTTTAGACATATTTTTACAATAACGTTAGTTATTTTACAATCTTACGGTTTTTACAATTTTGGTGACATATATGCCACTTACCTAGGGTTGTCAACCGTCCTGTTTTCCCAGGACTTATTCAAATACTTTTATGAAAAAATATCATTATTAGCATTACATGTACTTCAAACTTATTAAAATGACTGTTGCAACGCACTGATATGTTGGGACGCAGTGATACTGCGTCCCGTTTTTAAACTGTATTGTCCTGGTTTTTTCAACTTCAAATCCTGGTTTTTTAAATTTGGGGATGGCAACCCTACACTAACCACATTATTTTAAAATAAGTTTTTGATGGGGAAGATAATTTTAAGAGAATCTCAGTATCAAATTATATAAAGGATATATGAATCCCATATTATATATCTATGATCCCTAGTGTATTTTTCTGTTTTATACCGCAACAATTATTATTTATCTATATTATTTCAATGGTCAGTAAAATATGTTGACAATACACGGTTCATAAGTACACAGGTCTTCAATGTGTATGTACTTGGGGATACTTTTTGTTTTATAACTGTGGGGCACTTTGTATTACTTAATTAGGTATATTTTTGTTTTGGATACATTCCTGGATGTAATATTAGACTATTATATTATATTAGAATATTATTTAATTTTGTAAACTCAGCCAAATAATTCTCTACAATTCTATAAAAATATGACAGCAAACTGGTAACTTAAATCAATAAAACGCAAAATTCTTATTAGATTTTATTACTTATATTTACTTTTTGCTGTTAAGGATGATACCATCGTATTTCTGTTGGAACCACTTCATGGCATCCTCTTTCGTCAGGCGGTGAGGGAAACCAACCTTGCCAGTCTTACGCCTTCTGTGTGCAACATTGAAACCTGCAAAATTATAACATGATTTATTAAAAAAACATTCCTTATGTTTATTTTAGCACTATTGGATATATCACCGTAAAATTGTAAAAACCGTTAGATTGTAATAAAATTAAGGAGTTAATAGAATCAGGCGTTACTTTGCGGAAATCCATAGCATTAAATTAATTAATATTATGTTTATAGCAGTTTTTCCGCTAAATAATACCCACAACCTGCAAGCAAATGTGTTAAGGAGATTGTAAAAATATGTCCAAATATTAAAAACTATATGTATATCGAAAACTAAAAACTATAAGTAATATAATATATCTAACAAAAAATAATGTGTTTAATTATAGGCAGCATATTCACGTCGGAAGTCTATCAATATTTTACAATTTAACGGTGGCAAATACATACGTATATCTAAAGCCTCATAGACATGTTGCTATACTTGAATTAGTTCACAAAGGTGTTTTAGTAGAAGATGGTTTATACAGTTCTAATCTCATCAATGTTAAATAAATTAATTACCGAAATACATAATATAAATCGCCTTTGTTATTATAGCTTTAATAATGTATTTTATTCTCTCTTGTAACTAAAAACAAAGTGTCTTTATTTGTCACGAGACAAAAAATGATGTTTGCACATTTTTACAGAATGAAGACAATTTATCCTTCATACCTGAACAATGTGCACTAAGAAATATTACAAAATTATATAAAACTAGCTGTGACTTCGTATGCACAAAAAGAAATCCATAGGACTGTACATTTTGCTGCGATAAAAAGTGGCATATGTGTTTATTCACAGTCTAAAACTACTGCCACAATAAATTTTATCAAAATCTGTTCAGTACTTTTTGCATGAAAGAGTAACAAACATCAATACATACAAACTTTCGTGTTTATAATAATGAGTAAGGAGGATTAATAAAATATATTCTATTGAATGTTTGATATGTTACAGTAATATTTTATCTTTTTTATTATGGAACTTTTAATACAATACTACAATGGGACTATTACAAAATATGTGCCAAAAACCAATCCTGTCATTTTTGCACCACGCAACAAAAATATTAAATACCATATTCCAAATGTGAACTTTCTATATTGTAAAATGAATTGTAATAAGAAATATGTAATCTATCTATACATATAAAAGGCAAAGCTGATTAACTGATGTATCTATGCACAGGCCAAACCCTTGAGGCTAGAAATTTTAAATTTTGCACACATATTTCTCATATGACAACTATGACGTAGGCATCCACTTAGGATTTTTCAAAATTCAACCCCCAACAGGGGGCAATTAATGCTAGTCCTAAATAAAGATGGCTTTTGCTATTATGGCAAGACAACTACATTAATTTCCATAACTCAATCATTAGAATTAGTTCAATGCTTTAAACTCTAGTTTTTCTATTAATGTGAGTATTTCTAATGTATTATAAAATTCTTGTGTCAGTGTTAAGGGACACACTTCTCCAAAATGACCGATTCTTGTGAATATTTTGTATATTCGTTGGATCTGGTAATTGGTAGTAATGTATTTTTTATATATGGCAAAACAATGTTTGCCGGGTCAGCTAGTACAAATATAAACTTAAACAGGATAATATTTACCTGGGCGTCCCAATACTACGTAGAAGTCAAGACCATAGATACCAATAGATGGGTCATATTTGATACCCAAGTCAATATGTTCTTGAATACCAAAGCCAAAGTTTCCAGTGGCTGAGAAATTGTCACGTCTCAACTCATATTCTCTGACCTGGAAACAATTTAAATTATTGTTAGTAAAAAATTTGCAAGAATAACATGCCAATAATAATTGTCAGCCATGATTGTAAAGTAAACAAAGTATATTGGGTGGTAGTGGTGTGCCAGAGGTGGTAATTAAGTCCAAATAATGGTAAGCTTGAAGCCATCCAAATGAGGGTTTTTAAATTAGCGACATATTTTGACAAATTTTTGACACAACAAGGACCATCGTGCTATCAAGCGCCGCCTGGTGACATATAAAGAATCGAAAACTCATATTGACCATTTTTCATGCACCACCAGATGAGGCTTTGTGTGAGTTGAGTCTGCCCCCTACCCTCATTGAATTTTATTACTTAAAAAATATTAATAGGTATTACCTATACATTATAGTTAAGTAATATTCATAAGTCGGGAAGCCGATAATATGTGGAGTATATGTATAGATGTCGACACGCTACTGATGGGTACTTATTGACAATCTACTTCATAAGAAAAAAAAATGTTATTTCGTTGAGTATTTTGAGCAGTAAGAAAATAGTGCCCAAAAGTTGCAAATTAGAAATATTAATCTAGCATGAAATTACAAAGGAAATACAAAAGAGTATGTAGTCCTTGAACAAATCATGCAATCAGAAAATCACGAACATAACAAAAACTAATTAGAAATAAAAAAATAAGATATATTTTTTTAACTACTCATAATTTTATATAGACCTCAATTAATTTATCAACACAAAAATCTGTACATATTTATTATAATACAGAACCATGAAAAATAATAATTCATCTGCAAATCACAACAGTTTCAGTTTATTGGGTAAGTATGTTTCTATGTAAGTATAGGTATACTGTTTAAATGAGTCCTCGCCCGCACGGTACGGGGGCCTGCGCCTGTACCCCTTAGTCGTCAATCGTCATACCCCTAAGTCCTATCTATGGGGGTATGGGTGGCACCGTCATACACCCGTGCTCCTGTACCGTGCGGGCGAGGACTCATTTAAACGGTCTGCCTTTACTTACTACCTGGGTGATCAAGAGTTCTAGAAGTTTGTAAAAAATTAACAGATTTCAGTAGATGCCTATTACTATCTGGGATATTTTATAATTTTAAAGAAATTGTTTTTTTAATTTTTTAAAATATAATATTTCCAAGAATTGCTCATTTAAAGTATAAGATACTTTATTACTTACTTTCAATCCTCTTTCAAGAATCTCCTCTGCCTTTGCACCACGGACAGTACAATGGACAGCAATCTTTTCATTACGACGGATACCAAAAGACCTGACAGTGTAACGCGCCTTAGAGAAGACAGGCTGTTGACCAGTCAGTTGTTCCAACACCTAAAAAGTGAAACATGATATTATAATCAATTCTATATCTTGTGTATTATTATTAATCTGTTTAATTTGTTTTACATTTTAATATTTTTATAATAAATACAGTTGAGTTCAAAAGCTCAAAAAGAAATGGCAATGATCCTTTCAAAAGTTGAAAGTGTTGTTTCGTTGAGTATTCTGAATAGTAAAATAGTAGTACTCAGAAGTTGCAAATAGAAATCAATAATCTTGCATGATAATAAGAAGGAAGCAATATATAAATTGTATTCCTGATTCAAATCATGCATAACCTAATATTGTAAAGTGTGACCATCACACCAAACTTTCAACAGGCAATTAATTTTTTTTGACTGATGATAATGTATTAGGGTATTTACCTTAGCAGCACGAGTCAATCTGTCACCAGATTCACCAACACAGATGTTCAGGCATAATTTTCTGATGTGCAAATTTCTCATAACATTTTTGGAGTTATCTTTAGGAGGTTTCTTCTCCTTCTTGTCCTTTTTAATAGCGGCCGGTGGTGGTGGTACACGCTGTAATTAATATTCACATTGTTTTGTTCACAATTCACAGTAAATACAGTATTTATGTGCACTAACGAGATTTTATTTGGGAGGTTGAGGTTAGGACTTTGCAACAATACAAATACAGGTGAAATTATTGAAATACTGCTATGAAAATGGAGAGAAATACTTAAATAATTATATATCATATAAATTTACTAATAGCATTTGGATTAATATACGATTAAAACGGATTTTTAATCCCTAAAATCATCAAAACACCTACCGCCATGATCACAAACTTCTAAAAGAAATAAAACGTCACTGAAATGAAACTGACACTGACACCGTGCTGGCAGCATTGACAGATTGTTTTTTTTAAACACTAGAACGCACAGAATAAAGACAATAATATGATAAAGACATAAAGACAATAATATATTCTGAGATCTAAGAACGTAGAAAATGAAAAAGCGCACCTTTGACGGCCGATATTTTTTTTTTTATATTAATGGTATAGTCTGATTTTATTTGTCCAGAGTGATTTTATCTCGGAGTTTCTAAGAGAGTGATCCTTTATGTCGTCGGTTTATAGATCCTTTCCCAACTCACAGGTAAAATAGGTATCTATTCTACTTGATTCTACTTTACACACTTTTGAAGAACTTTCATTTGATATGTGTCTTGTAGTGCTACGTTGTTGTTGATGGGGACGTTTTGCCCCTTCTTTTTTCGTAGGTACTACTTTGTTCACTATGGAAAGTACCCTAATTTCGCAGATTATTATTAATAACTGTATATTCTCCCTCTAAGTTCATAGCTATGACTGCAGTACAGTCTATCACCAACGTTTTCAAGATTGCGTGTCATTTTTTATTTTAGCAAAACCCTAGCTGCACATTAAAAAAATTAGGAAAACAGTTTACCTAAAGGCCATTCGTGCAACTACCCGCTAAGCGCTTAAATTTTATCTAATGCGTCATTTTTGAGCTTATCGAGCTCAAAAATAAAAGTGCTTCTAAAAATTTTCACAAATAATTTTCTTTTTTCGGTTTTCTTTCCTTCACGATATCTCTCGAACGAATCAACCAATTTTAACCAGATTAGCGGTGATCGACATGGTTTTTCAACGTTAAGAGCTGATTAGTTTTAGAAGTTGTTGATCGATAAAGCCGTTTAAAAGATATTTTAAAAAAGCACTTTAAAAAAATACAGTTTTTTTAGATTTCTTGATATCTATCTGTCCGAATCGGTCCAAATTGTATTCAAAATCTAAGTTTGGCCAAGCCCTTTCGAATGGCGCCAGTCGCAATTAAATCGGTCAAACCGTTCAAAAGTTATAAGAGGTTTACATACTTACACACACACACACACACATACAGACATAGTGACATAGAGTATACATCAGTGGCGTAGCGTAGTAGGGGCGGGGGGGGGGTGGCCCGCCCCGGGCGGCACTTTTAAGGGGCGACAAAACCTAAGTAAGGGGGCGGCAAAAGTCAAAACCTAAGTAAGAGGGCGGCAAAACCCAAGTAAGGGGGCGGCAAAATTGACGTCCGCCCCGGGCGGCAGACACCCACGCTACGCCACTGGTATACATAGTGACACCCTCGCGGGGGTGGGGGTGGGGGTAGTCAGGGAAGTTTACTGTGACCTCAGAACGTCGAGATCTGACAGGAATTCGATTTTTTCAAAACTATGTAAAACCAGTAACTTCCTGATTTTTGAAAATATTAGATTTTCTTAGCGGGAAGTTAAAAAATCCACAATTTGAAAGAAAGAAACATAGTTTATTTGGTAAAACACTGAACATTAAAAACATACATTTAAAAAGGAAAACACAATAAATTTTACCAAATAGGGCACCTATTTGGTAAAATTTATTGTGTTTTCCTTAGCATATTATTATATAGGCCAGACTTAGCATATTATGTTGCAAACATAGTTCGCAACGCTGATTTTCAGTGAACACCGATTATTCACATTTATTTTATTTACAACCCAAAAATCAAGGTTTTGAAACATAATACCAAATATTGTCATAAATGCAGGTATACACGACGACTTTAAAAAGGTTGATTACCGAGGCGACCGCTAAATAAGCTCAGGGGCCGCATAACAAGGGCCCGCGGGTCGCACTTTGGTCATAAAACTTAATTTAAAACTATTAAATACCGTTTATAGAGTAGAGTCAGTATACTCTTGGTAGCAAAAAATTCAATTCAAAATCGAAGTAGGTATCAAATATCAATTAAGTATGTTTAAAATATAATTATACATAGGTAGGTAGGTACTTACTTAAGTAGTTAAGTCAAATATATGCCTAAGTACGGTGCATCTGACAAACTCACAAGTTTGACATAAAACTAGACTAGATGTTGATTGTTGTGTTGTTGAAAGGAAATCTCGAGGAAACCATACATTTTACCGCAATAAAAAGTAGCCTATACCCTTCCCCGTACTTTCCCGCCTAACGCGTTTGAACTGAGAAAGTGAACAAATGTAAATTGCTCTTTTGCCGGTCAAAATCTTTATAAACTTGAAACTCTGAAAAACTGTTGTACTTTAGAAAATGATCCTATTTTCATAGTCTTTTAGGGTTTAAAGTTTGAACAGATTTAACCTATTAAATGGGAAAAAAAATTATTAACCTATTAAATAAATGGGTAAAAATTTTGCTCGCACGCTTCGTTCGCTCGCGTTTGACTTATTAGCACATAATATTATATCATTTTAGTCTGATGTTCTGTTTTAGCCGGTTCATTTTAAGGTATTTTTACGAAATGCGGTGAACTTCGTAAAAATACCTTAAAATGAACCTATTCAGTGTTGCATAAAGTTTGAACAAATTTTAACTTGTAAAATGGGAAAAAATGTATGCTCGTTTGCTCCGCTCACTCGTGTTTACACTTGGCTTAAAGAACATATTATAAAATTTAGAACCGATACAGTTCAGTTTTAGGCTATTGACATTTGTATTTTTCCGAATTACACAGTATTTCAGGGTTTAAAGCTTAAACACAAAGATTTCAACTCAAGATCAGCTATCACGTACATTTAGCAGAAAAAAAATTAATATAAGAAAAAGTTACGCCATCTTGGTTTTCACCATAATACAAATGTCAGCCATCTTGTTTTCACCATATTTCGAATTTCATAATGGCCCCAAAAATTTAAAAATTGGGGCCAATTTACTGGAGACACTTTTTGCCTCAACATGCCTCGTCTATGCTTAAACAGGTAAAAGAGAAAAAAATAGGGGCCCATTATTCTAATGCGCCCAGGGCCTGTAATAGGTTAAAGACGACCCTGGTTATTTAATCTGGGGGCACGGCAGTGCACCCGCCAAAGTCGAGCGCGAAGCAAACACTGCCGTACCATCCTTTACTGGAACCATTTCGCCGCATTTTCAGGCCCCTATTTAAGAACCTCTGGATAAGACCAGAACGCAGAAATTTTCGTCATCCAGTAAGCTATAATCACATACTTAAAATCCAAAATTTCAAGTCTGTAGGTCATTTAGTTCCGAAGTTAAGCGAAAGCAAAGTTTCGCATTTACGACACTCACTCACTCACTTATACACTCACTCATGATCATCAAAATAGAACTAGTACTTCCCATAAACTCAGAGAGCTGAAATTTGGTACAGAGTTAGGGTTTAATGGCCACATAAAGGGAAAACTATAAGAACTAGGATAATCGATCTGGGGGCACGGCAGTGCCCCCGCCAAGTCAAGCGCGAAGCAAACACTGCCGTACCATTATTTACGGGAACCATTTCGCCGCATTATCAGGCCTCTATTTGAGAACCTCTGGATAAGACCAGAACGTCGATCTGGGGGCACGGCAGTGCCCCCGCCAAGTCGAGCGCGAAGCAAACACTGCCGTACCATTATTTACTGGAACCATTTCGCCGCATTTTCAGGCCCTTATTTGAGAACCTCTGGATAAGACCAGAACGCAGAAATTTTCGTCATCCAGTAAAGTATAATCACATACTTAAAATCCAAAATTTTAAGTCTGTAGGTCATTTAGTTCCGAAGTTAAACGACAGCAAAGTTTCGCATTTATGACACTCACCCAGTCACTCACTCATGATCATCAGAATAGAACTAGTACTTCCCATAAACTCAGAGAGCTGAAATTTGGTACAGAGGTAAGGTTTAATGGCCACATAAAGGGAAAACTGTAAAAACTAGGATAATCGAAGATCTGGAGTACCTGGTGACCCTTATTAGAAAACACAAGAGCCCAACCAAACTATTAGAGATCGACATACTGCCTTTACAAAAAATATTCAACTTGGTGGGCCACTTCATTTGATGTCAAAAATCGAAGGTCTGAAGTATCTGATGAAGAACCCTCAGCTGGTCTCAGCTGATTAGAGATATGGTAATGCCCCCTTCTACTATTGGTACATAAAAAAATCGACTGTCATTGCAAAAATCCAGTGAAGTAGGACACATCTTTTAATTTAATCTAGCCCTAGCGTCCCACTGCTGGGCGAATGCCTCCCCTTCTGCTTTTAATACGCATATAAATGAAATTAAAGGAAAACTCTGGTTAAGACTGGACTGGCTTTTATACTTATACTTACAAGTTTACAAGAAGAAATAGTCGAACAATTAACTTTATTCTACTCGAACATTACACAAATTAAATAAACAAATTACACTAAAATCTAGTAAAATAAATCAATATTCCTACGTTTCTACAAAAAGAAGTGAAATCCCACCAAAAACATTCTGTAAAAAACTAGCCAAGTCTCGATGGAGCTGCTTGTTTATCTCTAAAAAGTAATGAAATCTAGACAAAGTCGTGCCAAGTCTAAGGATCCTTACTGCGATTTATTTATTATTATAGTTAATGTTGTGTGACTTGGCCGTTGAAGAGTACACAAGGGTACAAAAGGGGCTCCATGACACCATTGCTCCAATACATGTGTTATACAATCAACAACGCCTAAAATAAGACACTAGCGTCCAATTACCAATACCAGTATGGGCTATTATCTCGCTTAACAAACATAGGTAGTTACAACAGAATCTGATATAACATTACGTGTAAACAAAATTGACTTGTACCCACTAACGTATAAAGAATTTTCAACGGCCAAGTCACACAACATTAACTATAATAATAAATAAATCGCAGTAAGGATCCTTAGACTTGGCACGACTTTGTCTAGATTTCATTACTTTTTAGAGATAAACAAGCAGCTCCATCGAGACTTGGCTAGTTTTTTACAGAATGTTTTTGGTGGGATGAACTTATACGGCCCGGTTCAACAACCTATCTACCAATAACTATTTGTAAAAAACGCCAATAATACATAAGTACCTTTGTAAAGTTTGAAAATACAAATTGAGGGTATTCATAAAAACAAGTAGGTACCTAACTCGTGTATTGATGTATTAATATCAGTCACATAACTAACATAAGTTAATGTTTGCATATCGCCTATCGCTTCAAGTTCTGTTCATATTAATTTAATAATTTCATTACTTCCTCCTGATTCGGGAAAGTTGTGACTGTAATACCTTGGCATATTGCAGTCAAAGCGAAATACTTATTGCTTAAAAAGTGTTTTCAATAAAACCTTATCAATTTTAAAAAAGGAACTAACTGAAAGCGAAACATACGGTCTAGGTACTTAATTAATTGGCCCGATTACCACTACGTTCACGTTACATAATTAAATTATCAGCTAGGTACCTACGGGAGCTAAAGGAGAGCGGACACTTGATCCAAGAGACTAAAGTAGGTAGGTACACTCAATTTACAAAACCTGTTTAATGAGTCTAGTTTTATGGCTAAGTCGGTAGTATGTAACGATACCAGCAAACTTTTCCAAGTGAGTAGAAGGGACAATTCTGCTAAATAAAGCCTGCATTAATACAATTACAATCAAGTCCCGATACGCTTATACTCCCAATAGGTGTTTTTATGAACGTTAAACCAACGTGAAACGCGCTCTGATTGGTCGAAACGTCATAAAATCCGTTCATCGTAACATGACGCTACACTTTCAATCCAAACAAAGTGAAATTGACTGTTTAAATTATCTACTTTAAATACGAGGTTCTGATTTATCAGCAAAACGTTTGAAACGTTGCTTTTAGTGGTTGCTTCTTAGGCTGGTACTATTATATAATGCTCCAGAATCCGGAATGCCAGTGAAAATTCGGCGCATTGAAAATAGAACTCTGCGGTCATATAATAAAGTTGAAGATCGAATACATGAGTAATAAGCCCGCCTTTGTGTGCATGTCTGATTTTTTTAATGTAATGTCTCTATGTTTTCTGTAATGCGTTTCAAATGAGAATAGGAACGTCAATGACCTTTTTCTGTCAAATATCACTTGAAAAGTGCGATTTGCAGAAATACTTAAGTACCTAGGTAGGTATGTGCATAATAAAAATATTATTAGTCTTGCATCGAATTTAAATAAAAACGTTAAATAGTAATAAATAACTAAACATAAATTTATCTATCATAAACATAATAATCTAAATTCGAAATAATATGGCGCCGACTCGATCCTATTCTCATTTGAATCGCACTTTAATTGTTTTTGTGCACAATAAAGTTTCATTGAATTGAATTTGAATCAGTAACTGTGGGAGAGCCACGCTTCCGCCTCGCTTCCGCATAAATGAGCCGGCTCGACCGGGTAAACACCACGACCTCACAGAAAACCGACGTGAAATAACGCTTGCGTTGTGTTTCGCCGAGTGAGTGAGGTTATCGGAGGCCCATGGGGGGATTGGGGATTTTAAGGACCAGGAACGCAAGTCGCAACACCAGATGAGTTACAAGTGTTATTCCTCTGGTGTTGCGAGTGTCCATGGGCGGCCGTAATCGCTTACCATCAGGCGATCCGTCGGGTCGTTTCCTGGTTCATTACATTAAAAAAAAGAGTGTCGAGTCAAATGTCAATGTTTTCAACTCTATTCTAAGACTCTATTTTATTAGCGTCAGAGTTCTATTTACAGTGCTTTGAATTTTCACAGGCATTCAGGATTCCGGAGCATATTATTATAGTCCCAGAGAAGTATACCTACGTTGCGTAATAATTAATAAATCAACGTTTTTAAATTTTGAAGTTGGTTAGAAATTGTATAGACGCAGGCGGCGGGGATTAAGTGTCAATAACTTAAATCCCCTATTAAATAAGTTATTGACTTATTCATTGTCTTTAGATTTAGTAGGTAAATTTGTATTTTTCAATGATATTCTATTGGTTGTCTCCTTTCGATGCTCTTAGGTTGTCGCAGATTCTTGTAGCCAGATAAATTAAAAGGCAGTTTTCGAGTGCCAATTATTTTCAAATAGCTTAATATTAGGATTAGGTCAGAACCTGTAGGAAATAAAGATTAAAAAAAACAAAGGGGGATCAAGTGTCATTTTCCCTTGGAGAAAGTATGCAAAATCAATTTTGTACTTCAATCAAAAAACTTTGATACTTTTTTTTCAGATATTCCTATAAATTAAAGATGGAAGAAAAGGAAAATATTGCTTCAAAAAATGTGAATAAATGTCATCGATGGTATTGTTCAATTTGTGAAATTTTTGCTAACTCCAGTCAACAATTTGATCAGCACTTGAAGGGAATTGGACATCAGCATAAAAAAATAGTACGCAATAGAAAGCAAGTTGAGCCCAATAAAGACAGTGGCGACATTGATGCCGCATTCTACATTTCTGTTTTTATGTTAATACTTTTAACGGCATACATTTTTTTCTATCTGATCAGTAAATACATGCCTATAACTAAACATTAATTATTAATTAGATGGATAATTAATTATGTCATGGTCATTAAAACTGCCTTAAATTTCGCGCCACAATTTTAATTGGCGGAGAAGTCGTCCCCAAGCGTTCACGGCTTCTATGCGCACGAACGAACGCGCAGAACAATGAGGTAGCAGCCATTTTATGTCGGTGGCTAAGAAAAACATAATTCGAATGGCTAAACTTAATGAAATTGTGTAATTAGTGTTCTAATTTATGTGTTTCTGCACAAGTTACTGTTTGTAGGCGTTTCTTTACTAATGTGAGTAGAACCATAGTTTTTCCTATAGGTCTATCACCGATTCCAATAAGATTTACAAGTATATAATTTTGCATGAAATTTTTGATTATTTTCAAATTTAAGTTTAAGTATTTCTTAAGAAACAAGAATGCCTAAAATAAAGGCTTAAAATACTTTAGATTAAAGCTTGTATTATTTTTATTTATCCCTACTAATTTAGTAATCAAAAAAATTGCAAAAAAATTCTATATTTATATTTGATTTCGAGATATGACATAATCCTCACCAATATTATTATAGAGATTAATAGTTAAGTTTTGTTTACATAAAGAATATTATAATGATAATAATTAATTATTATTTTATCCATAACAACCGGCGTCGCGCAACTCGGCCGTAAAGCAAGAAGGACAAAATTCAATAACGAATTGGCCATTTTATTGATGGCAGGGGGGAGGGGTAGCCGCTGGGTGGAGACATTACAATTTACGAATTTCACCTATTCATAAGTATAATGCATGTTTTTGTTGTTTGTTTACATGCAGTTTCTTGTTATGAATAGAATTATTATAAACAAAATATAACTGGAATTCAATAAGCACACATAATATAAATAGTCAAATAATTTGCAAATTTGTTTATTTCTCCATATATTAATAATAATATGATTAATTGTGCGATGTACCTAACATCGCACAATCAACCATATTTGCAAATTTTTAATATTAATATATTATGTATGTATATACAAAAATATAGTCTTTTACTAGGTAGGTACATAGGGTTATGATTCCGATAATTACCTCTTGTCTGGTCTGTTATAATAATATGTACCTAACTAGAACCTATAGGTACATAATTATTTTTATTAGGTTTAATTTGCAAAAAAAAAAAACCTCAACTATCAATGACTTGTAATCACACTACAATTTTGAAAAAAATGCATGTTTTATTGTCAAATGTCATAATTTCCACTACCTACCTACTTTTTTCTATGTTATTTTCTTTTTATAAATTTAATATATTTTATGTACTTTGTACCACTATGTACCAGCTACCAAAAATATTTTATGTGTGTAGGTACCTAAAAATAGATTTGTTTAGCTAATTCATTAAATTATTTTCAAGCAAGATACCTATTTAATATTATGATACCTTGAAGATAAAATGAAAAAGCAAACAAAAGCAAAGGGTTGCAGTCCCAGTTGCAGTGTTTTAGGTATGTTGTGAGGTTTTTTTTATGAAATATTACTGCTATACGATTTCAAAAACGGACAGACAGACAGATGGACTGACAGTGCAAATCTATAAGGGTTCCTCAAGTATTACGGAACCCTAAAAACCAGAAATATGTTTACTGAGAGTAAATACAGACTAATAAACAATAAGTATTTCTTTAGTTTTTGCTGATATTAAAAACCAAATACCTGTACTGTAGCCTGTAGGTACCTACTGGTATATTTATCTACACTATAATCTATATAGGTACCTAGTTATTGCATTTTAAATGCTTATTCAATAGTGGATAGACAAAGCAAAATGTGGAATACACTGAACACATTGGGTGGGTGGGCAGTCTGCTTATTCATTTAGCAAAATATTTAAAATATAAGCGGTAATGAGGTCTACATAAGCTCAAAACTCATTAATGGATATATACTTGATGCAATAGCACAGATTACTAAAAAGTTATTATGTAAACTATAGTTAGTTTTTATAAATTTAATAGAACTGATAATCATTTCAAAGGGCAATTTGGCAAAAAAAAAAAACTCATGCAAAATGAAAAACTTACTACATAATAATAATTATTATTATTATAATGTCCTCAATGTATTAATTATTTAAATGCATCAGTACATACATACAACAATAATAATATAATAATAAAAGCCTTTATTCACTCACCACATATTTTAACATAATATTGCTTCTTTAATAAACAATGTTATTTTATATAACTACTAAAACTTAATAAATAGGTACATAATTAAATCAGTAACCATTTAGTTCATTGTCCCTTGACATAGGCCTCAGCAAAGTCTTCCACTCTTATCTGTTCCGAGCTATCCTTCTCCACACTTTAGGTAAATCATCCTGCCATCATTTAATCTGGCATCCTTTCTTTCTTTCTTTCTGGGATACCATTCTATGATGTTCAATAACGTCATGGAATGGTATCCCAGAAAGAACTTTCTTTAATTTAATATTTGTTAAATTAAAGTATTCTTTTTAGTTAAAGTTAGTTAATATGTTAAGTTTTCTTTAGACTTTATATTGTGTACACTTTAGTAGGTATTTAATTTTTACTTTCTTTACTTATAGAAATTAATTCAAATTATGGTGACAAACATTTTGGACTCTAAAGTTATTGGAGTAGTCAAGGTTTTCTGTTTTTAACCAACTTCCAAATTCCAAATGAGGCAATTCGGCTGTGGATATATATATTTTTATCAACTATAATAAAGGGTTTATTTTGTTCACTAATCTTATTTGTAGTTGTTATTTCAAAAAGATGTGTGTTTAATAATAAAGAATTTGAATTTAAAAAAGATCATAAAATTAAATATTTGTAACTCAATATCTTTGTGTAATCTTTTTGTGTACCTATTTACCCTACCTTAATTGAGTACCTTTTCAATTAAACTTTAATTTAGTACTTTTTTTTTTTTTTTTCAAATTCAAATTTATTTATTTACCAGTCCACAAAAGATATAACACAGTTTACAATAAGTTGCATGCAATACATATAAATTACATAATATTTAGGCGTTCAATATAGTATTATGCTAAAATATGGTATGTTGATCCATGAAAGATTGAGGCATTGGACCCCAAACTAGGCAGAGCCTGTATCTTGGTGGTCCGTATTTTGTTTCGTACACATTTTTGGTATTGGAGTTTGGCGCGCTTTCGTACCAAAGAACAAACTTAAAATTAAAGTTAGTTAATTTTTAGAATTAGAATAAGTAAAATATAATTATTAATCTACACTAATATTATAAAGAGGAAAGCTTTGTTTGTATGTTTGTTTGTTTGTTTGTTTGTTTGTTTGTTTGTTTGTAATGAATAGGCTCAAAAAGTACTGAACCGATTTCAAAAATTCTTTCACCATTCGAAAGCTACATTATCCACGAGTAACATAGGCTAAATTTTATTTTGGAAAAAAATAGGGTTCCGTAAAATATTTGGGTTTTTCGGACACAAGGTGTAAAAAATCAACCAGAAAAGTTACTTATTTTGCGTACGCTGCCTAAACTATAAAAGATAGGACCATAAAATGTTCTAATTAATTGTAGATCTTATAAATATCTACAAAAAAGTCCGCGACATACTATACCTATCTATGTCGAGTGAGGCACAACAACCATTTTTTTACTTAGAAATCTTGAATTTTTTTTGGACTACATTTAAACGCGTTTATTTTACTCATGCTATTAATCCTTATCAAAATAAATTATTTCATCACTAAGTACAGTTTATGTAGATAATATTTGGTCTTTGAATGATTGAAATTGGACGTTTGGTTTTGAAGTTATGGCGAAATTAAAATATTACGATTTCTGCTGCACGGCCCGTTGCGAAGTGGGCGTCACCAAGGCGGGGGTGCGCGTGCGGGGGGCAGTTTAGATCTATGGTATTTCATACGTTAAAAGTATACCCACCTACTTATTTCATTGAGTTTTAGTAGGTACCTATATTAATTTGTTTCTGTTTGTTTTGACTAGATTTCGCCCGTTTTGTTAGAGGTTTAAAGACATTCTGTAGTATTAGTATCAGTATTGTACCCGTGCGAAGCTGGGGCGGGTCGCTAGTCATTTATAAACAACAACAAAAAAAATTAAAATAAATAAGGTAATTATAAAAAAAAAGAAAAAAAGTACCTAATATAAAACATGCCAATTAATAACTCAAAATTTAAATTCAGGAATATAGTTCACGTATTTGGATAACAACACAAGAGTGGGAACTGTTATAATTTTTATCAATATGTTATTTGATATGATAGATTAGATCAATTAACATTAAATCAAACAGAAGTAATACCATTTCATTACATTGATCAAAGTAGAGTAATGATGATAATAAAAAACATAAAAATAAATTTAAGTAATAAAGATATAATATACGCATAATGTCAAAAGTATTAATTAAAATAAGATCAAATCAGTCAAATCAAACAAAAGTACATGTCAATTAATACCTAAGTTAATTTCATTAGATTATACAAAATAAAACATAATGAATTCAGATAAAAATTACAATTACAACAAATTACCTAATAGTCCATTAAGTGCAATATACCTAAGCTATAAAGTATAATAGTAAGCCAAGAAAGTGTGCTAAGTGCTCTCGATAAGCCTAGACTTATTCATCTAGAGTTCCACTCAATGAATTCTAAGAGGCCTGTCAGAGGATGTTTGGCTTACTGCAGGGAATGTAACCTGTACATATCATAGCACCATGGCTTAGGTTAGGTTAAATGTTTTGTTAGCAAAACTTCCGGCTTAGTGTTAGTGCCAACATAGGTATAATATAATGTATGCTACCTCTAATCTCACATATCTGGGGGCACGGCAGTGCTCCCGCCAAAGTCGAGCGCGAAGCAAACACTGCCGTACCATCCTTTACTGGAACCATTTCGCCGCATTTTCAGGCCCCTATTTGAGAACCTCTGGATAAGACCAGAACGCAGAAATTTTCCTCATCCAATAAGCTATAATCACGTACTTAAAATCCAAAATTTCAAGTCTGTAGGTCATTTAGTTCCGAAGTTAAGCGAAAGCAAAGTTTCGCATTTTCGACACTCACTCACTCACTCACTCACTCATGATCATCAAAATAGAACTAGTACTTCCCATAAACTTAGAGAGCTGAAATTTGGTACAGAGTTGGGGTTTAATGGCCACATAAAGGGAAAACTATAAAAACTAGGATAATCGATCTGGGGGCACGGCAGTGCCCCTGCCAAGTCGAGCGCGAAGCAAACACTGCCGTACCATTCTTTACTGGAACCATTTCGCCGCATTTTCAGGCCCCTATTTGAGAACCTCTAGATAAGACCAGAACGTCGATCTGGGGGCACGGCAGTGCCCCCGCCAAGTCGAGCGCGAAGCAAACACTGCCGTACCATTCTTTACTGGAACCATTTCGCCGCATTTTCAGGCCCCTATTTGAGAACCTCTAGATAAGACCAGAACGTCGATCTGGGGGCACGGCAGTGCCCCCGCCAAGTCGAGTGCGAAGCAAACACTGCCGTACCATTCTTTACTAGAACCATTTTGCCGCATTTTCAGGCCCCTTTATTCTACTCGAACTTTATTCTACTCGAACATTACACAAATTAAATAAACAAATTACACTAAAATCTAGGAAAATAAATCAATATGCCCACGTTTCTACAAAAAGAAGTGAAATCCCACCAAAAACATTCTGTAAAAAACTAGCCATGTCTCGATGGAGCTGCTTGTTTATCTCTAAAAAGTTATGAAATCTAGACAAAATCGTGCCAAGTCTAAGGTTCCTTACTGCGGTTTCTTTATTATTATAGTTAATGTTGTGTGACTTGGCCGTTGAAGGGCACACAAGGGTACAAAAGGGGCTCCATGACACCATTTTCCAATACGTGTGTTGTACAATCAACAACAGCCTAAAATGAGACACTAGCGTCCAATTAGCAATACCAGTATGGGCTATTATCTCGCTTTACAAACATAGGTAGTTACAAATGTAAACAAAATTGACTTGTACCCACAAAAGTATAAAGAATGTTCAACGGCCAAGTCACTCAACATTAACTATAATAATAAAGAAACCGCAGTAAGGAACCTTAGACTTGGCACGATTTTGTCTAGATTTCATAACTTTTTAGAGATAAACAAGCAGCTCCATCGAGACTTGGCTAGTTTTTTACAGAATGTTTTTGGTGGTAATATTTATAGCAAAGAATATAGCAACCCCAAAAAAGAATGTTTTTCAAACAATACCAAATATTGTCAAACGTGAAGTATGTCATTAAACAATCCTAATAGGGTATTTTCCATTTCTTTTAAAAATGCTTATATTTAAAAAACGGGACTAATTATTTAACAGAAAAATAAAAAAAATATTAATTAATGTCTTTTTTTTCTCCATTAAACCAAACAAAGTTAATTCATTTTTAATGGTTTTGAAGTTGCCGCCAAAACGCTCGGCTCGATGACGTCTACTGTGTGACGTCAACTTTGTGTGCGTGTGGTTTGAGGGACCAACCCGAATTTCCCCAAAATAAGTATACCAAGTTTTAGTAGAAGTCTAAAAACAATTGTAGAACAAATCTGGGAATTTGTAAAAAGATAGTTTAAAAGATATAGCCCTCAGAGTGTGGTCCCTCAGTTCACACACCGCTATTTTCCAGATCTCGAAAAGTATGTGGAAAATTATGGTTTTTTCACTACAGAATTTTAGTAGAACTTTTGTAAAAGTTTTTACAAATTTATCAAATACATAGCATTAGAAATAAAAAAGCTACAACCACCGAAGTGTGGTCCCTCAGTTCACACAAAAATGACATACTCATTTCGCGATATATGACTGACTTTTTTAATTATTTTTCTACGTAGAGTTTTAGTAGAAAATTTGTAGAATTCATTGGCAAAATTTCAGAAAAATCTATCGGCGCATTTGGAAGATATATACCATTATGTTGGGTCCCTCAGTTCACACACTTGTGTATAAGAAAAACTCAAATAACTAATAAACGAGAAAACTAACAGAAAGTCTACTATACTTAAGTTTTAGTAGAAGTTTTTTTCTCTTGGATTAGCACATAAAATATTTAATTTCTTGCTTCCTAACTGAGATAATGTTAATTTTTTGATTGTATGAAAATGCAGAGTAGGGTTACCACACAAGAAGCAAAATTCGGACAGTACCTAATATTATTGTGTGTTATACCTTATTAAATTTACCTTTTCACTATTATATGGGTTCATAGTAGTACTACAAACAACCTATATACCTACTTATGTACCTATTTGTGGTTTCGCTCTGCCCGCCCTTTTCTCTGCCCGTTCTTGCTAACTCCTTATATGTAATTACATATATATTATATGAATAAAAAACTGGCCAAGTGCGAGTCAGGCTCGCGCACAAACGGTTCCGTACAAAACGGCAAAAAAAATCACGGTTGTTGTATCGGAGCCCTCGTCCTCGTCTCGTCGTCGTCTCGCCCCCAGCACCAAAGATTATACATACTCAATGTAATATTATGACTGCACCTAATATTTTTGTTATACTAGCTTTTGCCTGCGGCTTCGCCCACATGGAATAGTGTTCTTGGAGAAAAAACTACTTCGGCGAATAACTCTCTAAGTCTCTACTTACAGCAATATACTTCTGATACAATACTGAAATGTTTTTAGGTTTACCCAATGCAAATAGTTAAAAATTGGACCCTTTCGAGTTTCGCCTCGACAGTCGACACGATATGAGCGACCGCTTGATATATTATACATAATATTATATTTGTCGCGCTTTATCATCGACATATTTTGTAATCAAACTTTTACTATGTTAAGAATTAGTCAAAAGAGTTTAGTTAATCTGTGCTCTCAGGTTGGTTTTCATGCTATAAAGTTATAAAACGTCTTTAAAAATTACTAATTATATTAAAAACTGGCAATTTTGTCGTGTGTCAAAGTTACCACCTAACTTGGGTAACTTTGACACAAACTAACTTTTAATTAATTTACAGCTTCAGAGTGACATTAATTTATGTTTTTATTAAATATTGATGCAGTGGGGTCATAGACAAGTCAAAAAAAACATAAAGTTATTACATTTAAATATGTTTTTATATACCTTGATAGCAGCAAAGTTAACGAGATTTTTAAACAAAGTTTTGCACTGATTTTTACCCATTATGTTGCGCGCGGTTAAAAACAAAAGTTTTTGGTATTATCTTCTCTTGACAGCTGCTTTTTTTTTAGATTTCGTTTACGAAGTATGTTACGTACACGAATTGTTATTAAATTTTAAGCGCCAATTGTTTCCCACATAAAACAATAGAAAAGAATTTTGTGAACAAACTGTCAAAGTTACCCTCGTGATTCAAAGTTACCCTGAATGACCGTAATAAATCTAGAATATTTACAAGGACATAGGAGATGAGTTTAATTCATCATACAAACTATGACTAAGTATAAGTTTTAGTGAGTAGAAAATGACGCATTTAGCGTTAAGTTTTATGTCGCGTGAGATTTATAGTTGTGTGTACACATTTATATTTTTTGTAATTTTTAATTATTTGTGACTGATATGCTGCTGTACTCAATTGTGTACAGCGGACAACCTTAACAAAGATATTACATGTTAACATTATATTTTTATTTATATTGAATTAAAATGCTGCTGTACTCATCCATTCATGATTAATGCAAATTGTTGAATAATTGCAAAATTTAAAAATAATTCTCTCTGTATAATATTAAATAGGTACTATTAACAAAGTTGCCGCTCGGCGCTGTTATGCGATTTACATCGTATGCCTGCGATGTAAATCGCATAACAGCGCCGTTGAATCGTGCGCACGAACACGTACTTACGTGTAAACACGTAGTTCAACCACGTCTGCAGTCGGTGCGGTCACTTCCTTTGTGTTTATATGGTACATATAAAGGTTCTTTATGAAGAGAAACAATATACTGTACCAGATTTTCTTGTTTTTCTGTTTTTATAAATGTGACTACCCCAAGTATTAAAATATAAAAGCCTTATGTACACCGTACATCCCACAAATTAACTTTCTCCTTTTCATAAAAGCTTGACATTAATTTAAAGACCTAAGATTTCTATATTTCTTTAATAGAAAATAGGTAGGTATAATAAAAATATGAAATTTCATAAATGAGGGTTCTGTACCCAAAGGGAACCAAAATATTATTAAGACTTCGCTGTTTGTCCGTCCGTCTGTCTGTCACCAGGCTGTATCTCAGGAACCGCGATAGCTAGACAGTTGAAATATTCACAAATTATGTATTTCTGTTGCCGCTATAACAACAAATACTAAAAACAAAATAAAATTAATATTTAACGAGGGCTTCCATACAACAACCGTGATTTTTTTTGCCGTTTTGTACGGAACCGTTTGTGCGCGAGCCTGACTCGCACTTGGCCAGTTTTTTATTCATATAATATATATGTAATTACATATAAGGAGTTAGCAAGAACGGACAGAGAAAAGGGCGGGCAGAGCGAAACCACAAATAGGTACATAAGTAGGTATATAGGTTGTTTGTAGTACTACTATGAACCCATATAATAGTGAAAAGGTAAATTTAATAAGGTATAACACACACAATAATATTAGGTACTGTCCGAATTTTGCTTCTTGTGTGGTAACCCTACTCTGCATTTTCATACAATCAAAAAATTAACATTATCTCAGTTAGGAAGCAAGAAATTAAATATTTTATGTGCTAATCCAAGAGAAAAAAACTTCTACTAAAACTTAAGTATAGTAGACTTTCTGTTAGTTTTCTCGTTTATTAGTTATTTGAGTTTTTCTTATACACAAGTGTGTGAACTGAGGGACCCAACATAATGGTATATATCTTCCAAATGCGCCGATAGATTTTTCTGAAATTTTGCCTATGAATTCTACAAATTTTCTACTAAAACTCTACGTAGAAAAATAATTAAAAAAGTCAGTCATATATCGCGAAATGAGTATGTCATTTTTGTGTGAACTGAGGGACCACACTTCGGTGGTTGTAGCTTTTTTATTTCTAATGCTATGTATCTGATAAATTTGTAAAAACTTTTACAAAAGTTCTACTAAAATTCTGTAGTGAAAAAACCATAATTTTCCACATACTTTTCGAGATCTGGAAAATAGCGGTGTGTGAACTGAGGGACCACACTCTGAGGGCTATATCTTTTAAACTATCTTTTTACAAATTCCCAGATTTGTTCTACAATTGTTTTTAGACTTCTACTAAAACTTGGTATACTTATTTTGGGGAAATTCGGGTTGGTCCCTCAAACCACACGCACACTCAACTTTGTGTAAACAACAAGTGAAATCGAGTTATGTAGTAATTGAACAAAGTTGACGTCACACAGGAGAAGTCATCGAGCCCGGCGTTTTGGCGGCAAATTCAAAACCAATAAAAATTAATTAAATTTTAATTGGTTTAGTGGAGAAAAAAATACATAATTTTTTATTTTCTTAGTAAAAAATTCGTCCCAATCTTTAAAAAAATTTCCATATTTTAATAGGGCATTTTCCAATTTCAAAAAATTGGAAAATGCCCTATTAAAATATGGTTCGAGGTCTATCCTGAAAAATACGAGCCATATAAAAGACGACCGCTCGATTACCGAATCGACTGCTAAATTAGCTCGTGCCTGTTCTATTACTCACAATTGTTTCTAGACCAGACTTCTAAGAGTACTAGACTGTTTTCTTTATCCAGGTGGTGGTTAAAGATGGTGCCGGCGAGTGGGCGCCATTAGTTTCCCGGCACACTGGAGCGTGGGCGTCGGGGGCGTGGCGCGGGGCGTGGGCGTCCCCGTGCCACCCCCCGGCGACCTACTCGCTACCATCAGCATGTTCGAACAGCAGATCAAGGCCGAGCCTATGAGGTGAGTCTTCTTGTGTTGATCATGATGATTAAAGTACAGAGCTGAGGAACTCAGTCCCCTATTCTCATCTTGAAGGATCCACATAGAGGAGAGAATAGATGTTATACTAACTTGGAAACCACTGTGGCTGCCGATTACTTGAAAATGGTTCACTTTATTCAAAACCTCGACTTTATGTAAAAAGACCTATTCGACGAGACCCCACACGATGGGGTAGAATGAGGAAAAACTCATCACCACATGTATGGGGACTTACAGGTGAAGTGAGAATGAAATTTATTCCACATACCCCCCCCTAAAATATATTTTTTTAATACATGTGAAGTGGATTTGGATTGATCATTATTCATTCACCGCAATATTTTTATTTATAAAAAATATTGTACTAATTAAACACACTCTATGTCGAAACTTGTTGCAGCTTCTACACGCACCAACATATGAACAGCGGCCCGCCAACAATAATCCGGTCAGAATCAAACCATCCCATCATAAGCATGAACCAGCACCACCCACAAGAGGACTCCAAGGACAGCCTCATAGTGCAACAGCAGGTGCAACATCAGGAACTCATGGAGCACCAGGACATGCAGCATGATGATGATGATGTCGACAATGTGAGTTCTAAAAAGAAATAGATCTTTTTTTCTCTTTATGATATGCAAATCTATACTTAATATTATAAATGCGAAAGTGTGTCTGTCTGTCTGTCACCTCTTCACGCGTTAACTGCTGAACCAATTTTGATGAAATTTGGTACAGACATACTTTGAGTCCTGGGGTAGGACATAGGACACTTTTTATCCCGAAAAAGTATAGTGTTCCCGAGGGATACTGTATTTACGCGGGTGGAGCCGCGGGCAACGGCTAGTATTACATAAAGAGGAAACATTTCATTGTTTATTTTTATTTTTTTGTATGTTTGCATTGAATAGACTCTGAAAGTACTTAGGCGATTTTGATAAAATTCGGCACAAATATAGAGTAGACCATGGAATGGACATGTATGGTTCCCGGGGGATTTCCGTTAGCGTACCGTTAGAGGTAATTTTTAACTGGCTGTTTCCCTCGGGAACACTGTACTTTTTCGGGATAAAAAGCCTATGTATTCAGAGCCTAAAATACTACCATACCAAATTTCAGCGTAATCCGTTCAGTAGTTTTTGCGTGAAAGAGTAACAAACATCCGTCCATCACAAACTTTCACATTTATAATATTTTAGCGATATCCCAAAGTAACTATTCCACGCGGACGAAGTCGCGGGCAAAAGCTAGTTTATAATATTAGTAGGATATACCAAAAAATGTAATATTGGTTTGCAGTTGAGCTTCAAGGGAATGGAGGATGAAGGAGTTGAAATGGATATGGATGGTAGACAATGTTCACAGGTAAGGTTTAATAATGCATAATTACCATACAATTTATGTATGTACAAAATAAAAGGTCCTATTCTTTTATGTAATTACTAATAGGGAATATGCATAAAAATTTAATTTGCCTGAAATATTTTTTTCCCTTTTCTTTATTGTCGTCACATTATAACTAAAAGGAATTTTTAAAATTTAGTTCCTATTTAAGCCGAAAAAAAATATATAAAAAATGCAAAATCAGCCCGGGATATTTAAAATTGCGAAACGCGTCACCATTGGTCGGGAGTCGCGACCAATTGTGACGCGCGTGTGACGTCACGCTACACGACGCTGTCTTTCGTGACAATGACATGACTGACGTTAAATTGAATTTTATGCTCTGACTCGTCTATGATTTTATCTGTCAACTGTCTTTTTCGTGTACGATGACGTCACAACCCAAGCCCGCGAAAATGGCGTGTTTAAACCGCGAAAAAATTATAGTGATTTTTAAACATTTTTTCCAGCTTAATGGATAATGTTTTTGATGTGTTATATATATTTTTGGTAATGTTATAAACCAGTAGAAACGTTTAAAAAAATAAAAAAAAATACATGCATATTCCCTATTATGCATGGTCATACATAAAAACAATCATTTACTCATTCCCCCTTACTATTAAAATGTTGTATAAGCTTTGAATAGTTATACAGTGTTTTTTTCACATCACACAAGTGACATTTTTAATTCGATAGAAGGAGACAAAACACTGTATAACTATTCAAAGCTTATACAGCGTTTATTAGTAAGGGGGTAAGACTTGAGAACCTCCTCCAGTTTTTTCGTCGGTCTAAAACAAATAAAATGTTGGAACGACTCTTGAAAATGTTATGATAGTGATGTGAAACATAATAGAAAATGTCTCACTTGCACATTTTCATGTAAACATTACAACGTCCAATGTAACTTTTTTTTTCCTGCAGGGAATGGGTGTTGACATGGGTTCGATCCAAACAAAAATGGAAGTAACAAATGGTCCCCAGTCAATTCCACGGTCAAAGCCTCAAGCTTGTAAGGTAATATTAAATGTTGTCATTGTTTAAAAATTAAAATTATCCCAGTTGGTAGGTTTTTTACCAAAAGAACCAAAATGAAAAAAAAAACTATCTGAGCTTTTTAAAAAGGTAAACTACTAGTTTTCATAAGCGGAAAAGTCTAAGAGCCTGTTTCAAAATCTTGTAATTAAGTGTCGGATTACATATTGGGAATTCTGTTCGCTGCTTACTTTATACCGAGCGACAGAGACAAAACATGCAAATAAGCACAATAATAGCCTAACCTGTAGAGGTTAATACTATACTACTTATATGTACTAGACGAGCACCCTAGTAGTTCAGTATACTGATCCCAAGACATGGCCGTAAGGCTAGAGTGCTGCACACATACACACACACACCACACACACACACACACACACACACACGCACACACCACACACACACCACACACACACACACACACCACACACACACACACACCACACACACACACACCACACACACAACATACACACACACACAAACAGATACTGCCCCACCATACTCATCAATTGATTGTGATTGAATATTTTTGGATGCAGCATTTGCATGTATGCAGAATGTATATTACTCCTTAACTTTGTTCTCAGTGTGTTAAGAAATAGTTATAAAATTAACTGTTATGTCATCAACATATAAACCCCTGTGATGATGACTGTGAACAAAAAAAAAAAAACAATTTTTGTTTGTCTTGGATATGAATAAATAAACAAAGCTATCTGATACTTAATCAATAGATTGTGAAACAGGCCTATAACTTAATTGAGCCCGTAATAAGACTCAACTAATGGGTGATTTTTTTGCTGGTATCTTTTTGGCGATACTGTTTTTGACAGATGGCGCGTGAATCGTGTCTTGTGTCATCGTCAAACTTGTTCAGTTTGGTCTATAATTTAATCATGAATCGACTTACGAACGAACAACGCTTACAAATTATCGAATTTTACTATCAAAATTCATGCTCGGTTAAAAGAGTGCATCGCGCACTTCTTCCAATTTATGGGCAGTTTGGTCGGCCTACTGAGGGAGCTATTCGGAAGCTTGTGACAAAATTTTGAACCAAGTTTACATTATTGGACATTAAACCACCAACACGCATACGTAGAGTGAGGAAGGAAGAAAATATTGCGGCTGTATCCGCCAGTGTTAGTGATGACCGTGAAATGTCGATCCGCCGCCGTTCGCACCAATTGGGCCTCTGTTACTCCACTACGTGGAAAATTTTGCGAAAGGATGCCTTTGGACTATTTCTTGTGGGGCTATGTTAAGGCTCATGTCTACTGGGATACACCAGCAACGATTGACGCACTGGTAGCCAATATTGAAGCATTTATTCGTGAAATACCGGTCGATATGTTGGAGAGAGTGTGCCAAAATTGGACCTTGCGCATGGACCATCTAAAGCGGAGCCGCGGCCAACATTTGCATGAAATCATCTTTAAACATTAAATTATATTGATCCTACTATCTATTCCAATACAGATTTCATCATTTTTTTTATTTTTTTTGTATTTTTTTTAAAAAACAAATCCTATACCTCTTAAAAAATCACCCGTTATTAATACAGGTGTGCGGTAAGGTGCTGTCATCGGCCTCGTCGTATTACGTCCACATGAAGTTACACTCGGGGAACAAGCCGTTTCAGTGCACAGTGAGTACAACTATGTGTTCAATAATACAATTTTTTAATTTGTAACATTTTCGATTTTTATCTACAACTAGCCGTCCCGGCGAAATTCGTACCGCCTTAGAATTAAATTTGTTGACGTACTGAGTACTGACAGCAGCGCCACCTACCGGGCTCAATTGCAAATCTATAACATTCTTGAATCCACTTGAACACACACAAAAAAAATCATTAAAATCTATCCAATATGAATAATTTTCCTCGTTTTTGCAACATTTTTCACTGATGCTTCACTCCTATTATTCGCAGTGTAATGTAACATAGCATAAAGCCATCCTCGATAAATGGACTATCCAACACAAAAATAATTTTTCAATTCGATCTAGCAGTTTCTGAGATCAGCGCGTTCAAACAAACAACGGAAGCCCACAAAGATGAATAATTTTCCCCGTTTTTTCCACATTTTCCACTGATTCTTCACTCCTATTGGTCGCATCGTGCTGTTAGATATACAGCCTAAAACCTTCCTCGATAAATGGACTATCCAACACAAAAATAATTTTTCAATTCGAACCAGTAGTTACTGAGAATAGCGTGTTCAAACAAACAAACTCTTCAGCTTTATAATATTAGAATAGATTTAAAATTAGTAGAAAATTAAAGAAAAATATAGTACTTGCTATTTGTCACTATTTAAGCTTAATTATTTAATTCAGTTAATCTGAAATCTATTAAGTGATGGTTTATCCAACTACTATCATAAATATGAAAGTTTGTGAAGATGGATGGATGTTTGTTACTCTTTCATGCAAAATCTACTGAACGGATTTTAATGGTATGATAGTGGTTTAGACTTGTGATTAACACATAGTCTACTTTTTGTCCCAGCAAATATACGGATCCTGCGGGACTTCTTTTTGCGCGCACGAAGTTGCGGGCAACATCGAATTAATTTAAAATTTAAATTGACGTGTCTCTTTACATAAATGTATATCCACAGGTATGCGACGCAGCGTTCTGCCGCAAGCCGTATCTGGACGTTCACATGCGCACACACACCGGCGAGCGGCCGTTCCAGTGCGACCTCTGCCTCAAGCGGTTCACGCAGAAGTCCAGCCTCAACACGCACAAACGCGTCCACACCGGTGAGTTGCGTTGACTTGTTGGTCCAGCGACGTTAGACCATAGATTAGAGATATGGGTCCATCCACATAGTACGTCACAGCGCATGGGGGAGGGGGTCATACTAAATGTGCCAGTACATGTTAAATACAAGTACTTACAGGGATACTAAAAAGCGTGACATCTGGGGGTTCAAAAAATCGAAATTTTGCATGACATAATATGTCGATGGCCCCTATAGAGAATGGACTGAGTGTTTCCAAGCCACATAAACATTTGCAACTCTTATAAAAGAAATGAAAGGATCGTGCGGGCACTAGCCGTTGTCTTCAATGTCTAGTTTGTGATATGTTGGTATTTATTTTAGTCTAGTAACAAGTAAAAATCGAAAATTTGAGAATACACATAATACAGAAGTTTTATTCGCTACGCGCTACTAAATAATTACTAACTAAAATGCTACCAGACTAAAATACTAACATACTTGAACTCGGCTTACTTTTTATATTAACCTGAAAAGAGACACTGGCCGCTCGATCGCTCATCTCTTTTTACACAGCGAATAATTTAATGACAATATTAGACGTTCCATTCTCTATGTCTATGGTGTATACGAAGTGTTTTAGACATTGAGATTAGACATGCTGAAAATAACATAAAACAACCAATATTTTAAAAATTTTATTATAACTGGTAATATACAGGGTGTTTTTTCAGTCACTGTCCAAAGTTTCAGGAGTGAAAACACTCTTGAATATAAGCAATTTTTACTATGTGATCATCTTTCCTACTTGAAAAAAAAGTCCTGCTGTTTCCTACAAAAGGACTACAGCATAGTATTATTATATAGTATAGTAGCATTTTGTAGGAAACAGCTGTTTTTTTTCACGTAGGAAAGTTGATCTCATAGTAAGTTGTTTATATCCAAGAGAGTATTCACTCCTGAAAGTTTGGACAGTGACTGAAAAAACATACTGTATAAAAAGGTACCTCTTTAAACTGTTTAAGTCTTAGGATCTACGCATTAGGTGTTTGCAAATGGGTCGTGTGCCAAACGATTTGTCTTCTCAGAAGTGGCAGTTGCTTGCACGCCACTTGTAATTAACGTAGCAATATTTCGCTAAAATGAATATCTTTTGAAATATTATGTACATTTATACATTTTTATTACTAGATTCAATTACATTTATTTATGTACGTTATTAATAAACATGTAGTATAAAGTCATACATACTTTACACTCGATACATGTGCTCTTAAACTTTTTTTTTTTTTAACATAAGAAAACATTATATGTTATTTTTCTTACGTTATTATCGTAATGCATAGGTAGTAAGATGGATACATATTGTTTTTCTTAAAGTTATTATTTTCGACAGTACGTATTGTAATCAAAATATTTAACTATATTATTATATCACTAAAGACTATATCTTTTAACTTATAAAATATTTCATATGAGCATGTCTAATTTAAATATTCTAAACACACTTCGTATATGCACACTAATTAGTAGCTGTTATATTTAGCGTGTGATGGGCAGCCTTTAGTTTTGCCAAGACTTCACTTTCAAATTCTTTCATAAATTTTTTAATTATGTTTACCGTACACGCTTAGGATAAATTACTTTAAAAATAAAAATTAAAGTCATTAAAGTTTTAGGTTTATAAAATAACGTTTAAAGTTTTTACCAGGATTAAACTATCTTTTTACACAATGTATGAAATTCTTATCTATAAACCTTATCTATACTGATCAGAAATTTCAATTTTATCTAGTGTAACTTCTCATATAATTTGAATCAACAAAGATGCTCCTATTTTAAACTTAAACTACCTATTATACATGAACGTAAAAAAAGGCAGAAACCGCTTCAGTAATATGAATAGTGAAGCAATCAAAGTAAGACGGCTCTATCGTAGAGACACGTGCCGCGCGCACACATTCACAGCAAAGTAAGACGATCGGCCGCCAGTACGCCAATGGCAATTATCCGTAAATCTCACACAAACGTAAGTCGCCGCCATTGTTGGGCTCACCTTCCGTCCGCCTTTTTTTTTACGTCCATGCTATTATATGGAAATTACACTTTGATTGAAAATATAATCATAAATGATCAATCATAGAATTACAATCCTAATTCCCATGCTCTTACCATGAGGGACTATTCTATGAGAAATCGTTTTACAAAATACTTAGATCAAGTCAACCTCCCCCTGTTTCTGTTGTTCGTTTTTTATTTATTTTAAAAAATGCAGGTTGTTTATTTAAAAATTTTCCTTTTACATTTTCGACGCCCTGATATAATTTTATTTAATTTATACCAATTTTCAACATCTAGGTATAGTATAGCCAAATAGTTTGTATGAAAATATATGTATTGTTATTGCTATACTTTTTTACTTAATGTTTTTTTGCATTAAGGTCAGGAACATAAAAAATAAGGAATTTAAACAGGGGTCAGTCTTGTTTACTATGAACAAAGTTAGCCATTTTTTTTTTCTTACAAATGATGCATCACTTGTCGGTCTAATTGATTATATATTAGGTGCCCAGAACGTTTTCTTAGATCAATTATTAATATACTTATTACTTGGTGTACCTACATAAAGTCTGTACACTTTATTTATATCTATTTATGTTAAGATTCGACACTGGTGCGACTCACAGCTCGCTTGCGGCTGTTCCGACGGACACATATGCTTGACATTTGCCATGTGAATAGTTTTTGAGTTGTGCCACGTATAGATCAGGGCGTAACGTCGATTGAGTTAAACAGGGGGAGGGGAGGGACGCACGCTGGGACGCACCAGCGCGCGTTCCGATTGGCTTGGATCTGTCACGTGGTCCCCGCGTGACGGTCACGTGACGCGCATGTGATTTCGGGAATGGTGTGGATTCTAGATGAGCACTTGCGCGCGTTGATGGTGAAGGACCGACCGCACAGGTGCGAGCTCTGTGGGATGCGCTTCACGCAGAGCTCCAGCCTCAACAGACACAAGAAAATACACACGGGTGGGTTATAGCGCCGCCCTACTGTTTCTTCTCTTTCCTTACTTTCAAATAGAGCTTAAATTTTAAAGTAGATAATTTGCTTTTCTATATTTTTGAAGTCGGTACAAGTTAATATAATAATAACGTAATTTGCATCCAGCCTGATGTTTTGTCACACTACTTCTTGAGGCAGATGGCACTGTCGAACAACATCAGCCAACCTCCCCCTGAGTTCGCGAGAATATGCGCCATTGCATTCGTTAGGTGTAAATTGTTTAGAAGAGTCGAAAGATATATATCGAAACTCGTCTAACTTATAGAGGAGCACAGACGCGCCCTGTTAGAGAAAGTGCGGCCGTACCAGTGCCACATCTGTTTTATGCGCTTCACTCAGAAGTCCAGCCTGGGCCGTCACGGAAAGATACACACTGGTAGGCACTTTTGCCATAAAATCCTTATGTAGTAAATTATGTTCATTAGAGAAGTCGCTATTAGGCACTATCTTATGACAAGAGAAGGGAAAACGTGTTTTGTAGCTGAATTTTGTTGATATTTCTAGAGGAGCACATCCAATCGCTGATCAACAAAGTGCGCCCATATCAATGTGACGTCTGTGACAAGCGGTTCACGCAGAAGTCCAGCCTTGGCACCCATAAACGTATACACACCGGTGGGTCCCTTGATATTACATTTATATTTCTCCGGTCTCCAAGTCACAATCTACATTAAATTAATACTTTTGATACCTTGCTATTGTGGCTTTGACACCTTTTTGTGAATAGTTTAAGGGCACCCAAGTCACTATCAATTAGATTAGCGAGTGGATGTAAGTTTCTTATATAAGTTCGTTCCAAATTACTTTGCGAGGCTGCAAAGATATGTGAGATCGTACCGCGCTCAAAAACTATTCACAAAACTACCAGTAAAGCATGTGAACGTTGTGAGGTTTCTGTTAAGTTACGCTAGGAGAGGAAATGTCGGATGGACAAATAACGCGAGCGAAATTCCCTCATGGTAGCCGGCGAGGTCGCCTATTGGTTAAGTTTAGTGTAGAATTATTTGTCCATCGTGGTTTTGTTTTGTTTCTCTGTCCCCCGCGTGTGTGGGCGGCGCAGGCGAGCGGCCGTTCCAGTGCACCGTCTGCCTCAAGTCCTTCACGCAGAAGTGCGCGCTCAATTTGCACGAAAAGATACATACGGGTTAGTAGCCCATACTATACATTTTACGAGCTGTGTTCTATCTGTGCGATACGCAAACGAGTCGCCACACATACATTCTCATTTCGCGTCACGCTTTATTCCCGTTTTCCGTTGCCCGCCTGACCCGTTGTTTTTGTTTCCTAAAACTCAAAGCTTTCATCTCGTTGCTTTCGACTAACATCTCGTATTCAGTTAACCATCGCCGCGCGCTTTTCGTACTTCTGCACCTTCCGTTTCATCCTTCGAACATCATCAGGCCCGCTGTCTCCTCTCCGCAACATATATTTCCTCGAATATTATTATTATTTCACTTTTGTAATCATCATTATTCATTAATATTAATTGTGGCACAAAAGCGGTAATGCAATCGCCGCGACGACGCATTGAACGTTCGTCGCCTCGATAATTCGAAGTAGAGTCGCAAACGTATCAAAATTGGGTTCGTGGGCCGCTACATCGCGGCGGGGTATATCGGCTGCGGGCGGGGCGCGGGGAGCGGGGTAGACGGCGACGTGCGTTACTCGCTTTTGTGTGTGCACTCGCGCAGTGCACGGCGCGACGGCCTGCCGCCCGCTACTCACACGCGCACGCACACAGGCGAGCGGCCCTATGAGTGCGACGCGTGTCTCAAGCGCTTCACGCAGAAGTCCAGCCTCAGTATACATAAGCGGACGCACACAGGTGGGTGAAAGCGCCGGCCGGACTGGCCCCTCGCCCGCCCCGCCCTCTCCGCTCGTCTCTCTCTCCTCCGAATCCCTCGTTTCATTTTCGCGCCGGCCAGCGATCCGGAAAATGTAGTCAGCTAGATTTGGAGCGGAGTTAGCGGCGAGCGGCGACCAGTCCGCGCCGCGATCTCCGTAGAGCGAGGGCGCGCCTGGCGTCCTTCCGGACTCGTCGCCGCTATAATGTATGTGTTGGGCACCAGTCCAGGGCAGACCGTTCCAGTGCCTGTCGTGTCCCGCCGCCTTCACCTGCAAGCAATACCTGGAGATACACACGCGCACGCACACCGGCGAGCGGCCCTATCAGTGCGACATCTGCCTGAAGCGCTTCACGCAGAAGTCATCGCTCAACATACACAAACGGACGCACTCAGGTACGTCGCGGGGGCGGCGGGCGGTGGGCGGGGGCCCTTGCGTCAGTCTCACGGCTCGCTCCGTTACAGTGCAGGGCCGGCCCTTCCAGTGCCTGCAGTGCCCCGCCGCCTTCACCTGCAAGCAGTACCTCGAGATCCACAACCGCACGCACACCGGCGAGCGCCCCTACCAGTGCGACGTCTGCCTCAAGAGATTCGCGCAAAAGTCCACCCTCAACATACACAAACGAACGCACACAGGTCGGTACCAAAACGTTCTCACTTTTAATGCTTCTGTTGTCGGTCCTTATATGTATCATGTTGTCGGTGCCACATTTGGAGCGATGTGTATAATCCTTATCGAGGGAGCTATCCCGCGCCGGTGTTCTAATTGTCGTGCTGGTCAGTACAAGGTCGGCCGTATCAGTGCACGGAGTGTCCTGCGGCGTTCACGTGCAAGCCGTACCTGGAGATACACATGCGCACACACACCGGCGAGCGGCCCTTCGAGTGCGATGTCTGTTACAAACGCTTCACCCAGAAATCTACGCTCAACATCCACAAGCGAATACATACCGGTATGGCAGACGCGCTTCCGTTGTGATGAAACGGATCCATGACAGAACTGGATTAACTCTTTGATGCCTGAGGACTATTCAAAATTGCTGAATATTTTTCTTCCACTGAAATCCATAGTATTTAATATTAATTCAGAACCGAACCAGGAGTAAAGTGTTAATGCACGTTTTGTCGGGGACCGTTGCGTGTGATCGCTTGCAGCATTCAATGTGACGGTTGGCATCAGGCAAGAAAATGTTTGTATGGAATCTAATGAAGGCAAAATATAAAAGAAAAAGAAAATTTTGTTAAGAATGTTCGCCGATGCTAGTCGTCAAATTGTCTGAACAGAACGCTTTTAACTATTGTTTGTGTGAGTAACGCATTTGGAAGAAGGTCGAATTTGGTAGAAGACGGCAAATTGCGATGTCAGGAAGCTAATGGGAACGATGTGGCACCGACAACCACTATTGTCATTTTATCATCCGCAGCATCATCATTATTTTGATTTGTATCATTTGTTATTAATTTCAAAATCGTTTAACCATTAATTTCAGATTACATCTATTGCATCTTGCCGTCTTTTTAACATGCGCTTTCACCATTTACCGCATAGTTTGAGAATGCTTTTAATGTATATTATTCATTAAGAGCGCTAATCTGTTTGTATGTTTTCAGGAGAACGTCCGTATGCCTGTGATATCTGTCAGAAAAGATTTGCTGTAAAAAGCTACGTGACCGCGCACAGGTAAACTACACATTACATTTTTATATCTTTAAAATATAATATTTCCATCTCAAATGTTTGTACTCAAAGGTTAAATATGAATAACCGAAATCTTATTCGCAGATGGTCGCACGTGGCGGACAAGCCGCTGAGCTGCGAGCGCTGCTCCATGACGTTCACGTCCAAGAGCCAGTTCGCGCTGCACATCCGCACTCACGCCACCGGGCCCTGCTACGAGTGCAGTGTATGCGGCCGCACTTTCGTGCGAGACAGCTACCTCATACGGTACCTCTCACTCTCTCCCCGTACATTCCAGCGAGATGGCTAGTTCTCACGCACTCACGCCGCCGGGCCCTGCTACGAGTGTAGCGTGTGCGGCCGCTCCTACGTGCGAGACAGCTACCTCATACGGTACCTCTCACTCTCTCCCCGTATACACCAGCGAGATGGTGAGAGCTAGCTCTCACGCACGCACTACCACAAATATTTTTCATAGTTGAGAGACATATGACAATACATATCTACAATTATTCTACATATTATCACACTAGTCTCTTCACATTACCTCAATCAATAATAGTCTCTAATGTTAACTGTCGCAGGCACCACAACCGCGTGCACCGCGAGAACCACAGCAACGTGTCGGCGAACAGCATCAGCACCATCAACAGCGTCGCCACCAACACCTCCAACTACGACTCGCCCGGCGTCTGCGACCTGAGGTCATTGCCATTGAAATAACATATCTACACTAATATTATAAAGAGGAAAACTTTGTTTGTATGTATGTTTGTTTGTTTGTTTGTTTGTTTGTAATGAATAGGCTCAAAAAGTACTGAACCGATTTCAAAAATTCTTTCACCATTCGAAAGCTACATTATCCACGAGTAACATAGGCTATATTTTATTTTGGAAAAAAATAGGGTTCCGTAAAATATTTGGGTTTTTCGGACACAAGGTGTAAAAAATCAACCAGAAAAGTTACTTATTTTGCGTACGCTGCCTAAACTATAAAAGATAGAACCATAAAATGTTCTAATTAATTGTAGATCTTATAAATATCTACAAAAAAGTCCGCGACACACTATACCTATCTATGTCCAGTGAGGCACAACAACCATTATTTTATTTAGAAATCTTGATTTTTTTTTGGACTACATTTAAACGCGTTTATTTTACTCATGCTATTAATCCTTATCAAAATAAATCATTTGATCACTAAGTACAGTTTATGTAGATAATATTTGGTCTTTGAATGATTGAAATTGGACGTGTGGTTTTGAAGTTATGGCGAAATTAAAATATTACGATTTTTGCTGCACGGCCCGTTGCGAAGTGGGCGTCACCAATGCGGGGGTGCGCGTGCGGGGGGAGTTTAGATCTATGGTATTTCATACGATAAAAGTATACCCACCTACTTATTTCATTGAGTTTTAGTAGGTACCTACATTAATTTGTTTCTCTTTGTTTTGACTAGATTTCGCCCGTTTTGTTAGAGGTTCAAAGACATTCTTTAGTATTAGTATCAGTATTGTACCCGTGCGAAGCTGGGGCGGGTCGCTAGTATACATATACAACAGCCTCCGTGGTCTAGTGATTAGAGCATTGGCTCTCGACTCGGAGGTCGTGGGTTCGATTCCCGCATTGGAACAATAAAAAAAGTTGTTTCCAAGTTTGGTTAGGACAATACAGGCTGATCACCTGATTGTCTGACAAGAAAGATTGATCCATGCGTCAGATGGGCATGTAAAAAGTCGGACCTGCGCCTCATCTCTCGTCAGTCGTGTCGGTTCCGTCCGTCCCACTGGATAAAGTAAAAAAGAGTAAAGGAAGAGAGAGTGCTCTTGTGTACTGCGCACACACTTGAGCACTATAAAATGACTTCTGCGTAACCGGCCTTCGAACCAGTTTAATACAACTTTTATTGCTTTTCCGCAGTTTTGTGCCAATGGTGAACCGCTACATGACGTCGCAGGGGACGCAGGTGTCCATGGAAACGAGCAAGATGTCCGCTATGTCGCCACAGTCCATCGCATCTATTTGTAAGTATATTATGTATTATAACTGTGTCATGTCATTTTTTATTATTTTATATATAAAGGAATAATTTAACAAAAGTATATGGCAACGTAAAAATTTTAGGCAGTTTGTAAAACTATAAACCAAAGTCCAAAAATGAACCTCAATTCTCGTATTTTAAGTAGTTCATTTTACTTTGATTGTATTATGAGTGAAACTACTTATCAAAAACTGATTTTGTGACGTTTGGACCAATAAGGAAGCCTTTCACGATGCTTTAACGTTTACGAGAACACCAGTTTGACAGTTTTAGCGTATCGAGACTTGATTTTAACTGTATACTTGCAAGTTTTATATATAGTAAGCAGAATCGACCCCCTCGATTTCCCACTAAAATCCACTCTGCACAGAGCTACGAATAATGTTTCTTCACAATATATTATTGAAGGTTTTTTAATAATAATAGGATACATTTCCAGCGTCACCCCCTCCCCCGCACACGCCGACGCCGCAGCCGCCGATGTCGGGGCAGATGCGTCTCTCAGATTGATTGTTGGAATGGTGAGTACAGTAACAAAACTTGTTACTTGAATAGACTAAATGACTAAATTTTTTGTATAGTGCGATTCAAATGAGAATAGGATCGAGTCGACGCCATATTGTTTCGAATTTAGACTGTTATGATAGTTAAATTTATGTTAAGATAATTGATTACTATTTAATGTTTTTATTTAAAATCGATGCAAGATTTATATGCACATACGTTTTTTCTGAAAATCGCATTTTTCAAGTGATATTTGACAGAAAAAGGTCATTGACGTTCCTATTTTCATTTTAAACGTGTTATATTGCATAAATGAATAGTACTCTTAAATATGAGTAACTTCTCAAAAGAAGCTTATCAAAAGTCAATATTTGTATACAAAATCTCAAGTCAAGTCTCGTGAAAACGCCTACCTACCTAGCTGTGACGTCACGCCTAGGTTAAAGTGTATGAAGTATACAGCTGCAGAATTCAGAAACATATTTGTAAATATCTCCGATATTTGTGCGTTTAAGTTCATACTTATCATACTGGATGTTTTTGGATATAATGTAAGTAAACTAATGATGTAGGTTTTGTTTACTAATTTAGCAAAAAAAAAGTTTTTTGGACTTTTTAGATCTAATTACTAAACTCCACACAAAATATATTTTTTTTACATTTACCAAGTAGTAATTGTCTCAATATTTCTGAGTATATTAAGATGGTAGTCATCATCCCTATTCTCTGGCTCTGTAGTATTTTAAAAATAAATAAATATTTTTTTCGTGAACTGTTAAAAAAGTCGTAATTTAATGAATTTAAGAAGATAATCATTTTATTAATGAATTCATTTTTTACATGGAAGACAGTATATTATTGGGATTGGTTACCTTTTTATAGTAAAAGACTTGGAAATTACAATAATTTAAATACGTTTAATATGTAACTAAATGAATGTTATATTATTTATTATTGTATGATGTAACTTTGTCTATAATAATACAATAAAGAGGAAAAGTTTGTTTATTTGCGTCAAATAGGCTCCAAAACTACTGCATCGATTTTGATGAAATTTGGCACAAATATAGAGTAGACCATGGGGAAGGACATAGGCTACTTTTTATCGCGGAAAAATGTACTGTTCCCGCGGGATTCCCCCTTGCGCGCACGAAGTCACGGGCAGTATCTAGTATGTAATATTTAAGCTTGTTTTCGTCCGCAGCTCTGGTGTAATCAGCGAGTGGCGAGTGTGCAATATAAGAAGGCAGCCATCGTGAATGCAGCTAAGAACGTCTCGGACGGAAAGAATCAAATTCATTATTTTGTATAAGTTATTTACCCAATCGGTCGTGACGCGGAGAGAAGTGTGTAGAGCTTGTGGAATCCCTCAGGCAGAGCACCGAGCGCCTATCGGCATCACGGCGCACCACGATTCGGCGCGGAGATACTCTTTTCAACATTTCATACTGGTAGCGTGTTCCACACGGCACTTATTTTGCCCAAAACGCTACGATAATTTCTACCACAAAATGGTGTTTCTTTAGCGAAATAACGTTATTATTGAAAATTTCGAAAATGTCGTTTTTAGCATTTTTTGTGACTAGTGGAACAACTGATGTTGAAAACGACAAAAAGTGCTAATTTTAACCCAAGTAGGGAGCTGGGTAAAAATTAGCGAAATCTTGTGATCATTCTTAGCGTTTTTAACAGTTTTTGACAGATGACAGTTGCGTGTGGAACAGGGGTGAAAACAGTTACGAACGATCATAGTGGCGCTAAAGAAACAGAATGTGAATGAAAATAACGAAATATTCGTTCTGACCGTGCTAGTGGAACGCTAGGTAAGTACAATACGGCCGATGTATCTTGGCGAGTCTGAACTTCGCGCAGAAGGTTGCGCAATAACTGTTTTTAAGTGTTTTCGTATTTATTTAATTTGTACTAGTTGGTCAACTGTATTAAGGAAATTTTATTAGTACATAGGTATATAAAAGAAATACAATAACAGTTTTCTTCACGAGTTGTACATGCGCTAAAGTTCGCAGAGCCTATGTTCAGACCCGCCAAGATACAGCGTCCGTAGTGTAAGCCAAATTGAACATTATTTGAAGTATAATTGGAAACTATTAGAAAACAAGAGCTGGTCTCTTTTTCAAAAGCTAACTTTACATATTTAATAAACAATAAAAATATTAAATTAGCAAGAAATGTGAAAAGAGTGTCGCGTGTTACGGATCGTGCGCGCGCAGTAGTGTGTAGTGACTTAGTGTACCGCCTATTTTATACGCATTGTGATTTAATCCACAGCTGTGATTTATCCATACCACCATGCTATAGTGGTGGCATTCATAAATCGATACTTAACTCTCATTTATAGATCGTAGGCCTAAATTTTGATCTCATATTCTAATTTGCTTAGTGATAAACGTTTCGGTATTTTACTATCCGACTTGGGAAATTCTAAATTTTGTCGTTTCGCTTCTCATCACCATCCTTCATTAGACGTAGTGGTAACGAAATCTTATTGCGATGCTTTAACTTAGATGTTTCGGTGTAGTTCGCGACGGGACGCCTTTGTAGTTCCGTGACGCAGCTTTACGACTCGGGTCTAAGAAACACAAGTACAAAAGGAAAATAATAGCAGTCGGAGGCAATAATGAAAGCTTCACAAAAATAATTAGTAATGTTTATGGGAGTAATCCAAAGAAGTGCCTGTTGCAACATAAAATTGGCAATATTTTTTAATATTACGTTCGATGGATATTGAGTTCTGTGTGATTGTCGCGAGGCGATAACGTAAGTCTATCGGGGTTCGCATATACAGAGCGTATAATTTGTGAAGCTTCTTACTGTAACTTTGTGTGCCTTCTAGCGTATAGCGACGTTAGCCAGTAACGATCACACGTTTCATTTACTTCACCCAAACATCACATTTTGGTTTGCTTCGATCTCGAAGCAATTCATCCCTAGAAATTAAGTGTAGGTTTTTTCTTGTTAAACTTGTGTCGATAGACTTAGTGGCAAAAAAACAAACGCAGAATTTCATATGCACAAATTACTGCCCAATTTTAATGTAAATTTAACGAAAGCTTTAATTTTTATCTTTCGAAGTTTGTATTTCTGAATTTTAACAAAATGATTTATTTTATAAAGTAAAATATTTTACTAAACATTAACAAGAAAAAACAGGCATTTAGTATGGACATACCTGGTTTTTAGGGATACATATTCCAGAGTTGAGTACTGATTTCTATTGCCGTTTTATTGGTATAATAGTTAGTGTATAGCGCAGTAGTCTTCCAATACCTTGAGACGTAGTCGCACCGTGTGCGAGTGTCCGCTGCGGGGGTTCCTTATGGTTTGCCATTACTGATATCAAAGATAGATTGGTGCCATTTCTATGTAAATGAAGCGGTAGCGGTAGGGTAAGTTTAGTTAAGTTTGCAGGTCAGGGTAGTATTGGAAATGGAATACCGCGTACCGTACGCTCCGTGCGTGCTCTTGTGCGTGCCGTACGCAGTGTGCGTGCGCGTCCGTCGTACGCTGTTCCATTTCCATGGTGTTGTGTGAGTCCACGAGCTGAGGGTCGAACATTGTACATATGGTAGGGATTATTTATTCGAATGATGTGGAGTTATTCAAAATTTTGAAGTAAGGATGTCTGATTTGTAGAATTTTTTTTCTACAATCATAGCGTAACGAACTGAGGAAAAATTTATTGGAATTAATCATAGAGTATTTAGCGCAGAAGTATACTTTTGGGTATGAAAATCAAAATTTTCCTTGTAGATATACATAATGATAATAATATATACATATAAATGTTGTTTGATAGTCCTCAATATTTTTTTATATTTTGATAGTTCTGTATTTGAAACTTGAGGAAAATAGGCCAATGTCTCATTTATCATTTACATATAATATAAAATATGTATGTACACGATACTTTAAGACGAATCAACATGACGGATGCATTTAGTCGCTCGGAGAGCGGAAGATTAGATATGACATCTGAATATATTACCATGAATTTTAAATTTATTAAGTTTCTTACCAAGCCATTGAGAACAGTATTATTTAGAGAAACTAGATATTTGGTTTAAAGTGTAGATTAAATCTTCAATTACCAAGTTTAAATTACCTTTAAAATTGATTTCCCCATAGTTGTAGCGATGTGCGTCGCCCCAACGCCGCGAAATCGCGGTGTCGACATATTATATTATGAATGGGAATAGAGACACCAACATAGAACTAGGTACATAAATATATAAATGTATAGTGTCAGAACTCTCGCTCCACACTCGGCTAGATTTCTTTATGAATGTATATTATTATTTTATATTTTGTTGTCCGTTCTATATTATTGTTTTACATATTTTTCTTATATTGCATATTCTATGAGTCTAATTGTTATTTTATAGTAGCCGAGTTGAGAACGATGTCACACAAAGATGTAGTCCTATTGTGTTACGAAATAACTTTATATCAAATTATATTTCGTAGTATAATAGGGCATAGGCCGTGACTTACGAGTTTCTAAGTACACACTTAAAACGTTCTTAAAACGTGTATTTGAAACTTGCCAGTATCGGCTACCATATTTTACATACCGATGTTAGTTACTATTTAGAGGTAATACCGAGCTATGAATTTTATTTACGTCGTCGTAATATTTGGTATAAGCGATTTCTCCGACTATTTTCAACCATAGAGAAGACTGAATTAAAAAGATATATCAACCCGCATTGGATGGAAGAATACTCAAAATTATTTCAAAATTTTTATCACTTTCGAGTCGAGATCGGTTGTGGAGTTGGACCAACCAGTCATATAGATCGTTCGATGGAATCGTACATATCCCCTCCCGTGCATATAGGGTAAAGTGCTCGGTCGTTGATACCACTCGTGTATTCGGAGCGTCAACGATGGGGTGTTTTGCCACACTACGTATACTTACTCCGCTGTGGAGCCAGCTAGTCCGGCCTCGCGGTGGGCTGTGGCAGAGAATGTCTACTCTACTCCCTGTCGACTCGAACGATAGTCGAGTACGGTTCGATTTCGAGTCGGCATCGAGTAGAGGAGCCATGATGAGCCTTGTGTAATCATTATGTCTAAGGTACATAAATATTTAGTTGTATTGTATCGTTAGATTTACGCGAATTTCAGCTTTGCCAACATATTGCGTTGCTTACATCATAATCGTATGAGAGTACAGCCTAAGGATTTTAACGTTTCTTTTTATATGCTGCGAGCTATTTCTAAGTCGCTGTTTTTTACCTACTTGTAGTGTTTACGATGATTATTATGTACTAACAAAACGGCTCTAAGCCGAAACACGTTTTGGAGTATTTTACATAATTTTAATTGTTTTATAACGAGCGGCTCGAGTGCGGGTCATTTAGACGTAGCTCCGCAGAGTTTTATTGACCAATATTTTTGAAACTGCAAACTGTTTTTTTTTCTTTTTTTTATTGTTAAAATTTTTAGGCTAGTTTATATTTTATCTGATAAGTTAGATTCGTTAATTGTGGTGTATTTGCATTGCACTTGAAGCGGTCCCTCCAGCCTCTGTACGTATTGTTTATTTATAGTCTGAACATGTGATACGTTATTATAAGTTGCGAAGGGGCTGGTAACACTTAAAAGTGATCTCGCGTGGCAGTCTTCGTATTGTTCTTATAATATGCAAGTATACGTCTAGTTTCATAAATATATCTTATTTCCTAAGACTGATGTGCAGCGCCGCTGCCGATTTAGGTGTTATCATCTTACTTAAAATTATAAAATCTTGCTATTTTATTATTTAATATTGTTTATCGTTTTACTTCGAGACGAGTTCGAGTAGAGAGGCTGTAGGGACGATTATGTAGTCAGCATTATGTATATGCTTTAATGTGATTTTTTAAATGTACTCTTTATAATAGGATTGTCAATCAAAATGATTAGCTACTAACAAAAGGATTATTAATTTTTTTTTTGAGTTCATAGTGATTTATATTGAGATCAATAAATACAGAGTTTATTTAATTTTATGAAAAATATACATTGTAAAATTATTCATTAGTGCTCTTTTTAGAGCTCTATTAAAAAGAAACTATATGAATGCAAAATAACAAGTCACACGATTCTTTTAGAGGTCGCCATGTAGTGGAGAAAAATAAACGTGCCATGATATTTGTGGCTACGAAAATTGTTTTTATTCATACACCCTTAATACCCCTCTATAATATTACAATGTTCTTTAATAAATATGTTAAATAATGTACAGAAGGCTGTGTGCCTAGGTTTCACGAATCGTCACAAAACATGTTAAGAATGAGAGTCGAAATAAAATGAAAATATTTACCAAAGCAGTTTACTTATTCAGCAATCTACAACGATTTCTTCTTTCAGTACATTAGCGTCGCCGGCCGGCGCTAAAGCGTTATCGAGTATGATAGGCGCTGGACTTTTCTGGTACCAGTTACTTGCGTGGTGTTCCTTCAAATATTCGCCACCCATTTCGTAGTAATCCTCTTTGGATATACACCAATTCTCAAACTCGTTGCTACACGCGAAGTCGCGGGCGCCGTACCATGCGTCTAAACTTGGGTTCGCTGCCATGACAACCTTGTGGGTAGATTGGAAAGGTCTCATTTCCAGAAGCTCCCTCTCTAGTCTCTCTTTTAATCCTGAAAATAGTAAAAATAGAAAATAGTACAAAAATTATACGTAGAAAAATAATTTAAAAAGTCAGTAATATAACGCGAAATGGATGTCACTTTTGTGTGAACTGAGGGACCATACTGAGAGCTGTAGTTCTTAAACTATCTTGTTACAAATTTCCAGATGTGTTCTACAATTTTTATTACTAGACTAGAACAGATTCATTTCTAGAGTGGTCATGCAGTGCCCGTTGAATATAACGGCCTGTTTCACAATTGTCAGATTATTGTCTTTCTCTCTGTCGTTCGACATAGGGCCATCCGCAGGGACCAGTCTGAAATCCAACAGCCAGTCAACAGTGTCAAATTGAAGCGGACTGGTAGGCAAAAAATAAAAATGGTCGACACTTGTGCCGGTCATAAGTTTAAAGTACTGGTGCTGGAATTGCATGCTGGACAGTCAGTGTGGCCCACAACTTCACCGACGACACTTAATATACGTTAATTATTTACTCTATACTTCTAATTCCTTTAATATATTATCCTTACCTGGAAATTGTGAACAGCCGCCAGTTAGAAATACGTTGTTTGCCAAAAGCAGTTGGTCTTCTGGGGAAAAGTGTTTGAAGACATACTCCATGGTCTCATGTAGACCAGCCTCTAGGTTGCCCATCATTGAGGGTTGAAACATCAATTCTGGCGCTCTGAAATGATAAGAAAATTTTCAAATATAATTTGTAGCAAAAATTATAGACTAGCCCCCTTAATAATAAACGCTGTATAAGCTTTGAATAGTTATACAGTGTTTTGTTCACGTCACACAAGTGACATTTTTAATTCTATAAGAGACAAAACACTGTATAACTATTCAAAACTTATACAGCCATTATTACTAAGGGGGTCAGTAATTTAATACACTGATAAATTGGTATTCTATTGGGTTTTAAAAGCAGACAAACAAAAACCGGAATGAGATTATGTATCCATCAATATCTACACTAATATTATAAAGAGGAAAACTTTGTTTGTATGTTTGTTTGTTTGTTTGTTTGTAATGAATAGGCTCAAAAAGTACTGGACCGATTTCAAAAATTCTTTCACCTTTCGAAAGCTACATTACCTACGAGTAACATAGGCTAAATTTTATTTTGGAAAAAAATAGGGTTCCGTAAGATATTTGGGTTTTTCGGCCACAAGGTGTAAAAAATCAACCAGAAAAGTTACTTATTTTGCGTACGCTGCCTAAACTATAAAAGATAGAACCATATAATGTTCCAATTAATTGTAGATCTTATAAATATCTACAAAAAAGTCCGCGACACACTATACCTATCTATGTCGAGTGAGGCACAACAACCATTTTTTTATTTAGAAATCTTGAATTTTTTTTTTACTATATTTAAACGCGTTTATTTTACTCATGCTATTAATCTTTATCAAAATAAATTATTTCATCACTAAGTACAGTTTATGTAGATAATATTTGATCTTTGAATTATTAAAATTGGATGTTTGGTTTTGAAGTTATGGCGAAATTAAAATATTACGATTTCTGCTGTTGCGTAGTGGGTGTCAGCAAGGCGCGTGCGGACTGCGGGATAGTTTAAATCTATGAGTAAATTTTTTGTTTTGTGTTCGTTGTAACTATGACAAAGAATATATATTACTAACGTATGACTATGATGAATAGTTTAGTACTTGAATACCTATTTATTTAGTGTTTGTTGTATTGTTAGTCCTGAAGAGTATAGGTATTTCATACGAGTAAAGTATACCCAACTACTTATTTCATTGAGTTTTAGTAGGTACCTATATTAATTTGTTTCTGTTTGTTTTGACTAAATTTCGCCCGTTTTGTTAGAGGTTTAAAGACATTCTGTAGTATTAGTATCAGTATTGTACCCGTGCGAAGCCGGGGCGGGTCGCTAGTTGTTTGATAAATTGGTTGGAAAATTCAGTTATTTATGAATTCGGAATTATACTAGCAGTATAATTTGGCGGGTGTCAATGAGTGGTGGTAATCGTTTAGGCTGCCCCATAGTTCCTCGGGCGTGTGTGAGCGACGTTCACGCAGCGCGGTCGCCGCAAGCGTCGCTCACACGCCCGAGGAACGCGCACGCCTAATGTGGGGGTCGCCTTACCATTAGGCGAGCCGTCTGCCCGTTACCTGAAGGGCTCGATGGCGAGGTGCAGCTGATGATGCTGCTCGGAGGGCTGCTGCGGCTCGTACTCCCGGAGCGCCTCCTCGAGCTCCACCAGCCGCTCGCCGTCCGCTTCGGAGTCAGAATCCGCGTCGCGACTCAGGCTAGAATCGTAGCACATTAGTGCCGTTGCACACGTTCCGGTTGCCGGGTAGCCGGTGCCGGGTTGTCGGTCGCGAAGTGTACGTGGACACCGGTACATGTGAAAGCTGTCGTACATGGCCATACACTTCGCGACCGACTACCCGGCAACCGGGACGTGTGCAACTGCACTTAATGTGTTATATAGTCGTATTTTTAATTAGACGAAGTCAACTGAGGTTTACTGTGTTGCCAGTTTTTGATGAAATAAAAATAGTGTTGTGACAAAGTGAATGATTGAAAAAACTCCTGAATGAATGAAATTGCCTCAATTGTCTAGTGAATAGTTAGTGTGCCGAACTGCCGATATCGGGTGCGGAGTTCGAATTTTAGTCGTGCTTTTGTACATACAAACGAGTTTTCGACGACTATGTTCCTATAGTATCTACTTATACTGAATACAGTGTGTTTTAAACATTAAGGAAAACATTGCGAGGAAACTTGTAAGACTGTCCTATTTTCAATACATCACGTAGTTGAAACTATAGATGTATAAAATATAACAATTATAGGTAGGTAATGAAAATAAAAAACATCGCTTATTACATAATTTGTTTTTGTAATATAAAAAATCATCATTATCGCTTTCGGTGACATTAATTATAAATCTGTCTGAAACATTGTCGATCATGTGGTTGAGACCATACATTTTGTCTTCTTCTTTAATTATATGAGACACGCAGCTACTCCATTTTTCAGGTGTGATATGTTGAAGTCCTTCTTCAAAAAGTTTTCGTACTTCTGTCATTTTGAAGGTTTTGTTATTTCTTGCAACATATCCTTTAGCCTGCGCCCATACCAACTCAATGGGATTGAGCTCACAGTGGTATGGGGGTAGGCGTAAAACAATTATCCCATGCTGCGCTCCCATCTCGTCCACAACATACTTATCGCAATGTTCTTGTTTGTGCTGCCGTACAATGTCCATAAGAGGAGCTTTAACCATTGTTGCTTCGAATGAAATATTTTTGCTCGTTAGCAATATAATAGGTAAAAATAGTGAAGCAGCTTTCTCCTCAAATACGTGTTTGTAGACGTTTTGTATCATAAGTTTTTCGGTAACGCTTAAAGCAATCCGTGGTCTCTTCTTTCTTGGAGACAAGCTTTGGCTTGACGTGCTTGGTTGAGGATCCATATCGTTTGTACGAAACAATATAGCAACAAATAAACACAACAATTACCACAAACACAACGTAAGGAAAAACTTAACAAAAACAATAACTAAACAGCGTGAGCGCAGAAAAGACATTTGTGCTATCAGACCAGAGGTTAGAAGCCGAATTACAAACAAAATGGCGACCGACGCGCGCGGCTTTTACACTTGACCGGTGTTATCACTAGTCGCTGCGCCGCGCAACGCGCCGTCAAAAAACTGATTGTAGTTACATACTACTAGTAACTTATATCAGAGCACCTTTATACAATTTTATTGTAAAATAGAAGTAATATTCTATTATAGTTTGAAATGATTAACAATTCACACTCATTGTTCATTCTTCTGATTGAACGAGAACTGAACTATTACTTTAAATATGGCAACATTATTTTACAAACTGACATTAGCTACTGTCATTCGGCTTCGTCTAATTAAAAATACGACTATAGTTGTATATGTTAAATTATTATTAGTAACAGAGCACTGCGTCCAATGTTGGATCCTGCGGCTGGACGTATAATTTAACATAGCGGATCGAAATGTAGCGTAGCTACAGTGAGCAAATGTGTTATAGTGAGCACTGAGGTTTATATGGAACAACAGCAGGGCCTATGTAAAACGGTCTCATCGAATTGGTCTAATGACGCTTGCGTTAAACAAAAGTTAGATGAGTCTTTTAAAGTCCGCAACCCACTTGTATTGAAGATATGAGTGACGTAAGTAGTAGTTATGTGGCGAAATGGGTTGGGATCTCTGCTACTGTATGGGATGAAATACACTGTAATAGGGATGAAATACACTGATGCAGGTATGAAATACTGATGCAGGGAGGACACAGGGATAAAATACACTTGTGCAGGGATGATACATATTATACACTGATAATAATTATGTCATTAGGCTTTCATATTTTCATGTCGACGTAAGAAAACATAATTGATGATGAAAAAATATGAAAAAAAGTGTTTTTTTTTGTTATTATGTTTTCTTAGTCGCAGGGCCGTAGTCTGTTGACAAATAACAAATACAAACTACATAATATAGGTATAAAAGATTCGTTTATCGATCGAATCTTTTGTATCGAATGGCTAAAAAATCGTTCGAACGAACAATCGAACCAGTAAAGGCTACTAATATAATAAAGAGGAAAAGTTTGTTTGTTTGCATTGAATAGGCTCCGAAACCACTGGACCGATTTTGATGAAATTTGGCACAGATGTAAAGTAGACCACGGGGAAGGACATAGGCTACTTTTTATCGTGAACATATTATTATAATTTTATAGTGACAGGGTCGCAAGAGGTCGCAAATCTAAAAACGGTTGAGAAACGATGCTCTATATACCTCTTGTAGGCGTCCCAGTCCTCGTCCCTGGCGCCGAAGTCGTCGCCGGCGGCGGCCAGGCGCGAGATGGCGCGCATGCGCTCCGCCGCAGCCGCCGTGCGCCGCTTCACCGTCGCCGCACGCCGCGCCCGCCGAGCCTCGCGACGGGACATTATCTCGCGGTACTGAAGAGGAATTATAGTGCGATTCAAATGAGAATAGGATCGAGTCGGCGCCATATTGTTTCGAATTTAGATTGTTAAATTTATGTCTAGATAATTGATTACTATTTAACGTTTTTATTTAAATTCGATGCAAGACTATTAATATTTATATGTACTTACATCAATTTTTCTGAAAATCGCACTTTTCAAGTGATATTTGACAGAAAAGGTCATTGACGTTCCTATTCTCATTTGAAACGCGTTAAATGTGTACATAACGTTATATTTTTGTTTTAATATACAATTAATGCATGAAATCGAAAGAATGCCACAGCATGGCACTAAAAATGGAGCCATACTGCAATTGCAACACACGCAATGACGAGAATTCTGAATTGGCCTTCACATATTAACTTATTATAAAAATGTTTTAGGTAAGATAATATTATGCGAAATAAACCTTTATATTACTTCAGAGGTATGGCTTTAGACTATGTAATGTAGACCATTTTGATTATTGCTTATTTTAGGAATGAGAGTAGAGAAAAATTGGAAGTAGATCGACCTCGTTTCCTGGACCAGACGGATCACCTGATGGTAAGCGATTACCGGAGTCCGTGGACACTCACAACACACTGAGAGTTACAAATAACAAGTGTACACTATTATAGTTACTTGTAATTCTGCTAGTGCAGTTGTGCACTTGGTTTTTAAATTAAAAAACGTTTATTTCGGCGGCATAGTCCCATATTATAAATACCTTACAGACTAATATACATAATTATATTTATATATCCAAAATATCCAAGCCCCCTTGGGCCTCCAGTAACCTCACTCAGTAAAACACAACATAGGTGTTACTTCACACCGGTTATCTGTGATTGCATTTATCCAGTCCAGCTGGCCCATATATACTAGTAAATTTGCTGTCAATTATTATAATATACTAGCTGTTGCCCGCGGCTCTGCCCGCGTAAATATGTTTTTTTTGCGGTCGCGGATATGTGACTGATGTAAAAAATAGATAAAAACAATCCTTAATGGGGATATATAATCATGCTAAAATTTCAGCTCGATCGGTGAAGAACTTTTTGAGTTTTTGAAGAGTACACAAACTAACATAACATTTTTATATATAATATGTCGAAGAGGTTAATATTTTGTTGCTGAATTGACAAGCAAGTCAATAGTACGGAAGTATAATCGACGGGAACACTAGCGCCATGTTGTTTGGTGTTGATAGAGTCCGGTCGACCAGTTTGCACGTTCGGTGTGGTGGGAGTTGTGATCACGTTTTCCCTCCAAGGAATGATCATAAAACAGTAAGCTACCAACCGTCGTGGCGAGAGGTTCGGCTCGGAAACTATCGGTCTTCTTTTTAAAGTGATAGTGAAATAAGTGCAGAGTCGTTATTATTTTAATAGACAGTGAAAAGTAATTAAAACAGTGTGAAGTTCTTAGTTTTAGTACTATTGAGAATAGAGGTGAAGTAATGCTGTTTCTTCTCTTCTCATTTTGTAACCAACATTACCCACGATGCGCCCACAGTGTTAATTTGAGAGCCAGTACTTTAATATAGTACGATGTTTGAGGCATGTTTATCCCATGTCTTCTACATATATAATATATACTACCTTATTCCTCGTGTCACTGAGCCACACTTGGAACGCCTCTGGATCGGTCGGCGGCTGCATGCGGCCGGTGGGGCGCGGCTCTAGCGGCTCTTCGTTGTTCGCGGCGGCCAGTATACGCTGCTTGTTCTTCTCTATGCGAGCTTGCAGGTTCGCTATTTGCTTCTGCAAAGGAGTTTATACAATAATAATATTTTATTTCTCCCAAAAATTACAAAACAATTTGTGGGAGACGTGGAGCCCAAACTAAGCCTAAGCCTGTATATTGTTGCCCCAAAAATATGGCATCCTCTATCGACAAATTGCCCCTCAAACCACATTTTTCTCTGACGTTTGCAAACCGTAATATATGTAATAAACTAGTTTTTATCAAAAGGCAAGCTCTGTGGATCAATGGTTGAGCGTGTTGGTGCGCTGCCGGGGGTCGTGGGTTCGAATCCCGGCGACGGAACAAAAAGTTTTACTGTGTTCTTGGATCATGGATGTGTATTAAATATGTGTTTAATAACAATCTTAAATATGTGTATAATATAAAAGTATTAAATATATTCACGTGTCTGGTACGCGTAACACAAGTTCTTCGAGAACTTACCACTGGATCAGATCAATAGCGTGAAACGTTGTTATTAACACAAACACAAATCTCTTTTGAATTTTGTTTAAGTATGCAGGTTGCAACAGGACCAATATAAGGGGCTTAATTTAGTACTATGGCTACTGCCACCGCGGCTGCCGTAGTACTGGATAGGTAGTATTTAAAAAAAATATAATAAAATATTATATACTAGCTGTTGCCCGCGACTCCGCCCGCGTAAATATAGTTTTTCGCGGTCGCGGATATGAAAAATAGATAAAAACAATCCTTGATGCGGATTATATATCATACTAAAATTTCAGCTCAATCGGTGCAGAACTTTAGAGTTTTTGAAGCGTACACAAACCAACACAACATTTATATATAATATATAGATTTATTCATCTTAAAAATAAAATAAAATATATTGAATTAATTTACCTGTAGTTCACCAAAGTTTTTAATCTCAAAACTCTTTATTGCTTCATTGAACTCATCTATGCTGCCTTCTTCAATCAATTCCTGAAAAAAAAAATATGTACAAACAAGTCAAATAAATCCTAAAGATTATTTTAAGTACGTATATAAAAACTATAGAATATTTGAAAAAACTACACCATGATAGGGCAGGTAAAACATTTGAAAAAAAAAAATGTATCCATCCTCTTGAAAATGTAACTTTACCTGAATTGTCAGCAGTTGATTGAGCTGTTCCTCATCCTCAGCGAGTCTTTCCTCTCGTTTTCTCGCGTTAATTTCCAGAAGACGTCGAGCCATCTCTTTCTTTCTCTCCTTTTGCTGTTCGGCTGTAGAAAATTAAAACTGTCAAAATAATTATTGGCTCTTTTTTATGACAAGACGAAAGTTTGCTTCTTCAATATAATAAAGTGTTATCTTAAAGGCGTTAAAAATGATAACGTCAGGCAATGCTGCATTGCAATGTCTACAAATTAGAAATTACAAAAATATTAAGATTTTCACAAAATAAAGTCTTCAAATAGGCACCTGTCAATCCAGAGGTGGCAGGCTGAACGAAGGGCAACTGAACTCTTTTGACATTGGCTTCATAATAATCAGGGTTGCTCCACTTTCGTATCTCCTCCTGATAGTCCAGAGCTATGGAACAATGTTCGTGGAGTATTTCCTCAATTCTGGACATTGTGATGGCATTAACATGTACTGGATACTTGAGTTGCAGCAATTTGTGCAAGTAGATTATCATTTCACTGCCACCTGACATGAAGGAATGAAATTGTTCAGTTGAGTACAGGGTAATTTTTTTATTCCATTTAAGGAAAAACACACAGGGTTAGTGTATATTTATTTTCACTAGTGATACTTGAAAACTTGACATAAATAACAGTCACATAAATTATATTTAAAGTTTCCAGATTCTTGCTATCATAAGTGATTATTCACTAATGATTTTGAATTCAATATAAAAAATAAAAAATAAACTAAAAAGTTAAGATTCTTTAAATACTAACTACTAAGGGCATATTTCAACACTTATAAGATTGATGAAACAAGCTTTGTTTAATCTAAGTTATCTCAAACTCAACTAAAACACTCAAAATTTTTATTTCCATATAGGTAATAATGGTAATAGATATTATAACATGTCCTACATGATGCCTACCACCGATTTGGAAACTAGCCCGGCGAGAAGAACCGGCGTAAGAAGTTTACATAACTGTGACAATACGGATGGTTTTATAAATACTTACCTAAATTAATTCTTCTAGCATGTTCTGCTATAACTTTTCCCCTTATTACAGGTATAATGTGAATGGTATGATATCCACAGTTAACAATCAATCCTGAATCTCCAATGTCATTTTTGTAGAAACTGTACAAAGAATCCACACCATAACATACAGCTGGCACTCCGTAACCCTCAAATAATAGCTCTGACATTACTGAAACATATTTATTCCTTTAACTAGATGTTGCCTGCGACTTTGTGCACGCAAAAGTTAATTTCGCAGATACTGTACATTTTTCTGCAATAAAAAGTAGCCTATGTCCTTCCCCGTGGTCTACTCTACATGTGTGCCAAATTTCATCAAAATCGGTCAAGTAGTTTCGGAGCCTATTCAATGCAAACCAACAAACTTTTCCTCTTTATTATATTACTATAAATATAGATAGGGATTTATTGCGTTGTTTATGATTTTGCATTGTTTGTATTTGCATGGGAAAGGAAAATGGAAAAAGGGATGTAAGCATGTGAACAAGTAGGGTAAGACCCTAATATAAAAATAAGATATTGAATTGTATAGTCAGTCCTAAGGTTGCTTAGACGAAGGCAACTTATCCTAGATCTTGAACTTCGAATACCAATAAACATAATATAGATTACAGATGTTACACCATATACATACTTTTGACAAGATAATAGCAAGTTATACAAATACTAAATAAATGAAAATTAAAGTAAAAAGTTTGTCTCTGAACTTACATTGTCTACAATAATTTGGTGTTACAAACGCTTCAGTCATAACAATGGGGTGCGGCACACTTCCCTCGTTATCAATGCCCAAATGAGAAAATATATAGTCACAGACTAGCTCCTGTGCTTCAAAATGAGTCACTACATTCTTATCAAACTGGGTTTTCAACTGAAACCTTATTAAAACATAAATAAATTATTAAAATGTAACAACAGGTGTAGCAACACTACAAACTACATTAACATATTATGTCAAATTAATGGTAGCAAGTTTAGGTCATTTTTTTCAGAAATTTGGGAGGTCCCTTGAGCTGATAAGAGCCCATTTTTAGGGTTTGGAATTTCATGTCGCGGAACTCTTGTGATTTTGTGATGTCTGTCCATCAGTCCGTCTTTAGATTACTGTCCAAATGGTTAGTGCTAGAAAGATGAAACTTTGCATGGAAATGTGTATTTTACAAAGTTTACCACATAGACAAAGTGCATAAAGTGGGGTTGATTTTTTTTCTCATGTCTATCCCATAGTGTGGGGTATCATTAGATAGGTCTTTTCAAAACATTGAGAGGTTGATAATACGATTTTTGATTTAGGCATCCGTTTGTGAGATATTTAACTTTACAGCATGTTTTTAAATAGGGTGTCCCCTCCCTCTAAAAGCTAAAAGGCTTGCTCGAAAAATCTGAAAAAATTCATGATGGTAATCAATGTGATGAACTTTGAAGAAAAACTATAACGGTTTTTATATCTTCGTTAGTTCATCAGTTACTTGGAAAACTAAGTACAAAAATAACGAAATAATAAGTAAACGTAAAATATTTGTATCATGGCACGGAACCCTTGGAACTCTACGTGCGCTAGTTTTAAATATACCTGACAGCTTCTATGTTTATAATATCGTTTCCAATCTGAATTGGCGGTGTAACCGGCGGTTCGGCATCTTTTTTGCATCTGTCTTTCCGAGGCCTCGCTATGAGATTTTTAAATATAAGATTTGGTTCATCATTGATAGACCACCCCACTCTGCATTGGTAAGATCCTAAAATATGTACAAAGTTATTTAGTTAATATAAATCAATAAACAATAAAAGTTAAGCAAGTGGAATCTTACCTACCATTGTCTATTACTAAGGGAATGTGACCAAATTTAACAGTTGGGCCATATTCGTGAACAATATCAGGAGCAGTCTTATAATCTTTTAATATGAGAACATCTTCCATTCTTTTAACATAAAAATAAATTAAACAAATTGATATAGCGTCTATAGCGTAAATCACAGACTACTAAGGGATACTACGTATCAGACTGCCAACTAGCGGACAAAAGTTTCAACCGTAGCGCGATTCCAATGATGTATGACAGTTTGTTTTTTTTTCAAGCTGTGACACGAGTTTTACGGCAAAAGAATCTTGATAAAGGCTTACGCTCATAATGCTTGTATCCATACCTCCTTTTTTCTTAGTTCAATAATGAAGATAATATTAATTTTTGTACTAAATAAATAAAACCACATACATATTACTTATTAAAAGATTTATTTTTTAATTTTTTTACATATTTTTTATATGCTTTATTTTGCATTGCAGGCAATATGCGATTCTTCAGTCGTATTGTGTCTGTGCCCTTTAAAATTTTATTAATAACACTGCACCAATTTATTATAGCAAATCTTATTGTTAATACAATAAATAGGTCAAGCAGAATTTCTCTGTGTTGGGTACAAGTAATAAAATCAAATGAATATTTAGATTTAATTTTGTCTTTAATATTCCTCGAAATATTTATTTTTTCAGGACTGTTTTCTAAATATTCATTTGTTTCCGTAACTACTGTACCAAAACACCTTACTGCACCTTCGGATGGGTAGTTCAATCTCTGTTTTGCCTTGGTGAATTCCCTATGGCTAATCCAGTTGTGTACTGTAGTGCTTTTTTTGCTAGTTAGGGAATTTTTGCAATTGACACAGTTAATTTTTGATTTTTCAAATATTTTTTGGACTACCCATCCAGCAGTGTAGGCCCGCGAATGTACATTAATACGTTCCCGTCGGGCCTGTTCCACAATTTTTTCAATACTATTTTCTGCTGACCTTAGAAGATCCGGTCCGACACTATCCTTTATTTCTTCATTAAATAATGATTGTAAATTTAGAACTTGGTCGGCCGGATCATCTTCACAATTAAATGATTCATGGTGAAATTTTATAATTCTCGTTATTAACAAAGATTTAAATGTACAATTAAAGCTGTGGCAATTAGGGTTATTATTACGGTAATTATAAGCTCTCACTTGGCCAAAAAAATTTTCGATGGGATCGGAATTAAAATATCTTGGCCTCATAATCTTTATTTTCTGATTAGTAAATATTTGCCACAGCCTTATATAACTTTTTAAAGTTGTAATAAAATTATTAATAGATGGCACAGACTTTACTTTTCCTGAAGAATCAACATATTTTAATTTTTCTAGTTTTAAAATAGCTTCTTTCCAAAACTGGAGATGGGGTGATTTCGCTGTTACTGCGGTGCGTAATATTTTTCCTTTATTTTTTTTTGAAAATATTGAGGCCCCATTAATGCTATCAAACAGTTGATCAAAGAAAAGAACAGTTTCTGCAGTGTTCTTCAGCGTGTTGCTCACAGGTCTGCCATCTGCATAGTGAGCTGTAAAAAGAACTTGCATTAATTCATAATTATAGTAATGTAATATTTATGTTTCACATAAATAATTTAAAAATTTTGCTAATGTTGTACCTAAAATACTTCCATAGCCATTATAAGACTAGATATTGAACATATTATATTCTCTGTAAATCGAGTGAATCAAGTCTTACTGAAGGATCAACTGTTCCTCTACCCCGTTCCCGTATAACACTTGTTTTAAATTTGAAAAGGTCACTTTTATGAAAAAATCTTTGAATACTTACAAAATTGTGCCGTATAAGATAAAGCTGCAGAAACTGTGGAGCTAAGTACTTTAACACAATTTTTCACCTAAAAAAAAAAAGTATTATTAGCAATTAAGAATAATTTCTTTCTAATTATATAACAAAATTATAACATTTAAAAATGACAAACCCACCTTCATCTTCTTAATTTTTTCAGGAACGACATGTTCGTCAGTTAATTTATGTAGAAGTCTAGCTTCTGTGTGATTGCAGTCGGTCTTATAAACGTCAACAATATCATTCCATTTTGATAATTTCCCGTCAAATATTATGTCTTTATTTAAAAAATTGTTTCTTATGCCCTTTATTAAATGAGATGGATCATAAATCACACTTAGTGTGACTCCACTTAATTGGACGGTCCCATCTGGAAACATAATAAAAATAGTTTAAAAAATATAATAATTATAATGTGTAAAGTTTAAATGTGATAGTAATATTTAACATTGTTAACAAACCTGGTTCTTGATTAGAAATTATCTGATTATGTCTTGTATCTTGCTTAAGGCTTTTTAAGGCAGACTGAAATGCTGCTCCCTGGTCACAAATTAGTGCAATCGGTTTTAAGCCACATCCAACTACAGCACAAACAACGTCCTTCAAAATATTTTTTAATTCAATGCCTGAGGTGGCTCCTTGGCAATAATAAAATGCCAGTGGTTGCTGCCACTTATACAATGCTCCCCTTAGCATAAAAACTAAGGCGTGGTCAGCAAAGTCATTTGTTTTTTTATTCAACTCAACAAATCCTGTGATCTTGTCTTTGTTCTTATTATAATTTAAAGCAGTCTCTAATGACATCTCATCAAATATCACTGAACAAAGCTTCTTTTTGTCATTCCAAGATGCAACCTGAAAAAAAAAAATATTGCAACAGACAAATACGGTATTTTCAATGTGCCCTTAATCAAAAGGTTATCATTATGAGAAAAAGAATGGTGATATAAATTACAAACCTTTTCTTTCATTAATTTAAAAAGTTGGGGGCAAATTCCAGTTTCAATATTAAATTTTGACACCATATTATTGAGAGTAGATCTTGATGGCAAAATAAATATGTTGTGCAGAAACTTGTAGCCTTTGGGGCTTTGCTTCATTATAGACAAAGCCAGTAATTTCTCTTCATCTGTAAATCTTCTACCTTTTTTACTTTTGTTGCAAAGTTTAATTTGCATATTCATAATTTTTTTTGCATAGGGATTCATATTTTTTGTTAATCTTTCGAACAATTGCTCTTTCGTAAAAGCTAAGGCTCTCTTGGCTCTTTTATAAAAATCTTTTTGCCGTTTTGCTCGTTGGTACTCTTGATATATGAGCTTGGCTGTTGGGGTCAAATCTCCAATTTTATGAAGTAATCGCTTCCTTGAAGCTTTTGGCACTATCACATGCTTGGCCTTGGACATTTCAACGGCATTCACATCTAAAATATAAAAATCTTATTAATTTATACAAAAATATATCTTGGGGTTTGCCACATTATAAAGATATTGAAGAAGGTACTAAACAACTTCAATATAACTTTTGAATTTATTACAAAAATAAATTATTTTTAGTTTTAAGTCTATAAATATATTTTATGAGATTGAAATTCAGAAGTATTGTTTAAGTAACACTGGTACAAGATGTTGGGGTAACACCCACATTTGGTGAAATTGAAGCCATATTGAACTCCTAATTTTCAAACAATTATTTATTTCTAGTATGCATATTATTATATTTTTCCAAAAAAATAACGCTTATACTCATGACAAATAAGCTTACCTGTTGGGGTCAAATCTTTGACTTCATGTAATAATCGCTTCCTTGAAGCTTTTGGCGCTATCACAATATGCTTAGCCATTTCAACTGCATTCACAGCTAAAATATATTTTTTTTTATTATTTACACAAAAAAATATAGGTATAGTAATTATATAACATAACATTTTAAGTGATGTTCAAAATAACATGGTTTCCCTTAATAAATTTAGGTTTTAAAACACAATAAAATAACTATTATAAGTAATAATTACATATTATCATAATATTATATTTTATTCCAATATTTGTAAAAAAAAACTAATTTAGATTTGATTTAAATTTAAAAAATCAAACTCAGAAACTGGGTGTTAATTTACACTTATTTATTTTCAATTATGTTATTGATTCATTAAATAACTGTAAGTGTTTGTTATAGCAAAAAAAAGAGATAAAATAAAACTAATTCATATTCTTATTACCTGTACAGTAAGGACTTGAAGTTGAAGAACTCTGTGAAGTTCCGGGCGTATTCATCAACACACTGGTGCCTGATGTACTTAATTCTACAACAGACAAAATGTATTTGTTTAACATGCAACTGGATTACAGTTACTGTCTGTCTTATTTGTTTGATACTAAGATAGTGATAAGATAAGTTATAAAGATTAATGTAGTTTAAAAGACAATATGACTAACAAACCTTTCAAAGGTTCCCGCTTGTGGTATGTGTGGTCAAAGTGTGCATTACGTGCATAATTGTGCTCAAATACAGGATCCACATTTTCTGAAATTGGTAAAAATCATCATTTAGCATCTTTGATTATCCTACTTCCTAGTACTATTATAAATGTGAGTTTGTAAAGATAGATGGATGTATGTTTGTGACTCATTCAGGAAAAAACTACAGAAAGGATTTTAATGAAATTTGGTACGGTAGACTCTGGATTTAATACAAGCTACATTTTATCCTGAAAAAGTATTTTCATGGGATATTGCATTTGGGCAGCTTAAGCTAGTATCAATATAATACAGTAACTAGTTACTCATGACATTATTAAAATAATATCAATGGACACTTCATACCACGTCAATCTGGTCCCGTGGTAAGTTCTCGAAGAACGTCTTGTATTACGGAAATATATTTAATACTTTTATACTAAATACATATTTAAGATTTTTATTATATTATACACATTTAATACACATCCATGACCCAGGAACACAGAAAAACCTTTTTGTTCCTTCAGCGGGATTCGAACCAACGACATTGAGCACCAACACGCTCAACCACTGAGCCACAGAGGTCATGAAACACAACCATTCTCATACTTCTCATAACATTATTTCAACAATTGCAAAATATTGTTTGAATGATTCAAATATTATATAGCAGGTAATATAATATATCTCCTAATAACACATAATATTATAATAAAGAAAATGTGGTAAACCAACCAAAATCAATCAGTCTCGAGTTATGGAGTTCCTAACACTCGCGGATAGCTAGTTGTATATAAAAGACTTACCGGTATTTTGTTGAGACGGTATTCCACTGGAAATCTCGCCTTCGGTAAACAAAGAAGGATACGCTTTGCTTAGGAGACGTGACTCCGACGAACTAAGAAACCTTTTTTCGAAGTGAAGTTGACAAACGAAAAGGTTTGACAATTTCTTTGGTGGTAAATTATTGAGATCCTCACGGTTGACACACTTTAACCACTTCTGGAGTCTTAACTCACTGCAAGGAAAGCGATGTAAAATAGCGTCCTGTCGCGAACTTTTACAAACACAGCACTTGCGATTCATCTTGAAAAAGACGTAGAACGGGCACAAAGCACCCTATTACAGATAAAGCGGAGAGGATAAGCTGAAACTACTTCACTCAATCGACACAGTACACAAAGTATAAAGTGGAGAGGATAAGCAGAGTCTTCTTCACTCGATCAACACAATAACTGTAATGGTTTGAATTTTGAAACGTCTAAGTCAACTGTCATAAAAATGACAGAAGAGCTGCACAAAGAATAGCCAATCACAGCCGAGCAAAACTGTCATTCAACATTATTCAAAATGGCGCTACCCCACACTGAGTGGTCTATGGACTGAAACACCCGTGGCGTAAATTGCAATCAATTGCAATCGCCGGTAATCGTAAAATGTCAATAGTCAGATAAATGACATTTCATTTTTTTTATTTATGGCGTCGGCTTATCACCATTTGCCAGTGTCAAGTTACATATATTTTTCATCAACGTTTTCTAAATCGTCAAACCGTCCAAAGTCCAAATAAATAGTCACTAAGTTAATCAGTCAAACACGAATTTAGAAAAATAATACAAAATTACACAACATTGCTGATTGACTTTCCCGGCGAAACTCTTTTACATTTATAAACATTGGTATTAGTCATGACAAAAGGACACTGGTAACAAGTAACAACGCGACGCATTTTCGTTCTGAAGAGGCATGGAAGGGAATAAGGCGCCCTACTGACGATCCAACCTTTAAATCTAATATCGCAGCCTTGAAGCAGACTTGTACTTTGAAGTAAACCAAGCCGTCAATGGCTTGGTTTTGCAGGCTGGACCAAACAGACAAACAATTTTTGCCTGTACTTGCAAGTCCGCTTCAAGGCCGCGATATTGGATTTACAGGCTGGACCGTGAGTAACGCGCTTTAGAATTTAGATTAATGTTTGTTATAAGTTTTATTTGAGTTTCGTGATTGTAATAGTAATTATAATAATAATAGAACAATCAGATGATTCATGCATAATATAGTATTGTAGTATACATACATACATATAATCACGCCTTTTTCCCGTAGGGACTAGGAGTAGGCAGAGACCACTTTTATTCTTACCATCCATTCCTCCTCTTACATTCAACGTAGCGAAGCGGCTCTCCATGGTCCGCTTTTAGCCTTCGCAAGAAACGAGACGTGATGGGTGGCGAACCACATCGCCGCCATTTTGGATAATTAAATTATTTTTATGATTATCCATTGCGTTCCAACGGATGAGCGGAGAGGGTAGGAATAGGGAAAGGGAAGTATAGGTGATGTGGTAAGGAAGATTGGTAAGTTAGAGTGGGAAATAGGAATGTAAGATATTACCGCCCAAGAGGGCAAGGGATAGGACAGTAATAGCTAGGGAAGCTGGGGTCGTATACCCGTATACTATACCACAACTACTGGACAGGTAAGTTGGGATGAGTATGCCATGACAGATTTATTATTTAGTTTATATACGGTTTTATATACGCAGAAATTTTGAGGTATAACTACCTACTTGATAAACGTAAAAAAATATAATAATTTTATGTGTAGTTAGTTTAGTAATGAGATCTAAATAGTTTCACATTTTTTTTTAAATTAGTAAAAACACTTACATTATGGTTAGTATGAATAGCACAAAATCGTAAATGTTCCTGCAGCCTTTTATGTTATACTAGCTTTTCCCCGCGACTTCGTCCGCGTGGAATAGTTACTTTAGGATATCGCTAAAATTTACCCGCGACTTCATTTACGTAGAAGGAGAAGCGCTTTCACGACTACCCGCCCGCGCCGCCCGCCGTACTATAGCGCGCATGATTATTTTATTACTACGATATCTTCTAAAATACTCAATGAAATCAAATGATGTAAACGGCAAATTTCTTCTAGATTAAATGCTTGTAATGAATAATGTATTTACTTGGATAAGAATTAATATAATCTTTATGAAAACACCTTCACAAATAATGCTTACTTTTAGAACAAATTTGGTTAGTATAAAAAGGTTATAGTGAGCCAACCTTAAAAGATAGACCTATACTGTCGCGGACTTTTTTTTAGAACTTTTAAAGGGGAACAATTCTGCCATACATCATTTTAGCGAAACTTTAACCGTTTCCGCAGCGTACGCAGCGAAAGCTCTCAAAAAGGAAAAAAAGACCCCCGATTTTGTAACATTCTTGATTGGTGCTCCGCTCGTATTGAGCTTAGCATGATGTTATATAGCCTAAAGCCTTCCTCGATAAGTGGACTATCCAACACAAAAAGAATTTTTCAATTCGTACCAGTAGTTCCTGAGATTAGCGCGTTCAAACAAACAAACAAACTCTTCAGCTTTATAATATTAGTATAGATTCATATACACTCTTACCTAATAGTGACGTCACAGTTAAGTACGACTTTTGTGTGGAGCGTTTGCACGAGTTTTGCTTTGTAATATTGTAAACAAATCGCTGTACTGATTTGAAGTATACTGTTTGTTCTGGGAAGTTACTCATATTTTAGAGTATAGCGCGATTCAAATGAGAATAGGATCGAGTCGGCGCCATATTGTTTCGAATTTAGACTGTTATGATAGTTAAATTTATGTTTAGATAATTGATTATTATTTAACATTTCTATTTAAATTCGATGCAATGCTAATAATATTTATGTGCACAAAAGTTTTTTTGAAAATCGCACTTTTCAAGTGATATTTGACAGATAAAGGTCATTGACGTTCCTATTCTCATTTGAAACGCGTTATACCTACTATTCGTTTAAGTACATGAGCTCCATGGCCTAGTGCTCCTAGTGGGTAGACAGTTTGGTTTTTTTTTTTTTTTTTTTTCGTCCCCCTAACTTTATCAGGGCTGTTTGTTTTCTTTTATATATTTTTCTTTCATTTTTTAATTTCTTTCTTTTTTCTTTGTAATTACAATATTAATTTTAAATTATTTTCTTTTCTATAGATTATTATTTTCTATACAGTGTTATATTTTTATTCTAAGTTTTTTCCTTTTAACAGTTTCAATTTATAATGTACAATAGCAAATTTTCCATTTTTAACAATATCTAATTTTTGATAATTCAATTTTATACATTCTTGTACAAATGCCAATAAAATAATTCCAATAAAATAATAATATCAATTTATAATAATGTCAAAAAGTAATTTTCAATACAATATTAATTCCAATTAATAATTCCAAATAATAATTCCAAAATAATAATTCCAATAATAATATTTCCAATAATAATATACAATAAAATGTCAAAAATAATAAAACAACGGCACAATACAGAGACCTAAGATACAGAGACTATCCTAATATCACAGCTAACAGAACCTAACTATTATCACAGACAATATCACTATTTTTCTTACAGACTACACCCACGATCTTCCTGCAAAAGGCTAGGAAAAGATCGCGCTTCTTTCCCCCCAGGATGGAAGGCAGATTCTCACCCGTCACGGACGTGCCCAATTTCTGCTCAATATCATATCTATTGCTAGCAAAAATTGGGCACTCCAGCAACAGGTGAGGAACCGTCTCCTCAACTCCCGGCTGACACAGACACGACGGATCCTCCTTCAGCTTGAATCTGTTCAAGTAGAAGGCGAATCCACCGTGTCCGGTCAGTATCTGTGTGGTGTGGTGTGTAATGTCTATCTTTTTGACTATCTTGTATGCAGCAGCAGCGCTTGGGAAAAAGAGCTTCGTGACTCCGGCCGTCCCTCCCACTTCGTATCTCCTGTCCCATTCCTCAATAGTATCCTCTCTTAAGATACGCTTGACGAATGAAACAGGACACAGATCGTAGTCAGGTTTCCTTTTCAATCGCAGCGCGGCCTCCTTGGCTAATTCGTTAACCCTCTCATTCCCTCTCAACCCTGCGTGCGCCTTTATCCAAAACAAGGAGACCTCCCGCCTCTGCAATGCAGTTTTTCGGAGGGCCGCCCTTGTTTGCACTGCCAGGGGATAAGGGGAACTAAGGGTGACTGCCTGAAGAGCCGATCTGGAATCGCTAAAGATACCGACCTTCGCCATTCCACTCTTGCAGGCTATACTTACTGCTCTCTGGAGCGCTAGAAGCTCGGCTTGGTAGACGGTGCAATACGACGGCAGAGCAAGCTTGACGGCCTTCGTCTCGGCCTCACCCTCCCATACGGAGAGTGCGGCTCCGACTCGACCCTCAATCTTGCTACCGTCCGTATAGATCCTATGGACGTGGCTGTTAACCACGTCTGCATACGAGTCCTCGTCTACCAACCCGAACCTCAGCTCTTCCTGCTCTGCCGGATGTGGGTCCTCAATCGCTGGAGCCATTCGCTCCAACTCCCTGTCTCTCAACACCGGGTGTGGTACTCCCTTCTTGATCTCGTAAAGCCTCGAAGCTTCGAGGATTCTGAGATCAAGAGGGAGTATCCCAGCCAACAGCATCGCAGAGTTCAGGGAGACGGTTCGATATGCTCTGCAGATCTTTTGGGCAAAACCGCGTTGGACGGTGTTAAGCCTTTTTTGGACCCCCATCTTTTCCACGGTGGGTGCCCACGCTGCTGATGCATACAAGACAGTCGGTTCTATAATTGCAGTATATATAATTCTAAGTACCTGAGGGTTAAGCCCCCATCCTACTCTTGCTGCTCTGGCTAGCTGTTTATACCTTGTGATAGCTTTTTTACAGATTTCTCCTACGTGCTCGTTGAACGTAAGGCCACTGTCAATAGTGAGCCCTAGTATTTTTAATGACTTCGTATATTTTATTTCGACACCCCCCATCGAGAGTCGAGGTACATCGTACTTCAGTTTTCTTGTTGAAATTATAGCGCAGGTTTTGTGGGGAGCAAAGTTCAGCTTGTTAGCTTTACCCCATTGTCTTATACATTCCAGCACTCTATTTGCCTTCATTTCGATATTCAAGGCCGTATTACCATCCATCACAATCACAATGTCGTCGGCAAACGCTTGATTGAACACATTCATCTCCTCTAACATCCACAGCAGGGGGTCCAACAAGAGGTCCCACAGGATTGGTCCACCTATGGATCCCTGCACGCACCCCTTGTTGGTCTCCCTGCTCACTTCCATACCTGCATACCTTACACTCACTCTTCTTTCACTCAGGTAGCTGCTGATTACCCGCCTAAGGTTCCCCGGACACCCAACCTCAGCCAACCTAACCTTTATGGCTGGCCACCAAGCACTGTCGAAGGCCCCCTCTATATCCAGCGAAACCACAACAGAAATTTTCTTCTCCTCCCTCATCTTTCTGATGTGGTTCACCAACCTATAGAGGGCGTCTTCGGTGCTCCTTTGGGGCATGAAACCATACTGGTTAGGGCTAATCTTGGGCAACAGGTAGAACCTGAGTCGGGCGACCAGCATCTTCTCGAAGATTTTGCCGAGAACAGGCAGGAGGCCGATCGGTCGATAGGCTTTTGGTACCCGATACGATTCCTTGCCCGGCTTCCTTAGTACCACCACGGTCGCCTGCTTCCACTGTTTGGGGAAGCAGGCGACAGTGAGGCACCTGTTCAGCAGCGCAAGGAACCATTCCGGGTTACATTCCACAGCGTGTTGGCAGATGTCCGACGTGAGTCCGTCCGCCCCGGGGGCCTTTTTGGGGTTTGGGGAACTCCTCCATGATGAAAGGAGGGTCGTCCGAACCCGCCGGCGGTTCAGTGTCCAAGGACTCCGCCCGCCGGCGCGTCCGCCGGTGTTCCTCACTTTCACCACTTTCCTGGTCCTCGGGGTAGAAGGTCTCCGCCAGCCATTCTGCGGAGCTCCGGGCGTCGAGGGTTTCACCGTCCCTCGTAAGGGGCAGATCCTCCTCCCTCCCTGTAGCTCTGCTCAACACCCTGTAGATGCCTTCCCAGACCCCCTCCCTATCGTGCTTTCGGCAAAATTCCTTCCAGCTCTCCACTTGCGCATCCTTTACTGCTTTTTCATACATCTCCTTTTGTTCCAGGTACAATCCAACGACGCGGTCTCTGCGATCAGGTGCTGCGTTCCGGATCCTGCGTTTCCTCGTGGCAACCTGCTTCTTCATCTGCGCGAGCTCATCATTCCACCATGACAAGGTGAATTTTTGAGTGTATTTTTTGGTCGGCATTGTGTCTGCATGTCTGTGTGATCGCTTGTGTGTATCTGTCTATTGCGTCCTCTATTTGTTGTGTGCTGTGTATTGTGTCCATGTCTTGTGCAGTCAGTTGTCTGTCCGACATCAGCTGGATCAGTTTCTCACGAAACTGAGTCCAGTTTGCCTTCTGTGTGTTAAATATGCGTGTAGTTCGTATTATGTTCGTGCCTGTGGATTTCTGTTGTCTGATGCCGAAGGATATGCCGTTGTGGTCCGAGCTCGTGAGACCCTCCTCTACTCTCCAGTCGCCCACTCGGTTCAGCAGATCGTCGGAGCACGCTGTCACATCCACGTAACTGGAGTACCTTTTCCCCCCTCTGACTGTATCGAATGTCGGGATATCCCCGGTGTTGAGTATGTGTAAACCCATTGCTTCCAGTACAGCAGACACATCCCTCCCTCGCGGGTCTTCCACATCGCCACCCCACCACGGGCTTTTAGCGTTTGCATCACCTCCCAGGACCATCTTATCGGATCCTAACTCTCTTTCTATCCACATAAGATGGTCCAGGTAGGGCCCCACAGTAGGGATGTCGAAAATGAAAGAAAATATCGATATATCGATACATCGATATTTAAAAAAATATCAATATCGGTCTCGATATATCGCGAAAAAAATATCGATATATCGATATATCGGTCAAATTTTTCGACCAATTTGCAACAGATTTTTATGTAATAGGGTATTTTCCTAATACCAAAATACATTAGCAGTTTGAACCACTCTTTGTGAATTTCTTTCTTTTCCTTGCAAATTAGCCTAAAAGTTTAAATTAAAGGCGCGAAAACGCTTTAATGAATTGTCATGACGTCACATTCTTGTAACATTGTAACTGTCAAGTGTCAAGTGTCAAATTACACTGAAAATGCCAAAGAAGTAGGAGATTGAAAATGCCAAACCCAGAATACCTACTATTTACGTTTTTAAATAAATGTTATAAGCCTATTAAAAATGCCTTATAAATAGTGCGTAGTGCCAAAATGCACTAATACGTCTATTAAAACACCGGGGAAAATCTTTGTGACCACACCATGCACACTGAAATGCGGAAAACGTGGCTATTACTCGCTGACGCATGACGTAAATTTAATGATTCTGATGCTGGCTATTCTTTATGGAAATCGGGAGGCCATTAATAAAAGAAGAAGTACAAGAATATGACGTCACATTCCAATCTCGTGCGTTTTTAGTCACGTGGTCAAACGTGAAAAATTCATAATTTTATTTTTGATATTTTATAAAAATCATACATATTGTGTGTTTTTTTTTCAGTACTTACTACGATTCTAGCCGAGTCGCTACTGACTAGTTTATAACAAAACGTAGTACAGCTGTTATAACTCATAATAACGTCAGTTGCTTTAATACTAGAATCTTTTATACTAGAATCTAGACTAACATTATATTTATTTAACTTACTAATGTTACTAATAAACGAAATATTGCAACCAGCATAACTTTCACTTCGACAAGAATATAATATACAACATTTTTTCACCATTTTGACTGTTAAATCATCAAATAAATTATAAAAACATATTTACGGAGATTTTTTATATTACCCGGTGTTCAGCATAAAATATATATGTGTAATGGCGTATCTATTGTCTTGCGAATGATACCATCTAATAAAAAAGAAGGAAAAGGATTTAATGCATTTTTATTTAGTATTAAATTACTATTTCTAACTTTTTAAATTAGAATTTAATATAGTTATAAATATTTGTTAAAATAATAATAAAGTACACTCGTTTTATCTAAGATTTTTCAAGTTACTTTTTATAAATACCAACATTTTTCTGGTTGGCAACATGCAAGAACGAGACACACGGCCTCCCTTCTGGCTATCTCGCTCGGCTCGGATTTGCCTCTATGATACGTGCATTGTGAAATACACTCTATTGCCAGGGTAATACAGTTCTTTTTAGCAAATACAAAATTCGGAGTCTTCTATCCATAATTACTAGATCCATTCAGCCGACAGGGCAGTTAGTTACGCACTCACTACCTACCACAGATTAGATTAAGGCTGGGACTATATGCAACGGAATCCGGTAGGCCGTAGAGAATTATGATCACTGAAAATAGAACTCTGTGCTAATACAATACAGTTGAAAATGGAAGTCTCGAGTGTCGAGCTGTCATATATGACATTGACATTTGACTCGACACTCGGATGTTCGATTTTCAACTCTATTGTATTAGTGCAGAGATCTATTTTCAGTGCTCATAATTCTCTACGGCCTACCGGATTCCGTTGCATATAGTCCCAGCCTAATGGAATTCTGCACAACACTAACTTTTTTTTTTCAATATTTTACGGCTTTGAATTCTAGCGAATTTAGTTAGATCGTCATGAGATGATAAATAAAAAAAAATATCTATTTTGATACGAATTGCGATATTTGTTTTTTTGTATCGATGTATCGATATATCGGATCAAAAAATATCGGCTAAAAATATCGATATATCGAACACAAAATATCGATATATCGATATATCGATATTTTTTCAACAACCCTACCCCACAGGCTTATCAGGCTCGAAGTAGAAGGACACTACAATCATCTCCCAGGCTTTGGTTCGGAGGGTGGCCACAACAATGTTGTTATTGCTTAGGCGTGTGTGTAGTTCGACATCCAACGTGTCGTCGAGTACTACAACACACGCCTTTACCACACCACCCCCTTGCCCATCGCTCTGGTAGACCCTCACTCCATTGTATGTCCTCATAGTCCGTGCCCCACCTATGTAGGGCTCTTGCAGCAACGCAACGCATGCCTTACGCTTGGTGGCCTCGAGTAGTAACTCCCTTGTGGCGATTTGGCTCCGCTGGAGGTTGGCCTGCAGTATTCGGTACTGGAAGTACTCACCGGAGACAACCTCAGCAATACGATACAGCAGATCTGGCTAGAGTGTCCCACCTCTTTCTTTCTATGCACTCCCTATCGAGGGCACTGTGCTCCACGCTACCTCTCTTAGCCTTAGTGCAATTAATGCACTGAGGCGCTTCTCTCCGCAGCCACTTGTCGCAAGCAGTCCTCATGTGAGGACCTGCGCAGTGACTGCATCGTTCCGTCTCCTCCCTGCATACTCTCTTCGTATGCCCATAGCCCAGGCAGCGGAAGCACTGCACCAACGGACTATGGTCCTCCACTCTGATTCTGCCCATACCTATATGGGCATATCCTACATTCATACATCTCTTCCACACTTGCGGGCTCACTCTAACCACCAGATGGTTCTGTAGGGGGTTCCGCGCTTTCATGTCAAACACTACTTCCACATTCTTCTCTTCCTCCTTCAGACCCTCAAGGATGGTCGCGTTTTGATTGTAGAACGCGGTGACGAAGTCGGCTTTGTCGTACTTCATCACATCCCTGAAGGCCGGAAGGGGGTTTTTATTCTTAACTTCTTCCACAATGAATCCCTCATTCTTTCCCAATCTCTACTTAACCTTGTTCCTTTCTTCCTCATTTATACAGCCGACGACTACCCTTCTGTTCTTAACCTTCCTTACTCTTTCCACCTTAACCCATCCATCCTTCGCATCTACTGTTTTTCTTATCTTCTCCATTACTTCCTCTCCCGAGTCCTGCGTATCCTTGGAGGACACCACAACTGAGTGCAGTGCTCTTGTCTCAGGGGTTCGCTCAGCTACCCCTGTTGAGACAACACTTGCATAACTCGCCGGTTTGGCGACAGTTGTGTTGTTCTCCAGGAGCAAGTTCAGTTTCTCTATCCTGATTCTACTCTCCTCCATACATCTCTTCATTTCATCCATCTTCTTTATCATCTTTTTCATTCCCTTATTCATACCTTGTTCCATTAACGTGTTTTTCTGTTTCAGGTCCCTCACCAGTGCATCGTCAGCTACGACCGTCGTACTTACGGGTGGCTGGGGGGGGGGGGGGGGGGGGGGGTGTAAAGGGCCCCTTCCCAGCCCTCCGCTGGTTCCTGCCTTCACACTGGTGAGTTCTATTTCTAATTCCTTTATTATTCTGTAGAGTCCATCTATAGAAGCCAAAACTCCCTCCTTTATTTCAGTTTTGAGATTTTTGGAGATTCTCACTAGAGCTTTTGCCTTCTCCAGATAGGCCCTACCCTCTTTTGTTTTTGGCATATTTTGTGGTATGGGGCTTCCAGGTTTCTCACTTACAATTAGTTTTTTAGGTTTTTGTTTAGGTGCTGGGGGTTCACTGATTGGTTTGGTTTGTTTTGGAGATAAAGCTTGTAGACTTAATGCTAATTCAAATTTATCTACGCTTTTTCTAACTGTGGACGATTTTTCTGGTTGCGAAAGGGCCCTGCCCTGTTCGACATTGTCTTTTGCTGGTGGCGAAATGGTAAAAGTGTCGTTCTTCGGGGGGGTGCGAAGCATTCTGGTTTTTTAAGGGGGACTCGTCAGCAAAAATTTAAAACCAATTAGAATTTAATACCAATGAGTAACTAAAATTAATTTCAATTTAATTTAAAATGTCAATTATGAGTAAAATAAAATGTCAATAAATGTCAAAATATAAAATGTCCAAATAATTTAATAATATCCTAGACTAACAGTTTCCCCAATAAGGGGTTAAACTGACCTAAACTAACTACTAAAACGTAGTGATTATATTCTCTTTGCTAACTACTATAAATATACTGTAGTGTGTCTGCCTTATACCTATGCACACAATTTAAAACTAATACTAACAACTACACTAAAAATAGTGTAGTTGGTCTTAAAACTTATTTACAATATTTATATTTATAAACGGTAGCTCCAATAAGAGACTACTGGTCCAGGTCAATTTATTACAGATTTTTGTACCTTAGTCTTAAGCTCTTTTTCAGGTGCTGCGGATTGCGGAGGGGTGAATTTGGGGGGGTTTGGTACCCCACTTTTTTCTTCGATTTTTCTACGTCGTTAGATGCTCCTCCTCATGCCCTTTCTAGTGATACGTCGCTCGTCTCTGTACGTCAACTGGTTCGGGAGTTATGAAGGTTTTAATTTTCCCAAAATGGCCGACAAAATGGCGGCCAAATGGTTTTTCGGCTCTATCTCCCGTTCCAGTGACCGTAGGAGGGCGTGCGAGGTGTCGATAGTTTTGTCTCGATGTCCGCCGTCTGTTCCTGGTGCCTGCTTCCCGGTTTTTCCAGCCGTTCCCTTTTTATCCTGGAATTTTACCTTTTTTAGGTTTTCTCAGGTTCCGGAGCGGCTGGAGACGTGCGGTTTTCGGTGTTTGGTTGAGGGTGAGTATCGGCAGTTTGTGATAGGGATTTGGCGTGCGTAGCCTGCTTCAACGCTCTGTAATTACAGGTTTTTCGAAAAAATGTTTTCCCGGTTTTTCTCCGGGTTGTACCTCCGGACCACCTACCTTTCTTACTGTGATTGGTTGAATCTCTATTTATGGAGGCTTTTTTGCTTGTCAGATCCCACGCGTCTCTGGTGACCACTGCGCTATTCACCGTCTAAGTTCTAATTTTCTAATTACAATAACTCACCCCCTATGTTTCGTAAAATTTTTCTTTTTGCGGAAAAGGCTGTCTCTGACCGTAGTCTTCCCGACTCTGCTCAGTTTTGTTCACTAGACCCTCGGTTTCCCCGACCTCGTGGGGACGCCAAAATCTTTATCACAAGGTCAAAGGTACTTCCGGTAGGTCTATAACCGTGAAAATTAGTACACACACAAAGGTCACTGTCCTACACTATGTCTTAAAACTATCACAAAAATCGGTACACTAATGCGTCTGTTATCACTGTTTAAAATTTTTAATTTTTTATCTTTCGGTTTTTCCGAGTTTTTGGTTTTTTTAACTTTTTAAGACGCGCCGGAATCACACGCGTGTAGGGGGCACCAAGACGCGTCTTTTGGTACCAAATTTTTGAGAATCGGTCAACTTTTTACCACTTTTTTCGATTTTTTAAGCGGAGCGATTGCGAAAAACATGTGTTCTCGGCAGCTGTTCCGAATCCAACAGACAGTTTGGTTTGCATTCGAGAGAGTGCAGGTTCGATCCCCAGGTTGTGGCATGTACTAATGCGACTTTATACGGACGCTCTCACGGTGAAGGAAAAACATCGTGAGGAAACCAGCACATGATTGGCCCCAGATGTATTGACCAGTCATTCCTCTGAATCAGACTGACTATGTTGTGTGAATGCCGTATGTGCTTGGGCAACCATGCGGCATTCAAAAACCAACTGTCCCAGACACTACAATATTTCAAGAGTGTTACTTCGCTCGGAGAATACTGTATAAATCATCAATTAACGGTAGAAAACTCCGGTGGAAACGGTGGAAAAAGTTTTTTTTATTTGTTTAAGTACATTAAAATAAATCAGTCGTCTAGCTCTAGCCTAAGTAAATTAAGTGTTTGTAAAAAATAAAACTAATGATAATGATAATAGTGAGTTTTATTGAGGCGTTTCAGCACAACAATTCTATGACACTACATAATATCTATCGTATTTTATATTATATTGCAATTTAAACAACAAGCAATAGGAATGTGATTTACTTATTAAACAGAAATGTTTTACAAGTTCTAATATGCAATAACATTGGTATAAATAAATAGATTAATCTGGGTACCTATTTACACAAATTGTAATTAAAATTTTTAAAACAAATTGTAAACATTGATGCATACAGTAATAAGATTTTAAATGTTCCTTACGGAGAATATATTTGTTATTTACATTAATACTATGTTGGCTTCTGAAACATGGAAACCGAATCGATTTAACAACATTTAATATTTAATAAATATATGTCTTAACCCTTAGCTCCTACGGCGGTACCTCCAGCTTGTTTGTCAATTTGTTCTTTTTCCAGTTGCTTGCCAAGGTATTCCCTAGAATAAAACACATTTTTTACTGGATAACAAGTTTAAAAAAATCTTTTAATATATAATGTCTACGAAAATCAATTACTGATACTTCGGGTACATTATCCATAACATAAAGACGTTAAGGCAAAAAAAAAACTGTCATACTCAAATTAAAAATCATCTATGTATGGGTGACTCCCTGCAGAACTTAAGCTCGCCCATATAAAGAAAGATTTTTTTTCTAATATGACAATTATATTTCTGCTTGTCTTTACGTAAGCAATAGATCATAATATTATGCCCAAAATATCCGATTTTACCGAACCTTATATATGTGTATGGTGATTAGTGAGTAAAGGAGAATTAGGTATGTCCATACAATAACAGTTCCAAAACTGGCCACAATGGCGCTAGAGTCAGAAGAGGGTATGATATGAAGTTAGCAATAAGAAATGGAGTGCAGTTAGTTGAGAGTTAGTAATGGTTATTTATTTATCTCAACTAACTTCACTCTCACATTTTCCTACTTTGGTCAGACACTTTTTAGCTTTTCTGCCTTAGAGAGATAGTCCTCCTTTCCTCTACCATCCATATATAGGTTATAAAAATGTGATGATTTCATGTTGATTAAAAAATACGAATTGTCTATGGATAAGTTACGAGCTGTCACATGCAAAATGTTTCACTTCATATGAGTTTTTGTAAACTCACCAGTTGTGGACCATTAATTTTTGAACAGCGAGCAGGGCCTCGTATCTTACATTAGGGTCTTCGTGGCTCAGCAGGTACATGACGCGTTGCTTGCCTCCCAGTTGTTCAATAATGCTGTAAATAATATTTTTATAAACTCAATATATTCATGATAATTGCTGTAGAATTATTAACTTTCAGAATGTTTCTATTAACTATTAACTTTCATTGGATTAATAAACACAAAAAAAAGTTAAGAAAATGTACAGGTTTAAAAAGACTGGCAACACTCGTGTGAGGTGCACTGACCGGGATCCTCTTCTTTCGCATAATTTTATTTGTCATAATTTCATTTGGCATACCTCACTTGGCATAATTTTATTACGCATAATATTACTTTGGCATAATGGTTTCTTGGCATACTACATCATTAGGCATAAATATCATTTAGACTAATATTGTTTGTCCAAATTTAATGAGGCATAACTCGTAAGGCATAATTTTTCTTGTCATAATAATACTTTGGCATAATTGTTTTTTGGCATAAACTCGTTAAGCATATTTTTTTTCATAATAAATTCAAGGCATTCTGTCATAAGGCACAAATATGCATAAAACGGAACGACATAATGAAAACACGGTTAAGGTAATTAAACGCATATTTATGAAACATTAAAAGCAGGTATTACACTCATTATACCTAGTGTAACATGTGTAATAGTAGGTTAAGTTGCGGCGGTGTGGCACTTGGGGCCACCCGTAAGCCGTTAACATGTTGAAAATATTAAATACGAAAGGTTATTAATGCGAAAACAAAACTTACTGTTTCCTTAAGTGCATTGGGCTCGTGGTTATGGCTCGGCATATTCTTAGATAGCAGTTCGTGTTTTTTGTCCGAGTTTAATTTCGTAATCAGTCGAAAATTACAATTGTAATTGTTATTTCGTCTTAACTCGTACACCCAGTAGAATTTATCATTCATTATTATGTGAAATGCTACAAAGATGTATGCGTAAATATAATAGTACGCTTAAAATATCGTTATGCGTAAATATATTTATGCTTTTTAATATTATGCATAAAAATATTATTCTTAATTAATATTATGCCACAGAATAAATAATAGTACCTAGAGGTACAGAAGAACCACTCCGACAAATGGTTAGAAGAAATAGGGACTCTTTCTGCGATGCGATAAGGTTCAATTCAGCTAACACAACGCTTGATTACCTACGATTATATTTACCTAGAAGTTGCGTCTCTTTCTATCGCGTAATTCTTATCCTTTCTAATGACATTAGGGTTGTCTCATTTTAGAAAATTATTAACCGACTTCCAAAAAAGGAGGCGGTTATACGTATTATATATATATTTTTTCTTAATATTTAATTACAACTTTTTTTACCTACTTTCTAGTACCTACCTACTGTACTTTACAGAACAAATTGCTTTCCAAATAAACCTAAGGTAGGTGTTAATAGTACTGTAATAATTTGATGACCTCTGTGGCTCAGTTGGTTGAGCGTGTTGGTGCTCAAGCCGGGGGTCGCGGGTTCAAATCCCGTCGAAGGAACAAAGAGTTTTTCTGTGTTCCTGGGTCATGGGTGTGTATTAAATATATGTATAATATAATAAAAATCTTAAATAAGTGTTAAATATATTTCCGTTGTCTGGTACCCGTAACACAAGTTCTTCGAGAACTTACCACGGGATCAGATGGACGTGGTGTGAAGCGTCCATAGATATTATTATTATTATTATAATAAATTTGCGCATACCTATAAGTATATACATACTTATGCGTAAACGTAAGCATTTTTTATACCTTCACGGCCTGATATTACTCGAAGAAGTTAAATCACGCCGCCTTATTTTTATTTATATATTTTACTACTAGGTACTACTAGGTACTTTTGTCAATAAATGATTCTTCAAATCGTATCACATTGGAATAACATAAGACGCGAACAGATAGTTCAAGTGGACTGTGGAGCCAACACCTAAACACTAAATATTGGTTATCAAGTAATTGCAGTAGCAGTAGTAGCTCAAACTATATTTTTAAATATTGTTATACATTATGTTATATGGTATTATAGTTATAGCTGGCCGGGTGATTTTTACCTAACTTACACAGTACCTATCGTAATATTATATGCACAGATTGTAAGGTATTAATTCCAATCCATAAAACATTGCGGCGAACAAATCTCACGCATACGTCGCTCACTGCTCGTGCGCGAGTCCCTCGTAATTGGCCCGTTTAAGGAGGCCGCCGCACGTACTTACATTTTTAATACCTACACGGGGAGTGGGACAGGCCTGATTATGCGTAAAAAAATATATGCCTTACATTCTTAATTCTTAATTCTAAAATCTTAAATATTATTCTTAATTAATATTATGCGTAAAAAAATATATGCCTTACAATAAGTATGCCTAACAATTATTATGCTTTTAGTAATTATGCGAAAAAAAATTATGCTAAGAAAGTTATGACAACTGAATATTATGCGAAACTACTATTAGGTCAAATGAAATTATGCCAAGTAAAATTATGACACATGATTTTATGCGAAAAAATAGGGAACCGCACTGACCATCATGCCTTAAGTCTGCGGTTGCACTGTAAAAAAAAACACTCACTGTTTTCCGCGCGGGTAGTGTCGCACGTACTCGCCGACATCGTAGCACGCGACGGCCAACACGACGGGGTCGCGACTCTTCTCCAGCAGATGGACCAGCGTGCGCAGCAGTTCCTGCCCACGCTCGTTCAGCCGTGCGGCGTTCTCACGCCAGAACTTGGCTGACTTGTGCACCGGCGACCATTCCAGACTGAAAGAATGATATAGTAAAATTTATGAATAAACGGAAGATAAATGGATTTGTATTAAAAGAAAATAAGTCTATTATCTATGTTTTTATGTATCTTCGGTATCACAGTATATTTACATTCTAAATTCAAAAATGTCATAGCACTATGTATTGCTATTTTAAAACTTTGGCCTGTCCTGTCTCAGGGCAGATTTTGATACCGAAAACGCTATTTTTCACTTTTAAAACATTTCGTTGTTTAAAAAGAGCGCAATTTCATTACTTACCGTCCGCTCTTAACCTCAGTAGCATATTGGTCGAAGGAGCTAAGATCCTGGACCGAGGTTTGAAGCCGCTCATTGAGGTAGTCTACGTCATTCATGATGTCTTCATCATCGGAGCGCTTCTGCTCGAGGATCGACAGCTGTTTCAACACCTTGCACTGTACCATAGCAATGCAGTGCTCCTTGGCGACCTTAAAAACAATAAATATATGAAGTGATTTATAAAATAAAAAATATGAAACTTTATAGATAACCTCAAAAAAAAATTAGATTTAGGTAGTTAGGACAAAGAGTATTACAAAGAGTATTATAGCAAGTTGATAAGAATCGACATTTTTTTTTCTACATCAAAGACAATATTTTGCACTTGAGTGAATATAATATATTTGTATGATATAGTATTTGGTGACACACTACCTGTTGATCTTCAGGTTTCTCAATCAAGTTCCTGAATACGGCGAGGACGATGCGGGTGACCTTCTCCTTGACGGAGTCGCTGAGGATATCGGCGAGGATGGGAATAGCGTTGAACTTGTTCATCTTCTCGGCGAGCAGTGGATTGAATGTCAGCACCCATAGACAAAATACAAGTTGGTATTGCACCTGGAAAATAAAGAAAGTAAATTATGAAGTTTTTCTTACTAAGATGTAACTTTTATAAACCGAAAACAATTCTTTCAAGTTTCATATAGTTTAGATTTTTTTAAAGCTATAGAATCTTTCGTCTATGTACACTCAAATCTTTTTAACTACACAACTGATTTCAATGTTATTTTCATGAGGAGACAGAGATGAGATAATGGTTTGTAAAATATATCTTATGTAAAATTTTTATGTGATTTTATTAAGAAACGAAATTTAATATGGACTGATCAGCAGGAAAACTCTAGTAGCTTAGTAGGTAACTAGTAAAATTAAATATAATATTTTTACCTGGAAGTTCACTCTCGAGGCAAGAATGGAAAGCAGAGTGGAAATGCCATCGACAGACAAGAACGCGAAACGGTACTCGTCAATACGCAGCATCATTTGCAGGCAGCGAGCCACGGACTGGATGTAGTCATTGTTCTGATAAAATAGAGAATTAATGATAGATTAATTTGTCTAGTGTCATAAACATTTATAAACTAACGGGGACTAGGTTAGGACTATCTAGCTCTTTCTGTGTGCTAATTTTATAACATGGTTTACCTTTTTACACACAATTATATTCTATAATATTTATCTTATATTAATTTCAAGTTTTATTACAACTGCTGATATAGACAAAATCTTACTTTTATTTTCATAATTTACCTCTATAAAACATTATTTTTAAAATACTACCTTTATTATTATTATAGTATGTAAGCACACTAGCAGATAAAAGCTGATGCGTGTGTATCACACGATATAAAGTTTGTCCAGTTTTTTTTGTTATGAATTAACTGTGGGTGCCATTATTACAGTCTCAGGTAGATTGTTCCACCACTCTATTTGGTAAGAAGTGCTATAATGGATTGCTGTTATGGGTTATTCTCCATAGTTTAAGTGGTGTCTGTCCTCTAAGATGACAATTTTTATTAAAGGCAAACAGGTACCTTCTAGAAATATCATACAGTAAATAGTATAACATTAATCGCAGATGTAAGTGGGGACATATTTATAAGGCATTAAGTTTTGTTCAACAGCAGAAGCACAACGGTAAATTGCGTTGCAATATATAAAGCTACTACTCGAGGGTTACGGGATAGTTAGTCGAAGCATGCAAAAATTATTATTTAGATATTATTTACAAACAATGACATAGACATTTTAGTTACATTTCAACGTTTTTGCCCAACATCATGTGCCGCTGTTGTGGCAACACATAATACCTTATGACTGAGCAGCAATTCCTCATGGGACTTAAGCTCATCGAAAGAAGTGTAAAGACTGGAATATTTTTCGTGTCCGTTAGCGGCCTTATCGCCATCCTTTTCTTTGGGTTTCGAGTGCTTATCGGAGAAATGTTGTTTCTCATGCTCCAACATAACCTGCTCGGCATGCTCTAAATCGGCAGACATTTTCTCCGCCTTGCCAGAAAACAAACTTCTTAGTCATATTCTTCTTATCATACTTGACTTCATTTGTTCACAATAATTAATATGTAGTATGCAGATACACAAAACAGTAAAAACATAATATAAAACTTATAAAAAAATTATAAAAATTACATAAATGAGCATTGTGCAACTTCTGAATACAGATTCTAGTTTTCACATGTTGACTTAAATTACTTAAATTAGTATTAAACAATATTTTTAGACTGAAATAGCTTTGCAAATATGTATTATTATTTGTAATTCTATAATCTGCTTAGACTTATAATACAATATTTTGTTAAAAACATAACAATCCAATATAAACATTTTTGACCTTTAAACATTGTTTTATTTTTAAATGCTACTGTACTTGTGAGTTAAGTGCCAACAAGAGAAAAATATTTTTTGATTTCACATGGACCAAGTAATTGGAACACACAGACTATTCTTACTACCTTCAGTTATTACAGTCAACCTTGCATGCATTTAATTATAATTAGTAATTTAAATATTATAAAAATTAAACCATGCATAAACTGTGCTTTTGCAATTATAACCCATGCCATGTTGATACATTTTATATGATATAATTATTATCACCTTTAAATATAAATAATAATAATAATAATAGAATAGAATAGCCTATTATATTTATATTTGTAATAATATAAAATGCACATTTCTGTAAAATTGTTAGTTAAAATTTATATTATTATAAATAGAAACTTACATTCATTTTCAGTTGGTCCTTAAGCCAAGACAGATAGAAATGTAAATCACTCTTGTCCATCAACTGGGGATGCCAGCAAGCCAGCTTGGCAATTATACGAGCAGTCATGTGCTGGACAAACTCGTCTTGACGGTTGAGCAGGCTGAGGAATGGCTGCCAGACGTTACCATGTTTTGCATTTCGGAAAATTTTCACCCTCGACTTGTCCTCCTAAAAATAGGATATTAGTGTTACAATTATACAAATAAATCAATTATATTATGATTAACTAGATGTTGCCAGCGGCTTCGCCAGTGTAAGTATAGTATCCCTCAGGAACACTGTACTTTTTCGGGATAAAAAGTAGCCTATATTTTAATCCAGAGCCTAAACTACTACCATACCAAATTTCATTGAAATCAGTTCAGTAGTTTTAGCGTGAAAGAGTAACAAACATCCATCTATCCATACATCCATTCATCCTCACAAACTTTCACATTTATAATAGTAGGATAATATTTTTAATATTATGTGCAAGCACATGAAATAAATTATATTATTAATATAATTGATTTGCTTTTTTAATATTTTTGTATAGATGAACATTCTTATGAATGGGCTCATTGATGAATTGTTATTTTTATTGATTTTTAAATATTATAGCACTAGAGTCTAGACTACCCAAAGAGACTACCTCTCAATAATAACAATAGTAGTGTTGAATACTATTAAGGAAACATAATAATAATTACATTAAATTAAAAACACTACTGTAACTAAAACTCTCCTACTACCAGAAACTTAATTTAAAAAAAAGATACAAATCTACTTTTGTTTCGGAAGTTTAATTCAATAAATTATTATTATTAAGATATTGACTTACCGACAAGATGTCATCAATCAATACAAGGACATACTGGATGGTGTTGTCTTTGCTGATATGAGTGATGAGGTTCAGGAACACTTCAGCACAAGCCTCGGGATTCTTGTCAGGCAAATCTTTCTGGCCCCTCTGATCCAAGTTGACAATAAAATCGTGGTCGCGCTGGGTAATCATTTGAGATCTGTAAGATTGATTAATAGTTATAGCTTGGGTGGACAAACCCATAACGACACAATACAAAAAATATTACACACTTACTGAAGATATGATTGCCATTTTATTTGGCTTTGCCGGATCTCACTGGCTCTGATCTGAAGAACGCTGGTGGCAGCAATCATATCTAAAATAAACAACGTTTGGATTAAAAATAAGAAGTCATAAAAATAACATTTATACCATTATAATATTATCTTGTTATAGCCCTTACCGATTTTTTCGTCACCCATTAGCTTGCTCACATTTTCCTCGTTTAAATCAGCCATTTTGGCTATGATTTTATACGAAATTTACAAATCAGAAAGAAACAGATTTGAGAAAACTATTTCTTCAGAAATCAGTATTTCGCATGACAGAAGCCTCAGCTGAGAGGTCTTGTGACTATTTTGTAAAGTGAAGTTAGTTACATAATATAGAAATATATCGCTCACCTTCTCTAACATACGCCTTAAAAGCTGCAAAAGAAAGAGATGAAGAATTATTTTATTGATTGTCTACACTGCAAAATAGACAGTTTAACAACTTTCAGAAAAAAAAAGTAAAAAAACTGAACTATTTATTAAAATTTTAATATTTGTACTATGTACCTACGTAGCTATTGTATTTTGTGGTGAGAAGGATTAAATCAAACTTAAAAGTCAAAGTCAAAGTCAAAAATTTTTATTCAATGTTGGTATTTTTATACACTTATTGAACGTCGGTATACATGATGCCTACCACCGGTTCGGGAACTAGCCCGGCGAGAAGAACCGGCGTAAGAAACTCGCGCGGGGCCATCTTTTACCAAAAAGATGGAAAATTGTTCTTTTAAAATAAAAAAATGTATAACAATGTTATGACTAAAACTATATAACTAGAATACAATAGTATATGGAAGTAGCCTTGCAGGGGGCCACCTCATTCCCAAGGTGTGCTATCATTCATGAAATCATTAAGTTTATAATAAGCTTTACTACACAAACGTTCTTTGATTACTTTTTTAAATTTATTGGTTGAAAAATTTTGAACGTTTTCTGGGATCCTATTGTATATACGTATACATTGGCCTTTAAACGAATTCTTTACTTTACTAAGTCTAGTCACTGGTACATCAAGCTTATTCTTATTTCGAGTATTTCTATTGTGGTTGTCACTTTTTTTTTTGAATAGGCTTACATTTTTTTTAACATATAGTACATTTGATAGAATATACTGAGAAGCTACAGTTAAGATCCCAGTTTCCTTAAACTTATCTCTTAATGAAGTGTTGGGGGCCAGCTTGTAGATTGCCCGAACAGCTCGCTTCTGCAGCACAAAGATAGTATTTATATCTGCAGCATTGCCCCATAGCAGAATGCCATAGGACATTATACTGTGGAAGTAACTAAAATACACAAGCCTTGCTGTGTTTTCGTCTGCAAAATGTCTTATTTTACTTACTGCAAATACTGCTGAACTAAGTCTGTCGGCCAATCCAGCAATATGAGGGCCCCACTGAAGTTTCGCGTCTAATGTAATACCTAAAAAGACGGCTGTATCTACTAGTTCCATACCTTCCCCATTTAATAGCACATTGGTTTTAGTTTGCCTTACATTCGGCAACGTGAACTTTATACATTTAGTTTTTTTGCTATTTAACAAAAGATTATTGACACTAAACCAGTGTACTATTTTTAGAAGAGCATTATTTACTTCGTCATAACACGAGTTTTGGCGATTAATATTAAAAGTAAGTGACGTATCATCGGCAAATAAAACTAAATGTTTAATACATATTTCGTTTTTTTTCAGATATATAACAAATTCCTGATTTGGCACATATTATATATTATTAACGTGTGCGTTAAAATAATAATTTATTTTAATTTAAATCATAATTAATGTAGTGTGTTTTTTCCGGTTGAAAATTTATCTTTTAAACTTTTTTTTATGCAATTAAATATTAAAAAACTATGCAATGTCGTTTTACTTCCATATTTTGGCCTTCGTCGTTAGCTGAGAAAATTTAAAAGGTAGATAAATCCAAAGAAATGACATTTCAAAATCTGACAGAAAACAGGTGATCTGTCAAAACTCAAATCATTTCGCATACGTATGTACGAAGTTCACACTGTGATGCTATGAAACAAAAAATAAAAATTGTTTTCAAAATACCTATGTACTCTGAAACACAAAATATTATGGTATTATTACAACTAAATTAATTATTAATCATACTATAAAATTATAGAATAATAATTTTGTAAATTAGAAACATAGGTATTACTTTAGCATTAAATATATTGGATAAGATTAATAACTTACGATTATACTTCTCAGGATCCATTTCCGTCGGTTTTGAATCTATTTTTACAACATTAATATTAACTAAATAATCATAAAGGATCACAAATTTTTTGCTTTAGTTCATCGTAGTGTATTATTTATTGTTTTGCAGGAATGTGTATAGAAAAATAATCTGAGTTTGCACTTGTGGTTTTGTGAACTTGTGACACATTCTGCTAAAAATAATTTTTGGGAAGTGGCCAGTTCTTTTGTCATGACTAGTCTAACAGATAATAATTGTCAAAGTAATGACCTCAATAACACACATCCTATGGAAATTGATTTGAAGTTTCCTCTAGTTAATTCAATGCAAATGCTATTTACTGGATGCTTTAATGGAATGGGAGTTGAAGTAAAATCATTTGATGAGATTAGCTTCTTGTATCACATGGGATGTTTCGGAAAAGGCAGCGCATCCAGGTCTCAGCCTTCCATGATACACACGGATGAACGACCATGCATAATGCGTAAGAGACAGTTTCAAAAAAGGAATTATTGGTACAAAAAACTGTTGAGCTCACAACATAATAAAGATGGAGATTTATTTTTTAAACATGTTGATGAACTCATGTCCAAGTTAAACCGTGATAGCAAAGAGAAGTCTGCTAGAGAAGTGATTGATTTAGTTTCAACTGATGAGGAAGAAGAGTCTTTAGAAGAGTGTAGTTTGAACAGTCAATTGGACTATAATTTTATAAATAAGGAAAATGTAGCAGTTATAGTGCCAAACAGTGATTCGGAAGACGATGATTACTTTTCCACTATGAAGCCAAAAAGTTGTCTGAATAAAGTGAAATTGGAGGAAAAGCTCATGTTAACATTACAGGAATCATTCTACCTTGTCTATGTATTGGAATGTTTACAAGTTTTAAATTTAGAAAACAAAATTATGAATACACAAAAATGTTGGGATTTGTTTTGTGAAACAGAAGACTATTTTATAGAAAAGTATGTTGTGTACCATTATCTGAGGTCTAAGGGATATGTGGTGAAACCAGGAATCAAATTTGGTGGAGATTACTGTAAGGATATATACACTTTCTTTAGTTAATATACAATTCAGTCACTTTCTTTCCTGTTTGCTCAGATAATTTGAACTACTCAACATAATATTTGAATGCAGTCTTTAGCAACTGATGGAATGGTTTAAGAGTTCATATTATGTATAATACATTGCATTCTGTGTTAGGGCAATTATAGTTATACATAATTCTTATTTTAGTTATGTTGCTTACAAATCTATTTCACTCCTATATACCTTTATAATTGAACTCATATCTTCACATTTAACTGTGGGAGAGCCACACTTTGGCATGAATGGGCCTGCTTGACCGGATAAATACCACAACCTCACAGAAAACCAGCATGAAGTTATGCTTGCATTGTGTTTCGCCGAGTGAGTGAGTTTACTGTAGGCCCATATACCAGGTTTGTGATTTTAACCCATTCGCTGCGGCGGACGCCCATCGGCGTCTTTGGGCGTCACATTCAGATGCGGCATACGCCCATCGGCGTCTTTTTTTAGTAGCTTATATTTTGGCTAAAATAAATTATAAAAGTTTATACCTGCAATATATGCTCAAGTTTTGAAAATACAATAAGATAATGCACGCCGTTTCAACAAATTCAACTTTCTGCAAAATTGCCAATTCCTTTTTAGATGCGGAAGACGCCTGAAGGCGTTTTCCAGCTATTGACAACCTTTGGTTTTAATAAAATTTTCTTAAAATTTTCAGCCAACTGTAATACCATAAACATCTATAATAGTATGTAATATTGTTATAGCTATATTCTATACTATATACCTACATATAAGAGGTAACGCCCGGGCTGTGACTGATTGACTACTGACTGATCTATCAATTAAACGCCAAAACTACTGGATCTAAAAATCGTGAAATTTGGAACATAGGTTATTCTTATAAATTAGGCGAGAATAGAAGTAGGTAAGGATATTAAATTACGAAAAAAGCACTAAATATGTTTTAATTCAAAATGGCGGACACGATTTTTTTTAAATACCGACATGGGTACAATTTTCAAGGTTTATGGGGATGCTGATTACAAAATTAAGATTCATTATTGAATCCAAGATGGCGGACACGATTTTTTCTAAATTACCGACATGGGTGTCAATTTCAAGGTTTATATAGGCGTGCTGATTACGGAATTAACACTCATTTTTAATCAAAGATACGGGCCCGAGTTGGTAAAAAATACCAACATGGGTTTGAGATTTCTGGGTTCATGGGGTGCTGAATACGAAAATACCACTAATTTTTTAATCCAAGATGAGAATTTACTATAGTTTTTAAGTTTGTGTGGGTAAAATAAACATAATTTTCTGTAACAGGCCGAAATCCACGATGCCGCGGGCAAATACAAAGACATCAATGGAACCAATTTCATTCATAGCCAATGCTTAGCTTTAGTCAATGAACATTTTTTTTTTTTTTTTTTTTTTATGAAATTTGGGGGCAAACGAGCAAACGGGTCACCTGATGGAAAGCAACTTCCGTCGCCCATGGACACTCGCAGCATCAGAAGAGCTGCAAGTGCGTTGCCGGCCTTTTAAGAGGGAATAGGGTAATAGGGGAGGGTAGGGAAGGGAATAGGGTAGGGGATTGGGCCTCCGGTAAACTCACTCACTCGGCGAAACACAGCGCAAACGCTGTTTCACGCCGGTTTTCTGTGAGCCCGTGGTATTTCTCCGGTCGAGCCGGCCCATTCATGCCGAAGCATGGCTCTACCACGTAAAATACATTCTTCATTCCACGGCTCTACATTTGTAGTTGCGAAAAGTCCAAAAAATATTCCGAACATATCGGAGTAGTAAATGAGTTTTTTAACGCCACCTGAAGGAAAAGAATTTGAAGTATTTAAAATAAAAGCAATTTCCTCAGATAAAAACATATAATGCTTTGTCTTAATGAATGAACACTTTTGAACATTTTTGAAATGAACAACATATCACATTACACATACATAAAAACTTAAATCTAGGTAAGAATTAAGTTTAATTTATCTCAAAATTAAATACAATGATGTTATACGATATATTTTATAAAAAAAGATAGAAACAAAAAATATGCATATATTATATAATATATTCCCTACTACCTCAAATCTCAAAAAAAAGTCATAATATTATCATAATTATATTCAGGTTATAAAAAATATTATTTAAAAAGTTGATATTAATATTATACTCCGGTAAATTTAGACATGAAAATAGGGGTCAAATAACAAAAAATCCGACAGAGCCAAATTTTGGTAGAGATCTTGGGTTTACCCTAAAATATAAAAATTTAAAAGTCCCCATGAATCCCATGTGAGCTAATAAAGTTATGCGAGGTCAAAGGTCAACATTTCAGGTTTTTTGATTTTTTTTTCGAAAACGGTACTTAAATTTTATCAAAAAAATACTGCAGTCTAAAATTGTAGATCTCAAAATTCTCTACAAAAATGGTCTTAATGATTTTTTCTCTAAGTATCATTGTTCCTGAGATATCGTGATTGTAAGTATCACGTTCTACATTATATGCACATAATTAGACGGGTCGCGCTAGGCGTATTCGAGGTGGTAAGTGGAAAAAATTCTAAAGTCGCTGAATTTTTGTGTGTTGATAAAGTAGTCCCTGGGGAGCTTATCATTAAGTTTTGTGCCATTTCTGCCCACTGCGTTTTCAGCAATTCCATTATTTGTGGTTGATTTTTTTATATGGCTATAAAAGTGGCAATATTGATTTAAAGTTTAAAATATTAATGGTATCTTAACTGGGACAGCTTCCAGAGTATGGAGACTTAATTTGCGTCGTTTTCGTCCAGTAAAAAATGACTTACGGTCATTTTTTGAAAACAGTACCGGCAAAAATTCTAAAGTGTGATAAACGACTATTTTCTGTTTAAGACCACTAAAATAGGCCTAATTTCAAATTTTGTGCCACATTAAGCGACTGCGATTCGAGAAATTAAGTTTTTTAGATTCCCTAAGCTAAAAGCGCTCCAAAAACACATAATCGTTAAATAAAGTTCACGTATTCAATATTATTAAGTCATAAAGAATCTATATTCCAAGTTTGTGCCTTTTTCATGGAGGGTTTAAATAATAAAATGCAAAAATAATATTATTATAATATGCGGTCGAAGTATTGTGGAATATTCGCACTACAACATACACATTACACATATATACGTAAATGTGTGTGATAAAATGTCATTCATTCGACTACATTTCAAAATTTTTATATAATTTCGCATAATTTACAGCGATTACAAAATTTAAACTTGCTTTTGCCCGCAACTTTGTTTGCGTAGCACGAATGATGAAGCTGAATGTAATTGTCGCCTGATTTTATACAATACATAAATGCACAATAAAATTTGTTATCCAATAGGCTTCCACATGAAACTTCGGTTATCTAACACCAAAAAAATTACAATTACAAATACCTAATTTTAGTTCTTGAAATTAGTCGTTTAACCGAATAGTCTCTTCAGCTACATCATACTTATTGTATATATGGTATTATTTAATAAAAAATAAATAAATAATTTCAACGCTTGAATTTTATACGTAGGTTGCTGAATACATGTTTCTAATACTCGTGGTTAAGGACTTATTTATTAGGTTATTAATTGATTGTAATAATTTATATAATTAAATACATTTTACAAACCAACAAAATAATTTTTGTGTATATTGTTATTCATCCCGTTGACAATTTTATATCTAGGGGCACGGCAGAGCCCCGCCAAGTCAAGCCTAGTGAAACATCAGAGCACTACGTACGAATGTGGACCGATCCTTGTACTGCTTTTCGATATATGTTTACTATGTTTAGCATTAATTTATAATAATGTTAGTCTTATAAAATAATTGATTTATAATACCTAACGTTAGTCTTAATTTAATTTGTAATTTTATTATAATTTTTAATTAGTATTATAAAAAGCATTAATTTGTTAAACTGGAAATAAAAGATTTTTTATTTTTGAATTTTTATTTATTTATTATTGCTTGTTAGTTTTATGTTAAAACTAGCTGATGCCCGCATTTCCGCCCGCGTAGGTACAGTAAGTAGTATTAGAGGCTATGATTTTTTTATCTTTAAGTTATTTTGTTTTTTGTATAACTGACCTTTGAATTATATCAATTTTAAACTTTGCTTGCCTTTTTGGGAACACTCCTTGACTTTTTATTTTTTAATGTCTCACGTTACGCAGCCACGGAAAAATTAACCACAAATAATCGAATTGCTGAAAAGGCAATAGGCAGACATGGCACAAAACTTAATTATTAACTCCCTAGGGACTACTCTATCAACTACATATAGGTACAGAAAAAATTCAGCAACATTAGAATTTTTCCACTTCCCACTAAAAAACAGCTAGCGCGATCCGTCTAATAAGTCAAAATGCATAGCTTGAGCGTTTCATTACTTCATGAGCTTTTGTATAAGGTACACCCTACACTAGCAATATTCGAGCGTCGTCGTTGTGCCAGAACATTGTGTTCTCTAACAGAAAAGCTATGAACAGTGACTAAAATATTTTTTATCTTAAGCCTATTTTCTACTTTACGAGTAGTGTAGTAAATTCAAGCTTTATAGAGTTAGAGAACGTAAAGTGGAGTCAGAAGGTTCTAGACAAGATCTGAAGACATTTTTTATTGGCGAGTCATAATATTATGGTCTCGTCTTGGCATCGTTAAACATGAAATAAATTTAAAATTTAAATTATAAATTATAAATTTCGCATTTAGAAAATTATTACTTGTCAAGTTGTCACATAAATTGTCATTTCATTTTGTCGTATTAATATGAATCTTGGGCCCCTCCCCGCGTGGCGAGAGGCCCGCACCCCGAATTCGCCATTGATACATGATAAAAGTTGGCTTTTTACATTCTAATAAAAAATCCCGCGGATAAACATGGTTAAACTTATAGAAAGTGTTTTGTAACACCATAATCATCATATAGATATGAACTCTACTAACTAAAAGTTTCATTAGTAGTTTTTATAGCAAGTTTGAGGAAAAAAAATGGAATATCTTTATACGAAATTGCCGAATGTGGCACATCTTTCTTACAGACTCAGATATTAACACTCTAAACAGTTTTTTAAGATTTGTCAGACATTAGAATAGTTGTGGGTCTGGTGGGACCATGTTTTATATAGTAGCCGAATACCAGGAAACCCCTGGTTGGATACGACTCAAACTGCATATGTGCATCGGTTACTCTTTCCTTAATATCGTGAAAGTAAGATTTTTAGCTTTAATTTACTTTTGGGCCAATATCCATGAAAGACACAAAAACCTAAATTGCTACAAACGCAGCCATCCAAAATGGCACAAAATCAAATTTTAGACTAAGAAGAATGTCCGGAAACTATATGCAAAAAATAAAAGACTTTAGAATTTTTGCACCCTCAAAACTTATCCAGACCCGTCTAGATATTTGCTACATATATACATACTAGCTGTCCCAGCGAACTTCGTACCGCCTTAGAATTAAATTTGTTAACGTATTGACAGCAGCGCCACCTATTGGGTCCAATTGCAAATCTAAACCATTCTTGAATCCACTTGAACAAACACAAAAAAAAATCATTAAAATCTGTCCAATATGAATAATTTTCCCCGTTTTTTGTAAAATTTTTCACTGATGCTTCGTTCCTATTTGTTGCAGGTTAATGTTATATAGCTTAAATATTTCCTCGACAAATGGACTATCTAACACGAAAATAATTTTTCAAATCAATCAGTTCCTGAGATCAGCGTGTACAAACAGACAACGGAAGCCCTCAAAGATGAATAATTTTATTTTTTCCACATTTTCCACTGATTCTTCGCTCCTACTAGTCGCAGCGTGATGTTATATAGCCTAAAGCCTTCCTCGACAAATGGAGTATCTAACACATTTTTTTTTAATCGATCAAGCGGTTTCTGAGATCATCGCGTTCAAACAGACAACGGAACCCCCAAAGATGAAAAATTTTCCCCGTTTTTCCACATTTTCCACTGATTCTTCGTTCCTATTGGTCGCAGCGTGATGTTATATGGTCTTAAGCCTTCCTCGATAAATGGACTATACAACACAAAAATATTTTTTCAATTTGAACCAGTAGTTCCTGAGATTAGCGCGTTCAAACAGCAAAAATACAACGCGAGGATGAACAAGTCAGTACTTCAAAAGTAAGTCCACCTCGCACTAGAGCGCACTAGATATCTCAGTAACGGTGATAATTAGGGAAAAAAACATAAGAACCATTTTTGTAGATAATTTTGATATCTACAACTTCGTTCTGAAGTATTATTTGATAAAACTTACCGTTTTCGAGAAAAACCCAAAAAACCTGAAATGTTGACCTTTGACCCCGCATAACTTTGTAAGCTCATATGGGATTGATGGGGACTTTTAAATTTCAATTTATTAGGGCAAACCCAAGGTCTCCACCAATATTTGATTCTGTCGAAATTTGTGTTATTTCAATTGTCTAAATTAATCGGAGTATTAGCTATGTGTGATCTGCGTAATATGCTTACGGAAATTAAGAAAAGGTTTGCCACCCCTGTTATTAATTTGTTATGTTAATAATAATGATTATTTTTTTAATAGTGTGCTGAAAACGCCGATCGGCGTCTTATTATTACCCTTTGAGGTGCGGAAGACGCCCATCGGCGTCGCGACGAAAACCGTCCCCGCACCTGGGTAATAAGTGTAGTTTTTATTGCCGCATGGAATGGGTTAAGGACCAGGAACAAGGGCAGCGGTAATCGCTTACCATCAGGTGATCCGTCTGCTCGTTTCCTGGTTCATTACATAAAAAAAAAACATACACAATAAGATACTTATGTCTAAATTTTTTAAAAGAAGCAAGGCTATATTAACAATTTTTTCTTTTTAGTAATTTACAGAGAAGGTCCAGGAACAAATCATGCAGATTATATTGTAGTTGTAAAGTGTGGGAACTATGAATTTGATTGGATCTCAATTTTGGGTCATGTTCGTATGGCCAATACTACAGTAAAGGTGAGATTTTTACTATTGTAGGTACAACACTATTGGTGAAGCCTTTTATCGTTATTATTGGTATGTGCGTTGGTTGGGATTCTCGCTCTCCTTTCCACTCCTAAAAATCCTACCATATTATATCCCTTTCAAAATTAATCATGACGCTATTGGATATGTCTTAACTATTAAATTAAACCTCATTTAAAATTTAATATCTTAATTGCTTTAAAGTAAAAATATTTAAATATATTTTCTTTATTTACAGGAAGTAATAATAGCTGAAGTAGTGAAATCTTCCAAAGAAGAGATAAAGTTACCAAATGATCTTAGTGAATACTCTGTACGAGAAATAATCTTGACCAGAAACATTCCAGTGACAATAAATAATGATGATGAATAATCTATTTATTTGTATTTACATTGGTATTTTACACTGTTTGCTTTTAAGCTCGCTTAGTTGGTTTCTTTATTCCTGTACTCCTATAATGGCTTCTTTGGTTTAAATATTCTTCTGTGCATTCCTTTTTAAATTCTTCATTATTGTACCAACTTCCTAAGCATGATTTAAGAGCCGAGTTTTCTTTTCTACATGTAACAACCATAAACACCGAGGATTCCTTGCAACATTTATTAAAATTTGCAACTTCTTCAATACATTTTTCAGTTTTAGCTTTGTCCCTGATAAGTTTTGGGATCAAGACTTCCACTTCAACTTTTCTCAAGCTTTTATCGTCCGGGTCGCCTACAATATTAAAATTTGATTAAATAATCATTAATTACGGAGAAACTATAGGATATGGGAGGAATAAATATTATGACATTTAAAAAGTTGCACAACCTAAACCATGAGGTCCATCAGAAAATTTTTTTGGTAATACCGAAGTTTCAGGCATGATTATGTGTGGATTAAGATTGTAGCTACGGTTTAATTCATATAGTCAAATTAAATAAAATTAGTTTTATTTGCGATCGCTGATCGGCAATAGAATTTTTATTTGACATTGACAGTTGATTAGAATTGACATTAGAATTTTTTTTAAATTTATGGCGTCTGCTTATCACCATTTGCCAGTGTGAAGTATATTTTGATCAACGTACTTCTAAATCGTCAAGTTCATAGAGTATAAAGAGTAAAGGCTATTAGCAAGAGCAAAATTATATATCGTACCTTATCCCCCTATATGACACATGCCAATGAGAAAGAAAGAGATATCTAGTTGTGCGTTAGTTACAATTTTTGTAGACGGTTACAGGTTTTGAATATATTATGTAACCAACTTTAGACAGATCAGCTGTCTGAAGTTGCTTACAAGTTGCATTGCTCGTATTTATCAGCAACTTCATATGTAAATATATTCCCGTCCGCCAGTGAAGTCCCTAGTCGGCATTTTGTGTCGATAAAAATCAAAATGATGATGAAAATGTTAATCTTTTCATAGCATAAAATGAAGTCTCTTATTCCGCTTTATGTTTCCTTAGATCTTTTAAACTATTAAATGAATTTAAATACAGTTTGCAGCCAATAGATAGAATTATTAAAGTGGAATATTTATGCGTAATGATCTATGCACCTTTGTGATTTATAAATTATTATCAGTCGATGAAAAACGAATTTATGCAGTATTGTCTACAACAAACAGAAGTATGTTGGGGAAGCTAGTCTCTTGAACTATACACCCAAACACTATGCAGGCTATCGTCCAATCGACTTGTCAGTTCTATATCCTACTACTATTATAAACATGAAAGTTCGTGAGGATGGCTGGATGTATGGATGGATGTTTGTTACTCCTTCACGCAAAAACTATTGACCAGATTTCAATGAAATTTGGTATGGCAGTAGTTTAAGCTCTGGATTAAAACATAGGATACTTTTCCCTTGGATACAGCTGGTAAATATATAAACAGTAGCCGTATAGACTTTTTATGTCTTTATGCATTTCTCCCTTTAATTGGGGTACCTACGTGGAAAGATAAATATGAAAACAGGAAATTTTAATAGATATATTTATTATTTATTAACAATTGGACATCATTTATTAGCTTACACGTTACAACACCAAAAAGCTCTCAGATTGTCAGCATGGAGCTAAATATGTGAAGAAAATAGAGCACAGCAGTCCGTTTACGTGGGAGAGCCATGCTTTGGCACGAACGGTCCACCTGGACCAGATAAATACCACGGCCTCCGGGTACTCAAGGAGTAGTTGCGGATTTTCAGACCGGGATCGTACTTGTGACTCCTCCTATTGCGAGGTGGCGATAATCGCTCTCCATCTGGCGATCAGTCTGCCCGTTTTCTGGCCAATTAAAAAACTACATAGAAGTATCCTTGCAAAAGGCCACCTAATTCCCTGCAAAACCAAAAAGCAAAGTTAAATTTGAAAATTTGTGACATGTTTTTGTGATTATGTACAACCGTAACTCCATTATAATATACAGGAATTATTAATTAATAATTATAATAATTAAAATATACACCACACTATTTTATATTATATATTATCACTTAGTTTATATTTTGGATCTTACTAATTTGTATAATTGTATGGTGTTTGGTAAACATAAAGTAGGCAAAACATTTTTCTTTCAGATTATCATATTTTTCCTTTCGAAGGTTTATCGATATCCAAAACATCACTATGTAAATACACAACCTCTGAAATTTATACAAAATTTCTATTATATATTGTTGAAATCCGCATATAATGGACAATAAACACATTTATCTACAAGAATATAATAACTTCAGTGTAATTGCTTGTATTTATATAACCTGAAACAATTCTCAACATACTGGTGAAAAGTTAACACTTCTTCACTATTTTCTTTCCTCGCAGAGTGTGATTTACAGCCCTCCACCAAACGGGCCATATTAATTTGAGCACAGCTTTGTTTTCTAATAAGACTTTTTAATATAAACTGAGATTTTTACCATATAACACACTATAAATTCATGATTTGCTTCTTCTTCTTCTTGTATCATAATGCACACGTAAACAAATGACATTAGCTGTCAGTGGCTAACTTCAGGCCACATCTACTGCTACTAATTGAAAATGTCACTTATTGTTAAAGCAATAAAGTCGTAAATCCAACGTCTAAAATTGGACTCCAATTTGGACTCCAAATTGGAGCAACCTTCGAAAAAATACGTATAGACATAGAGATGGCTTTCTCTTTCACTCTTATTGGTTTTGCCTTTGATGTTTTGTGAGACAAATAGCTGCCTACGGCTTCGATTTTTGTTTTAGTTCTATGAAACTCCAATTTCTTTGGTCAAGTTCAAAGTCTAGTCAAAGTCTAAATAAATAGTCACGGTAGTCAATCAATCAGCCATTGCTACTTTAACTTGCTAATGCGCTGGGCGCTGGCTGCTAAACTTTAGTTCTGCTACGGATTTCCTCATTTCTGATTCTATCACGTTGAGAGACTCCGAGCATAGCCCTCTCCATAGCTCTTTGAGCCACACGAAGCTTTTGAATAATTCCCGTTGTGAATGACCACGTTTCGGCTCCATGTGTCATCGCCGGTAACACACACTGCTCGAAAACTTTTAAGTAATTGAAATTATTATTTTATAATTTTTTAGGATGGTCGGATGGTCCTTGCGTATGGCCCTATAAGTGTCATTTATTTAAAAATTTTGTCCACCATTCCGTCCAAAGCTTTGGTCCAAAGACTTCTAATTCCGTCATTAGTGTCAAGCATTTTTATTTTTCCTACAAGTCCGATTCTAGGCCGCGGCATTGGACTTGCGGGCTGGACGGTCAAGTTGCCACGAGCCCACGAAACGCCTTATCACCGTCCAGCCTGTAAATCCAATACCGCGACCTAGACTAGGACTTGTAAGCAAAAATAAAAATCGATTGACACTAATGACGGCCATTACTACCAATGTTGGATTTGCAGGCTGGACCGTGAGGCGTGAGTAAATCCAATGCCGCATACCTACTGGCTACTTGTATGCTAAATCGCCTTACTCACGGTTCAGCCTGCAAAAAATATAAATGATGGACGCTTTTGTTACTAATTATTTCAAGTTTGAATGGATCTATATAATACCATAATGGATAGAAAACTCCAAATTTTGTAATTGCTAAAAAGAACTGTACTACCTTAGTAATAGAGTGCACTCACAATGCACGTATCATAGAGGCAAATCCGAGCCGAGCAAGATAGCCAGAAGGGCCGTGTGTCTTGTTCCAACCAGAAAAATGTTGGTATTTATAAAAAGTAACTTGAAAAATCTTAGATAAAACGAGTGTAAGTACTTTATTATTTTTTTAATAAATGTTTATTACTTTAATAAATTCTAATTAAAAAAGTCAGAAATAGTCATATAATACTAAATAAATGCAGTTTATTTAATTCCTTTTCCTTTTTTTTTATTAGATGGTACCATTCGCAAAACAATAGATACGTCATACGCCATTACACATGTTTTACGCTGAATACCGGATAATATTCAAATTGAAAATAGTTTTTATTCTTACTTCCCGTATCTCGGTAACTATGTTTTTATTAATTATTTGATGATTTAACAGTCAAAATGGTGAAAAAATGTATTCGTCTTGTCGAAATTAAAGTTATGTTGGTTGCAATATTTCGTTCATTAGTAACATTAGTAAGTTAACTGTAATGTTATTCTAGTTATTCTAGTATAAAAGTGTTAACATTACAGCAACTGATGTTATTAAAAGTTATAACTGTACTACGTTTTGTTATAAAGTATAAACTAATGAGTAGCGAATCGCCTAGAATCGTAGTAACAGTACAGAAAAAAAACGTGTGTAGTCGAGTAAGGCCTTTAATGATAATATTCAGTGGCGGATTATCCTAAAGGCAAACTAGGCATGTGCCTAGGGGTGCCAGGGTACAAAGGGGCGCTCGAGCGGAATTGTAAAATAAATAAAAATATATATTTTTTGCACCAGTAAGTAAGCCACTTATTTACACATAACAAACTTACGTCTACAAATAACCTTGTATGTGGTACATGATCTCTGATTAAAGTTGATAAATACGACTGCAATGTTCGTCACGTTCGACCGCGAATGAGTATCGGATGTCGACGTCCTTGCTTTTAAAATTGCGGGGACGAAGATGCGGTGCGAGAGCTAAGCGGTCAGGTGCGAACACGGAATATAAAACACAGGAGGAAAGGGCACTTTCTTAATTCGTCTACCCCCCCCCCCCTCTCAGATCAGAGGCCAAATCTTGATTCTTCTGCTTGCGTCGCTAGTGCCAGAAGGTAGTCGCTTGGGTAGGAACTGTGATGATGCTGAACGGGCTCTAGTAAGTCGGTGTGGTGAAAGAGTGCCTGATCAATCAGATGAGGGTTCGACCGCCTGTCGCAGTGCGTTGCTGCTACTTGTGGTACCCATGAGGCTGACTGACTGACGTTGAGCGAGAGGTGAAGAGTGATGATGATCATGTCCAGGAAAAGGCGCCCCCCACCGCCCCGCCCCGACGCCACTACTGACAAGTTATCTACACTAATATTATAAAGAGGAAAACTTTGTTTGTATGTTTGTTTGTTTGTTTGTAATGAATAGGCTCAAAAAGTACTGGACCGATTTCAAAAATTCTTTCACCATCCGAAAGCTACATTATCCACGAGTAACATAGGCTATTTATTTTATTTTGGAAAAAAATAGGGTTCCGTAAGATATTTGGGTTTTTCGGACACCAGGTGTAAAAAATCAACCAGAAAAGTTACTTATTTTGCGTACGCTGGCTAAACTATAAAAGATAGAACCATAAAATGTTCTAATTAATTGTAGATCTTATAAATATATACAAAAAAGTCCGCGACACACTATACCTATCTATGTCGAGTGAGGCACAACAACCATTTTTTTATTTAGAAATCTTGAATTTTTTTTTGGACTATATTTAAACGCGTTTATTTTACTCATGCTATTAATCCTTATCAAAATAAATTATTTCATCACTAAGTACAGTTTATGTAGATAATATTTGGTCTTTGAATGATTAAAATTGGATGTTTGGTTTTGAAGTTATAGCGAAATTAAAATATTACGATTTCTGCTGCACGGCCCGTTGCGAAGTTGGTGTCACCAAGGCGGGGGTGCGCGTGCGGAGTTTAGATTATTGGGTAAATTTTTTGTTTTGTGTTCGTACTTCGTTGTAACTATGATGGATAGTTACTTGAATACCTATTTATTTAGTGTTTGTTGTATTGTTAGTCCTGAAGAGTATAGGTATTTCATACAATAAAAGTATACCCACCTACTTATTTCATTGAGTTTTAGTAGGTAGGTACCTATATTAATTTGTTTCTGTTTGTTTTGAATATTTGACTAAATTTCGCCCGTTTGGTAGAGGTTTAAAGACATTATGTAGTATTAGTATCAGTATTGTACCCGTGCGAAGCCGGGGTGGGTCACTAGTTTATAATATAGGGGCGTCGATGACATGTTTGCCTACGGCACTCTCAACGTTCAATCCGCCTCTGATAATATTATACAGTTTTTATAGATTTCCCAACAATGAAGAAATGCGTCAAAAATGGCTCAATAGTGTAAGTAAGACAGAGAATTACTTAAAAATCTATTACATATTAATGCAGCCGTCACTTCAAACCTTCATGATCTTACACTATCCAATCTCGTCGACAATAGCCTGTAATTCAGTGTTTCACAATATTGGCTTTGCAGTTTGTCTCAGTCAGTAGAAAATAGTATTGTCACCCTACTATAAAAAGAACACACGGCCTCTCCTCTAACCTCTCTCTCGGCTCACAGCACTCGGTCCAGTTGTCATTCCTACGTCCATGGTTTAATGTAATAATAGAAGTCTTTGGTAATAGTGCTGAGCTCTTTGAGTATATAACCACTAGAGAGAGTTTTAGCCAGCAAACGCGTGTCCTTTTTCTGCTTGTGTGCATTGTATTAGTGTATAATATCGATAAACTACTCGACTTTTTTGTGGTACCTATCGACGTTTGTAGATATTTTTATAATTCTGAATTTTTATTTTATAAACACATTTTAAGTTTTATGTCATCAGTTTATAATGTGTAAAACTCATTAAGTACCTTTTTAATTTAAGATATAGGTATTTGAAATTAACAAGATTTTATTAGATGTTTAAAAAATATTGTGTTCTTATAAGGTTTGTTTGTTTGCATGGGCTCCGAAAGTACTTGACCGATTTTGATGAAATTTTGCACATAATTATATAGAAAAGACCACATAGTCTACTTTTTTGCGGCACGGCATTTCTTTTAGCGCGCACGAAGGCGCGGGCAACATCTAGTTTTTATCATAAAAGCGTTTTCCCATTATCCGACACGATATCGGTAAATAATGCTGATAGCCGATACACAATAGCCAAAGGCGAGTAAAATGTATGAAATAATTAGTAGCATAATTGTTTCACACTATTCAGTCAATTGTGTATTTTAATTATAAAATAAGTACCTATTATGAGAAAACGTTTTAATAATAACTATTTACATTAAATAAAATTACTCCCTATATCTACCAATTGAAAGTTTACAATTCCTAACAATTCTGCACTATTGTAATAGAAATAGACCGTTCATAAATATTTTTAGCCGACTTTAAAAAAAAAGGTGCCGTGTTCGGCTGTATATAATATGTCACCGTAAAATTGTAAAAACCGTTCGATTGTAATATTACTAGAGATATTATATTATGTCGACAGATTGTCAAATAAAAATTTCTCCTTACAATAATTGTACGCATTATTTTTAGTTTTAATTATTATTATGAAAAAAAAAGAAAACAAATATGGCGGCGCGGGGCACTTGCCATTTAACCAATCGGCATGGTAAATATTACAATGTAACGAAAAATAACGTGTAAAATTGTAAGAAGTAATTTTTATTTGACAATCTGTCGACATTTTATAATATCTCTAGTAATATTACAATCTAACGGTTTTTAAAATTTTATGGCGACATATATTATACAGCGGAACACAGAACCTCCTCTTTATTAGTAAGTAAGCCTTAGTAATACCGACCCGATAATATATCCCGACGGACATATTATCAGGAATCTGGAAGGCCGGGGAAAATTTAGAGCATTGAAAATATAACTCTGGACTGATACAATAGAGCTGAAAATCGAACACACGAGTCTCATGTCAAATCTGACAACACAAAAATTTTGCGTTCGATTTCTTCTCTCTTTGTATTGTATTTGCATTTTTGATTAGCATCTAAATGGTAAATACATTGAGAGATTAGCTGAGTCAGTCAGATTATTCACTTGCTTGGGGGCCTAGCAGGAACAATTGTCAATTGCGTAAGCGTTACGTTATCGAAAGAGATTTGTATAAAAATTATGACAGCCCTCATACAATTGACATTCGATACCATTGCATTTACGCACCTGTCAATTGTTCCTGCTAAGCCCATATTTACAGGAATAAAAGTGCTTTTCTATCCGATATCAAACCGATAATGTGAAAGACCTATGTGTTTCATATATTTTACTTGCCCTTGCATGGCTATTGAATATCGATTACTGTATCGGCATTCGATACCGATATCGTATTCGATCTGGATCGGATAATGGAAAAATGCTCTTTGTGCATTTTAATTGGAAACTAAATAAAAAAAATTTGTTTAAGAAAGTATAATTATATTATTGTTATAAAATTAAAGTATAATTATATAACCGTTTAGTAAAAGTTTATTATCTTTATCGATAAACTCTTGTGTCAGTAGGGTACATCACTCAAAATACGCAGAAAAACAAAGCTTTTATTTTGCACAAATTATTACTCATTACGTGATATTCATCATTAAAGCGTGATATAGTACGAAAAAGGGTTCGTTAAATTTAGTGATTATCTGTTTATATTATAAAAATACTCATTATTTAGTTCACAAAACATTGTTAAAACATTACGTGTAAAATGATAATTCCAAGTATTTGACATCTTCTGCCGTCATTCTTGAGGCACAATATGCAGCGGAGCAACACATATTAGATGATTTAAAATTAATATGTCCTTTACACATTTATTTTCATTGATAAAATACAAAAAATACACAGAGCTACTGCTCTGCAATGGCCTACTGAGCTGGTCATTACATGACACGAAACATGCGTTTATACACCGATATAAGCTCTTTCATTCGCTCGTATTGACACATCGTTAGTAAGACAGAGCAACAGAAAAACATAGTACCAACTACGAAAAAGGGTTCGTTAAATTTAGTGATTATCTGTTTATATTATAAAAATACTCATTATTTAGTTCACAAAACATTGTTAAAACATTACGTGTAAAATGATAATTCCAAGTATTTGACATCTTCTGCCGTCATTCTTGAGGCACAATATGCAGCGGCGCAACACATTTATATGTTTTAAAATTAATATCTCCTTTACACATTTATTTTCATTTATAAAACACAAAAAATACACAGAGCTACTGCTCAGTAGGCCATCTACTGAGCTGGCCTTTGAGTATATAACCAGTCTTTGGCTGAGCTGAGAGCTCTATTTTCTATGCTCAGAATTTTTTACGGTGGTACGGATTCCGGTGCATACTATAGCCCCAGCCTTAGTACCGGTGCTGGATTTGCAGGCTGGGCCGTGAGCCTTTAAAAAACTAGAATTGTAATAGTACAATTCTAGTTTTTTTCCAGAGTATACAAAATGAATGTTACCATAGGGTAACATTCATTTTGTATACTCTACATGAGTTGCACTTTTTAGGCATTTTCGACGCGACGACATTGACTGTCAAATTCGAAGTAGTTTGTCATCTTTGTCATGTATTGTAATTTGTAAAAAGCACTAATTTTATTAGAAGTAAAGCCTTTTTTGTATTGATATTCAAACGTTGTCTATATTGTTAATTTTCAGTGCTGTCCTCTTTGTAGAAAGTTCAGTAAAAGTAAGTATATTAACCATTTACCGAGCTACCTAATGTAGTGGCCGCTACACTGAAAACTTTGAATATCGTTCTTATTTTCAGTTTTAAATAAATAATGGATCGTCTACTTCGTCTCGGAGGAGGCATGCCAGGGCTCTCCCAGCCTCCTCCACCAACCGATGCTCCGGTGGTTGACACGGCTGAACAAGTTTACATTTCTTCTTTGGCTTTACTAAAAATGCTGAAACACGGCCGTGCTGGTGTACCTATGGAGGTTATGGGTCTCATGCTTGGTAAGTATTATTATCCTACTGTAATAGTTTAAAAAAAAAATTACATAGTTGAAGTACAAACCCATATGAAAATTACTCTACTAGTACATTTTTTTGCCTTTATTTAATTAATTTAAAACTATTGTTTCTACCACAAAGTACCCCTTAATTTTCATCATCATCATTATCATCAGCCTATCGCCATCCACTGCTGAATGTAGGCCTCCCCCAATGAATGCCAACCATCCTGATCTTGGGCAGCACTCATCCACCTGCTGCCACCTTCTTCAAATCGTCGGTTCATCGTGCCACAGGACGTCCTACACTATGTTTGCCTAAGCGTGGTCTCCCTTAATTTGTAGCAGCTTAACAATATTTTATTGCCTTAACATTTATTTTGTATTTCAGGTGAATTTGTGGATGATTATACTGTGAGAGTAATTGATGTGTTTGCCATGCCTCAAACTGGTACTGGAGTTTCTGTGGAAGCTGTTGATCCAGTTTTTCAAGCTAAAATGTTGGACATGTTAAAACAGACTGGGCGTCCTGAAATGGTTGTTGGATGGTAAGTATATTGACTTTTTTTCTCTGATGATGCTATTCCATATACCTATTTTAATGTTTGATAGAAAGGTTTAAATTATGTTGGTCCTTGTCTTTATATTGTACTAGCCATTTCCCATGGCTCCGCCCGTGTAAATACAGTATTCCCTCAGGAACACTGTATTTTTTCAGGAGCAAAAGTAGCCTGTTTTAATCAAGAGCCTAAACTACTACCATACCACATTTCATCAAAGTCCATAAGTAGTTTTTGTGTGAAGGAGTAACAAACATCCATCCATACATCCTCACAAACTTTCACATTTATAATATTAGTAGGACTTCCTGCTAGGGCTTATTTATACAAAGCAAGTTTGTAGAAGTGTAAGAAGTATTAATGAACTAATAAATAAAAATAAACTTATTTTTACAGGTACCACTCACATCCTGGATTTGGTTGCTGGTTGTCAGGTGTAGACATAAACACCCAGCAGTCATTTGAAGCATTGTCGGAGAGAGCCGTCGCAGTTGTGGTTGACCCAATCCAATCAGTGAAGGGCAAAGTAGTAATTGACGCGTTCCGTCTCATAAACCCCAACATGATGGTTCTCGGTCAGGAGCCCCGGCAGACCACCTCCAACTTAGGCCACCTACAGAAGCCATCGGTACAAGCTCTGATCCACGGTCTAAACCGACACTATTATTCCATTAGTATAAATTACAGAAAAAATGAACTCGAGCAAAAGATGCTTTTGAATCTGCACAAGAAGTCTTGGATGGATGGTCTCTCACTCGCTGATTACAAAGAGCATTGCTTAATAAATGAGACCACAGTTACGGAGATGCTTGAGCTAGCCAAGAATTATAACAAAGCGTTGGAAGACGAGGAGAAGATGACTCCAGAGCAGTTAGCGATTAAGAATGTCGGCAAGCAGGACCCCAAGAGGCATCTTGAGGAAAAGGTTGATATATTGATGGCAAACAATATAGTGCAGTCGTTAGGAGCTATGCTGGACACTATGGTTTTCAAATGATTCCCCTCTCTGAACCCTATAATAAAACAATTAAATATATTTAAGCGTATTTGCGTTTTGTCATCCACTTACATTTATGTTACTTATATGTATTAAATAGGCTACTTACTAAAATAAAACTAATGTCTTTTTTACAATGTATTTTCAATAAAATAAACGCTGTTGTGCAAGCTGAAGGGAAATCCTTTCCATCTTTTTCTTGAAGATATTGCCATTGGTAAAGTTAATGTTAAAAAGTTTAATTTTCTTCTGTTCATTGACAATATTTTTGATTATCATCTTCAGTTTTTTATATGCTGCATCGTGATCATCCATTATAATCTATAAATGAGTATTGAGTTGAGTCGCTAAATACAAAAATGCATGTCCAGATTACAATATGATAAGGGCATGCCTATAAAGTTTTATATGTTTTTAGGATTCTGTAGTCTGTACCCTAAGGGTGAAAACGGGACCCGTTACTAACGGCCCGTTTCAATAATAACACTGCGTTACAAATGAAAAAAAAATTGAGTACCCGCTTTGAAATGTCATGTTTTCTTATGAATATTTATAGTTTATTAAAAATACATACAAAATTTCCATTCATCACGTCTCATTTTTCTTCCATAAGAATGTGCCAAATTTTACTAAAAATTTAAATGCTAAAACATATTTTAAAGAAAATTTGTTAAATCAACCAGATTTTTTCTCATTAACCAAGTTTAATTTTATCATTAAGGTTAAAAAAAAACAAAAAAAAACATTATAAAAAGTTTTAACACAAAAGATCGCAAAACTTTAACTTTTTCTTTTGTGCTTTGAATGATCTTCTCGTTTTAAACGCCAGCAGTAATCGCCTAGCATAGTTGTGTCCCAACGCCCTTGAAATCGTTCTTCAAGCTTCTTTACATCCTGGTGGAACCTCTCACCTTGCTCATCACTGACTGCACCAAGATTAGATGGGAAAAAAGAAAAGTGAGAATGAAGGAAGTGAATTTTTAACGACATTCTGCAACCCAACTTTTTATATGCTTCTAACATGTCGTCAACTAGCTTATATATCGACGTTATCGAATAAAAATGACTACTAAACAAAACAAAATAATAAAAAAGTACAACACATCAAAAATGGTAACTATTTCGTTTACGCCTAAAGTGAGGGTAATAGAAAAAATAATTTGGCATGTACCTCGAAAACTAGACGTGATAGATACCACATATGTTTGGAACATTTAATCTGTGACTCATTAGCTATTCATTCCAGCTAACACTTACGTGGGTACCAAAATCGTGTAACGCAGTGTAATCTATCTATCCATAGCTATTTGTTAGAAACGTCTTTGTATCGCGCAAAACCGTTAAATGACTGAATGACGACGTATTTTATAAATAGTTATATAGGTTATTGAAACGGGTCGTAAAACTTCGCTCTGTCTGTCCATCTGCCCGTCCGTCTGTTTGTCACCAGGCTGTGTAGAGACACATTTTTAATAACACGGTTTTTAATAACCGTGATTTAACTAGATAGTTCAAATTTTCACAGATGAATAGGTATTTCTGTTGTAGCTATAACAAGAAATACTAAAACAGAATAAAATAAATATATTTAGGGAGGCTCCCATACAACAAACGTGATTTTTTTGCAATTTTTACTGAACCCTCCGTGCGCGAGTCCGACTCGCACTTGGCCGGTTTTTTATTATGAAATAACTGTAAAAATGTATTAAAGAAGTTTTCCTGCTAACAATAAAATCATCTGCATATAGGTCCATCCCTAATTTTAAGAAGTCGGTTAAAATTAGTACCAGAACGGAGGAAAAATTTACACGAATAAGAAATAGACGGCGCTTTTGCGCATTTAGAACTCACTGTATCCCAAAACATGCCTGGATGGTTACGATGAACGGTCTCACAGTCATAGTCATCTTCGATACTTGGGATAAAATTATCAGGCGTTACCTTTTAAATAAAAGTGGGAAAAATCTTTCATTATATCAGAAGAAATGTAGGTTGTTCCTACAAAAGGGCTAGTAAGATTGTTCAAAATCAATTACAGATATTATGGGCATATAGTTAATATGTTACTGCATATTATGTCAAGACGTTTAGGATAATGAGCTTGTAAAAACAGAACCAAAAATTGATCTATTTTCTAGCAGCCTAGCATCTATCAACTCTGTGTTCCTCAAACAGTACCAAAACAACTATTGTATAGATTATAATATCTAACTTATTATTTTAAATATTTTGTTCATGATTTACTCATGTCAGTGTTGCTATTTTTTATGGTTCTAATTTGATATTGTAATTACCCCTAGTCTATAAGTAGTATTACACTAACCCTAGCCCTTATTTTTTCTTTCTTTGATTATTTCATAAGTAACTGCTATCTGTGGAGGCTTGTAATTGGCTGTTTGTAAACTATCTTCAAGCATATTGTATTATTGTTAGCTGTAAGCCACCCAAATAAAATAAAATAAAATAAAATAAAATAAAAATAAAATAAAAATTAAGTAAAGTATTCCACGGGAACCGCAAATTTCTCCGCGATAAAAAGTGGCCTATGTCTTTTCTCAGGCTACAGACTATCTGAGTACCAAATTTCAATCGGTTCAGTAGTTTTGCCGTGAAAGACGGCAGACACACACACTTTCCCATATATAATATTAGTATGGATGACATTACGTAGGTACTATATTGCGCTCTCTAAGGCGATGAGGTTGTTAACCTCACAGAAACAGGTGATACAATCACAAAGACTGCCTTAATAACATCAATAGCACCCAGTTGCAAAACCAGCTGTGTGTTCAAAATATCCGTAATTATTTATTAAATTAATAACCCTAGATTTTTGTCTTGTTATGACATAATATGTATAGGTCGCGCAACGAATTGAGATCTTTCGACAAAAGTAGAGGGGGTAAGCGCAGAAGTCAGTTTTTGGGTGTGTTTGGCGGTAGCGGGCTCGGGCGGGGAGGTGTGGATGCGCCGAACGCATGCCGAACGTGGCTGCCGACACGCTATTGGCAAAGAATATATATTACTAACGTAAAGAACCGTCACTCCACCGATTTACACGACTCGCCGCTCGCAGCTATGTGTGCGTGTCTGGGCGAATGCGGGGGCGGGTGGGGTGTAACTTTTTCCCAGCCTGGACTATGGTTTACGGGGCTGGCAGTTTCGCCGACGCAGCGACGCGACGCGACAGTGTAATTTCATAAGAAAGACTTGTTTGACGCGACTTTTATAAAAAATATTTTTTTTTGTTTCACTAGTGAATAGTGATGTAGTCATGCAATAATTTGATTTTATCGATATTTTTAACGAAATATGCTTGGGTTGGGTAAAGTTTGTAGGAGGTTAACCTCGAACGCATATCAAATTTTTATTAAAACCCGTTCAATAGTTATTGCGTTAAAGAGTAACAAACGTGTGGTTTTGCCCGTTTAAGATCCATCCGTCCATCCATTCATCCTCACAAACTTTCATGTTTATAACAGTAGTAAAATATTAGTAAGGATTTCCGCATAATATTTTAGATTGAATATTACATTTAGTACTTAATCGCATTTAAATCTGTCGATACCTATCGATATTGTGCGACGATCTTAGTTGTGTTACAACACTTATTGAGTGGTAATAAAAGTTTAAAATTGCATTGATATAATTCAAATAGTCTTTGTACTACTTAAGAATTAAGTACAAATTAATCCCAATTGCTAAGGACACAAGGTATATTTTTCCAATATAAGGGCCAATGGCCTGAGTACATTTTTGATTAAAAATATATTTAAAATACGTTAGCATTTGGATACTATTTTGAATTTTCATTGTAAATATCAGTATTCTTTAAAAGTTCAAATCGCACGTACCGTGTACCTAACATATTAGAAATTTCCTGTTCGGCATTAAAATGAATAGGCTTAATTGTGGTTGTATATATGGTCGCCGTAATAACCAAGAAAAAAAAAATGACAAAAGCTTCTTCCGCTTGCCTAATAATCCAGAAAGGTAAGTACCTACCTACCTCGAGAATTATTACTTATTTTTTCTAACCTAACCCTTTCTTTTGTCACACGCAGTACTATAAATAACTGAGACGTAGAATAAAGTAGGTAGGTATGATTTCTCTTTTCATATTAAGTATCTGTTGCCCGCGGCCCGAGTAATAAGTATTATATTTACGCGGGCGTAAAAAATATTTTAAATTAATTCGATGTCAACCCTAGGCTTAAGTCAACATAGCTGACATTTGTCGGTGCTCGAACTGTCATTTGTAGAGAGTGTCGCCCCTGTGCTATTGGTACGTTAGTAATATATATTCTTTGCTATTGGTCACATGCGCGAACGATCCCCTCCACTTTCACTGAGCGCTCATAAACCGTTGCGCGACCTATAGCTGTTTTACGGTAAGTCATGTTATTATATTCCGATAGGAAGTGTCAAGTGATAGTAATTTAAAATAATGTTAACATTTATATAAGGACGAACAAACTGCTAAACATCTATTTTCTTTGACTGTACACCAACACTCTACCAAACTTTTTCCCCCTTTACTAATAAACCTGTATAAGCTTTGAATAGTTACACAGTGTTTTGTTTTCTTCGTTCGTTTCGGCCTGGGGACGTCCACTGCAGGACATAGGCCTCCCCCATAAATTTCCAGTGCGACCAGTCGGTCGCGGCCTGTATACACCGACTCCCTGCGACTTTTCTCAGGTCATCAGTTCACCTGGTGGGAGGCCGTCCTACGCTTCGACGTCCAGTTCGTGGTCTCCACTCGATGAGAACCTTTCGGCCTTTATTGTCTTCTTCAATCGAATTAAAATGTCACTTGTGTGACGTGAACAAAGCACTGTTTATCTATTCAATGCTTAAACAGCGTTTATTAGTAAGGGGGTACAAGTTAAGACTTACCCATTGACTCCGAATCCATTTATCATCTTCTGTGCTTCCTTTTAAACTACTTGTAGGTATGGACGAGGAAATTGATTCACCTGAAAAAATATCTATTGTGCAAAATGTTTCGGCTTAAAGTATACCTAAGTATACTGTACCTATAGGTACAAAACATCTTGTTTTCTACATACAGCTATTCTAATTAAATAAACTACAATTCTATTTATTTATGTTGGAGGATATACCTTGGAGGATACTAGGTCGTTTAAAGCCTCTGAAATAGAGCAATAATTAGTAGAGGTAGGTATTGGAAACGTAATAGGTACTTACATTTAGTAAAAAAAAACTCATTTTTAAGCAGGTGATGTTATTATCCATTGTAACGTCATCTGCATAAAACTGCGTTTTAAAATTAAAGTTTTAAAAATATCTATTGGCAGAATTTACCTTAAAAACGCAACGGCAATCAATTAATATTTAGGTAACATTTTTTTAATTTTTGAACGTTTCGATAGGTATAGTGCGGTTCAAATGAGAATAGGATTGAGTCGGCGCCATATTGTTTCGAATTTGACTGTTATGATAGTTAAATTTATGTTTAGGCATGTGACCAAAGGCTCAAATAATTGATCACTATTTAACGTTTTTATTTAAATTCGATGGAAGACTAATATTTATATGCACATAAGTTTTTCTGAAAATCGCACTTTTCTAGTGATATTTGACAGATAAAGGTCATTGACGTTCCTAGTCTCATTTCAAACGCGTTATACGTACTTGCTGTGATCCCCTAGTTTGCAATGGCAACACTTGCACCCCTTGTCACACGCACAACATGGGAGCGCGTTCTCGCGAGTCTCTTTACTAAACAAAGATATGAAACTTGGACATTCATGATCATCATCATCATCAATTGCAACCTGAAACATTTTTAAACCGTTTAAATACCTACTTATAAACACTAACGCAACAGATGTAAAACGTACATTTCAAGTCTCTTACTCCATTGATAATAATAATATAATATATAATATCTATGGGCGCTTTCTCACCACGTCAATCTGGTCCTGTGGTAAGTTCTTGACTAACTTATCTTACGGATACCAGACAACGGAAATATATTTAATATTTTTATACTATTCATATATTTAAGATGTTTATTATATATTACACGTAATACACATCCATGACCCACAGGAACACAGAAAACTTTTTGTTTCCTGGCGTTTTGGCTTTTGTCACCACTGAGCCATAGAGGTCGTCAAATGGGTCAATTTTGATCTACTTACCAGACATTACAAACCCAAATCATAATAAACTAAATAAACTAATCTTTACTAGACTTATCAATATTTCTTTATACCATTGAAAAAGTACAAGATATTATCACAGTGTAATAAAGAGATACAGTGGTCCAACGCCTTTGAAGTCGCGCGAAATGCCGCTTTTGTGTAGGTATTCGTCATTGCTGCAGGGTTGTCACAATAATGTGTTTTATTATAATCTGTTCTACATTTTGTGTAGGTATTCGTAGTATGTGTATGTAGAGTACTAGGAATAAAACAAAAAAAAATATAGAAGTATTAATGAAGAGTTTTGTTATAAAAAATACAAATGCGTATACAAAAGCTCAGGGTTAGCATGATATATATCAATTGATATTTATGCTTGATATATTATATCAAAATTGATATTTATATTTAAAAATGTAAAAGAATGTTTTAAATGTAAAAAATCTTACATCAACACAGGTCTTATTTTCCGAGAGTTTCACAAGCCTAGGTCATCAAAAACTTGCTATTTGACACGACATTAACTAATCATAGCCGTCGACGCGGCTTGTAACGGCATATGACACCCACGTGACCCCCTGTTTTTCGGAAGAAAATTCCTTGTTTGTTATTATACTATTGTTATACCATTTATACCATGTGTCAAATTAATTCGACTGATAAAATTAATACACTTTTTTTCTTCTGGTTATAAACAAAAGTCATTTTATGGTTTTATGGTTTATTTAAATTGATACTCAAAAGTATCTATCGTTGATTTTTAATTGATTTGAAAACTTTTAATATCAATAATAAATAAATGAGTTTAATTTTACTTCCCTATCTTCAAATTATCAGACATACAAATTATTTCGATTCAACTATTACGAAAAAACATATCAGAGTACCTATGAGATTTGTATGTAATTTTGAAAATATCAAAAAATCAAAAATATCGGATATATATCAAAGATTGATTGATATTTATTATAAATATCGGATATTTACGAACCCTGCAAAAGCCACAAATGCGAAACTGAAAGGTATTTTCGACATTTGGATTTACTAGTTTTTAGATTGCGATTGTTGAATTTGACGATGTAGTTAGTAAATTCTCATACGTAGATACAATTTTATTAAAAATTCTGACGGAAAACAGGCGCATGGTTTTGTATTAAAATTAATCTTCTTTAGCTGTTCATATATTGACCATTGTAAATAAGTACCTACATACAACTCAAACGAAACACTGTCGCAAACTACTTAAAACAATCAAATTAAAAAGCGTCAACCCCGGCTGACGTGTCCCAAGCGAGTGTATGGCAGCTTGGGCTCGCTACCGCCCCTCTCTCACCCCGCACGCCCCGCACGATTGCTCTGTCTAGACGTGTCCGTTGGACGACTGTAGGTAATAGTTCTATAGGCTGTGATATTATAGTCAATTTCCTCAAGCATTTTGAAAGAATGAATGAATGAACCTAAGGATCATCGACCGTCAGTAAATGTAGGTCGGAACACGCAGCTCATGTCATGCGGTTCGCAATAGTAGGGCTTGCACGCCTTAGGGCACATGCTTTAAGACGAGGCCCTTTTGGTGTCGAATGGAAATATTACACCATAGTTGAAACAGAATATATCTACACATCATAGTTTTTATTATTTACATATTATGACACATTAAATAAAAAATATAATATCTATAAGTATTGTCGAGGCAAATGGATGCTTAGCAGATTGACATAGTTCTGAAGATGAAGATGGTCAATGGTCATGCTGTTAATTTCCGAAGATAGATAAGGGGTCGTCAATTATCACGTGATGCCTAAAGGGGGAGGGGGGGGGGGGGGTCCGAAAAAAAATCACCAAGTATCACCAAGGGGAGGAGGGGGTATAAGGAGACATCACGTGTATTAATTTTCGAATCTAGTCTATGCATTCCGAAATTATTATCGGTTGTAGATTCGTAGTGTTGTTTAAATACTTACAAGACAAATGACTCGTATAGTTTTTAACCTCAGGGTCTAAAAATTAATGGACGGCCCCTAACTAGTGACTTCACTAGTAACGGTTGCGCCTGATTAAAATACGAACAAAATATGGAGACGTTCAAACTGCTTATGTAACATTTTCCTTGTCTGTGCAGTGTGTGTGTAGTGGCTTTCTACTAAACCAAAATTATGGCTGTTGTGACTTTGAGTTTGAGTTACTAACCCGAATAATCTCTTGTAGTATACCATCGATGATGATGCGGTCCGAAACAAGCACTTGGAGTGTTGTTGCCTCTTCTGTTGGTCCGTGACCGTATATTTTACCACTAAATGTAAAAAAAAATAATAATCACGAGTGTTAAAAAATTGTTAGCACGTATTTTAGTATTAAATTATCTGTACTAATATAATAAAGAGGAAAAGTTTGTTTGTTCGTTTGTTTTCTTGTTTGCTTCGAATAGGCTCCGAAACTACTGGACCGATTTTGATGAAATTTGGCACAGATGTAGAGTAGACCACGGGGAAGGACAAAGGCTACTTTTTATCGCGGAAAAATGTACGGTTTCTGCGAAATTAACTTTTGCGCGCACGATTTTTTTTGTTTACGCACGTTGCCCGCTACTTCGTGCGCGTAAAAGTTAATTTCTTAGAAACCGTACATTTTTCCAAGATAAATAGTAGCCTATGTCCCGTGGTCTACTCTACATCTGTACCAAATTTCATCAAAATCGGTCAAGTAATTTCGGAGCCTATTCAAAGCAAACAAACAAACTTTTCCTCTTTATTATATTAGTATAGACAAATAGTGCACCACACTGACGCGATGCTTACGTTCATTATCATTAAAAACAAACCGTTTTCTATCCTCCTGTCTCATCTTCAAAGCTTCTTTATCAGAACAGGAAGTCAATATGAGGTAGGGCTGGTAGCTCCGTAGCCTCAACAAGAGCGCGCCCACGATGTCCATGATCACAATCTTCACTTTACCGTTACCTGTAAACGCTTCTTCACGACCTTTAATTAATAAAATGATCCTTATACGTATAGATAGAGGTTTCGTTTTTTTATATTAAGGGACGAGACCGTAACATAATGTTTATAACTTATAAAAAATTAATTAAAATACAATTATTAAAACGGGAAATTGTTCTTAGTATTGATATACAGATTCTTGGTAGCCTAAAAATATGATATAAGATGTTTTTATGAAATGAACCAGGAAACGAGCAGACGGATCGACTGATGGTAAGCGTTACACTTATAACTCTTCTGGTGTTATGACTTGCGTTCCCAGTCCTTAAAATCCCCAACCCCTTTGACCTCACTCACTCGGCGAAACACAACGCAAGCGTTATTTCACGCCGGTTTTCTGTAAGGCCGTGGTATTTACCCGGTCGAGCTGGCCCATTCATGCCAAATTGTGGCTCTCCATCAAAAAATGCTTCAGTTACTTGCAAAAGCAAAAACAATTAAATACCGTGGGGGTCGTACCTATCTAACTTATATTAATAAATCATGTATCTAGCTATTTTATTAAATACCTAACTAATGGAATACATATTATCTCATACTTTAAATTCTAATATTTAATTTTATAATAAAACCTAACAAGCAGCACTCGCTATTTCATTACGGAATTCTCAGCAAAATTCCGTTTTGTCACATAATCCAAACTTTGCCATATCCGAGTCGTACTAATTACGTTAATAATGAGCAGAAACTGGCCCGTTCCTTTAAATAAAATGAACAAAATGGCGAGTTTTTGTTCATTTTATTTAAAACAAAATGGCGGCATAACTTGGTGCTTATTAAAAAAATCACTCACTCAGTCCACACGTCCCGCCCGTTACGCTGCTGCAAGTTAGAAACTCGCCCGCTAGGAGCATATTATCGAAGTTTTTTCTTGTTATAAGCTTGTAGTCGTCCAGTGAGTGGATGTATGAAGTAGTGTGCTGTTTTGCTAATTCAATATTTGAATGCCGCTCCGCCATGCGACGAGCGAGGGCGCCTGCAAATTATTTGCTGTGGTTTTCAAATAGCGTAATGTTTCTTTCGCTTTGACAAATTAGACTTAAGAGGAGAAGTCGTATTGTTTTGCATCCAATTTCAAACTTTGCACTAGTTAAAAAGCATCTCGTAACATGTTTATTTATAAATTGCAATTTCATTGCAATGTCAGCATAAAAGCTTTTAGTTTTACTTAACATTCTTTGTCGTTGAATTCAGAATAAGTACCTCCTTATTTACAATTTATTGGAGTCACTTTTAGTTTTTATTCTTGTAATAAATAGTATAGCAGTAGTAGTAATAAACTAACTACTACTAAGGCCGCTTCGAACTCCGCGGCGAGCGACGCGGCGCGGCGGCGGGAGCAGGGCGGCAGCAGGGAGGTTCTTTGCATACATTTGTTATGTTTTATAATTTATTTGTTCGTTTAAATTACAAAATATAAACATATTATAATGTTATGCCATACATTTCATTCGCGAACAAAAGCAATATCTAGCTGACAATTATACCTAGCCACTATAATGCCGCGAGAGCTCGCCGCTGCTTTCGAGAACAGTGTGCGGACTGCGGAGTGTGAGTTTTTGTCACTATTCGCAGCGAAAAGTTAACTACAATTTGGCGTCGAATTAGTGTCCATTGTTTGCCACTAGGGGCGTTGTTTCAATGCCATACAAATTGTAGTTAACTTCTTCACGGCAAGCAGGGACAAAAACAAGCAGGGAAAAAATACTCCAACCGCCAACAAACTGCTCCACAGTTTGGCGAATTACGTAACGGCTGTAAAATATGTTTTTTGTTAATAAATAAATAAAAAATAAAAATAAAAACTCCCAGTAAGCACACAAGTCGGCGTTGGCCGCGCCGCCGCCGCTGCCGCGTCTCTAAGGTATACCTCTGCCAGAAGCCTCAGGTCCCACCAACACAACTAGCGGTATATCCGTGGTGTCGGCAGGCGGGACGTACGGCGACACGCGCGCGCGGCTCAGCAGCTGGATGTACAGCAGCCGCAGCAGCCGCCGCTCTGCAACCGCGAACACGTCAGGCCGCATGTCCAGTTTGGATGTACGCTGTAGGATAGGTCATAGGATGTAATAAATAGTTTATATTGCTATCTTTCATTTATATAAAAAAAGGCAAAAGCTCTGAGGTAATGAAATGAACATAGTTATAAATTAACGAAACAGTAACCAGTAATCTTTTGTAACTAGGTATAATAGCTCATTTTTATCATTTTCAAGAAATTTGCAGTTTTGTTTGCAATAACAAATCTTAGATAAGGCCTTTTGGGAATAGTGGCAAGCCCCAAAGCTCGATTTCCGACCGAGCTGCTATGCTCGGTCAGGCCGAAGCCCACTTGTATGTATTTCAGCTGTCGTATATATAGTTCCGAACTTCAGAAACTTCGATAGCGCGATTCAAGACTATGCGCTGATTGGTCCTCCGATTTCACTAATCTATGCTAATATAACAAAGAGGTAAAGTTTGTATGTTTGTTTATTTGCATTGAATAGGTTCCGAAATTACTGAACCGATTTTGATAAAACTTAGCACAGATGTAGAGTAGACTACGGGGAGGGATAAACTACTTTTTATCGCCGAAAAATGTACAGTTTCTGCAAAATTAACTTTTTCGCGCACGAATTCGCGGGCAAAATCTAGTATCAAATAAATTACGAATAACATACTATCTCAACTGGGTCCAAAACAACTCCATCCAGCTGGTATATACCAGGCAGGGTGTTTACAACCACGTCCTTGTACCAGGCGTCACCGCACAGGGGGTTATCTGTTAAGTCGAGAGTGATGAGGCGGATAAGCTGCCACAAGCACAGGGGCACCTCGAACAGCGCGTCGAAACCGTTGTTGCAGGCGTGTAGCTCCCTTAATCTGTGTACCAGAGATATACATTTAAGTGGACGCAAATAAATAAATTGAAACTAAGTATGGTAGTAGGATGTATCGTGTAGTATGAAAATACTATATATAGCAATTCCCTGACGATGAAATTATACTGCGCGAAGCCTAAAGTTGTAGTATGAGAGATGATTTAAAACTAACATAATGGAACCATACATAAGCCTTTTTTTAGTGACGGGGAAATAAGTTTATACATTAAGTAATTTAGTATGAACAAATTAAATACATTTAATACATGTTTCAAAATTTACTAGTAAGTGTCATATTGCATTGTCGCTCGATATAAAGCAAACAGTGAAAACACTCCCTCATATTCGACAATAGTATAGTGAAACTGGCCCTTAAAGTTTAAATTGTAATAATAATAACAACAACATACAATTTACAAACCTATTTGATTTGTTACGTAATATACAACAATGAATACATTATGTATAACAAAATCTCAACTAATCTACCTAAATAAATGTCTGTGGCATAAGCGTTGTAATATCATAATTAGCTACAAAGTTACGCAATTAGCCGCCGTCATTAGCCAACTTCTGCTGAATGGATGACATTATAATGCTCTTTTGTGTTTGGTTAAAAATGCCATGCTCCATGTCGAAATAATTGGTTATGGATATCAAATTTTTTATTAAAATAGAAAAGATTGAAAGGTGAAAATTGTAAAGAGTTCTCAGGCTCTCTAAACTAGCATATTCAGGTAAATCATTAAATATACGTGAACTGTGACGCAAAACCTTTAAGTACAGTTTTACATGATATTATTTAGCACAATTAAAGTTTATGTCGAGGAAGCAAATTTAAAAATAATAACTCCCTCACACCGGTTTTCGGTGATGGTGGCCGACTTTTTACATGCCCATCCGACGCATCAATCATTTTTCTTGTCAGACAATCAGATGATCAGCCTGCATTGTCCTAACCAAACTACGACCTCTGTGGCTCAGTTGGTTGAGCGTGTTGGTGCTCTAGCCGGGGGTCGCGGGTTCAAATCCCGTCGAAGGAACAAAAAGTTTTGCCGTGTTCCTGGGTCATGGATGTGTATTAAATATATGTATAGTATAAAAGTATTAAATATATTTCCGTTGTCTGGTACCCGTAACACAAGTTCTTCGAGAACTTACCACGGGATCAGATTGCCGTGGTGTGAAGTGTCCATAGATATTATTATTATTATTAAACTTGGCAACAATATTTTTTGATGTTCCAATGCGGGAATCGAACCCACGACCTCCGAGTCGAGAGCCAAGCTCTAACCACTAGACCACGAAGGCTGACCTCAGATTTTTAACATAAACTACTGTGTGCGTTTGATAGATACAATTTTGTTACACATTTTTTTTAAATAATTTTTTCTTTCTAAGGGGCAAAAAGAACCATTACATACAAAGTTGCAACATAAAAATGATATAAATTATTTTATTGGCGGATTTCGCCCACAGAGCGACCTTTGGTATTTAAAAATACAAAAAAAGCTTGTTTTATTAACACACAATAATTATGAGCATACAAAATGTGATTTATGAAATTTCATAAAATCGAATTCGGTTTTTTGTAATTTTAAAAACCCAAATGATCGAAAAAATGTCTTGCATCTAAGATTAGTGACTACAGAAGCAATTAAGTACCTTGTACATCCCGAAAACACTTTCATCGTCCCGATTTTGTTGTCATCCACATTCAGATACTCGAGTTGATAGAGAGTATGTAGGCCTCTCTTTTCGTTGCATTCAAAACTAGAGATATCATTGTAAGATAAGTCTAGCCATAAGAGTTTTGGATTAGACAGGTTTTCTAGCTTCCAAATCTTGTTGTAGGATAAGTCTAAACGTCTTAGAAACCTGTGAAAAAAGATAAAAAGTTGTCCATTTAGGTAAACTATTATTTTTCTGTAATTTATTAAAACAAAGTTAAAATTTAGTCGCATGAAACTCTTTAAAGCTTGAAATAACGTTATGTAGGTTAAACTATGGCTTCTTTAATAATAAATCTGAAAAGCACATTAAAAACAAAATCTCGTACGTATAGCAGTCACGTACAGACATAAAGCACAAAACATTAAGCTGGGTTTAGCTGTGAAATGTCTAGTAAATCTGCGTCGTAGCAGCGTAGCACTTCGTAGCGGCTAGCGGTCTACGAGCTGCTACGTGTCAATTCACTTGCTACGGGAGCGTTCACCTTTGACTTGGATTTATTTATGGGTAGCCTTTTTGCCTATCAAGTCGACAATAGCAATCATTATGAAATCAGTATGAATATTAATAGATTAATGTTATCTATGCTAATATTGTAAAGAGGAAATATTTGTTTTGCATAGGGATAGGCTCCGAAACTATTGGATCGATTTTGATGAAATTTCGCAGATATATAGACTACGGGGAAGGACATATGGCATGAGCTACTTTTAGCAAGATTTCTATAACATCAAGTATTACAGTAATTATATTCGAATATAAGAGAAGTAACAAGGAAGATGGTAAATATAAAATTTTATTTTTATTTTATTTATTAGACACACCAACAAGGAAATACATTAATACAATCTTAGAAAATACGTACATAGGTAAAATACAGATAAATGCAACCTTAATTACAGGTGTAGTACCGCATGCAATCACATTACACAAGTTAAATTAAAAAATATATATATTAATTTATGATGAGAAACAAAAAAAAATGTAGTTTCTGAAATAGATTAAAAAAAAAAAAAGTGAAACTTAGATAATATAACTAGGTAGAGTTACAAACAAAAAATTACATTGGACAACATTATAATATCCAATTACATTGGCGTATGTTGTATGCAAAGAGCTAGGTTTTAATTGATACATCAATAGATCTTAATTTTATTCTATTTTTAAACTTATGTAACTTATCAGATAGTATACAAGCATCGCTATTATATGATACGTTATTGTATGACCTGCACATTCTCCTGAGCGGTGCAAATTGTCCCAAGTTTGTTTTAGCTACTTTAATGTAGAATGGCTTGTATTTATTTTTTCTTGGCAAACGATTTGGAACATTAATTGCTATTTGGCTCAGAAGTGTGTTGCTGTCAATTACACCGGTTATAAGTTTGTGCAGGAAAATTAGATCTAGGTTTTGCCTACGATCAGACAAAGACTCCATCCCAAAGAAATCAAGCCTGTCTTTATAGTGAGGTAATTTATTTGCCAAACCATGCTTAAATGAAAGGTGCCACAGAAATCGTTTTTGTACACGTTCAATACGATTGGAATAGATAGCATAATGAGGGTTCCAAGCAGGACTGCAATATTCTAGCTTGCTGCGTACCAGCGCATTATATAAAGTTATAATCGTAAGGGGGTTGTGAAAATTAGCAGCATTGCGTTTAATAAAACCTAAGGTTTTCAGGCTATGAGAAACAATATTATCTACGTGTCTATTCATCTGCAATTTTGAGTCTAAAATTATACCAAGGTCACGTATTTCTTGAACTTGCAAAAGTGGACTATTGTCTATTTTGTATACTGTAGGATGATAATCTTTAATTTTGCGCGAGAAACGCATGTGATAACATTTGCTAGTATTTAAATTCATAGAGTTTTTTTTACACCAGACAGTCAAGTTATTCAGATCGCTCTGCAGCTCAAGCGTGTCCTGAAGTGAGTTAATAGTTTTGACAATTTTAAGGTCGTCTGCAAAAAGGTGGAAGTCGGTATAAATGAAACACGTAGAAATATCATTAATAAAAATATTGAAAAGTAAAGGACCGAGTCTAGAGCCCTGTGGAACTCCGGACAGCGCAGGAAAAGGGTCTGATGCAAAACCACTCACAATCACAATTGAAGTTCTCCCCAATAAGTATGATCTCAACCAACTTAGCGTAGAGCCTCCAAAACCAAATCCAGACAGCTTAAGCATAAGTACGTCGTGGGAAACTCTGTCAAATGCTTTACCGAAATCCGTGTATATTACGTCTGCGCAATTTTTATTATCGATTGAATCCATTAGACTATTCATAAAGGATACCATGTTTGTTGTGGTTGACCTATTATTAACGAACCCGTGCTGACTATCCGAGATGAAAGGCTTGACATGCCAGAAAAGGGCGGGGTACACTAATTTTTCAAAGACCATAGCAAAAGTAGGTAGAATAGAAATGGGTCTATAGTTTTCAACATTGTGCCTGTTACCAGCTTTGTGTAATGGTAGAATATGAGCCCGCTTCCACACCTTCGGAAAGTAACCACTTTTTAGAGAAAAGTTGTAAATATGATATAGTGGAACTGAAAGACTCTTTGCGCAACTTTTTATAAAAATAGGTGGGATGCTGTCAGCACCAGCTCCCTTTCTGGAATCAAGATCTTTAAGTGCATTATAAATTTGGGAGTGGGAGATTGATAAAATGTTAAGAGTGTTGGAATTAATATGGTTTGATTCACTGGCAAGATCCTCATCATTAGGTGTGAGGGTATTATAAGCGCTTGAAAATTTTTTTGCGAACAAGTTACAGATTTCATGGCCACTTGAGGCTGTGCTGTCGGTCAAAAACATAGAAGAGGGAATACCTAGAGTGGATTGTTTTTTCGATTTCATAAAAGTCCAAAAGGTTTTAGGATTTGAATGTATGGATGTCTCGATTTTTTCCATATATCGTTTGTATTGCAGGGTTTGTAGTTTTTTACAACGATCTCTCAGCATTTCGAATGATATCCGGTCTAAAGGGTTCTGAAACCTTTTAAAGCGATTTCTATATTTGTTCTTCTCTTTAAGAAGCCGAATGAGATCATGGCCGAACCAAACAGGATACGATTTTTTCTTTCTATTTGGGCAATGTTTCGGTACATGTAATTCAATTAAGTCTTTTAATTTGGTGTAAAAAATTTCAGTCATAGAGTCTACATCAGATGAATCATTAAAGGTGAGATCCCAGTTAGTTAAGGTCAATATTTCATTTATGATATTGTAATTAGCTTTAAAATAATTGAATTTAGGTACATGGTTTTTATCCAAAAGATTATCTAGCTCTACACAAACACTAAATTCGAGTGCTGGGTGTGCCGGATCAGTGTTACTAATTAAGGCATTATTGCTATCATGTAAGTTATTAACAGTGTTACTAGTGAGCACCAGGTCTAAAATATTACCTTTATAGTTAGGAACATGATTGTATTGTTTAAGTCCATTGAAATTTATGAAATCTATTAACTCAGTTCCGCTTGAGCTACCAGAACAATAGGGATGCAAGTGTTTAGTATAGAAATCGGTATTGTTTGTCCACGTGACCTGTGGCATATTGAAATCTCCTACAATCAAAGTTTGGCTTGAATTACACAAAGCTCTATTGGCATGATTTAAAAAATCTTTAAGAACATGCGCCTGAATCGGTGGTGGTAAATACACTACACACATTAGTAAACGTGATTTTGTGGCTTTATCTAAATCAATGTATAACCATAGATCCTCGTATTCACTATCGAATTTATAGATTCTTTCTGCCGATAAACTTTTTTTAATGGCAACAAGTACTCCGCCTCCAGACTTCTTTGCGTTAAATCTAGTTGAGCTACGATCTCTTCTATATACTACATACCTTGCATCAAAAAGTTCGGTATCGTATACATAGGAATCTAGCCATGTCTCAGTGATAATTATTATGTCGTAATTACAAAGGGTAACGTTCTGAAATAATTCACTAATTTTCGTGTTTAAGCCGCGTACATTTTGATAATATATGTTTAAACCCGCGAATTTTATTTAATAACAATTAATACAAGCATAGCACACAATATATTAGTCTACTTAGTACTACCCTGTCTTAATTTACTTAAAGACTCCATATTTTTCACATAGATGTACTCCGAAGTCTCCGTTTTTCTCATATAGATGCGACCGTTGCGTATCCAAACAAATCTATATTGATATTCCTTTGCTTTGGCCCTGGCTGCCATCTTATTGATGGTGAAAAAAGGTTTTGTAAGGTCAAAATAAGACGTTAAAATGACTTCATTATAATTATTTAGATTACACCGTAATAAACAGGAGGCGACCTAGATAACCTCAATTATAACATCGAGCCTTCTGAATCGGGGTTCTAAAAATAAATCGTTCTCTCTGGACAAGAAACACGTTATTATAATTTTGCCAATTTAAGATAAAATTTACTAGGAATTTTAATTTATTTACATAAAAAAGTAATAATATGTTTACTTACTGTAATTTCTCAAGACCACTGATGTGTTCAATATTATTGTGCGATAGATCCAGTACAGTTATAGACCAGAAAAGACTCAAATCCCGAACCTCTCTCACTTCGTTGTGTCCGTAGTATACTTCAGTTAGGAGCCACTGCGCTAAAAGTATTAACAACTACGATTACCGAAGTACCATAAAAATAGACATCACTTTCTTATAAAAGTACATCCATCATGAATGTTGATTAAAGTACGTCTAATGTCCGCGTCGCAAGTCGCAACACATCGTCACCCGTACCGATTTATTTTATCTTAAGATGTCTGGATATCTATGTCTCCGTAAAATTGTAAAATGTTGATAGACTTCCGACGCAAATATGCCTATAATTTGACACATTATTTTTCGTTAGATTATAAATATATAGTTTTTAATATTTCGACATATTTTTACAATCTCGTTAGTTATTTTACAATCTAACGGTTTTTACAATTTTACGGTAACATCTATACTTATATAATACTAATATTATAAATGCGAAAGTGTGGCTGTCTGTCTGTCTGTTACCTCTTTACGCTTTAACTGCTAAACTGATTTTTATGAAAGGTATAAACATACTTTGAGTCCCGGGAAAGGACGGGATATTTTTATCCCGAAAAAATAGTGTTCCCGCGGAATAATGTAATACGAAAATAGGTATATTATACTATCTGCCGTGTGTGATAGTTCATAAAAACTGTATAGCAAGCGATATTTTATCTTAACATAAAATATCATATTATAGTATCTTCACTATCTGAGATGCCTAAAAAGCAGCTACCTACGATGCATGCACACAGGTACTTACTATCTATATATATATAAAAATGTTATATTGGTTTGTGTACGCTTCAAAAACTTAAAAATTTCTGCACCGATCGAGCTGAAATTTTAGCATGATATATAATCCGCATCGAGGATTGTTTTTATCTATCTTTTGCACCAGTCACATATCCGCGACCGCGAACAAACTATATTTACGCGGGCGGAGCCGCGGGCAACAGCTAGTTAATAATAAAATAACAGGATTATACTTTTTATATATACGAAGAAAACCAAACGTTCATTAATATTTAACAAAAAAATATATATATTTCCTGTTATTTCCTGTTAATGTCATGGGGTACTCTTCCCAACTTACCTGTCCGGTAGTTGTGGTATAGTATACGGGTACGCGACCCCGGCTTCCCTAGCTATTACTGTCCTATCCCTTGCCCTCCTGGGCGGTAATATCCTACATTTCCTATTTCCCACTCTGACTTACCAATCTTCCTTTCCACACCACCTATCCTTCCCTTTCCCTATTCCTACCCTCTCCACCAGTCCGTGGAAATGCAATGGATAATCATAAAAATAATTTCATTATCCTAAATGGCGGCGATGTGGTTCACCACCCGTCACGTCTCGTTTCTCGCGGAGGTGAAAAGCGGACCATTGAGAGCCGCTTCGCTACGTTGAATGTAAGAGGAAGATTGGATGGTAAGAATGAAAGTGAACGAAGCGAAACGAGTATGTAAGGATCGTAGCAAGTGGAAAGAAGTGGTCTCTGCCTACCCCTTTACGGGAAAAAGGCGTGATTATATGTATGTATGTATGTAATAGGTTGGGGAAAAAGTCTTTTCGCATTATAGTATGTATGAACTTGTCATAAAATATCTTGGGCTATACCAATTGTATCTGGCTGATTTTGGTATCATTAAAAAGTTTTAATTTTACAGAACACAATTCCAAATTCAAATTAGGTAAATTTGAGATTTTCATTTGTTTTTCTTATTGTTAAAATGAGTGATTCTTATGAAGAATTTCGATACATTTTAAAATTTTATTACAAAAAAGGTAAAAATGCAACACAAGCCGCGAAAAAAATTTGTGATGTTTATGGACCTAATGCAGTATCTGTGAGAGTAGCGCAAATTTGGTTTAAGCGTTTTCAATCCGGAAATTTTGATATCAAAAATGCACGTCGCTCTGGTCGCCCTGTTACGGACAAAACTGTTGCCATTTTTGAAAAAGTGGAGCAAGATCGGCATATTAGTAGTTACGATGTAGCTGAAGAACTGGGGATTGACCACAAAACGGTTTTGGCGCATTTGAAAAAAGCTGGGTACACAAAAAAGCTCGATATTTGGGTGCCTCATGAGCTCACTGAAAGAAACCTAATGAACCGTGTACTCATTTGTGATTCTTTATTACGACGTAATGAAACCGAACCATTTTTGAAGAAGCTGATAACTGGTGATGAAAAGTGGATCACGTACGACAAGAACGTGCGAAAAAGATCGTGGTCAAAGGCCGGTCAGGCTTCACAGACTGTGGCGAAACCCGGGTTAACTCGCAACAAGGTGATGCTGTGTGTGTGGTGGGATTGGAAGGGCATTATTCATTATGAGCTGTTACCGCCAGGCAGGACCATCAATTCTGAACTGTACTGCGAACAACTGATGAGATTAAAGCAAGAAGTTGAGAGAAAGCGGCCGGAATTAATCAACAGAAGGGGTGTGGTTTTTCACCATGATAACGCTAGACCTCACACATCTTTAGCCACTCAGAAAAAATTACGGGAGTTTGGCTGGGAGGTGTTAATGCATCCGCCGTATAGTCCTGACCTTGCACCTTCAGATTTCCACCTGTTTCGGTCGCTGCAGAATTCCTTAGGCAGTGTCAGGTTGACATCACAAGAGGACTGCCAAAACCACTTGTCGCAGTTTTTTCATCAGAAGCCCCAAAAATTTTATAGCAATGGGATCATGTACCTACCAACAAGATGGCAAAAAGTTATCGAACAAAATGGCACCTATATACTTTAGTCACTTGTAAATAAACTTTATAAAAAAACCTTTTGAATTTTTATATAAAATGCGAAGAAACTTTTTCCCCAACCTAATATGTATATTTCCTGTTAAACGTTTTGCACACATTCACCGCTTATGTTTCACAATCAATTCTGTATATAATATATATTATGTAATGTCCTTAGATATCGTACATCAATGAGCTTACGAACAACTTTTCAAAGTTCTTTTAAGAAAAATTTTAAACTTTGGTTGAAAGTTTATGAAACACTTACGTGTGTCGTAATCTAGTACCGCTCGAAGCTTGTTGGAGTGTAAGGAGAGGTGCTGGAGATGGAGCAGCCGGGAGAGAACTTTCACTTGAGTTAGACAGTTCGAGGATAAGTCCAGATAAACTAGATACTTGTAGTGCTGGAGTACATCTATGTCCACTAGCCGCTATAGAGCAATTTTTATTATTTTAGTATAGAAAAAGGCACTATAGTAAAGTATAACACATATATTATTGTAAATTATTCTCTTGCGTGTGTCTGTCTGTGTGTTCTGGATAATCTCAATAACTACGATTTTTATATTTCGATAGATTTGTATCTATCTTAGTATCGATCTTCAGACTTGAAAATGAGGAAGCGATCCTAAAATAATAAGAAATAGGTACCGCTTATTCAATGGATTCTTCGAACTCAGTTTTATACATTTTTTTATGCTAACTTACGGTATTCAAACTTTTTTTCAAATAATTTTATGATTAAAAATGTGTTTCAAATATCTATTATAATTTTTGCTTACCTACTTACAATTATTTTATACTAGCTTTTGCCCGCGGCTTCACTCGCGTAAATAGAAATCCCACAGGAACACTGTACTTTTTAGGAAAAAAGTAGCCTATGTTTTAATCCAAAACCAAAATTACTACCATATCAGATTTAATCCGAACTGTTCAGTAGATTTTGAAAAATCTTGAAAGATTATCAAAGATCCATCCATCTATTCTTACAAACATTCACATTTACAATAGTAGTAGGTTGTATAAAAGTATTAAGTTACTTTACACTATTTAATATCTATACATACAGATAAATAAAATTGAAGTGTCTGTTTGTAATTTCAAATTAACAGCTTTTCACTTATAATGCATATGAAAGTATATTCGGTGCTTACAATAGAATATCAATTTTTAAAAATTTTGTCTGTCCCGTCTGACCTATTTTCACGGGACTTTCACTGGCCGATAGCTGATGTCATAAGGTCTAACATAGGCTACTTTTATTTTAGGGTTCCGTTTAAAAAATAGATTTCCGTTTCCGTTAGTTCTATGCAAACGAAGTTGCGGGCATCAGCTAGTCTATTACTAAAATCGTTTGAAAGTATTTAATAATTTTCATTGTCAAATATGAAGTACCTTTGATGCGAGATCCAACTTGATGTAGGTATAGACTCCTGATAGGGGAGACTTATGTAGACAGCTCAGGCATGTGGCCACAGCCAGCCTCGTCAGTACACCGTCTTCATCCGTCACAGCGAAGTCGCAATCGAACACGCGTTCCATTTCGTAGTCGCTGTACAGCTCCGGGAAATTGTAGAAATGCTCCCACAAGTTGATCTTGTCGATTTTCAGTGTAAGAAATTTATAAATCTGTAAAATAACAATATGTACCTAATAATAATAATATCTATGGACGCTTCACACCACGTCAATCTGGTCCTGTGCTAATTATCCAAAGACCTTGTGTTACAGGTATAAGACATTTATACTATACAAATTATATTTAATATTTTTATTACAATATACATCCACGACAGAGAAAACTTTTTGTTCCCTTAGCGGGTATCATGTAATGTATCTTTTTGAAATAAAAGTTCCTGGGTGAACGAGTTCTGCGTGAAGTTCTAGTAGCACCTACGGAAATTAACGGATTGCAATGGATACCCATTATTGTATCCGGGTTATTTTATGAGTTTTAGAGAACTTATAGCTTAATTTAATTTTTTAAGATATAAGTGACCTTGTTAATCTTCTGTGTAATGTATCTGTGAAAAAAAAAATACAAAAGTATTCCTCTCACCGAGACTCGAACCCGAGACACCAATTTGCCAACAATGTGAAACACAAAAACTGATTGGTCGTATTATTTCACGACGAAACAAACATAAAAACTCAAACATATGCAGTTTTCAGGGATAACACCTAGCTAGATCGATCCCCCCCCCCTAATACATATTAAATTTTACGGAAATTATTGAAGCCGTTCTCGAGATTCTGATTATACGTATAAATATTATACAAGAATTTCTCGTTTAAAGTATTACGTATGTGTATTTAAGTTTTCGCAACTGCACCGTTTTAATTTTTAAGAAGTGAATGTTGTGTGTTGTTCAGTCTTTAGGAGTCGTAAAAAATTAACTTGTTGCCTTAATATACTTAACATGTCACAGCGAAATTCGTTTATTGATTTCAGCGTTGCGTTTATAGAAATAATAATAATCAATCGTTGCTTTTCATAGATACAGCTAATCCATCCTATAAAAACAAAACGGACCACTTTATTTTGTTCATATACTTTTTAAAACAAACTTTAGTGACAAGTGTTAAACTAGAAGTCTTTGTGTTAAACAGTCGATCGCATCTGACTTTAAACACAATCATTTGCACGTCGTGAAGTGTTACAAAGTAACTCGAATGTTCATGTCACAGGTGTCAGGACAGAGACTCAGCTGCATTTAGTTTTATCTACTCGCAAATGTCGCTATCTCGCAAAATGTAATCACAAACGTTGGTTTTGTCACGTTTTACACAACAATAAGAAGCTCTAATTATGTGTGGTGGAACTACCTTATGGAAGTAATTTGAGTAGAGATTCTGGGGTAGTTATTATTATGAAAAAGCAAACAAATATGGCGGCGCGGGGCACATACCGTTTAACCAATGTGCACGGTAAATATTACAATTTAACGAAAGATAATGCGTACAATTGTATGGAAAAATTTGTATTTGACAATCTGTCAGCATATTATAATATCTCTAGTAATATTACAATCTAACAGTTTTTACAATTTTACGGTGACATATACACGTAAATAACACCTTAGAGCGTGACGGATCAGCCTCACTCACAGCCTACGAAGAAATGTGTGAACTTCAACAAAAAGCAAGCTACGGCGGCGCTACCGGAATTTGTATGGCTTTCACCACCTGCTGCGACAAAAAATTACATACAAATTATAGTGCAGTGGCGCGGGTGCTGCGGCGCGTGTGAAAGCGTATATAACGCTTAGGGTCAGTTCATATTTTTTAAGATAGCTATCAAAATTGAACTTTATTCAATACAGAAAAAGATACTCGTTTCATATGACGTTGACGACCTCCGTGGCTCAGTGGTGAGCGCAGTGGCGCTATAGCCGGAGGTCGCGGGTTCGAATCCCGCCAGGGAACAAAAAAAGTTTTCTGTGTTCCTGGGTCATGGATGTGTATTAAATATGTGTATAATATAATAAAAATCTTATATATAAGTATAGTATAAAAAAAAGTATTAAATATATTTCCGTTGTCTGGTACCCGTAACACAAGTTCTTCGGATACTTACCACGGGGCCAGACTGACGTGGTGTGAAGCGTCCATAGATATTATATTATTATTATATTATTATTATATTATGACATCAGCCATACATTACACATGCGCTGTGCAGCGCAGTGCAACTTGACATTCGAACTCTTACAATGAAACGTCTTTTTGTGTAATGGATAAAGTTCAATTTTGAATAGTTATCTTAAAAATGCAGCACCGCATCGCGTATTGTTTCGTTTCGGTGTAAATGGACTACATGTAATATTTTAATTTTAAACTTTTCACACGGAAAATAACAATGAGTGAGATTGTTTTTCAATTAAGTACTTTTTTAAATTCTTTTTAAACGATTTTTTATCTCAGACACATAAAACAATAATAATAATTGTTATAATTAGACTTAATCGATCTTTTGATTCATAATAATAAAATTAATAACTCGTAACGCAAAGTCAAATAGCTTTTGTATTATTTCAAAGAAGCGAAAGTTTATTAATTACTTTAGTAAATTATTAACTTATAATAAACAACTTCGAATTGGGGTCGACAAACTTCCTCAAGACATATTATTTGTTTTGTATAGTCAGGTCGTTCAGTCTCGTGACAAACTTAGATAAACGACAAAAAAGAAAATAGGTTATTGTTTAAAATTCCAGAATACCTACATAAAATGGGATCCTCTTCTTTCGCATAATTTTATTTGTCATAATTGCATTTGGCATACTTCACTTGGCATAATTTTAGTACGCATAATAATACTTTGGCATAATGGTTTTTTGGCATACTACATTATTAGGCATAAATATTATTTAGACTAATATTGTTTGTCCTAATTTAATGAGGCATAACTCGTAAGGCATAATTTTTCTTGTCATAATAATACTTTCGCATAATTGGTTTTTGGCATAAACTCGTTAGGCATATTTTTTTGTCATAATAAATTCAAAGCATTTTGTCACAAGGCACAAATATACATAAACTGGAACGACATAATGAAAATACGGTTAAGGTAATTAAACGCATATTAATAAAATATTCAAAGCAGGTATTAAACTCATATACCTAGTGTAACATGTGTAACAGTAGGTTTAGTTGCGGCGGGGTGGCCCTTGGGCCACCCGTAAGCCGCTGACATGTTTAAAATAATTAGCTTGGCATGTTCTTTGATAGCAGTTCGTGTTTTTGTCCAAGTTTATTTCGTAATCAGTCGTAAAATTACAATTATAATTGTTATTTCGTCTTAACTCGCACACCCAGTAGAATTTATCATTCATATCATGTGAAAAAAAATGCTACAAAGATGTATGCATAAATATAATAGTATGCTTAAATATCATTATGCGTAAATATATTTATGCTTTTTAATATTATGCAAAAAAATATTATTCTTAATGAACATTATGCGTAAAAAAATATATGCCTTACAATAAGTATGCCTAACAATTATTATGCTTTTAGTAATTATGCGAAAAAAAATTATGCTAAGAAAGTTATGACAAATGAATATTATGCGAAACTACTATTAGGTCAAATGAAATTATGCCAAGTAAAATTATGACATATGATTTTATGCGAAAAAATAGGGAACCACATAAAATAGGTGCAATGAAAGCAACATTTTTAAACTATATATTACACTCTCTTATAAATTCAGGTGCACGCAGAACTATCAATGCATTATAAAAAATCGGCCAAGTGCGAGTCGGATTCGCACTTGGCCACAAGCACCGTACCAAAACGGCAAATAAATCATGTTTCTTGTAGGGAGATTTATATTTTATTTTATTCTGTTCTTCGTATTTGTTGTTCTAGTATCAACAGAAATACATTCATGGTTCACGAGATACAACATGGTGACAGACAGACGGACAGTGGATTCTTAGTAATAGGGCCCCATTTCTAACCTTTGAGTACGGAACCCTACAAACTGTTATGAATGTGGAATAGGAGTATGTCACGTTCGCCTAATGGAGGTCACTGGTACTATTGGAAACCGACATGGGAATGTATGTATGTATGTATATGAAACGTCCTAAATTGGACGAGAAATTCTCACCCTCATCACTTAGCACAAAAATGTCTTTGATCTTTTTTGATAAATTGAAGACTTGTTTTACGCGTTCTTTGACTTACAGACGAAACTTTTTAACCGACGAAAATAGAGGGGTGTTAGAGGTATGTCCGTGGAATCGTAGTCCAAAAGGGATGAATCGATTTTGATTTAGTTTTTTTTGTTTGAAAGCTGACATGATTGAGAATATTTTTTTTAACACGCTTATATCACAGAATTACAGAAAAATACAGAAACCGTCAACGCGCTTGAAAGTGAAGGCGTCACGACCATTCCAAATTGGAATGGTTAGATATTCAGTCTGTCAGTCGATGGCCGACGCGCGCACTGTCAACTTTGTTTGAAATTGTCAGTTTTTAATTAATTATGCCGACTTGTGTCATTCTCACATGTAAAAATGCTGCTGAGACTGCGAAGAAATCACATGGGATCATATTCCATCTATAAGTAGCACATTTGCAATTCATTTGAATAAGGTATTGAATTTAATTCGCGTGTCATAATTGTCAAAGAAAATCATGTCTTCATTTTGTAAGTGTTGCCACAGAATAGCAGATATTTTGGCTAACTTTTTTTCAATAAATTTTTATTGAATACCTTATTGTCGTAATACAATACCGCGATTGTTGCCACAAAAAAAAAGGAACATTTTACCTAATTTTTCGTAATCAGTTCATATTAGATTTTACAATAATTATACAATATAAATTATATGTACCTACTTTATTGCACTTAAGCGAAATTTTACTGACACGGAGGAAACTTTCTTCATGACCTTGATGGGGAATTCTTCTTTATAATTACATACTTACATAGCACATAGTTAAAGTCTTTTTGTGGGAGTTAAATAACGACTATACGAGCTCAATAACCTGATTGTTGAAATGCATTTAATTGATTATCAACCAACTTCCAAGAAAGGAAATAAGATTTTGCACCAAGGTATTCCCTGGATCTAAAAGCACTGAACAGAACTCTTCAGTCTTTAAAGATACGCGTTTGGAAATTTCGGCATAGTTCAAAGAACTGCAAGCATATGCCACTATGCAACTTATAGTAATAATCATCATCTTATTTACAATACCTAATGAAAGCTTGGCGCGTATTCATATATATAAAATACCCAAAAAAGTATGAAATAAAACTTATTTTCTAGATAAGTCCCTTTTTAAATTAGGCTAAAATTTTAACTATTCTCTACTCAATCTTCTTGATTCTGAAGTCGGTACCTCCATATATAAAAAAGCTAAATAATAGTTAGTTTTATAAACAATTGTTTTATTATATTCCACGCGAACGAAGCCGCAGGCGGAAATAATAGATTTCCGCCTGCGGCTTCGTTCGCTTAAAATTTCTATTTGTAATAATTCACTATTTGTAGTCATACATTAAATTCTAATTTACCCCATAAAGAGGTAATTTTGTGTTGCGCTGGTAACCCTACGCGGGGAGGTGAAGAGCGGGCTGGGCGGTGTTTCGCCATGGTTTTGGACACAGTGCGCTGCGTAGAAATGTGATCAAACACTCATTCTGGATGTTTCCGTATTCTTAGGCTTATATTAACTTCACCTGATGTAAGCTTGTTTGCTTCAAAGAGAATATAATCACTACGTTTTAAGAGACCGCACTCCTATAGAAACAATTGAGCTCACGCACACATCGATAGTTGTACTGCATCTTGTACCAACTTAGAGATTTCTTAGATACACAGTACTGCCAACCTTCAGACAGATCATAGTTTGACAGTTCTAGTGATGTGGACTAGTTATGAATTATTATCGAATATCGATACTAGTGTTGGGCCGTTCTATCGATAATATCCTAGGGGTAGGTGGGGCCTCGGGGGTTTTTTTCTGGGTAAAAGTGAATGTTACACAGAGAGAAAATACTTAAACATGGATAATCAAATAAAAAAATCCATGTTTAAATATATTTACCCGTGTAACATAATTAAAACATTTCTCAAACGTATTTGAGAGTCTGACTTCAGAAATTTTATTGTATGAATATATTTTAAATAATAATTCCAAGATTCCTCGTGTTTTTTAACATTTTCCCGGATCCCTTTTTTACATCTTCTGGCGATGCTGGTCCATTTGTGCATCAAAAAGTTTGTCCATTTCTTCAACAATGTAGGCAGTATCGTTGATCTCTTCTGACCGTGGGTCGCTCCATGCCATCATCTTCAAAACCGCTTATTGCTTGAGCTGCAAATTTAACACGCATTTTAGTTTTATATAATTGAAGATTTTGTGAAAATTTCAAGTGTCTACATGTTACCATTATTGATATTGAGCAAAAAAGGCCAAAAAAATCATGTTTGTTGTATGGGAGCCCCCGTTAAATATTTATTTTATTTTTAGTATTTGTTATTATAGCGGCAACAGAAATACACAATCTGTGAAAATTTTATGGAGTCTAGCTATAGCGGTTTTTGAGATACAGCCTGGAGAGACAGACAGACAGACAGACAGACATCGAAGTCTCAGTAATAGGGTCCCGTTTTTACCCTTTGGGAACGGAACACTAAAAAAAGAAATGTCTACCTTGATAAATATGTGCCTCTGTCTCATTTATTTCAGTGCTTGTTTCAACTGCCATATTCATGTTTATCTTTACAGTAGTAGACATACGTTTATCTGGAAAAAATGCATAAGGTTTAAGATGTTTACTATCCCACTAGAATTTTGAAAAAATCAAAAGTAGAAACGTTTTTCCAAAATCTGCCTAGGTTGACTGACTTCATACATAATAATCGACCAAGTGCGAGTCGGACTCGCGCACAAAGGGTTCTGTACTATTATAGAGCAAAAATAGGCCAAAAATTTTGTTTTTTGAATGGGAGCCCCCTTATATATTAATTTTATTTTGTTTTTAGGATTTGTTGTTATAGCGGCAACAGATATACACAATCTGTGAAAATTTGAGAAGTCTAGCTATAGCGGTTCTTGAGATACAGCCTGGAGACAGACAGACAGACAGATGGACAGACAACAAAGTCTTAGTAATAGGATCCCGTTTTTGCACTTTGGGTACGGAACCCTAAAAATTAAAAAAAATGACAATGGTCACTCACCTGTATGTTTTCCAGCAGGATTAGTTTTATCATAATACGATTTAATATGCAAAGGAAACTCAGTAAAAAGGTCATCAGATAAAGGGGTTCTCATGAGACCTTCAGTTGGCACTGCACTGGCTAACAACCGGTTCCCTTTTGCATTAAAGCATTGACGGGCAAAGTGGGCACCACAGATAAACTTGAACTGATGCAACTTTTCAATTGGCACATAAACTAAATCTTCAATGCCTGATGCTTTCACCCATAATCGACATCTGAAAGGTATAATAATTTGTTTGTAGTCATTCAAAGCAGTCATCAGACTTAGTTCTCACAGGAATCAAAACAGTAGCCTATGTTACTGCTGGATAATATAGCATTCTTATACTGGAAGAAGTTTTGGAATGGATCCAATAGTTAAAAAGCCTTATTCGATGAAAGCAATAAAATCTTTCCTTTATATAAAGTAAATAGCATAAGAGGTACAAGTTACAAGTTTTATATTATTATAATATGTAATTGGATGGATTACTTAGACTTTATTACTGATTTAAATACATACCAACACAATGAGTGCCAAAACCCTTAGGTGACATTACATGCAAATGTACAAAAATTGTAAGACTTACCGATCAGGGTCAAGAGGAAATTTTGCAAGAAATATTCTCGATTTGGGGAGTCTACGTACTCCACAAATCGTACACTTCTTGCAGATGCGACTTTCCATGTTAGGTAGTTGAAATATTTTCAGACGAAAATAATATTGCAATCTCACTTTTCAAGGAGTCGGTGAAAATGTAATTAAACACACGAAATCCGTGACACGCAACAAAACTTAACATAGAAGCACAAATTGAATAGCCAAATCACTTGATATTCAAGCAAAAATCAAAATTTTCAGAAGTTTGTTCTATACAATTTTCAAACAACCAAAAAAGTGACATAACGCCATTTTTCCAAAGCTACCAACCTTGAGTACTCAAAAAAAAGATTCTGTATGTTGGTAATGATTCGCATAACAAACTTGAAGCCTTGCGGTTATTCAATTATAGACTTTATTTCAAAAGCAATAAAGTCGTATTTTTAGTGACTGGCTTGGGGGTCTGGCTTTTTATATGGAAGTGTCGACCCACTGGTTTGCTTGCTTGTATGTAACTATCAATTGATCAATACAATGCGGTTGCCAAGCAACCGTTTGAAGTTATTCCACGCGTTATTAGCTATAATCATCATCATCAGCTCTCTCACTGCTTGAAGATCGGGGGTTACTTAATTACTTGTTTATCGGAATGTGATGCCTACTGGGGCTTGTTATTTACTTCAATCTCCTCAATAGCGCAAGTATTTTAAGGGTCTGATTGACAATCTACTGATAAGTCTCTTTTTGTCTCTGCCGCTCAGTATATAAATAAGCAGCGACGAGACTTTCAAATAAGCTATCCGACACTTACTAGGCGATCATAATACATAGCCTTTAGTCAAGATGCATTCGATAATTTCGACGGCGAACTTCGAAATCAAAAATGTATGGGACTTGACACAAGTCGTCGTTAAGACTCTGTCCAGAAAGTGCGTAAGCCTGCGTAAACCTACGCACGTAGAGATTCTTATCTTTTAGACCAGTGTTTTTCAACCTTTTTCATGATGCGACCCCCTTTGTATGAAAAAATATTTCGCGACCCCCCGACCCTTCGCTTTTTTATCATGTATGTATGTGTATGTTACAGTGTTACAAATATTCATTCCATACGACGTTTTTATGCGTCTCCATAATTAGGATTCGGATATAAATAAGTACATAATATATTAGGTCTTTATCTATGAAATTGCCGTTTTCTATGAAAAAATTCAAACGATTTTTTTCATGTATTTTTTATTTGTATTAATCGAAGTAATCACCCATGCATTCAATGCATCTTTGCCAACGCCGTGGCAGCTTATTGATGCCCGTCTTAAAAAAATCAGCTGAACGGGAGGCAACAAATTCTTCAAAGGCATTTTGTACTGCCTCTCGGGTATTTAATTTTTTTCCCGCCAAGAAGTTATCCAAATTCTGGAAAACGGTAGTAGTCTGTAGGCGCAAGGTCTGGTGAGTAGGGCGGATGACGGAGAGCTTCTAACCTCAGTTCTTGCAACTTGGAGACCGTCTGCTATGCAGGAGCAGCGAAGACGAGCGATTGACCAATGCTGGTTGGAGATGTGCCAGCTTCTCCATCATTGTGTTCAGTTCTTCACAATACACATCTGCAGTAATGCTCACCACGTTTGGTAAGAAGCTGTGATGAATCACACCGGCGCTAGACCACCAAACAGTGACCATCACTTTTCTAAGGGTAAGTTTTCGTTTAGGGCATTGTTTTGGTGCTGAACCAGGATCCAACCGACTTGCTGAGCGCTTGCGGTTATCAAACAGAATCCATTTTTCATGCGGGTAACATGTAGGTAACAATGCGGTTCAAAATTCCTTCATTTGTGTGTCTGTTGAGCAGTGCAAGGCACGTCTTGACGAGTACTTCGCGCTGGCGATCATTGAGTTCGTGGGGCATCCATTTGACAAGCTTTTTACCTTGCCAATTTGACGCAAATGGACCAATATTGTTTTGACGCTAACGTCGAAAGCTGCTGCTAATTCAGCCGTAGATTGTGTATCATCAGCTTCCACAATCGCCTTTAATTCGTCATTGTCGAACAAAGTCTTCGGACGACCGCGAGGTTCATTTTTCAGGTCGAAATTTCCAGAACGGATGCGAGCAAACTAATAACAGGTGGTGCATTAGTTTGTAGTGTTAGCTCCGTAAACGTCGTTGATGTTGCGTGCCGCTTGTGCCGCGTTGCTGCCACGACGGTACTCATATTCCATAATTACTCGAATTTTTAACGTATCCATGATGACGAAAAAGATTGAAATGCGATGAAAATGTAACACTAATCAATAAACAAACGACTACTTTTGGAAAAAGAATTCCATGTTTTTAAAAAAAAATAATTTGAAATTAGAATTCTTAGCCAAACGAAAATTATTTTGATTTGAAATGGCCAGTACTGCATGCAGAATTATGAGTATATCCTTTTGTTAAAATTGTCTTACTTAATAAATCAATATTTTTAATCTTTATTGTTTTTTTTCTAAAGTTCTCTCGACCTCCGGCGACCCCCCTACAGAAGCTTCGCGACCCCCCAGGGGGTCGCGACCCACAGGTTGAAAAACACTGTTTTAGACTATGTCCAGAAACTGCGTATTCTTACGCACGTAAGGTCTACGCACGTAGTCGAGGTACTAGGGCCCCATACATTGCGTCCAGAAGCTACGTGCGTATTATTTTAGCTATGCGCGTATCGTACAAAATTTCGTCAAAAAGAAACGATAAGATAAGAATCTCTACGTGCGTAGGTTTACGCAGGCTTACGCACTTTCTGGACAGAGTCTAATAGGTCAATTTTGTACGATACGCGCATAGCTAAAATAATACGCACGTAGCTTCTGGACGCAATGTATGGGGCCCTAGTACCTCGACTAAGTGCGTAGACCTTGCGTGCGTAGGAATACGCAGTTTCTGGACATAGTCTAAGTGACATGTCGCTTGCGATGCCTTATGTCAAATCCCATACATTTTGTTTTTGAACTTCGCCGTCGAAATCATCGAATGCATCATGACTAAAGACCCAGGCCCTTCAAGTAGAACGCAGGTTAAATATACCTATATTTATACATCCTACTAATATTATAAATGTGAAAGTTTGTGAGAATGGATAGAAAGTTGTATGGATGTTTGTTACTCTGTCACGTAAAAACTACAGAACGGATTTCGATGAAATTTGGTATGGTAGTAGTTTAGGCTCTGGATTTAAATGTAGGCTACTTTTTATCCTGAAAAGTACAGTTTTCTCTTGGGATAGCCGATATTTAATTTACGCGGGCGGAGCCGCGGGAAAAAGCTTGCAAGAAAAAAGCGAAGCAAAATAAGCCTTAAAAATGAAGTATACTACAGTAATTTGTTTGGGCACAGTATAAAGAGTGTTTTCTTATAGCAACATTTATTATCCGACAGAATATAAACAGCTCACGCCTTAAAGAGTCGAAATCATTTGTCAAGCTGCGTCGTCGTCGTGATTTCCTTTCATACTGTATTTCAGAAAATACACCGCGGCCTTTCTGCTTTTATTACGCCGTTCGCACTACACAGGATGTAACAAAAATTCTACAGATGACCTATTCAAGTATTCTGAGAAGTTTTGGAACGAATACACAGTATCTATTCATACCACCAAACTTTGGTAACTACTTACTAACCTAACCTAACCTATCACAAAAGAAAAATATATTTCAAGTGTATTATCGCTTTGGTCACCAAAGTGATAATATAGGACAGGCTTCGCCTAGTTTGGGGGTCAGAAAAAATAAGTAATGTTTGTAAAGTATCTTGAAAATTATTTTGTGGTAGGTATAAGGTTAATGTAATAGGTCTTATTCGCATGTTTATGTAATAACCGTAACCGTAACTTCGTCCGCGTCAACTGATGGCGCAATAATGCATTAATTTCGGCTAAATTTGATTATCATAAAGAGCTTATACTGAGTTAGTCTTAAAAGATAGACATATACTGTCGCGCACATTTTTTAGATCATGTAAAGGTCATTAAAAATATTTTTTTAATACATAATATTTTTGGGTAACTTAACCGTTTATGCAGCGCACGCAACGAAAGGCCTCAAATATGAATCATTTTCCCCGTTTTTGCAACATTTTTCACTGATGCTTCGCTCTTATCGGTCGCAGCGTAATGTTATATAGCTTAAAGCCTTCCGCAACAAATGGTCTATCCAACATAAAAATATTTTTTCAATTCGATATAGCAGCTCCTGAGATCAGCGCGTTCAAACAAACAACGAAAGCCCTCAAAGTTGAATAATTTTCTCCGTTTTTTCCACATTTTCCCCAGATTCTTCGCTCCTATTAGCCGCAGCGTGATGTCATATAGTCTAAAGCCTTTCTCGATAAATGGACTATCCAACAAAATAAGATTTTTTCAATTCAAACCAGTAGTTCCTGAGATTAGCGCGTTCAAACAAACAATTAAACTCTTCAGCTTTATAATATTAGTATAGATTTTTCGGTTTTTTCAGATAATCTCGATTCTTAACTCCAAAGCATAAAAGGTGTAAACATGTTTGATGTAAACTCATTCGGTAGTCATTTTCGCCATAAAAATTTCATAATATTAGTCTCGCAGAAGCGCTACGATGCTCAAGGGCCCGTTATTTACTTTTAATATTTATGTTGAGTGCCGAGTTTATCATCTTTAATACCCCATACTTCGCTATAATACGTATCTATAGAGGAAGTTGTTAGAACCCCTATTTTTACCCGACTACGATGAAGCCAAAAGGAAGGATAATAATTGTGGTAGTTTATGTATGTATGTATGTACGTTTGTCCCACCGTAGCCTAACCTACTGGTCAGATTTTATTAAATGACGTATTAATAGATTCCTTATAATAGCCCGGGAGACACAGGCTATATAAGAATTAACGTAGTCGGGTTATATTTTTTTTTAATTGAATATTACTGCAAAGTGTTATCGTTTTCGAGAAATAGCTATGTTCTCACTTCAATCTTTATCCTAAAAACGTTCGTTGTCTGTATCACTCTATGATAATTTACCGTTTTGGATATAACATCTTCAGAATCCTCAGTCGGGTTTGATAAGTTTTCCAAAACACTAGCGGGTAGTTCGAGATCTAAAACCACATAACATAAACATACGATATAATTATTTATGATCGATTTTTCATTTTTTTATTCATACTGAACTTTAAATAAAATAAAAAGACCTGTAAAATAATAATATCTATGGAGGCTTTCATACCACGTCAATCTGGTCCTGTGGTAAGTTCTCGAAGAACTTGTGTAACGGGTACCAGACAACGGAAATATATTTAATACTTTTATACTATAATATATTTAGGGTTTTTATTATATTAATACACATAATTATAAGAAATCCATGACCCAGGAACATAGAAAACTTTCTTGCTCCTGGCGGGATTCGAACCCGCGACCTCAGGCTTGGGCGCTAATGCCCTAACCACTGAGCCACAGAGGTAGTCAAAATAAATTAAAACAATCCAAAGATACTAAAAAATCTTCTGCAAAACATAATCTACCATCAACGCTTTTTTTCTCCAATAATAAATATTTACTACAGATAGGTATTCTAATAAGTACATATTAAAAGATAACCTTTTACTATGTCTTTCAAATTTTGGTCCGAGACATAGTTTCTCCTTGAAAGAAGATCAGTCCATATTTTCACAATGCTGTTAAAACGTGACATTTTTGATTTTACTTTCGACATATCATTTTTGTTAAATCTTTGAATGGCAAAAGTAGCAGGTCTTTCCTTTGTATCCTTAGATGTATATTCATTGTCTTTGTAATCCATGTTTTTAATTAAATATTATTAACGTAAAACGCCCTCGTTTGAGAATGAACGAGGAACGAGGCGACCAAGCATAAATATTTTGACGTTAATACCGACGTGTTATATCGAGGTTTTGGCAATGTCATGGGTTACGACATAGATAATAATAATTTTAAAATACCAATCACTGTTATTAGGTTGGACCATGGAAAAAAAAGCCTTACGTTGGACCATGGTTAATTATTATTGGTTACTTACGTTAGCTTGGTTTAATATAATGCTCGCGTTAGGTCTTTGTCGGGTCAGGATAATATTACCTACCATTTATCAAGTATTTTTAAGGTATTGATTTGCATTATAATACTTTACTTTAGTATCAGATTAAGGCGGTCTTATATTAACCTATGCTTCGAAAATCAAGTTGATTTAACAATGTGAAAATAAAAAATGAAAATGAAGATTATTTATTTTACCTTATTACAGTATTTATCAACAATTAATCAGACATTGGAACCACCTAGTAAGTAATAAAGATACTTGTATTAGGAGGCAAAATTGTAGCAATAAAGCGTAGTTTAAAGTTATTCGTAATTTTAAGTTTTTTTGTCATACAGTATATTCTCAATAAAATTCAAAAATTAATTCGTTTATTCATTGTTTTATAAGCAAATCTCAAAAAAGGATGAATTTTTTCACTGATTTCATAAAGCTTACGTGTCACACTGGTGTCACAGCATTGTAATGAAATCGCGGGATATATTTATGAAAAAGCGAGAAGACTTGGCGGAAAAAACACATTATGAAAATGTCATGGAGGAAATGAAAAGTTGGGGTTTCGGGGTAAAAAGTTGGATCTCATGGAAATCTAACAACGGTGACATTAGACCTGACACTTTCATACACAAATCACTCGAAGTCGGGCGTTTCAGTACCCCAAGCAGGAACATTTTGCGGTATCGTTACGAGTACGTAAGCGAGAAATATTCTATGAAAACCATGAAAGCGCCTCCTAGCGGACGTAAAAGTAACTAAAATTTTCATACATAATTTCTCATATTTCACGTTTACGTACACGTAACGATACCGCCAAATGTTCCTGCTTGGGCTACAGGACTCCATTTGCTGCTGTTAGGCATTACTATAAAATTGAAAATTATGCAAATTACCTATGTAATAATATAGTCAAACTATAATATTTCAATAGCATATCATTCTTTAGTAATAATAATAATAAAATAATGGCAAAGTAACTGAGATCGCGCTCCAAGTTGTAACGTCTCTAATATTTTCTATTTTATTCCTACTTGTTATTGTCATAGATAAATCATTAGTCTCGCTGGGCGCTCAACTAGATAGAGCACTCACAAAGAATGACTTGAGATGACACCTTGTTAATGCGGCCACAAATTATTGTAGTGTGTAAAGTGACAATTAAATTACATGTGACAAATTCTAGTGTGCGTGAAAAATTGTGATGCCAGCTACTCAACTTTTGCCTGATTTGACGGGAAAAATATCTTATGCTCTAGGTCTAGTCTATTACTTAAGTTATTGGTTATAAATTCAGTTAAGTTAAAACTAGCTTTTGCCCGCGGCTCCACCCGAATTCTTCTTTAGAAAAATGGTAGGTTATATGTAAACAAATTATTAGGTCTAATTTTTATTTATTTATTAATCAAGACAGAATAACGTGTGTCGAAGCAGATAGTACGATAATAATATTACACATCTAACTAATATAATAAAGAGGAAAAGTTTGTTTGTTTGCATTGAATAGGCTCCGAAACTACTGGACCGATTATGATAAAATTTGGTACAGATATTATAGATTAGACCACGGGGAAGCATTTTCACTACTTTTTATCGCGGCAAAATGTACGGTAATAACCATTTGCGCGTACGAAGTCTCGTGCAACGTCTAGTAATAATATAATATTTAACTAGCTGTTACCCGCGGTTCCGCCCGCGTAAATATACTATCGAATATCCCGCGGGAACACTGTACATTTTTGGCATAAAAGTCCAGAGCCTAAACTACTACCATACCAAATTTAATCAAAATCCGTTCAGTAGTTTTTGCGTGAAAGAGTAACAAACATCCATCCATACATTCATACATCCTCACAAACTTTTTTATTTTTATTATGAGAAGGACTGTGACGTTTTAATTTTTTTCGTATTTTTGATCTGTATTTTTCGAATAGTTACTTAGTTTCATGGGAAGAATCCTGAAGAATCACAATAAATAAGTTAGGTAAATGAAATACCAAGGATATAATTTATTTCATTGTATCTTATTAGATTATAATAAATACAATGATGATTATAAAATCACGTCATAAAATTATTAAGTACAGGGAACTTGATTCTTGCATACGCGGCAACACTGAATGGCGTTTTGAGTTTACGTAATTTTATGTTGAAATTTCGAATTTATACGATAATTACTGATGATATGTGGTCCCAGTGTCCTTATTTCTTGTCGAATTGTTTTTACATAGTTTCACTACACAACATGGCATTTTGTTTCCAATTTTAACTAAAATGTAATAAAATATTCGGGATGTACAACTGTCATAAAGCTTTCAATATGACTGGCTCGTGTAAGCCGATCTCAGCTTAGTATTTAGTGTGTATTTGACAAGCACGTCGGCTCGGTCTAGTAGAGCGCCCAGCGAGACTAATCATTAGTCTATGGTTATTGTAAACATTCATGTTATATTTACCAACGTCAACAACAATCTGTCAAAGTCATGATATGATGAAAATAAAAATAAAATAATTTTCCTGTCTGTTTCTCCCTTTGGTTTCTCCCATCGTTTTTCCAGTAAATTAAATATCACTCATTAGTATTCGTTCAACAGGGGTGACCAAATATTCAATTATGGAATGCATGTAATCAGTGTTTTTTTGTATTTAATACCTGCAATCATAGATGTATAATATTAAAAAGATTAATTATTTTGAAATTTTTAACACAGTTTCATTTTGATTAGGTATTACTAAGGATTAGGTACTAATGAATAACTCCTAAACTTCATCACAAGATTCACAGGATTTAAATAGGCAATCGGACAATTTTTTTTATTGCATAAATGAATAGTACTCTTAAATATGAGTAACTTCTCAGAAGAAACCGTATATCAAAAGTCAATATTTTCAAAGGTACAGCAATTTTTATACAAAATTTCGCGAGCCTCCTAAAACGCTCCATACTAAAATCGCCACACAAATGACGTCACTATTGGATTAAAGTGTATTAAGTAGGTATAAAGTATACGGCCGCAGGAATATATTTGTAAATATCTCCGATATTTGTGCGTTTAAGTTCATACTTACCATAATGAATGTTTTTGTATATGATGTGAGTAAACTAATAATGTAGGTTTTGTTTACCAATTTCGCAAAAAAAAAAATTTTTTTGGTATAAAGACTCGCGAAAGTTTGTATACAAATCGCTGTACCTTTGAAAATATTGACTTTTGATATACGGTTTCTTCTGAGAAGTTACTCATATTTAAGAGTACTATTCATTTATGCAATAAAAAAAAATCAGTCTGCTTGCCTATTGTGAGTTACGTAAATATCGCACCTTCGGTGCAACAAAGTCACAACAGCTCATTATTAAATTTTACAGGAGAGAACTTTTAAGATTTTTTTCACATTTATTTCATGATTTCTGGATCACTTTTTATAGTTAGGCTAAGTTTTTAGCCTACTATATATAGCCTACTAAGGTTTAAGCCTACTATAAAAAGTGATCCAGAAATCATGAAATAAATGTGAAAAAAAAAAACTTAAAAGTTCTCTCCTGTAAAATTTAATAATGAGCTGTTGTGACTTTGTTGCACCGAAGGTGCGATATGTAGAATATTAAAACTTTAAATAATTTCTTATTTATAATGAGTGGAAAAAATAAATATGATTTGTTTGCAATTTGTTTGAGTTAAATTAAAAAAAACATTGAAGTCATTTGGTGTGTTTCGCGGAAAAAAGCGCTTGTTAGCGCTTGCTAGGGCTAAATCAGAAAAAAACAGATTATCAGTCGCACGTTTGCTAACATCAATACTGCTAACGTAATCCGCCATTTTACTTATTTAATGTCAGCGGTCGTCATTTTGCTTACGTTTTTTTGCTAGCGCTATTTTCCGCGGAACACAGCCATTGAGTAAAGTTAACAAATGGCGATTAATTAGAACTTTTTACTCGTATCTATCGCGACGGTAATGAAAGCGAATTCGCAACATTCAAAAACTCTTTGGAGAAGATATTTTCAATTCGCCTCGGCCCAGATGCCCCATTTGTTTTATGTTCTCTGGATAATTAAAACCAGGCTCTAGGTCAGTGGTTCTTAAACTATGTGCAGTCACGGACCACTTTCAGAATTTCTGGAATGCCACGGACCCCCTTGGGGGGGGGGGGGAGTTTTATCTCACACTTACTAATGCTTAACTTCATAATTAAATTGCTAAATAGAAATTGCTAATGAGATTGATGCTGTTGTTTGGCCTCAATGAGTACTTTAAATTGTGGTATAAGGCAAGGTGCATGTCGCCTTTGACATTCAATCGATTGCGATTTTTTGTTTTTATCGACACTAGAGCCGAAAACCCTGCCTCACCAAGATACGTAGTAGCAAAAGGTATCAGAACGGACATAGCTCGTTTGACCAGAAGAGTGTAAGCTTGACTCAAAGAACACCAAAATTCACCAAGACCTTTTGCGTGAAATTCAGCTCTCCACATTCTTTTGATCTCATGTCAATTAAGTCATCTTTAATCTTTACTTTACTGCAAATTTTTTTCATTAACCTTAGAACGCTGCGGACCCCTGGCACACATATTACGGACCCCTTGGTGGTCCGTGGACCCCACTTTAAGAAACCCTGCTCTAGGTATATTTCTTTGCTGCTATTACGTAAACGGTTCACATAATGTGGCATTACTTGAACTCTTGTTTGAATGAAAACCACCGTGGAACCTTTCGTTTAATAGGTAAATTCTTCTTTTTAACATAAATATAATAAATTTGAGTTTTGGTGAGTATGTGGAAAAGTTGTTTTTGTGTTTCTTCCTTATATTTGTGTTATTTCGGTTCATAATGTGTAATATTGGTAGAATATTTAACATTAAAATATATTCATTAACGTCCACAAGTGTAGGCAAGTGCTACAACTTCAAAAAGCTTGCTATTTTGTGTAATGTGTACCCTCCAAAACTCCCTAGGAACTTTAAGTTTAGCTACCACTTTACTGAATCGACTGACTTGACTGCCCTGATTATTTATTTGTACTTTAACTAGACTTTGGACTTGACTATTTAGAAATAAGTTGATGAAAACACAGACGAAAATTTTATTCTCCCAAAAAATAATTTAGATTGTAGACTACAGAAGCAGATAAGTACTTTTTTTATCAATGAAATCATTTTAAATATTATTCTTTCAACGTACTTTCAACGTACGTTAATTATCAAAAACATAAATTATAAATAAAAACGCCCACCACTTACGTCCCTCCTCAAGTCTCTGTAAGAATAATCATCATCATCATTATATACGTAAAGCAAAAACTCACTATAATTTTACGGGAATTGTGAATATGGAGGAGTATGATATTTCGACCTTCTAGTATATTATTACTACACTAAAACCATTTAGGAATGTAAGGCGATCGTTTGATATATCTACACGTGAAACCCCCCCGATATACAAAGAAAAGCGACAAAACGTTTTCATTGGACTTTTGTACAAATTAAAATTTTCTATAGGCCACGATTTTTTCACAAATTTTCGAGACGAAGCCTTTTTAATATTATATATCTATGGACGAATGTAAATAAATATTTGCTAAAATAATTATTATTAATATGCTTGCTTGTTGAGTCCCACTGCTAGGCAAAGGCCTTTCCTATTTTTTTCTCCATAAATCGCGATCCTTCGTTATGGTCCACAGTCCATTTATCTATATTCATCATGCCCCCCTTTTGGGTCTGCCTCTGTTCCGCCGATCACTCAGAATTAAGAGGTGTCCATATCATATCTGGGTGCTAAAGAATAACGAACTAAATTTTCTACAATTTTTTATTTTATTTTTATATCTCTGAAACCATTATATAGTTTACATTTACGTTTATAACTTTGATATTAGGCATTATCAGTAAATCTATACAATTCCATATCATATATACCCAATTGTGCATATCATTTACTCAAAGCTAATGTATATTCACCCAATTGTTAGGGAAAGTTAAGCCGCTGCCGTGTGTTTTCGCATATCCTCATTAGGGCTACTTCTGATGTGGTGGTGTGTGTTGGGTTAATTAGAAGCTACCTACATAAATTAATTTATTTAAATACATGATACAATGCGAATTGTGAATCGTGATTTGGTTTTACGTTAATTGTTGGTACATATTTGATTTCGTTTAAAAATTGGGATTTTGGAAGGGACGCTTAAACTCCAATTCTGTGTATCCAGAATATAGGGTTCGGTAAAATCAATTACAGATATTTTGGGCATATGATCTACTGCTTATATATAGACGTTTAGGCATAAAAATAATTGTCCTACTCGAAAAAAAATCTTCCTTTATATGGGCTAGTTTGCGTTTCTTTGAGGATAGCAATAATGTTTCTTAAAAAACAATTTTGATTAGTGATTAGTAACTATACCTACCAGTAATATTGCACGGGTAGTATTAACATAATTATTATGGCATGCTACGAGTACCTACTGTTCAATTTCTGTCTTCAGTTCAAGGATAACTAAACTTTAAGTATTGAATAAGAAATGTTTTCAAGATTTAGCATATTCATCAGGTACGTCTTCTTGCGCCGGGCCCTTGAAAGGGGCCTTGGGCGGGGAATAATGACCAGGGACTTTGCCTCTCTACATGAGGAGATCCGAAAGAGTGCGCCCAGTACGAATACTACTATTCATTGTACTCGATGCGACAGATTTAGCATAGTATTTTTCGACACTGCTGCTATTGTGAATTAACTATAGTATGCAGGATTTCTGGTTTTATTTTTTGGTAAGTATTATGTATAGTGTATACGTCTTAATTCACAATAGTAGCAGTGTCAAAAATACTATGCCAAATCTTAAAAACATTACTTATTCAAAACTTAAAGTTTAGTTATCCTTGAATTGAAGACAGAAATCGAAAAGTACTTGTAACATGCCATAATATTATGTCAATATTACTCATGCAATATTAGTGGTAAATAGCGCGGAGTAAAGCCTTATTAATACCTTTGCACATGGGTCATAATACAATTGCACATGTTTGGATCATTGTAATGAAATAACGAATATAAATGTTAAATATTTGAAAAGGTATAATCTAAATATTGGAAGAATATTAATCCAGCTTACAGCTTATCCCTTATGAAGCAAAAGGTAAGTTTTACAATATAAAGTTGAAAACATTTTTACGATATCGGAAGGTAATTCAACACCTGTCATAGATGGCACCACTTGAGAGTTGTTTTGAGAAGTGCTCAAGTCGGAGTGCCCATAAATATTAATGGTTTGTTTTGTTCGGTCACGGATCCCAGCGTCTTTACTTTTGAGTGGAATTCTTAATTCAAATTAAAATAAAGCTACGAACTCCTTTCTTTGTTACTATATTTATTTGTTTTACTTTATTTCTTACTTGATTGATTCTATTATTCATAGGATTACTGCACACACGTGTTTCCAATTGAAAATCAAAATTATAGTAAGATTTTTAAATTAATCTGTCGCCACGTGAATACACAGCCTAGCTTTCATGCCGAATCGATTTATTCATTAACTAGTTGTTTCCCGCGGCTTCGCCCGCGTAAATATAATATCCCGCGGGAACACTGTACTTTTCCAGGATAAAAAGTAGCCTATGTTTTAATCCAGAGCCTAAACTACTACCATACCAAATTTCATCAAAATCCGTTCGGTAGTTTTTGCGTAAAAGAGTAACAAACATCCATCCATCCTCACAACTTTTTACATTTATAATATTATTATAGTAGGATTAGTAGGATTATTATTGCAACGCAGAAAAGACTTTAAATCCTGCCTAATTATTTTGAAATATAGTAAGTTATCTCGATGGCGATTCACAAGGAGCAGCCAGCGAAGTTCCTTAAGCTCACCATCAAGGTAAAGCGAGTGTAAGCCGGCGGGTAATCCGCAGTTAGCTGCACAATGTTACTGCTAAATCGAATGTAACGACCGACTCAGAATATTACTATCTTACATTTAGTTATAAGTAAATAATGCTATTGTTACTCATACGAGAGTCCGCTCGTTTGAGAATTAGTTATTTAGTGCTTAGATATATTATGGTATTTTAGTAATAACACACGATTACGTTAATTCTACCTTATGCCCTTTTCTCTTCCATTATACAGGACAACATGGTCCCTTGTGCCGCATGTGCTCGTCATATAATGCTTTTAATATATTTGCTGGTTCCATCGTCTCCTTTAAAAAGACACAACTTTGATATATTTTGTGCATGCTGTGTTCACTTCCTAGAGGGTTATACATTGTATTTGTAATGTTCTTTTAGTGGGTACATAAATTTGCAAGCATCATGAGTAATATCTTGTTTCGTGAACCAATTAAAAAAATGTTCTGGCTTCGTAAGTTCATTAATTAATATTAACTCACTTTTGAATGAAAAAAATGTAAGAATCTAAAGTTAAAAACTATAACTATTAACTCGACTACGCAATTTGTGTGAATCAGTAGTTTAGGCGCTACGATGGTATATACATACATACATACTGCCAAAATGACTACCCATCCATAATCAAAAAATGATTATCAGTAGCTTAGGGCGCTACGATGCAATATATAAACTGCCAAAATCCCTTCCTTTTGGTTTCGCTGAAGTTGAGTAAAAAATGATTAGTAGGTAGTGATGTTATTTCCTTAACTGAAATAATTCTTCAGAGAGCTGTTTTGAGAGCAACGAGAATTTCTGAGTGATTGAGTCCAGTCCATTGTGCTCCACGGCGGCCATTGTTCACAAAAAATCTCAAAATTTGTTCAACATTTTCGCGTCAATTGGCCCCCTGAAGAGGATCCCCGTAATGGATGTTCACAGCGCTCGGAAGATGATAGAAATTATATTTTTAACTAGCTATCGCCAGCGACTCCGTCCGCGTAAATACAGTATCCCTCGGGAACACTGTACTTTTTCGGGCTAAAAGTAGCCTATGTTTTAAGCCAGAACCCAAACTACTACCATACCAAACTTCATCAAAATCCGTTCAGTAGTTTTTGGGTGAAAGAGAAACAAACATTCATCCATCCATCTATACATTCTCACCAACGTTTATAATATTAGTAGGATAGGTAATTAAGGCAACTAAATACAATATGTTGTAATGTTAACGTTCATTAGCAATTTTATATATTATGATCGCTTAGAAAGTTATTTCTTAAAAAAATTAAATGAATAATATTTAATTTTAAATAGGTTAGAAACTGACTCTTTTAGAACTTTTAGTAAGTTATTATGACAAAAAAAAAAAAACAAAATACAAGGGAAACTAACTGTAAGCTTTAGTAACATTAAGGTTATATATAATGTTTTCGAAAATTAAGTACGGATAAATTGGGCACATTATTCACTGCTTAGGTAAAGACGTTGAAGCAAAAAAAAAAAAGTCATACTCAAAGTAAAAAATCAAAGACTAAAAAACGATCTCATGTATGGGTGACTCTCCGCAAAACGCAAACTCGCCCATATAAAGATTTTTTTTTTCTAGTATGACAATTATTTTTCTGCTTAAAGATCTTATAAACATAAGCAATAGATCATATGCCTAAAATATTCGTAATTGATTTTACCGAACCTTATATAGGTACATAAGAAAAATTTCAAATTGAATAAATAAATATGCATACACTTTAAAATTAAATACTGTTTTTATATAGGTTGCATGTATATTGTACTTGTTGGTTTTTGTTTTCAATTTTTTTTCCAATATTCCAATTAATTATATTTTATCACATTCTAGCCCTTTCTATACTTTGTGTACTTGTAACATTTTTATTCGAAAAGAAAACATTATTCTCGTAAATAGAAACAGTTTTCGAAGTTCGGACATACGGGAATTGATAGCAGTCTCATCTGGAATGCGAATTACTGCCGATCGCCGAAATAAATACTGCTAACGCCCAAATACTGCTCATTTAGAAGATTTCACTTTCCCTACAATTTTGGTCTGGTTTTAATGTATCTCGCTCTAGTTTTGGAATGTGGTGGTAGTTTTTAATTAAATAACGTGGTATAGTAAACTTTCTTTTAATTTTATTTCTGATTTTATAATATTATTATTCGATAGTCAATTAGTAAATTATATTTTTTGTCAAAAGCTAAAAACTATTGATTGACCTGTAAAAATCCATACAAATTGATAATTATTATGGGGCATTTCACGTCAAACGGACACCCAAAAAAGTTGAGGTCGTGAATTTTTTTCGTATCATACATTATTGATGAGTTAAATGAGCTTTTAAAAATTTACTAAGAGTGAAGTCCGTTATTTTTGGATGCTTATTAATTGTATCAATTTATTAATAACAAAAACTGAAAATTATTGTTTCTTGTACATAGTTAAAAAGTTTAAATTAAAAAAAATGTCGAATTCTAAATTTGAATTTTTTTCGTATAGTAAACCGGAAGTAAAAATTTCAAATCGATATTTGACTAATTTCGACCATTTTTAAATTAATTTTTTTACCTTAAATTAAAGCTTTAAATGTAGGTACATATTCTTCACAAAAAAATAGAAAGTGATAAGACTAAGAGCATATAGAACATATACACATAGCTTTATTAAACTGTATAACTCCGTTATTTTTAGATGCTTAATATTTTCATCAATTAATTTGTAATAAAGAACAATAAGTAGTGTTTCTTATAGCTAAAAAGTTGTAATTTTAAATTTTTTTAACGAATTCTTAATTGAATTTTTTTTCGTATAGTAAACCGGAAGTAAAGATTTCAAATAGATTTTTGAGTAACTTCGACCATTTTAATTTTAAATATTTTAATCTTGGATTAAAGCTTTAAATGTACTAATTCTTCACAAAAAAAAAATAGAAAGTGATCTCTAATAGTTTAAGACTTATGTTATTGTTTTAATAGACTTGAGTTAGTTTAGAGTTAGATCATGCGTTTCGTAGCCATACGGGCTACGAAACGCTGTGGTTCTACGATATTCGTAGAACCATTGCTACTACGAGTATGTGACAGCTGCTATGCTACGCGATGGCTACGAGAACTTTAAGTTTAATTAAACCTGCAAGCTATGACTACACGTAGTTGAAATAAGTTAATAATATTTGCAGAATAAACAAATTTTGTTTAGTAAACTTTATTTTTTTTAACTGCAATCAATTAATGTGCTATAATGAATTGAGTTGTCATTAAACATTTAAATGCTACTTTTAGTATTTTTAATTACATTTTATAAATGCTACTTTTAGCACATTTTTATGATACTTTATCAATTAATTATTAATTTTAGTTACTTATTTTTAAGAATAGAATATTTAAATTTAATAATTTTCGATGTAATCCACATATTATCTACACAACAAAGTTTTTAATAGAAAAGCATTGAACATTTTTTTTAATATGATGAAAGTATCTACAAACAAATGGATCGGAAATTTATTGACAGTCTTAGCTTTTATGTTAATGAAATTTCCTACAAATTATGTTCTGTTTCCATTACACAGTAACTGTAAAGATGTCTATCCCGGTGGTCAAACTTAATACATTTGTAGGCCGTAAACATGTCGATAATATATCGAAAATGTTTATAATTTTGTCATTTTTTCTCGGTGTCAACAGAATCATCATAATCGAAAATGTAAAAACTAGATATTTCTACCTGTCTCTCGCTTACTCGTGTACCGTCACTGGCATTATTACTGGCTTTGGAATATTCGTATTCTTCCAAGGGACCGATGATATGATTGTAATTGATGTTTTCAAGTACACCACCATTAGTGTGCTCATCTTCGCCTTGCGCGATCGTCTCCAGAGATTCTACAAGGAGCTCGATCAATTCGACGACAAGATTGGTTACAACGAAAAGATAACCAGAAATTCTATTCAAAATTTGATTCAAATGTCTTCAATATTGACCATGAGTCTGTTTTTCTTCTGGTTTTATTTAAAACAGTATCCAGTTGACCACGAGTATATTTATTACGTCGTGATGGTATTTTTACCTTTGACTTTGATGCATTGCTTCGAATTGTATTACTTGGGCCATCTTATTGGTATGTTCTCGCCACGAATTCGTTTGGTCAGCTATCATATAAAACTATCCTACCCCGTTAACGATTGCGACAGTACTGTATTCTGTGACGACCCATTTATGAAGTTCAAGAAGGAAATGAAAAGAAAATCCAAAATAGAAATGGGTGACCTCATGGACTTGTACTACAGCATTATCAAAGCCTACGACTATTTGAACGAAGCTGTGAAATGGCAGGTATGTAATACATTTTTTGTAACTCACTTCTAGTACTGCCATAGTAAAATCAGGCGTTACTTTGCAGAAATTGATGGATTACAATTCAATTAATATTATATCCAGAGATTATATCTATCAACTAGATGTTGCCCGCGACTTCGTGCGCGCAAACGTTAAAAAAAGAAACTGTACATTTTTCCGCGATAAAAGGTAGCCTATGTCCTTCCCCGCTGTACCCCCGGTCTACTCTACATCTGTGCCAAATTTCATCAAAATCGGTTCAGTAGTTTAGGAGCCCATTAGATGCAAACAAACAAACATTTTCGCTTTATTATATTATATATAGTATAGATATCCCGAGAAAAAATACTCACAACCTGCAACCACATGTATAAGTGCACGCATAAGCATGCGTAAAGCTCCTCCCTTCTCCCACACTGCTTATGCGTGCATTCAAAAACACCGCTATACGCTTACGTCGTCACGCGCCGGGCCCTTGAAAGGGGCCTTGAAAAGATACGCCCAGTACGAATACTGGGCGCATAAACCTGTTTTAAGGGAAGACCCCCCGCGACAGAACGCAGGGGAAACCCGAAGCGCTAAGGGGTGAATTTAAGCGACGACCGAGGATGGCCAAGACTTGCGGACGAACCCGACGACGCGAGGGGTCCTGATCCGGGGACCAGGAAACGTGCATGGGGCCACTCCCTACGCGCCGCTTTTGTTGACCGCGGACACAACCGTCCTGGGAGAAAAAGGTGTAGGGAAGGATTCCCTTGCCCCGGCATATGTACCGGGGGGGGGGAGCGCTGCAAATTTGGTGAGCGCGGGGAAAGGAAAGGGGGGCGGGGGACAGTGATCCAACGGTGAGTTGGGGTGCGGCGTTCGCGGGCGAGCCACGGCAGCTAGGACTGTGGTGTCCCCAGCAGGTGGCATGCATGTGTATTTGGTTGCCGTGTTATCGGGCGGGCATGCGTCGGCAACAGGTCGCGCGCGACCGGGCACAACGCTTCCGCTCGGACACAATTAATTTTAGGTATTGTAAGAGCCGCGCTCGGGGGCGCGGGGAGGGGTGCGTGTAGCACGCGTCTGTCCAGAGACCGGAGTGCGCGTTGTAGATCTCCGGCAGTCACAGTCAGCTCCTCTGATAGGAGCGTCTGATATCTAGCCGCGGGTCCGAGCTTAGGGTCTAGGGACCCAAATTTTAATTAGTGCAGTAAGGGTGGGGGCACCTACCATGAGGGCCTGCGTTATAGTCGGTAGGACCGCCTCCCCGGCTTGGATTTTATAAAAAGAGTCCATAGCCAGGGAGAAAAGGGTTTGTAGGAGTTCCGCTGTGGATTGGGGGGCCTCGCTGTTACCACATACCTGGGACAGTTGAGGGGCAGCAGGTAGCATGGTGTACGAATCATCCGTGGGATAGACTGGCTCCAAAACGGTTGTCGTTTCCACGGCCGTTACAACCGAGGAGGAGGCGCCGGAGACACGGAAGGGGCGCGCGGGGCGCTGTGTAGAGGGAGCCCCTTGATAAGGGTCCGTCTGGAGTGGAGCGAGCGTGGACGGCTCAAGCTGACACTCCGTGGCAGCGTTGTGCGGGAGAGTGGCGGGGGTAGCGGCCGCAGGGGATGCGGCGGCTTTGCTCCTGGAGTTGGGCTTCTTCTTCTTCCTCGGTGTGGGCGAGGGGAAGTCGGAATCCAAAGGAGCAACGTACCTTGGGGTAAGGTCATTTGCCTCCGCCATCAGTGAAGTAGATGTGGGCGGAGGGGGCAGAACCTCTTGCTCCGGGATGGACGGGTCCCTGTTAGTGCAGGGGGGGGGGGGAAGGGCGTGCATGCTCTGCATGCAACCTCCTGGCTGCCCTACGATAGGTCGGGCATTGCCGGACACAGGCCACCCTACGGTGGCAGTTGTGGCTTGAATGCCTGAATTAGTGGCATCGACGGCACTGGGCTGGGCTGCTACTGCCGCGCCAGGCTTCGATGGCGACTCCCGGCATATTTAAGAGTTCAGTGACCTTATTTAAGCCGGGTACGACGTCTGGAGCCCTGGTAATACGGGCGAAATAAATGCACCCGGAGGGTCCGGACTTCACCGGGACTAAGGAGACGTATTCCGCTCCGTACCCTAGTTCGGCGAGTCCGGCCCAGATGTTTTCGGTATTAGTGGCAGCAGGTAGGCCTCTGATTCCTACCTTGATAGCACGGTTCTGCGGCAGTGAGTATGAGAACCAGGAGGCGAGGCCGTGCTTCTCCAGGTTCGATAGGTATCGTTTCACGGCCTTGTATTCAAGCTCGCTATGGGGCTGAAAGCGAATCTCCCGACAGTTACTTTTAGCATTCGGTGGATGCCCCAGGAAATCACGGAGTTTTCGGAAGTGATGCACCCAGTCATCGATTTTCTCGACGACCAGGGGCGGAAAACGAGAGGTAGAGGGCGGCGACGTAGCTGTTGTCATCGGCGCCGGAGCGAAGGGTGTAGTGTTTACTACATCAGTAGTTGTTGCACTCACCTCGGCGTATGTCAGCTGGCGGTCGCTTTGGTTGGCCTGTGGTGGTGCAGGAACTTCAGCGACACTGAAGTCGATGAGTGGTGGCGGGAACGTGAGAGGACGGTGTTTGGTTACCGCAGTTGGTGCGGCTCGGTGAGAATCACGCGGCACAGAAGCAAGCGAGACATCTGGTGATCGCGGTGTAACCACGGTAGTGTAGCGGCGCGGCTGAGAGGCCTGCGAGTAGCGGGCTGAGCCCGCAGAGTCGCGGGATGTACCCGCTTGGCTGCCCAAGGGGTGCGGCAGGGTAGCGGGAGTCGCTCACCCGCGCAGTACGATGACGCGATGAGCGCTTCGGCGTATCCGGGCTCTGTTCGGCTGTGCGGGGAGGGAGCCTGAACTCGCCCCGGGTCACTGTCGGAGGGCATTAGGGCGGGGGTTACCAGTACACCCCCGCAAGAATGCCGAAGACGGCTCGGGGCGAGCGGTATCCTCTCCGCACAAGCAAGGCTCGGTAGTCAGGCGGTGGTGGGCGCGGACCCGGGTCGAACGCGAGCTGGACCTCGAAGAGGCCGGGCTATACGTCGTTTCCGAATCGGCGCGAGAACGGCAGTGGTGGGCGCGGCTGGGTAGCCGCGGGTCACAAATAGTCATCTTCGATTGATAGGCAATCGAACATAAACACAAATGTCACACAGAAAAACACAATAACAAATGCACGGATAACAACAAAAAGTACTCACGATTAACGCGGAAGGACGAGAACTAAGTATACGAACACTAAACGGCACGTACACTTAGGGGGGCTGACTCCCCGTGCCCCAACGCTGGGATATATCCCAGCGGGTGGCCAGGAGCAGTGCAACTCCCCAGCAAGACGCCAATCCACACCCTATTCTAACGAAGTAGAGTGTGAGTTGACGATCGCTATTTGGAGTTTGTAAAAAAAGCACTGTTCGCGTAGAAAGGATCGACACGAAGGCGGCTCATAGAGGTTTGGTTACACTGGCTACGAGTGCACGCTGCGGGAGCCAGGACGACTCAAAAACAAAATCGTGCAGACACCAGTACCACACAAGCAACAATGTCAGCAAGATCGCGCAAAACCCCACACCACCACGCGTAGGTTGTAAAACTCGACGCTTGTTTCGCCCCGACCCCGGAGCATTAGAATGTGAAGATATTGACACTCCTAAATATTTTTTAAATTAATCTATTACTAGAGACAATAATAAACACAGTTTTGGAATCATTCGTAAATCGACATGTTACTAATACAATTCATGCATCGTCATGTCATCCTTGGCAACATAAACTCGCATTATGTACATAGCAAAATTACATAATGAAACTAAAGCAAGCTTTCATTTCGGCCACCTTATGCTATAAAAATTGCTTCCAATTAGTAAACCATATTAAAAATATGACTACCACCTCTTTATAAATTAGTTTAGCTTGATGTAGACACTTTATTTAGTGTAGTGTAATAAAAATATTTATACAATGGATAAGCTATACAATATTTTGTCCTAGTCTGATACGTTGGAAAAGTAGCTTGACAGACAAGTACAAAACATTGTGTATTTTATCTATTGTGAAAATATTTTTATTAGTAAGAGTGTAATTAATTTGTGAGTGCTTAAGCGTGCGCTCACACATTTGCTTGCAGGTTGTGGGTATTTTTTCGTTGCTAGATATAATATTAATTAAACTGTTAAATGTATATTATATTTATGTTTTGTTTCAGTTACTAATACTTTTGATAGCGACATTTGTGACGAGCATGGGCGTTGCATATGAAGTCTCAATGAATATTATTTCTGGAAATGTAAGTAAAAATAATTGTGATTTATAGATATTGTAGATGAAAAACACTTTATATGAAACATGTCCTTTTCAGTTTCTAATAGCGGAATGTTTGGCGAACATTAGTTTCATTTTCCTCGAGATATTCCCAATGTTTACGATCTGTTTCTTCGCCGACCAAGTCTGCAGGGAGGTGAACAATCTTCGGGATACACTCTCCTCGAGCCTTTATGAAAACAGTTTGGGTATGTGTTAAGCGCCATACTCACGGTGTAGCCTGCAAATCCAAGGCCGAGGCCTTGCATCGGACTCGTAGAGAATAATTGTATAAATAGTACCGGTAATGGATTTATACGCTGGACGGAGAGTATGGGCCTTTACACGTTTATATCAAGATTTCATAATAACTGTCATATCGCTGTCACAGTCTAACGTAAGGGTCAGTTACTGCATTTGTATTACGCGGTACTGCATTTTTAAGATAGATTTTCAAAATTGAACTTTATTGGTACTATACAAAAGATACACGTTTTATATGACATCAATCATACAGTATATGATTGATGTCATATAAAACGTGTATATAAATGTTGTGCAATGCGGTGCAATATGACATTAGAACTCTTACAACATAACATTCACTGATAGCTTTCGATGCTAATCGATAGTTTTTAATACTCTTTGATTAATTATTATTACATAGTAATTATTATATCCTTACAAAACTGACAATATTTCTGTGCCGCGACACACATTAACATTTTTATTACCTATTGTTACATTACAATCACACAGCAAAATTTGTGAATGGGATGGCATTCTTAATTCAACAGCAAAGAAAAATGTGATTACTATAGGTGTACCAGAATCTCATGGCAAATAGGGAAATAAAATTTTGTAGTGTGCAATACTGGGGAAATTGAATTAAACGATCTTGATACTGGTAAATTTTTAATTATGTCTTTAGTTTTAATGAACATGAATTATAATAAGACTGTATGAAGAATGTTCGGTGTACAATATAGAAAACTAGCTTTTGTCCGCGGCTTCGCCCGCGTGGAATAGTGTTCTTGGAGAAAAAACTACTTCGGCGAATAATTCTCTACCTACTTACAGCAATATACTTCTGATACAATATTGAAAATAATTTTAGGTTTGCCCAATGCAAATTGTTAAAAGTGGGACCCTATCACCTCGACACGACATGCGCGACCACTTGATAATATACTTACATAATATTATATTTATCGCACTTGAATATAAATTTTACCATAATCTTATATCTTAAAGACTAAATACTTAAAGACTATTATTTTAAAAACTCTCATCAAAATCCGTTGCGTAGATTTAAAGATCTAAGCATACATTAAACTATACCTACATGCATAGAGACAGACAGATAAAGCGACTTGTTTTATACTATGTACTACGTAATATGTAAAGTTATTTGACATTCCATAAAAACTGACAAACCACCTCTGGATATTCCATAAGAATTAAGAATTGCAGTTACTATTATGTATTCTGTGCTGCAGTGCAAAGTATTCATAAACCTCTTTATACTGTATACGTCCCGCGTTTTCGATAGCGCGATGTAGAAACGCGAGAGCCCGCGCCGCGCAGCAACACTATATCCCTGCATTTTAAATCTGTAATATCTTCGAAAATATTCATTTAAATTACATGCCGTAAAGGGCAGTATTGATCTATCTTAAATGCACAATCTATTTAAGGTACTTAATACTGTATTGCTTAAAATCGCTTTGTTAATAAGCTATTAAATTAAAATCAAAGTAAAGGATAAAAAAAATGGTTATTGCGGGTTATCCCTAAGAGATAGACATATGCCATCGCGGACTTTTTTGTAGGCTTTTTATAAGATGAATAAAACTGTAGTACATAATATTGATCTATCTCGTAGTGTTCAGCCAGCATTTTCAATGTAAGCGCAAAATATATGATTTTTTAGGACTTTAGAAACCTCTTAAATTATCTGTGTACCTCTACTATGTTATGCATGTTATATACCTAAAAATCTTCCCGTTAAATCACTCTATCTGTTAAAAAAAAGCATCAAAATCCGTTGCGTAGTTTTAAAGATTTAAGCATACATAGGGACAGACAAAAAAGGGACTTTGTTTTATACTATGTAATCATAATGATATTTCATGAAAAATAAATCAATCGTGAATTACTTTATATACTTATTTATTACGAATAACATACAATTAAATTGGCAACAGTTTATTTAATGTTGGAATTTCCTTCCGAACTGTATAGAACTCGTTTACTTTATTCCTAATCAACTATAAATCGAAACTGTCTTAGGTATGTTGATTTTCTTTTTTCCTACTCTCCTCGTTTTACCAGGCATGGAAAACAAACCATCATTCAATGTGCCATCAGCTACGATTCACTGTATAGTAATACTGAAAATACCTTTAAAGAAGTTACAATAATTACCTAAGAAAATATAAAAAAACTAAAAGTATCAAAACAACTCACTCTAACTTTCCGGTCAACTCTACCACGAGCTTTAAATTATAAGATTGAGTTCGATTTACACCTTCTTCTTTCTGTATTTTACTATAGACATAGAAAACAATATTTCTCGCTTGAGATCGAATTGCCTTTTTCGACATTTTCACAAAAACAACAAATTCCAAGAACTTAATCACAAAATTTTAGCAGCGGTTGACAGATCACGTACTTTGATTTGACGGGTCATACTTGACATTGCCATATGAAAATCACATTTTTTATTTTTTTTAAATGCCATCAGATTCTGGTAGACCTATAGTCACCTTTTTCTTTGCTGTTGCGACGAGCCGTTCGACGAGTAGCACGTATTACGCGTCCCGTGAATTGAGAAACACTAGTCACCGACTAGTAGGTAATACGTGCTACTCGTCGACCGGCTCGTCGCATACAAACCAAAATCGGCACGGCCCGACTTCGGGCCGATTCGAAATTCGAATCTTCACTTTTTAATCGCTTATACCATATCTACCTCTTTTTAATATAATGCCTCTACATCTGTGTTAATACTACATAGTTTTAATATGTTGCTAGTGTTAAAAGTGTAGTGTAGTATAAAAATGCCTCAACCGTATGAGAAGTCAATAAACTATTTATGCATATATTATGGAACACATTTTAGTTAATCAATGTAACATATAAAATATGTTTTAATTTAATATATTTTTCAGACAAATCAACCAGGACTTCTGCGCAGGCGTTCCTGGGTTTGACGGAAGCTCGCGACCTGTCTTTCTCTCTCTTCAACATGTTTAACATCGGCACAACACTACCTTTTAACTTTTTGAGCCTGCTGTTAACCTATCTGATAATATTACTGCAATTTCAAAAAGTTATAACTCCAAGTGTTACAGTTTAATTAATAATTTAAATATTGTTTATACATCAATGGAATTCACTCGTTCTGCTTTTTTTGCACAAAACATTTTGATGTGTGAATTTGTATTGCTTTTGTTATTATTAAGAGAATTGATGACAATTGAAAAAATATTTTTTTTTATTAAATACCTAATTTTTAAAAATATTAAAAGTAGATTTAGTCTGTATTTATTGTGGTATTTGTGACCCTTCAAATTTTTGTTCTACGTGATCAAAGTAAAAGGAAAAAGTTTTCCTCACATAAAATAGGTATTATCGAACAAGTTGGCGCTCGACCAGGAATAACATCAAAATCGCTCAATAGTAGCGATGAATCATGTATGTGAATCGTGTAAATACGGACTTCAACCACGTCTGTAGTCGATGCGGTCCTTTGTGTTTAAATATTTTGAGGTCACCTAGTGCAAAGGAAAATGATTATAAACTTGTCCAGCAGGAACTTGGCCGATATTGTACATTAAATTTTAATTCAAGTGTGGGGTCAAGCTGCTAAAAGCAATAAATTACGCCTTCAACGAACTCAAAATAAAATTATTAAAGTCCTTTTTACAAGTACCTAACCCCAACTTAATTAATTTACAAAAATACCAAACTACTTAATCTTCAACAGTTGTATATCTTTTTATATAAAAGAAAGTATAATATATATCACACATGCATAATAATCCGCAAAATACTAATATCTTCAATACACTAACAAATATATTTTAAAAAGAAAAGTCACAAATATCACACTCGAGGTAAAGATAATTTAGAAATGCCATTTGCTAGGACCTTATACGGTGAGAAAAATATACAGTACGAAGGTGTTATAATATACAACAAATTACCCAAGGAGATTAAAGATTCTTCAAGTCTCACAATATTTAAAAACGATTGAAGCAACATGTTGTGAATAATTACAACTACTATAGCCTAAACGCCTTGTGAAATAAGATATTAGTTTGTTATTTAGTTAAGTTTCTCCTTCTAAGTGAACAATGTAATGTTCTTTGAGAAATAAATAAATGTTTGAACTTAAAAAAGGGCTTTACGCTCTTGCGATCCAAAGAAGGTACTCGACACACCTTGGTCACCTTGGTGTAACTCCAATTTCTAAGCCAATTAATTTACCGTCAAAGCTACCCAACTATGGAACGCTTTGCCTGAACATGTGCGGCAGAGTCCAACAGTAGGCACGTTCAAGAATAGGCTCAAGAATAATTTTCTTTCGTCATTAGAATCAAAATAGTTTATTTAGGTTTATTTTATATTAATCTCATTCATTAGACCGTATATTAATATTTTAATTATTACTACTATCATAATATGTATCTAGTATTACTTAGTATATTTTATTCATTTAATATGTATAATCTCATTTAAATTGTGTAATTATTATATGCATTTATTTAATTTCTCACACTTGTCATTATTCTTTTTGTACTACCTTTTGGTACTACCTGTGTCCTTTTTGTTATTTTTTTTCCTTAGGTCTGCTGGCAGAGATTTCTTAATAGAGATAAGCACACCTTTTAGTTTTTAAATGTTTAATGTCTCCTAGGTACAAAAAGAATAAATAAATAAATAAAATAAGAATATTTGACAGTGCGGTTACCTACGGTTATTCAATAGGTTTCAATTTCCTGCCGAACCGCGCGTCCGCTGTGCTCTTATTGGGAAATATTTGAGATGCGCTCTAGTTTGTTGAACGGAAGGTGTTTTTGGGTGAGTTTTCGAGTATACACTGCTTATAGAGAAGGAAAAACGAAATATTATGAATCGTGTATGATAGTATCGTTTCCAGGTATGTCATTTAAGTAAATAATTCAATTTACAATATGTTTTTTAAGTTTGAACTTTATTGCGAACTAGCTGTCCCGACAAACGTTGTTCTGCCTTGGTATGAATTGAAATTTCTCACCGTTTAAACCTTCCCTGAACTAATACGATTATATAAAGATCAAAATTAGCCAAATCGGTCGAGCTGTTCTCGAGTTTTAGCGAGACTAACGAACAGCAATTCATTTTTATATATAAGATGTGAATGTTGCGACAGATAGACAAACGTCAACGTGTAATAAAATGATATATCTTGAGGGTATACCTATCTATCAACGCTGGGTATTGTGTGTAAATAATGTGAGTTGTGTGATTATTATTTATGTACTACTAAGGATTAAAAAAAACATTAGCTTTAACTGTGCATAATATAATACTCCTCCGTTCGCACAATTCACGCAAAACTGTACTGAAAGTTCTTGCTTCTCGTTCTACTAATATTATAAATGTGAAGGTTTGTGAGGATGGATAGATGGATGGATAGATGGATTGATGGATGGATGTTTGTTACTCTTTCACGCAGTAGTTTAGGCTCTGGATTAAAACATAGGCTACTTTTTATCCCGGAAAAGTACAGTATTCCTGCAGGATACTCGATAGTATATTTTATCCGCGGATCCGCGGGAAACAGCTAGTAATAATATAATAATACGTGTTTAACGAGCCTCGTATTTGTACGTATTACACTTTTAACAATTATGTAGGTATCTAAAATATATTATACGGATAGATTTCTACGGAAAGGTAAACAAAATTTAATCTCTTTATTCGCATAAATTCTGCTCAATAATCTTAAATTCAATTCTCTAATGAGGTAAGTTAACCTCTTTACAAAATTGTTATTTACTATCGGATATTGACGACTTGAGAAGTTTCGAATAAAATTTATTTTCTCCGAGCGCGTCTAGATGATTAATTAACTTCTTCTAAGAGCTATTGGCTTCGATCCAAGTTTTGACTTTGGTTTGTTGATTATCAAAAAGAATTACCTACTTAGTACGGAACAATGAAGAAAGCATTTTAAGTACCTAAATGAAAAGCAACGAAGGTAAATATACTATGAAGTAAGTCCTTAATAACATTATTATTATCACAACTTTGAAGTCATTATAAATAATTATTTATTTAGTTCAATTAATTAATGCTCAAACGGCATTAAATAATTAATTGAAAAAAAAATCTTATTATTAAATTGATCTTTCTTACTTTCATATATTATGGGTGTGTCATAAAAGGTCGTGTTTAAAATTGTTATGAGTTTGTTTGTTAAACAGAAATGAATCTGCGAAGGAGCTTTGAAGTCTTGATAAATCACGCTCAAGGTATTGCAAAAGAATCTTAAGACATTTTTCGTATTACAAATTTTAATTTAATTTTCAGCTTAGATTTTCATTGCTTCGCATATTTTAATTAAATTTAAAAAATATTATACTGAGTTGTTCAAAGGGTAAGTGTAAGTAAATTAACATTTTCGGTGGGAGTCAATAAAATATTCATCTTATAAGAAAATTACGAAATCCCGAAGCAATGTTGAAAAGGTTGTTAGAAATTCCCATTAATGAATAAAAATGAGGGAACAAAGCGTGAAGTGGGAGGTAATGGTTGTTGAGTTAATGAATCTTCGAATGCCTTGTTGAATGTTGTCTTTAACTGTCATAAACTTTTCATAAGATAGGTATGAATACCAAAATCAAAATTAGGTGAACGTGAAAGGAACTGCAGAGTAAATCCTATCTATACTAATATTATAAATGTGAAAGCTTGTGAGGATGTATGGATGGATGGATGTATGGATGGATGTATGGATGGATGTATGGATGGATGTTTGTTACTCTTTCACGCAAAAACTACTGAACGGATTTCGATGAAATTTGGTATGGTAGTAGTTTAGGCTCTGGATTAAAACATAGGATACTTTTTATCCCAAAAAAATACAGTGTTCCCAAAGGGATATTATATTACGCGGGTGGAGCCGGGGGCAACAGCTAGTAATAATATATACTTACATTTTACTCTTGCCGGGTATCAGTGGCGAAGGCTGCTTCTCCTTCATAGGGAAGCCGGAGCCTGTATAATAGGTAGGGATTTCTATAAAGGTTTGCAAAGGGTAAGTGACAAGGGAAGCCGATAGGAATAGAGTTATAGGAACCATTCGCCACTGCCGGGTATTTAAAAGGAAGCTAGTGAACACACACATTCACCGTACCTATGCTTGTCATTTGTCAATCTAATCGCGAGCTTACTATGTAGCTGTTTATCTGTTCCTCTTTTAATCTATGCCACAATGGCGGCGATGTGGTTCGCCACCATCACGTCTCGTTTCTCGCGGAGGCGAAAAGTGGCCCTGGCCCATGGAGAGCCGCTTCGCTACGTTGAATGTAAGAGGAGGAATGGATGGTAAGAATGAAAGTGGAAGAAGCGAAACAAGTATGTAAGGATCGTAGCAAGTGGAAAGAAGTGGACTCTGCCTACCCCTACGGGAAAGAGGCGGTATCTGCCTACCCCTATGGGAAAGAGGCGTGATTATATGTATGTATGTATGTACAATACACAGGTCACTTGATTTTGCAAGCTTTTTGTCATTTAATCATTGAAGTAGAAGAGAATATTGGTAAAATCAGGCCAATGAACTTCTGCTTTAAGTGTCTCCATTCAGACTTCCATCCATTATAATAATGCTACATAAAAAAAAACTTACATAATATTTAAGAAAATGTAGTTTCAGTCCATTTTTTATTATTTATACTTTTCGTTTTTCCAGCGCCTAAGTTGGACTCAATCGTGAACGAATAGGTACAGAACTCCCACACAATAAACAAGTTTTAAAAGTTTTGTTTTGTAAAGTGTTGCATAAGTAAATGTATGCTCGCATAAACTTGCAAATATACAGTTTAACGAATATTTCCGAGTTTCTGCAAAGATTTCAAAACTAAGGATATGCTATGTAAATTTGAGAGTTGCAGTGGTGGAAATGTGTGGGCCATTTACCCGTTAAAAAATACCTATCGTCTATATAAATAATTGACCATACTTACACAATTCGTCCCAATAGGCAAGGGGACTGATTTTTTTTATTGCATGAATGAATAGTACTCTTAAATATGAGTAACTTCTCAGAAGAAACCGTATATCAAAAGTCAATATTTTCAAAGGTACCTACAGCGATTTGTATATAAAATTTCGCAAGTCTCGTAAAACGCTCCATACTAAAATCGACATACAAATGACGTCACTATTGGATTAAAGTGTATTATGTAGGTATAAAGTATACGGCTGCAGGAACATATTTGTAAATATCTCCGATATTTGTGCGTTTAAGTTCATACTTATAATAATGAATGTTTTTGTATATGATGTAAGTAAACTAATGATGTAGGTTTTGTTTACCAATTACGCAAAAAAAATGTACTTTTTAAATGTATTTAATTAGTAAACTACACATAAAATAATATATTTTGTTACATTTACCAGCTAGTAATGCCTCAATATTTTTGAATATATTAATTAAACTTAATATTTCAGATGTTGTCCGATCCCCTATTGTACCAAAGAAAATCGGGCTTGCTTTGAACTTCTAAAAGAGAGCGCTCGACGCTGACCCATATAACTTCCACACCACACTAGCCTGGAGACCGGCGTTAAAACTTTCTGTGATTAATCTCAGGCGTCCAATCGCACGCCGCTAATTGGCTAAACGGCAAAGTTATAGAGTCGAGGACTAACTCTAGAAGGACTCGTTCAATTTAAATTTATTTCAAAGCAAAAGTTACACTTTCAATCCTTGTGTAAATATTGTTATAGATTTCATCGTGGTTTGATGAATTTCTGTCTTTAAATTACTTTACTGCAACTGTGGTCACAGCGAAGCACCTCTATAATAATAAGTACAAATAGGATACAATATATAACCTTAAACTTAGGCCTTTACATCCGTTAATAGATGATTTAGACAGTATTCTCCGAGTGAAGTAACCACTCTTTGAAATACTGTAGTGCCTGGGACAATTGGTTACGTCTGGGCCAACCATGTGCGGGTTTCCTCACGATGTTTTTCTTCACTGTTAGAGCTTCCGTATAATGTACTTGAGATCTGAAAAGGTCTCATTGGTACACGCCACAACCTGGAATTTGAACCTGCACTCTCTTAACTTAACTACTAGTTAAGTACTACTAACTATAACCTTAATGTTTCTATTATCATAACTAAAAGGTAAAAAAGCTTTTGCATCTTATTTAAGGGACTTTATGAAAAATTATGAGTAACTACTTTTCGTCCGCGTAAATGTTACAATGCTCGCAAAGGACTTCCTTTATACAAAATATACGCTCATAATTCAAAAAGAACACCCGTTGTTTGATCATTAGAAAAGGGTAAGGAATAAACAAAACAAACAGTTCTGCCCTTACTACGCGCTCCGTAATAACGTAACGCCCTCCACAAATATTGAACCTCAGCACATCCTGTTACGAACATAACTTAATTTTATATTTTATTTATTACTCTGTCTATGTTATAATATTTTAAGTAACAAATAATATTTAGTTTATCGTTATATAAACGATTGAATAAAAGTAGATTATCCTACTACTATTAGGTATAAAATGTAAAAGTTTGTTATCCGTCAGATTTGTCGCTGCTTGCTTTATTTATGTCACCGTAAAATTGTAAAAACCGATAAATAACTAACGAGATTGTAAAAATATGTCGAAAGATTCAAAACTACATATTTATAATCTAACGAAAAATAATGTGTTAAATTATAGGCAGCACATTCACGTCCGAAGTCTATCAACATTTTACAATTTTACTAGTTTTATTACAATCTAACGGTTATAACAATTTTACGGTGACATAATTATATAGAGAGACAGAGACAGAACATGCAGTTAGCTTGACTGCATGTTTTGTCTCTTCTTAGGCCATATTAGGCCCTAAATCTCAACTGTTATCGGACACTTATTAGGCCCTAAATCTCTACTGTTATATTTTACTCGACAATTAATTTACATGTTTCATAAACTACGTTTAGGTTTTATGTAAATTTTCTTAGAGTGATTTAATAGTTTTTGTCTAATTCAATTTATATGCAAATTTTTGAGATCTGAATTTAAGCACAATGTTAATGTGTGTTCCTTACTTCCTATTTCATTAATATTACGTTTAACTGTAACGTTGTATATATAAATATATTTATGGAAATACTTGCAGCCGTTTCCGAGATTCAGATTATAATATGATATATGTACAAGATTTGCTCATTTAAATATAATGACAAAATTAACCATATCCTAGGCGACAAATTCACTATTCAGTATTCATATTTTTACGAAAAATATTTTTGTCGCCCACACACTAATAATGCAACTGTTTTATGATTATTCCTGTAATATAAGTAGGACGTGATTTCATAAACTACACTAACCACAATAACCTAACCAAGAGCATGTCAGGACATGTCTAAGGAGGGTTCCGTAACTATAAACGCGTAATATGCTTTTTTTTAAATTACTCCAAAAGTTACTGTCCGATTTGGTTCACAATAATTTTCCTAAAGAGTTTTTAGCATGATCTATTAGCATGCAAATTTGCAAGTTTCTATCTCCTATAGTTTAAAAATGCTAGGGGGGGGACCAACTTACAAACTACTTTGGAGGCCGATTACTCGAAAATGGTCAATTTTATAAAAAAGTAACGTATTAAACCTTGCCTTTATTTTAAAAGACCTATTCTACGATACCCCACACGATGGGGTAGAGTGAAAAAATATTTTTCATCCCCACTTCACATGTATGGAGAGCCACCCCTAAAATATAAAATTATTTTTTTTTTATGATCCCAAAACCGTGATCTATACACAATCTATAACTGCACTAAATTTCATTAATTTATATTCATAATTACAGGAGCTAAAGGCGCGGACAGACAGACAGACAGACAGACAGACAGACAGACAGACAGACGGACAGAGCGAAACTATAAGGGTTCCTTAAGTATTACGGAACCCTAATAAAAGAAGCCTCAAGGGTTACGTGAAATATAGTCTGTGGCGTGTACGTTGTTTTTTTTTACAAATGGCCAGCCTCATGCGTGACGTAGTAAAGCTGTGAAAAATACGAGTACTTTATTACGGAACTAAGTAGCCCTCAAGAAGGGACCTTATCTCGAGACATCTCATTCCTTGCACGACGAAAAGACACAAAGTAAAGAGCGCTTGAAAAAATCTTTAGATTTTCTCATAAAAACGATTTACTAGTACATAGAATAAGAAGTCAATTACCTATTTGACTTCTTCTTCTTGAAACTACCTAGTTTCTATACGCTTCTGTAGGTTTATATCCTACTAATATTATAAACTAGCTTTTTCCCGCGACTCCGCCCGTGTAAATATAGTATCTGGTATCCGTGGGATACTTACCAGATATCGTGGGACATCAGATAATGTACTTTATTAGCTTGTTCTGTTACAAACCGTTCTACGTCTGCAGTTTTCACCCTAATAGTCTCATTCATTCAAAAAAACCATACCCCCTTTTTTACTAAATTGTTTCAAACTTTTTTCTCCTTGAAATTTTTCAAAAACTTTCTAGAGGTTATTCCGAATCGAATAAGCCCTGGATCATCGTTTTCGGTGCCCTTGGACAGAAATTCACTGACAGGGATCTTGTGAATCAGACTATAAAGCTATTCATAATTACGCTGACAATTAAGATTTATATATTTGCTCGTGTTGTCATTAGGTTCGTTCCGTGTTTAACCCCTAGAATTTCAACCTCCGTCATATTGCGTCGGTATAAGGACAAGGGTTGAAAATCTAGGGGTTGAAGACGAAATAAATCGATCATTAGTTCTTATGTGAAATCTCTTCTGTTCATATAACATGGAATTGACTATACTGAAAACCTCAGACACCCCTATTGAATTTTATTATATCTCATTTTTTAGATCCGGCGTACGCGTAGTATTTTGGATTCAACTCTCGAATCTGAAAAAACTTACAGGTTTTCAATGCAGTCGATTCCACGTTATAATTACCTACATAATAGAGTAATTGTTTTTACTCTACCTACAGTAGAAATAATTACTCTACACAACACACTTTGTATTAATAAGTAATACCTACCTGCAAGGTGCTTGCAATCTGCGTTATGTAGTTACATTTCATATACGAATTCCGTTTTCATATCAAAGTCACATTCCTAGAACTAAACCTAGCGATTGCAACAGCTGCCTGCAACGTTTCGTTAAATCTCTCATACATCAACTAATATAAGTATTTAACACCTATCCGATTCTGTAATTACTTTTTTACACTTATGACGTCGTAGGCAAAGAAGCGTGATAGAATAATAAAGAAAGTGATGCAAGTATACTAGGCAAAAATACATTTAAAATTAAACTCCTTTTACCTGATGCTAAGTTTATGAATAAACTTAACATCAATTTTTGCTTATAGTTAAAGGCATTTCTGTCTCCGAAATGTGTTTTTCGTTCCGGCCACTTTAAAGTGGTTAGAGGTCGGCACACAAGGGTTACTTAATTACAGACGCTGGCCGTAAATTTTACATGCTCAAAATGGCGGTCACATGCTCATTTTACATGTGGTTTTGATCTGCAATTATTTAACTATTCATTGGCGTATTTAATATTGTTTCAAAAATTCAAAGCTAATGTGTATCTGTACTATACAGACGGGAAAATATATAATATTATTCTAATGATTGTATTAATTAATAACTCATCAATTTGACATGAAAATAATCGTCTTGAAATACGTAACAAATAAGAGCATACCAGAATCTCTAATTTGAAATAAGAACGTATCAGAATTTCTAATTTCCACACAGTTGCTTTTGTTCTCTACGAAAAACATATTTCATTTGTTATTTTATTTAGTCTTCTTAGAATTGTCTATAGTGGACAGTCACACTGATGTTTTAGCATACCGCCTACGTTTATAAGGTTGTGGTTATCAATACATGTTATCATTAATCTGATTTTGACGTTTTTAGGCGTCCTTTATGTCCACATCCATATTATCGTTTCAGTATTAACGCTTCGATTATAAAGGCAATAGTTCGTGATTAACGGTCTGCGCATGACTTGGCAACGGCTATTATTGAGACTTTAATATTGCGTTACAATATACGGCAAAGGTAAGCAATGACACGGCCGGATTCGACTGAACGTGGATAATGTATTGTATCTATTCCAATATAACTAGAGGACGAAAATATCGACATTCGACCATAATTCTTATTATAATTTTTTACTGTTTTTACGGATTGTTTAGGGGTACTTTTGTACTTTACGAGTAGAAATAGAAATACACGATTAAAATTTTGTGTTTATGTGAATTATGGAATATGAATTAATTTGTTTGACAATTATTGTGTTAAACAAATACATATTGTTATTATACAAAAGCAGGGTAGTGTGAGTGAGGTAGAGTAACTTTATTTTTATAAAAAAATATTATCTTTCTGTACACTTTTCTCCACATTAACTGTAACTGTGCCAATTTTCATACTCCTCCGTTCGCACAAATCTCTACAACTGTTCTCAAACTTTTTGCTTCACGTATATAATATGATGATAATACAAATTACAATATATTAATATAATCTAGATTGGTATACGTATTATATTAAATAAGTTTTAAAGTAATAAAAAAATACAAGAACTTAGAAAGGTGTCAAAGTATTTTGGAATAAGATTTATGTTATGCTTCAGAAATACCACGCCTTCTTGTAAAAAGTAGATCGCTTTCGTGAGACATCAAAATTAATGTTAAAAATAACAAACATGAATTTTAGATCATTATGCAGGGGATTTTTTACAATAGATCATTATTTAGAGGAATTTTTCCTCACTTTATTTTGGGATGATCATTATTCTGCACCTGTGATGAGCGGACGTCTTGATGAATGTTTGAACTCGGAGGCCTAACGAAGACGAATCGTACCTGTGACCGATGTTCCTGTTACATTCCTTGTATTTCGTTTTCCCTTGTAAGTGATGAAAAACCGATTCAGTTATTTTGCGATACGCTTATTATGTTAATTAAAATTTACACGTTATAAATTAACTTTTGTCTTAAAGACACTCCTCGGACTCTAATAACTCCCCACACCGATATCGGTGACGGTGGCTGGTTTCATTGAAACCAGGCCAGTTACGCAGGAGTAATTTTATAGTGCCCAAGTGTATGCACAGTACACTCTCTCTTCCTTTATTCTCATAATCCAGTGGGACGGATAACCGACACGACTGACGAGAGATCAGGCATAGGTCCGACTTTTTACATGCCCATCCGACGCATGGATCATCTTTCATGTCAGACAATCAGGTGATCAGCCTGCATTGTCTTAACTAAACTTGGAAATAACATTTTTGTTGTTCCAATGCGAGAATCGAACCTACGACATCGAGTCGAGAGCCAACGCTCTAACCACTTGTCCACGGGAAACTCTATTTATAGTGTAAACTGGAAATTCTACATTAGGTATACTCATATTATTGAAGTTTTAACAGTTATGGGCCAGACTCCAGAGAACACAGCGGCCCCTAAATACTACGCCAAGGTCGCAAAAATACTAAATAATATAATATCAGTAAAGTTTTTAAAGCTTCATTTTATTACAAGTATGATATCGCTGTAAAGGTACCTATTGCGAGTTGCGACAGAAGTACGGGCTGCTCCCTGGAGGAACATTTCTGTTTTTCTGTACCAAAGATAATAAAAGATGGAGGAAAATAAAATATGTGTCTCTCTCACAGCGCGTCCTATGATAGCTTACGCTTTTACTCGCGTCTCGTGGGATGTTGAGCCTCCTTGACAGGGGATTGTCAAGTCTAAATAGATGAAACCCTCAAGATGCCCCAGTAGCCATACACTACACTGCCTGTTGTCTAATCAGCATGGCGCTACTGGCTTGATCAGTGGCAGATTATCCTAAAGGCAAACTAGGCATGAGCCTAGGCTGTAATTTATATTTTGTTATAAATTGAAGCCAGTTGAGGTTGTAAGCAAAAGTAATAGTTTTTATTGTGTAAGTAGGTGGCTTACTAACTGGTGCAATAAATTTTATGCTTACAATTCAAATATTTCTTTTACAATTCCGCCCGCGCACCCCTTTGTACCCTTGTGCCCCTAGGCACATGCCTAGTTTGCCTTTAGGATAATCCACTACTGGGCTTGATCCTATTTGCAGTTCGTCCATATACACCACAAACGTATAACTGTTACGCCAGTATACGGTCAGTGACCATCCAATCGGTAGTGTCATGCCGATTGAACGATAGGCAGTATGGTGTATGGCTACCCTTAAATAGGGTAACCATCACATCGCATCGTTGGCACAAGTAGATGTTTAAATAATTTTAGGTAAAAACAGAGAAATTATAAAGCGTTCATTTTGTCCGTGGTTTCACAGGACATGCCTACTCATATGTATGTCAGGCAAACTTGTTTCAACTTCAAAACTAAAAATTCAATTTAACAATGTCAGCCGGAATTACCACAAGTTAATAGAAACGTCTCGTCGTGTTTAGAAACTTAATAAGCCGCACAATTTCGCTGAGATAACAAACTTGCTTTGCGGTCCAAACGTAGTTAGGTCCGGGGGGAAAATCAAGCGTTTATCTATTGTACAAATATATATTTAAATATCAAAGTGTCTGTTTGTAATTTAAATTAAAATTAAAATAAAATAAAAAAATCTTGAATTCCTCCCTACCTGTTTTTGTCCCCGCTAATCTCTGAAACCACATGGCTGATATTGTCGGGGCCTTCGTTGGCAGATGAGTAACATAGGCTTTTTATAAATAAAAAAAATAATAAGCTTTAACTGTGTCATATTTTACGATCATCTGTTTACTAAATATTTTGTAAAACTGGGCACAAAGTTTTTACCACACATTAATTAAATATATTTATTTATTAATATGTCATGTGATAATGATAATATTGTAATAATATTTAAGCAACAACTGTGTAGGTGTAGATTATAACTAATAACTATAAACTAACACTTGTACTTCTTAGTAATAAGTTACAAATTTCTCGTTAGTGATTATTGTAATCTTTTGAGAAATAAAGAATCTTTAAATCTAAGCCTTTTGTTACTTTAATAATTTAAAAATTAATTCCGTACATTCGATACAAAGTCGCGGGCTACGTCTAGTTCGTGGGGGACGCAATTATTAATAAATGATACACGAGGGTCCGCATTAAGGATAACTGAATAACGTGAAAATTTTAATTGGGAATTTATGCTAATTACTACAATGGGAATCGGCGAAGATCTAACTCAGGATTTACAAAGTAAGCTCGTCTTTAACAGCGGAACTCGTTTTGCTGAATACAGTTTTGTAATAACATTTACATTTCATTATACAACAAAAACAGCATTCAACTTTACACGCAGTTTAAAATATACTAATTCAGAATGTAAATAATAAGGGATCGGATTACATCTGAAATATGTAGTTTCGTTAATATATTCAGGAATATTAAGGCATTACTACTTGGTAAATGTAAAAAAATATATTATTTTACATGTAGTTTACTAATTAAATACATTTAAAAAGTACCAAAAAAATATTTTTTTACGAAATTGGTAAACAAAACCTACATCATGAGTTTACTCACATCATATACAAAAACATTCATTATAGTAAGTATGAACTTAAACGCACAAATATGGGAGATATTTACAAATATATTCCGGCGGCCATATACTTCATATACTACTTCATATACTATAACCTACAAGTGACGTCATTTGTAGGTCGATTTTAGTATGGAGCGTTTTTAGGAGGCTCGCGATTTTTTTATATAAATCGCTGTACCTTTAAAAATATTGACTTTTGATATACGGTTTCTTCTGAAAAGTTACTCATATTTAAGAGTACTATTCATTTATGCAATAAAAAAAATAGCCCGATTGCCTATTGTTAGTTAAGAGCTTTGTTAAACAAAAATATAAATAAAATTGACATAATATTTGTCATTAGTAGGTTTTTATAGAAAGCGTTAAATGCTAGCGTATGCGTTTAAAATATAAATGTCACCGTAAAATTGTAAAAACCGTTAGATTGTAAAATAACTAACGAGATTGTAAAAGTATGTCGAAAGATAAAAAAACTATATATTTATAATCTAACGAAAAAGAATGTGTGAAATTATAGGCAGCATATATTCGCGTCGGAAGTCTATGAACATTTTACAATTTCACTAGTTTTATTACAATCTAACGGTTTTTACAATTTTACGGTGACATATGTTATATGTTTACTACAACGAAAATGTAGAAAAGCAACCAGTCTTTATGTTTGCCATACACGTAACGCTATACCTGTCAGGTTTGTCTGTACAGTTCAGTTTTACAGGTAAAATGGATCGTGTATGTTACACCACTGTGCAGGTTTAATATATCTATGGACGCTTTACACCACGTCAATCTCGCCCCGTGCTAAGTATCCCAAGAACTTGTGTTACAACTTACAGGTAACAGAAAACGGGAAGTTTATTTAATATTTTTGTACTATACATATATTTAAGATTTGTAATATATTATACACATATTTAATACACATCCATGACCCAGGAACACAGAATTTTTTGTTCCTTCGGCGGGTTCGAACCCGCGACCCCCGGCTTGAGCACCAACGCGCTGAACCACTGAGCCACAGAGGTTTCTATACAGTATCAGCTCAAGCTTACCTGACAGGTGTTACTGTGCAGGCAAACCTATCAGGTAAATCCTGACGCTAGCTTAAAACTTTACTACCATAAATCCGTAAAAAGCCTTCTTGGAAATAGAGCTTCATTCATCTTCCGAATGGGAATCAAATATTAAAATTATCGTTTAACTTCTTTTCATGCCATGCAAAAGAAAATTTATAGCTCGGCTTTACATCAAAGTGGCTAAATCTCCTTAAAGTTAGCTTTTTAAAGTGGGCTAAACGTATCATTTTAAAATCAAAGGTCTTAATAAATGTGTCTATAATACAAAAATATAATAATATTTTATTATTTTATTTTATACTGCTAGACTAGATGTTGTCCGCGACTTCGTGCGCGCTAAAGTTAATTTTGCAGAAACCGTACGTACATTTTTCCGCGATAAAAAGTAACCTATGTTCTTCCCCGTGGTCTACTCTACACGTGTGTTAAATTTCATCAAAATCGGTCCAGTAGTTTCTGAGCCTATACAATGCAAACAAACAAAGTTTTCCTCTTTATTATTGACTAGCTTTTGCCCGCGACTCCGCCCACGTAAATACATGATCCCGCGTGAACACTGTACACGGGATTTCGGGATTAAAAATATTCTATGTCCTTTCCCGGGACACCAAATTTCATAAAAATCGATTTAGCGGTTAAGGCAAATATAAATAAATAGAGGTAATAGACAGACAGACAGACAGACAGATACACTTCCGCATTTATAATATTAGTATAGATAATTCTTTTTATTATATATCTTGAACCTAGTTGGTTAGACCACTCACCACGGTAATCTTGTAATATTTCTTTATAAATCGTACTAGTACGTATATAATTGTTAAATGGTTGGTATTTAAAATATCCATGGTCATGCACACTTCTAATCTCCATCAAAAATCAGCCGGGTGTCTGACATGGTTACGTAGTAGATTTTTATTACTGTAATATATTGAGTATTTCCTTGATAAATCAATTTTATCAAGCCACTTTCAGATGATTAATGAACTTTTTATAAGAACGTGGTCTTGGACGCAGCCCAAATGTATATTGACAATTAAATTGCCTTCAATATAGATAATCTTTGTGCCGTAATACAATAACATTCTATTCAATTTGTGGCGATAACGCGAGTAATGAAATGAGGAAAAACTAAAACTGTTAAAGAACAATACATCATATTATGATGTATTGTTCTTTAACAGGTATTTTTCATATTTTCCCATATTTTTACTTTAAACAAGCAATTCTTGTACAATTATAATCAGAATCTCGGAAACAGCTACAAGTTTTTTCATGAAATCTAGTATGCAAATCTAGTATTTGGAGTTTTTATTAATAGTTTTGTAATTAGGACCATTTCAAAGTTACAAAAAAAGATGGAATGTTGTTTTACAACATTAGTGTAAAACCCAACCTAATTAGTTTACTTACATAAAATACAAAAAGATTTACTATGGTAATTGTATGCACATAAACCCGCAAACTTTGTGAATATCAGAAATTTTGTGCATATTATTATGATAATACTGTATGTAAAAGTCGTATCGGACTTTTTTGTTTTCGCAAGACTTATGAAAGCGCTTCAAACAATCCGCAATTACATATTATGTACTTTGAAAATATTGATTTTTAGTGTACTATTCCTTTTGTAAACTTTCTTAGTTTTCAGTGCACTATTCATAATATATTAATAAGTAATAAAAAATACAGGCAAATACCCTATTCACGTCCACCAAATAGAGCATGCGATGTAAACATTGGAGAATCTGTCTGGGAAGTGGGGCAAGAGAGCGCGGCTGGAAAAGCCACGTGTGTAATCTCCGAGACCGAGGAATTGAGCACGTGCCTACTTGAGTACGTTTTACTGTATTAATTCTCCACGTTTCCGTATTAGTGTAGAAAACATTGTTCGAGGCGGGAAATGTGGAGATTTGTATGTAACTGTCTGATACTTGAAATAGGTATGTTTGTAATAGTTTTACAATTAGACATTTTCATTTTAAAGTGCAGTTTGTAAGCTTTGTATTATAGTCACCAAAATGCGTCATTATAATACTTTATCTAAGTCTTCGTTTCCACAAGGGTTTTAGTGGTCGCGACAGAAAAAATATATATACAGCCGAACGCATACATGCCTCCTTTTTTTGGAAGTCAGTTAATAAATACAGCTCTGGGCTAGGAGAATAGAGCTGAAAATCGAAGTGTCAAGGGTCAATATTAGATTTAACAACTCTACACGGTTTTCAGCTCTATTGTAATAACGCACAGTTCTATTTACAGTGCTCTTTTTTCTGTCGCGGCGCCTGAAAAACGCTCGTGTAAACGAGGGCTTAACCGCTAAAAATTGATGATCCTTCATCTCTATTTTTTGTTTTGCTGTAAGAATGATAATTAATAGAATTAAAGTTTGCTAACTTACCAATACCTATATTTGCACGTTCTGGTAAATCCTGAAAGCAATCTACTTGATACTTTCGGTTACGTGCAGAAAGTCGTAACTGAATATTATACATTAGTGTCACGTTTTTGCGCGGTCTACTGCTTTGTTCGGCGATTTCTGTCACGTAAATCTATGGCGTTCGAATGCGGGTGTCAACATTTTTATCGTCGTAAACTTTCGTGGGTTGAATGTATTTAATCCTTTGTTACAGTTTGTTACAATCGGGATATTGTTTAATGTTTTGTCAAAACTTCACAGCTTTAGGTCATAGACGTATATATATATATATATATATATATATATATATATATATATATATATATATATATATATATATTATTAAAGACGCGAGACATGTCGAGGCACTCTAATTATAATGGCCCCACTTTTGGTGCTGTCTGGGCCATTTTGACATTTGAGCTATGGTGAAATCAATATGGCTGATATTGGAGGTATCGTGAAATCACGGTGACGTAACCATATCTTTTATGAATATTAGTTCTGTTAATTTAAAATATAAAATTCCTTTGTTCCAGCGCCGTTGTAGCCTAGTTAAGATACGGGATAGGTGGTGATGATACATTTTTAATCAAAAAAACATGACGCATTTTGCTATTGTCGGTGGAAACTGTCAAAAGAGAATTTAGCTGTAAAACAATTTTCCTTTGCAAGATATTCCGCACTAAAGTACTATATTTGATTGAGTCGAGTACCCTTCACCTACACACCGCCTACACGTTCCACGAGCATCTCCATGATGCTGAAATAAGAATATTAGATACGTAGGCTTTACAAGTTAGCAATATTTGTATAGTTAAATGTTATTGAGTGCTTAGTAACTATATTTGTAAATAAATGCGGTGTCTGTAGATTGTATGATGGGTCATATAAGTATGTATATATAATTAAAAGTGATACATATAAAAACTGTAATTTTAAAAATACGAGTATCCCTTTTTATTAGTTACATTTCACTTTATAGTTAGTCATAAAGTAAGTTAGTAGCAAACAGCAACACAAGCGAAGTTAACAATAAGAAGGAAATAGATTTTTCCCAGTATGTAATTTTAAAATAGGTATATATCTCACAAAAGGTTTCCTTAGAGCAAAGTAAAAATATCAATTTCCAACCGCGCGGCATCTGTGCCAAAATGTCACTGTTCCTTCCTTCCGCCTTCCCTGACACAGCTACCTTCAGCTTCCACTGAGCTCACTTTAGATCTTTTGTATTCTGTCCTCATCGAATCAGTCATCAGTGTTAGGTACTGTTAACACTTTTGTAGAACGACCTTTTAGTAGAATATACACCAAAATCCACGAATGGACAAGTGGATTTCGTGTTTTGTTTTTTGTAGTTTAACACTAGCCAACTATTGGTAGTACTAAACTGTATACTTTCCTCGTTTTTTTAGTTAGATTATTTCGTACTTAATTATAACAACATAATATTTATATGTTAGATACCAAAATATAAACTTCAAAGACAAGTCACTAGACACAGTTTCAAGATATTCAAAAATTTACCATCAACAGGATTTAATAAAATATGTAATACCGATAATATGACTATTTTTTAAACGTGTTTATTATCCGCAGATCTAGGCGTCCAAACGTAAAGCCTCCTAATTGGCTCCTAATTGGGTTGATAGGTAGCGTAAGGCAACCTAACTAGGTTTGCTTCAGCTGGCCCGCTTAGTTTCTCCTGTATTGAATTTCGTACGAACAGGCAAATAATTTGGTTGCATTTCGCAGCCTAGTTAGTGGCAATTTTCACATTTTCTGCAACATACCGACTGAAGTTGAGAGGTTTGTTACTTTTAGTGGCCATGTTTTTTGGGGGAATTTTGTGCTGGCAAACAGCCTATAGTGTAATTTAGAGTTTTCTCGTATTTGTTTTGTTTAGGCATTGTGTGAAGAACAAAATAAAAGTTCTTCTTCTTCTTCTTTTCTTCTTAGTCACACATACATAGGTGATTTCCAGATGAAAAGAATACTATTGATATGTTATCCTTTAATCATCACAAAATTAAAGCAATAAATACAGAATGTAGTCCTCGTGACATCAAAATGGCGAACGTTTATTTAAGCGGGCAACACCGTCCCGCTGATAACTCAGCCGGCAAAACAACATCAATCACGGCCAACTTCTACTGTGTTCGGTGTTGCCAGGTCTATAATGTACTACAAATGTTTAGTTTTGTGTAATATGTTGTGTCACGTCAAACTTAATTTGGTTTTAGAGTGTTAGAGCGTTTTCCTACTATCCGAACTGATATATGATATTGGACCGATAATGAGACCTTTCTGGTCGATGTATGTTTAATATTGAAATCGTATATCAGATCGGATACTTTAAAAACGCTCGTAGTACAGACACTTTTTAAATAAACGAAGCAAATCCATAGATGTATTATATTAATTAAAACAGGATCAATAAGTTATTTTCGTAGATACTTACATAAATTATCTAAACTAGTAGGTACATTTGTCATCTTAAATTAAGGACTTTTTGGATATTATATTGTTGAATAAAGAGAACGTTATGTTACCAAAATACGTGTATTATTAGATATAATGCTAATTTGGTCAAAAGTTATGGCGCATACGGGTAAACAAATATCCGAGGTCACCTATCCGAAAAGTTCAGTATTAATAAAGTACAAGATTTCTAAAACACTTTCTTGTTCTTTCGCATTTCCTACATGTCTCTGGTAGATTTGGTGCGAGTGGCGGCACATTCTATTGTTCCTTTTTTTAGATTCAAAATTCCTTTAAGAATTTAGTTAAAAAAGTATATTATCACAAAATACATAATATTCTGGATATGAAATTATTATTAATAGAGGACGAATTGCATTTTTTGCAAGAATTGCAATTTAAATAAGACAAGTAAATAATGAAAAAAATAATAATAAGCAAGCGTGAGTCGGAGTATGAGGGTTCCGTACAAACCTGTAGTGATTTTGTTATAGCTTATAGGTATTATATACCTGAGTATTTGATATGAATTTCAGTTTAATACCTCTACGCGTTCATGAGGAAAGGGGTAGCAAGTTTAAAATTATTAAAAATATTTTTATTATATGATGATGCTAAAATTTACAGTTTTCGTAATTTTCCCTTTATCTGTGCGTTGCTTCGTACCAAATTTCAAGATTTTGAGTAGGTACCCTGTAGGTTTTGATTCCCTTGCAAGTATCGAAAATTTGCGGCATGAACGGCTGTATCTTTTGATCGCGTTGACTTAGAAGTTTGATTTTACACAGCTCCAAGAGACCGTAGACCTCCACGCGTTCCCTGAGAAAAAGGGTCTTGACAGACAGACGGACGGACAACAAAGTGATCCTTTAAAGGCTTCCGTTTTTTTCTTTCGTGATACGAAAACTTTAAAATATTTTTTGTAATAATTATAAAGACAATTATTATTATTATTTGATAATTTCTAGTAGGCAGAAATATTTACAGAATTGTGTTTATTTCTATATTATTCTAATAAAATATTTTGTAAAAGTCTAGGTTATTTCGAATAAAATTCTGATATATTTTGATAAAGTAGAAGCAATTAAAATGAATTGGCTGTTTCAAAATATAACGCTCAAAGACGACAGCGTCTTTCTCTACATCTGACGTAAGCTCAAGCCTCCTCGTGTAACAAAAATTGTTTCTCTCATACTTTAACTATAAAATATGAAAGTAAATATTTTTTGATTTATGTACACTTTACTTTGAAAATAAAGTGAATACTTCTGAATTCTAATCATATATCTAATCAGAATACGCTATTTTCTAGCCATATACAGTAAAGAAATACAGTATATATCGTTAAGAAATCAGTGTAACCAGAGATGACCAACCATTTTCTAAGACCTAATGAGTGAATTCTTGAAACCTGCAATGTAAGTAGAAATTAGCAGCCAAATACGATAACGATTTATAAGTTATATATATAAAAGAGTTGCGTGTATATGGAAATCTCGTGAAAACCGTATATTTTGCCGTGATAAAAATTAGCCTCTTCCTCTTTGTGGTCTAGTCTATATCTGTGCCAAATTTCATTACAATCGGTCTAGTAGTTTTGGAGCCTATTCAGTGCAAACAAATAAATCTTTCCTCTTTATAATATTAGTAACTATAGATGTATAACTTGGTAGAGGGGAGTATAATTACACAAGAATAACTCCCAAAAGTTTTTGTAAAACAGTTTTCTAAAAAGTGTTTTAAAAATACATTCAGTCTTTTCGGCTTTCACCACATTTTTATATTTTTGAGTTCAGTCGTAAAGCAAAAGTTGCCGTTTTGTATAACTTTGCTTTTGAAGAGAGTGAAACTCAAAAGGGATGCGAGAAAAAACCTTAATGAATTATTCAGTTACATTTCGTTAAAAAATATTTTGAAGTATCGCGTGAAATACGCTACTTACTTAGTTGTAATTTAATTCAAATTATATTTCCCTTGTTTTTAATGAAATATGGGGCAAACGAGCAAACGGGTCACCTGATGGAAAGCAACTTCCATCGCCCATGGACACTCGCAGCATCAGAAGAGCTGCAAGTGCGTTGCCGGCCTTTTAAGAGGGAATAGGGTAATAGGGGAGGGTAGGGAAGGGAATAGGGTAGGGGATTGGGCCTCCGGTAAACTCACTCACTCGGCGAAACACAGCGCAAACGCTGTTTCACGCCGGTTTTCTGTGAGCCCGTGGTATTTCTCCGGTCGAGCCGGCCCATTCGTGCCGAAGCATGGCTCTACCACGTATAAAATTTCCTATCTTGTTATTTATGTAATAAATTAAAGTTATAATTGCTAACCCTACTAATATTTACCATTATAATATATTATACCTATTGATGTGTAACATCTTTCCACTCGCTTTTTTGCAATTTGTGGGAGTGATTTCGTGAAATGGGACGGAAGTGTCTAACAGGAAGTCGCGGAAGCATGCTTTATTTGAATTGACGAATGAGCGCGCTTTTTAAATGTTGAGGTTGATTTCTGTCACTGCTTAATGCAAAAGTTTCCGTATTTGTTATCATTGTTGTTGTACCAAGTATTGTGTTATTTTAAAATATTTTCTTAAGTAACTTTATAATTTTTTCAAAACAGTATTTTAAAATTGCTTATGAGAAGAGTGGTTTGCTCGTTATTATTTGATTTGATTTTTTTATTTTATACTATCAAACTCTCGCGCTTTATTACATTAGTATAGATTATGTTTTTATTTAGATGAACATTGGGCCAAAACAAAAACACAACTAATTTATTTTATATCCATATGAAGCTTTTCTCAGGATGTCAGCAGAAAGAGATACATATTAAATCACATTGTAATGTATTACAATATTACAGGAACTGTTATATAGAGCGACTGCTCGTTTGCGAGTAGAGGATGCAATGTAAACACAATCAATGTGAACAAATACTCCACTGTAATATCAACATAAAGCAATATTCATCATAAGCTTCAACACTATTTGATGTTACTTCATCGGAAGAGGATGACCGTTAATTGTGAATAAGACTTTCCTTATTATTACAAAGTGCAAGTGCGTAAAGTATCTATATAAATACTCGAAATATTATAAATGCGCCGCCATTGAGCCGATTTTAATGAAAATGGAAAAGACATAAAGATTGCCCTCCACCATGACCTAGACTATATTTGTGCCATTTTCATTAAATTCGGTCATAAGAAATGGCACAAATATAGTCTAGGTCATGGAAAGGACGTAAAGATTATGTTCTTCGCCATGACCTAGACCATTTGTGCTATTTTCATTAAAATCGGTTTAATGGCGGTGCATTTATAATGTAGATATATTATAATATTACATATTAATATAAAATAATATCTATGGACGCTTCGCACCACGTCATCTGGCCCCGTGCTAAGTATCCGAAGAATTTGTGTTATATGTATCAGAAAACGGGAAGTATACTTAATACTTTTTCATACCACCTGCTCGACAATGTCCAATTATATAATATATCACGCAATCTCAACGTAAAGCAAGTCATTGACACCCAAGGGAGATAATATTGTATGAAAGTCCCAAGGGATTAAAGTGATTTGAATTTGGAACGTTAATATTCGTATGTATATTAAAATTCCTAATAGATACATATCTATCATAGAGTTTTTCAATAATAATATGGCATTGCAAAGAGAGTTTATTCGAAAATCGAACTACGTGGCCACCTATAACAAAAAAAAAAAACACGATTGAAAAAATTCAAAACAAAAGCGTATGAAGTGTATGAAGATTTCAACACATGGAGAGAAACTTGACTCCTTTAGTCAAGGCTGTGTCCGAATCCGTCCTTTTGGTTTATTTCCATTACTTAGGATCAATTCGGAAGCCAAGCATGTAGCCCTAGGTTTTTATTGCCTCGCAGTAGGTATGAAAAGTAGAGTATGCACCTCTGGGATAAAGTCTGTCTTCGTCTTGGGCAGCTTGAACCCCTCGCTTCACTCAGGACTCTACATAACTCCCTCGCTTCGCTCGGGAGTTAACTCTAGAGTTCCTCGTTACGCTCAGGGTCCAATATGATGTCCGTGACGTAAGACACTGCTTTATCCCCTTGGTGCATAATCTACTATTATACTATACATATATTTAAGATTTTTATTATAATATTATACACATATTTAATATACATCCATGACCCAGGAACACAGAAAAACTTTAGTTCCTTCGGCGGGATTCGAAATTAGAAATTCGAACGGCATGAGCACCAACGCGCTGAACCAATGAGCCACAGAGGTCGTCATATTAATAGAGGCGAAATGTACGATTTCCATGAGAATGAACATCTAGTCATGTTCTCGTTACAGTTGGCAAATAATTAGCAAGTAGCTTGTTATTTATTTACTCGAATTATATAATATTTTAGAATGTATTTGTAAGCTGTTTTCATAGGTTCTTGATTTTAAACACGTCTATAACATGTGTTCTGTTCCCACGCGTCACTCACGTTTGACAAGTGACTAACTAAACCTTCCCACTAATTACTCCCAGGCTCTGAGCGTCTACCTCAGAAACGGAATAGAATATTAAAGGATTGACGTTAACATAATTTCACGTGTAAAATGCTTCTAATTTGTATTTTTATTAATTACCCATAATATGTTTTAAAATAAAGTCACTAGCATTTCCAAACTAGAGGTAGAAACTTGTAAGTTTCCATGCTGATATAGCATGCTATAAACTCTGTAAGAAAATTATTTTGTGCGAAATCGGAAAATGCAATCTATAGCTTTATAACAATAACTTTTTAAGCCTATTGCGCGTTGATAGTTACGGAACCTAAGGGCTCCTTTAGTATTACGGAACCCTAACGAGAAAAAAATATTAACAGTAGGTAAATATATAATATAACCACAGCCTATGGAACTTACCTACAGTCGTTCAACGGACACGTCTAGACAGAGCAATCGTGCGGGGCGTGCGGGGTGAGAGAGGGGCGGTAGCGAGCCCAAGCTGCCATACACTCGCTTGGGACACGTCAGCCGGGGTTGACGCTTTTTAATTTGATTGATTTAAGTGGTTTGCGACAGTGCTTCGTTTGAGTTATATGTAGGTACTTATTTACAATGGTCAATTATATGAACAACTAAAGAAGATTAATTTTAATACAAAACCTGCGCCTGTTTCCCGTCAGAATTTTTAATAAAATTGTATCTACGTATGAGAATTTACTAACTACATCGTCAAATTCAACAATCGCAATCTAAAAACTAGTAAATCCAAATGTCAAAAATACCTTTCAGTTTCGCATTTGTAGCTTTTGCAGGGTTCGTAAATATCCGATATTTATAATAAATATCAAAATATCAGATATCTTTGATATATATCCGATATTTTTGATTTTTTGATATTTTTGATATTTTCAAAATTACATACAAATTTCATACTCTGATATGTTTTATCGTAATAGTTGAATCGAAATAATTTGTATGTCTGATAATTTGAAGATAGGGAAGTAAAATTAAACTCATTTATTTATTATTGATATTCAAAGTTTTCAAATAAATTAAAAATCTACGATCCCACCAAAAACATTTCCATGTAAAAAAATTATGCCAAGACGATACCATATGACTAGCATATAATGACTAAGGTGTAGAGTTTGTGAAGTTACGCTTGTAGAGTTAAGGCGTGTAGGGTAAGAAGCTTGGTTTTACATGAGATTTCATAACTTTTTGACAGTGCTAGTCATATGGTATCGTCTTGGCATAATTTTTTTACATGGAAATGTTTTTGGTGGGATTTCACTTCTTTTTGTAAGTTTTTATAACAATATTATCAAATAATTGAAAAGTGAATGGATAAAGAGCTGCTGCAGCCATGAGTTCCGGAATTATCATAAGTGTCCCCATTGTCAGCACAAGTATACAATTATTGTAGTTCATCCCAGTGAACTACGACATATTTGCACGATAGCAGTTCTGACTTCGAACGCCACCTCAGAGTCAATTTTTTCAAACATTAAATATGTCAAGGAATGGAAGAAATATTCTTTAGTAATTTAAACGGAAAAACATAAAGGTAACATTAACAAGTACAATAAAATATGTCGATATTAGATTAAAATTACTTATTGTGTTTTTTATTGTTAATAATGGGTTAGGTACATGGTTATATTATTAAATTTTATTTTTATTATCAAATCCCTAATAATAATAATAACCACAACAATTTTCATACCTCTAGCTAAATTTGTGGACGTGTTATACAATTTTCCTTCCTGTAGTTTAAGGGTTTGAATGATAAAAGTTTATATGAGACTTCTTAACCTAATCATTCTTAACAATAAAAATAGAATGTTACCTTTGTATGTTAAATTTTTCCGTTGAAATTACTACAAAATATTTGGGAAACAATTATTTCAATATTACGTCAATTAGTTTACAATCCAAGCGATAAATGACGATATATAACTAACATATTTCATAATAACGCGATAGATGGCGCTAATAATTCTTAACATAATAAAATAGAATGTTACCTTTATGTTAAATTTTCCGTTGAAATTACTACAGAATATTTGGGAAACAATTATTTCAATATTACGTCAATTAGTTTATAATCCAAGCGATAAATGACGATATATATAACTTACATAGTTCATAATAACGCGATAGATGGCGCTAATAATTCTTAACATAATAAAATAGAATGTTACCTTTATGTTAAATTTTCCGTTGAAATTACTACAGAATATTTGGGAAACAATTATTTCAATATTACGTCAATTAGTTTATAATCCAAGCGATAAATGACGATATGTAACTTACATAGTTCATATTAACGCGATAGATGGCGCTAATAATTCTTAACATAATAAAATAGAATGTTACCTTTATGTTAAATTTTCCGTTGAAATTACTACAGAATATTTGGGAAACAATTATTTCAATATTACGTCAATTAGTTTATAATCCAAGCGATAAATGACGATATATAACTTACATACTTCATAATAACGCGATAGATGGCGCTAATAATTCTTAACATATTAAAATAGAATGTTACCTTTATGTTAAATTTTCCGTTGAAATTACTACAGAATATTTGGGAAACAATTATTTCAATATTACGTCAATTAGTTTATAATCCAAGCAGCGGCGTGCACAGGATTATGACACTGGGTATGCGGCAGAGTAGTCGGTCACAAAAACTTTTTTTTATAGATATAATATAGCCACAGCCAAGCGACGGATCTCTAAGTCGGAAACCATGCCAACAGAACTAACAGAACTTCATAACTTTTAACATGAAACTTTCGAGTTACATTCCCTTTTTGCTGATTTAATTGTTGTAACTCGGGTACACACCTACCTTTAGACACCATTTGAATCTTTTCACTGAATGACAATTGTGAGAACTTATTATTTTTAATTTTTAATAAACACACATTTTCAACACAACATTTTCAAATAACATTTTTAAAAAATCAAATCAATTAAAAAGCAAATCACTACAATTTTTATAGAACTTCAGTAATAAACTGTTAAATGTACACACTTTCAAATGTTAAAATGAAAAATCTTTTAAGAAAACTATAAATATTAAATATAATAGCAAACGAAAAATAACAATGCGTTTTCACATGAAAAAATGGCATCATTGAAACACATTTCTGATATTTAAACAAATAAAACCTTACTAAAACAAAATTGCATCATGTGCATACATGAGTAAAGATTTTACGTCAATTATAATTAGTCGCATTATAGGCCACCGTGACACGAATATACCCGATTACTTCCGAGACCCGACAACTGCTGAACTTCGCCGAAGTCGATAGCATGCCGCTGGAGGCGGACGAGTCGCGCCTTGGGATATTCATAGGTGTGTGCGTTTGCGAACTGTGTACGGACACTAAAATTACTACACACATGCGAACAAATCTCCTGCGAGACGACAAGGTATGACTCATGAGTCGCATCACCAATATACGCCTGGCAAACATAATGTTCATGCAAATAGGTGCTATTATAAAATATTAGGCGTTTTTAAGTTATTACATTTTATTTATTCATTTATTTACTATTAATTAAAGTCATCTAAAACGTACGAACGTTTTATTAAAATATCTGTGAATGGTAAGTAAAGCACTGCATTTCTGCCTTTAAGGAGCGCACGCCCCTGAATCCAAGCAATAAATGACGATATATAACTTACATAGTTCATATTAACGCGATAGATGGCGCTAATAATTCTTAACATAATAAAATAGAATGTTACCTTTATGTTAAATTTTCCGTTGAAATTACTACAGAATATTTGGGAAACAATTATTTAAATATTACGTCAATTAGTTTATAATCCAAGCGATAAATGACGATATATAACTTACATAGTTCATAATAACGCGATAGATGGCGCTAATAATTCTTAACATAATAAAATAGAATGTTACCTTTATGTTAAATTTTCCGTTGAAATTACTACAGAATATTTGGGAAACAATTATTTCAATATTACGTCAATTAGTTTATAATCCAAGCGATAAATGACGATATGTAACTTACATAGTTCATAATAACGCGATAGATGGCGCTAATAATTCTTAACATAATACCTTTATGTTAAATTTGCCGTTGAAATTACTACAGAATATTTGAGAAACAATTATTTCCATATTACGTCAATTAGTTTACAATCCAAGCGATAAATGACGATATATAACTTACATAGTTCATAATAACGCGATAGATGGCGCTTTCACAAATAATTAACTTTAACTCCCTTGTTTCAGGGGTTGGAAGATGAAAGTTTCAATTTTGAGAATTTTTATGTTGGTTGTGTACTAATACAATCTTACGTAACAAATTTCAGCTTTCGAGAACATCCGGAAGTACGATATAATTTTGTTGATCATCAGTGAGTCAGTGACGGAATCAGGGGTTTTTAGATATCAATAAAATCTAAAGTATAAGACGTAGGTAATCTAAACTTTACATGTTTAATGAGACCGCTGATGGGAACAAATCCTGAAAGTTTCATTTATCTGGTACAATCCAAATCCAAGTTATGAGGGTTCAAAAAATCGACGAAACGCTTCGAGAAAAGGTGGTTTGGTAGTGCCCTTGCGCTTTGCTTGGCGTCTTGGCATGGGGGCACTACCGTGTATCAATTTAAGTCTTAAAACCATAAAATGACTTTTGTTTATAACCAGAAGAAAAAAAAGTGTATTAATTTTATCAGTCGAATTAATTTGATACATGGTATAAATGGTATAACAATAGTATAATAACAAACAAGGAATTTTCTTCCGAAAAACAGGGGGTCACGTGGGTGTCATAAGCCGTTACAAGCCGCGTCGACGGCTATTAATGTCGTGTCAAATAGCAAGTTTTTGATGACTTAGGCTTGTGAAACTCTCGGTAAATAAGACCTGTGTTGATGTAAGATTTTTTACATTTAAAACATTCTTTTACATTTTTAAATATAAATATCAATTTTGATATATATCAAGCATAAATATCAATTGATATAATATATCATGATAATTATACGATATATATCAATTGATATATATCATGCTAACCCTGAGCTTTTGTATACGCATTTGTATTTTTTATAATAAAACTCTTCATTAATACTTCTATATTTTTTTTGTTTTATTCGTAGTACTCTACATACACATACTACGAATACACAAAATGTAGAACAGATTATAATAAAACACATTATTGTGACAACCCTGCAGCAATGACGAATACCTACACAAAAGCGGCATTTCGCGCGACTTCAAACGCGTTGGCCCACTGTATCTCTTTATTACGCTGTGATATAATTCCCCACACCGATCTCGGTGACGGTGGCCGGTTTCAGTCCAGTTACGCAGGATTTTATAGTGCCCAAGTGTGTGCGCAGTACACAAGAGCACTCTCTCTTTACTCTCATAATCCAGTGGGCTGTGGGACGGATAACCGACACGACTGACGAGACATCAGGAGCAGGTCCGACTTTTTACATGCCCATCCGACGCGTGGATAATTTTTCTTCTCAGACAATCAGGTGATCAGCCTGCATTGTCCTAACCAAACTTGGAAACAACATTTTTTGTTGTTCCAATGCGGGAATCGAACCCACGACCTCCGAGTCGAGAGCCAATGCTCTAACCACTAGACCAGGGAGGCTATTAACAGTAAATATTTTTCGTTCGTCACCCATTCTCTTTAATGTCTGAGAGGTATCTGGTAATGCAGATGCCTAACCAGCTGACCTATATTTTTAAAATTCAATTCGCCGAAAAAAAATGTTTATAAATAAAAAACCTTTCCATTAGATAAATAACGATCGAAACTAATTTCATATCCAACTTTGTACAGTTAAGTTAATGCAGTCATAAATAAATTGAATATTGACTGTTTTTTATTTTAAAAGTAATTTATGTACTGAGAATTCAGATGGTATAGCACAGTCGTCCCCAACCTTTTTTTTACGCGGGCCACAAACCCGTTGTACTCCTGGTGTCGCGGGCCGCAACCAAAATTTTTTAGGGGCAAAAAAAATATGTTGTTTAAATTTAACTATTTATTAATAGAATAACACAAGGTAGTTAAAAGAGTGAAACTAAACATTTAAGATGAGATAACGACACAAAATAAAATAACAGATATGTATTATAATAATTATGTTCACTTAGTGAGATTTTTGGAATTGCGAACGCTTTTTCACAACTTTATCTAACGCGGTTACAGATTTCAAGCGGGCCGCAGATAAAGGCCCGGCGGGCCGCATGCGGCCCGCGGGCCGCGGGTTGGGGATAGCGGGTATAGCACAAGATAACGTTTGGATCGATTCCAAATGGTTATAGCAATTATATTTTAATCAATCATCAATTTCAATTTGGATTTTTTATCGAGATCAATTATGATTTTTGTATACATGTAGGTATATAAACTAAGTATCTAGTACCTACGTATTTGATAGTAAAGGTACGAAGAAATTTGAGGGATTTTATCGATGAGATGTTCTTATAAAGGTCTGTTTCAAAATCGTGAGTGTCGGATAGCTTATTTGGAAGTTTTGTATCTGTTTATTTTATAATGAGCAACAGAGACAAAACATGCAAATATGCTATCTGATCCTTATTAGTAGATTATGAAACAGGCCCTAAACACAACACAATATAAATCAGTTGGTTTTTAAATGTCGTATGGTTGCCCAAGCACATACGACATTCTCACATAGTCAGCCTAGTCCAGAGGAATGAACTGGTCAATACGTCTGGGGCCAACTATGTGCGGGTTTCCTCACGGTGTTTTCCTTCACCGTTAGAGCGTCCGTATAATGTACTTGAGATCTGAAAAAGTCTCATTGGTACACGCCACAACCTGGGATTCGAACCTGCACTCTCTCGAGTGCGAACCAAACGGTCTACCCACTAGGCTACGGAGCTCACAAAAAAAGTTTAAAAAGTACACACAAAATTCAACACAAAATAAGCAGACAGATAGACTTAAGGTCCTATTAAGTATCTATTCATGGCTACGAAGCTTTAAAAACTGATCGAAGTATATCATTAACGAAATAGAAAATCGAAGTATCGGGGAAAACATCCTGACTCGTTTTCCGTACGTCACATAAACATATGAAAATAAGAGCAAAAAGTACCTACGTGACATAACCGTTTCTCGCAAATATATTTTTATCAGAAAGTTACCTTCCCAATGCGAATGACAAACTAAAGTATCATAAAATATCATAAAATAATGTTTTGTATCGTTTTTATAGAAATTGCAAATGAGTGGACGTTAATAATTTATGAAGTTAAGTAAAGGGGTATTTAATAAGTAAAAGGGTACACATACAGAATATCGTTTGGCCGTTTTGTTCAGAACTACTTGACGCTCTACAGTCGGTCGAAAAAACAAACATTTTTAAATACCTATCATAAAAATATAATTGGGTAAAACAATTTTAGAATGGACTCAAAATAAGGACAAAGTTGCCAATTCTAAGAAAAGCAACCAGCATGTCATAGCTTGTTATATTAACAAAATGATTATAGAAAATTTTCGTCATAAAGTAATTGATAAATTGTTTTTCATTTTATAAAAAATCTTATTAAAAAACAATGGTGAATAAGGCAATTGTACTTATTTGATTTAAAACAGTTTTTATAGGAATGGTCTAAGACCTAAGTTAAAAGGCCACTGATAAAGTTTAATTGAACTACGAATAACTTTAGTATTTGTAACGTGAATGTACTAAATAACTGTTGTTTAACTTGAAAGCTCTATCTTTTTATTACTGCTTGGTTCATGTTTCTTCTCATTATAAATGAATAATGAAACCATTAAAACATTTCTTTAATAAGTTTTATCATTTTTATGTTAGTTTTAAATAAGTTTTAGTAACATTATAAGTGTAAATGTTCAATTGAAATACAGTGATATTGAATATTCAGTTTTAGAAAATGTCTCTTACTGAAATTGGTAATGTTATTTCTGCGACGCGCGACAGGCAGCTGATGTTGATATCAAGTCGCGTGTCGTCGTTATAGGTAATGCGAACAAATGAGGATGGTGAAACTGCTAAACTATTAATTTTCCCCGATTGTGCTGTGTAGCGACAAAGCCGTGAGCATCAGCTATAGAATATCCTCACTAATATTATGAATCCGATATACTAAATCTGTCTGTCTATATAGTTATACGCAATCACTGACTAAACCACTTAACGAATACTAACGAAATCGAGTACAGACGCAATGATTAAAAACTAAGGATGGTCCATGACGTACATTTTATACAAGAAAAAAATCTTCATACACGAAAAAGTCCATCTTTATTTCCGAACATTTTGTCAATTAAATGCGAACTCTATGGCTGTGTTCCGTGGATAAAAGCGCTAGTTAGCGCTTGCTAGCGCTGAAGAAAGAAAAAACCAGATGATCCGCCGGGATACGTTTGGTAAATTCAATACCTCTAATAATGCTAACATAATCCGCAGATTTGCTTATTTAACGCTAGCGGTCGCCATTTTGCTTACGCTTTTTTGTTAACGCTTTTTTCCGTGGAAACAGCCAATATACCTACTGCTGAAAGCAAATATCAAAATGTCAAATGTCAAACCTCAACTGCCCCAAACAAAATATCCAAAATTGACACTTTTTCCTCGACATGCTTCCTTAATTTATCTACGTTCAGGCGTAGATTAGACGGGGCTACTTTTTATCGCGACAAAATGTTTTACTCACGTTGTATGGGTTTCTTTTAACAGAGCTGCGGATGCCATAGGTATTTTAATGATTTCATACAAATCACAGAGGCATTATGTAACTGAATAGTGATATTGAACGGGACGTGCGCGAGGGCGGCATCCGTTTTTGTTAAAAGCAATTTGTATGTTAAACCACGAGCGGGAATTCTGATTTATGTGTTATTACTTACCGTATTTATAAATAAGTAGGGTAAACTATACGGTTATTGGCACTTAAGCTTAATTAATGGCATCTCTATATTTATATGGTCTTCGATTTTCTGATTCGGCAGGAGGTGCTAACTGCTAACAAGTTAAGAATCTATTTCGCCTATGTCAATTTAAAATTTACCCTGTATAATTTTAAGTCTGGAACAAGTACCTATGTAAGTTTTATGTAACTTATCTGATGTGACGTTTATATTTACCAAAAACAGACAAAGTAAATTAGTACCTAATGGGGCATATGTGTGTTCAGGGTGTTGATGGGGCTTCCTCGCTACTGTAGTGCGTCTGCGATGTTTGCGCATGCACACAGACGGTATTCACACCGTGCTGCGGCGTCACATCGCATCGCTGATGTTCCGCATGCGTGGAGGCACCAACAACAAGCTGCAGTGTTATTCTCTAAGAACATTTTCAAATATCTCGACAGCTGTATCCGCGGTGAGTGTCAAATATCATATACAAATTTGACACTCACCGCGGATTCAGCTGTCGAGATTTGAAAATGTTCTTAGAGAATAGACAGGCTGAACTGCTTAGCGCACAGCTCCCTTCTGCGGCACTGTGTCCAGAACACGTGCATGTGCCCGGAGCCCCAGAGGGGCTATAGTAACTATATTATGGGCTATGCCTGAAATAATATTTTTTTATTTATATGCAAATTAACGCATCATAATAAAACTCTTTGTCAGTCAAAGGACCGTCCCAAATCCCAAACATACAAAGGTATCGTTAAAAGCGGTTTCATTTCATAAGTTGTAATGACATTTAAATAAGTTTTTATATATATACGCGCAAACTTGCGGGCAACATCTAGTCTATACGATGCTAAATTTCAAAATGGCGTAGTTTGTATGCTCATGCTACGTCATTACAAAACTGCGCTTTGTGATTTATACAGATTTTACTATGTAATTTACTCTAATATCCACTATAATTATCTAATTTCGTTTAACATTTTCATCACATGAAAGGAAATAAAATGTAGAATTTCTACGCGCTTTGGCTATATTTCAAACGCCATGATTGTGGGGAATTGCTGCCAATACCGGTTGTCAGGTCGGTGGCTGGTTTTGGCATCAACTAGACTTGCCAATATAGATTAATTACGCGTCTAGTCGATTTATGTGTAGGCAATTTAGATTGTCACCTCTCTGAATCTCCTTAAGACTTGAAACGTAGATTGGCATGTTCAAGATTTGCCGGCATTGCAGCGAAATGTGCCATCTTCAGTTATGGTCAACGTAGACAAATTCCATTTGCAATTTAAATCGTTATAGCAACACGAATGGCGGCTAGAAGTAACTATAAGTGCCTACTAGAGAAAACTTGCTTCAGCAAGATGCAAACTGCCTGACTTATAAAGACATATGGAAACTGATAAAGATATGTATGATTCTTAAAATTATTATACAAAAACCGGCAAAGAGTGAGTCGTACTCGCGCACAAATGGTCCGTACCATTATCTATAATTTAAAATTTATTATATGAAGTTAGGTAATATACAAGTAAATATGCTGTGAGTTGTGACTATTTCAAACATCCACCTGTTGCCGCTATGAATATTGAGCGAAAAAAGTTTGCTGTACGAGACTCATCACTCAAATATATATCGGCAGATGGCTCATAATTTTGGATCTATTCCATTCAGACATAAGTACTGTGAGTGTATCTTGCAAAGAGAAGTAACAAACTTACAATATCACTCGTTTATTCGGATTCACAATTATTTAAACATTCACTAGGTACACTTTATTACTACACTGTACTTTTATATACACAGGCTCTAAAACGAAACTATGGACAGTTCCTAGACTGGTTGCCCGCGCCACGACTGGCTGAGATCTGTCTTGTGGTAGCTCCTCAAGTCATCACTCCTAACGCGGTAGGCCCCACCACATCCCACCATGTCGCTTGTACGAACTTCAGACTAGACTCTGTCAAAGCGCGCCAAACGCGTTTCTTATAGATGGCGCACTTGTAGTTCCGTTTCTGCTTTATGACCGGATGCGACACGGCCATCCTGCGAGACGCACGTCCCCGTGCGTTAAACTGAAACAATGATAAGACAGCACAGTATTTGCTCGACCATTCCTGACACGATCTGGTCTTAATGCTGATCTTTCATGTTCAAAAATAAAGCTTGACAATGCTTTATTCGCTTCAAAAATTGTTCGTTTTATTTTAAAATGATTTAGACTACTCACAATATCATTTAAACCAAAGAAAACATAAGATAGACAGCATTAATCCAAAATATCATTAGGACTTTACTAAGTAGGTTAATAGAAAAGTATCTCATCTCAAATCTTTACACAAAATTAATGCTAGTTTAAATCAAACCTGGATCAAGTACTATTGACGTTCAAAACAAAACATTGTCTAAATCACATTTTAAACCTCAACCAGACAAATTTAATATCAAAGTACTTATAGCATCTCAGAGTAATAACTGACTATAACATAATCAAACTACGCAATTAAGTCTTACAATTGATATCATATAGCCCCGTGATCAGCGATCACACCTCTCATTCTACCAAACCTTGGGCTTCCTGGTTTCGAATGAAACCCGACCTCCGCCAGAGTTGACTGCTTACCGCCTACTCACGGTAGTCAACTAAAAGTTGAAACCGATTTTTAACGAGCTACGGCTACACGACAACCCCTGGTACGGTCTATCAACTTGTAAACTTAATTACTCTCTAAAAAAAAAATCACTACTATTTAGCTCCTCAACTACGTCAGTTATAAGTACTCTGATTTTCGGGCATTCTTTGTAATTTATCATGAACGTACCTGTAAATGTGTCTGTTTGTTAAAGATTTCAAAAGATAACGATATCCATGTAAAAGTTATTCAATTTCGAACGGGTTTTGAATTTTGCGTTTATTTACTTTGGTTACATTCTTTATTTTCTATCAAAACAAAGTCACCCAAATAATCTTTCAATTTACTTTAACCAAACAAATAAAATTCTAAACAATCGCAAAACACAGCAAAAATACCCTGGGTCATGTCACTTAAATCACTTTAACACAAATTCACCAGTAAGATCTCTAACACCACTGCCACAATGGTCACAGAACACAGTTCACAGACCCCGACCACCGTCAGTTACACGCTCCCCGCGCACCCTCGGATTGTGCACCATCCGAGTTGCCGGATACGTCTACATAACTGTACGATTGAACACAGTACGGTAGAAAGAGATTTTACTCGTCCCTTGATCACAACTTAAATTTGTTCATCATTAACCAAATCATTATCATCCTCGACCAATACATGACCCGATGGCATCTCTCTTTACTATCTTGCGCATACTTAAAGGTACGCTTAGAATTTACAGCTTTTAGTGTATAACGGTCTCTCTCAAAAATTTCTTATTTCGTCTGATTACGTCCCTTATTTTTCAATTAATAAAAATAACGAACCGAAAATCTATTTACTTCCGCCTTACTGCTTTTCAAAACGTGTATTATTGTAACTATTTTATTATCTCGATAACTGTGTAATACAATCAATGTTTCTTCTAAACTAAGATCTTTTAAAATGGTTTCATTTGAAAGACTATACAGAGTCATCACACTACAGTCACGAGATAAACAATTACGCTCACCAAATAATTTTAGTTCCAAATGTGATACTTCAATGAAGTACAGAGTGCAGATCCCTGGCCGCCGCGGCACCCCGTCGCACGGCCCACACCACCCGCTACGCTTCGTCGCGTCGCGTCACGCCGTGTCGCGTCGCGTCGCATCGATCTGTCCACAAAAATAAAACAGCACAAAAATTGTCCAAACTATGTACAATTACGTTCTTTTTAGGGTTCGGTATTCAATGGTTTTTACCAAGGAACAGAAAAATCGAAGACTGTCTGTCACCAGGTTATATCTCAAGAACTGGGATAGCTAGAAAATGGATTTCCTTTTTTTTTTGAGATAAAAATGTCAGATTTGATTGAGCAATAAAGTTAATTTCATTTCCTTTCAACAATCTAACTGATTAAATGAGAAAAAAAAAAGCTTTTAGCCTTATACAGTCTTACTATACCAGAAGACCTCCAAGTGCGTTTACAACCTTTTACATGATAACCAAGTTCACCGAAGTTCACCGAAGTCCACCGATGAGCTTTCTTATCCGCCTCAGTCACAGCCACTGGACCGTTGAACGTGTGCTGCCGCGATCACCATCAACACCAGCCATAGGCACCTGCTTACTGCATACCATAACTTCTGAAACCGACAAATTATTTCTTTTAATCTCTTTTCATTTTGTTGTCAAACTATTATTTCCTATAATTTCCGTAACCTATAGTGATACAAGCTTATGAACCTATCACATAAACAATATTATCATGTTGTTTTTGTACTTTTAACCATTTCAATCCGCCTAGTCTAAAAAAAAAGTAATAGACAGACAAACATGTAATGTTCCTTTACAGCTTACAACAACGATATCATAAGCTGACAGAGTTTTCTCGCGAATTGCGAATGTCCTAGAACTTATTATCATGTTAACATCTAACAGTTTTTTTTTTAAGATACTTTCAGAATAAATAACAACATAAATGACATTATTAAAAGTCACTTTTGAAACCGACCAATGGTTAATTTCTCCTGCGTCATGTACAGTAATGCCAAATAAGAAACAAGACTATGTACAAACTGTACGTAAACAAACGTAAAATTTAATTGAAGTCGTTTCAAACTAATAACAAATTTCGTTTATGCAGTGCACCAGCTATTGTTTTTCAGGAATACCTGCAATTGATAAGGGCTGTCTTTGTTTTCGCAAGTGTTGTTTACAACTTGCGCGAGCAGGCACGCGCGTATGACTTGTAATTTTATTACAAAGTTTAATGTGATGTCACGAAATGGAATGTCGATAATGATTTTTAATTACCAGAAATAATTTAGCTTTTTAGTAACTACCGCTGTATCCAAGCGTAATGCACTTCGGTTAATCAAACAGTAATAATAATGAGTCTGTAAGACGTATTTTGTTTATTTCTACTCATTTACTTTGTTTCTTTTTCATAATACTTTGGTTATAAAACCAGAATAATTTAGAACCCTATAATGAAATAAGTAAAGGTCGATACAACCAGTTCGCATCACTGTGAAGCGACTAGACCAGTCCACCAGAGGCACAATTCACATCCATTTGGCACCGCCGCCATGGAGGTAGCCTGCGCTCTGCCGCTGCTCGGTCACGCAGCCGCGCTTGTTGTCCCTTTGGCGCGGCTATGCACCGCCCAGTCGAACGTCCCTCTGCACATAAAACGAACACAGCAAAACAACTGAACACTAAATTGTTAAGGTTATTTTGAGATATAAGCAAGCTATTTCATGAACACTTGAAACACGAGATAAATCACTAGTGTATAGGTCTTAAAAATTATTGCGAGAATAAAAAGTTGGCTACCGCCTTTTACCAAAACCACCAAATAGATAACCAAAGCCTGTAGTTGATGCGCCACCGCGCTCGTGTCACCACCATAGACGTCACGTCACTGTCGTCATCACGTCCCTGCTGTCCTTACTCTTTCCCCGTCTTCGTGGGCACGAACAAAGGGTTATTGGTACAAGGTCACCTTGCAGCATTCAATTCACTGCTGTCCCATAGTTTCACAATTACACCGTCTGCATGGCGTGCTGCCTTGTTGTACATACTGCCAAACTCGATCCACATCAATCGCAATGATTATTATCACTTTTTGTAGCCTTTGCGCGGGCTAGATTACACTTTTTTTTTTTTTTTTACTACCCACATTTTTTCCGAACAAGCATTTTTTACACGACTTGATCGCGATTCTGATGTATTTTCAGGGTCAAGTCGCCGTTTTAAATTTGAACACGATTTTACTTCTTGTACTAACTTATTTCGAGCTATAACGGGCTAGATATAGTTCACGAAAATATTGACAAGTCATACCTGCATGTGAAATTTGTGATACCCATGAATGCTTCCTTTCAAAGCTTTACTAAGAGCTATAGCCGAGGTCGAACCTTGTGGCGGTTGGTCGACAAAACATCGTTAATGAGCAGTATCATGTTCTTCTGCTGCATTTCAAACAGGGCGCGTCATTGGGTATCAGATCCCAATTCTGATATCGGCAGATGGCTCATAATTTTGGATCTATTCCATTCAGACATAAGTACTGTGAGTGTATCTTGCAAAGAGAAGTAACAAACTTACAATATCACTCGTTTATTCGGATTCACAATTATTTAAACATTCACTAGGTACACTTTATTACTACACTGTACTTTTATATACACAGGCTCTAAAACGAAACTATGGACAGTTCCTAGACTGGTTGCCCGCGCCACGACTGGCTGAGATCTGTCTTGTGGTAGCTCCTCAAGTCATCACTCCTAACGCGGTAGGCCCCACCACATCCCACCATGTCGCTTGTACGAACTTCAGACTAGACTCTGTCAAAGCGCGCCAAACGCGTTTCTTATAGATGGCGCACTTGTAGTTCCGTTTCTGCTTTATGACCGGATGCGACATATATATTAAATTCAGTTCTTAGTTACCTGTTTTGTCATAGCGACAACATCGCGGTTTATGAGATCCGTCCGGTGACAGATAGACGGACTGACAATGGAGTCTAATAGGGTCCCGTTTTTAGTGTTCCGTTATACTTAAGGAAACCTTATAGTTTCGCTCTGTCCGTCCGTCTGTCTGTCTGTCCGCTCTCCTAGCTTCTGTAATTATGAACATAACTAATTAACGGATAAAATTTGGTATAGTTACAAAATGTGTATACAGGGTGTAAGGGACAGATTTCCGAAAACTGAAGGTGCATTAAGTTTATCATACTAAGATAATCTGCATAAACAAAAAGTTCAGGAACGTTAAGGTAACCCGAGAAACCGTGTTTCTTTCATTTTGAACTACGCAATGTAACGGGAAGTAGCGCGCGCAACGAAACACGTACGTCTACATCGGCACCAAATTGACTATGTTCGTGCGGGGTCGCGCCGTTAAAATTCGTTCTCCGGTACGCGCTCGAATCGGCTGGCCAGCGCCTTCCTGACGGGGGACTATGGGCGCGTTTTCTCTGATGATGGAGTCTGATGGATGCCGACGATTGGGATATGTGGCGTTATTGTAGTGTGTATGTTCCTTTATAATGTTAGTATCGTATTAATATGTAGAGTAAGCTAAAATGTATTTTTACCTTTAAGTTCTGTTTTAGTCTATAAGATTATTCTGTAGTTAAGCCTAATAAAGGATGGTCACGTCTTAAGTCTACTTTACTTGACTTCCCACCTCATGGCGACCCTGCCACCTCATGGCTTTGTCTGACCCTGCCGACGCTGCCTACGAGCTACCTGCCCTGCTACCTGCTACGCATCGTGAGTGCCGCTGCCTAATCTACGAGCTTCAGATCCAGCTAGGTGAGCCGTATCATTTATAAACCTTCATCAAAGACGAAATGGGCAAAACCCAGAGCAAAGAGGAGGTCATCATAGCCCAAACCGCTTCTGGAGGAAACAATAATTCACAGTTGGAACAGGTCCACGAGACCTTGAAGTCAAACAACGTGGTTATGAGCATCCTCCTGGGACTTATATTTTTGGCATTTTTTGTTACCGGTATATATTTGTACCGCAAATGCCATCGCACCTGGATGCGCGAGGAGATGAGGAAGCAGACAGTCCGTCGGTTGGTACAAGGAGCCCAAAACCCGGCCTTCTCCGCGGATTCATCGGTGTAGTCTACAGCTTCAATAATCAAGTGAGTGGTTAGTGCCGTGTTGATGATGATGAGTAGTTAAAACTTTAGTATTAAAAGTGTTCATAAAATGTGCGCATGACCTCGCTCGGAGCGCTATAACGTCGCGTCAGCGAAATATGAGTTTCCAAGTCTAAGGAAACTACGAACAATGTGCATTAGGGTTCCGCGACAAATATAATAATTATGTTTATAATATTTAGATTTTTTTATGGGTTAATGTCACTAAAAAATAAGTAATAAATAAAATGTTTATTTTTATGTAAGGTTAAGCTTTAACAAAATATAATATTAATGGGTTATTTTTTATTAGAATGATAGTATTTTAAATTTAATGATTATGAATACATAGTCTAATTTTTTATTTTTTTTTATGTAAATGGAGCAGAAATTATTAGAAATATACAATAGATTAAATGAAATTAAGGAATATGTTTGCAAATTAGGACAAAATAGACGTACGGGACCAAATTATGAATTAAAATTAAATGAAGCTAATTTGCTTAATACTAAATTTGAAGAGTTTGTTCAATCTTTTCCTGCGTCTGTCTCTAAAGAAATTTTAGATATTTGCATTAATATAAGAAAAGTTTATTGTAAGATTATAAGTTATAAAATCCCTGACAAAATGTCGGAACATTTTTGTTTGAAAAAACGGCGGTAAGCCTATTGCCGAAAATGAATGGTGACGAATCTGTCACTCGAGATCTTATTGATGCCATAGAATTATACAGTTCGATGGTTGCTAGTGATGGTAAGCAGTTGTTAATAAAATTTGTACTAAAAACACGGATTTCTGATAGCGCTAAAATGAGATTAAAAACGGAATATGCTGATATAAATTCTTTACCGAAAGATATGCGTACTAGTTTACTGACTATTAAATCGGATACTTCTTTACAAGCTCAATTGCAAAGTGCTAGACAAGGAAGTAAGTCAATCAAAGATTTTGGTAGCGAAATTGAACGACTTTTTGTAGATCTTACTATTTCGCAAGCTAACGATGATCCCGATTCGTACAAGGTACTACGGCCAGTAAACGAGAAAAATGCTATAAAGCGTTTTGCGGAAGGTTTACAAAGTCAGCGTTTAGGTACTATAATAACAGCCCGAAATTTTACTCAGTTGAAAGACGCTATACGTGCAGCTGAGGACGAGACTAGCTCGCGACCTGAACACATTGCCTCCTACTCGCAGTCTAGAAATTATACTTTGTATAGAGGTAGAAATAATTATAATCGTTTTCATAATCGTTCCCAAAATTATTTTTCTAGACCTAACACAAGTAATAATTTTAACTTGAATAAAAATAGCTCTAGAAATTATTCAGTTTATGATAATAATAGACCGCATTCGTCATATAATCGTGAAAGTTTTGTTCAACAAAATCGCGGTCGGAGCTCGCAAAATAGAGCTAATTACCAGAATAATAAAAGGCATAATACTAAAAGACCAATTAATTATTTTACGGAGAATAGGACAAATTTTGATTCCTACACAAAGCATAATAAAGAGAGTGAGTCAAAATTTTTTCGTGAATAAAGGTAACCAAATTTTGACAAGCGATAGTATTAATTATATTGAGTTAGTATTAAGTAATAATAAATTAGAATGGTTAGTTGATACAGGGGCCTCTTTATCTGCAATTAAGTTAGAATATTTAAGGGAAAATAATATTAATATTACAATATATAATTGTGACGTTAGTGTTAATGGCATAGGCGGTTGTTTAAATGCCGAAGGTTTTGTTTATTTAGATTTAGAATATAAAAATTATATTTTAGGCATAAATTTTACATATTTCGTAATTTACCATGTAATGCGATGGGTATTTTAGGACAGGATTTTCTTAAGAAATATTCAGGTATAATTCATTACGGTAATAATACTGTTAGTTTAAGTTTTAGTAGTAACAAAGGTGTGTCTGTGCCTTTACGATTCTATGAGTATAATAATTGCTCTATGACAATATCGCCGCGTTGCGAAATAATAAAGTATGTTCCTGTTAAAGCGAATTATGATTGTGTGATTATGCCAAAGCAATTAAAGGAAGGAGTTTTTATGGCAAGTGTTATCACTAAGCCTAAAAATGGAAAAAATTCTAATTCGTATTTTAAATACAACGGACAAAGAAGTTGATTTAACTATATCTGATTTAGAGACTCATAACTTAGATGATTATAATTATTGTAAATTTTACGACGCTAATTTAACTGTTGATCGTATTAAAACATTATTTTCGATGTTAAAACTTGATTATTTAAATGAAGAAGAGCAACTTTCGATAGAGCAGATTTGTGCAAAGTTCGCTGATGTATTTTATTTACCTGGCGATAAATTAACTTGCACAAATGTTTATAAACAAAAAATTACTTTAAAGGAAAATGTTGCTCCAGTTTATAGAAAACAATACCGGATACCTTTTGCTCAAAAAGAGGAAGTTAATAGGCAAATCGAAGAAATGTTAACAAATAATATTATTGAGGAAGCCAGTAGTGACTGGTCTAGTCCTTTGATACTTGTGCCGAAAAAAGTAGATCGATCTGGTCAGCGTAAATGGCGTGTAGTTGTGGATTATAGGCAATTGAATGAGCGTATAGTTGATGACAAGTTTCCATTACCTAATATTAATGAAATTTTAGACTCTTTATGTGGTGCAATGTATTATAGTCATTGCGACCTTTCACAAGGCTATTATCAATGTGAACTTGATAAAGATTCAAGGAAATATACAGCTTTCACTACTGATAAAGGACAATACCAAATGTGTCGTTTGCCGATGGGATTAAAAATTAGTCCATCAGCATTTAGTAGATTAATGACTGTAGCAATGTCAGGCCTTAATTTTGACAAATGTTTGATTTACCAAGATGATCTTGTGATTTGGGGTAGAAATATAAATGAACATAATGCTAAATTAGTTGCCGTATTTTTAAGATTACGAAGAACTAATTTGAAACTCAATCCTTCAAAATGTGAATTTTTAAAAAGACAAATATTATATCTAGGACATGTTATATCTTCGGATGGTATTCTGCCAGACCCAAATAAAACCAGCGTTATAAAAAAAATTCCTAGACCGTGTAATGTGGATGATGTCAAGAGATTTGTTGCTTTCGCTAACTATTATTGCAAGTTTATTCGTAACTTTGCTGAAGTCGCTATCCCATACTTCAAAATAGTTCCGGATTTGCTATTGGTAGTGTTTTATGCAATTCCAACAACAAACCAATTGCATATGCTAGCAGAAGTTTAAATAAAAGTGAATTAAATTACCGAATCATTGAAAAGGAATTATTAGCTATAGTCTGGTCGATAAAGTATTTCCGTCCTTACTTGTTTGGTAGGAAATTAACAGTAAGAACAGACCATAAACCATTAATTTATTTGTTTAACATGAAGGACCCTTCAAGCAGATTAACTAAGTTTAGGCTATGTTTAGAAGAATATGATTTTGATGTTGAATATGTCAGAGGTAAGGAGAATGTAGCTGCAGATGCATTGTCCAGAGTAAATGTGTCAGTGAAAGATTTGAAAGAGATGCATGAAAAAATTGTGTGTGTAATGACTAGAGCGCAAGCGAGACGTATGAATCAAAATGAAAGTAAACCCGGATTTGACTCAGAGAATTCAAGGAGCGTTAGGTCTGATCAACCTAAACTCGTGAAAGTTCTCAAAAAACGTATCAATGACTATGAATTCGTAATTTATTCAGACCAATATTTACGAAATTTATTGAAGAAGCATAAAAATGAAACTATTATTTATTCGAGTAATAATAATATTTTATTATTGCCAAAACTTAAATTAATTACTATCAACCAAAGCTCTTTATTGACAATATCGCGAGACGAATTGTTGAAAGAATTCGTAAGGTTATGTAAAAGTTATAATATTGATGAGTTAATCATAATAAAGAATAATTTAAATAAACACTTAATAAAGTGGCTAGCTAGTTATATGAAAAATAATAAAGATTATATAGGACCAAAATTTTGTATTCTACGAGATGTTTGTAGGGTTGATGATAGTGACCAAAAAAAGGTAATTTTGAATGAATTTCATTTATTGCCAACGAGTGGTCATCCTCGTATACGAAGAATGGTGAATAATATTAAAAAATATTATTATTGGTCAAGTATTGAAAATGATGTGAAAAAATATATAGAGAAATGTACGAAATGTCAATCTCAAAAACATACTAAGTTTATTAAAGAGCCTTTGACAATAACTTCAACTGCGTCATCATCTTTTGAAAAAGTTTATTTGGATTTAGTTGGACCTATCGATAGAGATGATAATAATAACACTTATATTTTAACTTTGCATTGTGAAGTCACTTAATATGTAGAAGCATATCCATTGAAAAATAAAACTACTAGAGAAGTAGCTAGAGCTTTTGCAGAAAATTTTATTTTACGTTATGGAATACCACGCGAAATAGCTACTGATAGAGGTACAGAATTTATATCAAGTACAATGCAAGAACTTTTAAACATTTTAAATATTAAACAAATTATGTCCACCGCATACCATCATGAAAGTATAGGTGCATTAGAAAATAGTCATAAAATGTTAGGCGCATACTTGAGAATACAAACTGAAAATCAGCCATCTTCATGGAGTTCATGGGTACAGTACTGGTGTTTCTCATACAACACGACTGTGCACACTGAGACACAATATACTCCATTTGAGTTAGTATTCGGTCAAGTCTGTCGCCTACCAACTAGTTTAACAAAAACTGTAGATCCATTATACAATTATGAAAATTATCCTTTAGAATTTAAATTTAGATTACAGAGAGCACAGATTGATGCTAGAAATAACTTACTTAATTCAAAAATAAAATATGATAATAACATTAATCCAATATTGTACAAACCCGGAGATAAACTTATGCTAAAAAACGAAACTGGTACTAAATTAAATACATTATATCAAACTCAAACTCAAAATTTTTATTTCCATATAGGTTATGAAATAACACTTATAGAATTGTCCTACATGATGCCTACCACCGGTTCGGAAACTAGCCCGGCGAGAAGAACCGGCGTAAGAAACTCGCATATGATGGTCCATATGTTGTTGTTGAAGACAATAGACCAAATGTTACTATTTTAAAAGATGGAAAAGAAATAATTGTTCATAAAAAAAGAACAAAACCATGTAATTTTTAAAAATGTGTAATGTTTTTTTTTTTTGGTTTTATAGATGTTAAAAAAAAATTGTATGTATTTTTTTTTGTTTTTTGGGGGGAGATGTAGTGTGTAAGTTCCTTTGTATAAGTAATGTATGTATGTTCCTTTATAATGTTAGTATCGTATTAATATGTAGAGTAAGCTAAAATGTATTTTTACCTTTAAGTTCTGTTTTTAGGGTTTAAAATCTCATCGACGCAGCAAATCATCAAACTAAATTTATGATTTCTACCATATCAGCAGTAAATGAAACAGAAGAAAGAATACGTAATAAATTAGATAGATTTCAGACCAATCTCAATGAAGCTTTAAACTATTTAAATAACAATAACCAGTGGTATAAAACAATTGACAGTAACACAATTCAATTAAAAATGCTTCAATCCTATCAACTGGCATATAATTACATCGACGAAATACAAAATTATTACTCAGGCATTGTTCAAATATATATATCAAGATCCACAGTGTATAGTGTACTAAACCCAAAATACGTTGCAGACATCATAAAAAAGGCGAATAACAAGTTACCATCAAACCTCAATATAATACAAAATCAGTTAATTGACACGAGATTATACGAGAATGACACTCACATTAGAGTGTTAGCCTATTTTCCCATAGTAGAGAAGACAACATTTACAATGGTACATATTACACCAATTCCTAGCAAAAATCAAGACGGGTCCTTCCAAAGCATTGACGTACAGCAAAAGTTTATCGGCATGGACTATAATAATGAACGGTATTTTGAGCTAACACACAAAGAATTTAGAGATTGTTTACATAGGCGAAATAATTTCATTTGTTTTCCTGTGGCGGTGAAAAACGTGCATTTTGATCAAAATTGCATTGTTCGATTAATAACAAAGAGCGAAAACAGAACAGAATGCCCTTCTCGACTTTATAATATAACGAACAAAATATTATGGAAGCAAGTGCAAATGATAAACACATGGATATATGTTACAAAACAACCTGAAACTGTGTCAATTATATGCGACGGACAAAGAGAAGAGGTAGAAATCCACGACGTAGGAATTATAAAAATTTCTGAAAATTGTATTATTACAACAAACTCGGTTACATTAGTAGGAAGAAGAGTAGTATCAACCAGTGTTTTAGCTTCATTTAATAAATATTCTGAGTTTAAATTATACAATAATAGATCATTAGGTAGTTATCCAAAAGACCTTTCTAAAGAGCAATTAGTGTTAGACAGTTCTAAAGACATTTTTAGTTCCATTATCAACGACGTAAATACTTTACAAACAACCCTAGACAATACAGTTTGGAATAGTATACCTACAGAAACTTATGTAGCTAGTTTTTCGACTATAATCATCATTGTCATGTTATTAATATTAATTTATTTCTATGGGCCATCACTGATGCGACTGCTGCGAGCGCTACTGGTGACCAGACGAAGCCAGCCGAGGGGAAGCGACGACCCGACCTCCAGCATCCAGCCTGTACCTCGGCCTTCGACGGTACGTCAGACTTACGTGGTACCAGTCAGGCGGAGCTCGACCACTCCAGCACAACTGTACGAGCTACGGACTTCCTGAGTCTCATCTTTGAGAGCCGCCAGAATGTTCAGCATTGAACATGTGAACTAGATCGCGTAGAAGCACAATCATCATGTTCCTACTCTACATAAGTTAACCTACTCTGAATAATATGCTGACCACATAGCCTGTACATATTTGTGTGTGTAAAGATGATTGAGTATATATTAGAAGAATTGTAAATAATAAATCAGATACCAACTTCTTGTTGTGTCTCACTCATCTCCCCTTCCCTTAAACCAGGGCTACTCTCTGGAAGTGTTCCGACCGACTCCCAAATCCATACCGACGACCTCTCACTGTGGCCAAGACACCCTTAGCCTAACCACAGTCACCTGAGTCTGGGTGATTGACAGTGAGAAAATCATTTCCATACTTATACCCATATCCTTCCAACTTTCCGTCTGTTATCTTAGGGCTCACGGTGCAGACATCCCGCACTTATTATATATATTTATTTATACATCAAATCTATGGTTAGGGCTAGGGCTGTAGGGCGTTAGGGCATTAGGGGTTAGGACTCTTAGTGTTAGGATACAGCTCTCCCCCATAGTTTAAAGTAGAATCCGATCCTGGATTTTACAAGTCTATAAGATTATTCTGTAGTTAAACCTAATAAAGGATGGTCACGTCTTAAGTCTACTTTACTTGACTTCCCACCTCATTATAAATTCGGAGGGCATAACTAGCATTTCCTCGAGCTTCGCCTAGGCACATAAGCATGCCTAATAATAAGTATGTCTAGGCACATATGTTCAGTAGCACTGAAACGTAACACGTTAGCCATCATTTAAATACGAACGCGATACACGCGGTACAAACACAACGCGGCAGCGCGAGCGCACACTAGCCCTAATATATATCTGTATTATCTATGCACTAGCCGATCAACAGCGACTGAAGGGCGCGAAGCTCGCGCGACGCGGGTGTGTGTGGCGGAGGGGGGTGCGCGTGCGACTCCCCGATCGATAGTTTAAACAGCTGATTCGGTACGTTCGCGTTGTGTGCAGTGTTTGCGGTTATGCATACATTGCCGTTTTTTTTATTTTAGCTGTTTTATTTGAAAAAAAAAAAACTGGTACAGTGTACGGAAAACTTAATTTTACGTCGAAATAAAGAACTTGTACTAAAAAAATACCATTAAAAAAATTCAAATTTTCCTGAAAGAAATTCCAGTTGATTATGATTCAGAATTATGAGCTGATTGAACCCTATCAGTTTTCGGAAGTCTGTCCCTTACACCCTGTATAGGTAGATGTCGGTTTTGACATCATAAAATGATAATAATTTTATATTTTAGCGTTAGCTTAAAACTTCATTCGTGACTTTTTTTTTAAGTCAACCATTTTCAAGTAATCGACCTCCAAAGTGGCTTATAAGTTAGACCTCTCCCTGCTATTTCTAAACTATAGGTGACTAGCTTTTGCACGCGGCTCCGCCCGCATAAATACATTATCCCGCGGGAACACTACTTTTTCGGGATAAAAAAATATCCTATGTCCTTTCCCGGGACCTAAATAAAAATCGGTTCAGTGGTTAAAGCATGAAGAGGTAACATACAGACATACAGACACACTTTCGCATTTATAATATTAATATAGATAGGAACTTGTAAGTTTCCATGCTGATAGATCATGCTAAAATACCTTTTTTTTAAAAGAAATTTTTCCCATCTTTTTGCTAAAAGGTGGCCCCGTGCGAGTTTCTTACGCCGGTTCTTCTCGCTGGGCTAGTTTCCGAACCGGTGGTAGGCATCATGTAGGACAATTATTCTATAAGCATTATATTATAACCTATATGCAAATAAAATTTTTGAGTTTGAGTTTGAGTTTAAAAACTCCTCAGGAAAATTATTTTGAGCGAAATTGTACAATAACATTTGAAATAATTGAAATAAATTTTGCGCGTTTTATAATAATTGAAATAAAATATTGCGCGTTGAAAGTTACGGAACCCTCCTTAGATATGTCGTGACATGCTCTTGGTTAGGTTATTATTACCTTTTCGGTACGGAACCCTATGAAACAGTCACACTCACGGAGAAAATATCCATTTTTTCTAACATATTTTCATACACACCGCGGATCTCATTGAAAGTTTTAATAACGTTTCCTTGAAAGTTTAATAATTATACAGAATGTTTTTTTATTCGAATGATATATTTTATTATTATTATTATTATTACTGATAATATGGTCGAGTAGCTTTGGCCGGGTCTCGTTCCAGTCTAAGGTTCACCTCGATATGCTCTGGAAATGTCTTTCTTTGTATACAGGCTATGCAAGTCAGGAACACTGTATTTATGTGCTAATATTTTGTATGTTTCTATGAGATCACCACGGATTCGTCTTTCTTCTAGTGTTCTCTTCATAGGTTTATCGTCGCAAATCTCTTGGCGTTTTTGTAGCTTTTCTTTGCACACTTTCTAAGTTTATATCCTTCTGGAAATAGGGACTCCAAATTTGGTATCCATATTCAAGTATAGATCTAATGTATGTTTTATATATTTTCAAAAATAATTATATTGTCAAAACTTGAAATGTCCTTCGTACAATTTTCCAATTCATTGGCCTTTTTGACAATGTTGGTGATATGTTGATCCCATTTTAAATTATGCGCTATAGTTACACCCAGACCTACTTGTGTATTGGTGGAAGTTATATTGTATATTGCAATTTAGGGTTGTTGTTTCTTAAGTGCAAAATGCAACACTTGGTAAGATTAAGTTTTAGTCTCCATTCTTTGGTCCAATTATGTATACGATTTAAGTCTTCTCGTATTTGGTCAGAACTAGTGCTAGTAAAAATTATTCCGTCATCAGCAAAGAAAGCTGATTGAGATTTTATCAGTGCAATTAAATCTGTTACATAAATGCCGAATAGGTGTGCTGCGATCACCGCCCCTTGGGGAACTCCGCTTGTAACTGGTTTACTTTGTGAAAATGAAGTGCCCATTCGAACTTGAAATGATCTGTTCTTTAAGTAACTCTGAATCCAATTTAGTAGAAATCCTATAATTCCAAATATTCAAGCTTCATAATAAGGTGTTTGTGGGAAACTCTGTGAAAATCACGTTCAATGTATACCTAGACTACAACATAAACCGGGTTATTTTTGTCAAGTTCTTTGCACCAAGATGTAAAGGTTTGTTGTAGTTGATCTTTTTCTAACAAATCCATGTTGTTTTGCAGAGATAATTCCTTCTTTATGCCTAAATCTATATAATATTGTCACATATATTTTTTTTCTATTATTTTCACCACAACACTAGTGAGGCTAAAAGAGGCAAAAGTTTTTAGGATCAGTTTTATCTCCTTTTTAAAAAAATGTTGTGACAGTGGCTTTGTGAAGACGCCATCTTGGTTCTCACCATTCTTTAAATGTCAGCCATCTTGTTTTCTCCATACGTTAAATGTCAAAATGGCCCCAAAAATATGAAAAGTGGGGCCATTTTACTGGAGACACTTTTTGCCTCAACATGCCTCGTCTATACGGATATGTATAATATGGACTTTCGTACTGCCGGTCACATCACGCTCCTTGAATATAATATATTTTTGTTTTGAATACACTCTGTATAAAGAGCTCTCGACTACGGCTTGTTTATGCGCCATTTTGTATTGTGTAGGTACAATCCGGCCGAAGTTAATAACTTCTTGGAGTTATTTGTATTTAAACGTTTAATGTACAATTTTGGTTCTTTTCGTATAGTTAATATGCGAATTACGAACTTGAATTTATAAGGATTTTATAAAGTAAGATACCTTTGTCACCAGTAATTCCGGTTAGGCTCACATATACTGCTAATTAATAGCGGTTAAATAGGATACCTAATGCATTCTGTAAAATGTTACCACTAAGTGGCAGACCTAGATGATATTATTTTATCATTTTATGTTTCTCTTTATCTATCATTATATTTTACCTGAGCCCGAGGTTAAATTCTATAACTAATACCTTCTTAAAATAAATGTAAAAATCCCTTTGAATGTAACGTGAATCAATTTAACAACTAACTAGGGTGCGACAATTTGAGATTACATCTTTATTTGCGGCTTAAGGCTTCAATCAGAATTTGGGCAACTTGTTAAATTGCGCAATAAATTTTACCGCCTTTATTCGTTCATTTTGAATAAAGAACAAGAGTTCGATATTCAAAATTGTGATGGAATGGAGACGAAAAAAAGGATTTTGTAAGGCCAGTACCACACACCGCCCAATTTCAACGAAGTTTCTCGGTTTCCTCTTACCACATATTAAAAAAAGACGAACAGATAAACAGCTACATAGTTGGACTTCGATTTGATTGCACTACTACAAGCAAACGGTGTGTCCACAATTGTGTGCAAAGATTGTGGGCTTAAGCCCGTGGGAAAAATTGTGAGCTCAATCGATCCGAAAATTTTGAAGTTCCCTTCAAAGAGGACTTCAAACTTACGTACAGACAGAGAAACAGCTCTTTCTATAATCTACTTAGATTATATATTTTCTACCACGTGCTTTTATAAATATTATCTTGATTAGGTACCAATTATTATTATAGTCCAAAGTCAGTTTGGTATGCGTATGTTCAATAAAGTTTTTATTTATTTATTTATGTCTCGGGTTCTAATCCCGGTAAAGCGAATATTTTGTGATCTTTTTATTACAAAAATAAGCCCTCTTTTTAAAAAACTAAATCAAGAAATTCGTTAATGTTTTGCTCAGGTAGGTACTCTTAATTTAGATATGCATTTACTAATATTGTTTCTGATGACAATAATCAGGTAAAGTTAAAAAATAGGGGTAAATTTACACACATTTAACAGTCTATTTTGTCTATTGATATTTAATATCTATATTTTGCCTAGGTACAAACATACATCAATAGGTTTTCAAACAACTTGACGAACACATTGAAGTTGATGTGGCGCCGGCTTACAGGACGTGTTCTGTGTTGGAAAGATAACTGCAAATCGATATCGTGCTTGGCCGATTTCGAGCTTAGTCGCTCACTGGAATTTTCTTGTCGAATCTTCGTCTGACGGATAAAATGTTTCTTTTATTTATAAAATAGGCGACGACAAACTTTCTTACCGTTATTAACGTTTCTGGTTTCGAACCGTTTTATTTTTATCTTTTCAAGACTCTTTAGAGCTTTGAGGTAATAGTTTTTTATCCGACGCACGGAGTGTTTTCCTTTTGCTGTTTTTTATTTGACTGAAAAATTCCAATAAATCCTGACCGCTATCATATTATATAAAACCACCACATCTCTAAAAGATGTTAGAATAAGATAAGATATAAAATAAAAGATAAGACCATTGTCGTTAACAGCCATAATACGATGTCATGTACAGATGTGCTAGCTTCTATTCGTTTGAATAATTGTAAAATTAAGTCTAACTTTATGCTAACATCGGATTACTAGCTCACCGCAATCAAGCGCCTATCATTTTTATCATATCTGCGGTGTTAAGTGATGCCATTCATTTATTTCTATCGATAATATTAGTTGCACAATATTTTACCCATTTTCACTCACTTTTACAAAAAAAGTGCGATTTGAATGATTACGACCTTTTCTAACAGCTGAATTATGCAATTCACTTTTATAATATTGTAACAGTTATTTTTTTCATATCAAATTATCGTATGTAGTAATTCTTATCTACCTTCATTCTTCTATTTAATATTGTATCGTTTTATTTGAGTATCGCAGAACTTCTTAATACTAGTATTTATATTTCACTCGTAAGTCGTAGTGCAAGACTTCAATTTGAGTTTGTTCTTTCGATTATTGAAAGTGTTTCAACCTGGTTTCAACAAAGTGTTTTTAATAGTTTTGATATCGAGCTATTTCACTCGTAAGTCGTAGTGCAATACTTCAATTTGAGTGTGTTCTTTCGATTATTGAAAGTGTTTCAACAAAGTGTTTTTAATGTAGCTACCGAGTAGGTATATACTACCGCGTTGTGAAAGGGGGCTAGACGGAAAAAATTCTTACGAAAAGTTGTCACGACACTTTTTTAATTACAAAAGATAATTTTATTTTTTATAAAAATTAAATATTTACGCGTATACATTTATTATATTGATGTATGTATGTATGTAATGTATGTATGGATAATATCGGTTCGGATATTGTATTATTATTTATTTTATATACTGGGTGTCCCAAAAATACCGTCTCATAGTGACATGGGAGATAGATTAGCCTTATATCTCTCGGATAAAATAAAAATGACCTTAGTAAAAGTTGCTTAGTTTTCGAGATATTTGGATTTTTTTGGTTTTATTCAAAATCTCCATTTTTAGTTAGTTTTTATTTCCGCATTAGTACAAATTCCTTTAATTTATTCATTTTAATTTTTTTTAAGTATCTCGAATAGTTGTTTGATGCATACAAAATAAACTTTTGTCAAATAGTAGTGTATTTTTTAAGAAAAAAATATTTTTGTGTTGCGTTTTAGCTCTCCCAAAATTTCGACCCAAATTTTGACAATCTGCCGTAGAAAAAAAATGTACTAAAGTAATCTGGCAAATTATTTTAAAAATTACTCAATTTATTGCAGATTTAGAAATGGTATAACACTTACATGAAAAATTTACAGAAACTTAGAAATTGCCATTTTTATCATTAAAGTCTAATTCAAGCCGGACTCAACTATGAAGTGAATATTCAATATTCAAACACAATGAAAAGGCCACATGTTGTCCAAAGAGTGCAAACTCTCCTTACGAGTGACTATGCCAGACGGGTACAATTTTGTCAACGAATGTTGGAAAAAAATAGGGAAGATCCCGACTTTTTTCATAAAGTACTGTGGAGTGACGAGTCGCAATGTAGAAGAGATGGTTATTTAAACCTTCATAATATTCATAGCTGGCAGCTAGAAAACCCACACGAGAATAGAGAAGATCGGTCGCAACACATGTTTAAAATAAATTTATGGACCGGAATCTACAACGGTACAATAGTAGGACCAGTGGAGCTGCCTCCAATATTAAATGGTCACACCTATTTGGAATTTTTAGAAAACCAATTGCCAACGCTCCTCGGGGATGTGCCACTGGAATCATTACGAACGATGTGGTTTCAAAACGACGGCTGCCCAGCACATTACGCTCGAGACGTTCGAGCACACCTGGACCGCAGGTTCCCGAGAAGGTGGATTGGGCGACTGGGGCCAATCTTATGGCCACCACGATCCCCTGATCTTAATCCCCTGGATTTTTTTTATTGGGGATGTCTTAAAGACAAAGTTTATGGTAAACCAATACGCAACGAAAGGGAACTACGCGACAGAGTCACCGCAGCGGCTCAAGAAATATCTCAGATAAGTTTGAGAAGATTAAAGAATAATTTTATCAGAAGATGTCGATTGTGCATTCGTGTTGGAGGTCGACAGTTCGAGCATTTACTGTAATAAATCTAAGTTCTAAGGTTTTTTTCTAATTTTATTTACTATCACAGTGCCCCATAACAGCGAAGGAAAGAACGAAATAACAAATTAGGGTTGCAATAGTACATTCAGTTTTACAAGTCTACAGATACAAAAGATAATAAAGGTCGATAGATAATAAGATTGCGATGAAAATTCCTGGTACTTTTTCATCTTCTTTACTACATAAGAGTCTGGCTTGAATCAGACTTTAATGATAAAAATGGCAATTTCTAAGTTTCTGTAAAATTCTTATGTAAGTGTTATACCATTTCTAAATCTGCAATAAATTGAGTAATTTTTAAATTAAATAATTTTCCAGTTTACTTTAGTACATTTTTTTTTCACGGCAGATTGTCAAAATTTTGTTCGAAATTTTGGGAGAGCTAAAACGCAACACAAAAATATTTTTTTCTTAAAAAATACACTACTATTTGACAAAAATTTATTTTGTATGCATCAAACAACTATTCGAGATACTTAAAAAAAATAAAAATGAATAAATTAAAGGAATTTGTACTAATGCGGAAATAAAAACTAACTAAAAATGGAGATTTTGAATAAAACCAAAAAAATCCAAATATCTCGAAAACTAAGCAACTTTTACTAAGGTCATTTTTATTTTATCCGAGAGATATAAGGCTAATCTATCTCCCATATCACTATGAGACGGTATTTTTGGGACACCCAGTATACATGTACAATTGTCTGTCTTTTTTTTTTTGCTATAGTAAGCTATTGTAAGCTGTGTCGCATGTTTCTCTGTCTCTCTCTCTCTCTCTCTCTCTCTTATACAAAGCAGGCCAGATATTTTCATCCGGAACTTCGTTCCATCCGGGTGTCCCTTGACATCTCTCAAGTTTTTTTTTTACTAAAAATGTAGCTATCGTGCGCTTGATAAAAGTTTAACAATATGCTAAAAAAATGCACCTCTTGTTATCTTGTGCAAAATAAAAGTTGTTTGTCGACTGTCGATAGTTTGTATACATCACTAGTGTTGCATCGTATCCAAGTGTAATCTCATTGCAGTTCCATTGTGTATGGTTTAACACTTTAATTACAGTGTACGACAACGGTTTTAAAATTTGTACGGTAACTTCATTGGTTAGTTTTTTATTACGATAGTTAGGATATCGATAAAATACAATAATCAACTGCAATATATTATTTAAATAAGGAATACAAAAACGCAAGTGTTTACTATAATTCTTTATTTTTAAGTGTAATTTGTTCTCCTGTAAAAAACAACACGACAAACCACATAACATCAGTTACACACACCTAGCGTACATATTTCACTATAGTAACGGAATAAAATCTTCTTAACTCATTTCAAATAAGGCCGTATACACATGGAAGTATTTGATTAATATAGGCCTACGATTATGATTTCTGCTTGCATATTTGCAAAGTCAAAACAAAAAAAATATAGGTATAATTACCCTAAAATATAGGTACCTACCTTCTTTTCTTGTTAATCTTTGGTTAAGTTGGGAGTGCAAGCTTATTTGACTGGAAGTTGATAAAAAAATTAAAACAAATTCAAATATTGAGGCAGTATTCATAACAGGACAACTATTTTTATATCTTCCCATGTCCATGTCACCTTCACATAGGGCTGCCAACTATACTGTTAAAAACAGTATTAAACTTTTTACTGTTGAAAAAAAAAAAAGTATACAAAATACTGTTTTCAGCATCAAAATGCTTACCACTATGAGTGTAAGACCTTCGATTTTTTTTGTTATTTAGTAAAAGGGCGCTTAGTGCAGAGCAGCAGTCATATTAATGGAGTTTAAAAAATACTGTAAATTAATAAGTACGAGAAGCTATAAAAATATAATGTATTTAAAACATAAAATAAATATGATACTTACTGTTTATTTTTTAAAAACTGTTTAATATTCTTCTCAGACCTAAATATACTTTATTTCTTGTAAAAAAAGTTGGCAACCCTACCTTCACAACAAATTATACTCTAAAATTGACTCAGTAACGCTCTCTAGTACTATAAGGGATTCTATTACAATATACACTAGCTAGTATTATGCTCTACATAATGTGAGAAATTTAGAATTACAGAAAGGTAAAAGACAAGATTTCCATCGTTAAAAACAACTAACACTACAGAAGGTCCCACAAGTATTGAAGAATTAAGAGGATTTTAAAAATTACACAATATGTACAGTACTTTAGAATAGGTCAAATTTTATTGCTAGTTCTAAAACACTATGAAGTATTTTTAGTTAGAGTTTTTAGTAACATGTTTTTTTTTCTATTTTACATCCACTTTAATAAAATCTATTAAATCATATAACATTTTATCCTTTATTTAATATCCTCTTATAAACTATACCATGACTGTTCGCAGCCGTTTGGTTACTAAGAAAATGATTCAAAACTATAATATCAAACAACATGTGTAACAAATTTTATTTATGGATTAGTTAGTTTGTGAGGTACATAGGCTCTGATTCTGTATAAGAAGACAGGCATACATTTTACGTCCTAATAATGTAAATATTAAAATCTTTAGGAAAATTAACTCACTGGCAGTATGTAAGCCTCGCTTTAATCGTCCAACAGATGAACTCGCCCGACATCATACGGAGGTGGTGATCTGCTCTATAAGGTGGTGCTCGCGGCGGTGGCAGGGTATCCTGCAGGAGCCGGCCCTGCTGTACATGCTGCTCCGCCTGGCCAGGCCCTCGGGGACGCTGCGAGTGGGGCGCAGGGTGGCGGCCCGGCGGCAGCACTCGGGGTAGTGGGGCGCGGCGCAGCATGGCCGGTCCAGCGGCGCGGCGTACGACAGCGACTTGTGCAGGCGCATGCTGCAAGGCCGCGGCCAGGCGCAGTAGGCGGTGGCGCCGCCCGCGCCGCACGCGCACCACGCCGGCTCGCACCGCGGCGGCGTCATGCACAGGCACGACTCCGATATCGCGGGCGCGGGCAACGGCGCCGGCGCCTCCGGCTCCCGCTTCGAGAACCCCACGAAGAACAGAAGTAGGGCGCCGGTTAGCGTCGCGGCCGTCGAGAAGTAGAACCCCGCGCGCGGAACCTGCTGGTTTATGTACCCGGTCACCGGAACCCCGACGATTACGGGAATCGCTTCGGCGCCCTGAACGAAACCTGTTAAAAAGTTCGATCACATTTGGTAAAGTTTAAGTGCTTTTTAACGTTATCGGTCGGAAGTTTTACTCACTCCAAACTTTGGTGAAGTGCCTCCCCCGCACTCGTTCCATGGTGAGCATCTTGATGGAGTACAGGAAGCCCCCCAGACACAGGCCGTACATCCACGCGAACAGCACGTAGCCGTGGTAGCCCTCCACGCTACTCAGCGCCAACATCGATATACCTACGACAATAATTAAGTTGTAATAGTAATAATACATTTTTATACAACTTAATTTTAATATGATATTTAATTTGCAAATTTGCAATTCACGTTTCTGGCAAATAAATATAGTAGTAGAACAGGGTTGATCACTAATCAATTACCTATAATAAGTTTAAACTTTAAAAACACAATGTTTTAAGAATATGCCGTTATACCCTTTATAATGTACTGTGATTGTATTAGTACAGTAAACATATAAATCGACTTTAAAAGCTTGTGCATGAATGCAGGGCAGGGTAAGCGGGCGTGCAAAGCGTGCACCCAGCACCGCACAAGGGCGGCACGCCCAGGGGGCGGCAAATCGAGCGACTCATCACCTTTTTTTTGACAAAACTCATAGTCATTAAGTAATCGTAGGGCGGCATAATCGGTATTGCACGCAGGCAACGAAACAGCTAGCGGTGGGCCTACATGAATGTAGTAATGACATAAGATTCATTTGATTTGCTTTTCCTTAAAAAAACCCTCCATATAGCCTTGTAAAGTTATATGGAGGGAACATTATATTACTTACACGTATATAATACACCATCTACTGTATCTCTTCATTAGCTTAGTGCATGTTTCACGATCTACTAAATAGCTTGTTCGCTTGTTTTGTCTCTGCCGCTCAATATAAAGTAAGCAGCGACAAAACTTCCAACTAAGCTATCCAACACGTATTAGATGATTGTGAACCAGTCCCTTTGTATTTTTATTTTATTTGCAAAGAAATATTTAAAACTATACATTTATTTGCTTAGTTGAATTTCGTCTCTTTGGGAGGAAACTTTATCTAAATGATTTATTAGAGACACTTCCCAACATTATTCAAGATAAATTTGAGATAATACGTAATAATTAAACCACTTACATACATTATTAATTTGTAAAAGGCAAATATAAAAACATTCATAAAAATGTAAAGCACGATGGCAAAATTATTTTACGCTGAATGAAAACCACTTCAGTTTCATAATAAAATAACAGAATTTAAAATAACAGAATAAAAAACGAGTAAGGCGTTTGCGAAAGAGCGTTGCAAAAATATTATTTTCTATAGCAAAGCAAAATCTTAACCTTTCTTTGTTAAGCGCGGTCGCCTTCAAATCCCAGTAATAGGGTTTACGGGGATCGTTGAGTTGGCAAATTTAACACCCTTTTGCCAGTTACTACAGAGCCTAATGTATTTATATACAAGTAATTGCTTTTAGAGTTTCTTTCATAGAAAAACGTGTTTTAGTTGCCCTAAAAATATAAGGTTTATTACGTACCTACAAATACGTATATATAAATAAACACTCATTATTAATTCTACGCGTTTACTTGTTTATTAATTCCGAAGTAGAGAAATAAGTATCGTAGGCGTCAACATCTTTGTTACGTTACAAAACATAAACAAGCGTGACGTAAATATTGATGAAATTCGAAAAACGAGTTCGACTATAGAAGGCTTAGAGCATCCAACCAAAATAGAACGTGATATTCAAACTGATACAATATTAAGTCGAGGATGTGATATTGAAGACTTAATCCTTGGAGACTTTTAATCCATATTTGAACTAACCAGAATTACTTTTGGCTAGAATATTGGAATAGCATCCGCGCGAATTACTGATAACTTTTATTATGATATATATTTTAGATAACTCCCAAACAGATAAACCAATTTTGATTTAGATTTTTTTGTTTGAAAGCTGACATGATCGAGAGTGGTCCCAGCCATATTAATCAGCATAAGCTCGCACAACGCTTGACAATTTAGTGGTTAAATCTTTTTTAAGTTCCCACTACTCTACTCGCCAGTTCAAAAATAATAATAGAGTGTAGGGGTTTAAAAGGCTAACAACGCACTTCGTTACAACTTACGATATCCAGTGTAATTTATTTAATTATTTATTTTATTTAATTACAAGAAATTCAACAGCGCAAATGAACAATAAAATACAAATCATAGCATTAGACAGCCAATTACTGAATTTCACGTTTAGAAGACAGTTTATATGAGAAAGTGTAACAAAAACGAAATGTCAATTTACCTATTCCCAACATGGCGGTCTGGCACAAATACTGCTTGGAGACGAGGCACTGAGCTGACGGCCGCACCAGCACGAGCCCGAAGCCCGCGCAGCCCACCACAACCGCGAAACCCAGGAACGTCTGCAGTAACACCAGGGCACTTTCCTCCAGACCCTCGTGGAAACCTTGCAGGGCCTGTTGACAACATTTATTGACTAGATAGGTAGCTACTTATGACGAGGTACTAGGTACGTACTACGTAGCTATTTAAGTATTCACAATAAATCTGTCGGCCGTATTGTGATAACCCATTTAAAATTAAGTTTTATATCGATATACTAATACCCATTGTAGTATATTATATGCCACCGTAAAATTGTGAAAACCGTTAGATTGTAAAATAACTAACGAGATTGTAAAAATATGTCGAAAGATTAAAAACTACATATTTATAATCTAACGAAAAATAATGTGTGAAATTATAGGCAGCATATTCGCGTCGGAAGTCTATCAACATTTTACAATTTCACTAGTTTTATTACAATCTAACGGTTTTTACAATTTTACGGTGACATAATTATATTCCTGTGTATATACTGTATATTATATTCCTTGATATACTTTATGGGTATGTGACAAAATTGATTTTGGGAAAATGAATGCTTAATTTTAAAACGATACTTTTTTGAATACCAATTTATTTTTCTATCCTGAAATGTGCACAAATTGGTATATTATTATATTATAAAATCAATCTTCCAACTACTGTTATAAACACAAAAGTTTCTGAGAATGGATGGAAGGATATTTGTTACTATTTCACGCAAAAACTACTGTTTTTTTTTTCAATAAATTTGGTACCTATAGTAGAAGATTGAGCTCTGAATGAATATATAGGCTACCTACTTTTTATCCCGAAAAAGTGTAGTGTTCCTGTGGGATACTGTATTGAGGCGGGCGGAGCCGCGGGAAAAAGCTAGTATTAAATATATTTTAGGTAGGCTAGTCCGAAATAATTATTATAGATGTATTGACTGGGTCTTCTAACAAAATACTTATAACGGCTTTATACTTTTTTGTGACACCATCGTTAGGTGGTGGTAGGCAGACGACTAGCTCTCGCAGGAGTGTCGTCTTGCCTCGTACATACTTATTACATTGTTGCAATTTATTGAGCTGACAAGACACTTTAATACGACGAAATACATATATATATTAAAAGGGTGTGGATCTGTCCATCTGTCATTGATAATAATATACACTGTGATTGGACTGACCAGAAAAAACACGGGCGTGTACAGTCCAAAAGCCGCGACGCCCGCCGCGCACAGCAGCACCCGAGCAGGGCGGGACCGGAGTGGACTCAGGTCCACCAGTGGCGACGAACGCATGCCTTTCTTCTCTTTTACCTGGTATAAAATATATTATTTGGTGTAATAACTACGAATCTTATATATAAAAATTAATTGCTGTTCGTTAGTCTCGCTAAAACTTGAGAACGGCTGGACCGATTTGGTTAATTTTGATCTTAAAATAATCGCATCAGTTCAGGGAAGGTTTAAACGGCGAGAAATTTACGTTCATAGTTAAGGCAGGACAACGCTGTCGGGACAGCTAGTTTATTATAAAATTTGGTAGGAAATTATCATAAAATTGTTTACGATACTTCAGTCTTTACTTCGGGCCGCCCAAGATTTTGCATCTGTTACTGTTTGTGACATAGCAGCTGTTTCAATGGCTAATGATTATTCGGCGTATACACGTGACATGGTGTAATCAGCTCCAAGGTCTTTTAAGCCTAAATGCCAATGTTCTGAATAAAAAAAAAATACCTATCGTACATAAGTGTGTGTGAGTGGTACAACTTCAGAAAGCGTGTTTTTCGATAAAAACAGACTTTTTCGACTTCTTAGTTCGCTATGGCTACGTGGTTCGGCTATTGTAGGTACAAAATAGCCATGTCACTGGATAACAAACTTTTAAATTACTTTTAAAAATAGTCACTTTGCTAGTATGAAAAATATTATGTCACGAAGACCTTATAAAGCTGGAAAACGGTCTATGATAAATTGATAAGTCTCACCTTACGTCGTTGATTTTTGAGGTGTAAAATCGCCCTTCTTTGGGGATGGTAGAGGGAAGCACTTCGATATACCGCGCTTAGAAAGAACGCTAGCACCAGGATTCCTGTTATGGCTTGTAGTCCCAGCCTCCAGCCTAGTTTCCTGTCAAATGAAAATTATAATTAAAAATCCACAAATACTCGCTATAAGCTCATAAGTATAATAACCTAACGGCATGTAACTGAAAGTTTGTTAAAGTAAAGATAAAATGAATATGAAATGTGTGAAAATCCTACTACCTACTTTTTTAAACGGGCAATTGGCCACACTTACCCACCACTGCAACTCCTGTGTAGCCAGGATCGACAGTGGTAACCAACCACAAAAACCATTTGATATGATCTCAGGGGTGCCCGGGGGACATGCTAAATCTGTCTTCGGACCCGCAACGAAATTAATCAGAAGATTGTAGGAGTAGAAAGTATTTCAGTTTCCCTCCCCAAGCAAAGCGTGATACAGCAAAAAATGTAATGACAAAAAAGGCAGACTTCAAAGGGAAGCACCACGGGTATAATATGTTTTTTTATGACTACAGGACTCAATGTAATTATAGTGGCAAAATAGTGTTGGATTGTTTCCAATAGTACTTATGACAAAAACGTTTGAAAGCACGGAAGTTCTTCGCGCAGCCCACGAGATCTACTACAACTACTACTAAGTACTACAATTATAAACGTGAAATTTTAAGCTCTGGAATAATACATAGGCTACTTTTTATCCCGAAAAAATGCAGTATTCCCGTGGAATACTGTATTGAGGCGGGCGGAGCCGCGGGAAAAAGCTAGTATTAAATATATTTTAGGTAGATATAGATAAACTATTTAAGCGCCTATAAAATTAGAGACACTTTCGGCTAATAACAGCCAGTTCAATTAGTGGTCCTATAAAATCGGACTCATTAGCCAAAATTGGTTAGGACTTAGCATCAGTTCACATCGAGAAGCGACGCGGCAAGATGCGGCGCTACATTTTTATAACAGCTATTCAAAATTGAACCTTATTCACTAGTCAAGAAGATACACGTTTCATTGCAAGAGCGGCGCCGCGGTACAAAGCTCGGTGCGGTTCGAAATTCAAACACTTGCAATTAAACTTGTATGTTATACTTTCATAAAGTTTAAATTTGAATTGATTTTTTATTTCTTTATTATTGTATCTTAAAAATGTTGCGCTATGTCTCGTGTCGTTTCGTTTTGATGTGAATTGACCCTTAGGAGGTTCTGACGCAAACGATAAAATTAAAGTATAGTTTATATTGTTACTAGCTTTTGCGTGCGGCTCCACCCGCGTCAATACATTATCCCGCGGGAACACTACTTTTTCGGGATAAAAAATATCCTATGTCCTTTCCCGGGACCCAAAGTATGTCTATACCAAAGGACAATGCCCACGGATGGTATCGCTTCAATTGAAATTGTGCCATTAACTTAATACATTGAAAATTCCTGTCTTTATTTTAGATTAAATTTGTAATTATTAATGCAGCTTGAATTCTCCGGAATAATAATGATCAAAAATCAATATGCTTCATTGATTTTTTTATATTATCACTGAAAATGGCTGACATTAATACTAAAAGTGTTGCCATATTTTAAGGTGTAATTAGTTTCACTCAGTAATTTAAATCGATTACCAAGAGTAATCGACTATAAACATGTTATAATATTTTCTACGTCTAAAAATCATTTTTATTCTAAACTAGTTCCTTATTTTTAATTAAAGCCGAAAATAAACTATTGATTGCGAAATATTGTAGAAGTACATACTTCGTCGTCTCAAGTAAAACCAGAATTTAAGTAGTATAATATATTATCCATATGCAGTGTTAAAATAAAATATTAAAATGAAGATTATATATAAATAAATAGTTGGGTACACATAATATAGCGAGCAGCCCTGCGAGGCATTTTCTGCTATGTAGACGCACCGACTACATACCTCAGACACGGTGACCCGGCCGCTCGGTTTTTAGGCTGGGACTATATTACCGGAATCTCACCGGCCGAAAAAAAAAGCATAGCAATGAAAATAGAACGCCAGCAGTATTTCCGGACCATTATGACCTGCAAACCTTCAAGAAGGGAGCGTATTCCCTCCTAAAAGGCCGGCAACGCACTTGCAACTTCTCTGATGTTGCGGGTGTCCATGGGCGACGGTAATCGCTTTCCATCAGGTGATCCGTTTGCTTGTTTGCCCCCTAGTTTTATAAAAAAAAAAAAGTCTGGGGCCCGATTCTCGTGCCTCGAATATCGGTGCGATTGTCAGTCTGTGCCGCTTTCCTTGCGCGGCAAATACCTCGTGAGGAGGCTCGCTATGTATGGAGATGGACCCGCCTAATAAACCGTTAAATTCTACTTGGATACGCCAAATGTTTTAAATTCATTTAATTAATATCCACCACTCGATAATATCGATTGGACAATATTACATTTTGACATCTGGTAACACCGAGACGGCGATGTCTCAAACGTCATCGCCGTTCCTTGAATGCACGAAGTAGGTATCTAGACTTCGTGCTTGAATGACTCCAAACGACGACGCACGTTAATGTTTGAATTTTTGGATTGTACCTACCGGGACCGTGTGAATATTTCTTGTGTAGTTTGATACAATCAGTACAAATAAACAAAGTGATAGTGAGATAGAGACTCTTTTTAATTAGGTTTTATCATATATTTTAAGCTTTATAGGCTCAAATACGAGACGCAACGTTACTTAACTCGTATTTTTAAATTGAAATTGCCGTAAACTCCGGAGAGTTATAAGAATCGTAGTTGATGTATTAGAAAGAGCTATAATCAGGCTATTATTTAAGCTAAAATACCTAATGGCACAAAAATATTGTTGCATAATGATGTAACATTATTAAAAATATAATCTGTCATTCACAGGTGTCACTTTGATGCCTATGATAGAATATTTAGTTAGCCATAAGGCTATGTATAGCTTAGACGTGTGTATGTCTATTTGGCCTCCTTAACATATTATATGTATGATAAGATATACTGTATGGATGTTATATGTAGAACATATGTAATAAAGAAGAATATACAATCATTGTATCATTGAATATCTCCACCGTGAGTTTATGATAAATGCTGCTGGGTCAACAGATCCAACATACAACATGGTGTTAGAAGTGTGAGGTAAATACAAAAATATATGAACGAAAAAGAGGGTACATCAAAAAACTCAAGAATAACCACAAAAAGCTTGAAGGCAGTCGGAACTTAGGAACGATCGGTGAAAAAAGTGTGTGAAGACTGAAGACCTAACAATGGCTGGAAACGGAGTACAGAAACTTGAAATTTCTACCGAAGTTATCAACAATAATGCTGAGAATTTCAAGAAATGGACGCAATCATTCGAGATATACCTGCTGGCATCAGGAATGGAGAAGACAGAAGACAAAAGAAAAATTGCAATCATGCTGCATTCCATGGGAGAGAAAGGTCTAAATATATATAATTCCTTCAATTTGGACCTGGAGGAAGCCACATATAAAGATGTCAAGGCAAAATTCGTCGAGTATTTTGAACCCAAGAAGAATTTGACGGTAGCAAGACACAAATTTTTCACGCTCAAGCAACGTGTGAACGAATCCTTGGAGAACTTTCTTATGGAATTAGAGAATGCAAGTCATGCCTGTGAGTTTGGTACGCTCCGCGACTCGCTGGTAAGGGACATCCTTATTGCGAATATGGCTACAAATTTCTCGCAATTTCGTCAAAAACTCTTACTCGAGCAAGATCTGTCCCTGGAAAGAGCCAAACTTCTATGTAGAACACTCACAATGGCACAAAAAAGTGAAGAATCAATGAATGCAGCAGATGGAAGAGAAGAAGCCACAGTATACAAGCTACACAGAAGTCGTCAGAACAGTCCTTCTACACACCAGAAGAGAAGAAAATCTAAATCTCCGTCGCGCCAAGGTCAAACAAGGTCAGCTACGCCTGGATCCAGAACAAAGTGTGTGAAGTGCAACACAGTCCATGGTCACCGCAACTGCCCAGCGTGGAAGCACAAATGCAGGTCATGTTTTAAATATGGACATTTTACTCATTTATGCTTTAAGAAAAATAGTGTCAGGAGTTTAGTCTCTGGGGTAGGCAATATGCATCTCGATGATGAACCGAGTGCTGCTTGCTTAGTAAGCAATGCTCCTACTGAGAGATTCACTATTGGGGCGTTGTTCAATATTAAAAATATAAAGTCACAAAGTACCAGTTCAAATTTGAGTAAAAATGACATTAATTCCTGGCATTATTACTTAAAAATAAATAACAAATGTGTAGACTGCATAATTGATACTGGGGCAGATATAAATATGATGTCTTACAAAGTGTTTAAAGAATTAAATCTTAAGTTTGACAAACAGAGTAAAAAAATGTGTAAAAAATATAATATCTATGCTTATGGGGGAAGCAACCAATTCCCATTATGTCAGTGTCAAACATATGGTGTATGTTTGAAAACAAAAAAGAACCTGAAAGTGTTACTTTTGTTATAACAAATTTAAACTGTCCTACTGTAATTGGTTTGCCCACTTGTATAAAGCTAAATTTAGTTATAAAAAACTTTAATTTAAATAATATGTGTAAAGAACCCTGTGACAAAATTGTGACCAAATATAATGATGTGTTTCAGGGTCTAGGCTGTTTACCATATGAACACAGTATTGTGTTAAGAAAAGATGCTGTGCCGTGCATAGATCCACCCAGGAAGGTGCCATTTGCTCTGGTGGAGCCGTTGCGGAAGGAGCTCGAACTCATGGAGGAATTGGGGATCATCCAGAAAGTCCATGAACCAACTCTCTGGGTGAGTAGCTTAGTTATTACCATGAAAAAGTATGGAGGATTAAGAGTTTGCCTAGATCCTAGAAATTTAAATAAAAATTTATTGAGATGTCATTATCCCATTAAAAATATTGATGAAGTAAGGTCTAAATTGTCCGGAGCCTCATATTTCTCACATTTAGATGCATTTTCTGGATTTTATAATATAAAATTAACTAAAGAGAGCAGTGACCTTTGTACTTTTCAAACTCCCTTTGGTAGATATAAATTTTTGAGATTACCTTTCGGAATAAGCACGGCAACAGAAATTTTCTATAAAACTATGATAGATTTATTCGGAGACATTGAGGGAATAATAATTTGGTGTGATGACATTTTAATATACGGTGAAACAATTGAAATACACAATAAAAGATTAGAATTGTTTCTGGATAGGGCTAGACAAGTCAATTTGAAATTAAATAGGGCCAAGTGCAAGTTTCTTTTAGAAGAAATCGCATATTTGGGCTATATTTTCAGTAAAGATGGTGTAAAAATTGATCCAGAGAAAATTAAGGCTATAAAAGAAATGCCAATACCAAAAAATATTAAAGACTTGCAAAGATTTTTAGGTATGATAAATTTTTTAGCACCATTCATAGAAAACTTAGCTGACAAAACTAATATTTTAAGAAGTTTGTTAAAAAAGGATGTGTTATGGCTTTGGGATGAGAATTGTCAAAAATGCTTTGATTTATTAAAAGAAATTATAACTAAAGCGCCCGTGTTAGCAAATTATGATTGTAATTTACACTTGACTTTGTCGGTAGATGCCTCAAGATATGCCGTCGGTGCCGCTATATTTCAAAATAAGCGACCCGTGGCTTACAGCTCAAGAACACTGACCAGCTCACAACAAAATTATGCTCAGATTGAGAAGGAATTGTTTGCAATACAATTTGGATGTAATAAATTTCACCAATATATTTATGGCAGTAGAATAACTGTGCAAACTGATCACAAACCGTTGATTTATTTATTTAAGAAGCCCCTACATGAAGTACCTGCTAGGTTGCAGAGAATGATGCTTTCTTTGCAAGGCTATGACTTAGATGTGGTTTATGTACCTGGTAAATTTATGTATATAGCAGATACTTTGTCTAGAGCAGCACTTACTGAAAAATACATACCCCCATATGAACAGGATTTACAGTACCATGTAAATACTATATTTTCTAACCTCTCTGTAAGTAAGCCATATTTGAATTTAATATTAACAGAAAGTAATAAAGATGAATCATTAACTTTGCTTAAGTCTTATATTCAAAACGGGTGGCCTAAGAACAAAGACAAAATAGCATCTATGGTAAAACCATATTGGAATATTCAAAATGAAATACATATAATGAATGAATTACTATTTAAAGGAAATAGGCTTATTGTTCCTAAATCTTTGCAAAAAAAAATATTAGATAAAATTCACTGTGGTCACTTAGGTATAAATAAAACACTTAATATTGCTAGAGAAACAGTCTATTGGCCGAATATAAATGCTGACATTAAAAATTTAGTTGATCAATGCTTAGTATGTGCTAAGTTCAAGCCAAACACAACAAATGAGCCGTTGCAGTGCTACGAGATATCCCATCTTCCATGGCAACAGGTAGGTGTTGATTTACTATATTTTGATGGAGAAAATTTCCTTGTCTGCATGGATTACTATTCCAAGTACATTGAGTTAGCTTCTTTGCATAAAAATTACACTGTGGACGTTGTTGTTAAGAATCTTAAATCGTTTTTTGCTCGTCATGGAATACCGAAATCTCTTGTATCTGACAATGGTCCACCTTTTAACTCCAGTAAATTCAAGTCCTTTCTTGAGGAGTGGGACATTGAACATATAACAAGCAGCCCACACTGGCCAAAATCCAATGGTCAAGCTGAAAGCGGGGTAAAAATTATAAAAAACATTTTGAGAAAATGCAAAGAGGATGGCTCTGATATATACTTGTCATTGTTACATTATCGTAATACGGCTAAGGGAGATTTTCCCAGCCCTGCTTCATTATTGATGTCTAGAAGCTTACGAGTAAATTTACCAATACTAAATAAAAAGTTATATCCTAGAGTAGTTAAATTTTCGACATATGAGAAATGTCACAAACATAGCAGAGACAGAATGTCTTTTTATTTTGACAGGAATGTTAGGCAAAAGTCATATGTATTTCAGCCAGGAGATTATATATATTTTAAAAAAGATCCTAAATCCGTTTGGACTCCGGGAATAATTAAAGAGAAATTGACGTGTGGTAGGTCGTATTATATTGTAGATTTAAACGGTGCTGTGTATAGGAGGAATATAGGACACATTAGACCTAGAAAAAGAGATTTAAAAAACATAAATACTCCTCCTTCTTCTTCTGGTAATGGCGAAAGCAGTGGCAAAAATGACAGTATGGTTACCATACAGGACATTGCTAACCCCATGAGTTCGGTGAATTTCGGAAACGGTCTTTTTCAAAATTGTGATAATGATGAAAGCTGTGTTCCTATGGAGAGTCTAGTGAATACCGATTATGTAACCAGATCTGGTAGAAATGTAAAACGTCCTAAACTGTATATTCATGAAAAATATGATTAGTTATATAGTAGTATGTTTTTAGTTGTGTACATATTGTAGTATTAGTTGCGTTATCTTGAAAAGGGAGGTGTTGCATAATGATGTAACATTATTAAAAATATAATCTGTCATTCACAGGTGTCACTTTGATGCCTATGATAGAATATTTAGTTAGCCATAAGGCTATGTATAGCTTAGACGTGTGTATGTCTATTTGGCCTCCTTAACATATTATATGTATGATAAGATATACTGTATGGATGTTATATGTAGAACATATGTAATAAAGAAGAATATACAATCATTGTATCATTGAATATCTCCACCGTGAGTTTATGATAAATGCTGCTGGGTCAACAGATCCAACATACAACATACAACATTTTAGCGATACTAAGTTCCATAGACACTTGAACATTCTCCTTTCATAAAAATTGGTTCAGCGGTTAAAGCGTGAAGAGGTAATAGATAGACAGACAGACACACTTTCGCATTTATAATATTAGTATAGTATTGAAGTATTGATATAAGTGTAGATATAAATAGGCATATAGGTAGGCTGTAGGTACGGAAAAGCTATTTCGGCTTTTGTATCATTGTATTCGTGAAAGTGCGTTATTTTCAAAAGGTTTTGTACACAATAAGTCTACGAATATGAATAATCTTTTTCGAGTCCTTTATAACCTCAAATATAGGGATGCACGACTCTGCGCCGATCTGATTTTTAAAGGATCGTTACGCTTCGATCCGATAGATCTGCGGATCGGGTTGCACCATCGCATCGCTTCAATATTCAAAAAAATGTTTCTGGATCTGATTCAATTTTAAGAAAAGTAATATACGATTAATTTGACATGTTTATTATTATAAATAAATTAGCAACTAAAAGATTTTAGAAGAGATACGAAATCGTGAAAATCGACATTTTGTTATTAATTATTATCAAACCGCACATTTAATGCGTACCGAGGCATTTACAACATTCGTTTATTGTGCGAAGAAAATAACTGAAGTATCCAATATTTTGTAGGCATCTCGTAAATTCATTCATGGTACGGGCGATCAAATTTTTGAGATTTTGTATCCGCCAAACACCGTATATACTCGATGCTCTGAGACTCAATTCGATTCACAAAATTGTTGCATCGTATGCGATCGATATTCCAAAAGATGGAATCGAATCGGCACATCCCTACTCAAGTACTTACAATATTTTAATAAACGAAACCAGCATGACTTGTATAATATTCATTTATATTCACCGCGCAAACGATACAGACTTAAGTACAGCTCAGCCATGTGTTCTAAATGCTTTAAATTATGACTTAATATAGAGAATCCCGGTCTAGACTTTCAATGAGGTTTCATGAGGATATTACTTTAGTTGATTAAGTAATCTTCTGGGATTTTTAATTAAAATATGGCATTATGAGCATTTTAGCTAACATTAAGTAAGTTGTTTAACCAGAATATTAAAGGAAATGTATAAATATACTTAATTGAAGTATTATGACGGTATCATTAAAAACATGATAATTGTTTCGTGCTGAAGCATTAGAAAATTTTTGTTGCCATCCTGAAAAAAGTCGCCGCAAAAATTCGCAAAATATAGTATTAACGATAAAACTCACTATAGAGTACACTTTCTTATTATAATAATTATACGCATTGCGTCCTTTATGTACAACTGATATATAAGTAATACCCGATATGTTCTCGTCATTTCTAAAAGTTGAGGGTCTAGGGGTTAGGTAGTGGGTACCCCGCGGTTTTGTCAAAACTTTCACAACGCCGAACTACTAATGAAGACACTTCATTGTTACAAAACACAATACCCCACTTCACGTAAACATTGAAAGTTTCGTAAAAGTTTATTTTTTATTTTCATTTCCTTCGTTTTATTTTAGATATTGTAAGGATAGGGTCATCACTTCTATCCTTGGGTTTTATCTCGCCGACTTTGCCAACGCCAAGATGGTTTATGGTATGAACCACCGCATTAGATGTTTCTCATTATTAAAGTGCAAGTTGGTAGCCAAGCAGCAGATGACATGTCGTTGCTACACTATTAGTTTATAAGTATTTCAGCTATGAAATATATATACAGGAATATTTTTTCACCAGTACAATAAATCAACATACGTAATAGTTGTCAAAAATAAAAAATACTAGCGATTTTCGTTACTACCCCTTTGGAACAAAAAAACAAAATTATCAATCCCCGAACTTATCCGCTAAACTAATACAAAATGTGGATACATTACGCATCTATCGATGCTTTGTTGCCAACTCGTGCGCCGCCCGCCCGGCCGTTCGCTTACCCCACTCCGCCGCCCCCTACCTCATACCGCACCAGTTGACACCATGTAGTTAGTGCGCCTATGCGGCATTAGATTGGTTATAGGATAAAAAATTGAAATGAAAAATTTTTTTTTTTTTATTTCGAAATGTACTCTATTATCGATACCAATGACGTGGTAAAATTTATTATAATGATGAAAAAGTATTTCTGTATATGCTAGCTTCGTATTGCTACCATTGAGGGAATTTCATAGACCATAGTATAGTATAGAGCTATGTCGTGTCTACGTTCTGCAGCTGTTTTATGGGGCGTGGGCCTTAAACCAAAATGTCTTTGCTAGTAACTAGTAACAAATCAAAAATGTATGGTAGTGATGTCGCGCACTAGGCGACTTAGGACAGGTTATATCAAACCCATACATTTTCGTTTTCGAACTTCGTCATCTTAATTAGCATAGGCATATTGGCTAAGGGGTCCTGGTGTTTTAGATACCGGTAACCGATGTTTCAAGAGACACGTACCCGACTGCTTCCTTGTAAGCGACGCTGAATAACGCGATGCCCACACCGCCGCCGGCGTGCGCCACGAGCTCGACGAACTGGCGCCGCTTGCGGAAGTACGTCCCCAGCACCAGCCCAGCCGCCTCCCGCACCAGCCCACACCCCACGCCCAGGACCACACCTGTTGAGAAAAGGACAAGAGTTACATACAAATCAAAACTTACTTATATATATATATATATATATATATATATATATATATATATATATATATATATATATGTAAATGAAGCTCATAGAATCTTCATTTAATTTAAGTTTCCCGCACATTACCTTTGACGTATACATCGAAGCATTATCTATGGTGACAGCATTCTGCACTATGTTCATCCTAGAAATTGTCTCTGGCTTTGGACATTAGAATTTAGAAACGATAACGAGGTTTATCAGAAATTTAAATAAGTAATTTGTGATTTAAAGAGATCATAGTTGAAGCAGTAGCTTTTAATGTTGTTTCTCTTTACAGGTTAGTAAATATTTTTATGTAATTCTTTTAGATTAAGTAAATAGAGTAAGTGGTGTTTGCTAAGATTAAATATGATTTTTCATAAAATAATAAATTTCTCTTTACAGAGCAACAACTTAAGTTTTGTTTCAATAAACAACATATTACAAAACAACATTATTTATAGCTGTTGTAAACTATGGAGAAGTTAAAATTTGAATTTGTTGTAAAATCGGGTGAAGACCCAAAGACAAATGTGATCTGCATAACCTCAATTATGGATGCCGATAAAAACGTGTTCTTAATTCCGGAACAATTGCAACCGGTAAGGCTACATACTGAGTTGATAAAAACTCAAACTTTTCAAAAAGTAAAAGCTACACTACAAAGAAGACATGAAAAAAGACTAGTATGGATTTCAGTAACACCCGAATTACGTGATACTTATTTGGACGAAGATGGAAATATGCAGTTCAAGGGATATTTACTGGAGGAAATTACATCAAAAACACAACAGGTTTTTACGAATGAAACTTCAACAGAAACTTTTACAAAAATTCTGGAAAGTTTTGCTGAATTGAAGAAGGAATCTAAACAATCTAATGTGAAGAACTTATCTGAAAAGTTTGTCTTAGAAAAATTCACAAAAAAAACATCAAGTGTAACACAATGGATGAATATCTTTGAAACTGAATGTACACGTATAGGTGTAAATGAAGATATTCAAAAGATACAAATATTTCGGTTATTTTTGGAGGATTCTTGTCAAGATTGGTATAACTCTATGCTTATAAAATATTCAATAAATTCTGAATGGTGTGTTTGGAAAAATAAATTTTGTGAAACATATGTGAACAAAGGCTGGTCACCAATAAGGTATGCTTTTTTGTTTAAGTATAGACAGGGTTCATTATTGGAATATGCTCTCAAAAAAGAGAGGCTTTTATTAGAAATAAATAAATTAATCGATAAACCTACTTTAATCGATTTAATTGTAACTGGGCTACCTAATTTTATTGCAGATGAAATTGATAGAAATAAATTGAAAGACACTGATGATTTATTTAGTAGTATTCGGGGCTTAGAACATTTAATAATTAATAAAAGGATTGTGGATAAAAAAGTAATCGATTCGGAAAATAAAATAAAAGAAAAAAGTTTCAAAGACCGACCATGCAGAATATGTGAAAAAGAAAAGAAAGGAACTCGGTATCATTCAGAATCTGTGTGTTGGTTCAAAAATAAAGATAATGATCGCTCAAAAAAAGAGTTAATTAGGAGTGTCAATAATTCTGAATTAGAAATGAGTTTACATGAAATAGACCCAAAAAACTAATAATTCCACCATTAATCAAAATCAAGTTAATTATAAATGATTCAGTTGAAACGTTCGGTGTCTACGATTCTGGATCAAATGTTAGTATAATTAACTCAAGATTGTTGTCCTTAAAAAACACACCAAATAACAACATTAATAGTAAAGCAAACTTAAAAACGATTAATGGTGTAAAAAAATCTATAGGAATAGTGACATTGAAAATAAAGATTTTTCAAATAGAAAAAAATGTAAATGTTTTTGTCATAGACGAACAAAATTTTGACTATGATTTTTTAATTGGATTGGATTGTATAAAATCTTTTCAACTAATTCAAAATGAAAACTTAGAAATCACACAAAAACTAAGCAAAGTAATGAAACAACAGAATGAAAATATTCCTGGCTTCACAGGTGATAAAATTGAAAACAAACACTATTTCATTAAGGAAAATAATCTTAAGAAAATAAAAGTGAAAGATAATTTATACATGAATGATAAATGTAAGGTTAACTTTAATGAACATGTGGAAGTTACAAACTTCAACATCTCAGTAAATCATTTAGACACTCAGCAACAATCAAAAATAGAAGGATTAATTCAGAAATATAAGTCACTATTTGCAAAAGATAAATATGATGTAGGCTTAGTGAAAGGCTATGAGGCACATATAGATTTATTAGTAGATTCATATTGTAGCAAAAGACCATATAGATGCAGTTTTGAGGACAAAAAAGAAATAGAGCAGCAAGTTTCAAAATTATTAAAAAAGAAATTAATTGAAGAATCTTACAGCCCTTTTGCTGCTCCTGTAACATTAGCCTATAAAAAAGACGAAGGAAGAAAATCTAGACTATGTGTAGATTTTCGGGACTTGAATAAAATAGTGATTCCTCAGTCACAACCATTTCCCCTTATCGAAGATATAATGATAAAAACAAGAAATTGTAAATTTTTCTCAACATTGGATATCAATTCTGCATTCTGGTCTATACCTTTAAAAGTAGAAGATAGAAAGAAAACAGCATTTGTTACTCAAGAAAATCATTTTCAGTGGACTTGTCTACCATTCGGCTTAAAAACCTCACCTGCAATTTTTCAAAGAATTTTAACTAGCATTATTAGAAAACACAAATTATCAAGTTTTACAGTAAATTTCATTGACGACATTTTAGTATTTTCCCAGACGTTCAACGAACACATTAAACACTTATCGTTACTATTAGAAGCAATTTCAAAGGAGGGTTTTAGATTGAAATTCTCTAAATGCAATTTTGCACAGGATTCTGTAAAATACTTGGGCCACATAATAAAAAACAATACAGTTACTCCACTTAAGGATAATTTAATAGCCATTAAAGATTTTCCTGTCCCAAAAACAAAGAAAAATATTAGACAGTTTTTAGGTAAAATAAATTTCTATGGAAAATATATACCAAATTTATCAATCTTATTAGATCCTCTACATAATTTGTTAAGAAAAGACCAAAGATTTATCTGGACAGAAAAATGTCAAGATACTTTTGATACAATAAAGAAACTGCTTTGCTCAAGACCTATTTTAGAAATCTTTGATCCGCATTTACCTATACATATTTATACAGATGCAAGTATACAGGGTATAGGGGCTATTTTGAAACAACCACAAGAAAATGGCGAAGAAAAACCATGTGCATATTTTTCGAGGAAATTAAATGACAGTCAGAAACGAAAAAAAGCTATTTATTTAGAATGCTTAGCAATTAAAGAAGCGCTAAAATATTGGCAACATTGGCTGATAGGAAAAAAATTTAAAGTTTTTTCAGACCATAAACCCCTAGAAAAACTAAATATTAAGGCAAGAACAGATGAAGAATTAGGAGACCTTACATATTACTTGTCACAATTTAATTTTGAAGTAATATATTCACCCGGAAAGGACAATTTGGAAGCAGACAGTTTGAGTAGAAACCCAGTATTAGAATCACATGTAAACCAGGAAGAACTTTTAAAAATTGTAAATTTTATTAAATTAGAAGACATCCAAAACGATCAAGAGAATAATGAAGACATAAAACTATATAAAAATAAACTAATATTAAAGGATAAAATATACTTTAAAAGGGTAGGGAAAAAAGAAAAAATTTTACTCACTGAGGAATTTAGTAGAAAAGTAATAAAAAATGTACATTGTACATACTGCCATATAGGAGTGAAACAAACAGAAAATAAAATCAAACCATTCTATACAGCAAAGAATTTAATACATAATATAAAAAAAATCTGTGATAATTGTGAAATATGTATAAAAAATAAATCTAGAACTAAATTTAAATATGGATTAATGTCCCATCTGGGTCCTGCTACTTACCCCTTTGAAATCGTCTCTATAGATACCATCGGTGGATTTGGTGGCTCCCGCTCTACAAAAACATATCTACATCTTTTGGTAGACCATTTCACCAGATATGCCCACATAGTGACATCAAAAACCCAAAACGCAGACGATTTTATAAAGCTCGTAAAAAAAGTTATACCTGAAAATAAAATTGGAATGATTCTATCGGATCAATACCCGGGCATAAATTCGAAAGGATTTAAAAGTTTTTTGAAGAAAGAGAACATACCTATCATTTTCACTGCAGTCAATGCACCTTTTTCAAATGGCTTAAATGAACGGTTAAACCAGACATTAGTCAACAAGATAAGATGTGCAATTAATGAAAAAACCGATAAAATTGCCTGGACAACTATCGCTCATAAGTGTACCCAGAAATATAATGAAACTGAACACACTGTGACAGGATATTCCCCAACATATTTAATGGAAGGAAAAGTGATTAACATCTTACCAGACGAATTGAAAGAACATAAAACACAGAGGGATTTATTACAAGATAGGAAAACAGCTTTGGAAAGAACTATAAATTCACACAATTATAATAAGCAACTATTTGATAAAAATAGAAAAAGTATCCAATTAAAAGTAGGAGACTCTGTATATGTGGAAAACGGTAACCGATTAAATAGGAGAAAATTAGACGAATTAAAAATTGGACCTTTCAAAATTTTGGAAAAATTATCTAACTCAATTTTTAAAATTAATACAGGTTACAAAAAGTTCGAATCAAACTTGTTTCACATTACAAAACTTATACCGGTACCTGAAGAATTTTGAGAACCTGGGGGGGGGGGGAGATGTAAATGAAGCTCATAGAATCTTCATTTAATTTAAGTTTCCCGCACATTACCTTTGACGTATACATCGAAGCATTATCTATGGTGACAGCATTCTGCACTATGTTCATCCTAGAAATTGTCTCTGGCTTTGGACATTAGAATTTAGAAACGATAACGAGGTTTATCAGAAATTTAAATAAGTAATTTGTGATTTAAAGAGATCATAGTTGAAGCAGTAGCTTTTAATGTTGTTTCTCTTTACAGGTTAGTAAATATTTTTATGTAATTCTTTTAGATTAAGTAAATAGAGTAAGTGGTGTTTGCTAAGATTAAATATGATTTTTCATAAAATAATAAATTTCTCTTTACAGAGCAACAACTTAAGTTTTGTTTCAATAAACAACATATTACATATATATATATATATATATATATATATATATATATATATATATATATATATATATATTAGCTATTGCCCGTGGCTTCGCCCGCGTAAATATTGTATCCCTCGGGAACACTGTACTTTTTCGGGATAAAAAGTAGCCTATGTTTTATTCCAGAGCCCAAACTACTACCATACCAATTTTCATCGAAATCCCTTCAGTAATTTTTGCGTGAAAGAGGAATAAACATCCATCCATCCATATATTCTCACAAACATTTACATTCATAAGTAGGACTTGTTTATACTAGCGTTCACACGTGGTGTTGGATTCCTATAACTCCATTCTTATCAGCTTAACATACCGAGACGCTTATCCAAATACCAACCTATTATACAAGCTAGGACTTCCCTATGAAGCCTTCGCCACTGCTAGATTACTAGAAAATAAAAACATGGGTGAGCCATGCTGTGCACGAATGGATCGGCTAGACCTAATTATTACTACGGCCTCACAGGAAACCGACGTGAAATAACGCTTGCGTTGTGTTTCGCCGAGTGAGTGAGGTTACCGGAGGCCCAAGGGGGGTTGAGGATTTTAAGGACCAGGAAAGTGCGCTACACAAGAAAAGTTACAACTGTAACTCCTCTGCTGTTACGATTTTCCATGGGCGGCGGTAATCGCTTACCATTAGGCAATCCGTCAGCTTATTTCCTGGTCCATTTCATTAAAAAAAACTTTTCATTAAAAAATGTACTCTGTAGTAAGACCTTCATCTCGTGCGATCCTGCCATACTTGTCCAAGACTAATCCACATTTTTACCCCTCGTGCGCGAAATTAAAGACCCTCATCTATTCGGTCCGTAAGGAGTTGGATAAAAGTAACCATTTTACTTTTTAATTGTAACTTTATCCTCACTCGTATATGCAAATAAAATAGCTTCTGGCTTCTGCTTACCAGGTAACTTAATAAGCATTTCAAATTCCACACATAATGCAAAACTTCACACCTTTACAAGTAAGTGATGTGTGAAAGGCTTAAAGCTACATTCAACACATTAGCGCCAACTTATGACGTTTTCCTGTGATTAATAACCCAGGCGTCGCAACTTCCCACTCCTGCAGAAAATTATGAAAGCGAAACTACAAATTGCCCGTAATTTCACATTTTCACTCGGTATATCACCTGAGCACTTAAAGTATCGCGAAATATCACTCTGTTTTTAGAATGTTTCATACATTTTTGAAGCGACAAATTCGCTCGTGACTTTCTCTACTTCGGCTTTCGTTTTGTCGTAAAGTCTTCAATAAACTTTATATTATGATGGATGGGCATATAAAACTAATATTACTATCCCCGGAGACATTTTTTATGGGAGTAAAACTGTTTCAAAGAAAAGGATTTATTCATGTACCTACCTGTTACATTTTCTTTTCTAGAAAAAATAACATGACGTACCTCAGTAGCATAAAAAGGCTATGAGCGGCTCCAACACACCTAAATAATATGGACAAAATGACAGCTTTCAAAATGACAGCTTTCCTTTATCAATCTGCCAAAGAAACCATTTTTACCTCTAGCGCTAATACAGAAGACACGAGAAATTTGTCTACGGCGCGACAGCGTCAAATGGCCTAAAAATACATACAAATCTTAACATCTATACATATAAAATCCTTTGTCCTGAATGACTGACGGATCAACGCACAGCCTAAACCGCTGATCGTAGAGACCTGACACTTGCAGGACTTGCTCTTTGTAATACGTAGGGATCCGATAAGAAGAGATTTTTCGAAATTCGTCTCCTAAGGGGGTGAAAAGGGAGAAAACGTTTTGTATGGGGCAACGTGATTCCTTGGTCCAATCAACTTCATATTTTGCACAAACATTATGTAACAGAATTGATGGAATTCGTGTATCATATTTTATTAAAATTCGTCCCCTAACGGGAATAAAAAGGGAAAGAAAGTTGTTTGGGAGCGATTTGCTTTAAAGTTGATATAAATACTCCTTAGTGCTTTTGATTTAAAGCTCCCACTCACAAGCGATCGATCGATTTAGTCTTTACAATTTAAACATTTACTGGATTCGTAGTTGCAAGTAAATCGGTTTAGATAAAAATTAAATATAGTCTGAGATCCTAGGACCACCTTACTATACTTTTTATATGAAACTCGTATAATTATATACGCGTAAATTTTGTTCCAACTTTTGACCCCCACCGCAAAAACTAGCTGGTAGGTCTTACACTAATCATTTTGTGTAATAATAATATTGTCGTTAGCAATTTACTTTCAAGTACGAATAATTTTCCAATTTGACTGAAGCAATCGATAGCCCGTGAGTGGGGAGCTTTATTTTTATTTTGACATAATATATTGTCATCATGTTGAAAAAAAAAAAACTGACAAGAATGCGAAAGTTAAATTTGATGAAAATGTCTTTGAAAAACTAGGCACCTAAATATTTGCGATTGCTGCATTAAAATATATTCATAATACTTATGTATTCATATTCATATTACATACTATTTCAGTAGAATATGTTGAGTTTAGGTATACCTAATTAAATTTCTTTCTCTTTTGTTGTTATATGTAATGTTTAATTTATTTGTGCTTGATTTATGAGTGTTTAAGTTTTAAACCCAAAACAATGACTTTTAAGCATAGATATATAATATTAAAAAGAGGCTTTTAAGATTTTCTTAAAATAGTTTTGATCTGTACGTTTGTGCGTGCTAATCTCAGAAACTACGGAACGGATTTTTATAAAATTTGTTACCGTAGCTAACTACTAAGTTAAGCCCTTGGATAAACACATAGTACTTTTTATCGCGGAAAAATTTTACGGGGGTACACGGGTTCCACGCGGATAGGAATTAGGATAGCTCTGCTTATAATTTTGTGTAGGTATTTCAATTCAATCGGTTCATACCTACAAAAAGTTTTATCAATCTAAAAAATAACGTAGTATAAAATGCTATAAAACAACCAGATATTTGAATTGGTTAAAACTTTACCTAGGTTAATCCTAATCATTAATGTGTATGATTATTATAATATATGAGGAATAAGTGAGAAGCTAGATGGCTTCGTGGTCGTACTGCTAACTCATCTCTCTCTCAAACTCTGTCGTGGTCCCAACTAGGATGGGCGATCACAATCCAAATTATTTTTATTAGGTTCAAAGTCCACAACGTCTTCCCATTCAAAAGATTTCCGAAAACGTTAAAATACTAATTATCGGCTACAAAGAAATCCTTACTTAATATTATACCTAAACGCGAAATTTCATGCAATAAAGTAAAGTAAAGAAAACACGTAAAGAACTTTGATGAAATCAGGTATGGTAGTAGGTTAAGCAGAATTAACACATAATACTTTTTGCAGCTTATTAAATTTTATTTATGGTACAGTTCCCGGTACATTTCTTGAGTGTACCTACGAAGTCACAGTAAACATTCAAATAAAATACAACTGATACGGCTGTGCAGTGCCTATACCATTATGTATTCAATTTTGGTATTGGTATTTTCCCGAACAAGCTTTCCCTCTGACGCGAGCGAAGCTGCGGGCAAAAGCTAGTCTACAAATAAATAAAATTAAAGTGTCAGGCTCTGCACTAAATGCATAATATGATAGTATATGCGGTACTTAAACCAAAAAATTAAAACTATAAAATTTGGTCTTATTTTTTATCTGACCGTTTGTTCCGGCTAATTTCTAAATCGTGAACTTGCGCCGCCCGGATACCAGCGCGCTCGCCGTACTGCTGCAGCTGCGGGTACGACATACCGTAGCTCAGAAGAGTCTGGTGCAGCTGCGTGGCGAAGGACGTGAACAGGCAGGCGAGCGGCAGCAGCAGGCCGCCGAGCAGCGCCGCCAGCCGCCCGGACACCAGCGCGCCCGCTGTACTGCTGCAGCTGCGGGTACGACATACCGTAGCTCAGCAGCGTCTGGTGCAGCTGCGTGGCGAAGGACGTGAACAGGCAGGCGAGCGGCAGCAGCAGGCCGCCGAGCAACGCCGCCAGCCGCGGGGACTTGCGCCGCCCGGACACCAGCGCGCCCGCCGCACGCGACACGCCCACGCAGATCGCGCCCGCCCACACTGGTGAAAATATGATCCTTTTTATTGGGTAAAAACCAATAAACTTTATAACGTGAAGGAAAGGTGTTGAAAGTCATTTTATTATAAAACGTCCATAATTTTCAGTGCTCAGCTAAGCTGGTAAAATATCTCCCGCAAAAAGATACGTCTAAAAATATTATTTCCCTTTATTTACACCTGTTGTGAATGTATTCCGAACACCGATTTTATTATAGTTTTTTTTAAACTAAAGGGATAAACGTTGTTAAACTAATCAGAATAATAATTATCTAATTCTTGTGCTTATAACCTCTATTAAATGAGATCTCTCAAGTCCTTTACAATTACATAACGAGATATCTGCGCTGCTAATTGGCTCGGAAGACCGAGACGTTGGAACAAAAACATTAGATCCAGCTCTAGACATCAGTAATTTAGGTCTATTTCTTGCGGCTCAACAAAAGCGTCGAAAGCTCGTTAAGTCCCATTTAGAAAGCATTGTTGAGCACAATTGTACCAGATGAACAGAGAAACATTTTTTATATAAAATGATGTATTGTGCTCGGATTTGGGGTGATAGAGTTGCGACCGCTTTTTTGTGAATTTCCGGTATAGATGCTACATTAGAGTTTTGTGTTCTCGGACAGTTCTTAAAATATATTTATCTTGTTTCTTAATATTTGATTTGTATTCTATAAATAAATACGGAAGTGAACTATTTTAGTCGTTAAAAATAAGAGTATATTAATTATATGCCATGTTTATTATTTAGCCAATAATTAATATTTGCTTTCAATTACGTTATTAATTCACGTTGACAAACTGTTCTAGACTTTTCGATGGCAGACAATAAAACGAGGTAGAACAACATAAACAATAACAATAATTCACCGAAAACATTAATTTGCAACGAAAGCACGTGAAGGTGACAAGGTTTAATTTAAACATGACGGGCGCTGCGAACTTTGTCCAGTCAGCGAAAGAGTCAACAATATTTTAGGTTCTCAGTAAAATTAATGATACAACAATATTTTACACAGATTAATTTTCCAGCAAAAATACAAAGAGTCTACAATATTTTAGATGATGATAGATGTATCTGTTTACATTTTTTTTACAGTCAAACAACTAGAGGATTAAAATTTTTATTAGTTAGACCTCTATCTTACAACAGTCTAGTATCTACACCTAAATTGCCTTTTACATCAATGATGAATGTATAAAATAACTAAAAAGTTGAAAATAAATATAGTTTAAAAACACGCTTTTAAAGAATATCGAACTAAAAAGTTGAAAATAATTTTAAAAATTTTAAAAATAAACTTAAAACAGTAGTATATAAAAAATACTAGTATAATTGAGTGTGTTTTTTTAGTTTTTTGTAGAGAACGTGTTTTTTAGTTTTTTTTAACTATATTTATTTTAATCCGACTACTGAGAAGATAACAGGAGGCGTAATGATATTGGCAGTCTATGTAATAAGTATATTGTATGTATGTATGTATGTTTGTTCCATCGTAGCACCTAAAATACTGATCCGATTTTAATGAATGTGATATCGTGTTAGCATCAGTTCACACCCAAACGAGATCATACACGACGCGGCGCTATATTTTTAAAATAGCTATTCAAAATTGCACTTTATTCACACAACACAAGAAGATACACGTTTCATTGTAAAAATTCGAATGTCAAACTCTATATAGTGCGGCGCCGCTCATGCAACGAAAAGTATATCTTCTTGTGTACTAAATAAAGTTTAATTTTGAATCACTATTTTCAAAACGCAGCTCCGTGTCGCGTATCATCTCGTTTTGGTGTGAGCTGACCCTTATAGTATTTAACTTTTGATTATTACACTCAGGACCCGTTCCAGAATCTTCTAATAAGTGTCGGATAGCTCATAAAAAAGTTTTGCCGCTACTTAGATTTAACATTATATCGATAATCGAGCGACAGAGACATAACATGCAAATAAGCTATATGATATAAATAAATAAAGCCTTTATTCACTGACCATCATACAGTTTTTAACTAATACTAATATTAAATAAATCAAACTTTTAATTTTTAGTCAGGTTGTCTTTCGACATAGGCCTCCCCCATTTCCTTCCATTTGTCTCTGTCTCGGGTTATCCTTCTCCATCCCTTTGGGAGGTCGTCCTCCCAACGTTTGATCTGTCGTCCTTTTTTTCTTTTACCATGTCTAGGGTACCATTCCATTACATCCTTCGTCCATTTTTTCCCACTCTCTGTCCTCATTATGTGTCCAGTCCAATTCCATTTTAGTTTTCTAGTTTTTTTCAGTACATCAGTCACCTTTGTTATTTTTCTTATTTTGGTAGTTGTCCATCGGTCTCGTAACTTTATATTTATCATACTTCGTTCCATGCTTCGTTGACAAACTGAGAGCTTATTGGTGTTTTTGCTTGTAGCTGGCCAAGTTTGACACCCATAAGTGAGACATGGAAGAATGCAGATATTGTACAATTTACTTTTTATTGACATTGGTACTGTTTCATTTTTGAATATTTCTTTTAATGACCAGTATCTCTTCCAGGTATTACTTATTCTTCTGTTAATTTCTTTAGAGTATTGGTCTTTTGTAGATATTATTTGTCCTAAGTATATGTATTCATCCACATACTCCACAACTTCTTGTTCTATTTTTATGTTTTCCCTTATTCCGTTCGTCATTACTTTAGTCTTTGTGAGGTTCATGGATAGGCCTGCTTTCTTGCTATTGTAATTTAGTTGCTTTAGCATAGTTTGTAGCGTGTCAGGTCTTTCTGCGAATATCACTATGTCGTCGGCAAACCTTAGGTGATTCAGATTTGATCCATTGATGTTAATACCCATTTTGTTCCAGTCTAGACTTCTGAATATATTCTCTAACACTGCTGTGAATAGTTTTTGGGGAAAGTGGATCATCCTGCCTTACGCCTCTCTGAACTTTGAATTCTTCGCCTTGTCGTTCAAGCTAGATCGTAGCTATGGTGTTTTTGTATATTTATTTAATAAACTGAATATATTTTCTTTCTACGCCTTGCTTTTCTAGCGTTTCCCAAATATACTTGTGGCTGAGTGAGTCGAAAGCTTTATTATAGTCTACGAAAGCCATATCATATTTTTGGCCGTATTCATTAAGTTTTTCAACAATTTGTTTTACGACATGAATATGATCTATGGTAGAATAATCAGCATGGAATCCAGCTTGTTCTCGTGGTTGGTTTTCTTCTAAATGTTATGATATTCGCCCAAGTAATATTTTTGAAAATACTTTGTATAAGTTTGACATTAAACATATTGGTCTGTAGTTATTTATGTCATTTCTGTCTCCTTTTTATATAATAGAATAATTGTGGATTATGTCCATTGAATTGGTATTTGTTTGGTAATCAATATTTCATTAAATAGGTTTGTTAAGAATTTGGATATTGCAGATAGGGATTCTCTAAGTACTTCATTTGAAATTTTGTCTTCTCCAGGTGACTTTCCACTTTTTTGCGTTTTAATCGCTTTTATAACTTCCGATTCTAAGATGACAGGTATTTCTTCAGTGTAGGTGTCGTTTTCTGTTGTTTCATATAATACTTCCTCTCTATTAGTATATAATTCTTTGTAGAACTCAGTCGCAACTTTAGCTATTGAAGACCTCTTTATCCTTATTTTGTCCTTTTTACTTTTACATTTCATGTTGGGTATCCATTGTTTATATTCCCTCAACTGCTTTAGACTTTCTTGATTCCGCCAGTTTTTTCAAGTTGTTCTTTCAGAGTTTTTAGTTTTTCTTCTTACCTATGCTTCCTTATTGATATTTGTATTTTTTTGCTAATACTTATTATATTTTGTTTCTTTTCTTTTCGTTTGTGTAACATTTTTTCCTCTCCTCCATTAGATTTATTGTTTCCTCTCCTAAATTACTTTTATTCTCCTTTTTTACATCTTGATTTTGTTTTGTTCGTCAATTCTTTTTCTAGAATATTATATTTTTCTTGCAGTGATTTAGATTTTTCGATATTTTGTAACGTTTTTTCTATTTCTTCTAATAAATTTTGTGGTATGTGGGTTGCTATAGTCGCGTATTTGTTTGAATTGATAATATATTTCCTTGATTTTCCTTTCTTGTTTTGCATAACTCCTCTCACCATTCTAAGATCTGAATTAAAGTTTAGTTTGTTTACTACTTCGACGTCCGTAAATATTTGTCTTTTTCTTGATAAAATGAAATCGATTTCATTTTTGTCTCTACCATTTGGGGATACTCAAGTCCACTTTCTCGATTTCCTTTTTTTTTAAAAAACTGTTTATTATCTTTACATTGTTTGCAAAAGCAAAATGTACTAGTCTTTGTCCGTTGTCGTTTCTGACACCACTACAGTAATCGCATAAGACAAATTCGTCTTTATTTGCTTTCGTACCCACTTTTGCGTTAAAGTCTCCCATTATTATTGTGTTTTCGTTCTTCTTTTACAATAAATAGGTTAGGTCTTTATAAAAAATATCTTTTGCAGTTTTTGTATCCTGTTCTGTAGGTGCGTGTATTTGAATAATCGACGTCGGTTTTTTGGACTCTGCTAATTGTATATTTAACACTGCTATTCTATCGGAAATTCCCTCAAAACTTAATATATTTTCTTTTTAATGTTTTTTTACTAAGAATCCCATCCCGTATAAACCTTGTGTTTTACCATAATAATAGAAAATGTAATCATTATATTCCCTTATTTCTTCTCCTATTCTTCTAACTTCGCACATGCCAATGACATCCCATTTTATAGATCTTATGGCTTCTTCCAGTTCCTCTAGTCTGCTATCTGTCATTAGGGTTCCGGTGTTCAATGTTGCAATGTATATTTTATTATTGTCTTTCCTTAGGTGTACGGATTTTTGTTTTCTTAGGGGGGGTGGTGGTCTAGATACCCCACGGTGACCAACCGGATTGGGGTTCAAAAATGTTGAGTTGTTTGTGACTATTCCGGTTTTGCATGTTTCTGTTATTTTTGTTTTCCGGCTACTGTGCTTTGGTTGTTTTTTGACTGTGTATCCTCAGTCTGTTGCTTTCTGCCTCTCATTTCTTCGAATGGGTTTACTTTAGATACTTTACTTTGCTTTGATTTCCTCACATTCGGATAGCTGTTAGGTGGTGTACGCGGTGGTGAAGAGCTATATGATACCTACTTATCTGTAGATTGTGAAACAAGCTCTTAGTAACATTGTAATTTAGTTTAAAATGAAGAAATGGATAATATGAACTTATATCTTTTGCCCACGGCTTCGCCCGCATGAAATTAGGTTTTAAACTTTCATCCCCTATTTTTCGAAATTCAACCCTCAAGGGTGTCCTTGAGGGTTGAATTTTGGAAAATCCTTCCTTATTGGATCATCAGTCAATCAGCTATATAACTAGCTTTTGCCCGTGAGTTCTGCCGTGTGGAGTTCGGTTTTCATACCAAATTGTAACCCCTATTTCACCCCCTTAGGTGCCGAATTTTCAAAAATCGTTTCTTAGCGGACGCCTACGTCATTACAACTATCTGTATGCCAAATTTCAGCAAAATCCGTTCAGTAGTTTCGGCTGTGCGTTGATAGATGAGTCAGTCAGGTTTGCCTTTTATATATTTAAAGATATAGAAGATATGATAGTTAATTTCATAAGGAGACTAATTTTGGCACAGTGAAATAGATGGATACCTTTGTCCCGCCCGCGCCACAAACTCCAAAGAGCCAAAATGGCTCCAACCGTTTTCCACAAGCCGGATCTTACCAAATTAATTCCATAAATCAACCAAATTCCCCATAGAAGATGATTTAAGAAGTAATTTAATATCACATTCATGATGTCATGTGATATTAAATTTCGGTTTGAATTTATGAAAATTAAAGGTAAAGTCGAAAACAATGCATAAAATATTACAATTCCGCGCAATACTAAGCAATTTTTAAAAAAATGTTTTAAAAGGAATAGGAAATATACCTAAATCTAACACATGTCTACCAATAGACCATATTGGTATATATTCTAACTTATTATTTCGCAACGAGAAAGACACATTTTCGCATCAAAAAGGGTAAGGCCCTTTTTGGAATTATCTCATATTTTTTATTTATACTACTTTCGACTATCACTGAAGCTTTTACCCATTTACCCATTTCAAGTCAACTGTCAATAGGAGTGAGGATAACCCCAACACTCCTTATTAAAGTCGTTTAGGGTTAATACCGGACGTGGAAATAAAGATCATTAAAAAATTATTTTTATTGTAGCTTTTTAAGTTTTTCTAGTTTTAATTTTTTTTAAGTAGTTAGCTATTAGATATTATACTATAAATGTTATTTTGTTGAAATAAATACTATCTGATAAATTCAATATAAAACATAAGATCAATAAAATAAATAATTCAATTTCAGAAAAAAAGACAAAGATTTCATCATGGATATAGTTAACGTTGTATTTAAATCAGTCTTGCCATCAAAAAACATCTGTAAATTATTATCTTTTAATAATAAACTTTCTGAACAAGTTCTGAAAATATTCTAATAAATAAAAAATCACGTGAAACTAAATTAAACACTTATTATTATTATTTATGGTATACTTTAAATACAATATTAAAGATCAATAATTTATCTCCTGAAATTCTAATGCAAGGAAGAAAATCTTCAGCCGAGATAAAAGACATTTAAACTCTTAACAATCTCATTAAATAATTATATGTTTTATCGGCCATCTGCTCTGGTTTCGAGCTCGAATTTATCATCCATATATAACCATAGCCGGAAAGCGGCCATTACACTGAACGGCCTACCGCATTTATAATAAATTAGTTGTTTTATTTCTTCGGATAAATTTATTGTTATCGAAGTTTATATTGAGTGCGGCTTATGTGATATATTTCTTCGTTTATTCGTATTTACGGACGTTCGAGCATCCGGGTGCAGTAAAAGTTTGTCAGCTTATTGTTTGTTTGGAAAGTTATTCTAGGTCGACAACTGGGGGCTTAGCAGGAACAATTGAAAGCAACGTATTCGTATCATTATCGGTATGAAAATAATAACAACCACGCAATGGGAGATTTTGTATGAACCCCGTCCTCGCCCCTCACCAGTCATGGGATAGATGTCAATTTGTTCATTGGGACCCAAAAAAGCCTAAGGCAAAAGTTTTAGTTGCAAAAATGTTGCATCTAATGATGCAGTTTATGTCTTTATTCAACTCGGGCCCGCAACTCTTTTTAGCATATCGCTATACTATATAGCATCGTTTCTCAACCATTTTTATGTCGCAAATCCACAAAAAGCCAAAAAGTTGGTAAAATGTCTTGTGACCCAGTTACTATAAAATTATAATAATATGTACCTACATAGCGCGCTATTTTTATCAGCTATAAGTACGTTGTATTAGCCTTCACTGGTTCGAACGTTCTAATTATATTTTCGACGTTCGATACAAAATATTCGTTTGAAAAACGAATCTTTTGTACCTATAATATGTAGTTTGCGTTTATTAGTTTTCAACAGACTGCGACCCCCTTTAAAACAAACTCAACCCCCCTAAGGGTCGCAACCCACCGGTTGAGTAACGATGTTTTCGATATCGCCTACTATGCCTACTTAAAAATATATGTACTTATATAAAACCTAAAATCAGTTTTTGAAAAACGTCGCCACGGTAAAATGTTTTCTACTTAGTAGATCTTTCAAATGATAACTGAACCTCAATTCTCGTATTTAAAGTAGACTTTCATTTTACTTTGATTGTATTGTAAGTGAAGCGACATGTTATCATAAAATGATTTTGTGAAGTTTGGACCAACCAGAACGCGTTTCACGTTTGTTTAACGTTTACGAGAATACCGTTAAGCAGTTTTAGCGTATCGGGTATTACTTGATTGTAATTATATATTGCAGGTTTTATTTAGCAGAATTGACCCTCAGTTTCAAATGTGTTGAGTGGTGGGGACGTTTCTTCTTATTGCCCTTGCACTCGATAATTGACGAATACGTTGATGTCAATGTTCCTGCTAAGCCCCCGGTTTGTTTTACAACGTAAACTAAAATCGAAATGTCATGCAACGCAAGTTTGAGTCGTTCGTTAAAAGTAACATATCGCACCTTTAGAATTGAAGTGGCTTAATCCAAAATTCTTGATTTTTGGTAAACGCCTAAAAAGTAATTGGAGAATAGACCATTTTTTGGTTTTTTGACTATAATAGTAAGTGTGAGCCTTATGTAGTTACAGTTTTTGTTATTTGCCGTAGGTGAATAGTTGTTTTAGTGATTTGTTATTAAAAATATGAGTTTAATTATTTAGAACCTTTGTTAATTAATAATTAAAAAAAAGGTGTCACTTTATTTCCAAAATATTTAAAATTTAATTGACTTATTTAGCTTTGTGTCTATTTTTTATTAAAGCATTCAAAAATAAAACGTAACTATTTTAAAAATAGGCTATTTATTTCTAATGTAAAATTTATTTTTGGTGACTAATTTTGGAATATGCTAGTTTATTAATAGTTGAATTTTAAAATAAAAGGTAAATTAGAATAGAGAAAACTGAAAAAATATTTTATTTTACGCATAATAAAGCTAAACTTAGTTTGTATTAGGTCCTTTATATTTTTATGTATTTACCATGTGCATAAAAATATAAGACACTTAAGTTACCGTGGCGTATACCGGAAAAGTAAAAGCTATTTAAATAAGCAATAATTAAATAAGCCTTTCAATATCAGAGGTCAATATTAATTATTATCGATGAGAAATTTCATCATCATCAGCCTACGGACATATGGATAGCCCACTGCTTAACGTAAGCCTCCACTTATGAGCGCCAACCATCCCGATCTCGGACAGCCCTCATCCATCTGCTGCCAGCCAACTTTAAATCGGTCCATTGTGCCTCAGATCGTCCTACACTACGTTTGCCTAAGCGTGGTCTCCACTCTAACACTTGTCTGCACCATCAACCGTCTGTCCGTCTGCAAACATGGCCGGCTCTCTTCCAATTCAGCGTGCTAATTCTATGAGCAATGTCAGTGATTTTAATTCTCTGTAGCAAGTTTTATTATCCACCAGAGATACCCTCAACATTGCACTTTCCATCACAGGCTGAACAACCTTGAACTTGTCAATCAGCAGAGTTCGCTGCCGTGTTTCTTTACTGATAGAACGGATTGATTAAAGACCCTAGACCTTTAGTCAAGAACATTCGCTAATTTCGACAGCGAATTTCGAAATTAAAAATGTATCGGATTGGACATAAGTAATCGTTGTGACTTGTTGCTTGCGATGCCTTAAGTCAAATCCTCATTTTGTTCCCGAACTTCGCCGTGGAAATTATCGAATGCATCTTGACTAAAGGTGATTGTGATTGTGGTATCGATGATTCAAAGTTTGCCCAAGATATACGTATTCTTGCTTCTTACTTTTAAGACTAGTGCCATTTACGATGACAGGTCCTGGGAGAACATGTTCAATACTTAACAAAACCAAAATTATTTGCATAATTTTGGTTTTGTTAAGGTTCATTCCGAAACCCACCCGTCCTGAACAATCGCTGAGGCTGTTCAGCATCTCTTCCAGGTCCTGCAGATATGTCTGAGATAATGATTATTTCATCCGCAAATTGCAAGTGTGAGATGTACTGGCCGTTTATGTTCAGTCTCAGGCCCCGGCCGTTCCAATCAAGCGACTTGAAAACGTCCTCCGACGGCTCCGACGCGTTAGTAAACAGTTTTGGAAAGATAACATCTACCTGTCTCACTCCTTGAAGAAGTTGGATCAGAGATCACTAGAACAGACATCTTAATACCTCAAAATATTATCGGCAGTCAACAAGGCATTTCTGCATGAATTCCAGCACAGACCAGAACCTCAATTGTCGTATTTAAATTAGACTTTCATTTTACTTTGATTGGATTGAAAGTGAAGCTACATGTTACCATGAACGGATTTTATGACGTTTCAACCAGTCAGAGCGCGTTTCACGTTAGTTTAACGTTTATAAAATACCCGTTTGAGAGTTTTAGCTTATAGGGACTTGATTGTAATTGTATTAATGCAGGTTTTATTTAGCAGAATTGCCCCTCAGGGGGTCCAAAAATGACCACTTTAGGTGAACATTAGACGAATGATATGCAATTCATATTATGTGCGCCATTTTACGCATTTCTATTGAAAACTGTCAAAATATATTATGAAACATTATATGAAACACCTAAAGTAGCCTTTTTAGACCCCCAGGTCTCGACGATATCGAAGGCTTTCTCATAGTCCACATACGCAAGGCAGAGAGGCTGATTATACGTCTGCTACACTGGCTGAAAGTCTTTCAACTTCTGGGACCCTCAGACCCTCAGATAACCCTCAATAATAGCTAATACACGTGGCTCAGGAGCGGAATGGGACGTTAGTTTCAAGTCGCGTGTTATCATCTATTTAAAAAAATAAAACCACCATGCTCCTGCTACATGCTTCCGGGGATAGCTCACTAGCTACTGGCACTCCAGTGTGGATGACGGAATTAAAGAGCTCAGTCAAGACAGGTATTCCTCCTGGTGCAGCTCTGTGGTTATTTCGTCATCTCCTGGTGCCTTATTATTATGAATCTGCCTGAGAGCTATTCTAATCTCGCCCATGTCAATATCAGTAATCTCATCAGTAAGATGGCGCATAAGTCTGGCTCGTGAATTATCTGCAAGATGGGTTCGGGGTGAGCTCGTGTTTTAGGTGTATGGGGAATCCATTTCGACTTCATCGAGAATCTCCGATTTCGTGGTGACAATAGTGTCTTGCAAGTTGCGGCTGAGTTTTGTCAAAATATGACAACGTGAGTCATAGTGTTTAGCAAATACCGTCGAGCCCTTTTTTCACACAATAGCTTGCTTGATGACCCAAAAATGCCCAATAGTTTTATATTTATAGAAAAAACCAAGCCTTAAATATATTTTATACGTTTAGGTTTTGCTGAACTCATCTTTTCTTGTATTGTATTTTCATTCCAGTTATATTTATATAGTGGCAAAATTTAGTCCTGTCTTTTCATTACTAGCCTCAAACTTTCTTTGAAATAAAAATAAAAAGACTCAATCACAATTGAACTCGCCAATTCATATCATTCTGTAGAATATAATAGACATAATTCCGTATACGTCACTGTAGTCACAAAAACGGTTTATAAAGTAAAGACATAACACATAATCAGGCTCATGTATTTATGAAATGTTTAGAAATGAAATGACACTAATACAAATATGGCGTCAAATATTATTATCATTTAGATTTAAAACGCCCGAAACCTAAAAGAGGCTGTACAAAAATAAATAACACACAAATTACTTACCTTACGTTTACAATTAAAACGACGAATTACAGTTTACGTCATTTACGGAGTAAACGCGCAGCACCTAACTTTTAGCATTATCGACTCAACACTAAAAGGGGCCCTTTAAAAGTGAAGGAACGTGTGATGAGCGGTCGATATGAAAGAGACACAACTGTACGTTTATCCTTTTCTAGCTTGAAAGTGGCTGTTTATTTCTATTGGACCGATAGATTATATGTTTCTAAGTCGTTTTATGTATAAAACTCAATTTCTTAAATTTTTGAGTTACGCCACTTTAATTCTAAAGGTGCGATATTTCTACTTGTTACTTGTTTTAAAATTATGTTGAAAATTATTATAAGTGTCCATTTTATTATTTCCACTACGCCCATTAGTTCAATTTAACCAATATTATGTTAGATACACAGAATTCAAAACATGCAGAATGAGTGTTCGATCACATTTGTATGCAGCGCACTGTGTCCAAAACCATGGCGAAATACCGCCCCGCCCGCACTTTTTAACTTTTATTCTTTACACCTACAAAACAAATCGCGTTGTTAATTGTTATATTACGACAATTAGGTATTGAATAAAAATTAATTGAAAAAAAAGTTGGGTAAAATATTCCGTTATTCTGTGGCAATATAATTAAGTGTGGATAACCATTACAATTTGGAGTGGTTGTGACGGCCTCACTTTCAAGCGTGTTGACGGCTTCTGGATGATTTCTGTATTCTGTGGTTAGATAAGAACTCATAAAAGTTATAAAATATATTTAGGACTACATAGACTACACACAAAAACTACATAGCTAATTATTTAGGTAAACCTACTTTTAATAAATATCTACGTTTCTTTTCGACTACCATAAAATCATTAACTCTCATCACTGTCGTGTAAGGAAACTAGATTCAGGTATTTTAACTTTATTTAGTCACTGAGTATGATTATACAATCCTCTTTTCTCGAAAAGGATACTTTATCAGTTAAATTCGGCGCTCTTGTATTGGAAAAGATCTGAGAAGCGAACGGCACAAAGGATTCTTGTGATTGTGAGGATTTTTTGTGATTCGAAAATTGATTTTACATTATTATAATGAAATTGCAATAATCCTTAAGAGAGATGCTATATTGTACCTCATTACGCGTTATAAAATCATAATAGTTGTATGTAGTTATGGATTTTGTTCAAATAGAATCTAGTTTTTAAATTATTTTGGAAATTATAAGTCCCGTGTGAGTAATGCTAGCATAATCCTGTAGCCTATCCTAGTATCCTAGCTGTATCCACCGACTTCCTGCGAGTCCGTAGCCAAGACAAGGGCTGCTGGGGACTAGGGGGGAGATGCTTTATATCTCATGGAGAGATGCTTGGCTACGTTGAATGTAAGAGGAGGAATGGATGATAAGAATAAAAGAGGACGAAGCGAAAGAAGTATGTAAGGATCGTAGCAAGTGGAAAGAAGTGGTCTCTGCCTACCCCTACGGGAAATAGGCGGTCCTGCCTACCCCTACGGGAAAAAGGTGTGATTATATGTATGTATGTATGTATGTATGAACTCCATTTTTTACCTACTACAGTAGGTGAGAGAAGCACGATGCAAGTGAGAAAAGTTTTGTCAGCTTAGATTCCTACTAAAACCATTTTTTTAGTTGGGAATATCGACGTTTATTGATAGTCTGGGGATAAGTCCTCGGACATTGTTCGCATTTATTTAGCGGCTCCCTTAGGGTATTTCCATACGTATCACAACCGCACCACACCGATCGTCCGTGTGGTGCCAGATTAAGAATAGCACCTCCCCATATACCATCTCTTCCCGTGGGTGTCGTAAGAGGCGACTATGGGAAATACATACCGGAAATAGGCAGTAGCGTTTCCGCGAACTTTATCTTTTTTACATAATACTGCGCTCGCTAACACGTCTGCGAAGCGCGGTGAGTATGGCATTTTCCCCCCCTATATGGACACCAGATTTGCAACCAGGTCCCCCCTAGTCCCCAGCAGCCCTTGTCTTGGCTACGGACTCGTAGGAAGTCGGTGGATACAGGCTGCGAGCGACCGGTCGCACTGGAAATCTATGGGGGAGGCCTATGTTCTGCAGTGGACGTCACCAGGCTGAAACGAACGAAAAACGAACGAACCACACCGACGCGAATAAAAGAAAGTTAACAAAACTAATAATACCTATACTAATATAACTCTATTGTCTTGGCTTCATATTCACTTCACTTCGCAAACTCAACTCCAAGCACGATGCATAACGAAAACGTATTTCGGCATAGCTGAATCAATTAAGTAACTTTGGCGCGCATACATTTCAGTCGCTGTTCTAGATTAATAATAATACTACACGAATCTTAGACACGAATACAGTACGTACAGACAAAAGGGACAAATATATCTAGCAGTGGCGAAGGCTGGTTCTCCTTCATAGGGAAGCCGTAGCATGTATAATAGGTAGGAATTTGGATGAAGGTCTTCAAAAGGTAAGCAGTAAGGGAAGCCGATAGGAATGGAGTCATATAAATCCCTCGCCACTGATATCTAGAAGTAACCTCTATGCGTTCATGAAAAAATAGTTTCTTATAAAAATTTCATGAAGACATTATAAATTCTTTGGTTTTTTTTTTTTTTTTTTTTTTTTTTTTTAATTCAATTTTTTTTTTCAATTTATTCAAAAACACATAAAAATAGATACAAAACAAATATACATAATTAAAGTATATATACCACGTCAATCTGATCCCGTACTAAGTTGAACTTGTGTTACGGGTATCAGACAACGGATATATATTTTTATACTATAAACACACACAATTCTATACTATACAATACTATACATAAATCTAATTTTCTATATTATTCACATTCACTCTTACACACACACACACTGTAGTTTATCACGTATTGTCTTTTTTCGGCGACGTGATGCGCGCATCGTTGGGGAGCCTTCCCCGAAACCTCCGGTAGACTACGTCCGTCGGCCAGAACTCTTCCACCTCAAAGGTCGGTAAAAGATGCGTCGGTACTCTCACCACAAAGGAACTGAAATTGACCTTGTGGCGTGACTCCAGACGCTCGACCCTTAAGGTGAAAGACGTCTTCTTTCGGATGTAGTCCACGACGTCCTCGACCTTCGTAGACCAGTGCAGGCGGGACACGTACAGCGGTGTGGCGCGTACTTCGCACCGCAGACGCTGCTCGGGTTCGCTGGGTGCGGTGCCGCGGTGGTTGCGGACGGCGGGCTTCCTCTTCTTTCTTCTCTCTACCAGTATGAAGCCCTCCTCATCGCACCTCCTGCTCTCGTCCTTGACAGCTCGAGAAGGCTCAGCCTTACGGCTCTCCTTTACCCCCTTTGTCTTAGCCCGCGGGGGTACGGTTGGACCAGCGATGACACTGGAATAATTTTTCGGAGTCGCTGGTGTACTCAGTTTCGGCTCGACCGCAAGCGGCGAGCGGGCGGCGGTTGTTGACCCGTCGGATTTTGCTGACGAGCAAAACGTGTCAGCTTGCGCGCCGCGTCGTCGCGTGTTTACGAAGTCAATCGAATGATCGGGTGACCTACATAATGAATTATTAAAATTTATTTTCAATAATTCATTACGCAAATCAAAGATCGTGGACTCCGATCTATCCAATCGACCACGCATTTCGTCCAGCTCTGCCTTCATGATGTTGAATTTGTTCAGCAGGCTGGAGACGTTGACGCTGTCCGCAGATACCGCCGGCAGCCTGTGCAGCTCTTTAGCCACAAATACCGGCACGTCTGCTGGATTCGTCCGCTTGAGCAGGCAGATGATATCCTGCAAGTTTCCATCACTCCCATCTCTCCATAGAGACGTCATCTGCGCGGTCTTACCGAGCGCTTCGTACAGCATCAGCTTGCTCTTGCAGATCTCCTCGCTGGTGTAGGTCGACTTGCAGAGCTGCACGATGCTGTCCTCGTCCATGGCGTTGATGACGTGTTGTACGAACGCCAGCAGCTCGTTGGCTACGAGCGCCATGGTGACGTGCAAACGGCTGTGAGCCGTGCGACTCGCGAAATATTAAATGTTAATTAATATTTACTACATGTGTCGTAAAGCGGCACACGACCGTTCGCTGGCTCGCTCAACGCACACAATCTTACTTAAAATAAGATCTATTCTGTTCATTACTTAGAGCTAATCTCTCTGACATGATAAAAGATCAGATCATGTCTACAGACGTCGCGAAGCTCCGACAGTAATATTTCAAGTTGCTGCGTCGCTGACGCGCGACCACAAATTAATGTGGATGACAAACCGCAAGCTTTGTGAGTCCATTTGTGTGAGCTCATTGCATTCAAATTCGAATTTCGTATCACTGTTCGTTGTAGAGATTTGTATACAGATGGTATACAACGGGTCTCTATACTTCCATCTGACTCGTTAAGCTAGTCGGTATTGTTAGGGGTGCATTGTATACAATTTGTAATTAATAAATCGTCATAACAAAGTTACAAAACAATGAATGACTGAACAGTTTTGTTCTATACACGCTGGGTTCTGTATTACTATTATGTTTCTTTACGCATTACTGTCATATAAATGGCTAGTATTAATATAGAGGTAAAACATTTTGATTAACACATGAAGTATTTTCTGAAATATTGAGGCGGTTTGAAAACTTCTCGGATGAAAATTATTAATTTGTATTGGTTTACTTTAAATATAGTCTTTCAAAAGCCATTAGGTATCGTTATAAAAATTGTGATTTTAACAATTTTCAAAAAATAATAATAATACTTAAAACACTCTACAAAATGGCTCTTGTAGAGCAACTATTATTTCAAAATTACACGTAAATTACATTTCAGCCGTGGCAGTATGGCAGTATGGCGGTATACGGTAGCTTGTGGTGTGTGTTCCTAGCGCGGTCGGTGGCCTGGCCCAGAGCCTAAATTCTCGTATTAGAGGCTCTAATCTCGGTTCTGTTGTCAGTCCATCCCGCTCGCGCGCGCATTTGACGCCTATCCGAATGAGTCAGCACGTCAAGCGAACCACCAGCAGGTTAGGCGAAGGGGCCCAGATGTCGCAGCGCGTACACGTGCAGTGCACCGTACGCCAGCTACAGCCGGTAGTGTGCCATACACTGGTGCGTGCTGCTGTAGGGCGATGTGTGGTGGTGTGTGTTACCCACCTGGTCGGCGGCCTGGCCCAGGTATCGCAGTGCGTACACATGCAGCGCGCCGTAAGCCAGCTGAGCCGGTAGTGTATGGCGGTGCATGGTGGTGTGTGGCGATGTATGGTGGTGTGTGTTACCCGCGTGGTCGGCGGCCTGGCCCAGGTGTCGTAGCGCGTACACGTGCAGCGCGCCGTACGCCAGCTGCAGCCCCGTTGACACCAGGTGCGCCAGGAACGCCGCACCGCACACAATCCACCTGGACAAACAGAAATACAGAAGTGGAAATTATTTAGCTCGTCCTTGTTGATGGACTCTTGATTTCACTTTAAACAAATCGCTTTGGTAGTATCTCTACAAGACACACAGCTTATTTATGTTTGTTGGTGTAGGTAGTAGGTGTATTTTTTATTGTTGAATATGTAGGTATACTCGTAGTTAGTACGCCTACAGTTTTAATGTACGGAGGTATGATTTATTGCGGAAGTTCTGTAATTGTGGAGGCGGAAATAAATCTCCGTTATAAACTAAAATTTATGCCGACACCTATCCACCTGCAATAGCAACCTAACTAACCTAACTACATACTCCAACAGTCCCTACACCAACAACAACCTACATCTACACCTACATCTCCACCAACTATGATTTTATTCTTGTTCGTAACTTCTATACCCGGCGTTATTCAGGGTTGTCCTTTTGGTGATTTCAAATATGATATAAAGTGAACCCATTGGCCAACATGTCATTACTGTCGACGCTGGGTTTTTTTAGTACGAATTTGGACCGTGCCGTGTCATATAAAAACGTATGGTGGTAGAGCTTGTGACGTAACAAATCGTTTTGCGAGGAAGACATGGGTTTTGGACGATATTTTTATATGCTTACAAATTTTAATCGCGGCAACCAAAATAATAATAATTTATTTTAGATTTATGTATCTTTATTCAACTAATTTAATAATTTATTTTAAAAATTTAATATTCGACACACAGTCTGATTCACAAGTTCAAGTGAAAATTATAATCCAGGGCTCATTCAATTTTGAAAAATTTGAATATTGGTGATAGAGTTCCACCATCTTGTTGACAGAAATTCACTGAAATGGATCTTGTGAATCAGACTAACAAGGCAGCATCCTTATTGAATGACCATAGCATCTATAAAACAAGTTTTATTATAATAAGTGAAATAATTTAATTGCGTAGGTATTAAGTATGTTATTCGACTAATAAAACCTGATGAAAATTTACTTAAAGGCGGATAAAACCAGCTAACGAGGGAATTCTTATTAAATACGACGAGAAAATACTCCTTCAAACTTCAACTTTTCTTTTTATTTTAGCTATAACGAGAGGAAAATGCTAAAAACTTTATGTTAAAGGAATACACAAGGGCTACGGACAAATAGACAGAAAAGTGTTTTAAGTTATTTTAAATATAATTAAACAACGTTAGCGGCACTGAAATAATAAGGCGAAAAACATACTGCCCTCGGCCTCGGGACGACAGATTTTATATTAAGATTTTATACTAGCTGTTGCCCGCGGCTCCGCCCGCGTAAATATAGTTTTATCGCGGTTGCGGATATGTGACTGATGCTAAAAATAGATAAAAACAATCCTTGATGCCGATTATATATCATGCTAACATTTCAGCTCGATCGGTGCAGAACTTTTTGAGTTTTTAAAGCGTACACAAACCAACATAACATTTTTATATATATTATAAAAACCTATTATAATAGGTTGGGGAAAAAGTCTTTTCGCATTATAGTATGTATGAACTTGTCATAAAATATCTTGGGCTATACCAATTGTATCTGGCTGATTTTGGTATCATTAAAAAGTTTTAATTTTACAGAAGACAATTCCAAATTCAAATTAGGTAAATTTGAGATTTTCATTTGTTTTTCTTATTGTTAAAATGAGTGATTCTTATGAAGAATTTCGATACATTTTAAAATTTTGTTACAAAAAAGGTAAAAATGCAACACAAGCCGCGAAAAAAATTTGTGATGTTTATGGACCTAATGCAGTATCTGTGAGAGTAGCGTAAATTTGGTTTAAGCGTTTTCAATCCGGAAATTTTGATATCAAAGATGCACGTCGCTCTGGTCGCCCTGTTACGGACAAAACTGTTGCCATTTTTGAAAAAGTGGAGCAAGATCGGCATATTAGTAGTTACGATGTAGCTGAAGAACTGGGGATTGACCACAAAACGGTTTTGGCGCATTTGAAAAAAGCTGGGTACACAAAAAAGCTCGATATTTGGGTGCCTCATGAGCTCACTGAAAGAAACCTAATGAACCGTGTACTCATTTGTGATTCTTTATTACGACGTAATGAAACCGAACCATTTTTGAAGAAGCTGATAACTGGTGATGAAAAGTGGATCACGTACGACAAGAACGTGCGAAAAAGATCGTGGTCAAAGGCCGGTCAGGCTTCACAGACTGTGGCGAAACCCGGGTTAACTCGCAACAAGGTGATGCTGTGTGTGTGGTGGGATTGGAAGGGCATTATTCATTATGAGCTGTTACCGCCAGGCAGGACCATCAATTCTGAACTGTACTGCGAACAACTGATGAGATTAAAGCAAGAAGTTGAGAGAAAGCGGCCGGAATTAATCAACAGAAGGGGTGTGGTTTTTCACCATGATAACGCTAGACCTCACACATCTTTAGCCACTCAGAAAAAATTACGGGAGTTTGGCTGGGAGGTGTTAATGCATCCGCCGTATAGTCCTGACCTTGCACCTTCAGATTTCCACCTGTTTCGGTCGCTGCAGAATTCCTTAGGCAGTGTCAGGTTGACATCACAAGAGGACTGCCAAAACCACTTGTCGCAGTTTTTTCATCAGAAGCACCAAAAATTTTATAGCAATGGGATCATGTACCTACCAACAAGATGGCAAAAAGTTATCGAACAAAATGGCACCTATATACTTTAGTCACTTGTAAATAAACTTTATAAAAAAACCTTTTGAATTTTTATATAAAATGCGAAGAAACTTTTTCCCCAACCTAATATATAGATTGTGAAATAATTAAAGGAATGACGCGCGGATTACATTTTTAATGAGGAAAATGCATAGTTTTTTTTGGTTCATCGAAAAGTTCATATAAGCCAGGAAATATTGTCTTTACGATGGCATATCAACCGTTGACGTAATATAGTCACCACAAAAGTGAGATTGTTGGAGAGCATTAGTAACGCTCTATACAAAATAACCTAACAAAGAGCATGTTATAAGGACATGTGTAAGAAAGGTTCCGTAACTATTTACGAGTTTTTCTTTGAATTTCTTCAAAAGTTACTGTCCGTTTTTGCTTAAAATAATTTTCATAAAGAGTTTTTAGCCCGATCTATCAGCGTGGGAACTTAGAAGTTTCAGGGCCAACTTATTAACCACTTTGGATGCCTTATTACTCGAAAATGGTCGACTGTAAAAAAAGTCATGTATGAAACCTGGCCTTTGTTTTAAAATACCTATTCAATGATATCTCACACGATGGGATACAATGAAAATATTAAATGTTTAGGACCGACACCGAGCCAGGGCTAAATTATATAATATTACTAACGTGCCAGGGCTAAGCGAGGGCTTGGCAGAAAAAGGCAAACGTGAAAAAATATCGAATCAAAATTCAAAATTGAATAGGGGATCGGACTATATCTGAAATATTTAGTTTCATTAATATATTCAGAAATATTGCGGCATTACTACTTGGTAAATGTAAAAAAAAATATTATTTTATGTGTAGTTTACTAATTAAATACATTTAAAAAGTACCAAAAAAAATTTTTTTTTACGAAATTGGTAAACAAAACCTACATCATTAGTTTACTTACATCATAATTATACAAAAACATTAATTATGGTAAGTATGAAGTTAAACGCACAAACATCGGAGATATTTACAAATATGTTCATGCGGCTATATACTTCATACACCTTAACCTACAAGTGACGTCACTTGTAGGTCGACATTTAGTATGGAGCGTTTTTACGCGACTTGTGAAATTTTGTGTACAAATCGCTATACCTTTGAAAATATTGACTACTGATATACAGTTTCTTCTGAGAACTAGAAGTTACGAGTCATATTTGAGAGTACTTACTATTCACTTATGCAATAAATAAAAAAAAAAAAACAGTCCGCTTGCCTATTGTCAATACGATGAAAGTGTATGAATTGTTATCAGTTAACGATTCCCGAAACGGAGACGCTGAATAATGAATTTCTTTTGCCACGTTTTAAGTTTCGTAATTTCGTCAGAGTTAAGTATCGTAATGGATTCGAAATTTCAGATCTGAATGCGGATGAGGAATGAAAAATATTATATTGGTTTTTGATACGGTTGCGGATATGAAGTCCTTTGAGAGGTTTATCCTTTTGTTTCGGATTTAGCTAGGGTAAGCATAAAGCATTGCAACAAGTGCGGGGCATTGTTTGAAAATATTAATTTTGGGGTTTTCTGGTCTGGTGTAGAGTTTTATAGATTTGCGACCCGTTTTGCGAGTTTTTCTTAAATCAAAAATGGCAGGCAATCAAAGGTTAGTAATGCCTGAGCTATGGATTGATTTTAGAAAAGATGTGATGGTGGATGGTGGATTTGACAGAAGATTGTTTTGCCTCGCAAAAACCAACCAAGTCATAAAGTCTTGTTGTTCAGACTCCGGCCCCGTGTTGAACGCTTTACACATCAATCTGCTCGGTATTTCAGATTACACGTTCTTCGTATATTCATACGAAGAACTTGTACCTACCAATTGAACTTCTACGTCATATTCGGTTACGGTTACAGATGAAAACATTTTATTTTTTTATTTTCTTTATTGGGGACAACCAACAGTGATCACACAAATACAGTGTCTTAATAAAAATTAGTATTTAGTTACATATTAGTAGGTGTGACACCCACATCGTTATCCACATATTACATATCTTTGTTTACTCGAAATGAAAGATAAAAAAAAAGAGAAAAGAAAAAAACTAATAAGTATTAAGTAACATTATCAGATACAAATCAGAAAATTGCTTTTAACAGTAGTCACAAGAATTATGAGAAGTGCTAACATAGAAAAGCAAAATAAAATAAAGTCTTGCACATATTAATTAGAAAAGTAATCTCAAGAGGCTACATTACATCATACAGCATATGTGTGTATGTGTGTGTACCCGTGTATGCACATGTGCATAAGCACCCTAGCCCTACGACCGAAGTCTTGGGATCAGTATCAAACTACTAGGGTGCCTATGCAGTGTATACGCTTGTAGTATGTGCGTTGAGTACTGAGGTAAGTTACATTGTGAGACACAAATCAATTGCTTGAAATTATAACAGAAAGGTGTTTACATGTTTAGCAGACAAAAACATATGATATGATCCTATCCTGTTACATATCAATAACAAATGTGACATCCACATCATTATCCACATGTTACAAGTAAGTTACATTATCAGATATAAATCAGCTAATTGCTTTTAACAGGAATCACAATAATTCTGGAGAGTGCTAACATAAAAAAGGAAAATAAAAACCTGCACATGTGAACAAGAAGAGTAATCTCAAAAGGCTATATTACATCACACAACACAAGCGTACGTATGTATGCATGTGTGCATCCATACGTACATACACACACACACACACACATTATATATATATATATATATATATATATATATATATATATATATATATATATATATATATATATATATATATATATATATATATATATATATATATATATATATATATATATATATATATATATATATATATATACATACATATTCATACACACATACACATACCGACATACACACATAAGCACCCTAGCCCTACGACCGAAGTCTTGGGATCAGTTTCAAACTACTAGGGTGCCTACGCAGTGCATGTTTTTTTTTTTTTTTTTTTAATTTATTCACAAGTATTTTACACAATATAAATATAACTATAAAAATCGCCAAACTGCGAAACAGTTTGTTGGCGATAATTATTATAAAATATAATAATAATAATATATTAATATTAAAGCTACTTAAATCTACTGACAATTTAACAAATTCTTAGGTTAAAAATATAACAAAAAATAATATTTTCTTTTACAAAACAAACAGAGGCTAAATCTTAAAAACACGATAAATAAAAAATATTTTTGTTACTATATAATATATACTACTGTGATATTATATACCTACCTAGTTATATCACATTATTAAAACAATACAACTTATTCGTTGAACATAAATTAGACAGTAGGTACTTTTCCAAAAAAATAACTTTTTAATTTCTTTTTCAGTGTCAACATACTCATCTTTTTACTTTTATCTCTTAAAAAATCTATTTTGTTATAAATGATTGGAGTCAAATATCTTCTTGTTCTTTTGCCGTAGAAGTTTTTTATTACCGGTTTTACATATTTGCCCTGTGTAACATTTCTAGTATCATATTGGTGATGATCTATTATTTTCTTATATTTATCTATGTTGTATTGTTCTAAAGATATTAAATATTCTACTTTTGTGTGCACAGGTAAAATTTCATATATATTAAATAATTGGTCATAGTTCTTTTTATCTTTGCACTCTAATTTTACTTTTTTGTTTGCGAAATATTTAATTATTCTAACTTGTAATTGTTTAATTTTATCTAATTGTGTTTTAAATGTAACGCCATAACTGCTGATGCCGTAGCTTATGAGTGAATCTGCAAGTGCGTAGTAGATAATATACAATAGTTTCTTACTTAAAAACCTACTGAGATGATAAAATTTTCCTAAAATCGATTGTAACCTACCACATACTTCGTTCACGTGTCCTTTCCAACTAAGATTGCTGTCAACTGTTAATCCTAAGTATCTGTATTTATTGACTATTTCTATAGGTGTGCATTGGCAGTTATTTTTATTATTGTGTAAGCATTCGTAGCTATGGCCGGTTATATCTATGTTTATATTCTCCTTTTTTGTATATTTATTATATGGTGAAGTTATGTGCATAACCTTCGTTTTACTAAAATTAATAATTATTCCGTTATCATGTGCCCACTTAGTTATATTCTCTAAGTCTATTTGCATATGATGTTTTGCGTCTGTCGCGTTTTTGGATGAGTATAATAAACACATATCATCTGCGTACATAAATGTCTTGCAGTGTTTTATTACGTTTATGATACTGTTTACATGCATAATGTACCCAACCGGACCGTATACAGAGCCAGTGGGCACGCCTAGAGTAACACTTACCTCATCTCCAGTTATTCCGTCTATCTGAGTGCGAAGCGATCGGTCTTCTAGATAGCTTTTGAGCCAACCACTGACAGGGCCTCTGATGCCGCATTCGTCCATCGCTCGCAGGAGCACGCCATGATCGAGGGTGTCGAAAGCCTTTTTAAAGTCAACAAACAGAGCACCTACAAAGTTACCTTGGTTGAGGCTGTTGTTGACGAAGTCGGTAAATTCTGCGAGCGCGGTGGCGGTGCTGCGCCCTCGCCGGAATCCGTGCTGCGCCTCCGATATTATCTCGTGCCTCTCTAAAAACTTACTTATCTGATTAACGATAACCTTTTCTACTATCTTATTAATTGCCGATAATATTGCAATTGGCCTATAATTCCCGTACTCTAGATGGCTCCCCTGCTTATAAATCGGACGGATGACAGATTTTTTTAGTAAGCTCGGGTAAACCCCTTTATTCACACACATATTTATAAATTTAGCTAATACTGCACTTATTTCTTTCTTTACCTGTTTTATATCTTGTTCTCGAATTGTATCTATTCCGGGCGCTTTATTACATTCTAATTTATCTATATAATTTTCTATTGTATGTGGTTTTACCTTCTTAAAATAAAATGATTTATTACTCGGCATTACATATGAACATCTATCCAAAAAAGTACTACTACAATTATGCTTTATGTTCTGTATCTCTCTAGTAAATGTTTCCGAAAACTTAATACATATATTATGCATTGTGTCAGTCTGTCCTAAGTATTTTATGATAACATCATCCAAACTCTTTTTAGTATTTCCTAACCACTTATTTATATTACTCCAAATTTTTCTAAAATCATTGTTACATTTTTCTATTTCTTTCTGTCTGTACTTATTTTTAGCAATATCTATTAATTTATTAACCTTATTTCTGTATCTTGTATATATCAATCTATTATTCATATTATTAGGCGATGATTTCCATATTCTAAAAAGTAAATCTCTATGTTCTAGTTTTTTCCTAAGATCTATATTTACCCATGGCTGCGTTATTCTTTTGGTAGTTGTTTTTTTCTGGACCTTGCTTTTATCATATATATCTATAAAAATCTTGTGCATTTTTTCATATAGGGAAATAGGACAATTTTCTTGCATCAAATCTGACCAATTAATCAATTTTAAGCATTCGGTGACAGTTTTTTCATCTAAAACAGTTTTTAATTTACAATTACTAGTATCTATTACATTACCATTTCTAATAAAACTAATTCCAACCATGTAGTGATCTGATAAGGTGCAATTCAGTAGATGTGCGCGCGCGTCGATCGGTCGGCCGCGACCAACTCGGACGCACACATGGTCGATATTCGACGACGTCACCCGGCCGTCCACGATCGCTTCGCGCGTCTTCTCCGAGGCAGGTATTGCAAGTTGTAAGCCGTTTTCATACAACATAGTTTTATAAACTGATGCACATGGGTTGTCGTCTTGTGATATGTCGATGTTGGTATCTCCAATTACCACTATTTCTTCCGATGTTGGTATAGTTTTCAGTAATGTATCTATCTCTGAAATAAAAGCTAACTTGTTCGTGTTAGGTGGCCTGTATATGGCTAGAATATTCGTGGTTTTATTCGGATTTTTTAATTTTCCATATATCAGCTCGGTCTCATTCAATGATGGCGTTTCCATTGTGAATGGTACATCTTCTTTAACATACACTAGTATCCCACCACCTCTTCTATTCTTTCTTGTATTGGGGTACACTATATAACCTGGAATCTTGTATAGAGGCACTTCTTCTTTTCCTATATTAACTTCTGTAAGTACTATTACTGTGATTGTTTTTTGGCTTATACATTGATTTAATAGGACAAGTAGTTGACTAAAATATTTCCGTATAGATCTTATATTTAAGTGGATTATGTTCATATTATTATTTGAGAATTGTTGGGCCCATAAACTTATATCTTCATATTTATTGTATTTTACATCGGATAAATCCGATTCTGAGTCCAATATATCGAATTTTATAGCTTTGATGGTTTCAAGGGATTACCGTTGTTGTTTTGACATAGCATCTTAATGTCATTTTCACTTCTTACTCGGATAATCTTGCCGTTCTCATTTTCTTTTATAAGTATGTTACTATTCTGGATCCATATGAACTTGAAGAGATGTTTAAGTTGATTTCTAGTTTCCCAAAACAACAATCTGGTCGATTTTGTTAAATCCTCGTTTATGTATATTGGTGTTTTGTTGTCATTACCATAGACATCACTATTTGTTAGGCGAGTTTTTCGTTTTTGCAGCCATTGATCGCGGGCTTCTTTTATCCGTAGTTTTACTACAACCGGACGAGGCCTTTCTACTCCCGTCTTTGGCGTGTTAAATGAACTCGTCCTTTTAACTTCTTCTATATCTTCTGGATTCAAATTGAATTTAACAGCAATATTTTTAACAACTTTATTAATGTTTTCATCGTCTCCGTTCTTAAAAAGGCATGCAATTTCTATATTTTTTTCTTTTTCTTTCTTCTCCAAGCTATTTACTCTTTCTTCTAAAGCAGAATTGCATTTTTCTAGATATACATTTCTTTGTTCTATAGCTTTCAGTTTATTTTCAGTTGCCTTTTTAAATTCAAGCATTTCTTGATACTGTTCGGCATAAAAATCTACTGTCTCTATCAGATCATCAATTTTTTTCTCTAACTTAAATATTATCTCCAGCTTCTTGTTCATTTCAATCAGAAGTGATTCTACACTAGCGTTTTGCGGATCAATAATAATTGCTGGTGAGTCGCTGTTAGTTTTTGAGCTTAATCCTTGACATTCATCACATATTTCTGTTTGTAAAACTTTCTTCTTTACACATCTTCTATGAAACACACTGTCACACATTCCTTTACATTTAAAAATTTCGTCCTTGGCCATTGATAAAAACAGTTTACATTTTTTGCACTGCACCATTTTTGCCGAGTCTCCTCTTATTTTTAATTTGTAAGCTATTTAACATGCACTGCACCAAAGTAAAAGTTCCAATTAAAATTTTATTCAAGCTAGCATATACATGCAACATGCACGATTAAAGTTCAATTAAAAAAATAAAGTTTGTAAGTATTAATTATTAGATTATTAGATGGGTCACAGGGTCACTGAACTCTACGCGTCCTCGATGCGCCCGCGCTAGCAGGCCAGCCGTGCGTTAGGCGACCGTTTGAAATATTTTAAATTATAAACGGTTTTATCTCGTAAACGTAAAAGTGTCCAATAAATATATTACTACAGTTTTAAAGCTTGTTAAACACAGGTTCTATTGATATACAATGCCTGTAGCATGTGCGTTGAGTACTGAGATAAGTTACATTGTGAGATATAAATTAATTGCATGGTTATAAGAGAGTAGCGTTTACAAGTTTTATAAAGTCAACATATGTTTTTTAAGGCAATTTAAAGAGTATACAATATAACAGAGCATCTTATACATGTTTAACAATTATTAAGAATACTTATATATCATCATCACAGTATAGGTAGCACAGTGACTCGATAAACCAATGCAATTATAGCAACCTTTAAAAACCAGAAATGCATAATGCAAGTATTAGGATACTTGCATTACGCATCTCCTGGCTTAAAAGTGTTAAATTTACCTTCTTTGGGCAATTTAGAAAAGTCTAAAATTTAGATTTTATAATTTTATTAATTGAGTTTTTGAAGATATTGGCCGAGTCGGCGAAAATGTCCACCCCTACAAATTCATCATTATAGGTTTGTACCATACGATGTAACGGGGCACGTTTACCGGCGTTAGTGTGGTAACGTCTACAAGCAAAAAGTGGGTATTTACGAGTAGCTCGATGAGGCCTACTTGGCGCCAGGAAAGACAATTGACTCAGAAGTGGAGGACAGTCAAATCTTGCATTACATAAACTATGCAAAGCCATAACATCAAGAAGCTTACGCCTAGCCCCAAGAGTTATTAAACTGTATGCTTTGACATTATCAATATATGATCTCTTATGACCTTGTGAACATCTAAAGAAAACAGAGCTTAAATATCGCTTCTGAACACGCTCTATTTCATCAATATAAGTATTGTATATGGGATTCCATACTTGAGAAGCATATTCTAGTTGTGGCCTGATGAGGCTAGCAAAAAGGTGAATATATGTTAGAGAGTTTTTAAAATCTGTAGTATTTCTCATAACAAAACCATACATTTTAAAGGCATTGTTAGTTATTTTGTTTATATGCTCATCAAAATGCAATTTAGAATCGAAAATAACTCCCAAGTCACGGACACTTACTACACGATTTAATGGTGAGCCAAGAAGGTTGTAGATTTGTTCTATTACATTTTTTTTCTTTGTAAACGTTATTGTATTACACTTGGATACATTTAGTTGTAATTTATTAAGACAACAGTATGTAGAGAGCCTATCAAGGTCTTCCTGAAATTTAACACAATCTGAGATGGATTTAATTCCCAAGTATATCTTTAAATCATCTGCGTACATCAGAAACTTACAGTTTTTGAAACATTGGCCAATATCATTTATAAAAATTATGAATAGCAATGGCCCCAGGATAGATCCTTGAGCCACGCCTGATGACGCAGAGAAAGTGTCAGACTCAAATCCATTTATAACTACTTTTTGGGACCTGTTAATAATATACGAGGCAAACCACCTCAGAAGGTTTCCTCTAATCCCGTTAAATGCAATTTTGTTTAATAATAATTCATGGTCTACCTTGTCAAATGCTTTCCGAAAATCAGTATACACTGCATCAACTTGCACTTTGTCATCCATATGTTCGAATAAACTGTTGCAGTAAAGTAGTAAATTAGTAATCGTTGAGTAAAGCCATGTTGTTCTTCAATAATTTGGTTGTGGAAAGTAGGGTACAATTGAGAATACACCAACCTCTCAAAGAGCTTTGACAAGGCAGATAATATAGATATCGGTCGATAATTTTCTACCAGAGATCTATTACCATCTTTGTACACAGGAGTAATGTTAGCATTTTTCCAAACATCAGGAAATACTCCTTCCCGAATGCACTTGTTATATATAATAAAAAGTGGAATATTTATCGTATCAGCTGTTAGTTTCAAAAAGGAGGGTGGTATGAAATCTGGTCCTGGCCCTTTGGTGGTATCTAATAATTTTAATTGCTTATGAATTTCCTCTTTCGTAAAATGGACATCACTCATAATGTGGATACAAGAGTTTACATTATTAACTACAGGTGGTTGCCAATTGCTTAAATCAATAGTAGATGGTTCATATACTGAATTAAAATATTTAGAGAACATATTGCAGATTTCAGTAGGGTTACTAGAGGTTTCACCCATATAGGACATGTTATCTGGCACACTTGGCTTAGCCTTACGACTGGAGATATAACTCCAGAAATATTTAATATTAATTTTTAAGCTTTCCTCCACCCTTTTGATATATTCATTGAAACATTTTTTAGATTCGTTTTTAAACCTACTACGAAGCAAAGAAAAAACTTCATAATCAGATATATTTTGGTATTTTTTCCATTGTATCCATGCCTTTTTTTTTGACATAGATATATGTTTTAAAGCCGGAGAAAACCATGCTGGAGAATCATTGGCATAAGCTTTTTTAATAGGAGTATGTCGCTTAATAATACTATATAACTCCTCATAAAAAACATTAACCATTGTGTTAGCAGATTCAAGTCCAAGAACTGTTCTCCAATCAAATGACAAGATATCATCATTAATTTTCTTATAATCTGCACAACCGAAACATAATTTAGAGCTAGATTGTCGAGGTAATGAGGTGTGCTGTATAGACATATTAGTTAAAATGTAGAAGGATGGATGGTGTGGTACCTCAGGCGCAAGGGGGGAGGGTGGTACGTGACAGATGCAATCCACATTAGATACGAATAGGTCCAAAAGTCTATCATTTTGGTTTTTGTGAATATTATACTGACATGCTCCCAACAAGGAGAGGGCCTGCACAAAATACTTACCAGGACCACCTGTCTTGTCGTTGACAACTGGTATAGAAAAGTTATCCTTAAGCTCCCAATCAAGATTAGGTAAATTAAAATCTCCCGCTATGCAGTAATCACACACGGAGCTATCCATCATTAATTCACAAATTGTATCCAAGTATAAGGAGTATGTATCAGTATTCTGGTTAGGAGGTATATAAGTACCATGAACAATGTAACACTGACCACGACGAGTAGGCAGTTCAACAGTGACACAGTCAATAGATGTGGGAGCAGGGCGGGGTAGCACACGGCTCACTGGCCGCAGCTCGCGTCTCACCGCAACGAGCACACCACCCCCATCACGTTTGCCCGTGGACGCAAGGTTGCGATCACACCGGAAAACCACATATCTATCGTCAATAAATTCAGTATCACTTATACCAGGTACTAACCAAGTCTCTGTCAGTATAATTATGTCATAGCAATATGACAACACGGCCATGTACAAAGTATTTAATTTCGTTTTTAATCCGCCACAATTTTGATAATATATTGTCACACTGTTAGACATGGTGTGGTATAACATCTCTTCAAGTTTACTGTTTGACGGCGTATTCTATTAAACATTCACCCGGCGGAATTAAAAACCGCTTAAATATTCAAAGCTCCTTAATTATTTCACTCTACGAACAATTCGGTTACGACTTATCTAACTTGCCGAATTATACAATTCTTTTATTTCTCAAGCACATTTTATTACATTCGGAAAACGTTATTTGAATATTTACTTAGTTTTTTTTATGGTTGCTAAAGCTGCCCATAAAACTTATACAGTTAATTAAATTATTGATTTTTTTTTATTTCAGTCTGGAAATGGACAATTAGGGAGGTTATTCTGTTGGCTGCTGGGCCACCTACCTAGTAGAGTATCCTTATAGGTATCATATATACAAGATATTATACCTTACATATCCTTATCGGCTAGCCCAGGGCATCGATGAATCCATGAGTATTCTCCTGCCCTCCCCGTGTAAAATATCAGTCACAAAACAACCCTGCCTTCCAAAATATCTTCTTATTTTCCAGATCCCAAACTAAATATATTTGTTTAACTATGTCTTAGATGAAAGTTGATGAAAGTTCAACGCTTGTCCTCCTCTTTTCCTATTTATCACAATCTTAATAATATAGAAAGTATAAATATTCAATTGACTTCAAACAAATCTTTACCCTCACATCAAGTTAAGGAAACCATAAACGTAACATAAAATCCGATACCGTAACAGAGGCGTGGGATTACCAAACACCCTTATGTGAAAATTGTGAGGCTCTCTTATTTGTCTTCACTTCACTTCAAACACGCTGCGGATAATGTTATAGAAAATGTTTTGAAATTCGAAACCACACGAGTGTCTCCAGAACATAATATGGCACGATCTAGGCTCAAACGGCTTGTCGCATTTGAGCTTGCGAGGTATCATTGGATATTGGTCATAGGGCTAGTCTACACCAAGACAATAGGAGACACTACAGGCGCTGAATATTTAAGATAGTTGTTCAAAATTGAACTATATTCACTACACATAAAGATAAGTACCTGTTTCAAATGACATTACTCATAAACTGCACAATGCATATGCTCTGTGAGCGCGATGCAACCAGGCATTCACACTCTTACAATATACCGTGTATCTTCTTTTCTAATGAATAAAATTAAATTTAAAATAGGTAACTGTCTTAAAAATGCAGTGCCGTATCGTTTTGTTTCGTTGTGAATTGCACTCTTTACAAATGACAGCTCGAGCACCGGCGAATGTGTAGACGTAAGTCTAAAGTTGACACCGCAATAGGGGATCGGACTACAAGTGAAATATTTAGTTTCATTAATATATTCAGATACATTGAGATATTACCTACTACTTGGTAAATGTAAAAAAATATATTATTTTATTTTACTAATTAAATACATTGAAAAAGTACCAAGAATTTTTTTTTGCGAAATTGGTAAACAAAACCTACACCATTAGTTTAGTTACATCATATACAAAAACATTAATTTATGGTAAGTATGAACTTAAACGAACAAATATCGGAGATATGACACAAATATATTCCTGCGGCCGTATACTTCATACACTTTAACCTACAAGTGACGTCACTTGTAGGTTAAGTTTAGTATGGAGCGTTTTTACGAGACTCACGAAATTTTGTATACAAATCGCTGTACCTTTGAAAATATTGACTACTGATATACGGTTTCTTCTGAGAACTAGAAGTTACGAGTCATATTTAAGAGTACTATTCATTTATGCAATAAAAAAGAATCAGTCCGCTTGCCTATTATTTTTAAAATCAGACAAATCTATCATTCTTTGAATCTATCATAAATATTATCAAATTTTATGTTAACTATAATTAAGTATAAGTATTGAGTCGTGAGATGGATCTGGCTACATCAAAACGACGCAGTTGGATATTTTGTTTATTTTTTCAATCGACTAGAAGGTTATTTATTGCCTTTACTATGAATATAATTGAAATGTTTTTTTTTTGTTACACTTAATTGGTGTGCAGCAGTTTCGGTAACTTTCTACTAAATATATTCCAGTAAACATCGACCCACACGATACGAATCCAGGTACGAATAGGTCTAAGGAATCCTTTCCTTGTAAGTTCTAATCTGAAATACATAATATATTTTCGTCTATATTAAATTCCAAACGTCTCATAAAGTTAAATTAAATATTGTCAGTAAGCGTCAATTTTACCTAACGGGCGAAGTTTTAGAAAACATATTAATATAAGTAGTATAAGATATATAAATTGTGCAACTCAGTTTTTGCGTAGAATGGAACACCTTTAGTCCACAACGCCAAGTACATTTTTTTCGCAATCATAATATTATTAATCTATAAAATGTCTTATTAATGAAACTATAGTAGGGATAAGATTTTTTTTACACATATTGTGTTTGTCATTAGTGAGATTATTTGTCGCGTACATCAATTTTTAATTCATATAATTTTTCAATCCCATTTGGAAACGCTGGATATAATTCAACTACAGCAAAGAGCTCTCGCCTGAACATTAATGGGAAATACGTAGCAAGTAACAACTAGATTTGGCAACCGAAAACGTTCATTATTCCCACAGAATAAGCTACTTATTACATTAAAACTCACATGGTAATAAATTTAAAACTAGATTATGTTGTTTAGTTTGACTTTCATTACATTGCATTCTTTTTATTTTCTCACATTTTGTTATGTAGCTAAGGAGAAGCAGCAATAATAACGTACACTCACTGGACTCTTATTCAAATCAGATTGTGATTGTTAATTTAAAGTCTATACTAATGTTATATAGAGGAAATATTTGTTTGTTTGCTTTAAATAGGCTCTAAAGCTTCTGGACAGATTTTGATGAAATTTGACAGATATAGATTATACCACGGAGAAGAACATAGACCACTTTTTATTGCGGCGAAATGTACGGTTCCCGCGAGATATTTCCTTTTGTGTGTATGAAGTCGCGGGTATCTATATTAATATAATAAAGAGGAAAAGTTTGTTTGTTTGCATTGATTAGGCTCCGAAACTACTGGACCGATTTTGACGAAATTTGGCACAGATGTGGAATAAACCACGGGGAACGACTTATATACCCGTACTACTTTTTATCGCGAAAAAATGTACGGTTTCTGCGAAATTAACTTTCGCGCGCACGAAGTCGCGAACAACATCTAGTAAATAATAAAGTTAAGTTTTCAAACTTAATGATGTTTTGTTTTCTAGTCTTCTAATACCCAAAGTATTTAATTACATGTTAATTTTGCTGGTAACCCATCAATATATTTCTGTTAGCTTAATGAATTTAATGCTGGCAACACCGAGTTGGTGCGGTGGGGAATCCCTACACCGCAGGTATGAGTTTATTAAATTCTGACTCCACTGCCACATTAATCATCCCACTGAAAGTTTAAAATGAATATTCTTTTATAACCGCTGGAGTAGTAAGACTACTTTTTAATTATCTTTCTAATAGGATTTTAAAATAATAAACTTTTACTATACAAGTGTAATATTTAACAACTGGTTTCTTACGCGGTGAATAAATTAGTAGGAAAAATAAAAAAATCTTGCACACTTAGCATCTTCAGACTAACTAAAGAGACACCTTTATTAAAGTACCAGTTACTTTATTATACGTATAGTTATATCACAATAAAACCTTAAATTAGTTTACAATCCAACTTGCATATTGTAAGACTTACTTACAATGTAAGTATAATAATAAATGACATTAATTATTATTTATTGTTATATTTTTAACCCCCGACGCAAAAAGAGGGGTGTTATAAGTTTGACTTGTCTATCGGTCTGTCTGTCTGTCTGTCTGTGGCATCATAGCTCCCGAACCGATGAAGCTATTTCAATTTAGTTTTTTTTGTATTAAAGGTGACTTATCTGCGAGTGTTCTTAGACATGTTTGATGAAAATCGGTTGAGCCGTTTAAAAGTTGTGGGGGGTGAAAGTGGGGAAGAATAACTGAATATCTGCAAATATGCTCGAGTGGGGTCTCAAATGAAAGCGCACTGTAAGAGAATATTGATGACTTAATCGAGAGTGTTCTTTGCTTCGTTTGATGAGAAAATTGGTGATGGAAAGATCAGCCGTTTGAAGATCATCAGCTCTTTTCTAGTTGATGAGGGGATCTGACTAACTTTCTTATGTCCGATCGATTCGAAATTTGGTACCGTGTTACTTCAACGATATTTAAAGAACATGGTAAGTAACCATGACCTGATTAGCCGTTTGAAGATTATCAGTTCTTTAAAAGTTGATGAGGGGATCTGACTATCTTCCATATGTTCTATCGATTCGAAATTCAGTACCGTGTTACTTTAATGATATTGAAAGTATATGGTAAGGTAATTATTATTTACACCTACTTTAAAAAGGACAAAATAAAAGTAAAATTAAAACTTTTAAAAACCCCCCGACACAAAAAAAAATAAACTTTAAAAACTAATAAATAATATTTTTAACCTAATATAATTATTATCGTCACATATAATATTATGTAAGTTGAAATATTTTTATTTTTCAATCGTCGCCTCGTCGGGGGACCGCTATGTGAGAAAAACAGGTGTAGTCGCAGATTGCAACAAAAGAATTTACTCCGGGAAAAAATTCGCTCGTACCTAAATGTAATTCGTAATAATTAATTACACAGCTGTTGTTGGAAAAACACTTTATAAATTTTAGCGGTCCCCCGACGAGGCGACGATCGGAAAATAAAAATATTTCAACTTACATTATATTATATGTGACGATAATATTTATATTTGGTTAAAAATATTATTTATTAGTTTTTAAAGTTTATTTTTTTTTGTGTCGGGGGGTTTTTAAAATTTTTAATTTTACTTTTATATAGTTTTAAAGTGCTACGTTTTCGGCCTCTACGTTGCTACGATTCCGTAGCTCCGTAGAGGGTTTGCTACGACATAAGAGGCCCTTGTTCACTAGGTCTGGTGACTTGGGACATAGGCTTTTTGTAATGCTGGTATTAAAGTAGTGGTAACACCAACAAATACAGAGCAATTCGGCTCTTATTTATTTAGTTGTACACCACCACGATACGTAGCCATATCGTGGTGGTGTACAACGGCTCTTAGGTCGGTTTTATAAGCGCCTGTAAACACGTAAAGTTCGGACCGCGGTCAAAACCGCGGAAGGGTCTGTGCGTCTCGGACTGCGGATTTATCTGTCGTACTAATTAAGGCTAAAAATACATCTCGGTTTGGACTGCCGGCGACTCCACTGCACTCCACTACAGTACGTCCAAATACGTCATAATGAAAATCGACATGCCAGATCGGATTGAAGACCTTACGCATTTACACGTTCGGTTCGGCAGGCGGGTTGGAACTGTGCGTGCTATTTCCTGTGGTCAGAACCTATGACGCTATTGTCATGTAGATCACCGCATGGATCGCGTGGTTAATTTTTAGTGTTGGCATGGCTATGAAAGAATCCTATAAAAATATAACTCCCCCCAATTGATTTCGGTGACAGTGGCCGGTTTCATTGTGACCAGGCCAGTTACGCAGGAGTAATTATATAGTGCCCAAGTATGAGCGCAGTACACAAGAGCACTTTCTCTTCCTTTACTCTCGTAACCCAGACAGAAAACCGACACGACTGGCGAGAGATCAGGTGCAGGTCCGACTTTTTACATGCCCATCAGACGCATGGATCATCTTTCTTGTCAGACAATCAGGTGAATTGCATTGTCTTAACATTTTTTGTTGTTCCAATGCGGGAATTGAACCCACGACCTCCGAGAGGAGAGCCAAGCTCTAACCACTAGTCCACGGAGGCTGTTACGATCGATGTAATGATCCTATATATCTACCAGTTATAGGGCTTACCCCCATCCCCCCTCGGGGTAGTAGTGGTGCTTGATGGCGCGCGTGTCCAGCTCGCGGCGGCGCAGCGCGGGCACGGTGCGGTGCAACGACCGCAGCTCCCGCTCGCGCAGGGCTCCGCCGGTCGAGTCGTCCTCCAGGTCCGGCCAGCCGTCTGATAATAGAGAAAGTGACGCTAGAAAGAAGACAAGCCAGGGCCGCTATAGAGAAACTGACGTCACAAAGAAACCAATATTGTAATTGACACTATTATAAGTCAATGTCGTGTATATGTCACTGTAAAATTGTAAAAACCGTTAGATTGTAATAAAACTAGTAAAATTGTAAAATGTTGATAGACTTCCGATGCAAATATTCTGCCTATAATTCAACACAATAATCTTCTTTAGATTATAAATAGGTATATAGTTATAAATCTTTGGACATATTTTTACAATCTCGTTAATTATTTTACAATCTAACGGTTTTTACATAATATATTATAATGATTGTCGTGTTGTCCACGAGACACGAGCTAAGAGAGCTGGTGTCTCATGGACGAAACGAGCGTAAAAGAAAATTTCATAATTGCCTGCACAGTTTTTTGGTTAATTTTCGATTACGCATTTGTCTTCCATAGAAGTTCTTTCAGAATCAGTATCATTTATTCCCATGAAATTAGTACAAATATTGTTACATTACAAACAATTATTGGTTACAATTTTTGCCCTTTGGGCGTTAAGTTTTATCGTAATTATTACAACTATTTAAATGCAATAACTTAATTTATCACTCAAATCTTTTTAAATTGATGAAATGAAAATATATTTGGATAATGCAATTACTTTAGATTTACTTGAGTACAAATTTGGGAGCTAACTTTAAGACTTGTTTTCGGCTGACTTTTTAGTTTTGGTGGTTTTTAACAAAGCCAAGACTTGGCGAGCTGTTGGCAAGCCGTATTTCCGTAATTGAAAAACTGTAATACATTTCTACAACGCTGTGTACCCACTCGATTCAAGAAGCTGTAGTAATTTATAAATAAACGATGACCAGCAGATCTAAAATGGCCCATAATAAAGTGAATCGTGTTATGAAACATCATCTATTCAATTTCAATAGATGATGATTTATAATACAATTCATCTAATGTGGCCATTTTAGACCTGCAGCACGCGTATGACCACGTTAGAAATACATTTTGTCCACTCTGTGTCTCAGTGGTTCCGCGCTTTTGTGCTCAAGCCGGGGGTCGCAGGTTCGTATTCTGCGGAAGGAACAAAAAGTTTTCTGTGTTCCTGGGTCATGGACATATATCATATGTGTAAAATATAATAAAAACCTCAATATGTGAATAGAATAAAAGTATTAAATATACTTCCCATTTTTGGTACCTGTAACACAAGTTCTTCGGATACATAGCACGGGGCCAGATTGACGTGGTGTGAAGCGTCCATAGATTATTATTATTACTCAAGAATAGACATACTGATACATTGTTTGGACAAAATGTCAGTTTTCCTTTATCAATATGTCATTTTGCATATTCTTCCACGGTAAGAAACTGAAACCGACAAGTTCTACGGTAGTTATCTACGCGTGGTGGTATTTTGTGAAAAAGTTTAAATGTTCGGCTCATTTCATGAGTTACAATATTAGTTGCCGTGTCTTAAAATTTAGATATGGCAAATAATAACTGTTGGAATAAATTACAATGTTAATCTACAGATAATAATTTAAAATACTTAATTACAAACTATAAAAGTACTAAAAAAGAAGATTAAATAAGTACAAAACTTTAAAAAAAACCCCTCATAAGCCAAAAAGAAATAAAATCACATGAAAAAAGTTTAACACAATATTATTCAATTGAATGTTACATTATGAATATGCGAAATTCAATCTTGGATGGAAATGTACCGAATATGGGAACAAATAATATTGTGTTCTTTACTTAGAGATCAAGTTTTGCACTCGCTGGCTCGAGTTGAACGCAAATATAAATATTTCGCTTGCCCGATGTTCGAGTACCATTATTGCACGACTCCATTTACTGTGAAGATATATAAGATATATGCTGCTTCTGTTAGGTTGTGATGACTATAAATTTACCGCTAAAATATATATGGAGCTTTAAAGAACGTAAAGTATTTTGTAAGCGTTCAGAGTATGATTGACAGTATAACAAGTATAAACTATAAGTTACAAAGTTATTTATGTAAATTTGAGAAATATATCCATTGAAAGTATTTTGATAGCTTTTCAGTCGAGACATAAATTTAATAAATAGAAGTAGATATAATGAAACCAATTTGCTAATAGTTCTCGGCAATCTTCGTTTTTCTCTAGAATGACAGACGATGTATGAATAACCTAACCAAGAGCATGTCATGACATGTCTAAGGAGGGTTCCGTAACTATAAACGCGTAATATGCTTTTTTTTAATTACTCCAAAAGTTACTATCCGATTTGGTTCACAATAGTTTTCCTAAAGAGTTTTTAGCATGATCTATTAGCATGAAAATTTGCAAGTTTCTATCTCCTGTAGTTTAAAAATGCTAGGGGGGGGGACCAACTTACAAACTACTTTGGAGGCCGATTACTCGAAAATGGTCAACTTTATAAAAAAGTAACGTATGAAACCTTGCCTTTATTTTAAAAGACCTATTCTACGATACCCCACAAGATGGGCTAGAGTGAAAAAATATTTTTCATCCCCACTTCACATGTATGGAGAGCCACCCCTAAAATATAAAATTATTATTTTTTTATGATCCCGAAATCGTGATCTATACATAATCTATAACTGCACCAAATTTCATCAATTTATATTCATAATTACAGGAGCTAGAGGCGCGGACAGACAGACAGACAGACAGACAGACAGACAGACAGACAGACAGACGGACAGAGCGAAACTATAAGGGTTCCTTAAGTATTACGGAACCCTAAAAATGACGATTCTCGAAAACAATAGGGGATCGGACTACATCTGAAATATTTAGTTTCATTAATATATACAGAAATATTGAGGCATTACTACTTGGTAAATGTAAAAAAATATATTATTTTATGTGTAGTTTACTAATAAAATACATTTAAAAAGTACCAAAAAAAAATTTTTTTTTTGTGAAATTGGTAAACAAAACCTACATCATTAGTTTACTCATATCATATACAAAAACATTCATTATGGGAAGTATGAACTTAAACGCACAAATATGGGAGATATTTACAAATATATTCCGGCGGCCATATACTTCATATACTACTTCATATACTATAACCTACAAGTGACGTCATTTGTAGGTCGACTTTAGTATGGAGCGTTTTTAGGAGGCTCGCGAAATTTTTTATACAAATCGCTGTACCTTTGAAAATATTGAATTTTGATATACGGTTTCTTCTGAGAAGTTACTCATATTTAAGAGTATTATTCATTTATGCAATAAAAAATTAGTCCGATTGCCTATTGACCCTGATGTAAAGAATAGAACTTGTTACAACAATATGACAATTTATAAAATTAACTATCTATATACGTAATATTAACTCTTTCTTTGTATGAAAATCGCATTAAAATCAGAGCCTCCAGTCAAGATGCATTCGATAATTTCGACGGTGAACTTCGAAATCAAAAATGTATGGGATTTGACATAAATCATCGCTAAGTGACTAAGTGATGTCTAATTCCATACATTTTGTTTTCGAAGTTCGCTGTCGAAATTATCGAATGCATCTTGACTAGACCCCCAGTTAAAACATTTAAGCGAACACAGACGAGAAGCAGGCGCGTGTCGACTCACCGTTTTCTAATTTCTACCCGGTCCGGCGCCAGTTATACAGTATGAAACCGGCTTCAAGTCAAACCGGCGCGCGCTAGCGCCGTCGTGTGTACACGCGCCCTTGGTGTTTCATACAATATAACTGGCACCTGGGCCCCAATTCTCGTAGCTCGAATCTCGATTCGATTTTCGCGCTGATTAATTCACACAGGCGTCAAATCATGCGTACGCGAGCAGGACAGACTGACAATCGAACCGATATTCGAAGCACGAGAATCGGGCCCAGATCGCGTAGGAACCGGTGCTTCTACACGGATTAACCATAGCCAGGTAGGCAGTTGCTACTGTTGTTAATTATAATATTGCAATACTCACCATAGTGAGGGAGGCAGTTGTAGCTGGTGGAGATGGGGCGGCGGCAGCGGCAGCGCGGGGCGCGGGGCGGCGGCGGCGGGGACGCGGTCGGCGACGGAGACCACCAGCCATCCATCAGCCGGCCATGGCTGCCGTCGCACCCGCACCCGCGCCCGCGCTACCTGCGGGAACAGAGTTGAAGTTCATGTGCGATTCACAAAAAAAATATTTATTCAGTAGGTATTCTCTCTTTAAATCTCTCTCAGGGGAGTAACTACTCTTGAAATACTGTACTTGGGACAGTCGGTTTTTAAATATCGTATCGCCCAAGCACACACGGCATTCTCACAACACATTCAGCCAGTCCAGAGGAATGACTGGTCAATACGTCTGGGGCCAACCATGTGCGGGTTTCCTCACAATTCACCGCGATTCACAACTTTTCGAATCATAAGTCGATAGTCGTTCATTTTTTAAATAACAGAAGTAAGTTAATTTTTAAGTTCCCGAATTGATGGTAGATTATCATGTACGATAATTATTCTATGTGTTAGTTCTAAAATTCATAGCAATAAACCCTTGAATATACTATCTCATTATATCGCATTTTATATACTTAACACTTTAATCTATGCCCGTCTGTAATTATTGTCTGTTTTTACTTTCATAAAGTTTAAAATAACAATGATTAAAGACGATTTTACTTTGAAGTTTTGAAATGTTTTTGTTTCTATACGATAATATTAAATATTACAACGTAAATAATTCTAAGGAGCATTCCTGAACAATGTTCTTTTGTGGCGGGTAGTTGCTTGACTTCAATTGTACAATTTCAATTGAAAATACAAATCTTTTTAAATAAGAATTTGGATCCTTTCATTGACGTTTCAATCATGTTTTTTATTAACGTCGCTATTAAAAAGCTTGTTACTTTAAGATAACCTTTTAAAATAATAAACTTTTACTTATAACTTTAGTATCAAGTAGTATTACTTGCAACTCAGTATCATAATTGTACATTTTTTACGATTTTTAAAATCGTAATGAAGTAAAAGTTGATACTGAAGTTTGTAAATAAAAGTTTTTTTGCGCATTTAAATAAAGGCTTGTTTTTTTTCTAATGATTAATTTCTTACTTATTAATCGTCGCACATGTTTCTCAGTCGGTTTATTTCATTCAATATACTCATATATAGGTTACAAACCAATTCTATTGAACGCCTATCTCATAAATTTGTATTGTTCTGTATTCATGTTCTTTTATTCCTGTTTGTATTTGTTAGTATAGAAAACTGTAGATTATTTTATTAGAATACTGCATAATATTGATACCATATATGATTAATTGCATATTTTGTCTAGTTTCGCTGTTAAATACTTAAAAAAAAATTATGTTAATAACACAAGTGTAATTATAATATAATTTACGTGGTAGAGCCATGCTTCGGCACGAATGGGCCGGCTCGACCGGAGAAATACCACGGGCTCACAGAAAACCGGCGTGAAACAGCGTTTGCGCTGTGTTTCGCCGAGTGAGTGAGTTTACCGGAGGCCCAATCCCCTACCCTATTCCCTTCCCTACCCTCCCCTATTACCCTATTCCCTCTTAAAAGGCCGGCAACGCACTTGCAGCTCTTCTGATGCTGCGAGTGTCCATGGGCGACGGAAGTTGCTTTCCATCAGGTGACCCGTTTGCTCGTTTGCCCCCATATTTCATAAAAAAAAAAAAAAATATTTATAACTGATTTTTCTCATTCTATCACTTTCCCTGTGAGCGTGTTTAGTTTTATTTTGTTATTTTTCTTTTTTTTGTTTGTTATGCTGCTTACTGAAAATCAACGTTGCGATTTCGCAACAATATGCTGAGTGAGCACCAATTTGCTGAAATAGAAACTAGTTTTGTTGGTAATTTTTTTGTTTGTTGTGTTTTTTTTTATCAAATAAATAATATTTCTATTCTGTTAACATAAAAAAACAATATATTTCTTTTATAAAAGTAAACCAAATTGAGCACCTTCTTATTCTATATAAATTCAAATTTGATAAATAATTAATCAATACAAGTTATCTTTTAACAAAAATAAAGAATCCGGGACAAAAAGGTCCGATTACTGGACACGGGACAAGACGCAAAATTCCGGGAAAATCCCGAATTTCCCGGCCATCTGGCAACCCTATTTGACACCCATGCACTTTGTTTTAATTTAGATTTTTTTATTACGTTATTTTCGTAGAGTTTAAATTCGCTTCTTTTCACTTTCATATCAGACAAAGTGAACTTAAATTAAATTTTTCAATCCAGTTGGACATTTATTAATTTTATATTAGACAAAAAGAAAATTACTTTCGAATGCTTTAATAAGCCTACATTTAAAATATCATAGCGTAGCTATTATTTCGTATGTGAACATTATTTGGGCTGGGTTTAAAAATAACACCCTTTGACTCTTAAATCTCATACAATTGAATACCTTGTATGTATTCACAGACGAGACGATATGAGCTATCTGGTTTCCTCGCTTTGATCCTTATTTTGGAAGTCTTTGTGATTCTGAAAGAATCAATTGATAGTCATCTTTTATTAGAACATTCGAAGCTGATAAGACTCGAACGGATCTTTTCTTATCTATACCTTTTTTCATACAATACTAAGCCCATTTATTTTCAGCTTTCTTAAAATAAATAATAGACACGTGTATTTCCACAATCCAAAGTTGACTTGACGACAATACTGTAAATTTTTGGTGATATTAAGCCTTTTCTTCTCAGATCTTTCTTGAAATAAATGATGAATAAGTTTATTTTAATATCCCGATGCATATTGACAGCATCAATCTGACCTCTGTGGCTCAGTTGGTTGAGCGTGTTGATGCTCACGCCGGGGGTTGCGGGTTCTAATCCCACCGAAGGAACAAAAAGTTTTTCTGTGTTCCTGGGTCATGGATGTGTATTAAATATGTGTATAATATAATAAAAATCTTAAATATATGTATAGTATAAATATAAACGTATTAAATATATTTCCGTTCCTGTAACACAAGTTCTTCGAGAACTTACCCTGAGATCAGATTGACGTGGTGTGAAGCGTCCATAGATATTATTATTATTATTATTATCAAAATATATAATTACTAGTGGCGAAGGTTGGTTCTCCTTCATTAGGAAGCCGTATGTATAGTCTGTATTAACAGGTAGGCATTTGGATGCGGGTCTTCAAAAGGTAAGTGGTTAGTGAAGCCGATAGGAATGGAGTTATAGGAACCTCACGCCACTGACAAGTACGCTCGCCTACTTCTGCAAAATCCATACAAATTCTCTATCTATTTATCTATCTGCAGATCGTTTATAAAGCTACTAAGTGCTAACTCTACAAAACAGCAACTTAATAGTGGTATCTTCCACAAAATTGAACGTTTCTGCAAAGTAGCATTTGATTTCAAGTAAAATCTATGATCAAACTCCACATATTGGGGATTCGAGTTTGTAAGCACTTGACTATCGTACGGTCGGGACGTGGAATGAATACCAATAACACGGATATTAAGGATTACATACACCCACGCTGCTCGCAAATGCCATAATATAACTTAGAATCTTTATTTCTTGCATTTGTTAAAACTTAATATGAAAACCAGGTTTACTTCTAGTCAATAGAATCTGGCATTACTATGGGGGAATCCATATTCCATACAATATAATTAATATTTTATGTAGCAATGTCTATTCGCGCACGCAGGGTTCCTTACTTATTATACCAATATTTTACATGTTTACTTATTACTTTGTTAATTTTGTACTAAGTTTTTCAAGTTAGCGCATTTTACACTTAAGTAACTCCTGAACTAACAAAGTTAGAGCCGTTATAGTTTTCCTTCAAAGTTTATTACATGGACTACATCATGATTTTTTCAGACATATATAACTTAAAAATACGCAGTTTCCCTGGGATAAAACCTAGCTAGATTGATTTTTCTCCCCCAAACTCCTATTAAACAAGATTGTCTCGTTTAAAGTAAGATATCACATAAACGGATACCTAAATCAAAAAGTTGTCTTAGTAATCTCTAAATGGTTTCAAAAGACCTATCTAATGATATCTTACACTATGGGGTTGACATCCTGTATTTATAGTATAACTAGATGTTGCTCGCGATTTCGTGCGCCCAAAAGTTAAACTCGCGGAAAAAGTAGCCTACTCTATATCTGTGCCAATCAAAATTATCAAAATCGGTCCAGTAGTTTCGGAGTCTACAGTACAAACAAACAAACTTTTCCTTTATAACATTAGTATATATTTTGTGTTACCTCGTGCAGGCGCAACGCTCCACGCCTTCACTGACGCTGTAGACGCTCGCTCTCCGCATCCGTGCGCCCGTCACGCGCGCCACCGCATCCTACACGGTACACCACGGGCACTGCGTCACTTGGTCCTCATTGTCTAATCTGAAAAGAATGAATACTTTGAGTATGTGGCGGACCAATTAGCGCCACTGTTCTGAATCGCGCTATCGAAGTTTTCGCAGTTTGGCACTATAATATATGTATATACTAGCTATCCCGACACGTCGTTCTGTCTTAAATATGAACTGAAATGAATAAAAAACGACACCTATAATGTAACCTACGTCCTAGTCCTACACCTATTCCTATAACAACCTACAACCTTTTCCAATGTTCCTCACAGTTTAAGCCTTCTCTGAACTTCTGCAATTATTTCAAGACTAAAATAAGCGAAATCGGTCCAGTCGTTTTTAAGAAAAAAAGTATCCCATGTTTATCTCCTGGTTTTAAGATACCTCCCCATCAATTTTCAGCTAAATCGGTTCAGTCGTTCTTGAGTTATAAATAATGTAACTAACACGACTTTCTTTTATATATATACGAGTAGATAATATACAACATCTGAAATGCTTACAAGTGGGCATTGGCCTGACCGAGCATACCACCTCACTCGGTCGGAGGTCTCCCTTAGAGACTTTCCACTATTCCCACATTGACGGAGAAATAGCGGTTCCACCATAAATATAATTATTAAGATATACACAACATGCCAGTAATCCTGTACTGGTATGTAGGTACATCAACCGACACCATTTTTACATGTCTTAGGCTAGGACTATATATGATCCGGAATTCGGCGGGAGCTAATGCGGGAGCTCATAATCTCACTAATACTTCAGAAAAATTTGTTAGGTCATCACCTAACAAATTTATAGCTAAGCTAACCAAACACCCTTTATAGCTAAGCAGTTTTTCAAGTTGCTGTTAATGATTAAGTTGAGTGATTCAAAACCTAAAACCTAACAAAGTTGATCAATATTGCTCTTGGTAATTTAATTTATATGCAGAGGTGTAGAGAAAACATAATTATGTTTGACTTTTAAAGTAGTTAAAGCTTAATGATGCAAAGAATAAATGAAACGAAAAACAGCTTTATTTTTAGCAAGGTAAAGTTTAAAATTAAATCTCAACGCTCTGCAATTTGTAACAGATTTGTATTGCAAACATTTAACCTCAAACGACAATAACGCGATATATTTTTTTATTCATCTGAAAAACAATATAGCCTCCATTGCTGTTTCTTTTTTATGTTCTGAGGCTTAGTTAAATGAAAACTCTTGTGATAATTACAGTGGGTGATAATATAATCGTTAATGATCATTACCACTAGATTTAATTACCATTTTCTTCTTATTTTGGAAGCTTGTGGATCTGAAACTCTTCACCCCTCAGGAAGTTTTTGTTCATATGTAACATCCCCATTATGTTTTGAGCAGTTTTTCTAGTTTTAGGGCCTTTAGTCAAGGACTATTGGATAATTTCGACGGCGAAGTTCGAAAGTTTTGTTAGCTTTTTAGCAAAAAATTAGCTCCGAAACTACTGGACAAATTTTGATGAAATTTGGCACACATATAGATTAGAGCACGGGAAAGCATACCCTCTAGACCGTCGGGCCGACAAATGGCCGATATGAGCTGGCGTCGGGCCATCGCGGGCCAATTTGGCGAATCACGGGCGCGACTCCCGCCTTGTAGTTTTTCAAGATTATATTGATAAATTGTAACTTAAACATATATATATATATATATATATATATATATATATATATATATATATATATATTATACATATTTAGAAACTAGATTAAATTGCCTACGTGATGACGGAATTATAATTTTAAAATAACTAACTAAATAAAAGGAATCTTGATGCAAAAAATACACGAGTTCTTTTTTTTTCAAACTTATTTATTTCAGACCCCAAATAATGCCATATTTATGTGTTAATATTGTAAAATTTGCTTTATTTACATAGGTGGATACTTTAGAAATTTAATTTCAAAACAAAACATCTTGTACTATTACTACGATTGGATCTCAGAGATATAATACAAATTACAGTTTTTATGAAAAACAGGACATGGTTTGTTGCTCAATAAACTGTAGCTGGGACATATTTATTCACATGTTTTTGTATTTTTAAATAGTTCAATATATTTTAAATCAATTTTGTGCCACTTTTGTTTGTTTTCAATGCACAATGAGGGAATAAAAACCCTCGGAAAAAAGGCTTTTTTGACGGGACTGTCTTACAAAAACAATCATTGTAACTAATGTACTTAATTCTATCATTAATTAATGACATTCCTAGGCACTAGAATACATACTATTTCTAATAAAGTGTTCAATTTACATTCCTATTTGAAATTATTGAAATTTGAATTTTTTTTCATACTAACCGAAAGCTGTCAAGTACTCAGTGTCGCGTGCCGGGTGCCGACACGACGGTATGTCGCAGAAATTTTTAAAATTCCCTCTAAAATTTTTATTAAATCTATACGCAAATGCCCAATATCTCCTTCTTTTTTATTTATGTCCAGCGTGGTGTGGCAAAAAAATTGTAAAAATTGTAGGGTTTTAAATGAAAGAAAAAAATATAACTACTACCCGCAAAGGCGGCACCCGGCCCCTGACGCTTCTTGCCCTAGCTCTCAAAGGCGGCACCCGGCGCCTGACACCCAGGAGGATACAGGCTTATTGATTACACATGTTGCGGCAAAATGTACGTGATTCCAGCGTGATTTAAATTTGGGAGTACGAAGTCGCGGGCAACATCTAAAAGACAATAATTCGATTCTTTATTGTAATGTCTCCACAAGTCCCACACACCGATTATCCAGGTCAATTAGATGCCCTCAATACCAGAAGATATTGTCAACAAGTACCAGCTCCATAACGGAATTAGATTAGAATAAGGGAATAATGTTATTCGAATAAGTAAAAACCAAAGCAGACAGAAACCACAGCAAACAGCAAAACTGGAAACAAGTTTACTTCAAATACACATGTTATACGTTTTATTGCAAAATTATACATAGGTAATGTATAATTTCTCAATAAAACGTATACATCCAAACATCCAAAAAGCTACATAAAAAGTGACAAAATAATATTAACCTTTTTACAATGATTTTATACGCAGAGAACACGCGAAGGAATCGTAAAAATTTTCGACACGAGTTGATAATATTATTAAACGATGCTACCGTATAATTTAATAAAGAACCCTCTTAAGTACGAACATAACGTGAAACGATCTGAACCGTGGTGCAGGGGTGCAAACGGGCCACAGACGTCAGCGACCGATTGTTACGGCTACACAATTTGATACATTTTTGACGAGCTGTCGTACGTGGTATTGTCTTGTAGTTGGTTGCACTAAATCAAAAAGGTGTTTAAAGGCGTTTTTTTAATATAACTGCATAAGGCCGCTGCCTCGAATCTTGCGGGCAGCGTGGCGACGCGCGGGGGCGGCGATGACGTGGGAGCGGCGCGGGCAACGCCGACCCGCTCTCGAAAACAGCAGCGATAATTTTATAGTGCCCAAATGTGTGCGCAGTACAGAAGAGCACTCTCTCTTCCTTTACTCTCATAACCCAGTGGCACGGATAACCGATACGGCTGACGAGAGATCAGGCGCAGGTCCGACTTTTTACATGGCCATCCGACGCATGGATCATCTTTCTTGTCAGACAATCAGGTGATTGGCCTGCATTGTCCTAACCAAACTTGGAAACAACATATTTTGTTGTTCCAATGAGGGAATCGAACCCACGACCTCCGAGTCATGAGCCAAGCTCTTAACATTAAACCACGGAGCTGTTCTGTATTATATTTTTGGTTACTGTATTGTTATTGGATACTAGGCAGTAGGCATATAACACAATAGTATAGCTTAGTCCGACGGTAGATAGACTATTGATGATATTATATAGCTGGTGACAAGTCGCGGTTATAAGTTGCCCGTCTGCACCGATCCTAAGGCAGTACAGTACTGTTATTTGACAAATATCGTTCAACGAACACCTGTTTGAGGCGTTCAGTTTTACGAGGCTCTGTATAAAGTTAGTATTACTTTTTTTACTCTGCAGTTATGTTTTATACATTTTATGGTCAAATGCAATACTCAGGTAATAACGTGGCTAGTACCTATTCTATCTTGTTTAATTGGTAGATAGTGAAATGTTGGTGATATATTACACATTCTATCAGAACATTAAAAAATCTTGTTAAATAGGAATTGATTTATTAATTATACCCACAGCAAAATGTATGGTTCCCTCGCGATTTCGTTTTGCACATGAAGGCGCAGGCAACATCTAATTTTTCTAATAACTTAACAGACTCTTTAGTGGTATGCGGACCAAGGCCAGCACGACTGACTATTTCCAATTAACTAAAATGGCGTTTGGAATTAATAGCACTGAGTCTTTGTCGGCAGTAGGTCGAGCCTGTACCGTAACTGTATTATTTATCGCCATAATTATTCAAAGACAGTACTGACGCCAGGATGTCGCAGTACACGCTATTTTGTTTTATAGACTACATCCAATCGATATTTACAGCCTCCATGGTCTAGAGGTTAGAGCATTGGCTCTCGACTCGGCGGTCGTGGGTTTGGTTTCCGCATTGGAACAACAAAAAAAAAAAATGTTTCCATGTTTGGTTAAGACAATGCAGGCTGATCACCTGATTGTCTGAAAGGAAAGATGATCTATTCGTCGGATGGGCATGTAAAAAGTCGGACTTGCGCCTGATCTCTCGCCAGTCGTGTCGGTTATCCGTCCCACTGGATTATGAGAGGAAAGGAAGAGAGAGTGCTCTTGTATACTGCGCACACTCTTGGGCACTATAAAAAAATTACTCCTGTGTAACTAGCCTGGTTTCAAATCGGCCACCGTCACCGAAATCAATTAGGTTAAAATTTTAGAATTCGTCAGTCAGTGTTAGGTATGGTTACTCAAAGTATTCCCTGTAGGTACCTACTCCAAGGAATTATTTATGAGGTACTTTATGCAATGCTTTAATTTAAGTAAGTGATTATCAACCGATTTTAAATACTAAGAAATCTTTACAAAAAATATATATTTACGGAAAAAAAAAACTAACAAAGGTCAGCTAAACTATCCGTCTTAATTCTAAAATTAATACCAAAATTTCGTAGTGAAACTTTAATATTCAGCAGATATATTCCCATAGAATTTGCATAACTCTGAAGTTGAACTTAGTTGATCTTAAAATGATGTTCTCTGTGATTACGTATGTAAATGCCCTTAGATAACTAATTGGCCTGTTGTTCCGCTGCGGTATAATCTGATATATTAATACAAACGGTTCAAATATTCGCTCGCAAAGCCTGGCTTAAAATTATATATCAGTGGTATTTGTTTTACTTTAGAAATTGAATTAAAATGTTGTAAGTCCGAGTTGTTGCATTATAAATAACTAACCCTTTCCCGTGGCTCCGCCCGCGTAAATATACTAACAGGTATCCCGCGGGAATACTGTAGTTTTCCGGGATAAAAAGTTATATACTTAAGATAAAATCTTTCACATTTATAATATTAATAGGATTATTTATAAAATAAAACAAAAAAAAAATTATTTCGGATATTATACATCCATAAGTGTTAGTAATCTAGTTAGTAACAATCTTTCCTTAATCTAAGTTAGTAATGTTAGTAAATTTTACAGACATTAAAGAATATTCCTAAGTGTAAGTAAACCAGTTGGTATAAAATTTTCCTAAATCTATGTTAGTAATGTTACTAATTAGTAATTGAATAAAGAAGAAACGAACTATTCAGTGGAAAATGATTAGTGAGGTTTTGTTGAATTAAAGAACTTGAAAAAAAAAACCGAATAAAGTAGCTAGGTGAGCACTCGGTCCGTGGCCTGAGGCACTCAAAGCACGTATTGATTTGAGAGTTGTCGCCACTCGCTATGGCCCTCTCGAAAAGTCGAAATGTGTGACGAGCAGTGATTAACGGATTAACCAATAGCTAGCATCCCATTTCGAATTTTGATTCACAATAAGGTATTTTCCTGTAATTTTTTATCACATAAATGAATACTGAATAGTGCTCTGAAAAATAAGTCTAAAAAAGAATACTAAAAATAATACTAATAATACTAAGTACACTAAAAATCAATATTTTCAAAGAATTTATTCAGTTTGTTTGAAGCACTTTTGTGAGTCTTGTGAAAACTCCCCGTACAAAAGTCGTACAAGTAAGTAACGTTACACGTTTTATGCTACGAAATGTATGGCAATTTGCACAAAATTTCTGATATCTCCAAACGTTGCACATTTATATTCATACATACTATAGTAAATATTTTGCATTTGATGTAATTTAACTAATTGTGTAGATTTTGAACACTAATTTTATAAAAAAATATTCCAACTTTTGCATCTCATTACAAAAACTACACATTATTAACATTAAATCTTAATTACTTTAACTCTTATCTTTATTTGTAATGCCTTATTATTTCTGATTGTTAACAAAAAAACTTTTTTTTACATGTAGGAAAATACCCAATTCTATATTAGGTATATATATATTATAAATTAGGTATACATTAGTTTAAATACTAATAAAAAAACTATAAAGTATAATACTTCAAACCATGAAAAAAATAATCTTAAAACCAATTTAACTCTCCACTGCTATATAAAATATCTACAAAGAAATAAAAGAGTTTGCAATAGATTTTCAATGAAAATAGCACTTTTGATTTAGTGATGTTGTTGCAGTTGACGAGTAAGTAGGTGAACTGGAGAAGCAATTCATCTTAAACTCTTCTTAAACGAAATATGTCAACAAAAGACCTAGATCTGGGACCCTGGCAAGTGGCCAGCTCTCGTCCGGTTCTACGGTCTGAAAACTGATCTTTATATTCTTATCCAGATTGAATAAGTTCCTTCATTGAATCAGGTGATGATGTCGTTATTGCGAGTGCTACATTAAGATTTTTCCTTATAAGTAAGATAAGATATTTTGAGGTTCAGATAAATTTTGCTTTTTATTTTAATAAGTTTGATTTTGGATATAATGTTTAAAGTTAATGGTATTTAATGATGGTCCAAGAAGAAAGAAATATCCTAATCAATCCATTTACTAGTATAGACAATACGAATTTCAATTAGGTATAAGAAAAACACAATTTCATACGAAGCTGCGGCCAAGAGATAGTGTAATAAATATCAGCCAGTCTATAAAAGTACAAAGGCTGAACGATAAAATAAAAAGGAAGCAAAATTATGCGTCGCCTTTCCACTAAACGGAAATGACAGTCGATTCCCAAATCGTCATTTCCTTGCCGATTGGCAGTATAAAGTATATGAAGTATAAACGTTTATTTATACGAAAGGAAATCCCTACGTGCGACCCGGATTACAAATAAAAGCTGTTTTATATATCCGTACTACTGAATGTAGTTTCACAGGAACTCGGTATTCGGTATTTTTGTATTGGCTGAGCGTTGTGGAATTTGGTTAGAAGTTTTAGTTTTAGTTTATTAAAGCCCAACTAACATTTTGGTAACAAGAATAAGCGCTAAATGAGCTACTTAAGAGAAACTTAAAAACCTAAGGTTCTATAAAAGGTCTAACAACTAGTGGTATAGCGCGCTATAACTATCTTATAACCCTCGATTGGGCCCACAATTTTAGAGCTTAAAGTGACATAATAGTTGTAGAAAAGTGGGAATGGGAATAAGGTGGGAATAAAGAGTTACAATAGTGCTATTGAAGTAGTATTCACAATTTTAGGTGTATTATAAGCTATACACAGGTTACAACTGCACCCTTTAGTAATAAATAATTTATAAAATTCACTCAATTAACTTTTTTAACAACATATGAGTGCTCCTACGATACTATTTATAGCTCGATTGTATATTGTGCATAATGAGTAGTAATAAACATCACCCAAAGTTTTTTTTTTACTTTACGTTTCTATTACCGTCAAAATTGGTAAAATATAATAGCAGTGCGCATATTCATGGCCGACAATCATGGCCGACATCAGTTAATAATTTTATACATTATCGGTTTCATAATTATGAATTCTCCCTACGGTGATAAGTATTCTGTGATAATATATATAGTTTTCATCTCAATTTTGAAGCGCCTCAAAAATAAACAACATTTCATATTATTAGGTAAAATAAATCACTGCCACGGCATTTTTTTTTATTTTAGTTGTGGTTGTAAATAACAATTCTCAGTACATTTATGTATATTTTAATTGAAAACAGTAAACCATGTAAATCAATAAGTCGGAAAATAATATTTTGACCAGAAATTTACTTTTAAAATTTTATAGGTTATGTTTATTTAATGGCGTAAAATCTACATTACCTAAGGTTCCTGATAACTCTTTTATTCCCAATGCAGTGTTAAAAAAACTATAGCTAGCTTTTTAATGCCACTTGGCCTTTTATAATGTGGGAGTAAATCCGATTATACAACCTGTAATGATTTAACGGTGGTTTCTGACACTTGCAGCATCTAGCTCTATAATACCTATAGTTATCACTTCTTTAACTTCTATAGCTCTATAATACAAATAGTTATCACTGCTATAACTTTCTTTTAGCTCTTACGGCTCCATAGAACTCGTTAGGTGGTACAAGGTATTGACTAAGTCCAATTAAGAACTTTAACCGTTTGTAAGTATTAGCCGACACCTTACAATTGTATATTATATTACGTTTCCTAAAGATGTAAGAGTAAGTTTATACAAAAGTTCTGACAAACTCTAAGTTAGCACCTTAAGTTATAATATATTTTTCCTTTATTTCTATTATGCCTCTTGAAACTTTAATAATTATTTATTCCTAACGCCGCAGTAGAGTCCAAAGCTATTGTCAGAGCTCTTATATGTCGTTTATAATACTTTAAGTGTCAAAAAAGGTTTCCCTAAAGGTAGCCTTTCGAACTGAGCGTCAGTGACGCCGCGTCACTGAATTGTATGGGACGGCGACAGTAGCGACACGCATCACTGTCGGTGTCCCATACAATTCAGTGACGCGGCGTCACTGACGCTCAGTTCGAAAGGCTACCTTTAGCGCCAAAATGTTAGTTGGGAGTGGTTATATTAAAAAACCATGCTTGATTATTTCGCAAGACAATAATTATTTGCCTATGGTTTTTTATCTCTGTTAAATAATAATAATTAGTGTATATCTTGACTGTACAATATATCCTTTTTTTTAATTAAGAATGCAATTAAAGTATCATACTATGTGACAACTTATCTAAGTTAAAATCGCCTGATTTTAACGAATACCTATATTTTATTTGCTTAAACATTCGAAGATGTGGAAATTAAATATCCATTAGGAGCTTCGTCAATTCTCGCATTGTTACTTCCTGCAAATAAAAGTGTTTATGCCCGGGAATCGCTGATAACATAACGAGAAAAACCTTCTCAATAAGATTGTCTTCTTTTTATAATAATAAATGAAACAAATTTTGCTTAATTTATTACCCGACTGCGCAACGCAAAGGAGTGGTAATGTGTTTATCAGCCTATGTATGTATGTATGTATGTATGTATGTATGTATGTATGTATGTATGTATGTTCCTTTGAAGCACTATACAGACCAAACGCCTGGGCCGATTTTTATGATTCACACGTCAATCGATTCCTCTTAGTCCGGCGAGTGTCACTAAAAATTCAATATGGCGACTACTGGACGCCATATTGTAAAAATGAAAAAAATTAAAGTCAACAAACTATATCAAGTGGGGTATCGTTGAATATGTATTTAAAAACCATTGTTAGTTTTCTCTCAACATTTTTCGATTCGACTGACCGTTTAGAATCTATATCGATTTAAAGTTGCGTAACAACCATTCTCACATTCCAGTGCACTTGTGATGTATTACTGATGCTTATAGGAAATCCAGTCTGGTAAATAGCTAGCTAGGTACTCATAACTAAAAAGTATAAAATAAAAAACAATAATTTAAAAAATTTAAAAACCCGACTGCGTAAAAAGTGAACCAAACTAAGTACATAATTAAAACTGAAAAGAAAAAAACAAGCACTTAGATCCATTATTCGACAGCCAATCTAATTTTTCAATGGATCCTGACTGTTTAGTTGTTATGTTCCAATAGTATTAATTCATTATTATATTATAGAATTCTAAGCCACCGGATATCTAAGTGCTTGTTTTTTTCTTTTCGGTTTTAATTATGTACTTAGTTTGGTTCACTTTTTACGCAGTCGGGTTTTTAAATTTTTTATTTATGTTACATGCATATGGCCAAAGAACAACAAAACTTTCGCGAAGCAAAGTAGCTATATTATTTTAAATTATATAAACTTATTAGAAACATTAATTTCTCTATACAGCTCAAATTAATTTAAAATAATTAAACAAGATATACAACTATGAAATGTGAATGTAAAAACTAGCCAAGTGCGAGTGAGACTCGCGCACAAGGGGTTAAGTACAAAACGGCAAAAAAATCACGTTTGTTGTATGGGAGCCCTCGTTAAATATTTATTTTATTTTGTTTTTAGTTTTTGTTGTTATAGCCGCTATATCTATATCGGAATTACATAACTTGTGAAAATTTCAACTGTCTAGCTATCGCGGTTCTTGAGATACAGCATGGTGACAGACAGACGGACGGATAGATAGAGAAGTCTTACTAATTGGGTTTTTACCCTTTGGTTACGGAACCCTAAAAAATCTATTAAGTCAATTTAAGTCTAACATTCTTCACACGTAATACGAAGGTATATATAGCGCGCTCTTTGGGAGACTAGTATTAATTATATGTAATTAATTGTTTTAATGATTCATTTGTTTGTTTTGCCGAGCGAAGAGAATAAATCTTTTTGTTCTAGTCATTATAAAGTACATTGTCGTCGTGATTCAAACACTAGATATTTTTTGCAGAGGTATTTTAGACATACAGATTTTTTGGTATATGATGGGTATATTATTAATATATACCACGCCAGAATAAGTTCATATTTTTTTAAAGTTTAGAGCATGCAATTGACTTGTATTGATGATATTTTAAAAATAGTTATTTGTACACTTAACTTAATGTATATTAATGTACAAGATACATACATACATATAATAAAATTTCCACGATCCTTATATGCATGTTTCGCTTCGTCCACTTTCATTTTCCCTTCATACATGCTCTTCGGTTTAAGGTACTCTTGACCTTGTCTTTTAAATGGCCAAGATAAACAATTCAAATATAAAACATTAAACCCAAAACAATAACAAAGTAAACGTTGATTGTATCAATAGAGGTTTGTTTGGAAACGATCGGATCCCGAAACTTTCAATATGGGAATTATTAAAATACTTTCAGTTTGAAATTTGCTTAGATGGGCCGAGTTCGTTAGTAATATTGGCCTGACGCCAGACGTCGGGACCAGGACCGGGGTACAACACTAGCGCAGGTGTTACCAGCACGGGTTGTTGGCTTAGACCTATTTAAAGTCTCATTAAAGGCATGTCAAGGCAAAAAGTGTCCACACTTAACCTTTGTTATCTCGATATTTTGACATTAGCTTTCCGCAGTATATTCAGTCCTCATTTGTTTCACAAAATATTCTAAAATCAAGATGGCGTTACTTTTTTTTACATGAAGATATTTTTTCTGTCAAATGTTATAGTCCATCCTTAGATTTGAAATCATTGGCTGTGTTCCGCGGAAAATAGCGTTTGTTAGCGCTTGCTAGCGCTAAAGAAAAAAAATAGATTATCGGCCAGGACACGTTTGTTAACTTCAATACTGCTAACATAATCCGCTATTTTGCTATGCCAGCGGTCGCCTTTTTGCTTATGTTTTTTTGTTAGCGCTATTTTCTGCGGAACACAGCCATTGGTTGTTGGACATTTTTGCAGTGACCATCAAATATGTGCTTAACGGGACTTCTGAGTCTGAGGCTATTTATATTTTGATGAGCTTTTATAGACACTCGATTTCACGGTTCAGACCGTGGCTATCGAGTGTCTTTTCCCTCAAAGGAAAAGTATCAATAAAAAATGTTGATATAGCTTTGAATTATGAACTGCACATTAGTTTTTATTCAGTAAACGGTATAATAATATATAAAACTTTTTCCTAATCCTCCTACATGTTTAAAGTGTCACTTTTACATTATTTAACACGTGTGAAAATTGACCGTATTTATTTCCTTTTTCCTACTTACCCCAAGGATTGAAGACAAAAAAAGGTTCAATAAATATACCCGTAACAATTTCACAAGAACACTTTACAATTTTAAGCACTGCGACCGTTTGAAGTCTACATTGGAAGTCACCACTTTCCTCATAACCTGCGCTCTAACTTTGTAAGCATATTTTTACACCCCGTACAAAGTCAAGAGAACAAAAGACATTAAGAGTTAATTGAAATTCCTGAGGAATTAAATTTATCGGTGAGTTATGTTCCGGCCATATTTCCTGAGACGAGCAGCCGCCTACGACGAAATTATATTGATTTTGTTTGTTATAGGACATGGAAATTTTATTAAAAAATAGATTTGTAGGTAGTATGGAGTTTTTTATTTAAGTATACTTAATACAGCTTGTATAATATTATCATATTTTTGCATAATTATTAAGCGGCAAACTGCTAGTTTGCTGCAAAATATTCAAGTGATGAAATATAACAAAGTTAGATTACATATGCCACCGTTAAATTCTAAAAACCGTTAGATTGTAAAATAACTAACGAGATTGTAAAAATATGTCGAAAGATTCATTACTATATGTTTATAATCTAACGAAAATTAATGTGTTAAATTATAGGCAAAACATTCGCGTCGGAAGTCTAAGCCCCTTACTAATAATCGCTGCATAAGCTTGGTATAACTAATACAGTGTTTTGTCTCCTTCTATCGAATTAAAAATGTCACTTGTGTGACGGGAACAAAACACTGTATTAGTTATACCAAGCTTATACAGCGTTTATTAGTAAGGGGTTACGAGTATAAACATTTTATAATTTTACTAGTTATATTACAATCTAACTGCTTTTACAATTTTACGGTGACATAATATGTATTGTCAAGCGGTAACAAAAATACGTATTTTTGTTAATACAAAATAGTATATTGACCCGGAAAGAAATACAAAGTACCCATGCCCGTCTTTCCCTATAATAACCTGTTAAATTGTGTAATAATTGTATCTACCACATGTAGGAATATTACACCGTCTTGACAGGTTTATCCTCGCCGCGATAACCGCAGATGTAGCTCGGCAATCGGTATAACTCGATATGTGTCGTGCGGTGAACTGGTTCTATTGGCTCTATTGCACGATTTGATTAGGCGGAGAACTGCTTTGGTAATAGTCCTAGTGCTTACGATAGATTAATGATTTGACACGAAGTTAATTATAAAATAAAAACGAGCCTCACATACTTGGAACTATATATATAATACATACCGAATTATAAATTTTTAAACAAAATATAAAACCGAATTCACGTACAAATTGGTCACAATGAGCAAAACAAAATTTCCTTTTCAATTCACAGCTAACAGATAATCAACTAGCTGTATTCTTTACTCTATTTTGTGATATTGAATCCAGTACCAGCCATTTTTTAAACTTCACTGGCTGTGGTATCGACTTCAAATATGACAAGATAGAGAATGAAATTGGGTTTTAAACGATATCTTTAAAAGCCTTACTTTTAAAGTTATCGTTTAAAACGCAATTTTACGCGGGCGAAGCCTCGGGCAAACGCTAGTATAAATGAGCAATATCATTATTGCTTTCTTTTGATCTAACGATCTCTAACGGCCTATCGGGATTAGAATATCCGTATTTAAATTAACATTTTGATCATTCTTAAATCTTATCTCGCTAAAAAGTGTTTTCATAAATGGATTTTCGTCATCAAATTGTTTTCTGATGCTCAAGAGCATCGGACGATGTAATATAAATTTATTCGTCGAATTTTAAGCCACGACTTGCAGAATATTTATCTTGAAATAAGCCCTCTGACGTTTAATAGGCACTTGATGAGAGATTAAATCGATATCTTCGTTTTGTACAAAAATAAACCTTAGTCAGTGGCATTAGGGCTCCGGCGCGGATTAAATTATTTTTATGAAAATGTAAGGAAATTGCTAACATTGGACGTCGCTTTAAAAGCCCGCTATCGCGCCTGAGACTTTAATGTTTTTAAACAAATTTGCCTCTTTTGCCTTTTTATTGCTATCACCATCCGTTGCGGTCCGTTTACATCTTTTAGTCTGTGTTATAAGATCTGTACTGTCTGTCTGGCTTTTTTTCAAATATCTGCAGAAGCTAAAAGTCCGGGAATAATAAAGCTATAAACATCTGTTTGATTCCGATCGATCCGATCTATACGTAATGAAGAGTCGGCAGCGCGGAAAGATAATTCAGAGCACTGAAAATAGAACTTAGCGCTAATACAATAGAGCTGAAAATCGAACACACAATTGTCGGGTCAAATGTGAATGTTACGACACCACACTTCGATTTTAAGCTGTATTGTATTAGCGCAGAGTTCTATTTTCAGTGCTCTGAATTTTCCCGTGCCCGGTGGATTCCGGATCATATTATAGTCCCCAGCCTTAGGTTGTTCAAAATGAATTACGAATATTTTGGGCATATTGTGATCTACTGTGTCAAGACGTTGAGCAGAAAAATAATTTAAAATTTTCGAAAAAGTGAAATGCTATTTACATACTTAATACCTTTTTAACTAGGTAAATAAAATTACATTACGCTCTTTACAGCACTGTTGTCATGGACCTCACACCTGTTAAGGTCACACAGCTGATTGAATTGATGTTAATTAGGCAAAGTCTTTCTTTTTTAATCATGTGTTCCTTAGCGCGATGTAATTTTATTTAGTTTACAATTTTTTTTCGAAACATTTAATTATTTATTTACCTAAACGTCTTTACATAAGCAGAAGATGTATGCCCAAAATATCCGTCATTGATTTTAAACAACCTTAGATATATAAATAGATCTAGAAGGTTAGTTGAGGCAAGAGAGTCATAAAAATTTTACCGGGAGAAATTATGGGTTATCCCTTCCATGGCCATTGTTACCCATAGACAATGTTACTTCCTATATCATCCCTTAATTAATAGTCTTAACGGCCAGTTTCAAAAACCTATCTATCTATAACTATTTGTTCAAAACGTTATTCAATCATTTGCCGATTTTTCGCGATACAAATTTGATGTTTCTAACCAATAGTTATAGATAGATATTAGATATTGAAATGGGCCGTTAAACTACCTCCATCTTATTAAATGGTCTATCGTAAAATTCAGTTTTCCATTAAATAATTATTATAGCAACTACTTGCGTAATTAACAGGCGTAATACTTTACGATCAGGATTTGGGTTTATTAACAGCGATGTGGGTTAATCTTAGCGAACGTATTGTGTCATTAACTCCTCTGTCGCTCGTAACGCTTACTTAATAACATTATTAATGATGTTGCTACTATGTTATGAATACATTTTCATTATTGAGTTTTTTCCTTTTATGTTGTTACACATGTCATATCGCAATTTTTGTGTATGTGAAAATAGAAAAGAAGAAATTGATTGTGAAAATGGAAAGATTCTGTGGCTGAGTGGTAAGCACAGGTTGCGGGTTCGAATCCTGTCGAGGGAACAAAAAAAGGTGACGGTGGCCGGTTTCATCGAAACCAGGCCAGTTACGCAGGAGTAATTTTATAGTGCCCGAGTTTGTGCGCAGTACACAAGAGCATTCTCTCTTCCTTTACTCTCGTAATCCTGTGGGACGGATGACCGACACGACTGACGAGAGATGAGGCGCAGGTCCGACTTTTTACATGCCCATCCGATGCATGGATCATCATTCTTATCAAACAATCAGGTGATCAGCCTGTATTGTCCTAACCAAACTTGGAAACAACATTTTTTGTTATTCCAATGCGGAAAACGAACACACAACCTCCGAATCGAGAGCCAATGCTCTAACCACTAGACCACGGAGGCTGTTCCGAACAATATAGCCCCAGCCTAAGTGGCCATTAGGCTAGTAAGACATTTTTGCCAACAAAAATGTCAAGGCAATTTGTCAAGTGATTATAGTAATACAGGATTTACACGGGTGACTAAACCCGCTAGATTTCCGCCCCACGGTGAAAATCGACCCGTGTAAGTCCAGGGCGCCTAGACAAATTACCTTCGTTAAAATTCGGAAAGATCTGTCGTATCGACTTCTCTTTTGAGATCACGACATTTTGTCCCTAGCCAAACGCACACTGTTGTTCGAATCGCAACAACGAATTGCTCAAACGTTAGTTGTTTATGATTTCAAGAATTTAGCCGTCAGTTGTGAAGTTGTCAAATGTCATATATTTTTTTTTAATTATTGATGGCGTTACGGCATAAAACTATTTGTCAGTGTCAAGTTAAAAAGGCAGACAACTAGATTTAATGTAGGTACCTATATGATTTCAACACCGTATTATTTTCAAGTCTAATGTCTAGTCAAAGTTCAAAATACAAATAGTCAGTGCAAGTCAGTCGATTCAGTAAAACGGTACCTAGAAGATTTATTGAAAGTTCCTAGAGTGTTTTGTATAAAATGGAATCAAATTTCAAGTGTAGAAATTTACAATAAGAATAAAGTAGGCACTTATTTAACAAGGCCGATTATTACGGTTGTAAGGCTGGAACATGAAGCATAGATACCAGGAGTCCGAACGGTATAGGCTTTTTAATAATAATTATGTACACAATAATAAGACCAGATCTTAGTTCTCTTTTCTGCCGCTAGGCGTGCGAGACCGACGAGTACCAAGTGTTGCCAATACTATTATACCGAGTGTTGCCAATACTATTATTTATTACAATTATTTTTAAATTACCGTTAGGCAATTACCGTGTTCTACGGTATCTATTTTTCGAGAACAGTTTCTAAGAATTTCCTAAAACTTTTATATAATAAGATTTCAATCTTTCCAGAGCTGTCAATAGCAACTTTAAACTTCCCGCGTAATTTCAAACGAGTGCATGTCGAACCGTCGCGCGCTCTACCGGCAAAAATCTGTCCCCGTAATTGAGACCATTATTTTAACATTACGTTCGGACTCCTTGTTATCTATACTTCGTGGGCTGGAACTTCAATATGCACCGAAATCCGAAACACCGGGAAAAATTCAGAGGATTATAAATTAGACACACAATTGGATAACTGTTTATCTATTGTATAACTCCAGAGTTCTATTTTGAATAATTATATTATATAATACATTATTTAATTAATTATCTTCTAGTTTTCATTGATAATACAGATTTTATACAGATTTCTTGCCAAATGGTCATAGGACACACATTATAAACAGATTTTAAGAGATTACATTAAAGGCCATACTCACGGTGCGTCCAGCAAATCCAGCACCGGTACTATTATGAATTTTAATATTATCCGGTGTTCAGCATAAAATATGTGTACAGTCTGACAAGGATCTTTTGGCACGTGGACAAAATCAGAACTAACATCGCCGTCTTGTAAAATGTCACTTTTGGTATTATATTGTATTGTTTTGTAGTTGCGACACTTACCTTTTGGCACGTGGATAAAATCAGTAATAACATCGCCGTCTTGTAAAATTTCACTTTTAGTAATAAGTATTGTTCTTATTTGCGACACTCACGCCCCCATCCAAGTGCCAAAAAATCCTTGTCCGACTGTAATGGCGTATATTCTATTGTCTTGCGAATGATACCATCTAATAAAAAAGAAGGAAAAGGTTTTAATGTAAACTGCATTTTTATTTAGTATTAAATGACTATTTCTAACTTTTTAATTAGAATATGATATACCCAAGAAGCAAAATCAGTACTTGAAGTATTCTTCAACACTACTTTTTCTTGTGCTTATAAGATACTTATAGTTTACTACATTGCTGGATTTGGGTGCAGTTATAGGAGCATTGTTTTCTTATAACTATCTTATAATCAACTTATAGAATGTCAATTAGCCCTATAGTATACTTAAGGAAGCGCAATTACTTCTATAATATTCTGAGACTACTCATTTTTAGGAGTGTTTGTAACACTCTTATTAGTATCTGACATAAATATCTTACTAAAGCAATATTGTTTATAATGCTCTAGTAATATATTTAGTTATGTTATTAGTATAATTACATTTTATAAACTTTGGTATTGCTTGTGATAAAACGAAATATTAAATATGTAAGTATTCTTCATTCTAATTTATAGTAACTGCATAACGTTAACACTCGTAATAAACATATATACGGTTTGGGAACTCGACGGGGAAGTCATTTTTATTGTAAATGTGGGCTAAAATTTGATTAATTTTACAACGCGCTTTAAAAACTAGCAGTTGTAGTATTTATTGTAAAATAATATTTCAATGATTTTTACGAACATTCGCCATTTTCTTTAAATACTCTGCGTTGAGTATGTTATAGAACAATTTTAAGTAAATTAGTGCTTATAGTAGTTTCGATTAAGATACATTGCCTCCATATTTAATCAAGTTTAGGGATCCTCATGTAATCGGACTACTTACTAATTTTTCAATTTACTTTGCTAGAAAACAATTCCATATCCGTAATAAACTGATAATAAACTATTTTTTCAGGACAAATTAGAACAGCTAGACGTGTAATGTTTATAAATAATGTGATTGATCAAGTAGCTTATAAGGTTGTTTGATTTTATAACGCTCTTATTAAGCACTATTACATTTAAAATAGTCTTGAACAAGACAGTAACGAGACTAACTTATAATTATCTTCGCTAAGAGTGTTATAATATCTTCTTTTCTTACAAAATGCTACTATAAGATTTCAAGACTTTAATCTTTCTGCAGACAATTATAGGATACATATTCCTATTAGTGGTTTATAAGGTAATCTTGTAGTCAACTATAAGATTGAGTGATAAAAACAAATGCCCTTGAGAATATATACGCTTGTGAAATTAGCTTATAAGGTTGTTTGATTTTATAACGCTCTTATTAAGCACTATTACATTTAAAATAGTCTTGAACAAGACAGTAACGAGACTAACTTATAATTATCTTCGCTAAGAGTGTTATAATATCTTCTTTTCTTACAAAATGCTACTATAAGATTTCAAGACTTTAATCTTTCTGCAGACAATTATAGGATACATATTCCTATTAGTGGTTTATAAGGTAATCTTGTAGTCAACTATAAGATTGAGTGATAAAAACAAATGCCCTTGAGAATATATACGCTTGTGAAATGTTATTATAAGTAAAAAAGTCCTGTAACTGTTTTGTAAGTAATCGTGTAGCAAACTATAAGACTGAGATATAAATCCTAATGCTCTTGAGTATGTTAGAGCTTATCTTATGCTTTTATAAGAGACACAGTTTGCACCAATGCCTTAATAAGAACATTATAAGAAGAGGTAGACTTGTAATATTTCGTTATAGGATTACTTTGCTTGTTGGGTAGTTATAAACATTTGTTAAAATAATAATAAAGTACACTCGTTTTATCTAAGATTTTTCAAGTTTCTTTTTAAAAATACCAACATTTTTCTGGTTGGCAACATGCAAGAACGAGACACACGGCCTCCCTTATGGCTATCTCGCTCGGCTCGGATTTGCCTCTATGATACGTGCATTGTGAAATACACTCTATTACCAAGGCAATACAGTTCTTTTTAGCAATTACAAAATACGGAGTCTTCTATCCTTAGGACTATATCCATGACCTCCCAACCAGCAAAAAGTGGTTTTTAAAGTATCTCCAGGAGTACATTTCCATAGGACTATATGAGACTGATATCCACATATAAGTCCGGAAAAGGGCCCACTTTATAAGTAAACTTTTACTTATATCGTGCTTATAATAGACTGCTGCAATGCCGTTTACGCCTATATTTCTCCTATAGTAGAATTACGTAGGTGCAATTAGTCCTGCAAATGCCGATATAAGTAAATTGTAGGAAAAAGTGAGATGAATACAAGCCTCGCAATGCTTGTATAAGCTCACATTTTGTGTTTGTGAGACAAGGATTGTCGAAACTGCTTGAAGAGTAAACTTATACTTTATTTTAATTTTATAATAATAAATGTCAACCATTGTAATCAGAAATTGTATAGTAGAAAATCAATAGCTTATTATTGTTATAGTTATATATTCGAAGGGGAATGTGAATTTTCTGAAAATTCTATCATGGTTTTAATTAAAATTTTAAAGCGCCTCGTGTAATTCACATATTTACATTTTAATATTTAATATTTTATTATGAAAATATCATGAACAGTCGCCATTTTTTCGGTGAGCATTGCCAAGTGCGACTTAGGGCCATTATAAATAATATTGGTTCTATATTGGCAAGTGTTAAAACCGAAGATTCGCCATATCGTTACCAATTAGGGTTCCACATTGCTCAGATAAAAACCAACACTATTGATATTTTGATATAGATTAGCAAGTTACAGGAATATTAGATACTAGCGACTCGCCCCGGCTTCGCACGGGTACAATACTGATACTAATACTACAGAATATCTTTAAACCTCTAACAAAACAAAACCTCAAACCTCTAACGAAATTTAGTCAAAACAAATAGAAACAAATTAATATAGGTACCTACTAAAACTCAATGAAATAAGTAGGTGGGTATACTTTTATCGTATTAAATACCTATACTCTATCACCCTTATTAATAAAAATATTTACACCATGGATAAGCAAATCCAAATCGCTCTCTTTGTCTATCAAGTGACTGTTCCAAAGTATCTGACAGAGACAGCCATGTTGGATTAGCTAATCCGTGGTGTAAATAATTTTATTAATAAGACTGTTCAGGACTAACAATACAACAAACACTAAATAAATAGGTATTCAAGTATCTATCCATCATAGTTACAACGACCACAAAACAAAATTATTATTTTTAAACAAAAAATTAAACCGACTTCCAAAGTAAAAATACACAAAAAAGTATGAAATAAAACTTAATCTCTAAATAATTCCCCTTTCAAATTCGGATAAAATTTTTACTATTTCTCTACTCAATCTTCTTAATTTTGAAATCGGTACCAGCCCAAACAATATTCTACAATATTTTATAGAACTTACGTTCATATTTGCTGGTACCGACTAATAATAATTTCACCCTTTTTAGAGATATATTTTCTTAAGTTATTATTAATACGTCTTAAGAACGTCTAAACTAAACGATCGAATGTATAATTGAATACGCGCCAAGCTTCCATAAGGTATTGCTATTAAGATGATGATGATGATTACTGTAAGTTATAAATTGGCATATGCTTGCAGTTCATTAAACAATGCCGAAATTTCCAAACGCATATCTTTAAAGACTGAGGAGTTCTGTACAGTGCTTTTGGATCCAGGGTATACCTTGGTACAATATCTTATTTTTTGGTAGCATATGCTTGTGTTACTTCAGTAAAAGTCAAAATCACTATATGTGTGGATATAAATTTCGAGGAGTTCCCTCGATTCCTCATGGATCGCATCATCAGGTTCCCACTTTAGTGACTAAAGGACCAATTTCGAACTAAACCCTTTACAACAAACAAAAGAATTTTGCAAATAGGTCCATAGAGTAATGTTCAAAGATCTCCGTGTTAGTGTAAAATACTATGAGAAATACCTTTTATATCATCATAATCTGATGATGTATGGTGATGATGATAATGGTGATGATGATAATGATTACTCTAACTGACAGGGTGGCATATGCTTGCAGTTCTTTAAACAACGCCGAAATCCCCAAACATGTATCTATAAGGAGCCAGGAGTTCTGTTCTGTACTTTTGGATCCAGGGTATACCTTGGAGCAAAATCTTACTTTTTGGTAGCATAAACTTGAACTACTTCAGAAAAAGGCAAAATCACCATATGTGTCCATATAAATTTCGAGGAGTTCCCTCGATTCCTCATGGATCCCATCATCAGGTCACCACTTTGATATCAAAAGGACCAATTTGGGATTACACCTTATACATCACAGAAAAAAATTTGAAAATCGGTCCACAGGCGGCGGAGTAATCGTTGAACATACAAAAAAAATAAAAAATAAAAAAATATATACAGCCGAACGTATAACCGCCTCCTTTTTTGGGAAGTCGGTTAAAAATTACTCATAGATCTAAACTCGCACGCCTTGGTGACGCCCACTTCGCAACGGGCCGTGCAGCAGAAATCGTAATATTTTAATTTCGCCATAACTTCAAAACCAAACATTAAATTTTATTCATACCAAATATTATCTACATGAACTGTACTTAGTGATGAAATTATTTATTTTGATAAGGATTAATAGCATGAGTAAAATAAACGCGTTTAAATGTAGTCCAAAAAAATTCTAGATTTCTAAATAAAAAAATGGTTGTTGTGCCTCACTCAACATAGACGACATAGATAAGTATAGTGTGTCGCGGACTTTTTTGTATATATTTATAAAATCTACAATTAATTAAAACATTTTATGATTCTATCTTTTATAGTTTAGGCAGCGTACCCAAAATAAGTAACTTTTCTGGTTGATTTTTTACACCTTGTGTCCGAAAAACCCAAATATCTTACGGAACCCTATTTTTTTCCAAAATAAAATTTAGCCTATGTTACTCGTGGATAATGTAAGCTTTTGAATGGTGAAAGAATTTTCGGTCCAGTACTTTTTGAGCCTATTCATTACAAACAAACAAACAAACATACAAACAAAGTTTTCCTCTTTATAATATTAGTGTAGATAAGGGTTTGTTGTGACTTGTGCGTGCTAGGTTAAAAATAACTTTAAACATTGTTTTTATCTACGAGTAAGTGACAAAGCGCGCCTGCCAACTTACCTGAAAGGTTTTTTGTGGGATTTAATTTTATGGTTATATTATAATTAATAATAATTATTATATTCAGGTTGTCAACGATCGAAATAAGTATGGTGATGTTCCTGGATATCGAATGGTGTGAAATAGTAATGTTTAGGTTTTCTCTATTTGTATCTAGTAGTGTATCTAGTAGTGTATCTTTAGGTAAAACATCGTTTATTCTCATATTTACAACTTCAAGTAAAGAGTTTAATGCAGCATGAGAAATATTGAACTTTAAAGCCCATTTTTTTATAGAATAACGCAGTTCTACATGTTTGCTGTAATCTGAAAGTTCTTTCTCATTATCGCTTTCAGAATCGCTCAATGATTTTTCATTATTACTTTCGGAGTCCGAACCTCTTCCATCTAAAGTAGTAGGTACTATAATTATCTTGTCCGGAACCCTCGCCAGAATTCGCGATGCGGTCTTCACCAGTTAAATTTAATACATCAGTGCTGACTATGGTTAAAATATTTTGATAGTTTTTTTTTACTTTTCTTTTATAAGAACCACTTTTTTAACCGCTTCCATTTATTTAAATCCATTTTCAATATCGTAGACAAAAATAATTGGAATCTTAAAAGCTTATGTCTAAGCCTATAATAGAATTTGCAAAACTATACAAAGCGTTTTTTCGCCTATAAGAGTTTTGACCAGAATTGTTCGAGATTACTTAGTCTATAACAGTAATGTTATGCCTATATAAGTGTGTCTAAACTTATAACGGCATGCGATAAATCTGCATGGAGAACATTTTATCCTATTGCATGCTGTTATAATCTTAGTGAGTTTTATCATTCTTCTAAGGTTATGTAAAACCAGACAAGAAATAATATAATAACAAGAAGTAAATGTTTTTCGGTACTTTAACTTGAATTTACTCATATTGGCCATAAAATATTAGCATAAATGAGGTTATAAGTATAAATAACAAGGATTGTGCCTCAGTGTATATACCTATTCCTAGTAGATGCTCCTGGAGGAGTCTTAGGATTTAAATGCTCCTAAGATGTTATCTTATAGGCGGATATAAGTCTGAGTTATTGGATTAATTACTCCTGAGTGCATTTAGTTTCGTTCCTAGCTTTTACAGGAGTCTTAATCCAGTAGTGGCCACGAAATATGATCCTATATACCGATTTAAGCTCAAATTATAGGATTAAACGTACTGAAGTGAAAACAGCTTTCATTAATGCTGATAAAAGCGTAGTAGCAAATAACAAAACCATCATCGGAGCTATATAAGTCAAAATAGCATTATAATATCGCATTCCAGGATTACTTTGCTGGTTGGGCTGGTAACACTTTAAACTGGCCAGAAGAAGAAGAAGATGAAGTACAATAATTTTTGTTTGTTATCAAAGTACCTAACAATTTACCTAACTTAGGCCTTTACATCCGATGATGGATGATTTATACAGTATTCTCCGAGCGAAGTAACCACTCTTGAAATACTGTAGTGCCTGGGACAGTTGGTTTTTAAATATCGTATGATTGCCCAAGCGCATACGGCATTCTCACAACATAGCCACCCTAGTCCAGAGGAATGACTAGTCAATACGTCTGGGGCCAACTATGTGCGGTTTTCTTCACGATGTTTTCCTTCACCGGTAGAGCGTCCGTATAATGTACTTGAGATCTGCTGGCCGATTCTGTATCGTTATACATAAAAGTTGGCTTCATACTGGTGGAGAGAAGAAAAATAGAAGTAACATACTCACATACTTTTATATTTATAATATTAGTAGGATTTTTGGGTTGGGTCTCAATACAAGTACCTTTAATTTGAATAAAATAATGATGCAGGGGGCTTCGTGAGTCTTAAATTAGACCCCCCCAATGATTATTTTTTTTAGAAAATGCTTCTTAATTTAGATAATTACATTTAAAATAAAATACATGTAGTAGTGAAATGGAACGTGGTAGCCTGAATTTATATATTTTAATGGTTGGGTTTTGTGGAAGGTATTTACCCCATCATTTTGCTACCAATTTTAAGGCGAGGAAATAAGTGTTTTACTTTTTATACCCATTTTTGTGATTAAAATTTTAATATTTTTTCACGTTTTTTACAAAAGTTACTTACGTACCTAAACTGTTTTCATTACTAAAATGTGTATAATGATGCTGGTTTCTTAGTAAAAATGGTAAATATTCCGTATCGCGCCACCAGCGATTTTGAGGCCGATTTTTTTTTTACAGTCGCGTTATAATCTGTAAACATCAGAACTAGTATTGTTATGATGGCGCAATTGTGTCTTGTGTCAATCAATTCAGAATGTAATTATATTTTATATATAATGTGATATAGGAAATGTATGAGAACAGTATATAATTCTTAGGTAATTAATAGCAATGTATTACTCCGAGTTGGCCCAATACGACTTCATTGGGTTAGGTTAGATGGCTAAGGCGGGAGCGTAGCGCAGCGAAGCTACCGCCTTAGCCATCGTGGTTATTTTTTTGTAAACCACCCAGAAGTAGGAGCCCCGCGTAGCGGGGCTCCGTCGACTCATAATTGAAGCCAGTTGTTATTGAGTTAACTTTTTTATCACGTTAAAATCGTCTTCATTTAACCTCTTATTGAGGACAAAGGCGTGGTTACCTGCAGAATCTATCTATGGGGAAAAGGAGATAGGGTGGACCCTAGAATTCTTAAAATCCCGATTTTAAGAATTCTACAGTCGAAATTTAAATGGATACACTGAAATAGTCCAAAAACTCTTGAAATTTGACCTCTTAATGTGGCTAAGAGAGGGTTTCCTAAAGATGAACCCCCTCCCCCCCGCCTACCACGAAATCTCTCGATTTTATGCCTTACCGTCAAAATTATTAGAAAAACACTGACCATAGTCCAAAAACTTTGACCCCTTACTGTGACTAAAGGGGGGGTTTCCTAAAAAAAACAACGTTGGGGGTGGTGTCTACCCCTCCCCCCTCCTCCCCCCTCCCCCTCCCCGCCCCCCTAGGGGGGGTACTTATTTTAAGATATTTACCGGAAGTGTTTTTTGTAGTAAGCAGTGGCGTAGGGTTCCTATAACTCCATTCCTATTGGCTTCCCTTGTCACATACCTTTTGCAAACCTTCATAGAAATCCCTACCTATGATACAGGTTCCGGCTTCCCTTTGAAGAAGCAGCCTTCGCCACTGATAGTGAGAAGTGATATAAATCATAATGTAATTTATTAATGTATCAAAACCGCTACCAACCTAAGTTAATTTGTATTCATTCTGTGACAGGCTCTAACTAGTGCGTGTAAATAATAATTATTATTAGCTGTGTTGATTTTTAAATTGTATAATGTTATTATTGGTTATGTGACTTGAGATAAAACAGTAATTATTTAAAGAAATATCTGCATTATGTAATTCCTTTGCAAGAAATAAAAGTATTTTTACATTTTAAGTTTATTTTCTTACTAAAACCATGTAAAACTTACTTAAAAAAGTAAAATAAAATGTAGATACTCTTGTATTGTTATTATTTAATCAATCCTAATACGGACACTTGATACGGCACGATAACTTTATTAGAGGAATAATTGAAGGGATGGTAGTAGAAAACATGGAAGGCCGAGAAGAACTTTTATGGACAGGTGTAGGCGAACGTGATGGTCGTGTCGTATCAGGAGGTCAAGAGAAGGGCGGAGTGCAGAGAGGAATGGAGAAAGCATCACTGACAAGAGCAAAGCTCTTAAATTAGAATGAATGAATAATTCTAGCAAGACAATGCTTATAACAAATTCAAAGTGTTATGGCCGCATTGTAATATTTTGTCTACAATATGTGGTAAGTGTTAGGTTTACTTATTTATTGCAATAGTACCCTGTACAGTCAAGGTACTTTAATAACACTTCCTTTAAAGTTATAGTTCTTTAAAATTGCAAAGAATATTTCAATTATTTAGTCACAAATATACTATAGAGATTAAATATTATGTATTTAATTGGTTAACACTACTTGACTCTTTATAATAGCAAATATTTCAAAACTATTATGAGGTGTTTGTGTGCTTACATCCCATTTATAAGGCGAAGGTGTTGAGCATCGATATATACAATACAATAAAATACCTATCATTACATTGAAAAACTTATAAATTTTATCAACTAAATACAAATCTTTATATCTAAGCAAGTTTTTTAAGAACTCCATTTGTTACCTACTATAATTTAGGTAGGTGCCAACTATAGGTACACCTAAAGATTGCTTTCAGCTGGTATAGTAAGCGTGTAAAGGCTACAAACTGCAAGTAAGCTACAAATTAAGAAATTTATATTTTAACAAAGTGTTGAATTATACTTGAATACAATGAATTACATATTAGGTATTGACAATAATTGTGATTTATTGAATACTTTAGATTGAATTCTTTTGACTTTTTGCAATATAGACTACTAGCAGAAGGTGTTTTATAGACCGTTTAGGCAACTTTAGGCAAATCATTATTATTTACAAATAACAGCTGATCAATAAAAATCCGCCATATTGTTCGTTGAGGCGATAATGGTAGCTTCTTGGGTATCTTTATCGTTAGGTCGATAAAGATAAAGATCACGATCTACTAAATGTCACTTACGGCCGCTTGTCTAGGCAATGTATGGAGAAACGCGTTAGAGCAATTCGTTATATGAGTGCATCGTTAGCGTATTCGTTCAAAGTGGCTGCTTGCAAAGAGAATGTAAAGCTATACTACGTAATAAGAGGTGGCACTCCGAATAAAAAATAATAATTTCGAAATTCAAAATTATACCGTAGCTTTTTTACGTATTTATGTCTTCTAAAGTGCAAAAGATTCAAGCCTACAATGAAAAAAAAAAAACAAAAAAAATATATATGTAGGTTATTGTTTTCAATTTTATTTTTAGGACCCAATTATTAGGTTAAAAAGGTAAATAAAACAATAAACAACAATAATCCGATCGTTTTTATTGCATTAAAGAAATACAAAAAGTAAGACTACATTCCCACGAGCGTTTTTATGTGATCGCGACTGATAAAACTACACTATAAATAGAACTTTGCGCTAATACGACACAGCTGAAAATCGTGTACACTTGACACTTCGATTTTCAGCTCTATTGTAGATTAAGTGCAGAGTTCTATTTACAGTACAGTTTTCCTGTCGCGTCACGACTCGCAACCACAAAAAAAACTCTCGTGGATACGAGGGCTAAAAGTTGGTAACCAAAATATTTCAGATTACCACATAATTATACGACATATCCTGATTAACTTCAGCGGTTATCCTTTGGTGCAAAATAGATAGGTACATTTTATACGAATGAGAATCTTGAAATATTTTCATGTTGTCTTATTTATTATTGCGTGCCCTTGAAATTGGAATCCAATACCTGCAAATTATGAATTTATATTACATTTTACTTATTTCTTCTTATTCGCAATACTAACAAAGGTTAAACTAAACGTTAAAATTAGATTAATAAGTATGCGGTAAAACTGTACAATAGTATTAAAAATATTGTACCTACATAATTATTATTAGGTATGTACCTATTTAAAGTTTTTACTGACTGGCAGACATAACAAAATATATTAGGTAAGTACATGACTTTGTTTTAAACAATATTATGTGCCTTAATAAACATTCGAATCTTATATTATTAATAGAGAAACTTTACAATCTTAAATCTTAGCATGCATATTAAAATCACTACACAATAAAATTCATTTATTGAAACAAATGATAATACAGATAATAATAATATGTATGGACGCTTCACACCACGTCAATCTGGCGCCGTGCTAAGTATCCGAAGAACTTGTGTTACAGATAGGTACCAGAAAACAGGAAGTATATTAATTAATACCATGTTAATACTATACTTAAGTATATTTAAGATTTTTGTTATATTATACACATAATATATAGGTACACATCCATGACCCAGGAACACAGAAAATCTTTTTGTTTCTTCGGCAGGATTCGAACCTGCGACCCCCGTCTTGAGCACCAAAGCGCTGAACTGCTGAGCCACAGAGGTCGTCAAACAAATATAATCTTTAAATGTCTCTTTTCAATAAAACGAGAAGTTAAAATATGTTAAATTTTATACAAATACTTACCGATATTCTTTGACTTAAAGCATGTTTATATAGTGGTTAAATACATGAACCTATTTTATATAAATAACTGTTTCATCATTATAAATATGATTTCGAGGTCACTTCACTAAAAATTACAGTTTTTTGCAAATAACAAAACATGAGTTAACAAATTTTGTAAAAGTTGAAAATAATTTTTCAAATTGATAGTAATTTCGTTCGTAGTTTGAAATTTAAAATTAATCCTCTATTTCTGTTTAACCAATCACAGGCGATGTGTGAAAGAGTACACACAATAAAAGAGCGAGCAAGGTATGTGGTTTGCACAGACGATAGTCAGGTATAGTTTTGGATTTCGAACGCCAATACTTACGATAGGAAGTTGCGACACCCTGGCTGCTTGGCTACCAATTTTTTTAACGATACGACTGAATATGTCATTTAACGCACGCTTATGTCAATCCCATACATTTTTTATTCACGAAGTTCGCCGTCGATATTATTTAATGCATCTTGTCTAGCCCTCCAGGGCCTCTAGTCAAGATGCATTCGATAATTCCGATAGCGAACTTCGAAATATAAAATACTAGCGACCCGCCCCGGCTCCGCACGGGTACAATACTACTAATACTGCGGGTACCTTACTCATAGATCTAAACTCCCTCATATCTAGGGAATATTATTCGAATATTCGTTTTATTCGAATATTCGACGATTTCATTATTCGAATATGACTGGGTTCAATATTCGAATATTTCGAATAAAACGAATAATAAAAATAATTTATTTATTTATCAAAAATATGTTAATAATAGTAATAAACTTGTACATAAACCGGAATGTTTCGTTATTTAATACATTACTTTTATTATTTATTAATATTGTCGTCAATAATATCCTAAAACAGATTTTACTACACTGCCCCCTTACTCCCGACACAATCGAGAATCGAATCAGTTCGATCTCAATAGCTTTTGATACTCCCGACACCGATACTAGCGCACGATCGCGCGGTGGCTCAATTTGTAACTAGCTTGGATCGAGAAGTTCGTTAGATCGTAATATTTGGTACTCCCGACGAAATCAATCGATTGAGAATCGAATGGCCGGTTCGTAAACAAACGTCAAATTATACGATAGCTAAAGAGGTCTCATTTATAGTATCGAGTTTGCTTGTTTTAATGTATTTAACTAAATTATGAGATTTTTATTACAATATGGGTCGTCTTTAAGCATTATCTAATGTTATTAAAGCACCTAATAGTATAGGAAATGTAAAACTTACGAATAATATATTACCCGCTTCAACACATTAGCAATGGACATGGATTGTAAGGAATTTCGATGAAATTATCGCCTTAAAAATTATTTATTCGTTTTATTAGTCGCAGATTTAACCCCTCATAAGTAGAAACCAACTCCCCGTTATAATATGTAAAGTTACTTAAAACCTTTACGCATTCGTTTACACAATCATGTTTTACAATATATTTTCATTTACGACAGGGACCGAGACAAACGAAGTCTACATAATATGATCTATATTAACGTATCATAATAATATGAAAACTTCATTTGTCTCAATCTGTCTTTGAATCATTGCTTTGAAATTTGAATAATATAAACAAAGTAGTACTATTGACATCACAACACTTGACTTTCTGTTTCTAAAAAATTAAATCAACATTTGACTTTGACATATTTTGATAGAACGTCAAATTATCAAAACTATTGTTTATGGTCACAGTTTTTTTAGAAAAATAACCTTTATAAACCTACCATCGAATGAGATTGAGGCTGATCCATTCGAATAAACAAATATAAAATGATATAATGAATGTGAAAAATACATAATTTTTACATATCGCTTCTTCAATTCAAAAGTACCACAAGTCAAAAAAATGTAAAAATGTTTTTATTGCAAAAATGCAATTGTAATAGTTCATATTTTTATATTCAAAAATACACTCGTTGATTCCTCATTTTAAGACACATAAACAACACAAAAGTTTTTTTTGAATTATTGCGTTTTACGTGCGAATTATAAACTAAACCACCATATTTTGAGTTGCGCGTCGACAATCGAGCTATAATCATATATTTTTTATGCAAGAGTACCCTAACTCAAAATAATATAATAATTCTGAATAATTTTATACAGAAAAAAACCACATTTCGTAATACTTCTGTTTTGAAGAAAGGATTCATGTAAGTAAGATTATATTTTTAAATCAAAACCACCATATTACAAAAAGGGGTTGTTTTGCACCGAAAATATACATAAATGAACTTAAATTTTTAAATCAAAGTTAACATACGAGACAATATTATATTCGTTTTCCGTTTAAATTATTGAATAAGAGGTACCATAATTATATACTTAGTAATATAAATAATTAAATATATGTAGTTTATTTTGAATATTAAAAAAAACATATAATTATTAACATTTTAAATAAAAATTACCTCAGGAATAGACGCGTTTTGAATTTAAAAAAATATTTGTTTGTGAATATTTGTTTTAATTCAAGACTGTGACTAAATAATGTTTGTTTTTTTGTCCATTGTAATCAATGTCGGTTATTATAAAATTTGTACTGCGTTTTTGTCCTTACTAATATTATAAACGCGAAAGTTTGTATGTGTGGATGAATGGATGCATGGATGTATGGATGTGTAGGTGTATGTATATGGGATATATGTGATGTACCTATATATGGATGTAGAGATGCAGGGATGTATAAATATAATATTACCTATATATTATTATGTTTGTTACTCTTCCCATAAAACCTTCTGACCGAACCTTACATTTTTTACAGAATATGAGTAGGTATACACAGAATACTCAACATCTTACAAAAGGTAGAAGATAACAGTGGAAGTAAAAGTGATAATCTTAGAGATTTTCGAAATCTTTCGCAAATTTAGAAAAAATATTAGAAAATATTGGTTAGCCAGTTTGTGGATGTTTTTGGAACTGGAATTGCGTGTTCAATGATTATTCCACTATCCAAAAAATATAGCTCGAGCTTTAAAGCTTAAAATCATCGCCCATTTATGTACTAACGAAGACAGAGAAATGCTTTATGTAACTCCCGACACAAAAAATATATAAAAAAGTAAATAATAAGTTTCTTAATTAATGTTGTTTTTATTAAAACATTTTTTTATTTGGTTTCTGCGAAGTCCGTTCTATTTGAAATTCTGATAATACCCATTCTACCACTGACCAATTGACCATAAGTGTAAGGTTCCTTAGACTTAATAGATACAATGACGCGAAGACAACTATAGAATACATTTTGACCATCACTTATAAAATTTGCATACATGTTTTAAATGTTATAAGCGAGGTTCCAGTATCATGCTGCAGCATCAGGTGCAGATTATCACCATACATAATTTACAGATTATCATCCTATTCATTGGAACCTTTTTAAGGAGCCCAAACACGATACGTCTGCTGTATGTTAGTGATATCACCAGGTGCAAATGATCACTATTTATCTATCCTATTCATTGAGATCACTAAAATGATCCTTTATCACATTTAATATACTATTCGTATTGTAATAATTAGATATAAGATAATAGTTATTGTTGATGTAAAAGTAAGAGAATAATGGTCTAAAACTATTTTTAAAAGTTTATGTCAAAAGTCTTTGTTTTATTTAAAGTTTAGATTTTTTAAAACTTTTTTGCGAAATAATTTGGTTTAAATCATTATTTTAATATACTTTTACGTTACTTTTTCATCGTCTTAAAAGAACTGAATCATTGTTATGATTATATTGAAACAATTTCGAAGATTTTAGTTTGTTAAATTGTAAGTAATAATCTTTGATTTGATTTAAGACTCAGACAGTACTTAAATTACTTTATTATATTCTACTTTATTACTTTATATTGCATGGCGATTTTTAACTTGTTCTTTAAAAAACATTATTAATACAATTAAAATATTCATCACTTGTGGTGGTTTTATTCCACATTTAGTATATTTGAAGCATTTTTTTTATATTCAAAAGTAACTTATTTGCTTATACCTCCTTTGGTATTCATTTTAGTATGTTACTACCTACAACATATAACAGTGCTTAAAAATACGCTTCCAATGATGTATAACATGTATATATTAGATATAGAACAAGTAAGTATTGGACAAAAAAAGGTATTCATTTTCTTTGATTGGCTCTCCTGTAAAAAAAGGTAATTTTGACTTGTGGTAGTTTTCAATTGAAGCAGCGATATTTTTAATAATCTTTACCATAGACTACGGCACTCAGCTGTAACTTGTTTACTTTGTGGACGTGACGTCAGCAACCGGATACAGCTAACGACGCTGATAAGACACGATCTCAACGCGATCTTGATTTCGATACGATTTTGTTCGGGAGTACGCATCAGGATCGAATCTAGATCAAAATCGAAATCGGATCAGACTCGTAAATCGAAGTTTCGGGAGTAAGGCCCCTGTTTGTGAAATAATACAAAACTGTTTTTAAATAAAATAATATTTAAGGTGAATATAGGAAATATTCACCTTAAATATCATTTTATTTTAACAGGCGTCAGCAAAAGAAATCTTTCACACGCTTGTCAAAATAACCTAACCAAGAGCATGTTAAGACGTGTCTAAGGAGGGTTCTGTTACTATAAAACGTAATACGATTTTTAATTTCTTAATCTTACTGTTCGATTTCGTTTAAAATAACTTTCCTAAAGAGAATTTACCATGATCTACTAGCATGGAAAATTGTAAGTTCCTAATCTTCATAGTTCAGAAATGACAGAGGGGGGTGAAACCAATTTGGAGGCCGATTACTTGGAAATGGTTGACTTCGTAAATGTCATGTATAAAACTTTTCCTTTATTTTAAAAGACATAATATTCAACACACAGAGTGAAACGATAAAGGATACCTGTTAAGTTGATTATTACAATATTACACTGGCCTGCAAAACTAAGTACAAATAGTTTCAAATTTCATACTTTTCAAAATATTTTAACAAGATTTATCAGCTTTCTTTAAAAGTAATAAATTATATACCAGTATATTATTTTTATCTTTAAACAAAAATTAACAATTTTAATCTTAGTCTTAAAGATTACATTTACATGTTATATAAAATTGCAGTTTTGAATAACTCCTCGAGGCCTGACAACAGCTTGGAGGAGGTTTGTCATACTGAAAACGAGGTTTTAGAGCTGAATTATGCAATATTCTCTCCCATTCTTATATCAGGGCGTGTTTTAGTGTTGTGAGGGTACTAACTGTAGGTAAAAATTTGCGGCTTCTGACTAGCCTTCTAAGGTCTTCTCAGGGTATACTTAATCGGGTTGAGGTGAGGACATTAAAGAGAATCTTTAAGAATCTCTTGACCATATCTTTCTCCGGGTAGAGGTCCAATTGTCATTATGTGGCCTCATACTCAGCGCGGATTCCTGAAAGTATGCCAGCCCATTGTATACTGGACATACTGGACTCTATCTGAAAAGTAAGCTTGAAGATATCCCCTACCAGGTCACGTTTACTTAGCCTCCCTTCAGAAGTTCACTTTAAATTGTGAAGTTAAAGTGAGTAAATCCACTCATCTGGGACCAAATTCTGGACCATTCTCGTTCATCCTTTTGTATGTGTTCACGGACGTATCACAGTGTTGCTACTCGATACTAGGGCTCTCGAGTTTGGTCTCGAGATGAGACCACTCATCCTTCGCCTCGGTCTTTAGGGTTTCAGATTTACTTAAGCAAGTCTTCATCACTGTGTTCTTCACACCTTCCTTCGGGTCAGAAGAAGCTGACTGCATTTAAGTGTTGATTTTCAACAATTGGAAACAATTTAAAGGTCTTGCCGAGCGTTGAGTCTGCCATTAAAGTCTTGCACGGCCTTGTCAAATATTTTTCAGTCTCTTTGTACCGTCGCTTCATCTTCTGAACGGTTCGTAACATGACACACTACGTTCTTGCAGTACAACGCCTGATGCCTACTTCTGCACTGATGCCTACTTTCAGAAAAACCATCACACACATTCTTCAGGCTATGATAACATTTTTAAATCTACTGTTTTCTAACTTCCTTTTTGTAATAAGGCTCATCGTTCAAGAAGAATTGAAAACATAAAGATACCAAAAACACGGATAACTTGAAAATGGAAAAAGGTTATTTTTGTTTTAAAGATTTTCCTCCCACTTTTTACCAACTATGAAGTTTTTTGTTATGCATAACATTAAAATCTTTTTGAGTGCTTTTTATTTTGACGGTTTATCTTGTTTACTTATTACGGTTTATATACACATGTACCGATTAGGTCTGGAGCAGACCATTATGACAGCACAATACTCGTGTATGTAGAGTTTTCAACTGCACTATATTAGAACAGAGCATGAGAGCATTATTTACAGTGCATTCCGATTTCTGTGCAGTGTTCCAACTCTGCAAATATATTTCTCTCCAATTCTAAACAAACTGATATATTAATAATAAAGAAATATGTTCTGTAATATTCGTGTTCTTTATAGGTATACATTAATATACTACCAAAAGCTTAATTTAAAAAGTCAGACTGTAGGTCTGACTCTTTAAATCGATTGACTATGTTGAATCGATCAATAGCTTAACTCAATTAAAAACCAGAAAATACGAACCTCTAAAACAAACCCCAAAAATTCTCTCCCCTAGAGGATCTTTTCCTTAATTTTTAGAAGAAACCACTTAGTTGACAACCAAATCCATGGTCTGCTCCAGACCTAAACCGTTCATGTGTTAATAGTTTTAAAAAAGTAATTGCGATTTAGTATTTTAAGTTTGAAACTTAAAAGTAGATTTTTTTATATCAAAATGACGTTGATTTTTTAGAATCATTTGTGAAACATGTCAATTTTGATATTATTAAATATGCAGGTATAAATAAACGCATTATATTACTTGTATTTAAAGTTTATTACTAATATTCGTATTATTCGAATTTATTCGAATAGTGTTTTGCCATTATTCGAATTATTCGAATAGTAAAATTTGTCGAATAATAACTGCATTCCCTACTCATATCTTACTCATAGATCTATCCCTCCCGCACGCGCACCCCCGCCTTGGTGACGCCCACTTCGCAACGGGCCGTGCAGCAGAAATCATAATATTTTAATTTCACCATAACTTCAAAATCAAACGTCCAATTTTAATTATTCAAAGACCAAATATTATCTACATAAACTACAGTTTAAGTACACTTAGTGATGAAATAATTTATTTTGATAAGGAATAATAGCATGAATAAAATAAACGCGTTTAAATGTAGTCCAAAAAAATTCAAGATTTCTAAATAAAAAAATGGTTGTTGTGCCTCACTCGACATAGTTAGGTATAGTGTGTCGCGGATTTTTTTGTAGATATTTATAAGACCTACAATTAATTGGAACATTTTATGGTTCTATCTTTTATAGTTTAGGCAACGTACGCAAAATAAGTAACTTTTCTGGTTGATTTTTTACACCTTGTGTCCGAAAAACTTATGGAATATACTTATATATAATACAAATATCTTACGGAACCCAATTTTTTTCCAAAATAAAATTTAGCCTATGTTACTCGTGGATAATGTAGCTTTCGAATGGTGAAAGAATTTTTGAAATCGGTCCAGTACTTTTTGAGCCTATTCATTACAAACAAACAAACAAACAAACAAACAAACAAACAAACAAACATACAAACAAAGTTTTCCCCTTTATAATATAAGTGTAGATAATATGGGATCTGACATACGTCATCATTAAGTGACATGTCGCTTGCGATGCCTTACGTCAAATCCCGTTCGTTTTATTGTCGAAATTATCGAATGCATCTTGACTAGAGGCTCAATAATTGGATTGATTATCCCTTGTAGATAAATTTATTACATCTAATAGAATAATGAACAATAAATCAATAGCTGTAGTGGTGATAAGACCACTGAGTTATGGACCATTATCAAGTTCAGGAACTGAAAGCCCATTAGTTCACTGAGCCAATCAACCAGTTAGTGATATCGCTCTGGGATTGTTATTGAAAATTAATTTTCGAGTACCGTATGGTGAACGATTTTACTATGGTATGAAATAACATAAATTATTTGTACGGAATGTTTGGTACCATAAAACGTCGTGCATTTCAATATGCACAGTGACACGTTACTTTGCCACTTAAGAACCAACAAATACTAACCGTATCTGTAAGTAAGAAGTGGCAAAGTAACGAGGCAATAATATAATCTGGCATATTTCACATCAAAATGGAAGAAATATTTATTTTAGTTGTGGTTTGTACGCCTGGTGACAGACGGACGGACAGCGGAGTCCTAGTAACAGGCACCCGATTTATCCTTTGGGTACGGAACCGAAATGACCGACATGCTAGTAATATATATATAATAATACTCTGGGGAGTTATCGTCACCGATATTGTGACGGTGGCCGGTTTCATTGAAACCAGGTCAGTTACGCAGGAGTAATTTTATAGTGCCCATGTGTGTGCGCAGTACACAAGAGCACTCTCTCTTCCTTTATTCTCGTAATCCAGTGGGACGGATAACCGACACGGCTGGCGAGAGATCAGGAGCAAGTCCGACTTTGTACATGCCCATCCTACGCATGAATCTTTCTTGTCAGACAATCAAATAATAGCCTGCATTGTCCTAACCAAACTTGAAAACAACATTTTTTGTTGTTTCAATGCACCCACCACCTCCGTGTAGAGAGCCAATGCTCTAATCACTAACACTAATGCGATGGAAAGAGCAATGTTAAGGGTATCTCTGGTGGATAAAATACGTAACGACGTTACTCGCTAGTGAACTAAAGTGGGCCGGCCATGTCTACAGACGGACAGACAATCGATGGAGCAGACAAGTATAAGAGTGGAGACCACGCTTAGGCAAACGTACTGTAGGACGTCCTGCGGCACGATGAACTGACGATTTGAAGAAGGTGGCTGGCAGCGTTTGGATGAGGGCTGCCCAAGATCGGGATGGTTGGCGCTCATTGGGGGAGGCCTACGTAGAGCAGTGGACGGCGATAGGCTGATGATGATGATGATGCTCTAACCACTAGACCACGGAGGCTGTTACTAAATATAAAATGGTACTAAGTACGCATCTAGGACAACAATTAATTATGATAGGCATCACGTAGCGTAGGGACAATTCCGTGAGTGTTATTTAATGGCTAGCGACACACACGCAATATTATTGACACAATAAATTTGTCAATACTAGTCAACATGCACAACAAAAAAAAAACCTAACCAAGAGCATGTCAGGACATGTCTAAGGAGGGTTCCGTAACTATAAACGCGTAATATGCTTTTTTTTAATTACTCCAAAAGTTACTGTCCGATTTGGTTCGCAATAATTTTCCTAAAGAGTTTTTAGCATGATCTATCACCACGGAAATTTGCAAGTTTCTATCTCCTATAGTTTAAAAATGCTAGGGGGGGGGGACCCACTTTCGAACTACTTTGGAGGCCGATTACTCGAAAATGGTCATTTTTATAAAAAAGTAACGTATGAAACCTTGCCTTTATTTTGAAAGACCTATTCTACGATACCCCACACGATGGGGTAGAGTGAAAAAATATTTTTCATCCCCACTTCACATGTATGGAGAGCCACCCCTAAAATATAAAATTATTATTTTTTTATAATCCCGAAACTGTGATCTATACACAATCTATAACTGTACCAAATTTCATCAATTTATATTCATAATTACAGGAGCTAGAGGCGCGGACAGACAGACAGACAGACAGACAGACAGACAGACAGACAGACAGACGGACAGAGCGAAACTATAAGGGTTCCTTAAGTATTACGGAACCCTAAAAACGGCAATATATACAAAGAATATTATTGTCAATATGAGCTTAATTGTCATTAATATGGTGTGTGTGCGGCTAGCCTACCTAACCTACCTTTAACGAAATAAAACTTTTTGATTTTGATTGAAAAAATCTACGAATTAAGCAAAGATAAGAATTAATAAACATACAACAAAATATATTATGTAGTTGTAGGAAATTTGATATTTTTTACAAAAAAATAAGCAAACGGACTACTTGTAATGATTTGTTTCTACAGCAATGAAATATTTATTCAGCTCTCAGCATACTCATTATTTACCGCATTAAATTTTTATGTGTTTATTTTCGGCCCTTTAATAACACAATTCGTAAGACTAACAAACACCAAATTATTCGAGATAAAACCATTACACAATCATTTGAACCTTGGCAACTGCAAGTATCTCAGTGTTTCGAAGCATAATCGTACCTAAGTAGATAATATAGGTTAGTAAACGCTTTGATAGAATTTATTGTTAAGTGTTTCTACTCACTAGGTCATCTGAATTTAAGAATTTAAATATTTTTTAATTTACATCGTCATTGTTAATTAATATTGTCATTTAACACAGAAAAATATTGTCAAAAATTGAAACCATGTATTCAATGACAAAATTCGCATTTACTTGCAATTGGACCAATAAGTTTTTTTTCAAGTTTTCTATCACCTACATAGACTTTGACTAATGAATCCCACCAAAAACATTTTCATGTAAAAAAATTATGCCAAGACGATACCATATGACTAGCACTGTCAAAAAGTTATGAAATCTCATGTAAAACCAAGCTTCTTACCCTACACGCCTTAACAAACTTCACAAACTTCACAAACTCTACACCTTAGTCATTTTATGTGGCCTGGCCATTTCGCTACATTCACTTGGCCGTAAGGAGAAAAATTTATAATCGACTGTTTTTCTATTATACTCTCTTATAATAACGAAATGGCCAAGCCACATAAAATGACTAAGGTGTAGAGTTTGTGAAGTTACGCTTGCAGAGTTAAGGCGTGTAGGGTAAGAAGCTTGGTTTTACATGAGATTTCATAACTTTTTGACAGTGCTAGTCATATGGTATCGTCTTGGCATAATTTTTTTTACATGAAAATGTTTTTGGTGGGATTTCACTTCTTTTTGTAAGTTGTTATAACAGAATTGTTATTTTCTTTTTCTTTTTTTTTTGGGTGTATTTCTTTCACAACAGAGACGCTTTTTTTCTGCCCACTCTCCCTTTGCCTTTTTTAGGGTTCCGTAGTACTTAAGGAACCCTTATAGTTTCGCTCTGTCCATCTGTCTGTCTGTCTGTCCGCGCCTCTAGCTCCTGTAATTATGAATATAAATTAATGAAATTTGGTGCAGTTATAGATTGTGTATAGATCACGGTTTTGGGATCATAAAAAAATAATAATTTTATATTTTAAGGGTGGCTCTCCATACATGTGAAGAGGGGATGAAAAATATTTTTTCACTCTACCCCATCGTGTGGGGTATCGTAAAATAGGTCTTTTAAAATAAAGAATAAAGGCAAGGTTTCGTACGATACTTTTTAATAAAATTGACCATTTTCGAGTAATCGGCCTCCAAAGTAGTTTGTAAGGTGGTCCCCCCCCCCCTAGCATTTTTAAACTATATAAGATAGAAACTTGCTAAAAACTCTTTAGGAAAATTATTGTGAACCAAATCGGTCAGTTACTTTTGGAGTAATTACAAAAAAAAGGATATAACGCGTTTATAGTTACGGAACCCTCCTTAGACATGTCCTGACATGCTCTTGGTTTGGTTTTTCTTTGTTGGCTTACTATTTACAATAAGTGGCAGATTAGGGCGATACTTGGCTCTTAGTCGATTATATTCGACTACAGCTGACTCTTGTGTTTTAATACAACTGAAGTCAATATTTAACTAGGTGAACGCCTTGCGAATTGGTCACTAGAGAATGCTACATAAGCCTGCTCACAAGAGTACGTATAGTACGTACATACGAGAGTACAAGACGTATTCTTGGGCAACAGTAGTCGCTTTTCATCAGGCGTATCACGTTTGCTCCCTTTTATCATATTAAACAATAATATCACGGTATTTCCGTAATATTACACTGGAACAATCTATCTATCTTCTAATATATATAATTTCCAAGTCTCAATGTTAGTACTCCTCCGAAACGGCTTTACCGATTTTTACCAAATTTAATATGCGTATTCAGTAGGTCTGAGAATCGGCTACTATCTATTTTCCATACCCCTAAGTGATAAGGGTTGTTCACCCTTAATTTTTTTTTTAATTTTTGGACGAAATCTTTTGTTTTTATTTTTTTATAATGTGGTAATTAAAAATACATACAATCCTAAATTTTTACTTTTTTATCACCATTTTTATTTTTTTTATAGCCATTTTAGTAATTTAATCATTTTTCATCCCGCTCGATAACTGATCAATTATAGTGTTTTTAACTTTTAATAAGGCAACAACGTTTGCCGGGTCAGCTAGTAATAATATAACTTTAATATATTGCAACGTAGGTACGTAATACAAATTACAATACAAATTTTCATTATCTGATAGTACTTCAAACAAGCAAATCTTGTAAATATGAATTGAGATTCTCGGAAACGGCTTTCAGTATTTCAGCTACTAGGCGACAGACTTTTGCGTTAATGGCAAATTGATCGCGGGTTCGAATCCCAGTCAGACGATTTTTTTTTTAATTCTATATTATTCTATGTAATAGGGTTTCGTAATACTCGAGGAAACCTTATAAATTTACTGTGTCCGTCCGTCCGTCTCCGTCTGTCTGTCTGTCCATTGTTTCAGCTTCTGTTATCCAACTAATATTACAAATGTGAATGTTTGTGAGAATGGATGGATGTTTGTAACTCTTTGACGAAAAACTACTGAACGGATTTCGATGAAATTTGATACGGTAGTAGTTTAGGCTCTGGATTAGAACATAGGCAATTTTTTATTCTGAAAAAGTGGGATACGCTATTTACGTGAGCGGAACCGCGGGCAACAGCTAGTTATGAATATAAATTGATGAAATTTGGAACAGTTATGTAATATGTAACTTAAATGTCACTTTTGGCATCATAAAATACTTATTTTATATTTCAGGGGCTTCATACATGTGAAGTGGGGATGAAAAATATTTTTTCATTGTTAGCCATTAATGTGAGGGGTATCGTTGAATACGTCTTTTAAAATAAAGGCAAGGTTTCATACATTACTTTTTTACAAAGTCAACAATTTGGAGTAACTGGCATCCAAAGTGGTTTACAAGTCAAGTGGTAACAAGTGCAATAAAATATATCGATAAAGATTAAAAAAATATTGTGTTTTTTGTTGTTAATAAAGGGATACATGGTTATTTTATTAAATTTTATTGTTATTATCGGATCCCTAATAACAACAACAATTTTCAGGCCTCTAGCTAAATTTGTGGTAATAATAGGTTGGGGAAAAAGTCTTTTCGCATTATAGTATGTATGAACTTGTCATAAAATATCTTGGGCTATACCAATTGTATCTGGCTGATTTTGGTATCATTAAAAAGTTTTAATTTTACAGAAGACAATTCCAAATTCAAATTAGGTAAATTTGAGATTTTCGTTTGTTTTTCTTATTGTTAAAATGAGTGATTCTTATGAAGAATTTCGATACATTTTAAAATGTTATTACAAAAAAGGTAAAAATGCAACACAAGCCGCGAAAAAAATTTGTGATGTTTATGGACCTAATGCAGTATCTGTGAGAGTAGCGCATATTTGGTTTAAGCGTTTTCAATCCGGAAATTTTGATATCAAAGATGCACGTCGCTCTGGTCGCCCTGTTACGGACAAAACTGTTGCCATTTTTGAAAAAGTGGAGCAAGATCGGCATATTAGTAGTTACGATGTAGCTGAAGAACTGGGGATTGACCACAAAACGGTTTTGGCGCATTTGAAAAAAGCTGGGTACACAAAAAAGCTCGATATTTGGGTGCCTCATGAGCTCACTGAAAGAAACCTAATGAACCGTGTACTCATTTGTGATTCTTTATTACGACGTAATGAAACCGAACCATTTTTGAAGAAGCTGATAACTGGTGATGAAAAGTGGATCACGTACGACAAGAACGTGCGAAAAAGATCGTGGTCAAAGGCCGGTCAGGCTTCACAGACTGTGGCGAAACCCAGGTTAACTCGCAACAAGGTGATGCTGTGTGTGTGGTGGGATTGGAAGGGCATTATTCATTATGAGCTGTTACCGCCAGGCAGGACCATCAATTCTGAACTGTACTGCGAACAACTGATGAGATTAAAGCAAGAAGTTGAGAGAAAGCGGCCGGAATTAATCAACAGAAGGGGTGTGGTTTTTCACCATGATAACGCTAAACCTCACACATCTTTAGCCACTCAGAAAAAATTACGGGAGTTTGGCTGGGAGGTGTTAATGCATCCGCCGTATAGTCCTGACCTTGCACCTTCAGATTTCCACCTGTTTCGGTCGCTGCAGAATTCCTTAGGCAGTGTCAGGTTGACATCACAAGAGGACTGCCAAAACCACTTGTCGCAGTTTTTTCATCAGAAGCCCCAAAAATTTTATAGCAATGAGATCATGTACCTACCAACAAGATGGCAAAAAGTTATCGAACAAAATGGCACCTATATACTTTAGTCACTTGTAAATAAACTTTATAAAAAAACCTTTTGAATTTTTATATAAAATGCGAAGAAACTTTTTCCCCAACCTAATATTATAGAAACTTCCATCCTGTAGTTTAAGGGGTTGAAGGATAAAAGTTTATATGAGACTTCTTACCTTAATAATTCTTAACTTAATTAAATAAATGTTGCATATATGTTAAATTTTCCGTTCAAATTCAGAATATTCGGGAAATAATTATTTCAATCAATATTAGTCAATTAGTTTACAAGCCTAGCGATGAACGACGACATAACTTATATAGTTCACAATAACGCGATAGATGGCGCTTTCACAGATAATTAAATTTAACTCCCTTGTTTAAGGGGTTGGAAGATGAAAGTTCCAATTTTGAGAATTTTTATGTTGGTTGTGTATTAATACAATCTTACGTAACAAATTTCAGCTTTCGAGAACATCCGGAAGTACGATATAATTTTGTTGATCATCAGTGAGTCAGTGACGGAATCAGGGGTTTTTAGATATCAATAAAATCTAAAGTATAAGACGTAGGTAATCGAAACTTTACATGTTTAATGAGACCGCTGATGGGAACAAATCCTGAAAGTTTCATTTATCTGGTACAATCCAAACTCAAGTTATGAGGGTTCAAAAAATCGACGAAACGCTTCGAGAAAAGGTGGTTTGGTAGTGCCCTTGCGCTTCGCTTGACGTCTTGGCATGGGGGCACTACCGTGCCCCCAGATTAGCATATACCTAATTGTTCCTGCGATTTTTTATGAGTTTTATAAGTTGCGATAAGTAGGTATATCTATTTCTACTAGAAGGCTCAAGTCTTTGATTATAGCCAAGTTAACGTTAAAAAGTCAAAGCTTTTAGCTGTGTACACTTACAAATTAACACTATAGTGCGGATCCCTAAAATAATTATCTATTGAAATCTCCGCTCGAGAAAATTCCAAGTGCACAAGTTCACTCGACCCCTCACTAATTTAAAAAGGGTAGAAGGTTGCTCATTCAATAAACTAATTCCTCTTTCTTCTAATTAACTTCTAATGGTTCGAAGTTATCAATAGTCTGCTATTTATTGTTAAAATTATAATATATTACAGACTCTGTTTCGATCTTTACATTTATTTTTCCATTTTATTATAATTTTAAAAATAAATAATATCCATACTTAACACTATACAGGATGTCCCAGAAGTCGACGTCGTCCCTTCGAAGGCTGATAGACCAGCTCATGACTCACCAGAATATCGTAATATGACCTTAGTAAAAAATCTTTAGTTTTCGAGATATTGTCACTTTTAATAATTTCTTAAAAATTACACCTCATGTCAGTTTTTAGACTGCCGCAACTACAATTTCCCGTATTGTGGGATACAATTTGTATTGCTGAATCCTGACCAGTTCTGCTATTGACCACGGTTATAAACAAAGCTAATAGAGTTTGAACTTTGTAGAAAAAAAGAAAACTTTTCCCTAATCGTGATTTCAAAAACTTTTTCTCCTAACTTTCACTATCCATACTGAACAAAAAATACACCACACTAACCTGGGTTGTTACTTTAGAAAGTTGCTCATTTTATGTAGTTTTCAAAATAGTAAAATAGTTGCTATTAAGCTACGTCAAAAATTTTTTTTACTATTTTAAGTGCACAGAGTACACATTTTGAATGTTTTTCTTTAGTTAGAATTTCGAACAAAAACACTCGTTACATTGAAATCACCCAGATGTTTACTTAAAAATTGTACGTTGAAGTGTAAGATGCTTACTAAACTTAGAAAGTAAACAGAATACAAGGATTTTTTTTTAAACTGTAAGGAGAAATGCAAAGAAGGAGAACACATTAATAATATCATATTTTAATGAGTTAGACTCATTACAGTGAGAGAATAGGTGACGCCACGCACGTCTTTTGTTTGTTCTATACATGAGTTTGTTTATTAGTTACTAGTACGTTACGATATTGATGTGCATCGTTTTGTTGTTTTCTTTCCTTTAACGGATTTTGCATTGTAATTTGGACTTTTTTGCCTAGTGACTCGGACTTAAGTGTGCTTGGAGACAGTAAAGAACTGACATGGCTCTCTTCTGGACTTTTATGTTTCTGTGATACGCGTCTTACGAGTACTACCAGTCATTATGGCGTATACTATACATCAGTATGCTAATATGCATTACATTTACGGGGAATACAGAGGCAACGGTGCTGCTGCAGCTAATCTGTATCGCGAAAGGTACTTAAGTCCAGATTACAATGCAAAATCCGTTAAAAGTAAGAAAACAATAAAACGATGCACATCAATAGCGTAACGTACTAGTAACTAATAAACAAACTCATGTATAGAACAAACAAAAGACGTGCGTGGCGGCACCTATTCTCTCACTCTAATGAGTCTAACTCATTAAATGATATTATTAATGTGTTCTCCTTCTTTGCATTTCCCCTTACAGTTTTAAAAAAAATCCTTGTATTCTGTTTAGTTTCTAAGTTTAGTAAGCATCTTACACTTCAACATATTTTTAAGTAAACATCTGGGTGATTTCAATGTAACGAGTGTTTTTGTTCGAAATTCTAACTAAAGAAAAACATTCAAAATGTGTTCTCTGTGCACTTAAAATAGCAAAAAAAATTTTTGACGTAGCTTAATAGCAACTATTTTACTATTTTGAAACTACATAAAATGAGCAACTTTTTAAAGTAACAACCCAGGTTAGTGTGGTGTATTTTTTGTTCAGTATGGATAGTGAAATTTAGGAAAAAAATTTTTTGAAATCACAATTAGGGAAAAGTTTTCTTTTTTTCTACAAAGTTCAAACTCTATTAGCTTTGTTTATAACCGTGGTCAATAGCAGAACGGTCAGGATTCCGCAATACAAATTTGTATCGCACAATACGGGAAATTGTAGTTGCGGCAGTCTAAAAACTGACATGAGGTGTAATTTTTAAGAAATTATTAAGAGTGCCAATATCTCGAAAACTAAAGATTTTTTACTAAGGTCATATTACGATATTCTGGTGAGTCATGAGCTGGTCTATCAGCCTTCGAAGGGACGACGTCGACTTCTGGGACATCCTGTATATCTTAAATATAAAAATGAATTGCTGTTCGTTAGTCTCACTAAAACTCGAGAACGGCTGGACTGATTTGGCTAATTTTGATCTTAAAATAATCGTAATTGTTCAAGGAAGGTTTAATCGGTAAGTTTCAGTTCATAGTTAAGGCAGAAAAACATTTGTCGGGACAGCTAGTTTTGTATAAAAATGTAAAGTTACAACAAAAACTTTAAAACGTACGGTCTACTGTAAGAGAATTTATATCGGATGGGTTTTTAAAACAGCAAAGTAACATTTTATGCTTATCAGTGCTCGACAGACATTTTTCTTTTGTCTGCACTGCGACGAATAAATAAAGTACTTTAGAAAAATCCAGGACAACTTATACATATGTATAAGTTGCATATGTATACAGTAGCAGATGCACATTGCACAGTACCTACTTATAATATGTGCATTATTAATCCAACATGGCTACCCGCACGAACATGTGCAATATTATTGACAGAATAAATTTGTCAATACTAGTCAACACATACAAAAAAAACGGCAATATGGCCCGCACACAAGGATTATTATTGTCAATATGAGCTTTATTGTCAATAATATAGTGTGTATGCAGCTAGCCTATAGGCAAATATTAGTTACAGACAGTATAATGTGACCACCTTATTAATGTCTCGGATATCTTCGATTTTCTATGGAAGTGGCAGACGAGGTATGAAAAACGACGAGTAAAGATATGTTTCTATTTAAAATATTATATAATATTATCATAGTACTTAATTTTATCTAAATTAAATTTTCTAATCAAACTTGTTTTACAATTTTGTTGCACTCAACATAACATAAGAATAATAAAGTAAAATGCTCTACGAAAATTTCTGATTGCCAAAACACCTTACGGGAGCTTGGAGCGAAAATAATATTATTATAGGTACTTGGCATTTTAGTCCAAAGGTAAGGCAATATATTGTCGCTAATTTATTTTATATTTATGGACAATAGGCTGTATATTTTGATAACAATCGGGACGACAAAGAGGTATTCTGTTTAAGTATTTTGTTCAGCTAAAAGGAGGTTCTATATTTCACAAGAGAGAAGGGCCAAGTTATATTTGCATAAAATATAAACAGTAGGTATAAAAATTTAATTCTGCAATGTTAAGACCAGATTATTTATACAAAAAATCTGTAATATAAAAAAGTTTTGCTTAATAGTAGTTAAGACGTAACCTTTAAATTTTAATAGAGAAATGAAAAATGGAAAGGTCTTGCGGGTGCTAAGTAAACTTTTAGAATTTATTATTCATTAGACTTTAGAGGAACCGAAAAAGCCTTCGGATTTTTACTCATCTTTAATGACGAATGGGAGGGGATAAGACTTTTAAAATATTCCTCAGTTTAAAAGTAATTTGGCGAGAGATCTTTTTGGGGAAAATAAAATTTCGTTGGTTAAAAATCGCTGATCTCCGCCGCGCCTAACGAAACGTATTAATAATTTCCTTTTTCCGTAAAGTTCATTCAATTTTGCGCCCATGTACAAGACACTTTTGTGATTTAAGTTAGAGTAATTAAAAATATTAATAAAGAGTGAAATAAGTTGTACAATGCGCTTACAAATAAAATAAAATGTTTATCTCGCTTTTCATAGGTGTATAAATTATAATAGATAAATAAGTTTATATTATAAAATCATTGAAATAATAATCGCAATAAAACAAACGGAGTACACTATTGTTAGATTATGTGGAAGCATAATTGATTGTTTCATGGTTCATATTTTCATGATTCATTTCATAATTTAATTGGCCGTGTTTAACGAGTTCTTCATTTATTTCAGCAAAGCCATTACGATTTTACCGATGTTTTACTGTTTTTTTTTAATTTATTTAACTTAATACGAATGGGAAATTCAATCATCTTTTTGGTAGTTATACTAAAGCGACTGAAGCGGTTTTTTTTATCGTAACAACCAGTTGTTTCCCGTGGTTCCACCCGCGTAAATATACTATCGAGTATCCCGCAGGAACACTGTACTTTCGGGATAAAAGTAGCCTATGTTTTAATTCAGAGCCTAAACTACTACCATACCAAATTTAATCAAAATCCGTTCAGTAGTTTTTTCGTGAAAGTGTAACAAACATCCATCCATACATCCTCATAAACTTTATTAGTATGATTTAGAATAAATACATTTTTTTAAGCCGAAAGATTTCCGTCACACAGCGATAATCGACTCATCTAAACGGTGCGGCAAAATTACATATTAATCCTAGTGCAGAGGCACCGCGGGAGCTGCGGTGTGTGTGTGTAAGCGTCCTTACAAATAAGACACTAAAATGGTGCTTGAAGCCAAATTAGAGTGACTTCATAAGTTTTAATATAGTGTAATCATATTTTATACTATCACTAGAAACTAAAGAATGATTGTTAAAGCAGAAGCAGTAGATAAGGCTCTTTTCAGAAGTTTCACATTATAGGCAAATGCTCTAGATGAGGGAGCTCGTTTACATTATAAGAACATTTGTACGACCTATCATAATGTTAAGTAATTACAAATTAATCCTACTAATATCCTACTAATAATATAAATGTGAAAGTTTGTGAGGATGTATGGATGGAGGGATGGTTTTTTGATCCTCTTTCACGCGAAAACTTCTGAACGGATTTAGATGAAATTTGGTATGGTAGTGGTTCAGGCTCTGGATACATAGGTTACTTTTTGTCCCGAAAAGCTACAGTGTTCCCAAGGGAAATTATATTTAAACGGGCGGAGCCGTGGGGAACAGCTAGTTTATCATAATATATCCTTCAATTGTTCAGTCGAAATAAACTCATTGAAAACCAATTACGAGTATTTAGCAAGCTTATATTTGTAACATAATCGGAACTACTCGTATTAACCGGAATAACGGTATAGCTTAATTTATTGTTCAATATTTGGCGTATTCAATTATTCATAGTAAATTATTAGTTTATAGTTTTATACTATTCATGAATAGGTTATATTTTATTCGTACATGTTACATGTATTTTAATTATTTAAAGTGAACACACATTTACCACGGCCAAGTACTAGAGAAAAACACTGGCCAAGTGCGAGTCGAACTCGCGCACGAAGGGTTTCATACAAAACGAAAAAAAAACAGCTGTTGTATGGAAGATCCACTTAAGTATTTAAATTATTATTAAATTTACATCATCTGTGAAAATTTCAACTGTCTAGCTGTCACGGTTTATAAGATACAGCCTTGTGACAGACAGACAGATAGACAGATGGACGGATAGGGGATCTTAGTAATAAGGTCCCGTTTTTACCCCTTTGGGTAGGCTTAAAAGGAGTTTCTAATCCAGCGCGGGTCCCGTAACTCCTAATGATATATTATATGTAGTTCTGCAAAAACCCAAATCACTGTAGATTTTAAGATTATTAATTCCGCAATGAAAGCAGATTAGGGTTAATAACGGGATATAGTTGGAAATATAAATTTGGGTTTCCTTGGCACATAAATTGTCCCAATGTTCCTTTATCTGTGGATGAAGGGTTGAGTTACTTATATCTATTAGTATATTTGGAATATTTTTCTCATATATGTACTAGCTTTTGCTCGCGGCTTCACCTGCGTAAATTCGTAAGTATTCCACGGGAGCACTGTACTTTTTTGGAATAAAATGTAGCCTATCCAGATCTACCTACTTACCATAGCGAATTTCATCAAAATCCGTTCAGTAATTTTTCTTAGTCCTCCTATAATCTTCTGATTAATTTTGTTGCGGGTCCTAAGACAGATTTAGCATGTCCCTCGGCCACCCCTAAGATCATATCAAAGGGTTTTTGTGGTTACCACTGTCGATCCTGGCTACACAAGAGTTGCAGTGGTTAAGTGTGGTGGGCCAATTGCCCGTTAAAAAGTAGTTTTTGCGTGAAAGTTCACAAACCTCACAAACTTTTCAAATATTTTATAATAGTTATTACATGTAGAATATGTCTCTCTAAAACTCGAGAACAGTTGGAACAATTTGGCTATTTTAGTATTAAAACAATTGTAGAAGTTCAGCAATAAATGCTTTAAAGTTAAGAAATATTGGAAAAATGCGAGGAAAATACTTAAAACGACGATTGAATATTCCTATTTAATTGTCCACTGTGTTGAATTCGTCACTTGACTGTCAAATATTTATAGGTGCACTCATTAGTTTCCTGGTTGGTTGGTTTGGTTATTTACTTAAGGGCTTAGAGCATCCAGGGCCATACGCAAGGCGCATCCAGCTAATCCAGCACCGGAACTAATGTACCGACATTAGTGCCAATAGTGTCAATCATTTTAAAAATTTTGCCTACAAATCCGCGGCCTTGGGCCAGGCTGGTGACCAGGCTGTACTGACCGCAGTATAGCCCTTTATTACAGCTTAAGGTAGAACTGTATAGGCTACATATTTAAAGTAGAACGTGTGTAGTGACAGCTAGTCTATAAATATTTTTATGTGTGCAATGTTAATACAGTGTGTTAGATTTCTAATAATACTATATTCTTCTTTATTTTTCATTCCATATGAAAATAAAGGTGTTGAATATCAGGCAAAGCTTGCAATGGATTAAAGGCTTTATGAAAAGGTTTTGTACATTTTTCCACTATCCCGATACTTTACAACATAGTGTTTTAATATTTAAAATTGTATCATTTGTATCGTCGGGTGCACTGTTACATTTTTAAGTCTCCTTCGAAGCTGTAACATGTGTTCAATCAATGATTCACACATTGTTCCAGTTGTTATGGATTTTATGTGAGAAAGTATTTGCATAAAAGAGATGTTCTAGAAATTTATGAGGCGTGGGCCAGCACTCTGTACACTATATGTAAATATAGCTACATAATATAGTAACTGTTACCTTTTCTTTATTTTATTTAATTTTATTTCGTTTCAATGTATATTTAAAATAACTTCGTCAAGGAGAGCAACACAACGTAAAATTAAATATGGCGGATCAGATCAGAATTATCCAAAGAATTTCACTTTGATAATGACATGACTTTTGACAAAGAAAGACGTATGACATTCAAGAAGACGTCTCTTCCTAAAACTGTCAACTACGTCAAAAGTCAAGTCAAAACATTAATATGTTTAGGGCGGCCATGGCATAATTACACTATTTTAGGGCGGCCATGGCATAATTGCCATGGCCGCCCTAAAATAGTGTTCTCGCAATAAAAAAACTCTTCAAATAATCATTTTTATACGCATATACCTTTCTTCAAATTATTATTATTGTTATTATTTTGTATTTTTATGAAATTCCTATATTTTTTCCTATTTACCTGTGTAGTGTACATAGAGCTGGTCCAAAATCAGACATCTATTTTCAGGTTTCTGTCGAATTCCGCTAGAATAACGTAAGTACATTATCGCACGGGTCGTCCACTTTGTGAATTGTGTGAAGTTCCACCGTTTCAATCGCGTTCTTATCACACTTTTTATCCGACTACGGCGAAAAGAAAAGGTTAATTATTTTGGTAGTGTATGTAATGTGTATATTGTATGTATGTATGCTTGTTCCACCGTAGTGCCTAAACTACTGATCCGATTTTATTGAATGAGGTGTTAATAGATTCGTAATAATGGAATGGGTAACATAGGCTATATAATTTATGTAGGCGGGTTTTTAACTTTTGATTATATTTATTGTAATTGCACCTATCATACTCGTAATCTATGCCGTCTGTCCGAATGATTCAACGTGAACAGTGTTTGCAACGCGAGACCGAAAAGCTTTATTAACGAGACATTGTTTTTTTTTTCACATAAATTTCATTTTTCGAGGCTTTCCGGCAAAGGTCTATACGGGCCTTTACTTTTAAAACTTTTTAATCTACTTTATCTGCGGCTTCATAATTATAATACAAGTGCGTATTATTACAGTGTATGAAAATGAAAGATATATTGAAATTGCGTCTACAATAAACAAAAATAGATGCGAATAATCGAGAAACTAGGACATTTCGTTCTCACTACGCACATTGCGTATAACGATTAGATAAATAATACGCAAACAAAATAGAACGTGCGTTAAGCTGACGGCCACAAATCCGCTAAAAATGCGGTAACCTACGAGTGATAAAATGAGATGAATTGCTGAAATAAATAGAAATAGGATCCCAATGTACGTAGGGGCTGTTTTATAGCGGCAACCACAGACATATTTAAGTGGATCTCTACATAATAATAATAACTCCCCACCGATTGCGGTGACGGTGGCCGGTTTCATTGAAACCAGGCCAGTTACGCAAGAGTAATTTTATAGTGCCCAAGTGTGTGTGAAGTACACAAAGGCACTCTTTTTTTTAACTCTCGTAATCAAGTGGGACGGAATAACCGACACGACTGACGAGAGATGAGGCGCAGGTCCGACTTTTGTCCATCCGACGCATGGATCATCTTTCTTGTCAGACAATCAGGTGATCTGCCTGCATTGTCCTAACCAAACTTAGAAACAATATTTTTGTTGTTCCAATATGGGAATCGAACTCACGACCTCCGAGTCGAGAGCCAATGCTCTAACCACTAGACCACGGAGGCTGTTGGGACTGTTGGGATATTGAGGATCTCTACATACTCTATCTGCGGCCCATGTGGCCCGCCGGACCTTTGTTATTGGCCCATCTGAAGTTAAATGTGTACCATTTAAAATTTCACCAATTGACATTGTGGCCCTTTTTTAAATATTGACAAAGTTTTTGAAAAGTGTTTAATGCTATTTTTGAAAATTCAAAAATAGCATTATATATATATAATTTAAACATCTTTGAAAAAAAATCATCAATAAAGTAAATTCATCGTGAACTTCGAATTGCGTTTCAATAAAAACCTAAATAGTTTTTCCTTGCGGCCTTCGACACCATCAATAAAACATGTTTGTGGCCCTTACAAAAAGATTGAGTATCGCTGACTTAAAAGTTTAGTGCCAATAAAGATACATGTACTTGGCAAAAATGCAATCCATACATTTTATACTACGAACTATGTTATACCTAGCACACTTTGCCGGACGCAGCGGGCCGCAACGCGGCAACGGACGTTATTACGATGCTGCGACCCGACAAAATGTGCGATAGTTTACAATTACCCAGAATTCTCAAAATCAGTCATTTCGCTGCGGCCCCCCAGCACCTTCTAATGTGCTGAATACGCATATTGTGCTGCGTTGCCAGCCGATGCGGCCAACTTCAGCCCGATGAGATGTGTACGTACTTTTATCCGCACTTAACTCTTTACTCTTTGTCGACGACAAGTAGAAGAAGAAGTCGACATCAAGTGCCAAATATAACATTTCCCCTCTTCACCAAAGAGGATATAACCATTACGTCTTACTCTTCACTTTAAAGACTTGTACTAAGCATGCAATCAACAAAGAAAGATACGTTAAATAACTCAACCAATAAAAAATATATCTTATATATTGGAATAAAGGATTGGGAAAATTAATGGTGCACTTTTCTTTTTTGTAAATAACGAAAAAGAAAAGTGTCCCGCGAGTCGCGACACCGTCTGTAAGTGTTTAAAACAATGGGAAAATTACGTTTTGCAAATCTTTCGCCTTTGTCGACTAAAGAACAGCCAGAATCTGCTTGCGGGCTGCGGCATGTATCTAAACATATCTGTGGGTATCTGATGCACGTGGGGTCGGTTTATAGTCGCAATGTTGAAATAAAATTGCGATTATATCTGTTGGACAGATTGGAAGTTTGCCCACGGGACTGTATCTAGTCCGTGCGTGATACAGAGTAAGTAGAAACAGTTAGCGTATAATGTACCTATTATAATATACTTAGATTATGGTAAGTATTTTGTTTTAATTATTTATGATTGTATAAATTACTGAAAGTCTATTTTTTTAAACTTTATGTACTTATTTAATTGATTGGAGTAACAGAGTTTAAGATCAGCATCTTATCCTTTTATTTAGAACTTACATTTGTATTCGCAGCCCTTTCATATGATAGGTGCCCAATGCCCATATTACAATAGGCAAGCACTAAAATCCTATAAGACTATGATGTCACTCTAAATTTTAGAGTAACGGTGGTATTTTTTTCGGCTTATTCTTAAATCTCAGTAAGCCCATTATAAAAGCCCAAGCCCATAACTAATCTGCCTTCTAGAATGTACCGTCATGTTGGACTAAGAATGATGTCAAAGTTTAAAATCAAACTGAACGTGTACATACAAAATTTTAGCTCAATCGGTTGAAGATATCTTCTTCAAATTGAGCTGCAAGATTCCACCTAAACAAACATTGCCAGTTACATAAAAGCTTTAAAAATATATTTATCCTACAAAATACCATCGTATTTTTAACCTTTGGCTTACTTTGATACGTGTAGTGTGTATATGAATTTACTATATTGTACCATTGTACAATTGCAACTAAGCGGGTACATTTAGGTACTCGCTTAGTTGCATTATCATTTTTTGTAAATGACTTTTTTGGACAATAAAATATAAATATTTGTATTTTGTAACTGTACCTTACATAAAATAGCCACTAGATATTACCCGTAATGCCAGTTGGAATGATATTAGAAATGCATTCGGAATCGATGTGCATTAAATTGCCTGTCTTGATTCTGACGACCTCACTACGCATGATTGCATTTCCACTATCCCAGATATTCGGACAGTGGGAGAACCGCTCTAACGTTCATTTAAAAATATATGCAGTGCATTGCGCACAAATATGGGCATATTTTTGAAACAACATAGAGTTTGTTTCCAAATTTGAATGAGACAACTCATTCACCTGAAAATTATTTGTTTTCGAGCATTGCAAATAAGTTTTATATTTTGTAAGTAAAGTTACTACAACCCCTATGTTAGTAGAACCAGCCAGAAATTTCTCCAAACCAGTTACCATATTATTATTATTTATATTCACATATTCAGCTAATACATAAAGATCTTTATTTAGCTTAAACACAAATCTATCGTTTACTTAACAAGCTTAGTCATTACTTTCCTCCAACTCGATAAACATTCACACCTCGCGGGCAACTTCGTTATTGAGGCGTCTACTGAGATAATTGATGGAATTCGACGTCCGAAGGAGGGTGGGCGGTAGGTGTAGGAGGAGTTTATCGCTAAGAACTAAAGAGAAAAGCGAGAATTTATTGGTCAGTATTGTGTGCTGCAGTACTTGTAGGCAATGCTATGTGTAAGTTGGTACTGGTTATTTCTAAAGTAAATTGGAAGAGTCATTTCCTATAATATCTATAATAGTATGAACAAAATAAAAAGTGCGTGGTAATCACGTATGTGATTACCATCACGTGACATCTGTATAGATGTCACGTGATGACCCAGCGATCAATATTCCACATAATTTTAAAATTTGACGCTTTAATTTGACAACAAACAAATGATCCATCGGGGATCCATCATGGATCCATCATTTGCAGCCAATCCTGTTAACGGGTGATGATTTTATATGGACCCTGGCCGATATGTAATATCGTACATTATCGCCGATGAAAACATAATATTCTAAAATAGTTTTTCGCAAAATCTATAACTGCACGTGCGAAGTTGGGGCGCCCCAACTTCGCACGGGCAATTAGATTTTGCGACAGCGACAGTTAAATGTCGTTAAACGTTACAACGTTGTTAAATGTATATATGTTACGGTGAATGTTTAATATCGGCGGAAGTCAGTCCGATATTATGACTCAACATCGGTCCGACATCGCATGACGTAACACATTATAACTAATGCAGTAGGCAATCGCGATAAAGAGACCGAAGGCCGATTTCACATGGAACGTTTCCAACGCGCCTACTGTTGATATGTTTTTTTTTCAATTCTATAACTTAATCTTTATATTTCTAATAGAGTTGACTTATTTAATTGCCCACCTCTTATTTTCATGAAAAACCCGTCCTCCATTATCATATAAATCGCCCGTTCAATAAATTAAAATGTAAGTTTTGTGTAGTAACTCTACATGTGAACGGATACCTTATTTATTGCATCATAACGAGTAATGTAAATTATAGCCTCATTATCTTGTCATGTTAAATAAAAAACTACGAGAGTTAATTAGGTATATAATACCTAGACTATTAATTGCTATTTACACGTAGAATTTATTAGCTTGTGTATGTGTGTGTATGTGTGTGTCCGGGCAGAAACTTTTAAGAAAGAAGGGATGTAGGAACTAGAATTGTACGTGTTATTATGAAGACGCGATACGACGTGCTCACCCGATGGCCGATAGGTTCGAGATATATAATAATATTGTATAGCCAGAATGTAGCCGTGATTATCGATCGGGTAAACTTTCTTTATTCTAATAGTACACTATGACGACTCGCTCGGGTACGGTGCTCTCGTCGTCTCGTCAGTCAACGTTATACTTACTCTAGGTATGCGTTTCAGCGCCTATGTTAATTTAAATATTTAGCTTGTTTAAAGAAGTATTGCTACCTTTAATTTGTAGGCGTTTTTTTTATAATATGTAACAATTGTGGTCCGCCATAAAGTACCAGTAAATCCAGTTGCCTTACACAACAGTATGTAGTGTATGTACCTACTATAATTCGGATGCACATACCGCGGTTCGGTACACGCGGACGCGGCGGCGGACCTCCCGAGACGGCGGCGACAAGTTTAGGTGTTGTGTAAGTACTATGCGATCTAGTAGGTATTGGGTAGATAATATTACTATCATCTCCACCTGTCCCGTATCGTACGGTTCACTATGAACCATAAAAACATATATATATTGCGTTTATTTTTCATTAAAATCTTCAATCTTGAATAGTCTGTCAAAGTGAAAACATAGTATTATTTACAATAATAATAATAATAATAATAATAATTATGATGGTAAAAGAAGCGACGCAAATTGCTCATCCCCAGCTGAGCGATCCTGACGCTCGAATGCGCACCTTCGCTGATTGGCCCATCAGTATGGCGCAGAAGCCGATGGAGTTCGTCGAGGCGGGACTGTTTTACGTCGGTCGTGGTGACAGGACAATGTGTTTTTGTTGCGGTGGTGGTCTGAAGGATTGGAGAGCCGAGAACGATCCGTGGGAGCAGCACGCGTTTTGGTTCCCTCGGTGTCCTTACGTACTATCGTTGAAGGGGGTGACGTTCATCGAAATGGTTAGAAGAAAATCGTATATCACCATTCCTTACTTGAGTGGAAAATATTGAGGTCGTCGAAAAAAAATTATGCATGTTTATTATTATTATTATTATTTTTTTTTATTTTCTTTTCTCCTTTATGGGTTATTAGCCGAAGTTGCGGGCTTGTGACCAAGCAACTTCAGGTACGCTATGTAATTAATTAGTCGATAGAAATTTTCTGACAATTCGGCATGTGTTGAGGATGACTGCTTTTTGTAGTGTGTTATTATTATTATTAGTATTGTAGATAGGTAAGTTTAGTATATTGTAATAATGTATTTTAGATTAGGTACATACATACTCACGTCTTGTATTATTCCATAAAATATTTATACCTAGAATTGTAATTTGTATACTTATAATATTGTGTATTGATGTTTTTTTATAATAGAGTTGTTTATGATTTAGAGTGTTCTTTTAATATTTTATGGCCGCTTTTCTCCCCCCCCCCCCCTCCCCTAACTTTGATCGCACACATTCTAAATAAGAGATGACGCCGAATCGTACAACTGAGGCTGAGCGAAAAAAATTGCAGCCCAAGGGCTATGAAGGTGTCAATGATAATGATGATGATGATAATTCAAACGTTCATGCGAACGTTCCCCCGTCACAGTCGATGGGCGGTGGTGGTGACTTGACGTGTCCGAGTCGAACCAATTTCAGTTTTGCCAATTACACCACCGTCGATGAATTGTGCGACCGGTCGGACATGATCGGAAGCACACCCGCGTGTTTCTTCTCGAGTCACGAGTATTGCGCGGGAAACGTGTACAACGGTCTGTGTACGGTGCATTCGAAAATGTTGTACCGCAAGTTCGAGACGTGTCACGATCAAGTCTCCAAGTACAAGCAGATTTGGCCCGTGGCCACCAAGGGTTTTCGAGATCCGAAATTTGTCTTTCCTCTACTCTCGATGTTGGGCCCGACGGATCCCAAGGACATTTTCATCAATCACGAGTCCCTCGAGGTGGAGGAACACGCCAAGATTTATCTGTCCAAAGGCAGCCAGCCCGACTTGGACTCGGCCGTGCAACGCAAGTTTGTCAACAAGATGATGTTTTTCCACTCGGGCCATAATAGTTGGCTCAATCGTCACATTTCCGAACTGTCGGATCGCATCGTGACCGTACATTTCAGCGCCAATTATGTGCCCACCACACGGTTCGCCAAGAAACTGTACGACCGGGCGCATTCGGGGCAGGCGGCGCAGGGTGAGGACAGTCTAAGGGCGGTCATGGTGCGTCTACCCGAGTTTGGTAACCTGTTGGATATTTTGAATTTGGCGTCCTTCATACCCAGTCAACATTATAATCGTGATCAAAGGGTGACCACGTTCGTGCCGAACGTGTGCATAATCGACGGTTACATTAGCTACGGTCTGGGCAACGGCGTACGCGCACCCGCGTCCGAAGCCAAAGAGTACTACTGCGGCCACGAGATTGTCGACTCGGTGCTGAACGACATCAAACGAAACGTACATCGTATCGTTTCACCGTTGATCCTCGACGCGGTGGCGCCACAGAGCACTAATCTATTGCACATTCAACAACCGGTGGGACGCAACAATGTCGTCCAAGTGCCCAGTAATATTGGCAGCGATCTCACCGATTGGACCATGTCTGACGTGTGGCAACAACCACCACAGCGTTAATACACACACACACCATATGTAGGCACTACTATTAATAAATATTATAAAAATTTAAAGTTGCAAGTCATCATTGCACAAAGACGGAGAGAGAGATATGAAAAAAAAAACAACAACAACAATAAGAAACTGTGTTTTTTTTTTTAAGTAACGATAAGCAGAGCCATCAGCTGCTATCGGCCGGAATGGATACGACGAAAACGTCGGCGGCAGTAAACGTGAAAGAACGCTTCGAACGATTCACGGCCACCTTTACATCGGACCCTGACAACAATCACCGACAACGACAGCAGCAGCTGATCTCACAACTATTGGATATTTGCCGAATTTTGACGTTTGACGCTCTGAAAGAGTTGCGCGACGATGTAGAGTTTTTAGGTTACTTTGACACTTTTTACAATGCTTTGAGCAACTACGTGTCGCACAAGATGGCATCGACAGACAACAGCAACTGTAGCTCAAAGCCAGATGCACCTATTAAACTATCGAATCAAGTGACACGAGCCGTTTTGTTGTGTTGTTCATTCAAACAGTACAAGGAGACTGTCATGATGACGTTGTCGTCGTCGCAAAACCGATCGATAGACTCTACGGCGGCCGCGTCTATAGTACACCCGTCGTCATCCTCATTACCATTTTTAACTACCATGGCGTGGAACCAATGGTTGCTCGGCAGTACCAATCTGCCCGATAAACTGTGTTACTATGAACTGCCTTTAGATTTTAAAATAAGTACACGAATATAAACATATTAATATTAAAAAAAACGTTGTTATACATTTTTTTTCATAGTGAGATGAGTCATCATCATTATATACGTCATCATTTCAAGGTCACGCAATATATAAATAGATTTTTTACATTACGCAGATTCGTGTTGTGTGTTCCCGCTCACAGATTTCTGCATAGCTTGTTACCCTCCTCCTGCACTACCACCCCCTACCCCCCCCCCCCCTCCTATTACAATATTTTATATTAATTTTCCGGCAGGCGTCAGGGTGAGTTTAAATCTTATACTTTAAATCTGGACAACTGCCGTATGAGATATAGTACGCGCGCGAAGCTATCGCTCAATTTATAGAAAACTTCAAGGTCATCCCCACTCTCCATACATTTTTATAATTTTGGAGTGGGGGTATCACAAATTACTCAGTCGCTCGTCACCTGCGACGAGCGGCAGACGTCTCAGTAAAAGGAGAAAAAAAGAATACTCAATATGATCATGGTCATAATATACAGCACCTCAAGTATGTCATATAGTTGTACACACACACACACACACACACACACACACACACACCTAGTCGAGGTGTGAACTGTGTGTGAACAAGGTCACAGTAGCCGATGTAGACGGATAGATTTTTTTAGAATAAAAAAAAAACAATTGCTGGGACAAAAAAAATATACGTTAACATTTTATTGGTAATTAATTAGTATACATACATTCAGCTGTAATATTATTGTAATAATCATCGACTATAGGATTTGAACAAGGGTACACGGGGTTTAGAGTAGGACAAACAGTTGACGGATACAATGGGTCGTGATACAATAATATTATTACTGCTATTGTTATTGTTGTTACCCTTGGCCACTTCACGGCACCACATGTCGCGGAACGTCTGTGCAGAGACAATCATCCTTCGACGTTCGACTACAGCTCGACCATTATTACCCTCCTCCTCCTCGTCCACACGGTGATCACTTACAGCTGCTGGTGCTGCTGCTACGTCCAAAATCTCAACTTCGTTATGATAAAAGGCCGGTTTTAGGAAAAAGAGCAAATCATCAACGTCCTCGGTTATGATTGAATGACTACCGTTACGCTCAGCGGTGGCGGCGGAGATTGCGTTAGAGGTGGGTCTAGCGTCGTACGTCAGAGTCAAACGCATCAAAGCGACCACGGCATCGATCGAGTATGTGTCGTGCGCACCATTCTCTGCAACTAGGATATAAGACGTACGTTTACTAATGTCATCCGACTGTCGCGCCCGATACGACATCTTCGGCTCGGCGGCGGCGGAGGCGGCAATGACGGGAGTACGAAAACGAGGAGTAGGACGCCAGCCGCCGCTGCAATCGTCGTTGTCACAAGATGACGCCATAGTTAACGCTCCTATCGAACGCCTCGGTGAGTTGTTAATGTCGAGCGGTGCAATCGGCGGACAATTTGGAGTGTGGTCGCGCGAAGTGTCCTTCGTGGATCTCTTGAGACCCGTAGTGGATTCGGCCGCGAGCGTCGACATGTACGCCGAAATGTTGATGGACGGATCGGCGTCCAGAATGAATCCAGTGGCGCTCATAAACAAATACGGGTCGCGTGTCAAATCGATGCGAGAGCTCAACGCGTTCCTTCTGTGGTTGCAATTGTTGCGCTCCGAATGCAAGGTGACGTTTCGTCTCGATCGACACAGGCTCGCGTTCGACAGTCGAATGTGTACTGATTTTGTGAATCCTCTGTTGGACGCGTTCGTTTCGTACTTCAATCGACCCACACCCCCACCACGCGTCACCGTGTCGCCGTACCGTAACGACGACGACGACGACGCCGGCGTTGATTGTGGCGACGATGACCGCCGCCCGCCCGCCGCCGTTTACGCGGCACGCGTAGATAAATTGTTGTTCGATTATGTGTTTCGTAAGATTGCAGCCAATCAATGTAGACGATTAAACTTTAAACTATCTCCGACGACCACGACAACAACAACAACAACAACAATGCCGACGACTTCGACCACTCTCGGTGCAGATGATACGCTACCATCGACTACACCGCCAAAGGCTATCATAAAGTATCTCGACGACACGGCCACCGCTTGTTTGGTGCACATGGAGTTGGCGCAAGTTTATCCCAAAGGTTACTTTGGGCGAATCGTCGCCGCTCCAAATTAACGAGTTAACAAATACTCAAACAAAGTGTAAATGTAAACCGTCACTGGTGTCATAGCTACGCGATAGGATGCGTGTAATTTTTTTCCATCGATCTCCGCGAAATTTATCGACTCGCGTGCGCACAAATTCCAACCGTACATTGGACACTTCAAATTCTAGTATAGTGTACGGCGACTCCGCGGTAGTAGTGGTGGTGGTGGTGTCCATCGACAACGTTTTTCCGTAGCGTGCGGCCACTTTCGCCAGTTTGGATAGTCGGTGACGTTCCACCTCGATCGTGTGGTTCAATTTCACTTTGCCGATGCGCTCGTCCCTCGTGAATACCAACAATCCATCCAAATCGCCGTGCGCCGACATTGAAGGTGCAGCAGCAGCACCAGTAGTTGCGGACCTAGACAAATACACTAATAATTGTGCATCATCAGACTTGTTTTTGTCGTCATCCTTCTCCTTTTTCTTTTTCTTCTCTACCTCGTACTCCTCATCGTCCTCCACTTCGTCTTGTTTCTCCTTGCGCAATGGCGGCGGTACAGTGTAAAAAGTTTGAAATGGAGGGTTTGGCATAGGCAGTGACGCGACATCGATGTATCGTCGCGGCAACTCGCAGATGGGCCGTCCGGACCACGCCGATAGTAATCTGATGGCTTGACGCTGTGAGCATTTGTGAAATTCCATTCTGGCGTATGTGCTCGTAGCGGCTGATTGATCCCCGCCGCCGCTGCCGCCGCCTCGATAATTACCATGGAACCACGTGGAGGCGCCGAGCGCTAGTGACCGATGTGCCGTGAAAACACCGAGTACGTCAACTATGAACACCCGCGGCCTGTCAAGCGGTGGCAACAACTCCACCACTACTAAATATGTGCCGTATACGTAATCGGGTGGCATAATATTGGGCATATCTAACGTGCCTAGAGTGTACAATATTACCAATTGATTACCATTCAATATACCCTTGGCACGAATGCCGTTCAATTTTAGAGTCAAATGTTCAGCGTCAGCGATATATGCGCAAGCGCCTACGACGCGACGACAACCGCTGTGCTGCTGCTGCTGCTGCTGCTGCTGTTGTTGTCGCTGCTGCTGCTGCTTCATCATCATCACCTCGACGAAGGTGCGTGATCCGTGTAGAGAAATCATTTGTAAGAGCATGGCATAGGAGATTTTTTTGCCTTTGATTGTCCAGTGACGTAATCGTGAAATCCAAGACGGGCCGAATACGGCTACGGTGGCGGAGACGAATGAGGTGAAGGTGGCGGCCGCATCTTCGCACTCTACTTGAACGCTGTACTTTTCGGCGCAGCCGTGGTGCGTGTGATGGTTGAACGCCAAGCGAATACGGAGACCGGTGTGTGTGTCGCGAACGTAGCACAAACGCTGTACAATCTTGTAGGGGGGACAACGTGCCGTCGTACGTGGATGGTAAGCGTCGTCGACGCGCCACACTATTTCGTCGAGTAGCGTCGTATCTTGTACGTCGTACTCGGTAGAACGCGTGAAACGCACCGGCCACAGATCGTTTACGGTGTCGAGCGCCATCAGCGTGTGTTCGGTCACGGTGGTCACTTTCACTTGAACACGAATCGCACACCGTGCAGGCTCGACCAGTCGTCGGACACACCACGTTTCGCAGTCGTGTGGAATACCATAACGGTTGGCGATAATCTCGTCCGATGATGCCGCCACGTCGGCTATGCGCGTGTCACCCTTTGGCGACACTGTCTTTTCGCGCACGATCCACACAACATTAGCATCATTATAATTATTATTATTATTATTATTATTGAAATATGGAGCAGCGTCGAAAAGAGTCTGCATTGCGGAGAGCGGAAGATCATCGAAATGTATCGAATATTCCCTCTCGGTGGTACAAATCACCATCTTTAATTATGTGTGTGTGTGAGAGAGAGAGACAGAGTGACAAACGCCAGCATATACAAATAAAACACACGTTCGCTCGCGTCGAACGATTAACTCGAACTGAAAAGAATCAAAAAATAAATAAATAAATATATTACATATTATTATAGGCATAGGCGTATCAAATTAGACTACTATTACCTACTACTACGTTTTTCGGTGTGCACTGACTGGTGGTGGGGGGGGGGAGCGGTCAAGGAGGAGATGCGTACTGACGACGACGACGACGATGATGATGATGATGACGTACAACCGTGACCACCAATACGACGATACTCAACGATAGTGCCGCCAGTGAGGAAGTAATACGAATTCCTAGTGCGGGTAAAGCTGACGACGATGACGACGATAGACGCGGTCGATGTAGTGCAGGTGACGTCCCAGTGTTTAATAAGATTTCCATAAAATACTTTGTATACACCATCCCCTCAAAGTCGAGTAACGAAAGACGCGACCACTCTGTGGCTGAAATGGAATATGGTGTTTCGGTGTTGGTGGCGAAGAAAGCACGCGCCCGATCCTCCGACACCGGTGCCGTGGCGGACGATAGACTGTAGAATTGGGGGCCGCCATGATTGTCGCTCGTGTTCTCCAACAGTGCGCACAACATGTACAGATCTAATTCTACGTTGCGCGCACCGAAAATGCTAATGTTTTGAGCCAGGTTGGCCTCGGCCAACGCGTCGAGATTCGCCTGCGTGGTCTGACCGTTGACAGAGTACGGATCGTATACGTTTAGACCAATGTCGATAATGTCGAGTACACATATAACGTTGGTGACAAAACTCAGTGTCGAGGAGACGGCTGTCAACACGCTCCTCGCCACCGACACCAGAGTCATGTCGACGATGCGCGACAACATTAGCGATCGCCGCAACACGTCTAATAGTGCAGGGGGGAGACGCGAAGACGCAGTGGCAATGGCGATGGCTCGTTCCGCCGGCCCAACGACCTCGTCGAGAAGTATCCTCTTGAGTTGATTGACGCTACCCGGCGCGGCCTCCATGACAACGTTGGCCACAAAGTCGACAATTTCGTGCAAATCACCTTTGTGCATGAACTTTCGATTACATTTATCGACGGCGCTGGCACGCTGTGACGTCTGCGTCACGACAGACGACAAACGCATACCGTACGAGTCGATCCAAAAGGGATCCGGCGGCGGCGGCAGTTCATCGCCGTTGTCATCGCCCATCATCGGCGCAAAGGGCTTGGAAGAGGTGACTACATTATAGGCTCGTCCGCCGGCTTCTATGTCGTTGCTCCACAGATGGTCGTCCGTCTCGAGTCCCAGCTGGTCCGCTTTGACGAACGGGTGTATGGCCACCGCGCCCGGTCGAACGTCTCGGTACCATGCGACCGATGGTTCCGTGACAACGGTGAAATGTTTCACATCCTCACCCACCAGTTTGGCGGCTAGCACTCGATGTATATAACTCAATCCGAAAAAGGTACTATATTCTATCGAGCTAGGTTCGGCGCAACGAGGTTCGCCCCCGTCGTCGGGGTGCTCGTCGAAATTAACACCGAACGCGTTACAATACGGTGGATTGATGAGAAAGCGCATCGTCTCGTAGCCGTATTTATCGATGTACGGACGACGCGCATCGACGGCGAATCCGTCCTTCAATCGTCCATTGCCGGGTGTGTTGATTTTGTTGCGTGTCATCACGTCCAATCCTAGACTTAGGTACGCTCGATTTTCAAAAATTGCACATTGCAATCGATCACTGTAGCGCACGTACACGCCGAACCTGCGTTGAGGTCCGCAAATGACGAAATCGGGCGTTTTTGTGGCCGCATCATAATCGTAGCCGGGCGTGAATCGCAAAATTTTACTCACCGTACCACGCTCATTGTTGTCGTCGTCGTTGTCGTCGCACTTTACCGGCGTAAAATTTATCGTAGACAATTTTTGAGCCAAACGCTTGGAGACCATCACGCGTACCACGATGGCGTACGGTCGCATCTCAGGCGGGTAGTGGTAATCTTTGCTAGTGGCTCGGCGAATGCGCACAATCAAATGGGAGCCGAGCTCGGGATATCTGGCGAGGATCGCAGTGTACCTGTGAAGCTTCTTGTGCTCCTCAATCAGTAGGGCGGCATTAATTTTTGCCCGTCGAATTTGCTCGTACATGACGTTTATGTTATTATTGCCAACTTTCTTATCTTCTTTGTTTTTTTTAGTAATAATAGGGTATATGTGTGTGTGTTTTTTTTACTTAAGACGTCTACTACTCGTCGTAGGTGAGGAGCGATTGAGTCATTTGCGATACCCCCACTCCAAAATTATGAAAATGTATGGAGAGTGGGGATGACCTTGAAGTTTTCTATAAATTGAGCGATAGCTTCGCGCGCGTACTATATCTCATTCGGCAGTTGTCCAGATTTAAAGTATAAGATTTAAACTCACCCTGACGCCTGCCCTAAATTGATATAAAATATTGTAATAGGAGGGGGGGGGGGGGAGTGGTAGTGCGGGAGGAGGGTAACATGCTGTACAGAAATCTGTGAGCGGGGATACACAACACGAATCTTCGTAATGTGAAAAACGCACTAATATATTGCATGACCTTGAAATTGTCTATGACGTATAGAATGTTGATGACTCACCGCTCCTAAGACAAACTAGTCATTCGTGTATAGTGTGTCTGAGATCAGAGACCACAAAACTTGGTGGCGGTGTAGAATGTAGTTTTTGCTTTACGATAGATACACCAAGTAGCCGTGTGTCGTTTTTTTTTTTTTCGGTGAGCATCATCTATTATAATACAACTAGGTAGTTTTTTTCATCAGAGAGCACAAAACTTGGCGGCGCGCGATATCGAAGGTGATTACTTTCGAATGTACGCGATATGCGGATGTGACTGTGATTTCACATCACAGTCACATCCGCGCGTATCGATCGACGACGCCTGCCTTAAAACCAACACGACCAACTTCCTGCTGGTGCTCTGTACAGAACTATCGTTTTTTTTTTACATGTCGCATCTTGCGTTTTGTTGTCGTTGTTGTTGTTGTTGTTGTTGTTATTGCTTAGACGTCTGTCCCTCGTCGCAGGTGAGGAGCGACTGAGTCATTTGCCATACCCCCACTCCAAAATTATGAAAATGTATGGAGAGTGGGGATGACCTTGTAGTTTTCTATAAATTGAGCGATAGCTTCGCGCGCGTACTATATCTCATACGGCAGTTGTCCAGATTTAAAGTATAAGATTTAAACTCACCCTGACGCCTGCCGGAAAATAATATAAAATATTGTAATAGGAGGGGGGGGGGGGGGGGAGGGGGGTGTTAGTGCGGTAAGGAGGCGAAGAGAGTAACGCAGAAATCTATGAGCGGGGACACACAACACGAATCTTCGCAATGTGAAAAACTTCCTAATATATTGCATGACCTTGAAATTAACTATGATGTATAGAATGATGATGACTCACCGCACGTACGACAAACTCGTGTCATTCGTGTATAGAGTGTCTGATCAGAGAGCACAAAACTTGGCGGCGCGCGATATCGAAGGTGATTACTTTCGAATGTACGCGATATGCGGATGTGACTGTGATTTCACATCACAGTCACATCCGCGCGTATCGACCGACGACGCCTGCCTTAAAACCAACACGACCAACTTCCTGCTGGTGCTCTGTACAGAACTATCGTTTTTTTTTTTTTACATGTCGCATCTTGCGTTTTGTTGTCGTTGTTGTTGTTGTTGTTGTTGTTGTTATTGCTTTGACGTCTGTCCCTCGTCGCAGGTGAGGAGCGACTGAGTCATTTGCCATACCCCCACTCCAAAATTATGAAAATGTATGGAGAGTGGGGATGACCTTGTAGTTTTCTATAAATTGAGCGATAGCTTCGCGCGCGTACTATATCTCATACGGCAGTTGTCCAGATTTAAAGTATAAGATTTAAACTCACCCTGACGCCTGCCGGAAAATAATATAAAATATTGTAATAGGAGGGGGGGGGTAGGGGGTTCTAGTGCGGTAAGGAGGCGAAGAGAGTAATGCAGAAATCTATGAGCGGGGACACCCAACACGAATCTTCGCAATGCGAAAAACTTGCTTATATATTGCATGACCTTGAAATGATGACATCATGTATGATGATTACTCACCGTCCCTGCGCCTACGACGAACTAGAGTCACACGGACAAATCTTAGCAGCCAGTGTAGAGAATATAATATATTACTTTACGATTTCGCCGCCCACCAGGACAGTGGTTCTCTGTTCATAATTAGTTACCAAAAAAAAAAACAGAATTACATTCACTAAAGGGTTTTTTTTTTCTAGTGATAAACTAGATGAAAGCTATATGATGTTCCACACAGACCGTTGGAAATTAAATTTAGTGATTAATGTTATTAAATAATTTATTTAAGTAATAATTACATTGGTAAAAAAAAAAACAATACATTACAATTTATAAAAAAAACTAGTCAACTTATTAATATATAAACTATATTAGGTATATACTATTTTAAAACAAATAATATGTATAATTATTATATTGTCTAAAATAATCCCAATTACTATAAAAACTAAAATAACATTATAATATACAAACTTACATTCTAAAACCTAAACTCTCTTCACTCCTCGTCCGACAAAGTAATGGACATCTGCTCGGCGCAGAGAAGAGACGGAGGAGGAGTTAACAGATCGATTGTCCTCCTCCTTCTCGTCCGTTCTGTTAATGTATTCCGCCTTTCTGCTGCAATTGTGAGCGGTGACCTGTACGGAGGTGGTCCAATTGGTGGTGACGCCGGCGTATACCCACGAGTCATGACCGATTGTCGTCGGCGTCGTCGTCCACCGGCTTCCGATCTTGCTGCTGCTGCTGCTGCTGCTGCTGTGTTTGTTGTTGTTGCTGTTGCTGGTGCTGTTGTTGTAATTGTTGTTGTTGCCGCCACTCCTCCGTCGTTATCCTCCTCGTCTCCTAAATTAAGTATCTTTCTTAGAATAGTGCGCATCGGTGGTTGTAACGATGGCAACTGCTGCGGCTGCGGCTGCTGCTGCTGCGGCGAGGATGACGGTGGTGGTGTAAAACATGACGGCGTTGTTATTGCCGCCACTCCTCCGTCATTATCGTCGTCGTCTTCTAAATTAATTATCCTTCTTAGAAAAGTGCACATCGGTGGTTGTAGCGATGGCAACTGGTGCGGCTGAGGCTGGTGCCGCTGCTGCTGCTGCTGCTGCGGTGGCGGCGAAGAAGGTGAAGATGGTGGCGGCTGCGGCTGCTGCTGCTGCTGCTGCTGCGGCGGCTGCTGTGGCGAGGATGACGACGGTGGCGTAAGCCATGACGGCGCAATAGGCGACGGTGATGCGTACGGAGGCGGCGGCGACGACGGCGCGTAACATGTCATTTCGCCCATTTCCCTGGCCGCCAATAAATGAACCAAACAATCCTGTTGTGTCGCCGCACGCTTTTTATGGTATATGAGCTGGTACCCTAAATATATTCGCAGCCCCTGCTCGATGTAGCATAAATGCGCGAATACACGAGCCATTGTCGCCTTCGGCAAATCATACAGCACACTCTCCAAATCAGTGGACCTCATGGTGATGATGGTAGCTGCGTCGTTGTCGTCGTCATCATCATTGTCGTTGTCGTTGTCATCGTCAAAGCGGCCGTTCACCTGACGACTGCAGCTATAGCGTATATAGGGATGGCGCAGCAGAAGCCTTTTGAATTCACTCATCTGTTGACATCTTGTGGTGCCACTCAAATTCATCCATTTGAGCACTTCGGAGTCCACTTCAATTCGTTTACACGTGCGCATACCGAACGGCACGGCGTCACTTTCGCCGGGGGTGATTTTAAAATCGAGTTTTCCAACAAACTCGACGAGGGATGGGAGCGGCTCGAACACCGACACTGGTAACTCTTCTACGTCGATTGTCTCCAAAGCGTTGCGGCGGTGAATGAAAATGTCCTCTGGTGACATCATAGTATATTGTTGGTGTTTGTCGTTGCACCTCTGAAATCAGTGAGAGATTGTCAGCTATATGGAAAATCATCCTATATTTATAATAATCTGCTACCGTACTGGCGGTACGTTAACGAATACATACATATTATTATTTTAGTATCGAACCAATTAGACTGCAGTAGCAGCTGCACTGCAAAGTGATAATATCTATGAACGCTTCACACCACGTCAGTCTGGCCCCGTGGTAAGTATCCGAAGAACTTGTGTTACGGGTACCAGACAACGGAAATATATTTAATACTTTTTATACTCTACTTATATTTAAGATTTTTATTATATTATACACATATTTAATACACATCCATGACCCAGGAACACAGAAAACTTTTTTTGTTCCCTGGCGGGATTCGAACCCGCGACCTCCGGCTAAAGCGCCACTGCGCTCACCACTGAGCCACGGATGTCGTCAATGACCATTATATATATATATGGCGGGGTACATCGCGGTGGCAAAGCCGCGTAGCTCCGCACGTTTGCCGTGAAAATGTCTCAATATTTCGTGCGGCGTGATCCGCGATGCCGCACACATTCCGCAAAAATGTCCTATTTTTTCGCCGAATATATAGGACATTTTTGCGTAATGCCCGCGTAATCGCACTTTTTTCCGCGGCAAAATCGTGCGTAATTCCACCATTATTCCACCACACCCGAAGGGCGGTGTGGGTGCATCGTCTTGTGTCTTGTTTATTATTATTGTACACATACTACATCACATGTCCACAAACTAATGGTGTCCATTTTTTTTTGCTTGTTTCAGGTACGTATGCATATAAGTTGTACTTATTTAAAATTTATCAGCGTGTACAGGTATTTATTGAATATTTATAATAATATAAAATAATAATAACCAATAAGACGATTGCTGCTGCAACGCGATAATATCATGGTGCTCTTTGCGGAACGTACTTATTCGTATACGACATCGAAGAGTAAACGAAGCCACGTGAAATATATGCGATTCTTGGGTACCGAAAACGGCGGCGGTGGTGGTACCGAGGAGGATTTCAAACGTCTCGTCAAACATTTTCTCGATAGGGGTCGGACGAGAGCCTATTGTAAAAAGGTCATCTCGTCCCTGTTGCTCGTGTTGCGCGAGCAAAACGCCGCATACGTGAGACCGCCGTTCTTAAACGACATTGTCAACAATGCGTTTCGCGCGGCGAAACGATTCAACGATTCGGAACGTGCTGATGCCGTCTATGACGTTCGCGGTGATCGTATACCCGTACCGTACGGTGCGCTACGGCCACCGACGCCGCAAACAGCTGGCGCGACGCGGTCGGTGGAGCGCAGTGAACTCTTAAACTTGTACGACTATGCACTAGACGAGCTAATCAACAACAACAACAACAACAATAACAACAGCAAGAGCAGCAGCAGTTACATACGCGACGACGACGAATACGAAGACAATCATCATCAAAGACCACAACGAAAGGAAAGAAGAACAACAACAAAGACTTCAGAGTCGCACTTTGAAGTTTGCGTTATCGTGGTGGTGTGCCGACATACGGGCGCACGACCCTCGGAGATTATCGGGCTCGACGAGAGTGGGTGGTGCGAGTTACGAAAATCGGGACAGACGGAGATACACTCGAAGACGGGACCGAATCGTTTGTGCATCGCTCCGAAACTTGTGGAGCTCGTGTACAAGGCGAGTGAACGACACTACGGTACGCCTCGGTGGCCGTTTCGACCACCCGCCGAGGGTACGAAGGCCGGGTCCTCCTCCTCCTCCTCCTCCTCCTCCTCCTCGGCTGCCGTCAAGCGTCAAGTGAATATTATGCGCACATATTCACGCGCTCATCGCCAATTGGATAGGATTTTTCACCGTGTCACGGGTCGACGACCGCCCATGGGATTCGGATTTAAAGCGTACCGCCAGTTGGTCGCCGCCGAGGCTCTCGAACGGGGTGAAGTGGAACGCGCTCGTTGTCTACTACGACACAAGCGTTTGGATATGACACGACATTACGCTTCCAAATTTGACGCTGACACGGCGCTGGCGTACACGATCGAAAAGAGCGATAACCTTCTCTCCTTTTCCCCTTGCGCCGAACACCACACTGTGGTGTTATAGCCGTGCTATGGAGGCGGAGGCCGGAGGTGGCGACGGTGACGCCTTGTAAGATGAACGACGATCATAGCTGTACTGTGAATCTGTTCGATGCCGTAATACACGGTAAAACGGTGGTGGACGTGAGCAAAGGTAACGTAGATGCGGCCGAGGTGCGTCTATTGATCGAACTGGATCGCATGTATATGATCAATTACAACGATTATCTGCCCGTACACATTAAACGTTACATTGGTGCAATCTTGAAACGTCCCAACACCACGGAAACGGTGAAGCGAAAACTCTACGAGACCGTGGATCTCGTCACCGAGGACATGCAATTGATTCACTTTGTTACACTGATCGTCGGCGAGACGATAGAATACCGTCGAGCGCAACATAGATTGTTGGCGTGGGCGCAACCGATCGCCGCAGAGTATTGTCGCGGTTACGCGCATCGACCCGACGTCTTTCACTCGGCCCTAGTTAACGCCGGACACGCGATGCGTGATCGAAACGATACACCGCAATCGTTGGTGGGCAAGTTTTTCAAAGATTTCATTCGAGAAGCCGTCACCGTTTGGACCATGCACGTCGGTTACCCTCAGCGACAACGAGAAAAAGCAGGAGGTGTACGAGGACGACGACGAGGAGGAGGAGGGGAAGGAGGAGAAGCCACCGATAACGATCCAGTCGGCGCCGAAGAGTATATGCTCTCACGTCTGAACAGACTCGACGACGACAACTACGACGACGGCGATGACAAAAATGACAATAGTACGATTACTCGAGACGATAGTACGATAGTCTCGAGTAATGACGACGACGATGATGATGACTCTGTCGATGATCCTTCCTCAGGGGAGAATGATAATAATAATAATAATATCATCTCTGAGGTGGCTACTGACGACGACGACAACGGCAACGATACTACCGACACAGACTCTATCGTTTATATCGAGGGTGCGCCACCGCTCACTACCACCCGCGGCACGCTCACGAATGACAAAGGATTGTGCGATGCTGATGATGATGATGATGATCGGCCAATATCGACGTTGGTAGCGTTGCGTTTCTCGCTCCCAAACGATAAAGGGTGCGATGATGATGATGATGATGATGATGATGATAATGATGATGATCAGCCAGCGAAGACGATGGCAGCGATGCGTTTCTCGTTACCAAACGATAAAACATGCGATGATGACGCAACTGCAGTAGATATTAATGTTATGGACCACGATGAGGACGACGACAATGATCACCCGACGGCGGTGGCTGGAGGAGAGATTCAAGTGACAACAGACTATAATGATGATGATGATGATGATGATGATGATGATTGTCCGGTGAAGGCAGACGGTGAGGGCAAAGCAACGGACGAAGCCTACGACGCAGTGGCTGACCGGATGGCTGGTTTATCTCTCTCGGACGACAAAATAGTACATGAGACGAGTTTATTAGAATGATAGAAATATACGTCCACCTACGACGTCATCGTCGTCAAAATCGTAAAGACGTGCATGTGATGGTGATCCTCCTCTCGTGCCATCCTCGTGTCACGACGTTTCGACCTTTTTTTTTCTTCAATAAACTAGACTTGTTTCTTTCCCCCCCCCACCTTGAACTGTGCGCCAACAAGCCGCAAGGCGCTAACTCTTCCAAGTCGATTGTGTGTTTCAATATTTTTTTTTATGTTTCTTTTACTTGGACGTCTGCTACTAGTCGCAGGTGACGAGCGACTGAGTCATTTGCGATACCCCCACTCCAAAATTATGAAAATGTATGAAGAGTGGGGATGACCTTGTAGTTTTCTATAAATTGAGCGATAGCTTCGCGCGCGTACTATATCTCATACGGCAGTTGTCCAGATTTAAAGTATAAGATTTAACCTCACCCTGACGCCTGCCGGAAAATTAATATAAAATATTGTAATAGGAGGGGGGGGGGGGGTAGTGCAGGAGGAGGGTAACAAGCTATACAGATATCTGTGAGCGGGGACACCCAACACGAATCTTCGCAATGCGAAAAACTTACTAATATATTGCATGACCTTGAAATTAACTATGACGTATAGAATGATGATGACTCACCGCACCTACGACAAACTCGTGTCATTCGTGTATAGAGTGTCTGATCAGAGAGCACAAAACTTGGCGGCGCGATAGCGAAGGTGATTACTTTCGGATATAGGTACGCGATACGTGTGTGTTATGGGACTGTGATGCGAATATCGACCGACGACGCCTGCCTTAAAACCAAACCAACACGACCAACTTCTGTTGGTGCTCTGTACAGAAGTATCGTTTTTACATGTCGCACCTTGCATTTTTGTTGTTGTTGCTTAGACGTCTATCCCTCGTCGCAGGTGAGGAGCGACTGAGTCATTTGCGATACCCCCACTCCAAAATTGTGAAAATGTATGGAGAGTGGGGATGACCTTGAAGTTTTCTATAAATTGAGCGATAGCTTCGCGCGCGTACTATATCTCATACGGCAGTTGTCCAGATTTAAAGTATAAGATTTAAACTCACCCTGACGCCTGCCGGAAAATAATATAAAATATTGTAATAGGAGGGGGGGGGTTCTAGTGCGGTGAGGGGGGGGGGGGCGAGGAGAGTAATGTAGAAATCTGTGAGCGGGGACACCCAACACGAATCTTCGCAATGCGAAAAACTTACTAATATATTGCATGACCTTGAAATTAACTATGACGTATAGAATGATGATGACTTACCGCACCTACGACAAACTCGTGTCATTCGTGTATAGAGTGTCTGATCAGAGAGCACAAAACTTGGCGGCGCGCGATATCGAAGGTGATTACTTTCGGATGTAGGTACACGATACGTGGGTGTGATGGGACTGTGATATGAATATCGACGGACGACGCCTGCCTAAAACCAACACGACCGGCTACTGCTAGTGCTCTGTACAGAAGTATCGTTTTGCATGTCGCACCTTGTGTTTTACTGTTGTTGTAGTTGTTGTTGTTGCTTAGACGTCTGTCCCTCGTCGCAGGTGAGGAGCGACTGAGTCATTTGCGATACCCCCACTCCAAAATTGTGAAAATGTATGGAGAGTGGGGATGACCTTGTAGTTTTTCTATAAATTGAGCGATAGCTTCGCGCGCGTACTATATCTCATACGGCAGTTGTCCAGATTTAAAGTATAAGATTTAAACTCACCCTGACGCCTGCCGGAAAATAATATAAAATATTGTAATAGGAGGGGGGGGTTCTAGTGCGGTGAGGGGGGGGGGGGCGAAGAGAGTAATGTAGAAATCTGTGAGCGGGGACACCCAACACGAATCTTCGCAATGCGAAAAACGTCCTAATATATTGCATGACCTTGAAATGGTGATGACTCACCGCGCCTAAAATAAACTAGTCACATTTACACAGAGTCAGGGGGCCTGCTGATATTCTATCTAGTGATAAGAAAAAAAAACACTATGCATCGATCGTGCACACGTAAACTTCAGGCGGCAGAGATTTACGATACGATAGAGAGAGAGAAACAATACGTTCATTTAATAATTAAAATATAATTATACACTTTTATTTACCAGTATGAAATAATATTACATTTAATGCAGTTTTTCTTATATGGGTTAGGCCCATCAGATTCGTCACCACCGGTGCTGGTGTGCTCTGAACATCTCGTGAATCCTTTGAACCTCGGATCCATCTGCATGCGAGATGGAAGCTTATGATAGTTTTGGTTGATATCGCGTTTTGCAAACTGCAGGATAAAGTTCTCGCCCAAACAAGCAATGTCCCGACTGTGCATCTTCGAAAGGGTCTCCATCTGGTTGAAAATGTACATTGATTTCTCCATCGATGGATACGCACCCCAACAAGTTATAAACCATTTTTTCATCTTTTGAACGGTTTCAAATGCACATGCATATTCACCATATTTTAATATATTCGAGGAGTGACTGTCTCTGTAGAAGCACGGCTCGTCCGGTTTAAATGAAGAGAGACGATCGAGATGTTTCATCTTTGTCAGGTCGATGATATTCAACTCGGGGCAAGACTCTTGGAGGAGCCGTTTTTTCGTCTCGCCCAACACGTAAATGTACTGTTTGTCCTTAAAGGTGTCCGTTACTACTTTTTCCATATTCTCATACAAAATTGATCCTTCTTCCCATTTAACTCCATGACTCCTGAGCCAAAAGTCTCTCGTCGGCAAGGTCTTTATGTTTTGGTTATTGTACTCTTCGGGTGGTTTGAACATCTTCAACACGACAGTGTCTAATCCTTCTTCGGTCAAAGAAACGGCGGCCAGTTCTTTGATGACAAAAGTAACACTTTCAGTGCAGAAACCTTCAAAATCAACAAACATCTCCATCTTGTTCTTGTTCTGTAATTATTGTTGTTATTATTTAAAGTGATTAGTTACACTAGTCACTAGTGCGACTGTCATCCAATTACTGATGAACTAATCAATGGTAAACTTTGTTATATATCGTTGCCCCCCCCCCCCCCCCCCACCTTCCTCACTCTACCCCACCCGCCCACGATGTGAGACTATTCGTTCAGACCGACCGGTATACTACTATATTGAAACATTACACTCTGTGATGACCTGATAACGACGACAACGGCGATGACTACGGGACGGACGTGCGCGTCTTGGTTCTCTCTCTGTGTAAAGTGTGGTGGTGAATTGAGGGTGAGGGGAGGGAACGGTGCCCCCCCCCCCCGTAAAAGCTAAAAGAGTTGTCTATCTTTCGCGTAGGGTATGTAGACATATAAAGTCGACAAAGCGTGTAAAATACAAACTCATACCAGTCGAGTGGAAAATAACCCCCATAGACACAGCTAAAAAAAACAAGTTGACACCTAGCGGTGAAAATAGGTGTGTGTGTGTGTGTGTTTGTGTTCACGACTTTTGTGGACAACAACTGCATGACATACTAGCTGCTGTTGATTAAAACGGTACCATGTACATGATTGTGTTTTTTTTTTTTTCACTTTTCATTTAGACGTCTACTACTAGTTGCAGGTGACGAGTGACTGAGTCATTTGCGATACCCCCCCCCCCCCCCCCCACTCCAAAATTATCCACGGATGATCGCCGCGGACAATTAAAAACTAAAAAAAGCTAGCTAGTATTATACCTCCCCTTTTGTATCCGGTGTGTGTGTGTGTACACACACACACACACACCGGATACAATTTTAACCTTTCATAGTCGTTAGTGTGTGTGTGTTGATATTCTATCTAGTGAGAAGAAAAACACAATGCATTGATCGTGCACACGTAAACTTCAGGCGGCAGAGACTTACGATACGATAGAGAGAGAGAAATAATATGTTCATTTATTAATTAAAATATAATTACACAATTTTAGCATAGCATAATTATTACACAATTTTAGCATAGCATAATTATTAGACAATTTTAGCATAGCATTATTTACCAGTATGAAATAATATTACATTTAATGCAGTCTTTCTTATATGGGTTAGGACCATCGTTTACATCACCATCGGTGGGGTTGTGCTTTGAACATCTCGTGTATCCTTTGAACCTCGGATCTATCCGCATGTAATATGGAAGCCTAGGATAGTTTTGATTGATATCGATTTTTGCAAAGTGCAGGATAAAGTTCTCGCCCAAACAAGCAATATCTCGAGAGTGCATCTTCAAAAGGTTCTCCATTTGGCTGAAAATGTACATTGATTTCTCCATCGATGGATACTCACCCCAAATACTTAAAAACCACTTTATCATCTTTTGAACGGTTTCAAATGCACATGCATATTCAACATGTTGTAATATATTCGTGGAGTGACTGTCTCTGTAGAAGCACACCTGGTCCGCTTTAAATGAAGACAGACGATCGAGATGTTTCATCTTTGTCAGGTCGATGATATTCAACTCGGGGCAATACCTTTGAAGAACCCGTTTTTTCGTCTCGCCCAACACGTAAACGTACTGTTTGTCCTTAAAGGTGTCCGTTAGTATTTCCTCCATATTCTCATACAAAGTTGATCCTTCTTCCCACTTAACTCCATGACTCCTGAGCCAAAAGTCTCTCGTCGGCAAGGTCTTTATGTTTTGGTTATCGTACTCTTCCGGTGGCTTGAACATCTCCAACACGACAGAGTCTAATCCTCCATCGGTCAAAGAAACGGCGGCCAGTTCTTTAATGACAAAATCAGCCTTGCGTGTACCTTTAGAGGAGAAACCTTCAAAATCAACAAACATCTCCATCTTGTTCTTGTTCTGTAATTATTGTTGTTATTATTTAAAGTGATTAGTTACACTAGTCACTAGTGCGACTGTCATCCAATTACTGATGAACTAATCAACGGTAAGCTTCGTTATATATAGTTGCCGGGCGGTGGCACCCCCCCCCCTCAACGATGTGAGACTATTCGTTCAGACCGACCGGTATACTAATATTGAATCATTAGATTCGGTGATGATGACGACGACGACTACGGGAAGGTATCGAGAGTACTGTAATGAACGCTCGACTACGCGCGCGCGTCTTGGTTCTCTCTGTGTGTACAGTATGGTGGCGAATAGTGGGGAGCGAGTCGATACGGTGACAGGACGGAGAGGTGGGGGGGGGGGGGGGCAGAAATATATAAATACACACAAGAGCGAATACTTGATCAGTATTTTTCAAGATGTCGTCCGTAAAGCATGCGGAATGTACAACATCACAATTGTTTGGAATTATTGCTCTATTAGCTAAAAAACTACAACAATTAACGTCGCCAACGCCGCCGCCGCAATTGCTGTCGCTGCCGGAGCCATCGCCGCCGCCTTCCTCGCCGGTAACAATCATCGAGGCGGTTTCGAAGACGATATCGAGCATGGAAGACGTAGCGACGACGTCACCATCTCAGCCACCTCCGCCGAGTACCACCGCAGCTGCCGCTAAAATCTGCAACAAGAGGTGCGATAAAACTGACAATTGTAAGACGACGCATGACAAGCCACCTGCAACCACTACCGCCATCAAACGCTCATCCACAACCACCGCCAGTTCAAATAACACGAACAACGACAACAACAACAACAACAACAACAACGACCAGACGAAGAAGAGGCGACTTTCAAAAAAACCCAAAGTCACTAATGATTCTCAACGGAATATTATGAACAGTGTGCAGATTATCAATGATGATGATGATGATGATGATGGTGGTGATAATAATAACGCGAAGAAGAAGCGCGTTTCAAAAAAATCTAAAGTCACGAATGATGACACTCAACAGAATGTGAACAGTGTTGCTGCTGCTGTTGCTGCTGCTGATTCTGCTACGACGATGATGATCAATGATGATAATAATGATAATAAAAAAATCGATGAGATGAATCGCTCCGATGCGAACAATCATAATAATAATAATAATAATATTCAGACGGATAAAAGAAATCGAGAGAACACTATTCCGATATTATCTCCAGACAAGGTGAACTAGATTGATTAGTTTTATTTTTGCTTTCAGTCATAACAAATTTAGTGGTTTTCGTATAATATAATATTTTTAATCAGTGGTTACGTCTCTTGTGTTATTTAGATCGTGGGGGAACAAGCGGCGGTCTGTTCTGTTCACACCGATATGTGACACAAAGAATTCAAATGAGACGTCCCGACGAACCTCAAACGATTTTTACCGTTTGTCAAAAGTGTAATAATAGTTTTATCACCACTGAATAATAATGTATTTTTTTTTATTATCGTCAATAAAAAAAATTGTATTCAATACTGTGTCATTTTACTTTACACTCCTCTAATTTTATTGTTCCTATAAGATTAATAATGTTGACTTATTGCGTACGTATGAAATGTACACCTGCGGGACAGAACGATGTCGCCCGATTCACGTTTGCACCATCCACCACCGAAGAAGGTGGTCCGCTACGACTCATCACGGAAGCCGCTGATGGCGACGGCGGCGAAGGCGGCCCGGACAGTGGCACCTTCGGTTATATTTTGAGAGATTTGAACGTCCATTGGAAGATTGTAGCTTTCCTATTGGATCGACTATTTATTATGTTGGATAAAGTATCTTGGAAAAAGTTTAAACTCTTTCGACCTACCGTCGACATGGACGGCACTCTGTGTCTAGATTTGGCCACTTCCATATCGGAGCGACCGATATCTGATGAAGTGTTATTGGCGTATCGTATGGTATTCGCCCTCCTACCTCATGTCCAAGTGGTAGCGAGTCGAGAGGGCGCCGCCGCCGTCGCCGCCGTCGACCATCATGCAATGAAACAACCAATATACATCTCTGGCGTTTTAAATCGAAGTTACATCGACGATAATGGACGCGTAGACAACAACAACAACAACAACGACGACGACGTCGACAACAATGATGATGATGGTGATGATGTCGCTAGCGTATGGTCCGAATATAAAGGTCCTACAAATAGTTTTATGTCTAAGGTCCTCGGGACATCTGAAAACAACAGCAGCAGCTGTCGTCACGAATCAACATCTCAACAACAACAACAACAACAACCACCGTCATCACCGTATCCGCAGCTACGGCCGAACACTGATAATACTAATGATTGTAAACGTCGTCGTCGTCGTCGTCGTCGACTATCACATAACTCACCATCTCCATCTCGCACGAGTGTACACACTAAAGAGTCGTCTTGTGTCTACGATTATACAGCCTACTGTAATTCGTCAAACGAACGTGCCAACGAACGTGCCAACGACGACAACGGCGACGACCCACCTCGACTAGTCACCGAAGACGAAGATGATGAAGAAGAAGAAGAAGCAGCAAAAGATAGGTCATCTCAATTCTACGATCCTAATGATTCCGAACTGCAGTTGTCATTCGATCGTACTATTAGCTCGAAGATGGTCGACGACTACGATGACAAAGTGCGAAAACTCAGCGCCACCACTTGCGCCTCATCGTCGTCGACTACGATCAAAACGTCCACCTCAATAATAGGCGACGAACGAATGCGACAACAACTTACAGAAACGGTATCGATAGCCCGCGACGACGACGATTCTAGTGCGGTGTCTGAAATGCAGTATGACACGACGATAGCTGCAGCAGCAGCAGCAGCAGCAGCAGCAACATCATCTACACTAGAAAATATCAAGCCATACGATTGGTTCTCATTCCCAAGCCCGAGCGGCGGCGGCGGCGGCGGCGATGATGATGACTACGATAACGATGTCGGCAACTGGCACTAATATTATAATGAATTGACAATCGATTGATAGTTTTTTTGTAAGAGTGAAAAATAATAACATTCGCTTAGACGAATAAGAACGCAAGTGTTGTGTTTTTTGAAGAAAAAAAAAAAGCAACAATGTGGGCCGAACCGGCAGTGAACGAAGAGGCCGCTGAATTTCGGGACGTGATCAAGTTGAAGCGTCGCCTCCAGACGCTCGACGGAGAGTTTAAAAAGTTCGATTATTCGCCCGGCGCGTTATCCGCGTTGGTGTCTCGCGCGGACGCCGTATTTCAGGAAGTGGGCACCGTGATTGTGAATCATTTCAAGACACACCACCACCACCACGGTCTGCCGCCAGAGTCGTTGCACGTGTACGCGTCGTGGATAAATCTCAGCGGCACCATTAACCGGTTGCGCGCGCTCACGCACAGCGACGTGGCCGCGCTGACGGTGGCTCTGGACAATACTGCCGTCATTTTGGAGAATTTAAAAACCGCCAAGCGCACCATAGAGTTGAGTAAATTTCTCACGTCCGAAGCGCTAATTGACGGCAACGAGAACGACGCAAGCGGCGGCGGCGGCGGCGCTTCCACTCTACAACGCTACACCCGCGAGCCGTTGGTTTCGTTCGACGACATTGTCGGCATGGACGCGGAAAAGAAGCGTATAATGAGCGTGACTACGCTCACCAAGTACGGTCTGAACGCCAACATGTACGGTGCCATGTTGCTGTACGGACCGCCGGGCACGGGCAAGTCCACGTTCGTGGAGGCGGCCGCCCGCCAAATGGACGCCCAATACGTGTTCGTCACCAACTCTGACTTGTTTCTGCCGACGTTCGGCGCGGCGGAAACCCTACTGACGGACATTTTCAACGCCGCCTCGGCGATCGCCTCACGCGGCAAGATTGTGCTCTTGTTCTTCGACGAGATCGACACTATCAGCGGCCGCGACGCGAACGAAATCAAAGCCTCCCTCACCGCTGTCTTTCTCCACCACTTGGATCCGAAACGGTTGTCGCGCAACGTTTTCGTCGCCGCCGCCACCAATTACATAGAACGCGTCGACCCGGCGATCGCTCGCCGACTGATGCCCGCCATCAAACTGCCGTTGCCCACTGCCGACATTATAGGCGTCATGTTGGAGCGAATGTGCGTGTTTTTGCCGGGCGTGGTGGGCTGGGCGAATGCGATGTACCAGTTGAATTTCAGTCAGGCGAACGTCAAAACTGTCGTCAATGGTGTCGTGCAAGCGTTGAAAATGTGGAGTGTATCGTCGGGTCTCTTCGTGGAGACGGACGGCGGTTACGATCTGACCACTCTGGGAACTTCGACGCTTCTCAAAAGGGGATACGCTCGCGTGTGGTCGGCGGCGGAGGTTGAAGCGAAGTCGTCATCGTCCGTCAATTATGGTAGCACAATGCACTCGGTGTGGTTCACGGACGCGGACATTGCGGAGAGAGTGAACTCGATCGTGTACGTACCTAACGAACAACAGATATACGAGCTGTTCAATGATGAAATCAAACAAGTAATGGTCACATCTAGCTAAGCTGCAGCTGCTGCGGTTCCGTATATTTATTATAATGATGTTTTTTTTTTTTTTACCGTCTAGTTCCAAAAAATTAACGATCTCGGTTATAATATTATTATATCGGCGGCGGCGATAGCGAAGGTGATGTGACTATGATGTGAATATCGACCGACGACGCCTGCCCAAAAAACCCCAACACGATCAACTGCTGCTAGTGTTGCAGCAGTATCGTTTTGCATGTCGCACCTTGCGTTTTGTTGTTGTTGTTGTTGCTTAGACTTCTTTCACTCGTCGCAGGTGAAGAGCGACTGAGTCATTCGCGATACCCCCACTCCAAAATTATGAAAATGTATGGAGAGTGGGGATGACCTTGAAGTTTTCTATAAATTGAGCGATAGCTTCGCGCGCGTACTATATCTCATACGGCAGTTGTCCAGATTTAAAGTATAAGATTTAAACTCACCCTGACGCCTGCCCTAAATTGATATAAAATATTGTAATAGGAGGGGGGGGTAGGGGGAGTGGTAGTGCGGGAGGAGGGTAACAAGCTGTACAGAAATCTGTGAGCGGGGACACACAACATGAATCTTCGCAATGCGAAAAATGTATTTATATATTGCGTGACCTTGAAATGATGACTCACCGCACCTACGACAAACTAGTCATTCGTGTATAGAGTGTCTGATCAGAGAGCACAAAACTTGTCGGCGATAGCAAAGTTCATTACTTTCGGATGTAGGTACGCGATAGCGGCGGCGGCGATAGCGAAGTTGATTACTTTCGGATGTAGGTACGCGATACGCGGACGTGACTGTGATGCGAATATCGACCGACGACGCCTGCCTAAAAAAAACCCCAACACGACCAACTGCTGCTAGTGTTGCAGCAGTATCGTTTTGCATGTCGCACCTTGCGTTTTGTTGTTGTTGTTGTTGTTGCTTAGACGTCTGTCCCTCGTCGCAGGTGAAGAGCGACTGAGTCATTCGCGATACCCCCACTCCAAAATTATGAAAATGTATGGAGAGTGGGGATGACCTTGAAGTTTTCTATAAATTGAGCGATAGCTTCGCGCGCGTACTATATCTCATACGGCAGTTGTCCAGATTTAAAGTATAAGATTTAAACTCACCCTGACGCCTGCCCTAAATTGATATAAAATATTGTAATAGGAGGGGGGGTGGGGGGTAGGGGAGTGGTAGTGCGGGAGGAGGGTAACAAGCTGTACAGAAATCTGTGAGCGGGGACACACAACATGAATCTTCGCAATGCGAATAAACGTACTAATATATTGTATGACCTTGAAATTGTCTATGACGTATAGATGATGATGACTCACCACACCTACGACAAACTAGTCATTCGTGTATAGAGTGTCTGATCAGAGAGCACAAAAGTTGGCGGCGATAGCGAAGTTGATTACTTTCGGATGTAGGTACGCGATACGCGGTTGTGATGTGAATATCGACCGACGACGCCAGCCTAAAAAAACCAACACGACCAACTGCTGCTAGTGTTGCAGCAGTATCGTTTTGCATGTCGCACTTTGCGTTTTGTTGTTGTTGTTGCTTAGACGTCTGTCCCTGGTCGCAGGTGAAGAGCGACTGAGTCATTTGCGTTATCCCCACTCCAAAATTATGAAAATGTATGGAGAGTGGGGATGACCTTGAAGTTTTCTATAAATTGAGCGATAGCTTCGCGCGCGTACTATATCTCATACGGCAGTTGTCCAGATTTAAAGTATAAGATTTAAACTCACCCTGACGCCTGCCCTAAATTGATATAAAATATTGTAATAGGAGGGGTGGGGGGTGGGGGGGGTAGGGGAGTGGTAGTGCGGGAGGAGGGTAACAAGCTGTACAGAAATCTGTGAGCGGGGACACACAACATGAATCTTCGCAATGCGAAAAATGTATTTATATATTGCGTGACCTTGAAATGATGACTCACCGCACCTACGACAAACTAGTCATTCGTGTATAGAGTGTCTGATCAGAGAGCACAAAACTTGTCGGCGATAGCAAAGTTCATTACTTTCGGATGTAGGTACGCGATAGCGAAGGTGATGTGACTATGATGTGAATATCGACCGACGACGCCTGCCTAAAACCCCAACACAATCAACTGCTGCTAGTGTTGCAGCAGTATCGTTTTGCATGTCGCACCTTGCGTTTTGTTGTTGTTGTTGTTGCTTAGACTTCTTTCACTCGTCGCAGGTGAAGAGCGACTGAGTCATTCGCGATACCCCCACTCCAAAATTATGAAAATGTATGGAGAGTGGGGATGACCTTGAAGTTTTCTATAAATTGAGCGATAGCTTCGCGCGCGTACTATATCTCATACGGCAGTTGTCCAGATTTAAAGTATAAGATTTAAACTCACCCTGACGCCTGCCCTAAATTGATATAAAATATTGTAATAGGAGGGGGGGGGGAGTGGTAGTGCGGGAGGAGGGTAACAAGCTGTACAGAAATCTGTGAGCGGGGGATACACAACACGAATCTTCGTAATGTGAAAAACGCACTAATATATTGCATGACCTTGAAATTGTCTATGACGTATAGAATGTTGATGACTCACCGCTCCTAAGACAAACTAGTCATTCGTGTATAGTGTGTCTGAGATCAGAGAGCACAAAACTTGGTGGCGGTGTAGAATGTAGTTTTTGCTTTACGATAGATACACCAAGTAGCCGTGTGTCGTTTTTTTTTATTTTCGGTGAGCATCATCTATTATAATACAACTAGGTAGTTTTTTTTTGTACAATATAAAAAAAAAGAATTAAATGACTATTTCTATATAGTTTAGATTTCGCACCTTTGTGTGTGTGAGAGAGAGAAATCTAGTCTTAGATTACGTCATCCTGTCACGGGACTGCGCCGTGGACGGAGCGAGCAATTCTTTCGGATGTAGAGTGTCATCGGTACGCACTTGTACGGTCCAAAAATCACCACCGCGTCTAGAGAGACTGTTTAGGTCGAATATTCCGAGTACGCCCGAGCCGAAGATGTACGACTCGGCCGCGAGAAAATCGTCGACTGTCATCTCCACGCCCCGAAACGCGTCGAGCAAATTGATAGCCGTGGGTGAGTCGTCGCGGTGTTCGCGCTGCATCCGTTTGATACTTCGTATCGTGCGACCGTTCTCTCGACGAACTTGAGCGTTGCTATGCTCGAGCGCCTCGCGCACCATACACCGACGCACACAATCCTGAAGCGCGCGCATAGTGGGCAACAGCGAGTCCGTCGCAAACGCATAATACTTTTTCACCGGTCCCAATGTGGCGTTGGGAATTTTCGCGCGCATAAACGCACCACGCACACCCGCCGGCATGACCTCCGATAGTGCGGCAGCGCACAAATCTTTGTGTGTGGCCAATGTAGTGGCCAATTGGTGATTGCGATAGCGGCCGTAGCGGGTATAATATGATGATAGTTGCTGTCCATTCGTCGTCGTCGCGGTGATGTTGTACGGACACTCGACCGAGGCGTCTTCGGCACCAGGTGTGTTGTACCATCTGTCTATATCGTAATACATCAACAAACAACCCGGTTCCGGTATAATATTAATATCACCACCCCGCGCCACTATAGACACCGTCACAGCCCACAAAGCGTGCGGATACAATGAGCGAGGTGCGTCTGTCCGCAAGCTAAAAATAGTATGTCGACTCAGACTGCCACTACCGCGGCCGCCGCCGCCGCCGTCTTTATCATTCTCGACGATTACTACAACCGTCGCAGAGTTGTCTCTGTTCTTGGTCGACGACGATATTCTTTTCGTACTGACGACGCGCAACTCGTACTCGTGGGCGCCTGTGGCCGAAAGTGAGACACCGCGTACTTCATTGGAGCCAACGCCGCCACCGTCTTTATTGTACATTATCTTAAACGAACGTAAAACACCCCGACGACAAAGTGCCTCGTAACGTTCAATAATATTATTATTATTATCATTAGTATAATATTCACTATCGACATCCATGGCGTCAGGGTGAGATTAAATCTTATACTTTAAATCTAAATAAATGTGAAATAAATGATTCGCGCGCAAAAGTATCGCTCAATTTATAGAAAACTTCAAGATCATCTTCACTTTCCATACATTTTCAGTCAGGCAGTCTTGGGCAATGAGACGAGCGACTGACGCTTAGAAGATAAAAAAAATATAATATTATGTGCTATGGTATGAATTATGGAGGAGGAAAGAAACAGAAAAAAAATAATTATGACAACTCTTTATTTATAATTGAATATACACAAACTGCACACCTTAATTAAATTACAGGATTTGACGCCACCGGCCGGTGGTGACGAATCGCAGTGGTCACATCGACCGGTTGTATTGTTTTTCGTTTGGACACATGACACAGTTGAGCCGCATGGTGCACAACGTCATAAGTCAGTTTGAGCATCCACTTTGTCAGCAGTGTAACTAGATTGTGAGCAACACCAGTCGGATACGCTGCAAAGTCTATCTTCTCGTGCTTGTACATTAATTTTTTAATCGTTCGCTTGATCTCGTTTCTGGTGAGCGGTTTGAATCTCAAACCCAATCCAGTATACGGAGATTTGTGTAAGGGTAACGGCTCTTTACATCTCCGCGGCATATTATCTTCTTATTACTTATTCATACAATTATTATGGAAACTTTTTATACAGTAAGTAATAAATTATTGTTCGTCACGAAACCAGTGTAATAATGTTATTTAGTTTGTGATTGTTATTTGGTCATGACAAATTCCACGTTGTACCTTTTTCCAACGCGATAGGTACCCAAGTGATTGATGATCACGTCCGAAATATTGTAAAATTCTTTGATGCGTGCAAAGTTACACTTGTGTTTCTCCCACCAGTTGCGTAGAATTTGACGCACGCGAGCCTCGTCGAGGCCTCGATTCGTCGGTCTAATCTCCACCGTGTTATAAAAGTATTGAATCGGATTTGTGACGTTAAAGTAATACGTGTGTAAATGTTGCACGAGACTCGTCTTCTTTGCCGAGATCGGGCTAATCGCTTTGAAGAAAAAGAAGCGTGTCAAAAACTGCCGTGACAGCACTGCGACCTCGGTGTCGAGTGAGCCTATGCTGCCCGCCGGGTAACGCTGCATGAGAATCTGACCACCCAGATATTTGGTTGTGTACATTTTGAGCGCCGACTGGTGTTCGAGCAATCGGTCCAGACGTTCGTGTACATTCACAAAATCGAAATTGAAAAATATCGGATAGTATTTGTTATGGAAGCCACCGTCGAACGGCTTGTTCACATGCATGTACTGATTGGTCATGAAGAACGTCTTGGCGCGGATGGCGTATTTTGTGCTCAGGTTCTTTTGCATGTCTCTGGTGCTCAGAAAATTGAAATCGACGTACTTTTTGAACGCCTCCACCATGAGTTCGTCTTCCTCGTTCAGTCGCACCAGAAAATTGGTGCCCAGCATGATGGCGTTGATGTCGTTATCGGTCGGTTTGGTATCGTGGAACGTGCGCGCGCTGAGGATGGTGTTTGAGCCCGTCTTGAACACTCGATCCAACAGCTCGGCGAAAAAACTCTTGCCCGAACTGGACGTGCCGTAAAAGTTGTAGCCCAGGCGCAATCTGTTGCCCAAGTACTCGAGATAGGCGATTATTTTGCAAAATTCCACAAAATAATCGTACTGGAAGCTACCCGATCTCAACAGGTGTACAACGGCCGAGGCGAGCGCCCTCTTCTCACGTACGGCGAGCGGTGGCGGTGAACGGTCGGCGATCGCACTCGCGTCGCCAATCAGTCGTGCATAGTTATCGTTCGCCGCGTGCAAACGCCGCAATTCGTTGACGTCGAACGTCGCAGGATAGTGGATCGTGTCTTCGCGACTAGTGTCACACTCTGTACTGTCCACAAACTCTAAAAAGTGGTCGGTGAGCTCACTTTGATCAGTGGCCACGGTGACCTTCGCCATCCCATTAGCAAACTCCACTAATTGAGCGTACAAAATCGGACGCTTGGCATTGATGTATACGAAAAGAGGGCTATCGTTTAGCACGTGTCGTTCTGCCATTCGCGTGAACCATGAAGCCATCAAGATTGCACACTTTAAATAGTCGTAACGGCTCAAATCCATCTGTATGGGGGTGGTAGAGTTGACGGTTTTATGATCATCATCATCATCATCATCATCATTATCATCATCATCATCATTATCATCATCATCGTTGTTGTTGTTATTTTCTTGGTCGAGCCCTTGAAATCCAATTTTACGGAAAAGAGCCGTCATGTCCACTGAAGTTTGTGCGTTGAGACTTCTGAACGTGAGGCTCGTAGCCATTGGAAGTGCGTCCGTCTCCTTGACAAGTGTCTCTTTCATATAACGCATGATTCTATACTTGTTCTCCTCGGCCTCGAGTCGCGCCATCAGCAAACGTCGAAAACTAACTTTTAAAACGTCAACGTCATCATCGAGTAACAATTCGTAGTCACCACCACCACTACCACCACCGCCACGGCTATGAGCATTACCGCTATCTTCAACGACACCGCCCGTTTGTTTTCGTCGGGATGACGACGACGATTTTTTTAATATTTTAAGATTGTGTTCGTCGTCCATTTCCCACTCGCGTATACCGATACACGAGTGTGGCGATCGACCTAACAGCGAGACGATAGTCTGTACGATATCCAACGGGTCGATGGTAACATATCGTGCCAAAGTATAGAGGGCACCGAGACAATTGAGTATCAGCGTACCGAATTCGGTTTTCGACGATATCATGGATTTCACACGTTCGCACAGATCCTCCGGCCACGGATAATGTAGGGCGCGGTTCAAGTCGGATAAGCGGGTTTGAAAGTCGGCGATGGCATATTCACTAATCGGCACTCTCTGGTAACGTTTAAATTTTGGATACGGATTGTACACCGGCCACAGTGGTGACACTAGCACTATGACGGGCACCGTTGACTCTACGTGTCGTATGTACGCCGGCACTTTGAGATAACAATCTAGTGCGAATCGAAAGAGCGCCGGCTTGAAGTTTATCAACATGCTGCCCCGCTCCACGAGCGAGTTGTCAAACTCGCGGTACACGAGCTCGTTGAGCGATGGGCCGTTGCTCTCGAACACGCCCGTCACCGGATTGAATATGCCGCAATTGGTGCGGTACGAGTAGCCGCACTCTATCTCGACATCGAACATCGTAATCTCCGCATCGTTGACTATCGAGAGAAATTTGCGCATTCGCATATCGCGATCGATGACCACCTGTCGTCCGTTAAAGTAGCACATTGACGATCCGCAATTTTTCATGATGTACACGTCGCGCGCAAACACATTGGCCACCATCGGCGCATCGGTGATGACGTTGCGCACCAATTGATAGAGGCGTTGCGTTGACGCCTCGTTCCTCAAGTGTGTCTTTAACATCAGATATACCATGTCGGTGCGCGTATAATTCTTGTCGAGGAACACATTAAACTCGGGCATTATAGCCAATCTCGTCCACACGAACACGCCCGCTCGCACGTCGGCATAGCGTGCTATCAAATACTTGCAAGCGTTCCTCTTGCTCATTTCTCCGTAGCGTATCAACGTCGACACGACCGAAGTGTAAGCGCCGCAACAACGCACCGCGTTGTCCAACATTCGTTCGGCTAGCGAGACACGATCCATTAATGGCATCGACGACGACGACGACGACGACGACGCCTGTACATTGTTGAACTCGCGGCTCGATCTAGTTTGATTACCGTTGCTCATTTTTCTTTTTCGTTTTACGCCTCTATTGGGAATCGCTTCTTCGCCGGCGCCGCCGCCGTTATCGTCGTCGGCATCGACGAATGTATAATTATTATTATTGCCACGGTCACTACCACCACCACTACCAGTAACGGTGGTACCTCTACCTTTGTCTTTGGTGGAGAAAAATTGTTCGGATGGTATATTCAAGCATGTGTCTAATAATTGTAGCGTGTCCTCGGCAATCTTACTGATCCAGGTTAGATGAAATTTAATCTCGTCCGTGACAGGTCTAGGACGATCTACGTCGATCGCCTCGTCGTAAAATTCCAATTGTTCACTGAGAAACGGATAAAAGGGAGGTTCGGTGTCGCGTCGTCGTCGGTCGTCACATTCTTCGTTGTTGTTGTTGTTGTTGTTGTTGTTGTTGTTGTTGTTGTTGGTGGTGGTGGGCAACGGGCGTGATATCACTTGTACATGTCGCTGTTGGTACGGTTCGATTGCCTCTTCGAGATGATACATCTCGTCTTCATCATCGCTGTCGTCGTAATCTCCAGGTGCTGATGCTGATGCTGATGATGATGCCGAGCGATAGTCGATAAACAACTCGGTGAGCTCCCGCGATACGACACGATCGCTAATGTGCGTTGTGAAACACGGTGTATCGTAACGCACATAATCAAAAACATCGGCAGGAGGCCTCTTGAGTCGAGAGCGAATGTGCGCGTACAGACTCTTCGGTGTGTATTCGAGCGAGTCGCGCGTCACATACAAAGTGTCGACTATGACGTCCTCTTCTCCGGTTCGTATCAATTGTAGATCGTAGCCGACGGGCGCGAGCGATACGCTAATGTGCAACTCGTTGGCAACGCGCATACAACGCACCGGAAACAGAGCGTCGACCGTGTCGCGATTGATGGGTATCACGTGCGGTAAACAATCTTTGTCGACGGTGCCGGTGGCTGCGACGGCGGCGGTATCCCACGAAAGTAAATGTTTATATTTACGACCGTACGGCAACAATAGGTTCTTGGGCCAATCGATGGTGTGACGATCGCTCAGCTTGATGCCAGCCATGCGCGCCATGAGATGATCGCGAGCCACGAAATCGATCAGCACATCGTAGACGACGTGAAATCCACAATACGGTCGATCTTCACGCACCATGATATACCGTGGCATCGCTTCTGCCACGACGTCCGCGTCGATAGATAGACATTTCGCCAGTTCCGCTTGCAGGTTGGAAAATACGGTGGCGCACTGCGCCACATGCTCCACTATCTTTAACGGTGTCGTCACGGATGCGGCAGTCAACGCCGCCGCCGCGCATCGTCTGCCCTCCCCTTGGCGTTGGGCGCTCTTACACTCGAGACAGTCAATGTCGAAATAAAGCTTGGTGAACGGTAGACCGCCGAAATTGATACAGTACTCGTGATCGTAGTCTCTCTCGACGGCCGTGCGCACCAAGGCCATACATTGATCCAATGTCAGATAAGTGGTGGACAATTTGCCGCGCGCAAAGACGGGAAGGCACGCCACTGACGACAGCGTCGTCGCCGTAATCGTCGACTTTGTCTCGAAACGTACATCGTTGAGAATGTCGTTGAGAGCTTGTTCCATGTTAGTTGTGTACACGAGTCGAATACCTATTGACGTGTGTTGATAACGAGCAAAAGTAAATGACTTTTATAGTATTCGAGTGGGGAGGGGGGGGGGAGTGATTTTTAAGTTTATGACAAATGACTCGGTCGCCATCAAATAAATTCGCGTTTATGATGACGAACAAAGTTCGGAACGAATCGAAGAGTCGAGTACTGCACCTACCTACCTACCTACCTACCTACCTACCTTTTCGAGCACCGTTCACATTATTATTATTATTATAATTATTGATCAGTAAGTAGATTTTTATGCGAGCATTAAAGGATACCTTCAAAGTGGAAGCCGGTACGGAACGTACTCTTCTACATTTGCCCGTACGCGCCAGAGGGATAGGCATTCTCACGGAGCGTTTCCCACAATTGAAACGGTTGCATCATAGTGGCGCGGCCGACGTGGCGGCGAAAGATGCCAAATTCGAGGTCTTGTTGCGCACCCCCACCGTCGGCGCCCAGATACTGTCACACCTACGACTGTTGTTTAACGTGCCGACGCTCACCGTGGCGGCGGCTCTGGCCGCCCTGTACGCGTACAAAAAGCAAAAGACCGGTTGTTTCCGATACGAGTTTGATCCGAGCACCGGCAACGTTGTGTTCACATGCAAAGTGGCCGAGTGCTCGTGCGGCGGCGGCTTCGGTGGCAACGAGTCTATGGTCACCGTGTGCCCACCCGATATGTTAACACCCACCCAGATGTCGGCTCGACGGAGCGACTGCTACTCAGATAGCAGCAGTGGCGGCGACGGCGGTGGTGGTGGTGGTGGTGGCACTGCCGCGTGTATCGCGTGTGATATCACCGCAGGTCCGATGAGCGTCAACCGTCTACCGATCGAGGAGGTACCTTTTGGTGTTAGATATGTATGCGAGACGCCCAGCCTGTTGGACGTGTACGGTGATCTAGTGGGACAGATGGGACATAAGGCCACCGATGTCAGCCGACAAGTGGGTCGCGTTCTATATTATTTGGGTGTCGTCATAAAATTAACACTGACATTGGTGTCGATCGTGGGATTCATAGTTGTTCTAGTCATCGCTAGGCGCAGTGTGTCGTCACAGTACAGTACCACAGTATCCTCGTGGGTCTCTTCTACACACGAGGAGCAGCGGCCGCTGCTGTTCGAGGAGCACGCGACGGATGTGAGCAGTCCGATGAGAAAAAAAATCGGTAGCTAGTTGTAGGTCTATAGTTAATTATACGTCTAACGATATTTATTATATTGTTTTTTAGCGGTATGTCTATTTCTTTGTCGTCGTAGTGGCAATACATAGGTACAGCAATAAGCCTGGAGCCTGGGTCATGTCTTGTGTGCAACATAAATGTGAGATACAGGCGGGTGTCGTGCGTCATCATTTCAAGGTCATGCAATATATTAGTACGTTTTTCATATTGTAAAGATTCCTTGTGTGTCCCCGGTGCTCATAGATTTCTGCATAACTCTTTACCACCACCCCCCCCCCCTACACCACCCCCCCCCCTCCTATTACAATATTTTATATTAATTTTCCGGCAGGCGTCAGGGTGAGTTTAAATCTTATACTTTAAATCTGGACAACTGCCGTATGAGATATAGTACGCGCGCGAAGCTATCGCTCAATTTATAGAAAACTACAAGGTCATCCCCACTCTCCATACATTTTCACAATTTTGGAGTGGGGGTATCGCAAATGACTCAATCGCTCGTCACCTGCGACAAGTGACAGACGTCTGTGTAGACGAAACGGCACGATGCAAGAGATAAGGGTCGCGGCAGGAAGGACGGCTCGATAGGTACATACGGCGCGGCGGTGTACAGTTACGTCATATTGTGCAGCCTGGTCATGTTATGATAACTTGTAGCGCCAGTGAGTAGATTATTAATTAATAAAGTGCCATCTAGCGGCCTCTCGTGGTACCGCTTCGTATAAGTACAATGGTTACCTATTGATCGCTTGAGCTAAATGATAATTATACCGACGAGTTGTGCCGGGCTCACGCTAGAGGTCGCTAGAATATTGCTACATGTCTAATCGTTGTCGTCGTCGTGGCGATACATACAAGAATAAGCCTGAAGCCTGGGTCATGTCTTGTGTGCAACATAAATGTGAGATACAGGCGAGTGTCGCGCGTCATCATTTCAAGGTCATGCAATATATTAGTACGTTTTCCACATTGCTTGTGTGTCCCCGGTGCTCATAGATTTCTGCATAACTCTTTACCACCCCCCTACACTACCCCCCCCCCCCCCTCCTATTACAATATTTTATATTAATTTTCCGGCAGGCGTCAGGGTGAGTTTAAATCTTATACTTTAAATCTGGACAACTGCCGTATGAGATATAGTACGCGCGCGAAGCTATCGCTCAATTTATAGAAAACTACAAGGTCATCCCCACTCTCCATACATTTTCATATTTTTGGAGTGGGGGTATCGCAAATGACTCAGTCGCTCCTCACCTACCACAAGCGACACACGTCTAAAAGGAAAATATGGCGAAGTGTAGACGAAACGGCACGATGCAAGAGATAAGAGTCGCGGTAGGCGGCAGGCGATACCTACATATAGAGTATGCTGCGGTGTACAGTAACATTTTGTGACGGCAGCTAAACGCAAAAGACACACACAGTGCTAATTGCTAGATATTTTGTTATAGTCGCCTATAAACCGCGCCTTAAACCTATTCTGCGCAGAGTGACCCTACACAAACCTGACATGTTATAGGTAGGTACTAGATGAAACACAGGCGAGTGTCGCGTAATGGTCGACGTCGTATTAATATTAAGACCTCTGCCTGCCACGGTATGGTGTATTCTAGAGAGTCCTTTACATGTCTGTCTGTGCAGCATGGTCATGACTAGGAAAAAAAATAACAAAAAAAAAATAGTCATCTAATATAGATACTCATAGCTCTATACATTTTGTGTATAAGCCTGGGTCATATCTTGTACAACATAAATGTGAGACACAGGCGGGTGTCGTGCGTCAGGATAAGGAATATGGCGCAGTGTAGAGACGAAACGGGGTGGGAGGGGGGCAGCATAGTCTAGTCGAGAGATAAGAGTCGCGGTAGGCGGGCAATACATACATAGAGTACAATACCTACAGTTGCGATGTACAGTTACATTTTGTGCCTTTGACGGCAGCCAAACGCCAAAGACACACAATGCTAATTGCTAGGCGTTTTGTCCTAAGGATGTACACCTCGTGTGTCGTTTGTGTGTGTGAAAAGCGTAAAAAAAAAAACGTATGCAAATAATTATTTTAATATTCAACTAATAACGCCAACAGAAAAAAAAAATAAAAAAAAAGTATTTGTCAAATTAAAAACATAACTTATTTCAAATTAAACTTAAAACATAAAGGGTACAATGATTTCTATACAATGACCTACACTTATTTCTTTTGCATTTAACTCTTCTATTGTTCTATTGATTTCTTTGTCGATTTCTACGTAGTTATCATAATCATATTTTTCTCGTGTAATCCTTGTTGTGCTCCTCGTTTTAATTTCTTTTACTAAAATGTCCAAGACTTTAGCTAAGGAAGGCGGCGGCGGCGGCGGCGAAGGACGGTTGGGCAGAAACCCAACAAAACGGTTTATTCGAGAATGCCACCCTTCTTCTCCTTGGCCACAACACCACGTTTTAATAAATGGTATGTCATTTAACCAAAATCGCTTGAAATAGTCATTGAACTTTGCTACCATCTCAGTTTTTGGAGATTTTTTCATTATGTAGTTGTAGCCCGAAACTATAAATTTTATGGGTAAACGTGCCAGGACAGCGCATCGTGCGACATGCCTCCTCTGTACTCTCGATTTTATTCCCAACTGTTTAGATTTTTTAAAGAGACGTCGACAAAAATGGTGAAAACAACCTTTTACCGTCGTATCTGGAAATATTTTAGGAACAGCATTCATTACTGCTTTCTCGTAATCCATCAACATCTTTGACGGAGTCCAGTTTGAAAATTTTGTTTTGATTAAATCAAACATTATTTGGTAAGTTTTTCTACTTTTACTGCCATGGAGGAAGGCAAAAAATAACGGAATCGCTTTTTTTGTGTAAGCATTGTAACCGTGGATAATATATAATTGTTCGAAAGGTGGTGGGCATATTGCTTTCGAGAAAGTACCATCGAGTATGTAAACTTCAAAGTTTTGTAAAATCCTTTCAGTATCAGGAGAAATGCAGAAGATGAGAATTCTGATTCCATCATTATAATCGGCCAATAGGTATTTTTCGAACTTCTCAGGCACTATCACATCTTTTGGCAGTTTATGTTGTTGAAGTTTGGTAACTTTCAATTCTTTATTAATTCTTGCATTATTATGTAACAAATCACTTTTTACATTTTCAAATTGAGGCTGCTCCGCAATCATAATACTCGTAATATTATCCAAACCATCATCTTTTAGTTCGCATATTGCTGTTTCCAATTGGTTTTGAACGGGATCATAATTATTATTCTCGCCAATTTTTCTCTTTAACTGAATATTATGCTTTTGAAAATTTTTATATTTCGCCATAATATTTGTTACGCGGTCTGTGAGGCTGTGAGGATTATCTTCTTTTTTTTTGTTACAACGATATTGGCGGACGACGCGGCGGGCACAAACGTACAAACAAACTTGCAACAGTAGACTGACGTTGGACGAGATTCTCTTGGTGTATTTATAATATTATGATAAGCATGACGTTGTCGTCGTTAACGATCGAATCGTACCTATCAAACTCCGCGTTCCCCCCCAATGTGGTCGGCGACAGCGGTACGGCTCGCACGGATCCCATCGCGTTCTACGTGAACCTGTACATGGTCGTGTTCGAGACGGCACTGATCACCGCTGATCACACGGACTCGTGTCCTATCGCGGTGAAAAGAGACGTTCTCGTGATGACGACACGCCTCGTCGTGGCAATCGCCCGTCTCGCGCACATAGTGGACGACGCCGCAATCGTAGGCTTTGTCGACGATGCGCTACTGAACGGTCGAGCGGACGCGTCTCGTGTATTGTTCGATCGATATCTCGTGCCGTGGTCGTACGAACACATCGATGTACCGTACCGTCACTATTGGCAGGTGACGCGCGGACCTGTATTGTGGCTGTGGATACACCTCACGCTAGGTCGACTGAGTCGTACTGGTGGTGGTGGTGGTGGTGGTGACGACGATGTATACGCGATAGATATTGCCACCAAGCTGATACCTCTGTTGGGTGTGTTCATCGGTTGTGGTCGGTGTAGGTTACACTATACGGTGACGGTGGGAACACTGTTCGAACGTTTAGTGCGCGAAGGGCGACACCCGGCACTCGTGATGATCGACTTTCACAACGTTGTCAACGTACGTTTGGGTAAACCCGTTTGGAAATACGCCGACCGCGCCGCCGGCGAATTCGCTAGTTACTTGATGACGTATCCCAATAATAATAATAATAATAATAAGAAGACGTGACGACGCGTGTGCGAGCGCTGCGATGAACGTACACTTTAAAAATGAAAATCTCAACTCGACGTTTCGATTGATGGTGCACGTTCTGTACACAGTTTTCAACGATCAGCCGTTCGACGAGGTGTGTTACGCCACCCGCCTACATTGGCTATTGCTCGGCGGCGGCGGCGGCGGTGGCGTCGGCAGTGGGGGTGGTACGACCGCAGACTATATAGTCGAACGTTTGTTCGACGCCGTTCGTCCGTTAGTGGTGGCCGTAGTTGCGACTTATGTTTGTCGTCGGCTACTCGTCGATAGTCCCACACTAGTGTTCGGAACGGCGACCGAGTCCGATCGTCATCACCTGTTGCCCGTCATGGTGTGCGTGGTGGGGAGTGAGACTATTATATATGTAGACGTGGCTAAATTATATCAATTTATAGTCAGATGTCGTCGCGTGCACATGCTCTGCCGTAGTGCTAATTTACAAATCAACGGCACGGATTTTGCAACGACATCATCATCATCATCATCGTATAATTTCAACAACTGTCGAGATTTAGAGTCACTTTTGCGGCGATCACGACCTCCGCCATCATCGCAACAACAACAACAACGACGTTTATTAAACTTACCGCACGACGACGGCGGTGGTGAGGAGGGCAACGGCAACAATAACACACATCCTTCCTCCACGACAACGACGCACTTTGTTCTGCAAGCGTTGAAGACAAACGTGGGTGTCGTTAATTTATTGTGGTATCTAATCTTTGCACTGGAGGGTGCCTGCGGTTCCCTAGAGAAACGACTACCGTGCGGCGTGTTGACCGTATCTCGCCCTCGGCCGCTTTGGACGACAACGACAACGACGACGACGACGACGACATCAACGAACGGTAGAGGTGGACGTACGGACGCACCTCCTCACACACAGGTCACACTCAAAAGAAAATCACCATTCACCATTTAGAAGCACTATTTGTTACAAAGTCTTGATTTAATTAATTAATTTAATTTCATTCAATGGACTTGAGTTCCGTGTGTAAATCTAGTAAACTTTATCAACTCATCAATAAATTGAAAAAAGTACATCACATCAATCAAGTCGGTGTCGGTAGTGAAGAGGAACAAACAAAAGGAGAAGAAGTAGAATATTACAAGCCAAAGGAGAGGCAGGACGTCGACGACGACGACGACGACGACAACGAGGAGGACAACGAGGAGGAGGTGTTGTTGGTGGAGAATCAGTGGGCAAACAACAATAACAACAACAACGACGACGACGACTACTCCTACGACAACAACGACGACGACGTAGGAGGTGGCAACGAGGAGGGAGCGGACGTGGACGACAAAGCACGTGCCGCCGCCGTCGCCGCCGCGATCAGACAACGCGACGACGAATGGGACGCGTTCGTACTGAGCACCGATGAACAAGCGCGTCTGTTGACGGTTCAATCGCACATATTGTGGCTCAAAACGAGCGGCGGCAAGACGCCCGCACGCTATTCTAACATCAAAAGCGCCATAGTCAACGCCAAGACGACGAATAGTGTAAATAGTAAACAGCACATGAAGACTCTCGTGTTTCTCATACAAGCGTTCGTGGAGGAGAGCGAGAGTCGTTGGCCGCACCGGTGTCCGGTGGTGGTGTTCGGTTCGTTCGAACCATATATCGCACTCAGAGAATCCAAATCGTACCGCGCTCGATTCATCAACACCAAAGCCATACTCAAAGTCATTCGATAAAAAAAATATAAATTTTCAATAATAATAATAATAAATTTCACGTCTCAAGACATTACAGTCTGATAAAGGATAGAAATCATTGTAATAATTAAAAAAAATATATATATTATGTCGGTGGTTAAATTGCGAGACTTGTATGCGCGTTTGGAAAAGTATTACATAGAGTGCAACCGTTCTCCTGCACATCTAATGGCGTTATATCCGCCCGACGTGTACGCAGTGTACTCGACCTCGTGCGCGCCCGTCTACAATTTGGTGATCGTGCACAATTTTTACGCCAGCCGTCGGTGGTTCACCAAGGAGGAGACGAAAAAGAAGATTTTCGTGGCGGTGGTTTTTTTATTCGACATCAAACACTACATTGACGACAGCACTCACACCGTTCAAGGTCTCTACACCGACGACAGACGCAACACTATGGCTAGGTACGCGATCATGGCACGCTTGGCCGGATTCGATACGGAGCTCGAGAAACGCTACCGACTGCTCAATCTCAACGTGTGGAATTCTCTGCTGGAGAATCCGGCGCGGCGGAGGAAACAGTTTGTGAAATTTAAACAGTTTATCGTTCAAGTGGAGAGTGTCAATCTACATAATATATAGTTAGTATGTAATTGCTGATATTTCTTGTATTTATTTTTTTAAATATTTATCGCAAATAAATTTAATATAATATTCTATAATTGTATTCCATTTTATAATTTTCTCAAATTTGTCTTTCATCAAAACTAATGTCGCTAAGTTTTGTGCTCTCTGATCAGACACCCTACGATACGAACGACTAGTAGGCGCGGTGAGTCATCATCATTCTATACGTCATCATTTCAAGGTCATGCAATATATTCATACGTTTTTCACATTGCGGAGATTCGTGTTGTGTGTCCCTGTTCACAAACTTTTGCATCATAACTTTTTACCCTCCTCCTGCACTACCCCTCTCCCCCCCCCCCTCCTATTACAATATTTTATATTAATTTAGGGCAGGCGTCAGGGTGACTTTAAATCTTATACTTTAAATCTGGACAACTGCCGTATGAGATATAGTACGCGCGCGAAGCTATCGCTCAATTTATAGAAAACTTCAAGGTCATCCCCACTCTCCATACATTTTCATAATTTTGGAGTGGGGGTATCGCAAATGACTCAGTCGCTCCTCGCCTGCGACGACCGACAGATGTCTAGGAAATGAAAAAAATGAAGCAGCACCAGTACTAGTAGTAGTATTAGTAGTAGTACGACGCAAGTCATAAACATTACACAGGTATAGGACGTGGCACATTCTAGGCGGCTAGTCGATTGCAGCTACACATTTTTTTCTTGTGCGCCTTGCGGGGGGGGGGGATACCACGCGTCACACAGCAGTGACGAGTGCGCTGACTGACGCTTGACAGCAGCAGTAGCAGTAGTAGTAGTAGTAACAAGACGCAAGTCGTGAATATGGCAGGAGGGCAGACGGATGGACGGGTGTCGTGGCACATTCTACACAGTTACATAGATCGCTAGCCAACTAAAATATTTTTGTGTGTGCCCGCCCTGATCAGATGGCAAAGTACACAAAGTGCTATAACAATAATTTATCATAATTATAACGACTGGTCGAGACTGTGCGTCATCATTTCAAGGTCATGCAATATATTCATACGTTTTTCGCATTGCGAAGATTCGTGTTGTGTGTCCATGTTCACAAACTTCTGTATCATAACTCTTTGCCCCTTTTCTCCCGCACACTACCAACCCAACCCCCCCTTCCCCCCCCTATTACAATATTTTATATTAATTTTCCGGCAGGCGTCAGGGTGAGGTTAAATCTTATACTTTAAATCTGGACAACTGCCGTATGAGATATAGTACGCGCGCGAAGCTATCGCTTAATTTATAGAAAACTTCAAGGTCATCCCCACTCTCCATATATTTTCATAATTTTGGAGTGGGGGTATCGCAAATGACTCAGTCGCTCCTCGCCTGCGACGACCGACAGATGTCTAGGAAATGAAAAAAATGAAGCAGCACCAGTACTAGTAGTAGTATTAGTAGTAGTACGACGCAAGTCATAAACATTACACAGGTATAGGACGTGGCACATTCTAGGCGGCTAGTCGATTGCAGCTACACATTTTTTTTCTTGTGCGCCTTGCGGGGGGGGGGGATACCACGCGTCACACAGCAGTGACGAGTGCGCTGACTGACGCTTGACAGCAGCAGTAGCAGTAGTAGTAGCACGACGCTAGTCGTGAACATGGCATGGGGCAGACGGACGAACGAACTGACGGACAAAACTACACTACCTACCTAAGAGAGATTAAGTTAAAAAAAATGCGATATTTAATAAATGTGTTATATTCTATATCGTGTATTACATATTGTTTATATTATTATGATATTATAATGCGAACTCTAAACCTACAGCAGCTTTCGTATGACGTTCACGTGCCCGTGGGAGCGTTTCTTCAACGTCGTTCCGTGGCCGTCAACAATGTCCTGCAACTGCAAGCGAACACTTCGAGCCGCCTCCAATTTATAGACGTTGAAATGAGGGCGTATAAATTCCACGAGTCGAATAATCTTTTTGAGCACCGCCCCCGTTGCCGCCGCCGCCGCCGCCGCCGTCTCACGGTGGCGGTGTGCAAACGCGTCGATGTCGTCCAACCAAACGTGATAAGCGGCATAGATCAACATAGGATCCTCCATGTAGTGCACCTGTTGTCGTGTGCTACTGTTGTTGTTGTTGTTGTTGTTGTTATTGTAGTGGTGGTCGTTTAAAATTTCGTGGCGACAGCGTGCCGACATCAATAGCCTTTTGATAATTTTGTGAAATTTACGTATAAATTTGGCGAGATTCAACGGTCTCATGGGACGTGTGGTCGACCACACGACCAACGGTTCGTAAATGTCACGCGTCACATCACCACCTCTCACGTCCAACAACAGCACCGTCTTCACATCACCCCTGTAATCGTTCGTGATCGAGTCGATGTAGCGCTTCAGACTGCTATCGTTCTCGTGATGGTTCAACTTGACGTGTTCGTACAACAGACACGGATTGGTGGCGTGCAAACAACCGAAAATGTCGAATATCACATACAACGGATTGACGGCGACGTTCTCGCAACACACACTCACCACGCCCGTCAGAATCCGTTTCACTATCGGGTTAGCGTGTCGCTCGTAGCCCACGTGACCTATTCTACGTCTGTTATCATCACCATCACCATCAACATTATCATCATCATCATCATCATCATCGTTGTCATTTTCGTCGCAATATGCGTACTTTTTTTTCGTTAAAATTATAACGTAATCGTGGCGTTGTTCGAGCGCCAATGTGAGGTGTTTCGTGAATGCGATCGTTTCGTTGACTCGTTTCAAGATGGTGGCGGCGTCGACGTTCTCGGGATTGTAAAATTTCAATCCGTCCGTATCCACGTAACACACGAGATCGGCAAACGGCCACAATACACCACCACGCCTCTCCTCCAAAGACGCCGCCGACGTAGTGTTTTCGTCGTTGGCGCCGCCACCGATGACGGGTCGCTCGGCCGCCTTTCGACCGGAACAATTGACGGCCCACGTGGTGAGATAGTGTAACTCTTCCTCGTATCGGACACGTTGTTCGGTGGTGATCTTGTTCGCGTTGGTGGGATCGAGAGCGTAAAACGTGCACACTAGACGCGCGCACACAGTCAAAAATTTGCGTCCGAACAGTGTGACGGCGGCCGAGGTGGGTATGTGCGAGTATAGAAACGCCTCGCAACCCGTCACACCGTATATCGAATTCAATATAATCTTTGTGCCGAGCTGTTGCGAGTCCAAGATGCGCTTCTCCGTGGCGTTGGTGGCGGCGCGCGAAGCCTCCTGTAAGCGTCGTCGTTGTTCCAACAGTGCGGCCAACACGCGTCCTATGAAGCGTACGCGCCGATCCAAATTGAACACGGCCAACACGGGCTCGCGTGCGTCCAACGCGCACGCGTCCTCCCAACACAGACAGTGTCCAATCTCGCGGCCGCGATAGCCGGGCGTGAGTAGATCCTCGGTGGGCACGTTGGGTGGGTCTCGCATCGCGAACAGTGTCACCAAGTCGGCGTGCACGCAACGCTTCAGTACCGCCAAGAAGGTGGAGGGCGACAACGATTGTAAAAACTCTAGGGTTATGACGGTGCAATTGGTCGAGTCGGTGTTGAGATAGCACGCGAGATTGGGATAATAACTTTTAAAGTCGAACGACTCGACCGCACTGAAAAAGGATCTATCTCGACGTGCATAATTCAACGCACCCTGATACGATTTATCGTTGTCTGTGCCGAGACCGATGAGTTGTGCCGTACGTCGTCGTCGTTGTACTTGTTGTTGTTGTTGTTGTTGTTGTTGATGATGTTGTTGATGATGATGTTGGCTGATCACACCGTCACCACTATCACCACCGCCATCATCACCGCCGACGTCGCCGCTGCCGCCGCCGCCGTACGAATACGAGTGATAAACGTCAAGGGAGTTGGAGGAGGTGGCTGCTCTTCTATTATTATTATTATTATTATTACGAACGGCCACAAACGTACCGTACTTGAGACCGTTGTGAACGAGACACGATGCTAAACGGCGGGTGTTGCCACACATACCGCTCACCTCGGCGCTCAAACAAAAGAGACTCGTCAGACTGGTGACGAGCGAGAGTACGTCCGACTCGAGGAGTACACGCGTAACGGTGATGGTGTCTTGTATGTTATAAATCAATACTTGTTCTAGCCGCGGCATCGTCTCGGGCGTATTGCTCAATCGCACATTGTTGTACACGTGTCGTTTGAGTCGTATCGTGTCGACACGCGTACCGCTAAAGTCGAAATTGCCATCGTCGGACGAGTCCACCGGTGCAGACGACACGCGGTACACCTTGCGAAAGTCGACGCACGCCTCTTCGTCCGCGCCGTGGTGAACCGCGGCACCGTACACGTATATACGACGGATGAGCGACGAGTCGAGATTCATCTTGGCCACCCGTTCGCCGCCACGCAATCGATTAGCGGCGATGGCGGCCAACGACACTTTGTCCGACAGCATGTTGCGCTTGGCGAGCACCATCAGGTCGAGGCATATGGCGAGATCGTTGAACTCGGGATGGTGCAACTCGTTGTGTTCGTGTTTGATACGTAGTACGGCTTGCAGTAGACGTTCCACTTTCAGAAAGATGGCGCGTCGCCATATGACGCGCAGATCGTAAGCGATGAGATTGTGACCGGTGAGCACGTGCGGATAGCGGCGCGGTAAATCCACCAAGAGAAAAATACCACCCTCGCAATAATAATTAGTGAACGCCTCCAACATGGCCGTTTCACTATCGTAGCCTCTGAACAGAGCAAACGTGCGTCGTCGTCGTCGTCGTCGTTGCCGCTCCCGCTCCCGTTGCTCCCGCCGTTGGCACGACGACGGATGGCCACCTTCCACAGAATCGTTGTCATTATCATTATGATCATCATCATCATCATCATCATCATCATCAATGTTATTGTACTTTGAGTTCATTTTAGATTGAAATTCTGCAGCGGCAACAGCATCGGCCTTGCCCGGTACCGGTACCGGATTCAGATACAGGCACACGTGTACATGTATCCGTCCGTACAATAAATACATACTGATGGAGGAAATCTTCTCGTCGCGTGTCGTGCCCATGGGTACGACGTGGGCGGATCGTGCTATCGTTTCTATGTCTATCGAGACCACGGGCAGTATGCGCTCCAGTGAGGGTCGTGTCAATTTGCCACTCGTCTCCGTAGTGATCAGGTTGAGTTTGGTGTACACGCCCGTGCCGCTGAACGTGTCGTAGAATCCGACGGGCGCAAAGCGCTCGTTCAAGTCCATCCGATCCTGTACGGCGAAACCGAGACATTCGACGTGAGGCGGTGCACCTTTCGTCGTCATCGGCGTACCGAACGCACATTTGTACATTTGTATGGCCAAGCCGATCTCGCATATGTCGGGCAATATACGATACCAGGGCAGATGCTGTGAGTTGTCGCTCAGAGTGTTGTACATGAACTTGTAGGCGGCATGAGAAGTGAACTCCAGTATTATCAATTGCCCGGTAAAGTCGGGCGTCACATCGTAGCCCAAGTCGTTGACGAAACACTGTATAAAGTTGGCGCGTTCTCCGTGCAATATGATGTCGGTCACGTTGCAAACGTACGAGTTGACGTCTTCGGATGCCGCGTTGTTGCCACCACCACCACCACCACCACCTTGCCGGCGCAATTGTAACAAGTCTTGTATTAGGCTGATAAATTTTAAAACGTGAGGTGTTAGAAAACCATAATTCGACTCGCGATACCACGACGTCGAAGACGATTTCGCAGCAGTAGCAGTAGCATCAGTAGTAGTAGTAGTAGTAGTAGTAGTAGTAGTAGTAGTAATAGTAGCAGCAGTAGCAGTAGCAGCAGCTGCAGCTGCTGCAGCAGCCTCGACGAGTACATAACACGCAGGACGATAGTCGAGAAAGAGTCTCTCGTAATTGAGCCGCGTGTCGACACTATCCGCCACGTATCCAATGGTAGGGTCGTATCGAAAGTTGAAAACTAGCCTTGCAGTCATAATGATGATGATGATCAATCAACACACTATTTTTATTTTATTTTTTATTTTTTTTTCAATTATTATTATTATTATTATTATTTCGCGATCGATTACTTCGCGCCGTGATTGTGAAGGTAGACTAGTTAGCTGTTATAAATTAATATGACGCGCACGCCGAGTAACCTGTTCGTTTTATTATGCGAGATGAGAGAGGGAGGGAGGAGGAGGAGGGGAGGGGGGCGGTGGCGGCAGTTGGTGAGACCCGTACTCACCGTTTCAGACCGTGTGACAAATGATGATATCATTATAACATCAGTAGCTCATCATATTTCACGATGACAGTACGCTATAATTGCTGACATATTTTTTTTGTTCATTTCGTCGTAAATAAATATTAAAGAATAAAAATATATATACATATAGGTATGATAATTATTGTACCTACATCTTGGTATTAATAAATTATTATGCAAGTGTACTTTAGAAATTTTTCGGGACGTGCCATATACTTTTGTGACCGCCTACCCGTCGCACTGGTGCCGTTGGCTCGTTTCTATCGAGGTCGGTGTACCACCCGTGGTGATTTACTCGACCGCATAGCGTTGGATGCACCGTCGCTGTCGTCGTCGTCATCATCACCACGACCACCGAAGCTGCTGCAGTTGCAACCGCGCGTGATCTGTTTTTATCGTCGCAGCGTCGTCTATACGGATACATTTTTTTATGGTAGATGTGAGACGTGGCTGTATTGTTACGCGATTATGGGTTACGTGGAATTGGAGTCGTCGTGTATGGTCGAATTGATGTCCAAGCTGACGACGCAGCTCGGTCTCGAGGAGGCGATCGCCAATCATTTTCTCAAAGCGCTGGTGGCGTACTGTAAAAAAATGGACTTGGACGTGCGCGGTGAGATAATGCGCCTCGATCGAATCGACGCGGCCAATATCAAAGCACACTTTGTCGCTTTCCAATTCGACGACGGGTGTCCCATGAGTCTAGTGCTATCCAACTTTTTCGAAAAACAACAACAATCTGCGCTCAGCATCAAATACGCCGCCGCCGCCGCCACCGCCGCCACCAACAACACAATATCTAACGTAGTAACCAACTCAAACGATGATGATGATGATGATGATATGGTCACAGTCGAGGAGGCGGGTGACGTGAAAGAGACGTTCACCGCAGAGATTCTAGGTGAAGGTATGACCGTTCATACTACGACACAAAACTCTATACATTTTATCATCGATGAGCGTCACTTGCGCCGAGGGAAACGCGCCGGCACCGGCGCTGCACGCAACACGATAGACATTTTTAAGAGTGAGTGTGACGTGGTGCTTTTCACGAGCAGCAGCAGCAGCAGCAGCAGCAGCAGTTGCTACACCACTATAAAGTCATTTTCGAATCTACCACCACCAACAACACCACAACCGTTGCCGCCGCCGAGCATCCAACACCGTCGTCCCGTAATCATTCTAGATCCCATCAAGGTGCACGAGTTTGTCGTCAAAGTAGATAGGAAAATTAAAATGTGCATGGAACGTCTGACTAATCCCACCGTGCACCGTCATCGATTGACGGTGACGCCACGTATGTTGCGCACCTTCGTCGAAAGTGGGCTTATATTGTACTACAAGTGTTTAACGAGCCAAGATAATAATAATAATAATATGGAGCAGCAGCAGCAGCAGCAGCAGCAGCAAAAGTTACTCGTGGAAATGCACACATACGGACCGAGCGCGACGCGTGAATTTCTCGACCGTCTCTTGGCCGAAGATTTAGTGGACGCGGATGTGATACAATTACACTATACAACGGCGTTGGTGAATCGGAGGAATCGCGGAGTGCTGTGTGCTGAGCAGCAGCATGAGCAGCAGCAGCTGCAGTCGGCGGACGTGGTGAATGAGATGCGATTCCGTTATATGTTTATGGAGGCCACGGGTAAAATGTATCCCATAGCGGAGACGCGAGACGAATACGACGTAGAGTTTGTGATGCGACTGCAGCTCGAGATCGCCAGAATGTACGATATGGATATGAACGTTTCGCGACATCGCCACGACGGTCCACTGTTGAGTGTGGTCACCGAGCGTGGCGTTCAACACAGCCTGGACGCGCGTACGCATAACAAAAATTACAAGTTTATACACGGACCCGCCTCGCTACTCTTGAACGTGCCGTGCGAAAACAACACACAATCCAGCGACATGTGCGTCCGTGTAGAGTAAACACGCACATACATACATACATACATATTCTTATAGATGATGAGCGGTGACAATTATCAAAAAATAATAGATAGATATTATTATTAATATAATTATTATATAAGCTCGACGACGCGACGACGCGAGAATGTTTCACACGGCCAACAAAGTCGATCTATTGACCGCTCTCGAGCGGGCGTTGCCCGAGAGCAATGCAAGAGAGCCGTTGCGTGCGGCCATCGAAAATCTAGACGGTGAGCCGCAATCGTGGTCTCGTCTGCTCGAATTTCGCCAATGCGTCACGAATCTTTTGAACGATACGAAGCATGCGCATGAAGTCATACGAGCCGGACTCGTGTCCATCATCGTGATGTACGAGAGTAATTTTATAGTCCACCAGAAACTGATCGACGTTCGCATACGTAGAGGTTAATCTTACAAGAAAAAAAAATGGTACTAACTACTACTACTACTACTACTAATACGTCATCGACATTATCGAATCACAAGAGACGAGGAGGAGTGGTGGGGGAGGGGGAGGAGATGCTATTTATATACGAGACGTTGGAGTGAACGATTCATTCGAATAACAATCACCGCCACGCCACCACCACCACCACCACATTAATTAAACATAATGGACTATAATAAGTTATTGAACATGCACAAAGCCATCGAGTTTGATGATGTCACTCACACGTACGTGTACAAGGATCACAAGATTCGTCGGTCCGTGTCGACATTGGTCAAACAAGTGTTTCCATTCGATCGAGAGCAAGTACTCGACCGCATGGTGAACAGCTCGGGATGGAAACGTAGCAAGTATTATGCGACGTGCGGCGTCCACGCCGACACCAATCGACCCATCACCAACACGGAACTCATCAAAGAGAACATCAAACGCGTGTGGAACGACAAAGTCACCCTGGGCAAGGACGTGCACGCGCTACTAGAGCGGGTGTTCATAACGGGTCCCGATTCGCAGCTACAGGAGGAGAGATTACGAAAGGAAATCGAAGTGCGCACCGAAGGGCGCATGGACGTGGACGCGTTGAAAGCGCTGTTCAATCGATACAATTGGACACCGCTGCAGACCGAATGTCGCATGGTGGACGAGAAACGCAACGTCGCCGGCACGGCCGACTTGGTGCTGTACGACGACCGTGGCGAGTTGGTGGTCGTCGATTGGAAATGTAGCAAGATGCTGTTCGATATGTTCGGCAAGAGTAGGGCGGCCGAGCCGATGCAATACTACGCGTCTACCAATTATTGGCAGTATACGATGCAATTGAATCTGTACCGAGTGATATTGGAGCAAGTGTACGGCTTGAGAGTGTCGAACACTGCGTTGATTTGTTTCGACGAGGACTTCGCCATGTCGGTGTATTTCGTGCCCCGCATAAAGGACGTAGAACTGTGGTATTTGGAGAAGGTGAAATCATCGGACTCGGCTGACGACAACGTCGACCACCACCACCACGACGACGACAACAACAATAATAATAATAATTCGGAGATTAATACCACTACGGTGGTCGAATGCGAACGAGTATCAGAGTGACAGTTTATAATATTATGTAATTATTATTATTTTTGATTCCATCATACTATCTTGTAGCTTTGTATGAAAAAACAATATGATTAAAATGAAAATAATAAGACTTGGTTTTTTTAGATACTCTCCCCAAAAATAATTTTATATTAAAAAATATAATATTAAAATCTTTAAACGACCCACAAAATATTGTGTGGCACGCGCGTTACACTTACACACACACACACACACATCATCATAGTACACACACAATAAGTGCCGCAATGGACGATGCACATACACCGTCGTCATTGCCGCCAACGCAACAACAACAACAACAACACGTACCGTCTTTCGATCCAATGGCGAACGATTATGCGACGATAGATGAGTGCGCCGAGATAGCTGCTGTGCACTTGTATCTCGCATTTTTGGAGGAACAACAACAACAGCAGCAGAGCGGCGGCGGCAAACGATCGTCGTCGTCGGCGGCGGTGCGCGAGACTCTATTGGCGCGCGTGACGAGAAAGTTGACTCGTTTCCAGAACGCCATAAACGAATATTTGAGAATGCGCAGCGAAAAAGTTTTGAGTTTTCAACATCTCGATCCGAAACGTTTGGACCTCACTCGCAGCCTGGAGGATGTGGCGTTGCAGAATGCGACAATTCGCCACCAGTTGGAGACGTTTCGACCCCACTGGTTGACCGCCGAGCTGAACAGAGTGCGAGTTTTGAAAAAAGGTGGCAACAGCAACAGCAGCGGCACCGCGGCAACCGCAGACGTAAAATATAAAAATTCTACTTCTACTTCTTCTTCTTCTAATACTGTGATGACTCTCGAACAAGTCTATAGAATGATTCGCGACGGACGATACGTCAATCACGTGCCCGCCGTGATGTCATCGCTGGCCGCGTTTGATGACATTACGTTTGACACGCTGTTTGCACATTTGCGGTAGGTAGTGAAAAAAAAAGAAAACAAAGAAACAAAAAAAAAATAGAAAAAAGTCACGCTGACCTAGCTGATAATACCGCTACTCGTTTAACTAACTGTCTTTGAGACGCGTGAAAGTTTGATTTTTGAGATTCAACACTTGTCTCTCGAAAGAGCGTAGGCGGCGTGCGTAGGCGGCGCAAACGTTTTTGTCGTCTTTGTCGTCTTTGTCGACGCGGTATAACCGTCTTCGGTGCTCGTGTAAACGAATCGCCAGACGCGAGAGTTTCGTATGGAGGCGCGACAAGATTTGATGACGAAACAATGCATTGGCGTATAGTAACCGGTCGTCGTCGTCGTCGTTGGGCAAACGCTTGATGAGCGCATTGTTGATAGCCGCGACCAAGACGGGCGGTAGACGGGACGGCCGCTCGGCCTCGAGTCGCATAGCCGCCACCAACAATGCGGGATCGCGCAAATGGTACAAATTTCGGGTAATGTTCTCGAATTCGTCGGTGACGGTGACGTTGGCGGCGGTGGCGATAGTGGAGGTCATCTCCTTAGTTATGAACGTGTGTGTGTATGTGTGTGTGTGTGTGTGTGTGTGTGTGTGAAAATAGTACGGAACGTACGTAACAAATAGTATGTATAATATAACGCGTGTCATAGTTGGATATTTATTCATTCACTAGTCGACCACAGTCGAGTAACAATGTCAACGTCGAATTGGCGGCGGCGGCAGCGGCAGCAGCAGATCACCAGAGCAACCACTACTGTCTCAGCCACTACTGCCTCAACCGCAAGCGACAAGCGTCGTCAACTGCGTGCGTCTGCGGCCAAACCTGTCGGATTTTATACAGTCACGAGATCGTCCGCTGCAGCATGTCGTGTAACAACGAAGACGAACCTTTGGGATATGTTGACACGCTACAACGCCATCCTACTGGACAAAAGTGACAGTGAAGAGGAACGGTTCGAGACGTTCGTCAATTGGATCAAGACAATCGCATGGATAGATCCTCACTATATGAGACCGACGAATATAAATATTGACGACGACAACAACAACACCGCCAGCGCCACCGTCGCTCATCTTAGGAGTCCTCCGTCGTACAGTGAGTTATTGCACTTTTACGTGGTGTTGGCAATGTTGAATTTGCACGGTAAAACGTTGAGCGAGGAGGTTATATGGACGTTGGTGCGACTTTGTGAAGCGTACGATCAATGGATAGTGAAAACAGCTCTGGAGGTGGTGCTGTACGGAAACGAGCGACAAGTGCACCATTACTTTGAAGAAAAATTGAGTATCATATTTGACGTCATATGTCGAGCTTATTGGCGTAAAGTTTAATATTAAGAAATATATAATTATTGAATAATTTTACTCTTTTTTTTTTTCCTCCAATTCTCAATATAATATAATAATATTATTAAGTAGAATCTACCTCGTTTTTTTTTTTTTTTTTTCACACGGTCTGAAGACGAAACTGCACACCCACGCACACAGATATATATATGTGTGTGTGTGTGTGTACTGTGGCGGCATCGAGGCGTCAAAATGTAGCTGGCTAGCGATCTATAATATAATATATATAGAATGTGCGCCATGTTTCGTCTACCTTTCTGCGCTACCATGTGGCGTGTTGTTGTGCTGCTGTTAATAGCTGCTGACGAAACCTTGTTATATTATTATGTATGTATTTCTTTTGCCTAGACGTCTACCGCTCGTCGCAGATGAGAAGCGACTGAGTAATTTGCGATACCCCCACTCCAAAATTGTGAAAATGTATGGAGAGTGGGGATGACCTTGAAGTTTTGTATAAATTGAGCGATAGCTTCGCGCGCGTACTATATCTCATACGGCAGTTGTCCAGATTTAAAGTATAAGATTTAAACTCACCCTGACGCCTGCCCTAAATTGATATAAAATATTGTAATAGGAGGGGGGGGGGGGGGGGGGTAGAGGGGTGGTAGTGCAGGAGGAGGGTAACAAGCTATGCAGAAATCTGTGAGCGGGGACACACAACACGAATCTTCGCCATGTAAAAAATCTATTTATATATTGCGTGACCTTGAAATGATGTCGTATAAAATGTTGGGGGGGGGGCAAGCTCATGCAGAAATCTGTGAGTGGAGACACACAATATATTGCATGACCTGATGAAATGATGATGACTCACCGCGCCTACGAGAAACTAGTCTGCCATGTTTACACACACACACACACACACACACACACACACACACCCTGACGAAACTGCACCATAATGTGTGTGTGTATTTTTCTTTTTTCCAAAGTGTCAATCACTCGTCACTACTGTGGCGAGACTTCAAGTCACAAAATGTAATTGGCTAGTGATCTATATGGGAATGGTAGGATGTGCCATGTTCACACGACTTGCGTTGTTGTGCGCCTTGGCTCTGCTATAGCTGACGAAACCTTGCTATATAATATATTTGTATTTTCTTTTGCCTATTCGTCTACCACTCGTCGCAGGTGATGAGCGACTGAGTAATTTGCGATACCCCCACTCCAAAATTGTGAAAATGTATGGAGAGTGGGGATGACCTTGAAGTTTTCTATAAATTGAGCGATAGCTTCGCGCGCGTACTATATCTCATACGGCAGTTGTCCAGATTTAAAGTATAAGATTTAAACTCACCCTGACGCCTGCCCTAAATTGATATAAAATATTGTAATAGGAGGGGGGGGGGTAGGGGGGTGGTAGTGCAGGAGGAGGGTAACAAGCTATGTAGAAATCTGTGAGCGGGAACACACAACACGAATCTTCAGAATGTAAAAAATCTATTTATATATTGCGTGACCTTGAAATGATGACGTATGAAATGTTGGAGAGAGGGGGGGGGGGGGCATGTTATGCGGAAATGTGTGAGCGGGCAGGAAGAGGGTGGTAGAGTGGGCGCGCAGGTCGGCAAAGTGCAATAGTCGTCGAGTAATGCAGTCTCAATCTGTAAAGTTCTTTTTTTTTTACTAGTAGCGGGGGGTTCGGTGGTGGTTACGTCGTCGACGTCATGAGCCTATAGAGTAATCTCTCAAAGTCTTCCAACCAAAGGGCGTTCATCAATACGTCGGGATAGCAGAGGACCGTGTGCATGAGATCGGTGCGTCCGAGCACGGCGAAAAAGTCCCGCGACCCCTCGAACGTCAGACGGCACTCGTGCTCCTCCCCCGCCTCGGCCAGCACCCACTCGATCGTGTTGACACACACCGATCTCTCGGGCACCGGTACGCAGCGGCGTATCGCCGACATGGCGGCCTCTCTCGACTTAGCCTCGTGTGGACAACACCGACCCGTCGTCGTCGTCGTCGTCTTCGTCGCCGCCGCTGCTGCTGCCGATCCCATCCCATAGCAGCGTAAAGATTCGGGCGGTCGACGTTTCAACAAGTCTAAATGACAAACTTTTTGATTGCGTCCATGTTTCTTTTCCGTTCGGATTAGTAACGTCGACCAACTGTTATCCGTTATAATATTATTATTATTAGAACGCCTTCGTTGATCGCTAGCCTCGCGACACAATCGCAAAAATGTATCGTTGAGTTCACGATAAAAGATGTGCGGATTCTCCGTATAGTGTACGGGACGTAGGAATTGTACGGGACCGCGACCGGCTAGAGTTTGCGGTATGCAAATGTCGAAAAAACTCACAGGTCTCGGGTACAGGCCGAGTTTTGAATGAATCTTGTGACACTCGTCGAGCAACAACTTGAAAGTGGTCAAAAAAGTGTTGTTGTTGCTGCTGGTGGTGGTGGTGGTGGTGGCGTATCTCCCCTCGGCGATTAGTTCGCGCCAACCGAGTAGCTTGGCCTCAATGGCCGTCGGTAGTGGTTTGGTGACGTTTACGGTGTTGCGATCGTACGATTCAATGGAAACTATTAGATCCGAATAGTCCAGATCCACACGTTTATAAACGGCACCGTTCAAATCGAACGTGCACTCCTGGTCGTCGATCGTGTGCTCGCCGCCACCACAAGTGGTGTCGTCGAATCGACATTTCATACCGTCGTGTTGGAGTCGGGCAAACGGACACTTTCCATCCATACTTATTTGATAAGCAGCGCTACTGATAAGCAGCTTTGCGACAGCCGATATAATAATAATCATTTTATTGTCACATCATGTTCTCACAGCTATTATTTTACTTTTTCCTTTCACTCCTGGGATTGACCAGCTGGCGCCACGGTTGGACTTCGGCGTTGGTTTCGTCGTGGCGGCGGTACGATGATGATAATAATATTATAATATTATTTCATCGTCTGACGCCCCCAATGTTATTGCAACGCGTGTCCTCGTTCGTGCAGTCGTCGTTCTCGACGCTCTCGACGCTCGGAATCGTACCGCGGGTGCCAACCACCACTCAAACGACCAAGTCGTTGATTACGACATCATCATCATCATCACCACCATCGACACAATCGAACAGCAGCAGCACCAGCAGCAGCTTGCTGTTCGCAGACCGTGAATCTCAACCGGCCAAAGACATTCATGCGGCGGCGGCGGCGGCGGCGGCACCGGCACCATCGGCGGTGGAAGTCAATAATAATTTCACGGGTAACACACGGGCTAGTACTACAGCAGCAGCAGCTACTGCTGCTGCAGCGATTCCTCCACCGTCATACGAGACTATATATCCATCGAACGGACATCTCTATCCACGATTGGATCATATACAAGAAGTTCGTACGGCACCTCACTTTTGATCGATTCAATGTCCGACTGTGAACAATGGACAACCCGTTCACAGAATTCTGCATAACATGCCTGCCCCTCTCCAACATTTCATACGTCATCATTTCAAGGTCACGCAATATATAAATAGATTTTTTACATTACGAAGATTCGTGTTGTGTGTTCCCGCTCACAGATTTCTACATAGCTTGTTACCCTCCTCCTGCACTACCACCCCCCCTACACCCCCCCCCCTCCTATTACAATATTTTATATCAATTTAGGGCAGGCGTCAGGGTGAGTTTAAATCTTATACTTTAAATCTGGACAACTGCCGTATGAGATATAGTACGCGCGCGAAGCTATCGCTCAATTTATAGAAAACTACAAGGTCATCCCCACTCTCCATACATTTTCACAATTTTGGAGTGGGGGTATCGCAAATTACTCAGTCGCTCATCACCTGCGACGAGCGGCAGATGTCTAGGAAATTCATAAAACAAAAATACACGCATATAGTATACAACAGTAGCAACAACAATAACAATAATAACAACAACAATGACGCTGGTCGTTGGTCAGCAGCAGTCGTCAAGTCGTGCTACTTGGCAGTTGGAACGGGGCACATTCTAATTAATAATAATAATTATATACATGGCTCGTCGTTCACGCATGTCGATAAATTTTACTGTGTGTACGTGAAAAGCATGACAGGCATGACGGCAGAATGGTGGTAGTACTACTATCGTATACGTTGTAAATTATTGATAAGTTGAATGGAATTTACATTCGGTGATGATCGACGAAGACGAGAACTACGACGACGGCGGTTGACGCGTCGGCTACAGCTGCGGCTACGAACGGCAGCCGGAAAGGGACGACACACAGATGCGGCCGCCGCCGATCACGATCTAGGTCGATTGTTGGAACGAGAGCGCATCACCACCGAGAGGTTCATAGACGAGTGTGTGCACGCCGGTGAGACGGAGGCGTTCATTCGAGTGTTGGAGAGGTTGAGCGTGCGATGCGACGAGTGGAATGCGTCGATCGAAAGTTTAAAACGTCGCATAAAACACATGCGTCCGGCCAACATAGACGGCGATCCTGACTATTATCAACGTTTGCAGTGCGCCATGCGCGTTTTAAATCGTAACATGGACACGTTGAATCAATTGCAAATGGAGCGTCACCACACCGAACGAAACGTGAACGAGGCGCGTGACGCGCTACTGCGCGAACTCACCGACGCCGACGCCGACACCGCCGCCGCAGCCGATTATAGCCTAGAATCACAGACGCGACTCTTGCGACTGATCGAGCGCGCCAACAATATTAATGCCTAATAAGAGTATAATTATAACAATAATAACATGTCCTCCAGCAATAACATCTCTAGTAAACATAATAATAATAATAGTAATGATGATGATGATGAAATCGTAATACGTTTTACGCCACTGTGTGGATTCAGAAACGAAGGTGGCGGTAAACTAGTCAAGTTTGTGAGTGTCGCAACGCCGGCCACTCTGCGTTTCGGCACGCGCGCCTCACTCGAAACTACGGTGGACTTGTTGAGGTTTCTGTTGTACGGTGTGCCCGGTGTGAGTGCGATGCGAAAGTTCGATCGCGACACCATGATCGATATTCTATTGGAGAGACTCGTCGTTCTCTCCGCCGCAACCGTCAGCAGTGGTGATGACGATGAGGACGGCGGCGCCGGCGGCGGTGAGTCTGACGAAAACGTCTCGACGATGAAGAAACTGAGTCGAGATCACATAGTACCCTACTTGGAGGCTACCAATCGTTACTACGTTCGATGGGCGTGGCCGCACGAAACGGAGGCGATGCGTGCCACACTCGTAGCGTCGCGGCGTGCGGCCGAACGAGACGATTTGGTGGGTGAATTTGAAAATCTCTACACTTTTCTGAGCGATTGCATTCAAACGGGCGGCGTGACGAGGGTGTTACAACTCACCCTACTCTGGTTGCATTTGCGCCACTCCACGATCGCCATAGAATGTAACAACAACAACAACAACAACAACAACAGCGGAGACGGTGGCGACGACGATGAAAATGAAAGAGTAGGAGGTCCTCTGACGTTTTGGGACATTGTGGCCAATGTGACGATGAGTTCGTTGAAAATGTGGCTGTTGCAAACGTACGATGTGCCGTGTATATTGTACGCCACCAAAGTGCTGTTACCGCAACGCGTCTACGAAGCGATCGCCGTGAACAAACGACCCGACGAGGTCGACTGGTCGGCACAAATTAAACGTTTGATTCGCGAGTTGTGTAAACGGAATCGTTTCATCGGTAGCGGCGGCGGCGGTGGTGGCGGTGACGGACGTCTCAGTAGCGTGGCTGCGCTCACGCGTCGCATCAACGACGTGACGCATCATGACGGCACCATATTACAATATGACAATATGCCGTACTTTGACACTCTGGTGGACATGTATCGTAAACATCCGTCCATCTCGGAACCGTTCCTAGAGTTTGGCGAAGAGTACGCGTTCAGTACGGTGTTGTGCACCTATCTAGGTATGCGACCCCGGCTCGCCGTGTTGCTCAACTATTATCGGTGGCGTGTCAAACTGTTTGCCGCCACATTGACCAAGATGACGACGGCCAAGACAAAGTGTGGCGGAGAGCCTCGGCACCGCCGCCTATCGTCGCGGCAGACGGACACCAATCATTATAAATGTCAACGTTTCGACCGTGCGGTGCGTGTGGTGGTCGAGCACGTGAACAAGATTTGCGAAAATTGCATAAACTGTAACTTTGCTTTGGCTAACACTATACGCGGCACAATCACCAAAGAGTTGACAGAGAGCGTAAAATATCTAGTGGACTTGATCAACGTCGCCTCATTATCATCGTCGTCGGTAAGAAGGCCACCGTGTTAATCGATCATGCTACCAGTATCTACGGATGCCGCACTCATTATAGAGGTCAACGGTCTATTGGAGGGAGTGCGTCAACTAACGTACGATCGTCGTTTCTTCGACGACGTGTCGTCCGCTCTCAAAGAGGTCCTACTACTGCCACTACGTCGTCCAATGTGTGGCAGTGGCAGAGGCAGCGGCAGTGTTGATAGTGAAAACGAGGATAAAACAATAATTATTATCAGAGACTATAATGTGGCCACGTATCATTTGTACCAAGTGGCATTGCGCGATTTCAACCTTTTGAATTGGTGGTGTACGTTGGATGAAAAAATTCGTAAACATGTTTTAGAAAAAATAAAGACAAAGTAAAAAAATAAATAAATCTAATAGACTTTTATTTTTTTTCACAACCATTATTATTTAACTTTAAAACAACGCGGCGGTTACGGCGTCGGCGGCCTCTCTCTCTCTGTGTGTCTCTCTAACTGAACATTCCCCTCATCTCGGTGTCGAGGCGTCTCCTTCGTTGCCGTGCGCGGCACAACCAATTTAAACTCGACGTCAACAGCACCACAGAAAACACAACCAACATTATATACTGTATAATGTCATAGATTTTATCGTAGGTGGTGTTGTTGTTGTTGTCGTCGTATTCGTCGTCGTAGGTGTTATCATTTGAATTGTCATTGTTGTTACCCATCGCCGGAGTCTTTGTGAGGGCGGTGGCGGTAGTGGTAGTAGTGGTGGCGGCGGCCGTAGTGGTAGTGGTTCTTTTGTCGATGATAGTGGTGGTATTATTATTAGCGATACCTGCATCCGTTTTTATCTCAGAGTCGGAGGCGGTGGTAGTAGTGGTGGTGGTGGTGGCGGCGGTAATAGAGCTGCGGATTGTCGTCGCCGACATAATATTCAATTCTTCAGTAGAAGTATCGAGAAAACTACCGTTCGTAACCACCGATGTCGCTATATTCAAATCATCGAACGTCGTCGACAACACATCGGGAATAGTAGTAGCAGCACGTTCGGCTAAGTTTGTGTCGTTGTCGTGGGTGGAGGTGGTGGAGTCGCTTCTGCCGGTCAATAAAGTTGAGGTTTCCATTGGAGGCGGTGACGGTGGTGACGTCGATGACATAATATTAAATTCTTCAGTAGAAGATTCGGGAATACTACCGTTCGTAACCACCGTTGTCGTTGAATTCAAATACTTGAACGCCGCCGTCGACAATTCATCGAGAGTAGCGGCAGCTGCAGCAGCACCAGCAGCAGCAGCAGCACGTTCGGCTGGGTGAGTATCGTTAGAGACGACGACGCTCGACGTTCGCCCGGCTTCTACTGTTCTAGTATCATTGTCGTCGTCGATTGTAGTGGTGGAGTTGCTGCTGCCGGTCAGTAATGTTGAGATTTCCATTGGACGCGGTGACGGTGGTGACGCCGACGACGTAATATTAAATTCTTCAGTAGAAGATTCGGGAAAACTACCGTTCGTAACCACCGATGTCGTTAAATTCAAATACTTGAATGCCGCCGTCGATAACTCATCGGGAGTAGAGGCAGCAGCAGCAACACGTTCGATTGGGTGAGTGTCGTTAGAGACGACGACGCTCGACGTTCGTCCGGCTTCTACTGTTCTAGTGGCGGCGTAGTCGTCGTCGTCATCATCATCGGTAGATTTGCTGCTGCCGATCAATAATGTTGAAGTTTCCAGTGGAGGTGGCGATGATGGCGACGGTGGTAGCGGTGAAAGCGACGCACTAATGGACGTCGCATTTAAATCGTCTACGGTCTTTGATGAAGAAGGCGGTGAAGGCGGTGGTGCTGCAGCTGCTGTTGCCGCCGCCGCCGTGCCACACCAAAATATACATCCAATCACTACGAGCATTGTCGTCGTTGTCGTAGTAGTCAATGTCGTGGTCGTCCGAGCCGCCCACTTTGACTTCTTTAGAGCCATCGACATCTCCTTATAGTGTATTAAATAATAGTCTATCTCTGAGTGTATCTTGCGTACGACTGTGGAAAAGTTCAACTATCGAGCCATTAAATAGTGTAGTTCCCCACCCCCCCCCCCCCCTCCCCCCCCCCTCCCCCCCCCCACCCCGTCCAAACAAAGTATTGGTATGTCAGTATGAAGGCAATTCATATCGTATGAACAAGTTGACTGAGAAAAAGAATGCAGGCTAGAAAAAAAACTATCTTGTTGCTCAATCTCGTTCAGTTGACTTCTACACATACGTATGTGACGTTTACCGTTCACTATACGCTCGTAGCACGTGATGTACTCTTCCTTGTACGGCTGTTGTTTCGCCACGTCGCTGGGCGACTGGGCGTTGCTGTTCGTTTTCTTCGTTGTTGTCGTCTTTGGCCAACGATGTGTGTGTGTGTGTGTGTGTGTGTGTGTGTGTGTGTGTGTGTGTGTTACCTGACTGTATAATATTATTATCCTTGCGGGCGCAGCGCCATCGCATATTAATTATGGGGACCAGTAAGTATAGAAAAAAAATACAATTTAAAAATAATAAAAAAATATATTATCATAAACATAAGGTGATTACAATTATTATAGTACATTAATTACTTAATCGGCTACAGCTGTCACTTTTTTTTTGTCCATATTATTGGACATTTTTTTTTCTTAAAAATAATCATCTAAATTAAAATCTGTTACGTATAAACTATTATCATCATGATGTTTTGTGTTCGACGACAACACGGAATCCACCTCCGCACCCACCGCTGCCGCCGCCGCCGCCTGTTTGTTTGTTGTGATTACATAATTCGACTGCTGCTGCTGCTGTGGCGATGACGACGACGATGATGATGAGGATGATGATGATGATGATGATGATGACGGCCAGTGGGGCGACGTCGACACTGAATGCAATGTAGTTTCATTGTTGATGGTGTCGGTAGCCATGGCGCTGGCGGTAGTTTCTGCTGCTGCTGCTGTTGTTGTTGTTGTAAGTGGTGTTTGATCTGTCGACGTCGTTAATTTTATTTTGTAATTTTTCTTTGGTTTCTTAGTCTTGACACGGTCGTCACGACCGCTGCAACTATAAGACGACGACGCACGACGTTTCGTAGATGTGGAGGAGGAGTAGGAGGTTTCGGCAGTTTCGGCGGTCTCGGTGTAGGCGATCGAGGCGGCGGTGGTGGTTTTGACAGCGGCGATTGAGGCGGTGGCGGCGACGGCGGCGGCGGCGGCCGACGATTTAATTTCTTTACTGATTTCTGCTGCTTTTGTCTGCCTTTTGTCTGTAATGCCTAATTTTGAAATAGCCACGTTGCGTGCGGCCAGAGAACACTGTGTAATATTTAGTGACATCGTGTCGATAATTTTCACCAAATCCTCCTCATCTCTCCGCCCACGCAACAATGTCACAATTTTTCTTTTTGCGTTCCAATCCACCCGACTCGCGCCCAATTCTCTTTTAATTATAATACCAAAATTACTGAGATTTCCATTCCAACGCCAACTCTTTACCACACTTTTGTTGTCGTCATCGTTGTTGTTGTCCTCGTTGTTCTTCTTGTTGTCGTCGTCATCGTCGTCGCTGTCGTCAATTAATATAATGGTGTTGTCCATGTCCTTTTTTACTAGGATTACATTATATAGTAACCTCTCTTCCTCCTTCTCCTCCTCGTTTTTGTTGTTTTTTTTCTTGGTGGTCGTTAGTAAAATTCTTTTTAAAATTAATCTTTCCTGGGGTCCATTGATTTTACACAAGTGATGTTCCATGTGTTCTAATTGTCGACTGAGTTTCTTTATTTTGTTGATACACTCAATCAGATTGTAGCTCGCCATTGCAGCTGTTATTATATGTGGGGGGGTCTCTTCACTTCACTTCGTATTCGGTTGACAGTCGAGTGACTTTTGATGTTGTACAGTCCAACCGGTGGCTTTTATAGCCGTCGTCGTTGTAGTGTGTGGTGGGGATGATGCTAGTAGTACTCGTAGTAGTAGTAGTAGATGAATCTGGAAAAGAAACAGATTCTAGAGCTATCCGAATGGGTCAAAGCTGATTGATAACGGTCTTCCGATAGTAGTCAGGTAGGCAAACCTACCGAACCGTACACACCGACACAGATCACACGGTTCGCTTGTAGGTATTACGAACTACGAACGAGGAGATCGCGACGTCGACACGATACGGTAGCAATCTTCAGTAGCTCATCTAACGCGATCGTGTCACTGTTGCGGCGTAGAAAAGTTTCTATCCATTCGGCACATTTACCATTGCACAATATTTGCATTAGTATAAGTTTTTTTTTACGCTCGATTCTAGTCCCTGTAAAGCAGCAGCTGCCGTGGCGGAGTCGCCGCCGCTGTGCTTCTTGTTTTCGTCGCAACATGCAGCGACGACTGAAAGAGGAGACTCCGAGGCCGACTCCACTGCGGCCGACTACTGCACTTTTCTCATCGACGCCGCCGTCACCGTCGCCGCCACTGCCGCCGCCGATCAGTCTCTCGATGTCGGTCTCGTTGAATATTAAGCCGGTGGGTCGGAACTTTTCCAGAGCGCCAACTTCGCGACCGTTGTACGATAGCCGACCGCCCCCATGTAACTGTAGACCGCTCCACGTCGAGTATGTCTTGAACCAATTGTAACCGAGACGAGGCACCAACATAGCCGACACCGCCATATCTCTAATGACGCCTGTGATCTTTTCAAAGTCCCTCTGTGGTGGTGGTAGTGGCGGTGGTGTATAATTAAAATGATAGAGTGCGGCGGACGAACTCGAAGACGCCACCGACGCCACCGATTGTCGCGGTACCGGCACCTGACGTAACGTCGATGTGCCGTCGATCGAGCGTAGCTTGTCGATGAGAGACGCGTACGCGGTGAGGTTCGATTTGGCTCCGCTGGCGGCGATACGACACAATACTTCGCAAGCCACATTGTTGTCCAACGTCAACCAGACCTTACGTGCCATACGCACCACGAGCGCGTTGATCTCGTCGAACAGCTCGTAGGCGGCGTTCGAACCGAGGTGTGTGGCCACCAAGAGAGCGGTCGCGTCCAGAATGCGACGTGTAGGTTCGAACCATTCGGGTCGCGCTTCGGGCATATAATTACGTCGAAACCATTCCTCCTCCTTCTCATCATCCTCCTCCTCCTCCTCCTCCTTCATTGTATGATGGTAATGATGATGATGATGATTATTATTCTTGTAATTGCATTCGGCGCGCGCCACTTGTACGTACGGTGCGAATCGTGGTGACAACATATGAAGGCGTCCTTGCATATAAAACACGTGCACTTGCGAAAAGGACAATCGTGTGGTTCTACCCGTCTTGAGGATCATCGAATTGCGCGGATGTAGAGCGCATCGTATCTCGTGTGCGACCGCACGCGATTCCACGATGTACACACCGTACGCGTCACCGTCGATGTCGGCATTCTTGTGACCCATGGTGAGAGGCGACACGTAAAAGTTGTCGTGCTCGGTGACGGCGACGCGCGACACCGTCGACACGGAAGCGGGATGTATGCACGGATCGCGTTTCACTATCACACCCAACCGTTCGTCGATCGGGTACACACATTCGGGTGGCAATCGACCGTCGTCTTTGTCTTCGTCGTTCCGGTCGTAGTCAATCCGTGTGGGATCGACGGTCACATACTCGCCGGCAATCAGACCGAAATCGCGAGCGAACGTTTCTGGCACGACTATCGTGTCCGCACTCACTCTAAAATTGCACAATATCTGAGCGCGAAGACCTCGAACTCGCGGCGCCAACACTTTGGTCTGTATGACGCTCTTGCCGCCCTGCAGGTAACTCTTGATGTCGCCGTTCTTGTACTCGATTTTGAGAAATTTACACAACGTCGTATAATTGTCCGGTCCTATGGCCTCTCGTCGTTGTCGTCGTTCACCGTTGTCGTCAACCTCCGGTTTTAGAGTACGACAGTGACAGCCTCGTCGTCGTCTTTTTCTTCTTTTTCTTCGTCGTCGTTGTTGTTGTTGTTGATGATGATGTCCATGACTGTTGTTATTGTTGTCGTCATTTTTGTCATCACCTTCTTCTTCTTCTTCTTCGTCACACAAACACGCCGGCCATTTAATGTCTTGCATCATGATAGTTTGCAGTTGAACGAGACTCTTGTTGTTGTTGCGACCGCGACCGAACATACTGAGACTGGGTACGACGAGACAACGCGCATCGTAAAACTGTTGCGCCGTAATGGACAACGACCGCGACTTGTCGGGATTATTGGCGGCGGCGGCGGCGACCATCGACTTTGGAAAGTAAGCCTTGTTGGTGGCCACGTACACGGGCCCATCGAGGTACGGATGATTGGCGAACAGTGATCTGGTGTGAGCGGCGTCTTGTTGCCACCACGACTTGACGATTCGTGCCATGTCGTACGAAGATATCAGACGTTTACCTTCGGCTTCGAGACGAGAACGCGTTATGGGTTCGATGTGATAATCCATTATTAATTGTATTCGTTTATTTGTTTTTAAGACTTTGTTCGTTAAAGAGAATTAATATTGAAAAAAAAACAATTACTCTAATATTATAATAATATAGAGAGACGTCTGATGCTTGACGCGGCTGACGAGTGACTGGTGACGTAGTTAATATTTTTTTTTTAAATATACAAAAAAATGTGCGTAAAGTGTATCGATTACGCGACAATTCCGCACGGGCGCTAGTGTCTCGCCGGCGACAATCACCCGAATTGTCCGATATGGGTTGCGTAATCTTTGCGTAATGTCGGCCCTTTCCGCACACAATAATTATTATTATTATTACTGGTAATAATATTTCATACTGTCTTTCTGTCTATATCCGTCTGTATGAACAGAGTGGGTATTAAAAATATAACAGCGTGTACAATGCATTGCTCTCGAATCAGCCGTCCTGCGCGCGGCGGCGGCCTCTATCTACATCAGAAGCTTAACAGCTAGTCTTCCCGTTCCGCAGTAATCGTTCACATCACACGTTCACACGAGTCATCGAATACTACTACTAACTACTACTACTACTACTACTACTACTACTACGTTTAAAAGTTCTCTGTTCCCCGCCGCCGTCCTGCGTGCGGCCTCCACGGAACACACTTGGTGCAGTTGCTGTGACTAAACCGCACTATGTGTGTGTGTGTGTGTTTTTTTGCCTTTTTTTTTTTACTTAAGACGTCTACTACTCGTCGTAGGTGAGGAGCGATTGAGTAATTTGCGATACCCCCACTCCAAAATTGTGAAAATGTATGGAGAGTGGGGATGACCTTGAAGTTTTCTATAAATTGAGCGATAGCTTCGCGCGCGTACTATATCTCATACGGCAGTTGTCCAGATTTAAAGTATAAGATTTAAAGTCACCCTGACGCCTGCCCTAAATTGATATAAAATATTGTAATAGGAGGGGGGGGGGGGGAGGCGGGGTGGTATTGCAGGAGGAGGGTAACGAGCTATGCAGAAATCTTTGAGCGGGGACAAACAACACGAATCTTCGTAATGTAAAAAATCTATTTATATATTGCGTGACCTTGAAATGATGACATATTGATGAATCACTGCGCCTACGATACATGTAATAAAAAAAAAAACTAGCAATAATACATACTGTCTGTCTGTCTGTCTGTCTGGTCTGTTTGAATAGAGTATTTAAAATTTAACAGCATACAATACACAATGCAATGCGTACCGCCGCCCTGTGCGCGCGAGCTCGGTAAACACTAGCCGCTGCTCGAACGGCCGCCGCCGTAGAAGAATGCATTGCTTTTAACCGCCGTCCTGCGCGCGGCCTCTACAGCAGTCCGCAGTAGCTAGTCTTCCGTCCGTGCATTGTTGTTCACATCACAGACGTGTGTGTGTGTATATATGTGTGTGTGTGTATTTTTCTACTTTTTTTTTACTTAGACGTCTGCCGCTTGTCGCATGTGACGAGCGACTGAGTAATTTGCGATACCCCCCACTCCAAAATTGTGAAAATGTATTGAGAGTGGGGATGACCTTGTAGTTTTCTATAAATTGAGCGATAGCTTCGCGCGCGTACTATATCTCATACGGCAGTTGTCCAGATTTAAAGTATAAGATTTAAACTCACCCTGACGCCTGCCCTAAATTAATATAAAATATTGTAATAGGAGGGGGGGGGGAGGGAGCGAAGAGGGTAATGCAGAAATCTGTGAGCGGGGGGCACACAACATGAATCTTCGCAATGCGAAAAACGTACTAATATATTGCGTGACCTTGAAATGATGACGTATTGATGACTCATCGCGCCTACTGCTACTAAGACGACGACGTGGTGTGTACACCAACTACACAGGGGTGGGAGGGAACACTTATAGCTGCTGCTCGAACGGCACCGTACATTTAAAATTTTACAGCGTAGAATGCATTGCTTTTAACCGTCGGCCTGCGCGCGGCCTCTAACAGCAGTACGTAGTCTTCCGTCCGTGCACTGTTCTTCACATCACACGTGTGTGTCTTTGTGTGTATGTGTGTATTTTTTTTCTCTTTTATACTTAGACGTCTGCCACCCCGTCGTCCTGCGCGCGGGCTCTACAGCACCAACTAGTCTTTCATGTGCAGTTATTCACATCACACACACACGAGTCGACAAAGACTACTACTACTTCTACTTTTACTTACTATGACGTGGTGTGTAAACCAACTACACACGGGGAACACTTATAGCTGCTGCCCTAACGGCACCGCCATTTAAAATTTTACAGCGTAGAATGCATTGCTTTTTTTCTACCGCCGTCCACGCGGGCTCTACAGCACCAACTAGTCTTTCATGTGCAGTTGTTCACATCACACACACACGAGTCGACAAAGACTACTACTACTTCTACTTCTACTTCTACTTACTATGACGTGGTGTGTAAACCAACTACACACGGGGAACACTTATAGCTGCTGCCCTAACGGCACCGCCATTTAAAATTTTACAGCGTAGAATGCATTGCTTTTTTTTTCTACCGCCGTCCTGCGCGCGGCCTCTACAGTAGTACATAGTCTTCCGTCCGTGCACTATTATTCACATCACATGTGTGTATGTATCTGTGTGTATTTTTTCTACTTTTTTTACTTAGACGTCTGCCGCTTGTCGCAGGTGATGAGCGACTGAGTAATTTACGATACCCCCACTCCAAAATTGTGAAAATGTATGGAGAGTGGGGATGACCTTGAAGTTTTCTATAAATTGAGCGATAGCTTCGCGCGCGTACTATATCTCATACGGCAGTTGTCCAGATTTAAAGTATAAGATTTAAAGTCACCCTGACGCCTGCCCTAAATTGATATAAAATATTGTAATAGGAGGGGGGGGGGGGGGTAGTGCGGTGAGGAGGCAAAGAGAGTAACGCAGAAATCTGTGAGCGGGGACATACAACACGAATCTTCGCAATGCGAAAAACGTCCTAATATATTGCATGACCTTGAAATTTTCTATGACGTATAGAATGATGATGACTCACCGCGCCTACTACGAGCCAGTCACATTGATTTAGAATGTCAGTATCTAGAGAGCACAAAACTTTGCGGACGTGGTGTGTAAACCAACTCTGCATATTATGGGGAACACCAGCTGGCTGCTCTAACGGCTCCGCCATTTAAACATTTTACAGCGTACAATGTGTATTGTTTTTAACCGCCGTCCTACGCGCGGCCCTACAGCAGTGCATAGTCTTCCGTCCGTGCACACTGTTGTTCACATCACATGTGTGTATGTGTGTGAGTGTATGTGTATTTTTCTCCTTTTTTTTTTACTTAGACGTCTGCCGCTTGTCGCAGGTGATGAGCGACTGAGTAATTTGCGATATCCCCACTCCAAAATTGTGAAAATGTATGGAGAGTGGGGATGACCTTGAAGTTTTCTATAAATTGAGCGATAGCTTCGCGCGCGTACTATATCTCATACGGCAGTTGTCCAGATTTAAAGTATAAGATTTAAACTCACCCTGACGCCTGCCCTAAATTGATATAAAATATTGTAATAGGAGGGGGGGGGGGTGCTAGTGCGGTGAGGGGGCAAAGAGAGTAACGCAGAAATCTGTGAGCGGGGGACGCACAACACGAATCTTCGCAATGCGAAAAACGTCCTAATATATTGCATGACCTTGGAATCTTTCTATGACGTATAGAATGATGATGACTCACCGCGCCTACTACAAGCCAGTCACATTGATTTAGAATGTCAGTATCTACAGAGCACAAAACTTTGCGGCGGTGTAGAATGTATGTGTTTATTATGGCACGTTGGTTACGATACACACAGCAGTCGTGTGCCGTGTTTTTTTTTTAGTTCTTGTTGTTGTAGTCGGCGCCCGCGTCGTACGCGTACTTTCAGTGTTGTCATTGAGTAAGAGGAGTAGTAGAATGTCGTCGCGAGGTCGCGCGCAAGTTCGAGCATACGCGAACCGCCCGAGACCGCGCGGGGATTATTACTCTCTGTTTGCGCCGACCCTATGGCAAACAAACTGCTGCTACTTATGAACTGTAAAACGGTGCTTACAGTTTACACCTCAACTTCTAGGTGTTTCTCTCTGTCTGTCTGTCTGTCTGTCTGTGTGGACAACAACAACTGCATGGTACACTAACTGTAAAACGTACTTGGCACGTTCTTTTTTTTTTTATCTCTCCTTTTACTTGGACGTCTGCCACTCGTCGCAGGTGATGAGCGACTGAGTAATTTGCGATACCCCCACTCCAAAATTATGAAAATGTATGGAGAGTGGGGATGACCTTGAAGTCTTCTATAAATTGAGTGATAGCTTCGCGCGCGTACTATATCTCATACGGCAGTTGTCCAGATTTAAAGTATAAGATTTAAACTCACCCTGACGCCTGCCCTAAATTGATATAAAATATTGTAATAGGAGGGGGGGGGGGGGGGAGGGGGGTTGGGTTGGTAGTGCGGGAAGGGAGCGAAGAGAGTAATGCAGAAATCTGTGAGCGGGGACACACAACACGAATCTTCGCAATGCGAAAAACGTACTTATATATTGCGTGACCTTGAAATTTTAGATAATATACCGAATAAGTTGGTTGGAAGCCCGCCTTCCTTCACCCTACAGCGCCATTCCCTCCCCCCCCGTCCACCCTCTCCCGTCTCTAATGGAGAAGAAGACAACAGCTGCAGCAGCGGCTGCAAATGACGACGACGACGCCAATCGTTGTGGTCTCGTGACGTTCGACGTGCACGCGCACAGTTTCTCGGGTTCGTACAAGCTCCGTTTGCCCGTCGACGGTAAGGCGTCGTTCCGCGCCGTCGACGGTGGTCTGTGGGTGATACACAACGTGGCCGATGGTATAACGTTACATAAATTAAGCGGTGCCACGGGTTTGTACAGCTTCTCGATTACGACCGCCTTAGACACTACTACTACCAATAATAATGATAATAATGATAATTCTTCGACTCAATTCATTGCACAATCATACTTTCGCATATGGCAAAAATCACACATCAGAAAACTACCCGCCACCTCGCAAGCGTTCAATTGCGGTTACGTTTACGTAAAGTGTACACACGCCAAACTCATTCAACGCATGTCCATCACTAACACCAACCGTCACAATACAAACTGCGGTGGTGGTGGTGGTGGTGGTAATTTAATGCCAAGAAATGTACATCTGCTCTATGCCAGAGTGATCAGACCCAACGCGCATCGAATCCTCTCTACCAACAGGGGTATTTCAATGAAACTAGCCCCCACAGTGGCTATAACAGGTGATGATGCCGCCGATATGATCTCGGCCACTGCCGTTACGATTACTCCCTCCTCCTCCGCCGCCTACGACGCCGCCTACGACGCCGCTGCCACTGCGGACAACAACTTTGTCTCGATGGAGGTCGAAGAATCGGCCACCAATGCGGTCACGACCGCCGGCCAGGAAGACCATCGTTCCGACTATTCCGCTGCCGCCTCCTCCTCCTCCTCCATCGTCTCTACCGCCAACGACTCGCACCACCATAATAATTCTGCGATGGTGAAGGAAAATATAATGAGCGCTTTGGAACATCTGACGAGTCAATTGAATCTTTTGAGAGGAACAATCGACACTCTCCACGAAAAGATGCAGAAGCAGTTGCACACACGCCGCGTCAATGACGACCACGTTTGGTTAAAGTCACTCGTCACCATTGCCGAGATGTGGACGATCGAGACCGCCCAGTGGGGTGCGACTGCGCAAGCCAACGTCGTTCACGTGAGCGCCGATAACTACGCCGACTACAGACACGACCTAGAGGTTAAATTTGCCGACTTGCGCACGTTTCAAACGCTTTTGTCGAAAGCACAGGCGCAAGTGAACTACTTTGACGGACCATGGAGCGAATCCAGCGCTAAAGTGGAAAACTGTTTGAGCATATTAAGCGAGTGTAAGACGAGTTTCGTGAGGGCGTTTCAAACGTGCGAAGCGGTGCTCGCACTCGTCGTGGACGACTATCGCAGACTTCCCTTCGAAGATGTTAATCATTACGAATTGATAGTTCAGTACCAGGCGGTAGAAGAGGTGTTGCGCATAATTCGGCCAGATTACACGCAATGTGTGTCCGGTTTCGACACGTACATCGAACGCTTGAACACGGTGCGCACCGAACTGAACCAATACCGGGCGACTGTACAAAAAATATTCGAAGAGGTGAATTCTGTCGACATGCGTCAGTTGCTCCTCGACGACGATACGGCGGCGGCGGCTGCGTGGCCTCAGATGGTGAGCTTCACGTGGACAGAGGTAGATCGAGTGTGGCACGAGGAACACGCGCGACGGTGCTCCGATATGTTGTCAACTCTTAATCGCGCCGCACACAATTCACTCCTGGCGTACGGTAATGCGCGAGCTCATTTCGTAAATCTAACCGCCCAGGTGCCGCTAAATCTGGCGGACAAAGTGCGCGAATGGATCGCTCTGTGGCCCAGTGACAATCACACCGTTCGGTGTACGATGGCAGCGGAATCGGCGGCCCAATTTGAATCGTTCTACCGTCATCTATACCTTGATCATACGTTGACGACGACCGAGCTGCCGGCGCAAGATGATGATGATCTATGATCAAGGCAAGGCATATAATTATTAAAAAATGATTTTTTTTTTTGTTTGAAAATTTCTCGCTTTGTTACTCACGGTGCAGCGGCTACTGCTGCTGCTGCTGTTGTTGCCGCTGTTGTAACATTAAACGGTGCGACAAACAACAACAGCACACGGCGTACGCAATCACCAAAGAGAATGGCATATTTGGCAATCTTACGGGCGCCGTGGTGGTGGTGGTGGTGGTGGAGAAGCTCGTTCTCTTCCGCGATGCGGCGATGATGCCAATTCACAACAGACATGGCCAACGTACCCAACGACAGAAAAATGTTAAGTAATAGAAAAAATTCCACCACATTCATTCTCTTATTATTATTATTATTATTATTTTCGTTACACACGAGACACTTGAGAAACAAACAAACAGACAGACAGACAAAGACTAGAAAGGAGGAAGAAGGGGGGGATAAGTACAAATTGATAATGCACTATGATCATCGTATAGAATTTTATCCCAGTCATACGGTGGAAAAGTATACATTTGAACAAGAGTACAAGGCGGCGGTGTTATCGTCGTTGTCATCATCATCATCATCATCATCATCATCATCGTCACGAACGTACGAAGTCACCTCGCCTACTACGGGTCACTCGTGGAAGATTATACTCGCGCACACTCGACTACGTCTCATCAAGACAGATGATGCACCCGCTTTTGTACTGTTAACGGTGCATGTGTATCTAAAAGATCAAAGTTACCCAAAGAGGGTAGTCAAAGCGCCACCTAGCGTACTATACGATGACTATCGAGTATTGGAATTGTCTCTGCCTATATTGTGCAGATCGGCGGCGATGACTTCGAGAATAGTGATAGAAGTATGTCTCGACTACGTACACATCACACAGACTCTGTGGTGGAGGGATACATTGCTGTGTGCCGACACGTGGGCACATCCCACGAAACACCAATCAGCTAGGACAATATGGATGCTTCGGGATACCAACGAGTATGTGCATGCAAACGAGTCGTCGCACTGCAGCAGTGCCAGGCAGCAGCAGCAGCAGCAGCAGCAGCAGCGGCGGCCACAGTTGGCACCACAGTTGAGGAAAAAATAATAATACGAAAAAAAAAACAGTAAATGATTTTTTTATTATAATTATTTAATATACATATATTTTTAGAACATAAATTATAAAAAAAAATATTTGGTAATTATTAAACACTACATTACAGAATATAAAAAAAAAAACAACAAAAAAGCGATAAAATATGTAAAATAATACATAGCAATAAAATTTAAAAATATTAACGTTAATATTTAATTAAAAAAAATAAAGGTACACAAAAAATATTGCGCTATTAATAATAGGAAATTATTAAAGGTCAGCAATGCACTTGCGACTCATTATATTTTAAAATCTTACAATTAAACACGAGACTGTAGAAAACAATAATATATATATTATATCGTGTTACAATAATTTTCGCCGTGGTTGTTATTATAGTTATTCTAAAATCACTTTGACAGCCACGGCCTTAATTGTAACACGATCTTTCCAAAAGTTTCATGTTTGATTGCGCACATATTCATGCTGCGCTGCTCGTACTCCGCATATGATAGGCTTGTTTGGCGGATAATCGTATTAATTTCCTCCAAATTGCGGCTGACAATGTCGTGTTCTGTGATAAGACTGAAGAGAGTGTGCGTCTCTTCCCTCAGAGGAACGTTTGCGCATATCAGTTTGATCAATTCAGTTCGGACCGTGCTCACGTCCAAAGTGTTATACACTCTGACGGCCAACTCGTGCAACACACTCTCTTCAGACGATATCACCGCGGACATCGACAGTGACGTAGATGTCGTTACGATCATTGCCGCCGCTGTCTCCGCCTCTGCCGTCTCCACATCTACCGTCTCCGCCTCTGCCGCCTCTGTCCTCTCCGCCGCCATCACCATCTCCTCCTCTACCGCCGCCGGCGCTTCCGCCGCCGCCACTGCCGTCTGTGTATTCTCAGAGTGTGGTGCGGGCATCGTTATATTATTATTGTTCTCTGTCGTCATGCGTATCTCACTGGGCTCGCCGCTCACGAACGCCTCCTCCATGATATAGTCGAATGGATCTTTCAATGGGAAGGTGGTGGTGCTTGTGGTGGTGGTGGTGGTAGTTATTGGTTCGAATCCAGGAACCGCATCATAGTCGTACTGCTAAAAAGATATGAAAAAAAAAAGTAAATAATTTTGTCCGTAGACTGTACAATTATTAAATATATTAATTTATTTATATTATACGTCAAACTTGTATAGAGTACCTGAGCTGATGTCAAAAAGGTGAACGTGTAATCCACGTCCGAATTTCCGACTTGATATGGATCCAATACTGTGTACACCTAAAACAATCAAAGGGAAAACATTATTAATTATAATTATATATATTTTTAATTTCTCATATTCGTATGAAAAAAAATGTATTAGTTTAAACTTACCTTAGCTGTCTCGTTAGTCGTCGTCGTCGTCGCGTATTCGGGAGGAGGAACGTATTCGGGAGGAGGCATGTTGTTGTTGTTGTTGTTGGTGGTGGTGGTGGTGGTGGTGGCAGTGGTGGTGGCGGGGGTATCGGGTTGGTGGTTGGGAGTGCTGATCGACGGCGGAGCTTTGGATGAATCCGGTGGAGACTCGTGCCACGGAGTGCCCAACTCCTTCACCATTGACGGTGTCTCTAGCCGGTATTCTATGCCGAGCTCCTCGAGCGAGTCGCTCCAGTCCTGACTAGTTTCTTCCAAAAATGGAACGCCCGAGTCGCAACTGTCCGACATCACTCGTTTCAATTCCCACCACAGGTCCCATTTGGGCGGCATGTATGGGACCTTAGAAAGTCGTGTGCGACTCTTGGTCGTCACCACTTTGCCCAGCGACAGACCCTGTTCGTAAAGATTATTAATGAATTTTCTCATCTTGTTCACGAACAGTGCATCCACCCTCTCTGGATGCTGGTCGCCACAGGTCCCGTGATCGTAACCCGCCACCCTGCGCCCGCACACAAAACACTTGCTCCTGTCCACGAGACCGTGCCCGATCTCATAGTGATTGTAGATTACGTCGGACGGCGCAGTCACTCCACAGCAAGACAGGAGCTTGCTTTGTGTGCGCGGCTTGAATACCCCTCGTCCCACTGGCGGGCAACTCAAAAGGGTGACGTTTATGAATGATGTCTTACCTTTTGAGTCGTCGTATAGTTTGGTCTTATATGCCAAATATATACTCATGAGAAACAAACGTTCCTCGATGGGCGTTCTGTCGCGGGTTCTTTTACACTCCAGCAACCTCCGAATACCGCGATTCAGGCGACACAGATAATTTTCCACTTTTTTATTGTTTGTCGTGAACGTGGTGGTAATATTTTTTGCACTTGACATTGTAAGTTTTTTGGGGGGGGAGCACACTTTACTTTTTTTTTTCTAATTAAATTTAATTAATATGATCACTGTGTGACGGGTGGACATAGACTGAACACTATGATGTCCTAGTCGTATAATAATAAAACTGATTGTATATAGTACTATGATATCCTAGCTACTGAACGATAAGCTCTATGTTGCATGCGACATAGGACTCTAATGCAACGAGATAAAATATGCAAAATAACGAATAGATGCCACCCATGTAGACTAGTAACGTGGGTGGCATTATCTAGTTACACAGCATCCTATTTCCCATGAGAACGCTGATAGTACTAAACAATATGTCATACGATAGCAACAATGTAATGTGATGTAGTACATACACATCCTCCGGCTCCTTTACTCAGCCTAACCAGACCGAAGGGGGTACGGGGTGGGGGTGGGGGGAAGAGGGGAAGGGGGGGGGATGAATGCAGGAGGGGTAGGTGGGGAAGGGGGCGAATGTAGGGTGGGGGGGGGGGATGAGTCGGGATTAGTGTGAGATCGTTCGAGATTTTTAAAAAAAAAACTTTGAATATCTATAACATCAATGCGTATACGACACGACACCACACCACACCACCGCGCACCATACAAATTTAGCCTCGCCTTCTTTTACCGTCGTTTTGAGTGTAAGCATATATGCCGAGTATGGGACACCGCTCGCCGCATATGTTGATAACGCTCGCCAAGTCCTTATTCAAGATATGATGGCCCACGGTTAACGACTTATTTTTTTTGCCATCCTTTTTAATGGGCATGCCCGTGACGGGATCGTAAAGGCCGGAACGAATCAGGGCCGCCTTGTTCGCTTGGGATAGTATGCGACTCAATTGATCCTGGAACCAAACGACGAGCAGATCGAGAGCCTCTTTGGTTATACGGAAAGGTGGTGTTTCCATTAAATATTGGCGTGAATAATTGTGAATATCGTTCAGAATCTCTCTAAACATTCGCACTTTAGTCGTCCAGTGGATCTGTACCTTTTCGTCATCATCTGTTGTCGTCGTCTTTGTCGTTGTCATCCGTCTCTTTGCGGACATGCATGTACTCTTACTACCACTACCACCACTACTACTACTACTACTACTACTACCCTTGTTGATTTTTTTACTTTGCGAAGCTCGAATTTTACCCGCAGTTTTTCTACCCGCACCACGCCCGGTAGCAACAACTGATGGTGGACGTGCACCACCAGCAGCTGCAGATACTTCTTTGGACGTAGTACTAGTCAAATGATTATTATTCGAGACGCGCATCTTATTGATTATATTTCTTTTAATTATTATTAGGTTATACAATAATATTATAGTCAGCTACTTTAAAAAAAAAAACAGCTGAGAATCAACACTTGAATCGATTGTCTTTCAAAGTGATCTGAAACTCAACTTTTGACTGATAGTCGGCGAGAAATGTGTGTTTATGATCGCACGACACTTCCATTTCGGTCGCTTGAATGTTATTCGTCAGCGGCTTGAACTGCCACGACAGATGGTCGACGTTCTTCAGGTGCACCTCAGTTAGACCCACCGTCGCCTGGCATTCGGTGTCGAAAAATTCAAAAGAGAACGTCAATCGAAACTCGTATTGACAACACGGAAACGAGAAACTCTTAAAAGATCTTATGAAAGGTTTCATCGTGGACAATTCAACCAGCGACACGAGCACCACAGTCTTTATGTTGGACGACGACGACGAAGAAGAAGAAGAAAACGAAGATGACATAGACATGACTATACAAGTTGTAATCTTCTTACATCACTGTATTGTTACTCTTATTCAGGTCGTCGTCGTCGTCGTCGTCGTTATCGTTGTAGTCGTTGTCGCGACTATCGTCATCAGCTACGAGTGGTGGTGGTGGTAACAACTCGCCCACGATGAGTGACACGACCCGCGGATCCGTCAAGATGAACGCGTGCGTAATGTTCGATTCGAATAGTATCATGCGTGTGTTAACCGACAATGTGTGCGTCGACTCGTGTGGACGCACGAGCGCCACTCGTTCCACGCCGCTCTCGCGAAAATGTTTACGAATATCGCGTAACAGCTGTGCGGCGGCTCGTGTGCGCCTTTGGTCGATTTGAGGCACGTGCTCGATATACATCCACCGCTCGAGTACGTCGAGCGGCAACAGCTGATATATGATTTTGCACTCGGGCCGCGTAATAAGGTCCCACAGTTGGTGACGACTAAAGCCCAATATCTGCGTAGGTGGAAACTCGCCACGCATGAGCAACGCCTGCGTTTCGATCGACCGACCGGTGGCCGGTTCGATCACGACAATCTTGCGCACCGCATCACCGTGACGGCCGAGACTCGTGAACGTCTCGCACACCTCCGCACCCGCCGAGTGACCGACGAGCGTCAACTCCACTATTGACGTGAACTGCGTTCCCGTTCCCGCAGCGGCGGCGGCCGACATGATACGATCGACGAGCGCGTCCAAGTCCTGCACCGCTTTTTCCAAACTCAACAGCCAATTCCAAGGGAAAAAGGTGTAAAATAGTCGCATCGTAGATTTCCGAAGTTTATCGTTTCGTTTGTTCGACGACGACGACAATAGTTTGGTGACAGGCTTAAAACCGGCCGAACGTAAACCCTTCTCCAGTTTGTCGTACACGCTACGACCCTTGTATTTTATCAGCGGTGAGACGGCCGTCAATTTTGACAGGCGTCCACTGGCGATGGCGTCGTCGTCGTCGACGTCGTCAATGTGGTCGGAGACGGGTGGTTGTAGGACGGCGATTTTCTGTTGATCGAGACTACCCGCGAGGGCTTCTTTCATACTCGGCGGATAGATTCGCATTCCGTTCAATTTTAACTCGCTACCGCCCAGTCCCGGTACGACAATGACTACGTTACACTTGGACATATCTTATAGGTGCCTAATGAAGGGTTACGAAATAATTGTTATCATAATATTTTTTTAAAAAACCCCACGCGTCGCGTCTCTCTAATAAAAGCTTTTGCCGTATTGGACGGCGGTGGCGGCGGTAGGGAAAGCGGCTACTGCGGCGGTGATTTTGTTGTGGCCCACAATGGCCGAGTCGTAATGTTGTTGCTGCTGCTGATGATGCTGCTGCGAAACGGATCTTGCCGAATGGAAATGATCGAGAACCATCAGTATTTGTAATACGAGCAATGAAAAGGCGGAAATTTTCGTCAACGCACCCACGTCCCTGTGGGCTAGCAACATGTACACCAAGGCGGCCGTGGGTGCGCTCAATTCTACCGTCCGATACAACGATTCCAGTCTACTATTACTACTACTACTACCACTACTACTACTACCTATAACTGTGGCTATATTGTGTTTATTTTTATTATTGTAATCATTACTGGAATTCGAAACCAATTCGAGTACGCGGTTGCCGTCACTGCCGCCGCCGTCGCCGCCGATTCTACGAGCTATCATGACGGCGGCCGTGGACATTTCTACCTCTCTGGCGGCGTGATTGATAAAACGTTCATAAATATCGTCGTCATGTTTGTGAAGCATCTGCAGTTGTTGCTGTTGTTGTTGCACCTCTTGTCCACTCATCATCTTATGCTAATAGGGGCAATCAAAAAAACTATACGATATTCTAGTGTACAATATATATATTTTTTAAAAAATAATTATTCACTAGTATAAGTAATGTACAATATGTTTAAAGTGTTTGTTTATACGAAACTGGGCCACACACTATATCATCACACCACGGAGACTTTTGATGGAAACGGATTATTATTATTCGACGGCTTGTGTACGGCGACGGAATATTTAATCAAATTTGAACCAATATACGCGCAACACCCCCGTTTCGACGAAGATGCATTTACGGCTGACTGTCATGGCGTTGCCGCCGACGACGACGACGCCGCCGACGGTGACAATTATTATTACAACGACGAAGATGACAAGAGCAGCTGCTGTTGTGTAACTGTTGCTAAATCTTTTGTGCTCGTCAACAGAGTGCCGATCGAGGTGCGTTTCGACGGAGGCGGTTGGTTAGTGATACCCATCGGCACAGAATGTATAACGATTCAGTTGCCAAAAATTAATGAACGCTCTACCGCTGCTGTTAAACAACGCTCATAATAATATTATCGTCATCATCATCATCATCATTATCGTCTCCCTCCTCCTCCTCCTCCTCCTGCTCACCGACCTCCTCCTCGTCATCTATTATTTTATCAGACTCACTGTCACTATCATTATTATCATCATTATCATCATCATCATCATCATCATCATGGCTGCAGGTAGGAATAAACTCGGGGAGCGGCAGTGGCGTTGTTGATGATGTAGTCGTCGTAATTAAACGATTCAACCAAAAATCACGTGCTTTATTAGCACGAACGGTCTCCTGCTCTTCTTCTGTTTCGTTTTTACTATTGCTGTTGTTGTTGTTGTAATCACCATTATCATCATCATCAGCAGCAGTAGTAGTAGGTGAGCTATTATTATTATTATTATATATTTTTTCATCGGTCATCACTGCGGATGAATTATTATTATGTGATCCGCTCCCGTCTTTCCAGACGTATCGTACGCGCAACGTACGATACAGATCAAAGATGAAACGTGCTCGTTGTGCGCCCAGAAACGGAGTCGGTTCGGATTCTTGTGATTTCACATAGATCGTCATGTTCAAATCGTTGAGCATCATGACGATGCGCGTGAGCTTGTCGAGCTTCATGAAACAGTGCGTTTTAAACTCGCTCGATTGATTCTTCAACAGGTAATAGGTGCACGTGCCGATGATGTTCACTCGACCACCCTCGTCGGCCGTCGACTGTGCCACCGTGTTGGCTGCCAACTCTTTCAGTTGTATGAGTGGACGTCGCGACAGCACACTGAACGCCGACACGAGTACGTCGGGCACGACACCGTTCACATTGTACTTGTCCAAGTTGGCGAACACGCACAATCCCTTCTGACCGCTCAGATTGCTCAATTTCATACCGTCGTAGCGGGGCACGCGATACTCCAACTCTAGCATCATGTACACGTCGGCGTTCACGCGCGATATGCGCACACGAGTCTCGATCGCGTCCAAACTCACCGCCAACAGGCTCGCGTGCGTAAACGACTTGTACACCACGTACACGTTCTTGTCCGTTTGCATCAGGGACATCTTGGAACTCCACGGCAGTGTGATGGGTCGCGGTGAATATACAGTCGCCAAGGTCACGATCAACACGTCGAGTCGACGACTACTACTACTACTACTACTACTACGGGGACACTCTTCACCACTACCACCACCCGCGTCGACGGTCTGACGCATCTTGTTGTACGGCGACCGATGGCGGATCACCATCATACCCTCGTGGTGCGGTATCGAAATATCATACTTGTTCTTGATTAACAAATTAAAATTGAGTCTTTCGTTTACCGCGTACGCGTCTTCGTTGAGCATGGGCGAAGTGCACACCAGTGTCTTCAGATGAAACTTCTCTCCGTCGTACGACACCGGTTCGTTGCACAACGGTGGCACTTGCGAGCGATGGGTATTGTTGTTGTTGTTGTTGTTGTTGTTCTTGTGCTCGTATTGTGGCAATCGGCCGTCTTCGCATATGTATACGCCCGCCAGACAGTTGGTTGCGAGCGAGAATAGATGTGCAGTACGCGCGCTGGCCACACGCGATCTCATCTGTGACACGGCACTGATACTCTTGGACACCTCCTCGTATTGATGATACGGTTCTAGGGGACTAGCCAACAAACTCAGACAGGCGAGCGATCGCGAAGCGTACACCATCGGAAACAACACGCGCAACTCCCAATGAGTCAGATAGAGAGTGTGGCGATTACCGTCGACGTCGGAGCCGCCGCCCACGATGACTCGTTTCATCGGCGTACCGTTGATACTGGCTAAGTACACTCGAAAGGCTTGCGTTTCGTCCGCGTCAAATTGAATCTCGACACGCGAATCGAACTTGTTCTTCAACCAATAAAAAAAATTCATAAAAGTCGAATGACGTCGTGACGTCGGTTCGTCTCTATCGATCGTGAGAAAATATCGTGTGGGTAGTACGCCCAATAGTAAAATATGACCGACCATGGCTCGCGGCGGCGGCGGCTGCTGCTGCTGCTGCTGCTGCTGCTGCATCCCAGCTGAGGAGACAATGCGTACGTTGGGTGCTGCGTCGTGCTCTAGTGCGGTGAGAATCTCCTCGTGGATGCCGTGCGACGCGCACAACACTCGCACATCGGGCACCAGAGCCATGGTTTTTGCAAAGTTGTCTATGCTACAATTGATATCGTAGTGACACAGAAAACCCTTGGCGTTGTCGGGAAAGCCCTTGTTGATGGTGACATATCGACGTATGGGACGAACCACTTGATAGAATGATGCCACCGACGCGCCAATCTGTGCGGCGTCCGGCCGCCTGTACAGATTGTTGGTTTCGAACGAGACCAACTGTTGTGACGAACGCTTCGGTTTCGCCGCTTGATATTTGGTGGTCTGCGAGAGGAAATAGGAAAATACACCCTCGTGTATGTACCGACGCATCTGGCCGACGTTTTTCCTCTTGCCCTCCACCACTGTTCTGGCTAGTAGACTCTTGAGCATCACCGCCGGCGATAGGATAATTTTGTTTTCAAACTCGTCGATCGGAATCTTGCGAGCGTGCAACAAGTTGTACAATATCCACTCGGCGCACACGATCAAGTGGTGCGGTGAGACGTTGAGCGTTTGACGCGGATCGAATGCGGTCACGATCCGTTCGCCAAAGTGTTCTTTGGCGTTTTGATCGCGAAACATGAGTTGGGCGAGGTGGTGCCATTTCTTCAACACGCTGCCGCGTTCCTTGGCGTTGTACAGAAAGATGACGGAGGCCGAGTGACGACGGTCTTGTTTTTGCACGTGTACCTTTTCACGATTGTTGGTCAAAAGATATGGAATGTTGACCACCTGTCCTCGTACTATGAAATAGCCGCGCAACAATCTCCGCAGGCGTATGTCACGGTACAAACTTCCCGGTGGTGGCATAGGTAAAGAAAACGACGACGAAGAAGACGGGGATGTACCCGATTGATCATCATCATCATCATCAACATCGTTGTTCTTGTTGTTGGTACCACACAACGTTCTGTCTAGGCGTGAGCCAATCATAACGGGAAAATAATTACATTCATGATGAATGTGTCGTCGTTGTGTGACATCATCATCATCATCATCATCATCATCATGATGTATAACTGGAAAAGACACGCAAGCCATGTACGAGCGTTGATTGTACACTAGGTTTCTGAGATACTCGTTATACGGATGGTAGTCATCATCTTCATTGTCATCGTCGTCGCCTCCTCCGCCGCCGTCGCCGCCGCCGTTGCCATTAATTGCTACACGTTGCGGCTTGATGTGTACGTCGTTCGAGGGGCACGCGGAGAAACTGTACTTGTCGATAACGATCAATGAATCAACCGCCGCATCATAATCAGCTATATATTCGATCAAATACGCCTCGGACGCGGCGTTCATCGTATTAATTATTATTATTATTATCTCCGTAAACTGTTTAGCGTCGTCTAACCTAGTACGTCCGTACTCTTCGATTGACCGATGTCGAATGACGGGCTATTACATTATTATTATTATTATTAATAATTTGTATTTTTGTACGTTTCTTTTCTTTTACCGGTAAACCGATTCATATGGGTCTCAAAGTCAAGTTTAGTAGGTACGCCAGAAGGCAGGTAACTTTTATATTCCGTTTGTCTATTATGAATATTATTATGCTAGTATGGAAGATTCTGGTCAAGAGTCTGTTGTTTTTGTATTTGTGTGATTAGCTGAAATACAAAATTATACTCATACACCGTCCGATCGTTACACACTCCGATCGTTGTAAAATATTATAAAGATATTCTTACCCGACTAGAAGAGAGGCATAATACTAGGTATTATAATAATTGAAGACTTACCTGAAACAAAAAAAAAACATGTCACATGAGTAAAATAATTATTGTTGACAAAATAGAAAGAGAGAGAGAGAGAAACTAAACTGCTATACTTTTATGTGTGTGTGTGTGTGTTTTTTTTTCTCCTTTTAAAATACGTCTTTCACTCGTCGCAGGTAACGAGCGACTGAGTCATTTGCGATACCCCCACTCTAAAATTGTGAAAATGTATGGAGAGTGGGGATGACCTTGAAGTTTTCTATATATTGAGCGATAGCTTCGCGCGCGTACTATATCTCATACGGCAGTTGTCCAGATTTAAAGTATAAGATTTAAACTCACCCTGACGCCTGCCCTAAATTAATATAAAATATTGTAATAGGAGGGGGGGGGGGGTAGTAGTACGGGAGGGGGGTAAAGAGTTGTGTAGATATCTGTGAGCGGGGACGCACAACACAAATCTTCGCGATGTGAAAAATCTATTTATATATTGCGTGACCTTGAAAGGATGATGACTCACCGCGCCTACAATAAACTACAGTCACATTTACACAGAGTCAGGCCTGCTTGTTGTGACAGGCTTCGCGCGCAGTAGGTATGAAATGTGAGATAGCCAGCCACCGGTGGCTATAATCAGCAGTAAGGGCTCGCATGCCAGCGAGCAGCGACGCGTGAGCTAACACGCTTACGTTCCCATTGCTCACATCTCCACCACCGCCCGTGCCGACATCCCTCCCCCCCCCTACACACGTTTACTCCCGTGCGCCTCGCGCATCCGTTAACGAAATATGAATCGTAGAGAAAGAGAAACTACGCTGCTATAATTATTATCAGTGTGTGTGTGTGATTTTTTTTTCTCCTTTTAGAAGACTTCTTTCACTCGTCGCAGGTGATGAGCGATTGAGTCATTTGCGATACCCCCACTCCAAAATTGTGAAAATGTATGGAGAGTGGGGATGACCTTGAAGTTTTCTATATATTGAGCGATAGCTTCGCGCGCGTACTATATCTCATACGGCAGTTGTCCAGATTTAAAGTATAAGATTTAAACTCACCCTGACGCCTGCCGGAAAATTAATATAAAATATTGTAATAGGAGGGGGGGGGGGTGCTACTGCGGGAGGGGGGTAAAGAGTTGTGCAGAAATCTGTGAGCGGGGACACACCACATGAATCTTCGCAATGTGAAAAACACATTTATATATTGCGTGACCTTGAAAGGATGATGACTCACATTTACACAGAGTCAGGTCTGCCTGTGTCAGGCTCCGCGCAGTAGGTATGATACGCGAGATAGCCAGCCACCGGTAGCTATAATCAGCATTCCAGCGAGCAGCGACGCGTGAGGTAACACGCTTACGTTCCGATTGCTCGCACCTCAGCCACTACCCAAGCCTACAGACCCCCCCCCCTACACACGTCTAGAACTTTCTGCGCGTCACAACTGTATGGTACACTAGCTGGGTTTATTCCTTTTTTTTTTTTCTCCTTTTTTTTTACTTGGACGTTTACCACTCGTCGCAGGTGACGAGCGACTGAGTCATTTGCGATACCCCCACTCCAAAATTGTGAAAATGTATGGAGAGTGGGGATGACCTTGAAGTTTTCTATAAATTGAGCGATAGCTTCGCGCGCGTACTATATCTTATTCTGCAGTTGTCCAGATTTAAAGTATAAGATTTAAACTCACCCTGACGCCTGCCCTAAATTGATATAAAATATTGTAATAGGAGGGGGGGGGTAGTACGGGAGGGGGGTAAAGAGTTGTGCAGAAATCTGTGAGCGGGGACACACAACACGAATCTTCGCAATGTGAAAAATCTATTTATATATTGCGTGACCTTGAAATTATGATGACTCACCGCGCCTACAATAAACTAGTGACATCTACACAGAGCCAGCCCTGCCTATGTCAGGCTCCGCGCAGTAGGTATGAAACGCGAGATAGCCAACCACTGGTGGCTATAATCAGCAGTAAGGGCTCGCACGCCAGCGATCAGCGACGCGTGCGCTAACGCATTTACATTCCGATTGTTCGCGTCTCCACCACCGCCCGTGCCGACATCCCTCCCCCCCCCTCTACACCCGTCTACTTCTGTGCGCCTCGCGAAACTAGAGAAACTACGCTGGTATAATTATTATCTCTCTATCTCTGTGTGTGTTTTTTTTTCTCCTTTTAGAAGACTTCTTTCACTCGTCGCAGGTGACGAGCGACTGAGTCATTTGCGATACCCCCACTCCAAAATTGTGAAAATGTATGGAGAGTGGGGATGACCTTGAAGTTTTCTATAAATTGAGCGATAGCTTCGCGCGCGTACTATATCTTATTCTGCAGTTGTCCAGATTTAAAGTATAAGATTTAAACTCACCCTGACGCCTGCCCTAAATTGATATAAAATATTGTAATAGGAGGGGGGGGGGGTGCTAGTGCGGGAGGGGGGGTAAAGAGTTGTGCAGAAATCTGTGAGCGGGGGACACACAACACGAATCTTCGCAATGTGAAAAATCTATTTATATATTGCATGACCTTGAAATGATGACGTATAGAATGTTGGGAGGAGCAAGCTTATGCAGAAATCTGCGAGTGAGGACACACAACACGAATCTTTACAATGTGAAAAAAAAAACGTCCTAATATTATAATGCATGAATTTACACCATTCTGAATGGGGACATTGCTTAGCAGTCAGTCAGTCAAAAATGATATCACAATAGAATGCGAGCGATCGATGGCATTTGTTAACAAATTAATTTCGGTAAAAAAAAGCCGACGGTTTCGTATATTATATTTTTATAATTGACCATCGGCTTTCAGGAGGGTGTTCAAGGAGAGGAGAAAGACAGGTTTTTAGGGGGGGGATAGTGGTAGGGAGGGAGGGAGGGAGGGAGTAGGCCTCGAGAAGGGTCTCAGAGAGTGGTATATATCTACTTGGCCACCACGTGAACGTTGACCGTTCCCGATATGATGAGGTAGCACCCGACACCGGTACAATCGAGCGAACCGAGCACTTTTCCATCTTTTGCGGTCACTTCTAATTTGCCGCCCACCGCCGCCGGTTTGATGATGAACTCGTCTTTCACCATCACCGCCGCCGCATTCGTGCCGATCGTAAGTTTGTCGTAGAAGAATACGGCCGACGACTGCACTTTATGCGTAGCGTTCACCACGAGCACGTTGACGGCTATCGTCGTCTTGCTCAATGTTATGTGATATTCTTTATTGATTGGAAGTTTAATGGGCACGGACACTGTCGTATCGAACGGAGGTGTCTTGTCTACGGCCGTTTTAATTAACTCTTCTTGATGCTCGGTTGATTTTACAACATTTTCGAGTTGTTTACAAGAACCGGCCCCGCATATCCATACCACAATGGCCACCGATACCACCAGAACGAGTACGATCCAGATACGCATCTTATCACAGTATTATCACGTCGTCTATGTATGTATCAGCTGTATATAATTATTATGTGTGTGTAACCATGTCAGCATCTATGAATGTGAAAAGTAGGCAGATACAAGATAGCGTTCCTTCTCCTCGGTTGAGAGAGCCGCGAAGGTGGCGCGATCAATGTTTTGCACCAAGGCGACCAATCGAGGAAACGTCATCAGTTTTCTCTCTCTCTCCGGCCGTTTGGAGTATATTTCGTATAGCGTTCGCGGCGACGGCATATCTCCGTCCTCCGCCAGAAGGGGAGCGTATTCGGCGATGATGGCGCGCAGATTGAATTCATTCATTGCGTACGTCTTTATAATTTTACCTTATTCTCTTTTTGACATTGTACGCGCGTGTTAATTTCGTCGTCGTCGTCGTCATGTAAGCGGACGCGGCAAGCGTCGAGTGACGCGCGCGCGGGCATCGAATAGAGAGAGCGGAAGCTCGACGCACGCTCAAAGCAGTATCGATGTTTGAGCTCCGCTACGATCATCCAACTGTCAACGAACCGTGGCTTGGTTGTGAAGAGACGAGTCGTCCATATGGTGACGTTACGTCGGGTGAAATTGAACGTAGTGTCGAGTACGCGCGCCTTGAGCTCACCGTTGACAAACACGTTGGAGCCGGCCGGGATTAGACGGTGAATATTTCGCCGCACTTGATTCAGTGTACAGAATCCTCCGTTGAACGGATAGCCGTGGTAACGCTCCGCCCATCTAACCGTGGCCACCTCGTCCGGTGTCAACTCCGACTCTGGCTTGTGGGGGAACAACACGTAGCCGCGGTGGTGGTGGTGGTGGTGCAGGTGTTCTCGGTCCTTGACACTGCACTCGACCACATTCACGGCTTTTAAAATCATCGGCCTGTTTCGAAATACGAAACCCTGGATATCTATGATAAAATCCTTCATGGTCATGGAGGGCGGGGGGGGAGAACTTCACGAACGAATAATTTCAAGCTCAACTACAAGACCTCTATCTTATATAGAGTGACAATCACCTCAGCTTAGGCTAGGCTAGCTCCTATATTATGTACATTCATAAAAATATATGAAGTAAAAAAAAAACTATTTTTTATAGTTATACATACAATTTTATTAATACAATATGATACAATAATATGAGATGATTTATATATTTTTTTTCTGGAGTGTGACAATTTTTTTTTCTGTACCTAAACCGTCGACGTTCTTTATAGTTGTATAATCAGTATGTAAATTATAATATGATCGAAAATATGTCTCATAACTCTCATTTGAAAATGATCAACGTCTTGATGGCGATCGAGGGGAATAGGACTTTTTGATTGTAGACTCCCATCCGTGTAAACTCGGCCAGCATAATGTCGGCGTTGTTGACCGGGTTCACGGTCAAGTCGGTCGTGTACACGAGATATTGTTTGCGCGACACATCGATCGTGATCACTTTGGTGCCATGTTTCGCTTTGCTCACTTGCACCTTTCTTGCGATTTCATAGTCGTCGGGTAGCAAGTTGAGATTTTCGACGGTCATGTGGCACAACTGGTCCTCCTCCAAAAAGTCGACGTTCACGCTCAAAAAATTGCGATTTTCGTACGCAACTTGTTTAGTCACCAAGGTCACATTGGTAGCCAGAAACGTTTGCGGGTTCAGCACATACAGTTTGTCATCGTTCACGCTTTCGCGCAGTCGCAGCGGGTCCATCGCCACCAGAGGCCTCACGTCCCTACTAACAGAGCACAGTGGGTGAATTGCGCAATACAACAACGACACCAGATAATAGTCGTTGGCATAAATGCCCACCTCTTTGTGTAGTTTCTCAAATACGTTGCCCTCCATTTCTATCTTTTCTCGATCGTTACAATTTTCGTTCCAATCCATCCTGGTGGCGATGATGTTCTCGTTCGAGCGATCGGTACAAGCTTCCAATTTTTCGACGATCGCTCGTATCTCAGAGTTGGCGGCGATCGAGCCCTGTCGGATAGATTTTAAAAATACGTTGTTGAACTTGTCGTGTATCTTGGACCCTTCAGTTTGTGTCGTCGTTTTCTTCACCGTCTGTGACATCTCTACCATCGCCGCCGCCACATCCATTCTCTTTAGAGACTCATTGTCCTGCGAAATCCCGTCATTTTCATTATTATTATTATTATTATTTTTATTAGAGTCGTCATCTTCCTCTTCTCCGAAACCCGGCTCCACTTCAAACAATCGAGTTGCAGCAGCTGTAGTGTTCGACGACGACGACGACGTAGACGGCTCTAATGTAGAAAAATCCAATTTTCGTTTAGCAGGATTTTTGCCGCCGGCCGAGGGAATGTAGGGCGACGTTGGTCGCTTTCGTTTCAACTCTGCTCCCACTGCCGCACAAGAAGAGGGTCCTGCGCACTGTTCAGATTGCGGTGGTGTTTCTACTGCGCTAGAAGTGGAGGCAGCAACGTCGTTGTCGTTGTTTGTAATCATTGTTATTCGATTATTATTTTTTAATGTTTGTGTAAGTGCAATCGAAACACGAATGAATAAATAAAATACTGCGGCGATTATTTAAATCAATGCTCATTCCCCCCCCCCCCCTCCCACCTCTCATCATCACATCGTATCGTACACGCGCGAGATACGATAACTACTGGGCGTAGGCGCTCTGACTAATGTCTACATGTTGGTCCATCTCGGCGTCGTCGATACTGTCATTTATGTCGCTCGTCGATTCCATCGCGGCATTATCGTCTCCGTAATTGTTGTCACTTGGCAGCGGCACTAAAGCGTCGGTATTCTTGTCGTTGTTGTCGTCGTCGTGTTCGTTGGGTTCACGTTTGATTTGAATCGGCTCGACTGTACCGGCCGATGATGGGTGTACTTTTATCCGTTTACCGTATAGTATGTCGTAAATACTGGCCACCGGTCGACGTTTCTGTTGACGCTCATTGTCATCGTCGTCGGTTTCCCTCTGTAGGGCGGGTAGCATGCGAGGTAGTTTCTTGGCGGCCATCTTTATTTCGGGCACATACAACGACTCGCTGCCGTTTAGATTGGAGTGAGTTAAGCGTGTCACCTCCGGATACATGTTCGCAACGTCACTCGACGTGAACCATCCCTCCTTGGCGTGCAAAAGAAACATGTTAAAATGTGGCAGCATCATGTGTTTGCCCACCATGACCGGTTGGAACGTGTACGCTTCTGTAACGATCGACTCGTGAGACGACAAAAAGGCACAACAACCCGATACGAGTGTGACCTCCGCATTCGGCGGTGGTATAGCATCGAACGTAAAGTATTGATTCAGATACACCTCCATCTTAATCTAAACGTATCTCAATACACGCACACACACACAGAGAGAGACGCTCCCTCCCCCCCCACCACCTAACAGATATAAAACCTTGTACAGTGGAAAAAAACCCTCACTCGGTTGTAGTAACTGTAGGATGATAATAATCATAATCATAATAATATGACCCATCGTCGATGGGTCGAATTGTCCGATGTTTTCGCACTCGAATTTTTGTTTGATTTTAAAACGCACCTACAAGCGTTCCACGGCTCTTTAGATTTTTCCCTACATCACACGTTCGAACAGTCATCGTCATTGTATCTGATAAAAATCGTCGCAAACCGCGTGTACAAATTTCGATTCGGTGACGTGTTGGGGCGGCACAGCTCGAGACGTTTGATTTTGACACCGACACCGAGGACTCTATTCGCTCGTCAAATACAACTTTTTCTGCGATTTGAACGTGTCGAGAATCGTCGCAAAAATCGTTTGACGGGCAGTCTACACATTCAAGGCAAGTCACCAGAGTACGTTAAAGTTTTAAATCTGACTGAAGAAGAAATAGAAGAAGAAGAAGAAGAAATCTAGACAACTATTATTATAATTATTATTACTGTCCAAGATGGATTCCACGACGACAACGACGGCAGAGACGACGGCGGTGGCGGCTGGTTCTACGACATGGCAAAGTTTATTGCTTCCGTATCAGATGGAAGTAGTGTACTACCAACAGCAGTCGAGTCGTAGTGTATCCGAACCGATATACGATTTCATATTCAACGGCCAGTTTCATCGTGCACCGCGACCCATCACCGTGGACGTTCTCAATGGTGGTGGTGGTGGTGAAGACGACAGCGGTGGCAGTGGCGGCGGCAGCGGCAGCAGCAGCGGTAACGATGACCACAAACGATACAAAGTTTTCACACCTACGGTGGCACGGAGTGCTAGAAATCCGGGATCCGGGGCCGGTTGTCGTCGGCAAATCTGCCCAGGTCCCAGTCAATATTTATTATCGGCCCCGAAATTGTGGTCTCAACAACACAATAATATCGTGCCACCACCGGAACCATCGCTGCAGCCCACCACCAGTAATGCTAAAACAGTTGTGTTCTCGTTAAAAAGGCCAAGGCTTATAACAAAGAAGATGAAGAAGAAGACGACAACGATCAACAAAAAAAAGAGAAACAAGAAAATGGGTAACGTCATGAAAAACAATAATAATAATAAAAACGACGACGACGATGATGATGATGATGATGATGATAATGATGATGAAACGCAAAAACAATACGAAGCGGCGGCGCGAGACGGATTCCCGACTGAATATCATCCGACCGAAGCATTGTTGAATACATACCATCTGAACGTACCTCGTTTGAAACGTGCCGGTGTAAGTTTCGAACCGACTGCAACTCAATCGGAAATACTCAAATACCTTTCACAACAATCTACCCCAAACAACAACAACAACAACAACAACGATAATAATGATGGTGCGTCATCATCGTCGTCGTATACGTACGGAACTACCATTCTCGTCGAGGGTCCGGGCGGTTCGGGCAAGTCGCAATTGATTGGATTTTTACAAGAGGCCGGTCGTCGCGTTTTGTATTGTACCGTGAAGAATTCCCTTTGCCGCCACATGTCTCACGAGTTCAACTGTAAAAGTATGACGTTTGCCACCATGTTTTTGGCCCTGTTCGGATTGCCCGTTTACGTGGGCCTGTATCTATTTCAACCGACCGTGAACGGACTCGAATTGGACACGGTGCAAGCGGTGTTCGAGGCGGCCCGCGATCACCAACTCATCACGAACGGCACGTTTCCACGCGACGTCGACACACTGATCATAGACGAATACTCGACGTTGGCCGTGTCCATGTTGAAATTGGTGTTGCTCGTCTTGCAACACTGGCGACAGTCGGTCAAACAGCGATTGGACATTGTGCTCTTGGGTGATCCCCATCAATTGCCTCCCATTCAATATAGATATGTGTCGAACAACTTTCTAGTGCGCGATCTGGTGGATCGCGTTTTTCAAATGACGTTCTCGTGTCGATTCTCCACCGTCGGATACGCGACCCTCATGGAACGAGTACGAGAGGCTCCCTCCATGCAAGCCATCTACGAACTGTTGGTCTCGTACTTGCCGGCCGAAGTGTGGTCGGACCGTCCGGTGGTCGAGTTGAATTATCCGTTCGACGACCCCATGCCCGAGTGCCAGTTCGTGGAGAGTGCGATGATGCACGACACTAATAATAATAATAACAATAATAATAGTATTGTAACATCATTGTGGCCGCCGCAGTCCACCGAGAGGGTTTTTGCAAACTTCGCACTCGCCAACAAGGCGGAGATTGTAGAGTGGTTGGCGCGTTGGCACCACAAGATTAACGACACGCTGTTTTTGGCGAGACGCAACCTCAGCATACACCGACTCTGCATGATCTACGCCGGCCTGATTCACTCGCATTCACCGGACAGCGTCGAGTTTGTGCCCATTCGATTCGTTGCGCACAATCAACGAGGCGAACAGTTCACCATCACATCGCTCTTCAAACAGGACCGTGTGCCCGTGTTGCCGTTGATACGCGGCGTCGACTATGTATTTCTTCAGAACGACACGACGTGCAAGAGAGGCGATATTTTGACATATTTGGGTCGACGTAACGATCGCTTGGTCATGTGTGACACTCGCGGTCTTTTGATATGTGTACGACCGCAGTTGTTTCAGATGCGTTTATTTTGCAGCAACAAACACGTCTATTTGAAAGCCCTAGACCCTGAGACGAGGAAGAAATACGCATGGACGATGGCGTCGCGCGAATTGTACGGTTATCCGCTTCAGATGGCTATCTCTCAAAATATTTATCAATCTCAAGGGCTCACATATACTAATAAAAAAATATATCTCAACGTAAACAAAACCACCAAGGAAGAGACATACGTGGCTCTTTCTCGTATACAAGACGAGAGATTAATAAAAAATATATTTCTTTTATGGTAATTTGTTGTTTTTTTTTTTTTTCTTCTTTCTTAATTTCTTTTCGTATTCTTTCCGATTGTTGTCGACAACAACAACTACGATTTCAGAGAGACTATTTTAGAGGGACGAGTGAAACATGCTGAAACCGTTTTTGTTGGTGTCCGTGGTCGCCGCCGCCGTCGCAGCAGCAGCCGTCTCATTGGTGTTATTCGAGAAATACCACGTCTTGTGGTAAATCATATAGCTCGATACGAACACGAGTAAAAGAAACACGGCGAATGCGATCCATACGCGGTAATCGCTAAAAATCTTGCCGACACTCCAGCCGGACGAAACACGAGCGAACCTATTGGCATCGACCATCTCTTATTGTAGACGTATACACGTACTACCCACCGCTACATGCGGACACTGCCAAAACGAGTAGAGCGCTCGTTGTGACCGACGATGATGACAACGATCATGTGATTGTTGTCGTCGTCGTCGTCGTCGGTCAACCTTTAACAGTGTCACACAACACACCAGAGACACGAGCAAAAAGATTACACGTAGAGTACAACTATATAGAAACAGGGAAATCAACATGCCCGCCGCGCACACCGTTTCACCCACGTATCCCAATTGTATTTGACAATTGTTATAGATCAGATTGAAGTGTGCGTCTTGTTTGAAATTGCGCTCCATGAACGAGCGAGCGCACGGCGTACACATTTCCAAAAATCCCAACACCGTGTCATCGCGACGCTCGGATTCTTTTAGGTCGGTGATGATGGGGTCGTGAGGCGAACCCGGATGCCAAGTGTACACGTCGAAAGACAGGTACACGTGTGCGAGAACGGGCAGCCTGTGAACCTTGCGTCGTTTCAACAGGAACACGGTCGTCGTGGCTGCAGTAGACGACATGGTGGTGGTGGTGGTGGTGGTGCGATAGGTATCTACTATCGCCGCGTACGGGCCAGTCACGCGACTCACGTATAAGCGGTGGTTGCTACTGCTGTTGCTGCTGGCGCCGCCAACGCTACCATCAACGACGTCGTCGTCGTCCACGTCCACAACCACGGGCCAGTGTGTGTCGAGAGCGTGCCTCACCGCAGTCTCTGAGTAGCGCGGTGGACGATCACTCGTATGCAATTGTAGCTCTGGCATTTCGACGTTCACGTCTTATGCGCAAGAGAGAACGTATTAGATTTAGTTTACGGACATTCTGAACAATCGATGTAAAAAAAAAACTAACATACGAATACTCATTTCAAGGTCACGCAATATATAAATACATTTTTCGCATTGCGAAGATTCGTGTTGGGTGTCCCCGCTCACAGATTTCTACATTACTCTCTTCGCCCCCTCACCGCACTAGAACCCCCTACCCCCCCCCCCCCCCCTCCTATTACAATATTTTATATCAATTTAGGGCAGGCGTCAGGGTGAGTTTAAATCTTATACTTTAAATCTGGACAACTGCCGTATGAGATATAGTACGCGCGCGAAGCTATCGCTCAATTTATAGAAAACTTCAAGGTCATCCCCACTCTCCATACATTTTCAAAATTTTGGAGTGGGGGTATCGCAAATGACTCAGTCGCTCATCACCGGCGACGAGCAGCAGACGTCTAGGGAAAAGAAAATACATCAGCAACAGCTGCAGCCATGTTCACTTCGAGTCGTGGTGTGAAAACGGCAACAGCTACTCAGTTGCTCAGCTGCATGATACGGTGCATCCAGAGTGAAGAAATAATAGAAAAGAGATTTGAAAACTTTGGCTCTTTTAGTGGATTAACAACAATTTAATTAACATGAAGAACCAGGAACGCGAGTCGCTACAACAGATGAGTTACAAGTACAACTCCTCTGGTGTAGCGAGTGTCCATGAGCGGCGGTAATCGCTTACCATCAGACGATCCGTCTGCTTGTTTCCTGGTTCATTTCATTTCAAAAATGTTACATGCTTGTCAGATAACGTAATATAAAAGTGGCGAGCGAGCAAAGGTGAATAGCAAAAGTGCTTACACACTGGTTGCTATAAATGATTTTTAGGCGTTTTGCGTTCTATTCATTCAAGACATAGCCTCACCACATTAATTTGTACAACGCAATACATTCTACGTCGCCGCTAAGTTTTGTGCTCTGTATTCAGACACTGTATACGAAAGACTAGTTTATCGTAGGCGCGGTGAGTCATCATTATTCCATACGTCATCGTTTCAAGGTCATGCAATATATTAGTACGTTTTTCGCATTGCGAAGATTCGTGTGGTGTGTCCCCGCTCACAGATTTCTGCATAAATACTTGCCCGTCCCCTCTTCTCCCGCACTTCCCCCCCCCCCCCCCCTATTACAATATTTTATATTAATTTTGGGCAGGCGTCAGGGTGAGTTTAAATCTTATACTTCAAATCTGGACAACTGCCGTATGAGATATAGTACGCGCGCGAAGCTATCGCTCAATTTATAGAAAACTTCAAGGTCATCCCCACTCTCCATACATTTTCACAATTTTGGAGTGGGGGTATCGCAAATGACTCAGTCGCTAGTCGCCTGCGAAGAGCGGCAGACGTCTAGAAAAAAAAAACAAACACAAATGTGCTCAAAGCACGGTTTCTGCTGCTGTTTGATAATCTTAATAATATTTATTATTTTGTTTTAGTTTTTTTTTTACATAAACGGTGCTTCGACTTAAATATACAGTTACGGTGTCGACTATGACACGACGACGAGTGGCTCTAAGCACGGGTGCGAAGGTAAAACGTATATTCGCTGTGCGTCAATGTCAACTTTGAAAATGTTGTACTGAGGCGCCGTCGGCTTTAGGAGTCCGTCTTTGATCTCCAAAGGAGATTCTCGGCTGCGATCCGGACCCGAACATCTCCTAGCCTTGTCGCTCAATCTCGTGAAGCAATTCATAGGTCTCGTCAACGGTGGAACGGCGGCGGAGGGAATGTCTATGAGTGCGTCGTCTTCGTAGTAGGTATTGTTCAGTTCTGTTGCAATATAGTATATTTTACCGTCGACTTTGAAGTGTCGAAATCGTTCGAATCGGCTCGCGCTACGTCGCCACACGATCATTTTCCTTCCTAGCGTACAATTCTCGTATAGCGGGCCCTCGACGAAGAAATTCTGATAGCGCAAGAAATAGATAATCTTCGCTCCGACACCGACCGGTTTGGGTTGCAGGTGAAGTAGAGCGTTACATCTGGTGCCGTCGTTACCGATCAGTCGATCGTTCGTCAAGATTACCTCGGCGTAATCGTACGAATCACTCTGGCACATTTCTACACCTTTACTAGATTTCACTTTGCGCCCACCACCAACACCGTAGTCGCCTCTGCGTTTCGTGTTCGTGATTTGTGTGGTGTGTGTGATGGGTGACAACGTATCGAGATCGTAAGAACAATTGTCACCGGCCTCCATTATATCCATCCACCTGCCCACCGTCTTCGATTCGCAATACAATCCATCGATTTGTGCACGTTTACGCTCGTCGACTCTGAGTTTTAACCAATCATTTTGCACCACCGCCATCGTAGCCCTAATTATAATCGAGGACGACGACGACGACGAAGGCTGTTCGATGGCGAACCTCTCCAGTGTTCTGAGGCGTGGATCCATACGAAATCTTTCACCGGGTCGAGCGACTATCTTACCGCCGCGCACCAGATAACAATCACACGTCGCACACATCCTGCCTAGGTGATCAATCTCACCGATGGTGTCACACTCCTCCTTCTCCTTCGAGAGAAGAAGAAGTGGTAGTGATGTGGATGAAGGCGATAACGGCGGCGGCGACGTCGGTGTCCGACCCCGAGCGCGTGATAATAATATTGTATTATTATTATTGTTAATGTTATTGTTTATGTTTTTCAATCGTCGCAAGCCCGCCAACCAAAACAATAATCCTAACAAAAGAATCAATACATCTTTGGCGTTGTTGTGTAACCGTGACATTATAATAATAATAATAAAAATAATTTATTTTTATCTTATACGAGTAAGATGGCCACGTTTGAAGAGTTTTTAAACGCAGTCAGTAAAAGGTCTGCTTTAAAGTTGAACATACAAGCGCTCGCGCGAGATCCGTTTGTGAAATTTCAATACAACGGAGCCAACGACGGCGATCCGGCAAACGGTCGACTGATAAAAGAGATTATCAAAGAACGCGTAGTCGATTACACGCTATGTCACGACGACGTCGGCTATTTCTACCCGCAGCTATACGTTGGGAAATTACCCATACAGAAGATTGGATATTGTCTGGGCGCCGTGTGCAGTATGACTATATTGCCGGGCACTTGTGGTTTGAGTATAGACCATCCCGCCTTTTATCGACAACCGATCACAGCAAAATACGCCTTCGTCCCTAGCGTGTATTGCGACAACGCCAAGCTATTGTTGGCACGCTTGCGTGACACCCACGACATACAGGACGATGGCATACTGAAGAATCTGGAGCGGCTCAAAGGAGAACATCCGCCTACCGTGTACCACAAAATTGTCATGTTTGCAAAAACGTTCAAACGTGGCTACGATCCCGATAATTATGATCCCATCGTGATTCCCATCTACGAGGACCACCGAATCCACTATAGTAGCTCGAAAGCTCTCGACGGCGGCGGCGGCGACGGCTTACTAGACGACCGTGACGACGCCGCCGCCCAAAATTATTATAATTGAATTTTAAAGTTTTAAGTGCCGTTTTGTTTCATACATCGTCTATTAGAAGAAGAAAAATAATAATAATAATAAAAAAAAGAAACAAAACTAAAATTGTCGAGCACTATTAGCAAAATAAATTAATACTTTTGTTGTACACTAAAATATATACTATGTCAGACATTGCTCGATTTCTTTTTTTTTTTTCTATCAACTCTATTGTAATATTATTATGGAAAAGTAAGACAATAAAATGAAAATAATAATTCAATATTGATTTATTATCAATAATAAATAACAATTAAACAAAATAAAAAAAGTAACAATCCAAACATAAGTACTATAAATATAGATAAATATTATGAAATAATAATAAAAATTCAATTATTACAAACATTATTTAACTGTACTAATTTATTAATAAAATAAATTGCAGTTAAAAATGAAAAAAATAATAATATTAAAAATACTAACAATAAAAAAAAACTATTTAAACAAATAACATGCAAATGAAATTAAAATATTATTTATAAAAAAAAATATTGAAAATTAAAAAAAAAATTACAAAAAAAAAAACAACAATAAAAGATACCTATGTGTTACTGCACGTGCCTGCACGGTGGCATCGTGCCGTACACAAGACGCCGGCTCTCCGGCACGAACACTTCAACGACGTGCAGCGAAGTCGACAATGACACCGCACCACCCCTTGGCCACCGAACATGGAATTCGCGGCGACGGCCTGTCGAAGACTCAAAGTTTTGTTGCGGTCGACAGACTCGGGCGGCACCATCGGATGTTCGACGCGTTCGAATTGGTTCGACGACAACCAGTGATTCAACACACCGTGCGATGTGCCCACTCGAATCTGTGGCAGCGGCTGTGTCGTCGGCGTCGTCGACTCGTCATCGGGCGCGCAACTCGGTCTCACTTCCAGCACGCACGCGAGGAGATTGCGTGCGTCCATAGGCCCGCGATCCACACTCGGCACGAATACACGCACCGTGTCGTTCACTGAGGGGAAACATCGGGTGTGCACTGCGTGGGTCCTGCGCAACATCACCATCGCTTGCCTTTTTAAACATTCTCTGGCCAAATCGCGTCGTGCGCGACGTTTAGCGGCGGCGTCGTCGTGGTCGTCATGATCATCATCATCATCATCATCATCATCGACGTCGTCAATCTCTACATCCATCGCATTGATCGAGTCGGTCGAGGTGGCGACGGTGGCAACATCAGTGGCAGCGGCAGTGGTGGAGGTGGTGGTGTTGTTTTCATCGTCGGTGGCCATGGTGCAGGAGGTGTCGTCATCGCCGTCGGTGGCGATAGTGGTGGCGGTAATTGTCTCGGTATCGGCGGTGGCAACGGCGGCGGTTGTCTCAGTGGCAACAACAATGGAGGAGGGAGAGCAGCAAGAGGAGAAGGAGGAGGAGGATAAGGCCGATCGGTCTGCAAACTTGCGCAGCTGCTCCTCTGTCTCGACACCGGTCAAATCGTGGAGTTTGGCCAGCGTCGCGAGACCCTTCTTCGGCGGCACACCAAACAGACACTCGTACGGAGATTGGCCGATGCTCGAGTGAAACGCGACATTATAACTGAACTGCACCGTGGCGAGACCGGCGCTCCATCTAGGCGCCTCTTCTGTGTTCGTTCGCTGTCGCTCAGCCATCCATGCGGCGAGCATCTGTTTAATGTCCCGGTTGGCCCTCTCCACCGAACCTTGGCTTTGACTGTGGCGGGGTGTGCCGTGGACGAGGCGAGCGTGCGGCCATTGCGCCACCAACTCCTCGATGACCGAGTTGGCAAACTCGCGTCCGTTGTCCGATTGTAATATACACGGCGCACCGAAAGTCTTGAACACGTCGGCCAACGTTGCCGCCACCTCCTCAGACCGTTTCGTCTTCAACGCTCTCAATTGAATAAATTTTGTCAGGTGGTCTTGATACACGAAAATGAAATTCCACTCACCATCGGGACATGATTGCATATCGATCAGATCCACCTGACATCGGTCGTTGAAGGTGCCCTCCACGATGGGCTTCACGACCGTGTGCTTGTGTATGTTCACCTTCTTCTCTTGACAGGTGCGGCACAACTTCAAATAAATGTTCACCGCCTCATAGGTGACGTTCTTGTAATTTTTTTTCAATTCATACATCATCCTATTTCTCCCGAGATGGCCGAGCGTGTGAGTGGTGTGGATGATGTCGAAGAGTTCCTCGACGGCAACGTAAAACAAACGACGATCGGACGAACGCGACGCGTCACACAGGCGGTTGCCGGACACGTCGAAGCGCTTCAAACGTTTCAATCTCGTCTTGGATGTGAGTTTCGTCGGCGTACTATTGGGAAATTTGGCCTCTTGCACTTCAATCATGATGCTATTGTACTTTTCTCTGTGAAAGTATGAAGAGTTGGCCATATTTCTGCCCCTCAATCGTTCTTCCAATTTTTCATAAAAGGTCGCCGCCACACTTGATGACTGTTGCATGGTCATGATGGGGGGGGGCGTGGTGATGTTGTTGATGTGTTCTGTTGATGACCGTGAGTTAGCAAGACGTTATGCGACGCTTTGTTATCCAGCCACAGATTCACCACCTGTATCATATTCATATTTAGGCCGATACAATCAATAGGGGTTTAATCGGTATCGGTGATCGAATATTACCATCTCTTTCTCACCTACGTGTTTAGGTGAGAGAAAAAAAAAAGAAATGGACAGGTGAGAGATTATAGAGTGTGTCCGTCTACTTAGGCACGGCCAAATATTACGCGTATTAGTCAGAAGCAGCAGCACGACGCAAGTCGTAAACATAGGTAGGCATGAGGTGCGTGGCACATTTTAGTCTACTAGGACGTATGATATAATTAATACATCTCGTACTAGGGTTAATGAGTAGGCGCCGCCGTCGTCGCTCCGTGTGGTAGCGAGTCATTTTGCCGCTGCTTACAAATTATCATATTTTGTAAAGCAATGTACAATTGATGAACAATAAACCCTAGGGAGACTAGTTCCAAAAACACGCACAAGTGTTTAGAGTCAGATTGTGCGCATGCAAACATCAATAGTACCCCCACTACCAAACTGCTTACGAGCAGATACTGGGCGAGTTTACAGCCACCGCCCGTCCAACGGTCGTGTGATGGTCGTAAGATGTGGTCCATCTTAGTGTTATTATCAGGACTGTTGATGTACGGTGGAATTCTCGTATTAGATACGCGCCGCCACCGTACCCACCGTCTTAGTCGTCGACGACCCATACAAAAATCTGCCACGTCTAATTTCGACGTACGTCTTTCATCTGCAACAACAACAGCAGCAGCAGTAGCCGTGAACAAAACCGACGAAACCTCGACAACGACGACAACGGTAATAGACGGTGTTGTGTACCCGTGCGTTAAATCTTTTACACCCTTGCCCGGTTATTCAAAGTACGTTGGCTACACCACCTTCATACCGGCCCCTAACGGAGAGTACATCATGGGCACGATAGCTTGTTTCAAAGAAAGTGAACTGTACACTCGCCCCGATGCTCTCGTAGACAGCCTTCAATTAGACCATCGTTCCTCAGATTAATTTGTAAAACCGATTCTTGTTTTAATTAATAACCAATCATCAAAAGTATTATTTTTCTCTGTTCTTAACTAGTTATAAAAAAAAAACAGAATTGTATTCATTTTTCATAACGACTCATAAAACTGGTGGACACACAGTTCACACACCGCTACAGTTGATCTCATTGTATGACGTATCTTGTATAGTGCTCTATCTGTCCCTCTACACCGCCTCGCGCTATTTTTTTTTTTTACTAGACGTTTGCCGCTCCTCGCAGATGACGAGAGACTGAGTCATTTGCGATACCCCCACTCCAAAATTATGAAAATGTATGGAGAGTGGGGATGACCTTGAAGTTTTCTATAAATTGAGCGATAGCTTCGCGCGCGTACTATATCTCATACGGCAGTTGTCCAGATTTAAAGTATAAGATTTAAACTCACCCTGACGCCTGCCCTAAATTGATATAAAATATTGTAATAGGAGGGGGGGGGGGTAGGGGGTTCTAGTGCGGTGAGGGGGCGAAGAGAGTAATGTAGAAATCTGTGAGCGGGGACACCCAACACGAATCTTCGCAATGCGAAAAATGTATTTATATATTGCGTGACCTTGAAATGATGACTCACCGCGGCTACGACAGGTAGTAATTCATACTGTGTCTGATGAACAGAGTATACATTTTTTGAAGTGTGTATACGACGTGTTGTCAGAATTTTATATACTTTACTATTTTTAATAATACTATAATTAAAAAGAATTACTAATTACTTAAAAATGTTTATTAAAAAATAAGTCCAAAGAGAACATGGATACAAAAAAAAAACGATAGTAGTACAAAATATTAAAAAAAGATAACTCGCCGCGTCGCATCTCTCTATGTTTCTTTTTTTTTATACATGATTTATGTATGAGGGCAGCAATACTGTAATTTGGCGGCGGCGCGGTGCCCCCCCCCGCCGCGGGTAGAATTTACCTAAAATTTACACGGTAATCCCATCAAGTTCATACTAACATTATATTTATTTTGCACTTCTCCAATTAAATACTTTGACGTCATCAATTCGAGAACACAATTATTGTCGTTATTCTTCTTATTCTTCTTGTTGTTTTTGTTATCGTTCCTTTTTCTGTTCGAGTTGTCGTCTTTAATCTTCATCAAGACGTGTTTTACAAATACCATCTCTGCTTCGTAGGCTTCATCGGCCATCTTCGTGTATATAGTTTGTAAATCTTTACGCTTCTCAAAATTAAAGTGCACCAACAGTATATGCCGTTGAATGTGACGATAGAACATCTCGTCGGTACACACAAAGTCTTTGAGATGCACAACTGTCTCCATGAGTTTGTTTTTATACAGCACATCTATAAGTTGAAATGCAGACACGTACCACATCTGTTTGAGCAGCAACACGAGCATACACCGCACACTAAACGGAGTACCAGGCCCGCTCCATTTAGACAACCAGTCTCGTTTGGCTCGCCACGGCTCCCAGTTATTACTCTTCATGTCGCGTATGATTTCGTATTGCTCCCACTCGTCGTTCAATATATGTAGCAACACCATACCGTGCGCTTCGGCGTGAAGCATCTTGTTGGCCGCCTGTGTCGTGAAACAAACCTTGAGTTCGGGCAGCTTGACTTCCGCTATCATGGTAGAGAGTATGTCGCTCACGATAATATCACCGACTGCCAAGAAAGCAAACACGCGCTTGTACACATCTCTGATGTTTGGTGTCAATCGATCGAGCCAGTCGTCACGGCACTTGCCCTGCAGATGGGGAATCGAAATGTCTGCGGTGGACCAGTGCAACGTCCGATGTAATTGCAAGAGATAGAGTGCATTTGTGTCGAAATATTCACAGCAGCGCAACTCCGGAAAGAAAGTCGATCGATGACAACGATTTAAGGCGACGGCGTTGTCGACGTCTCGACGTCTCAATAAAAAATATTTTATATAGTTGCAACTGTACGTAGTGCACTTGGTCAAATAATCTAACACCGCTATATATGTGACTCTCGTTAAACTACACACGCAGAACCACAACATGCGTAAATAAAATGATAAAAACATTTTAATATTTTTTTTTAATGATATTGAAGCGTTCAATTGCAACAGCAGACTGATGGTGGACTAGATTCTCTCTGTGTTAAATACTACTATTATCTATTGCTTCCCTCCCCCCCCTCCACCTATATGTGATCCTTGTAGCCATAGCTACAGGACAGATGTATGCGACTATAATACTGTATCATTATACAGTATTATAGTCGATATGGGATTCTAATGCAACGAGATAAAAATTAAAAAAAAAACACACAGAGATCTGTTGCCCCCCCCCCACACACACACAACAAACGTGTTTAGCTAGCGAATATTATGATAGTTGTGTTCAAAGTAAAATATTATAATATTATTGTTAGCCTACTAATGTTGTATTATTTTGCCGATCGACCTGAGATTCGAGAAACATGTAGGTGGCGGCCGGTGCCTTTTGTTGTTGTTTCTTCGGTGGACGCGGCCGCGGCCGCGGCCGTAGCGGTTCTCGGTTTACCGCAAAACGAGAAAGGAGGAGTTTCGAACGCACCAACCACACCACGAACATTAACGTGCTCATGGCCACGGCGGTGGCGCCTATCCACGTTGCCATTGCCGTGGGCCGTTCGGCCTCCCCCCCCGCCGCCGCCGTCGCCACCACCGTCACACTCGTATCTTTTGTGACTAACAATATACGACAAAAGAGTTCAAACTCGGTGGGATGCTCGTACATGTAACGCTGTCCGTCTCGTTTATTTTTCTCTATGATGTAGGTAAACTGTGCGGATTCGTCGGTGGCGTCCGCGCTCGGTAGACCAGAGTCGACGATGCACAACGATGATAGCATCGTCGATCCCCTACAGTAGCGTTTCTTCTCCTCGGGATTTTTAATCATACGCACACCGCACGCACCGTTCAAGCCATACTTGAAGATTCCCGTGAACGCGGGCGAGTGGGCGCGTAATCGGGCTAGGACCTCTCGGTGATCGCAATTTGGAGGTGGAGGTTCATGGTCATATATCGGCGCCACTTTTGTGAGGACGTCGCGTACAAAAGTGCAAAATGTGTCATCAATTTCAATCTGTCGCATGAATTTAGCGGCCAGTGTGTCGGCTCTCTGGTAATTATTCTCGTCGCCGACTCTTTTATTATTATTATTTGTAGTCCATATTTTTAGTAACCTACGTTCATTCAAACACATGGACATGTGTCTGAGAGCGACGTCCGTATAGTTAAAATTAAAATATTTTCCAACCGCATCTACCGTGTTGAGAGATTTGCTATATTCGGTGCGAAACTTTTCAACTACGGCCGCGGGATAGTTACGTTTCAAAAGTTCCCACATAGACGACGAATAAAACAATGAGTGGGTCATCCTTATTCGTCAATTGAACATTTTTTGGAACGAAGTTCCTTATCGCGCGTTGCGAAAAGAAAAGGCTAGACGGAAAAAAAAAGACCAAAAGTTGTAACGACACTTTTTTGCTATAGTTGTAAGCCGTGCGGCGCGCGCGTGTTTCTCTGTCTGTATCTCTCTCTCATAGAAAGGAAGTATATTATAATAATATATCTTATATTATGTATTATAATATAGTTATATATTATAACTAGCTTATGCCCGCAACTTCGTTTGCATAGAACTAATGGATACGGAACCCATTTTTTTTTAAACGTAACCCTAAAATAAAAGTAGCCTATGTTAGACCTTATAATATCAGCTATCTACCGGTATAAAGTCCCGTGAAAATCGGTCCAGCCGTTTCGGAGATTAGCCGGAACAAACAGACAGACAAAAAATTTAAAAATTAGTATTTCATTGTAAGTACCGAATATACTTTCATATGCATTAAGTGAAAAGCTGTTAATTAAAAGTTACAAACAGACACTTCAATTTTTATCTATCTGTATTAGTATTTCATTGTAAGTAGGTACCGAATATACTTTCATATGAATTATGTGAAAAGCTGTTAATTTGAAGTTACAAACAGACACTTAAATTTTATTTATCTGTATAGATGTATAGATTTAAAAAAAAAACCAATACATAATATAGGTATACCTTTGGTAGATATAATTATAACATTAATGAAATAAAAATTTATTACAATAGGCTAGATGACTTAATTTTTTTATTACATAAATGAATAATACTCTTAGAATATATGAGTACCTAACTTCTCAGAAGAAACCGTATATCAAAATCAATATTTTAAAGGTACAACGATTCGTTTACAAATTTGGAGAAAGGCAGGATCCGTACAGCATAATTTTGTTGTTGTTTCTTTATAGAATTTGTGCAACTTATTAAGGCAATTGAGCCATTTATTTTGATATAGATAAATAATTTTTAGAGCTCCGCAATAATTATTAATAACAATAAAAACATTTAGATGTTTTGACGTCAAAAATGGTAAAACGGAACGCAGTTATATTTTGGAAGTTGCCATATGTAAAATAACAAATATCAAAGTGTTAATTATTAATCATTTAGAAACATTTATCATCAACTATAATTAAACTCTTATTTATTTTATAACTAAACATACAAAATATAATATAAAAACACATTAGTTAACAATTTAACGATACGAATGTTTTTGTCATAGATATTTTTTTTATTCAGGCAATTATTTATTGACTCCTAGAGAAAATCACATGACAATGACACATCTGTCAATTCAGTTCTTTGCTGTCACGGTGTATATATCTCTATACTCCGTGTTTGCCTTAGTGTTTGCTGTTGTTTTGGATTGTGGCTTTTGAGTACATCTGAACAATTTAGCGAAATAATTGGCTGTTTTTACGTTGAGTTGAGCTGTTGAGCACCTGTTCCTCCGTACCTACTCTTATCTCTTGATAGTGATTTCGCGAAAGGACGCTTTATTAATAATTAACTGTGTTGTTAGTGTGTACGTGCGTCTTTTATTCAACATGGCGAGTTTCCAATGTGTTTATTGCAATGTACTTTTGTCCAGATTAAGAAGGCACGCTTTAAGCAATGAGAGTGAAGATCTCGTCAATATTATTCGACTGTGGACATATCCTAGATATGTAAGTACCTACATAGTTTACAAATAACATTTCGCATCAACGAATTCTATAGGTAGGTACCTACTTACTAAGTTTTAAATGTTGAAATGTTTTCCTTCCGATTTAAACCACACAATACTACATGTAATGTTAAAAAAAAAACTCCTAATCACTAACATTATTTCCAGATTACACCTACTGATCATATTTGCCATGCATGCTGGCAGCTCGCTTATCATGCATCTTCTGAAAATATGCCAAGCGGGCAGGTTGGCCATCAAAATATTGTTTGTGGGCGATCCATACTAAGAACAAATCGACGCAGGATTTAAATTGAAGGCTGGCAAATGAAGAACAATAAAGAGTGGCTTCTACAGTTTCTTCTTGGATTCAACCACGAGAGGTATAAAAATACATAGTACCATCACTATTACCACTTTTATTTCATTATTGATCTAAGAAATAAAATAATTTATTTTCTCCTATTGTCATACCTGATTCAATAGAAGCTTTTCTCTAATTACATTTTTTCATTTTAGCTTCGGTCTGAAGATGAAGCTGGTGTGCCTTGTTGGTTGAGAGCTAAGAGAACTAGGATAGTTTCACTAGTTGAGGACATTCAACCCTCTGCACCTGATTATATGGATGATGATTATTCAGCTTTAATGTGTGCTGTATGTGGCCAAAGTCTGGCCACATACAACTTCAGATTTAGAGTGGAATCCTGAAAACATTCCTCGTTTGCTGGAGCAGCAACAGGTATTTATACTAGATTTGTATGTATTTAATGAACTTATGTTAGTTTTTAATTTGTTTTTTTTTTATCTTTTTTAAGAAATATGGGGGGCAAACGAGCAAACGGGTCACCTGATGGAAAGCAACTTCCGTCGGCCATGGACACTCGCAGCATTAGAAGAGCTGCAAGTGCGTTGCCGGCCTTTTAAGAGGGAATAGGGTAATAGGGGAGGGTAGGGAAGGGAATAGGGTAGGGGGATTGGCCCTCCGGTAAACTCACTCACTCGACGAAACACAGTGGTTTTCTGTGAGCCCGTAGTATTTCTCCGGTCGAGCCGGCCCTTTCGTGCCGAAGCATAGCTCTACCACGTAAAAATCAATGTTATTTTGATATCTATGGCCATCTCATGAAATCAATTATTTACAGATGTCATCCATGAATGAAGTTTGTGGAGTTTGCTGGAACTAAGCTCGAGATGTAAGGTCACATATTCCAGAAGAATCAAATGATAGACCCTAGCAAAATATTGTGTTGTCTAATATAAGAAGAGCGGCTGCAACACCAGGACATTGTATTTTTCAAGAATGCATGAATCCAGAGCGAAATGTTTTACCTGAAGAAACCAGGCGAGAAGTATTAATTAGGTACTAGTATTTTATACCAAGAGGTGCTCGTGTTTGTTCTCTACGTAGACAGGAGGTAGATTACAGTAATTTATACACTGCTGAGTATAGCCTCGCCCGCCATTCTTCTGCTAAAACTTATTTTGTATTTATAGTTACTGAAAGAAACATGAATGGTCGGGATGCAATCAAAAGCTATTGCTGTAACTGCATTGTAGGCTTAAGAACAGTGGAATGCTACTCACACGTTATGAGTATTATTTGGTATTTAAGCTATGCTCGCCATGAGGGTATGACCCGACCTGCCCCTTTCTTAGATGAAGTAGTATTAAGAATAAATTAATTATAATATCCTTAAAAAATAAATTGTTGTTTTATTACCTATACCCAAACCTTTTTTATACTACAAAGGTAGCAAACAAATATATTATAGGTACTGCCTGGTGGTCAGAGTCAAATGCAAAAGAGGATTGTGGAATGGTAAGGATCGAAAGGTAAGGTAGGATATACGGCCACAGGAACATATTATTTGTAAATATCTCCGATATTTGTGTGTTTTAAGTTCTTACATACTATAATAAAAGTTTTTTTTATATAATATGATGTAAGTAAACTAATGATGTAGGTTTTGTTTACTAATTTAGCAAAATAAAAATTATTCTTTTTGTACTTTTAGATGTATCTAATTACTAAACTTTACATAATATATATTATATTTTTAACATTTTCGAAGTAGTAATGCCTCAAAATTTCTGAATACATAAATGAAACTTAATATTTGAAGTGTAGTCGTGTACCCAATTCATTCACTAATTAATCGAAAGGAATTTGGTTCAACCCGGTGTCCCTCGACACCTCTCAAGATTTGGTTTTTTTTTTTTTCATTAATCTGAACATATTCGGAAAATCGTAGGAGATTCATAAGGTAATAAAAAAATATGTATTAAAAAATCTTACCTTTATACGGTTCGTTAGCTGTGGACTTCGGGATTTGCACTCTTAATGTTTAATATTAGAATGTAATGTGCTTAATATATATAGTCTAACTATCAGTAGCGGGGGTTCTTATGACTCCATTTCCTGAGGGAAAAAAAACGTATGTTGTAACTTTGTAAGCAACATATCTTTTTAGACCCTCAACTAAAAAAGCTTTTCCTGTCTACTAATTAATAAGCTAGCCACACACGTGCAATATCGTGATAGAATAAATTTGTCAATAATTTTTAAGTTTTATTTGGAAATAAACGTTTTCATTCTCATTTTAAATATGAGCATTACTGTCGATCTCTGTGGCTCAGTTGGTTGAGCGTGTTGGAGCTCAAGCCGGGGGGGTCGCGGGTTCAAATCCCGCCGAAGGAACAAAAAGTTTTTCTGTGTTCCTAGGTCATGGATGTGTATTAAATATGTGTATAATATAATAAAAATCTTAAATATATGTATAGTATAAAAGTATTAAATTTATTTCCGTTGTCTGGTACCTACCCGTAACACAAGTTCTTCGAGAACTTACCACGGGATCAGATTAACGTGGTGTGAAGCGTCCATAGATATTATTATTATTGACAATAATATTGCACGTGTGTGGGCAGCCATATCATTGACCGAGGCAACATTTTAAAACAAGAATTTAAATTAATATTATACAGTAGAGACTCGATTATCTGTGCTACTAAATGTCTATGGGCATTTGGTTAATTGGAGATCCGGACAATCTGAATGTATAAGAAAACTAGCTGCTGCGCGCGACTCCGCCCGCGTAAAATGTAGTATCACTAGTATCCCATGGGAATAATGTACTTATTTAATACAGAGCCTAAACTATTACCATAACAAATTTCTTCGAAATTAGTTTAGTAGTTTTGCGTGACGGAATAACAAACATCCATCCATCCAATCTCACAAAATTTCACATTTATAATATAAGTAGGATAGGATGTGAAAGAAAAAAAAAGAAACTACATTATAGACTAACAAAACTATATTAATATGGTTTGTACTTGGTGGTATTAAGTTATATTTTGTTAATATATGATAATCTATACTAATATTATAAAGCTGAAGAGTTTGTTTGTTTGTTTGTTTGTTTGTTTGTTTGAACGCGCTAATCTCAGGAACTACTGGTTCGAATTGAAAAATTATTTTTGTGTTTGATAGTCCATTTATCGAGGAAGGCTTTAGGCTATATAACATCATGCTAAGCTCAATACGAGCGGAGCACCAACCAAGAATGTTTCAAAATCGGGGGTTATCTTTTCCTTTTGAGAGCTTTCGCTGCATACGCTGCGGAAACGGTTAAAGTTTCGCTAAAATGATGTATGACAGAATTATTCCCCTTTAAAAGTTCTAAAAAAAAGTCTGTGACAGTACATGTCTATCTTTTAAGGTTGGCTCACAATAACCTTTTTATGCTAACCAAATTTGTTCTAAAATTAAGCATTATTTGTGAGGGTGTTTTCATAAAGATTATATTAATCATTATCCAAGTAAATACGTTATTCATTACAAGCATTTAATTTAGAAGAAATTTGCCGTTTACATCATTTGATTTCAACAAGTATTTTAGAAGATATCGCAGTAATAAAATAATGGGGCGCGCGGCGGGCAGTCGCGGGCAGGAAAGCGCTTCTCTATACAACGTAAATGAAGTTGCCGGTATATTTTAGCGATATCCCAAAGTAACTGTTCCACGCGGACGAAGTCGCGGGAAAAAGCTAGTATAATATAACATAATATCTATGGACGCTTCACATCACGTCAATCTGGCCCCGTGCTAAGTATCCGAAGAACTTGTGTTACAGGCACCAGACAACGGGAAGTATATTTAATACTTTACATATATTTATACACATCCATGACCAGGAACACAGAAAAAAAAACTTTTTGTTCCTTCGGCAGGTTTCGAACCTGCGACCTCCGGCTTGAGCACCTAAGCGCTGAACCACTGAGCCACAGAGGTCGACGTCGCGTTTTTTAGTCCGGAAACTCATGTCTCTACTGTATGCCAATTATATATCATTACCAAATAAGGCTATCCATGACAAAAAATAATTTATGCTCCAATTACGCGTTTACTGCAACTTTGTTGCAGTAAGTGACGTCATACGATATCGTACTGAGATTCGCCGCTGCTTAACATTCACCTTAACATATACAAAATTTAAGGGATAACGCTAGTATACAATATTAAGATGTAGGTATAGCGAAGTAGGCACAACGCGAAATAGGTAAGCACTGCGTAAGCCCAATAGTGATTTGAAAATGTCGCTAAGACATAACGCGAGTTAGTCGTTCTGTGAATTAGGTATCCTAACCGTAAAGGCACATTATGCTTTTAAAAAATCTTCACTCGTCTTTCATCTCTCTTCTTCTTTCAAATTAATTAAAGAGGCAGATTTGGAGTCTGGGGTGACCTTATTTTAAAAGAGTACTCAGTGAGTGATTATGCAGGCTTTCGCCAACTTCTGCTGCTTCTGCTAAGCAACGGGTATCGACTGCCCTCATCTATGTCAATCACACTACTCGTTAAATTGTCAATATTGAGAAAGCTGCCAGTTCCTCGCCATTATCATAATCAGTATCGATCTGTTGGTGTTTGTGCATGGAGTTGATGTGAAGCATCTATAGGCGAGGGTAAGCCTGATTTTTGGCGTGGCGAGAATTGCCGTGGCATTTTGAAATTTGACGTATGGTGAAAACACAATACAGAATAAGTGTTTCCATTTAATGGCCCCACTTTCGAGATTTTTGGGGCCATTTTGATATTTAACGTACGGTGAAAACACTATGGAGAAAAAAAGTGTTTCCAGTTAAATGGCCCCACGTTTGAGATTTTAGGGGCCATTTTGAAATTTGACGTATGGTGAAAACACTATGGAGAAAAAAAGGGTCTTAAGTTAAATGGCCCCACTTTTGAGATTTTAAATCCATTTTGAAATTTGACGTATGGTGAAAACACTATGGGGAAAAAAGTGTATCCAGTTAATTTGCCCCACTTTAGAGATGTTTCACTTATACCGGCACTCCCGGAGTGCAACCCATTGTTTTTGTTGGTCCACCGTTTGATTTGCATTCAAGATGGTGCAGTTCTTTTTTTTTTTTTGATTTAGATAATATTATAATAATGAATATTATTTATGACAAATAAGATGTGAAAACAGTGTGAAAACGAAACCTCTGATTATATTTCTTAATGTCCTCTCTGAACCTATTAATGTTATTTTTAATGTTGTTTTGCGCGCACGAAGTCGCGGGGGAACATCTAGTAATAGATAAAACGAGTCAGTCTAATAAAATCTATTTTGCCGCTTTAAAAACTGTATTAAATTCAGCCGATGCTCAATTTGGCTTACAGCAGGAAGATAGTATCAAAGTTTTTTGTTCTCAACAAGAGGCAATGGAGAGGATTGAAATGGGATTTGAAGTTGTTTTCATTATTGCAGCGCTCGTTCTATTGCATTATACTCCACAAGTGTCTGCTCAAATGAAAACATTGTGGATTGTTGCAGTTTAAGCCGTCTTTTTTACGGAATAATAAATTTAAAAAAATAGTTCACGTACGATCTTATGCTATTCAGTAAAATTTTTATTGATTTTAGTCAAAGTCTCTAAAGATACTTAATATTCCTACGCGAATCTTTATTAAAATTATTATCTTTGTAATGAACTAGATGTTGCCCGCGATTTCGTGCGCGCAAAAGTTAATTTCGCAGAAACCATACACGATAAAATGTATATAATGCGATAAAAAGTAGCTTATGTCCTTCCCCGTGGTCTATTCTACAACTGTGCCAAATTTAATCAAAATCAGTCCTGTAGTTTCGGACCCTATGCAATGCAAACAAACAAACTTTTCCTCTTTATTATATTAGTATAAATGAAATGTTTATGTTTTCAACAACAAAATTATATTTAGTAATAATATAATTATGTAAAGCATATTTTCTGCTTGTATAAAAAAAAATAGTATTTCTATTAGAAATTCTCACGTATACACGTGCTCATTACGACTACTAAATAATGAACAGTTTAAACATAATATTCTAGAACTTATGTGTTTAGTGTTTACTTTGTACTTGATTCCGCCGCAACACACACAAAGTATTTGTTATACAAATGTACTAAACAAATACGTGTATTTATTCTAACACGTCTTCCTACCTCAAACGGCGCTTATGTCATATTATTGTATGAAAATAATAATATTATACTACTCGTAGGTCTGTGGTTACAAAAATCCATTGAACACGTATTAGATTGTTGTTTTTGATATAATTGATTAGTGCTATATTAAATAACTACATAAATAAAAACATAAAATGATAAAGAGTTTTACAAAGTAAAATGCACTGCCTACTTCTCCATTTTCTGCATTTTCACTTTGCGAAAATTTTACTTTGCCACTGAAACATATCAATTACGCCAAGAACCCTATTTAAATAAAGTAACACTTTCCTTAGTTTTTTTTTTAATGAAGAAGTTAGATACTCAACTTAGTAGGTACCTACATAGGTACCTATTAATTAATTTTGCGCGTAACTTTTGTTTGGTGGATTAGTGATAATGGTAACTTTATTTATTACTAGATGTGCCCTCGATTACGTAAACCACGTGCGCGCAAAAGTAATAAATCACTAGGGAACCGTACATTTTTACCGCAATAAAAATTTCATTCATTCAATCGGTCGAGTAGATTCTGAGCATAACGCAAACAAACAAACTTTATTATAGTAAATAGGTATGGATATACGAGAAAAAATGGCTTAAAAACTGATGTAAAACTGAAAAGTAAAAATACATAATATACAATAATTATGATTCAAAACATTTACACTACGTCCATCTGGTTTTGTGGTTTCGAAACCAGATTGGCGGAGTGTAAAAGTTTTCGTGGTTAAAAGGATGTACCTACCTATCGTGAGTTATTTATACCATTTTAGAATTGTAAGTTATTAATTAAATAAATTAGAATCATGTCATCTATTAACTACTATTACATATATTATAATTTTATACAGTGACCGTTTGGCTTCATAAGTATCACACCGTTGCATTTCGATAAACTTATCTCATGTCTAGCTATGGATCAGTATCTGTCACTAGTTGGTTCGCAGAACAGAACCTCAATTCTCGTATTTAAAGTAGACCTAATTTTACTTTGTTTGGATTGAAAGTGAAGCGATATGTTACCGTGAACGGATTTTATGACGTTTCGACCAATCAGAGCGCGTTTCACGTTGGTTTAACGTTCATAAAAGCACCGTTTGAGAGTTTAAGCGTGTCGGGACTTAATTGTAATTGTATTAATGCAGGTTTTATTTAGCGGAATTGCCCCTCTGGACAAACCCATCGTTCCGATTGGAAATAACATTAATAGGTTCGGAGAGGACATTAAAAATATAATCAGAGGTAAGTGATTCATTTTCAGTTCCTGTGAGGACCGCCGCTATAAAATTGAGGTTAGGTCATAGATGTATTATGTTCGGTATATGTGTCATAAATATTTAGCAGAGCTTACATTATAATATTATCTATTTAAAAATAAAAACCTATAGATAGTCACTTTGTCAGTAGTAGTTACGCCGTAGGCTGGGTACACATTTATAGCATCTTGACGTATCACGATCAGGTGTATCGTATCAAGTATTTGTATCATACAATATATATCCATAATTATATTGTATGATACAGATACTTGATACGCAGAGAACGATTCATATAAAATTCAATAAAAGTATAAAGAAAGTGTAAGTTAATTATTACGAGAATTGGGATGAAGAGGCACATCACACGCCACTGTTTATGACAATTTATTAACAAATAATTTTTATGACAAAATAACCCATATTTGCAAACCAGGAACGTGATCACAAATTACACAAATCGAAATGAAAGCAGCAAAATAGGTAAGTACCAATTTTACCTTTGCGAATCCTTTCATAACGTTTCTATTTCAAAATGCAGGTTCATGAATTTTTTACCCCCGAGAGCCGTAGCTATGGTTTTTGTTCATTTGTAACTCAATTAAGCTGTAACACCTGAATGCTCTTGAATGAAACATGGCGGACTCCGCGCTTGTCAAAGGCCTTACACTCCTTAATGAGCCGGTATGATGATTATACACGACTTGCTATAATGTTATTTTGTTTCCTGTAAGGGTCAGTTTATATCGAGACGCAACGCGTCGGTGCCTGAAGATGCTGTAATAATATTAAGTATTTCATTCAAGCTTAGGTATCCACGGCTCCACCCGCGTAAATACAGTATCCCTCGGGAACACTGTATTTTATCGGGATAAAAAGTAGCCTATGTTTTAATCCAGATCCTAAAGTACAAAGATATCAAATTTTATCGAAATCTGTTTAGTAGTTTTTGCGTGAAAGAGTAACAAATATCCATCCATCCATACATCCTTACAAACTTTCACATTTATAATATTAGTAGGATGGCTGTATAGTGCGACGCTCAGAAGCGGATTAAACGTTGAGAGCGCTGTAGGCAATCATGTCATCGTCGCCCCTAGGGGGGGTGATCGCCCAGCCCTTCGGCCTGACCAGGCATACCACCTCGCTTGGTCGGAGCGCCCCTTTGTACCCTCGCGCCCCATTAGTAGTTGTTAGTTTGCCTTTAGGATAATCCACTGGCGACGCCGCTCTGCTTGAGCGGCGTCGCACTAATTATTAAGTAGCACTCAAGTCATATGCTGTCCTTGTCATTTTGCCCAGTAGAGACAGTGACTACCTATGATTGAAGGGCTCCTAATTTTGAATAACGTTTGAGAATTCAGCCATACTTCTTTTGAAAAAGGGCAAAGTTATAGTTTTGTTTTCTTTCTTGAAAATGTGAGAACGAACTATTTATTGATAAAAAAAAACAACATTTTTTGTTAACACTTTCCTCCTACGATAATCCTGTACCGCATCACAATAAGCCATAAATCACTATTGTGGGAAATCTTTCCTGTTTCAACCCTTATATCTAAATCAAATGTGTGTTATACACGTAATATACGGCACGTTATTCATTTCATCGCCACGAAATAGTCGAGAAAATACACAGGCGTTTTGATTGATCATTCCTTTGTGTAGTTCTTGCCGTAAGAGGCTTGTCATACCAGCCGTAAATAAATTAGGCTCACGCTTTCAGTAAGTATTAACTTGATATCATGGGAATTATATCTACTTCAGTTTCATTGTTTTGTGTTTGGGTTTTAATGATTTGGTCTCGTGTATAAGGAAATTTTTAAAGCGTTTCTGCAATTGAGTCGCAAGTTATTTAGATCTATCAAATGATGCAAGTCGTAGGCCGTATGCCTAAGAATACCACCTGTATGAAATGGGATTCGTGAAATCAAAATAATTATTCATCGCGACGTTAAATTGTGAAAAATCAAAAGGATACTAACAAACGCTGATGAACGTTCGCAGGTGGGATGGGCTCAAAGTACAGAATTATGCGTACATTTTGTGGCAAATTCCTGGGGAGTGGGATTTATGGGCGTCGTTATGGACGCGGATGACGGCCATCCATCTGCTGTAAATATGTGGACTGCGAATATATTTTATTAAATTGTTCCGTATGACCAATTCATGGCAATTGATAGTATGTATGTAGAAAGTTATGCAATTAACTATTAATAATATAGAATAAACAATAGGTATTTTTAAACAATTAAGGTAAAAATAAATAAATAAATCCAAGGTAATCTTTTGGAAATGTAACAAGAACCGAGATCTACGCCAATCTTGTCTAAATGTCTACAGACTAAAAGTGAAAGACAGATCGAGGTTCAGACTTCTAGATTCTAGCAGCAATGTTTTTATTTGTGGCAAAAGCTTAACTAGACAGTTAATTCTAAATGTCTGTAAATTCGCAATTATAATATGAAACAACTAGCTGGTGTCAACAACTTCGTTTGTTTGGAACTAATGGAAACGGAAACCTACTTTCTTTTTAACTGAACTTTAAGATAATAACAGCTATCTGCCATTCAAAGTCCGGTCAAAATGGGTCCAGCCGTTTCAGAGAAAAAATACATTTCTTTACGCCAGAAAGTATTTACTTTAAACACCCAAAGAAATAATAATAATCAATTTAGTTAATACTAGATGATGATGCCCGCGACTTCGTGCACGCAAAATTTAATTTATCAGAAACCGTACATTTTTCCGCAATTAAAAGTAGTCATGTCCTTCCCCGTGGTCTACTCTACATCTGTGCCAAATTCCATCACAATCGGTCCAGTAGTTTCGGAGTCTATTCAATGAAAACAAACAAACTTTTCCTCTTTATTATATTAGTGTAGATTATATCTAGCAATGTCACATGGAAAAAAGATAATTTCGCGGGATATTGCTAAATATAATATTATTTAAATTGTATGCTATGGATTTCCGTAAAGAAATGCCTCAACAACAAAAAAAATATTATTAATTAGGGTTCCGTACCTCGAAAGGAAAAAAAACGAAACCCTTTATAGGATCACTTTGTTGTCCGTCCAATGTCTGTCAAGACCCTTTTTCTCAGGAACAGGTATCTAGCTGGAATTTATATCAAATACTAAGGTCTACGGTCCCTTGAAGCTGTGAAAAAATCAAACTTCTAAGCCAACGCAATCAAAAAATACAGCCGTTAATGCCGCAAATTTCCGCAAATTTTGCGACACTCGCAAAGTCTTAACCTACGGGGTGAACCGTGAAAACTTCCCGTGAACTCAGAAACTTTGGCACGAAGCAACGTGTTTTAGCACAGATAAAGAAAAAATATGAAAACCGTAAATTTTTGGCTACATCATATAAAAATATTTTTAATAATTTTAAACTTACTACCCCTTTCCTCATGAACGCGTAGAGGTATAAAATTGAAATTCATATCAAATACTCAGGTCTATAATACCTTTAAGCTGTAACAAAATTACTACAGGTTTGTACGGAACCCTCGGTACGCAAGTCCAACTCGCATTTGGCCGGTTTTTATTTGTATAAACAATATACTATTTTAAAACTTAGGCCTTTTCATCCGTTATAAGGTGATTTATACAGTATTCTCCGAGCGAAGTAACCACTCTTGAAATACTGTAGTGCCTGGGACAGTTGGTTTTTAAATATCGTATGGTTGCCTAAGCACAAACGTGATATTCTCACAAAATAGTCAGCCTAGTCCAGAGGAATGACTGGTTAATACGCCTGGGGCCAACTATGTGCGGGTTTTCTCACGATGTTTTCCTTCACCGTTAGAGCATCCGTATAGTGTACCTACTTGAGGTCTGAAAAAGTGTCATTAGTACACGCCTCAACCTGAGATTCGAACCTGCACTCTCGAATGCGAACCAAACGGTCTACCCGCTAGGCCACGGAGCTCACTATATAGTTATATACAGCATTATTATTTTACAGTATGTATAACAGGAAAGTCTATAAAATGTTATAATATCCTTTGTAAAATTTATTCTCTATAAATCGGAAGCGTCCTTAATCAGTTGTTAAATGTTCCTGGCAAATATGCTGAAGAATCCGTCGCACAGTAGACTGTAGAACAGAAGTCTGGAAGCATGCCAGTATTATGATTTCCACTATAAATTGAAATTATGTAGTCTAAGTAACATATTTACGTTTACGGCTAGACATAACGTTTGGCCAAATTCAATTTTACATGTTAGTATGAAAAGAGCTAAAAGTTTTCTTGGTTTATTTTGGATATAAATCAAAGACAAGAAGCTTAAACGCGTGACCTATTTGTTAATTTTATACATGACAATAAAAAGGAGATTGTCTTTTTCATTGGAAATCAATATAGGTACCTAACAGGTTCATCATCGATAGGAATACAAAGTAAAATGTACTTGCAATCCTTCTATATACTCCAAGATATTTTAGCAATGGTATAACCAAACACATTAGGAACACCTAGAAACCTATCGATAATCTGTCAGACTATCGTTATGTTTAAAGGACTTAAAAATGGGCCAAGTGCGAGTCTGACACGCGCACGAACGAGTTATAGACAAAACCGGCAAAATAAAACTTTGTTGTATGAGAGCCGCCTTAAATATTTATTTTATTCTGTTTTTTAGTATTTGTTCTTATAGCGACAATAGAAATACATCATCTGTGAACAACTATCTAACTATCACGTTTCATGAGATACGTCCTGGTGACAGACGGACAGTAGAGTCTTACCCCCTTACTAATAAACGCTGTATAAGCTTTGAATAGTTATACAGTGTTTTGTTCTCGTCACACAAGTGACATTTTTAATTCGATAGAAGGAGACAAAACACTGTATAACTATTCAAAGCTTATACAGCGATTGTTAGTAAGGGGGTTAGTGATTTTTAGGGTCCCGTTTGACCCTTTGGGTAAAGAACCTAGAATTACTAAACATTAACCGAAGTACGAGTCTTCAAGAGAAATAAGATTATTCATCAAATTAATTACTAGGTACTCACAAACAATAAATTTTACAGAAGGGCAGCATGAACACGGCGAATTTGCATCGCAAAAGGTCAACGCATCTCGAGTGCGTGTTACTGCGGGGAATGTGATCCGGGAACGTACTGGCTATTGGTTGCCCTGAACTTCAATTAACAGGCAAATTAGATCGACATTTGTGTAACATTCACACATAATATTATCTAGTTAACTACAATAATTCTTCAATCTTATACTTTAAACGAGACAATCTTGTACATATATAATAATCGGTTTCTTGAAATCGGCTGCAAGTATTACCATGAGTAGGGATGGAGGCATTTTGAGGGAGAAAAAAGGTCTAGCTAGGTCTTATCCCGGGAAAACTGCGCAATTTTAAGCTATATAATATGATTTTTCTTTCGTCGTTCAACAATCGAGTATATTAATGTATACGACTGTACTTATATTATGTAATACGACTGTATTATGTCTGATTGAAAGTTTGGTGCATATTATGTATAATTTTTGTTTTGTTCGAAAATTCGGAATGTGGTGGGTTCTAATCTCGGTCAGATAAATATTTTTAATTTTATTAAAAAAAATTAAATATGAAAATATACCCAGTATCATTTTCCGGATAAAAAGTAGCCTATGTCTTAATCCAGAGCCCTAACTACTTACTACCATTCCAAATTTCATGACAATCAGTTCAGTAATTCTTGCGTGAAATAGTAACAACATCCACCCACAACGTTCACGTTTTAATAGTAGTAAGATAAATAGAATGCTTCAAATTAAAACAGTTTTAATATTTTTTAACGGTTAACACTTGAATCTATACTTCTATAATCTATAATAATATCTATAATTCTATAATCTTCTAATATATAAAATTTCCATGTCACAATGTTAGTTACCGTACTCCTCCGAAACGGCTTTACCGATTTTTACCAAATTTTATATGCGTATTCAGTAGGTCTGATAATCGGATTATCAGACCTACTGAATACGATACGATAATTAGAAAAAAACCAACCCCTATTTTTTTATATCCATTTTAGTAATTTAATCATTTTTCATCCCGCTCGATAACTGATCAATTGTAGTGTTTTTAACTTTTTATAAGGCAAAACAACGTTTGCCGGGTCAGTTAGTATTCTATAATAATATAATAATAATATTATAAATGCGAAAGTGTGTCTGTCTGTCTATCTGTCTGTTACCTCTTCACGCTTTAACCACTGAACCGATTTTTATCAAATTTGGTAAAGACATACTTTGGGTCCCGGGAAAGGACATAGGATATATCCCAAAAAAGTAGTGTTCCCGCGGAATAATGTATTTAAGCGGTCGTAGCTGCGGGCAAAATCTAGGAAATAATAAGTCTTCATTTTCAATCTTTAGCTTCACGACAAAAACTACAATATTCTTATTTAAGGCTCGACTATCTTCGCAACGGCGAAATTGAATACACGCAAAAAACATAACAAAAAGAGAGGTCAGAAACATTTTTCATCTGTTGCAAACATGTGGAATATTCAAGCTATTTTTTGTTCAAAGGCTGGTTTAGGCGGGATTGTTGTGGGATAGGTTTGATAAAATCGCTTAGGCCCGAAGATTTAGAAGGAATGTGACACATTTTTGTAGAGGATTTTTACTTATCTATACTAATATAATAAAGAGCTATTTGACATGCAAAAAAATACCCCACCTTCAAAGAATTTACATGCAATACTAGCTAATTACAACTTTACAAATCACATATTACGTCCGACTCGTAAGAATTCATGTATAGATCTTATTTGCAGCAATGTGAAAGAAAATATTTACAGTGATACCCATCTCCTAGCTCTATCAGACCATGATACAGCACAAACTGTATCTTTGGACTTACACACAAAAACTAAAGTTAAAAATAAAATACGCTACTATTTCGAAAAAACCAGGGATTTTAATAAATATAACATAAAAAATTTTTGTGACTGTATACATTCTATGTCATTTCTTGATATTATGCAAATACAAAACACCGAAGAGGCATTTAATGCATTCTATGATGATTTATTATTATTCTACAACCTTTGCTTTCCCATTATAACTATAAAAAGGCTTATAAAACCGATAAAAAATAAATGGCTTACACGAGGATTAAAAAGATGTTGCATAACTAAAATAATACTTTACCTAAAGTACCGATTTTCAAAGACAAACAAATTAATAAATAAACAGAATTATAAGACATACACTAAAATACTACACAAATGCAGACATGAATCACAAAGACTAAATAATACTAAATACATACAAAATTCACAAAATAAATGCAGAGCATCCTGGAATGTTATTAAGAGACAGTATAGTGGTAAAATGAGTATAATATATCAAAGTACAAATAAAAAATAAAGAAGTTACTGATACCAAAGAAATAGCGGAAAATTTTAATAGACATTTCATAAAAATTACAAATAAGTCTAACATCAATGATAAGCGCTACAGTAAAAATATAAATACAAATATGAATAGTAAAACTATTTACTTAACGCCGGTTACTTACAGGGAAGTCCAAAAAATTATACTTGACCTTAAAAACACAAATTCAGTAGGGTATGACGAAATTAAAACAAATATATTAAAAAAAAAAAAAAAAAACTCTTGCAGTGCCTCTGACTCACATAATAAACCTTTCATTGACTGAAGGAATTTTTCCGACACGAGTAAAATTCTCAATTATCAAACCAATTTACAAAACTGGGGAAAAAACTGATATGAATAACTACAGACCCATTACGTTAATTCCTGTCTACACTAATATTATAAAGACGAAAACTTTGTTTGTATGTTTGTTTGTTTGTTTGTTTGTTTGTTTGTTTGTTTGTTTGTTTGTTTGTTTGTAATGAATAGGCTCAAAAAGTACTGGACCGATTTCAAAAATTCTTTCACCATTCGAAAGCTACATTATCCACGAGTAACATAGGCTAAATTTTATTTTGGAAAAAAATAGGGTTCCGTAAGATATTTGGGTTTTTCGGACACAAGGTGTAAAAAATCAACCAGAAAAGTTACTTATTTTGCGTACGCTGCCTAAACTATAAAAGATAGAACCATAAAATGTTCTAATTAATTGTAGATCTTATAAATATCTACAAAAAAGTCCGCGACACACTATACCTATCTATGTCGAGTGAGGCACAACAACCATTTTTTTATTTAGAAATCTTGATTTTTTTTTGGACTACATTTAAACGCGTTTATTTTACTCATGTTATTAATCCTTATCAAAATAAATTATTTCATTACTAAGTACAGTTTATGTAGATAATATTTGGTCTTTGAATGATTAAAATTGGACGTTTAGTTTTGAAGTTATGGCGAAATTAAAATATTACGATTTCTGCTGCACGGCCCGTTGCGAAGTGGGCGTCACCAAGGCGGGGTGCGCGTGCGCCGTGCGGGTTAATGTTTAGTTTAGTTTAGTTTAGTTAAATAGTTTAGTTATTTTATAAAAATCAAATTGATAATATCAAATTAAAATATAATACATTATAATATCTATACATCTATACAGTTAAATACAATTTAAGTGTCTGTTTGTAACTTCAAATTAACAGCTTTTTACATAATGAATCTGAAAGTATATTCGGTACTTACAATAAAATGCATTTTTTTTTAAATTTTTGTCTGTCCTTCTGTCAGTCGGTCTGTCTGTCTGTTTGTTCCGACTAATCTCTGAAACGGCTGGACCGATTTTCACGGGACTTTCACTAGCAGATAGCTGATGTTATAGGGTCTAACATAGGCTACTTTTATTTTAAGGTTCCGTTTAAAAAAATAGGATTCCGCTTTCGTTAGTCATAAATAAAGTCGCGGGTAAATTTCAGCGATATCCCAAAGTATTGTTCCACGCGGACGAAGTCGCGGGCAAAAGCTAGTATTAGCTAAAATATTTGAGCGAGTTATGTATCAGAAAGTATATAGCTTTCTAGCTCTACATACAATTCTTAAGCCAGAACAATTTGGGTTTCGAAAGAACAGTTCTACGACAAAGGCCTGCTTTAGTTTAATAAAACACATTACCGAAAGCCTTAACGCAAAATGCTCTACTACCGCAGTCTTTTTGGATCTTTCGAAGGCGTTCGATTTTGTTTCACACGACATCTTATTAGAAACACTACATAACCAGGGAATCAGAGGTATAGCAAATGACTGGTTCAAAAGCTACCTTACTAATAGATATCAATGTATTGAACTAAGTGTAATAAAGGAAAATTTTAAAAAAGTTTGTAAGTCCTCCTATATTCTTAATTCTTATGGCGTGCCGCAAGGATCAATCTTAGGACCTTTATTATTCCTAAACTATATTAATGATCTACCAGACATAATAACATATAAATCTATACTCTTTGCTGACGACACTACCATAATTATTAAAAATGAAAATTAAAACGACCATGAAGCAGAAATAAATAGAACATTAAAAATAATAATTAACTGGCTAAACTCTAAAAACCTAACAGTAAACACGGCTAAAACAAAAGTAATTCAGTTTCAAACTCACAACAGTAAACACAATCATCTAAACATTTCTCTTGACAATAACAGTATTGAAGAAGTAAGCTCTACAAAGTTCTTAGGAATAATTGTTGATCGTCATTGTGCATGGAAATAACACATTGATAACCTATGCTTAAAATTAGAAAGATATATTTACGTCCTAAGAAATGTAAGGCAAACTATCTCTGAAAAGGCTGCTCTGTTATCATACCACGGGTATGTTGCATCTGTCCTACGGTATGGTTTGGTAATTTGGGGCAATTCTACGGACTTCATACGAGCTTTTCGAGTACAGAAAAAGTGTATTCGATCTGCTTGTGGAGTAAGGTCACTAGATAGCTGCAAACCACTATTTAAAAAACATAGTATACTTAGTATACCTTGTCTCTATATCCTAGAAATTTGCATCTTTGTCCATAAATACAGCAAAGAATTTTATCATAACAAAATCGAAACAGCAACCAAAAGCTGTAGGTTGTATAATAAAATCTGTATCCCTGACCAAAGAATCAACATGTGTAGTAAGAATACCTACTGTTTTGCTGTAAAAATATATAACAAACTTCCAACAAAATTAAAAGATCTCACTGTAAAAAAATTAAAAACCACACTGTATGCATTCTTACTCTCCAAAATGTACTATGACGTAAATGACTACTTAGCTGACAAAATAACATTGTAACTTATTTGACATTTATATTATTTTTATATCCAACACCTGACATAATATTAATATGGACACTGTAATTATTCTATAATATTTAATATAAACTAAGCTTTAATTTAAACTGTATTCATAATATGCTATAATTATAATTTTTAAAAATTAATAATATTATAATAAGACTGAAAACAAATTTAAATTGTATAGATAAAATTTTGTAATGAAGCGCTAACATTGTAATTAAATAATCAAATGACAATATCATAATGACATGTATAACTAATACTTAGTACTTAGATGTGATTTTTTTTTCTTTTAATTTATATTTGTTCTATCTTTTTTCAATAATGAATGAGTGTTTGGGATGATATTATATAATTACTAGTTTATTAAGGTGATTGTATTCGGTGACATAATGTTTATTTGACTTTTATCCACCTGGTAATTTTTCATGTTCCTAACTGAGGTTCCTAATATAAAAATTAAATTATTGTTTATTCTTATCAATATTATTAAGTATTTCCACGCCCAAGAGGCTGAAATTGTGTTCTACTATGTACAATGTAACATCTATATGTACCAATTTCCTGAAATAAACATTTCTGATTCTGATTCTGATTCTGAGGAAAAGTTTGTTTGTTTGTATTGGATAGGCTCCGAAACTACTGGACCGATTGTGGCACAGATGTAGAGTAGACCACGGGGAAGGACATATGCTACTTTTTATCGCGGAAAAATGTATGGTTTCTGCGAAATTAACTTTTGCGTACACGAAGTCGCGGGAAACGACAAGTATCCGTATACATAGCGAGGAATTAGTAAGCTGTTATGTATAGTGGTCGAGACTGTGCTTTGCTTTAATGGTCGTCTTATATACCTTAGGCTTTTCCCTTTTATTGATTTTTACTACCAGTAACCCTCATTAGAAGCAACTTACCGTGAAACAGTTCTAAGAGTTTAAAGTTTGGCTACAAACTTTAAATGAGCAAGGCGTTTAACAATTTTGTTTGGCCAATATTTCTTGTAAATAACTATACCACTAATGATTAAAAACCGGCCATGTGTGAGTCGTACACATCGGACACGAAAGGTTTCTTACAATTTACAAAACGGCAAGAAACTAAGTTTTTTGTATGGTAAATATTTTGATTTTGCTCTGTTTTATTATTTGATACTAATAGCGGCGATAGAAATATATCATACTAGCTTTTGCGCGCGGCTTCGTCCACGTAAATACATTATCCCGTGGGAACACTACTTTTTCGAGATAAAAATATCCTATATCCTTTTCCGGGACCCAAAGTATGTCTATACCAAATTTAAAAAAATCGGCTCAGCGGTTAAAGCATAAAGAGGTGACAGACAGACAGACAGACACACTTTCGCAATTATAATATTAGTATAGATGTGAAAATTTAAACTGTCAAGCTATTACGGTTCATGAGATGAGGTCACAGCCTGGTGACATACAGACGGACAGCGGAGTCTTAGTACCTAATAGGGCGCCGTTTGTACCCTTTTGGGTACGGAAATCTAAAGATAGTAAAAGCTAAATGATAAGGCTAGATTTACTATACCTATGCCATAACGGTTAGTATTAATTAACTAAAGTGTAAATTTACTAAATGTTTGTACCGCGCATTACCTACCTAACATAAAGCTGTTAAGACCTCTCGTCGACTGTTCAAAGGTTGGCTCGGTCTGGCTATTGTTCTTAAACAAGAAAGGTTTCATTCTAGAGCTTTTCAGCTACAACAAACATGTTTCTTTGGCTACATCCTTTGCTTTTAAAAGCAAAGAGAACACTACTTCGTTAAATTTTAGTTCACGATTTGAAATAAGTAGTTATTTTCTTAAGAAAACACTTTTTTCAAAGTGTGCTTTTTATTAATTTGTTTTTGGACTTCATTATTATCAAAATCACACGTTTTGTTCCAGACATTATAATCTAATAGGCAAATTTTAGAGAGAGGCAACCACAGATTATATAAAAAGTAACAACTACGTACGAGTAGTTAGCTTTCAATTGGATTGCACTACTACAAGCATACGATGTTTCTGCGATTGTGTAGAAATACTGTGGGCCGTTGAAAAGGACGTTAAAATTCAAAATCAAAGGAGAATTGAAGAGAAATTAAGCTACGGTGAATAAGGCTTGTATTCAACTAAATACAACAATTATGAACTAGAAAATCATACTGCTTTGAAAGGTACTTCTAGTTGACAATAATTTAATTAAAACTTCGTGCGCGCAAAAGTAAATTAGTTAAACCGTACATTTTCCGCGAAATAAACTAGCGTGTCCTTCCCCGTGGTCTACTCTACATCTATGCCAAATTTCATCAAAATCTGTCCAATAGTTTCGGAGCCTATTTAATGCAAACAAACCAACAAAGTTTTCCTCTTTATTATATTAAAAACCCGACTGCGTCATTTTAATGTACCCAGTGTCACTCACGTCTAAGTTGAATCTATTAATACATCTTACAACAAGCCGTTTAGGCTCTACACCTAGAGTAAAGAAAAACGTAACCTTCCTAGTGCAGTCGGGTAAAAATACTTTTTATCAGTAACGAAGCAATTTTTAGGGTTCCGTAAAACTTAAGGAACCCTTATAGTTTCACTCTGTCCGTCTGTCCGCGCCTCTAGCTCCTGTAATTATGAATATAAATTGATGAAATGTGTTGCAGTTATAGATTGTGTATAGATCACGGTTTCGGGATCATAAAAAAATAATAATTTTATATTTTAGGGGTGGCTCTCCATACATGTGAAGTGGGGATGAAAAATATTTTTTTACTCTACCCCATCATGTGGGGTATCGTAGAATAGGTCTTTTAAAATAAAGGCAAGGTTTCATACATTACTTTTTTATAAAGTTGACCATTTTCGAGTAATCGGCCTCCAAAGTAGTTTGTAAGTTGGTCCCCCCCCCCTAGCATTTTTAAACTATAAGAGATAGAAACTTGCGAATTTCCGTGCTCATAGATCATGCTAAAAACTCTTTAGGAAAATTATTGTGAACCAAATCGGACAGTAACTTTTGGAGTAATTAAAGAAAAAGCATATTACGCGTTTATAGTTACGGAACCCTCCTTAGACATGTCCTGACATGCTCTTGGTTAGGTTATTTTTGTTCTTCTTATACCTAATACCTATACCTATTATAATAAATCAAAAATTGAAGTTTCTTTGTTTCACTAAAACTCAAAAACGGCTAGACTGTGAAACGTTATGGGAGTTCAGGGAAGGTTTAAAAGGAAGGTGAGAAAAATTGGAATAATTTTTTGGGGAAAAATTAGTTTTGAAATCATTGAGGAAAATACTAAAAACGACGATTGAACTTTCCTATACCTACTACAAACATTTGATGAAAAACACTGTCACTTGGCTGCCAAATTTTTGTAGGTGTGGTTTTTGGTGTTAAAATTGTAGGTGTATTAATTGTAGGTAGATTAGTGGGTAGGTGGGTACGTAAGTTTAGGCGTAAATGTAGGTGTTGTAGTAACTTGTAGGTGTAGACGTTGCTGTAGGATGTAGGTGTAGTTATTAATTTATAGTTAATTTAGAACAATGTCGATGCACGTCTGTCTGTGATTTTTTTATAAATTTTGTAGATTAAGCCAATATACCTTCATTTTTAGGGTTCTGTACCGCGAAAGGAAAAAACGGAACCCTTATAGGATCACTTTGTTATCCGTCCGTCCGTCTGTCACCCTTTTTCTCAGGAACGCGTGGAGGTATCAAACTGGAATTTATATAAAATACTCAGGTCTACTATCCCTTGGAGCTGTAAAAACCAAACTTCTAAGCAAACGCAATCAAAAGATACAGCCGTTTATGCTGCTTTTCGACACTCGCAAACTCAAAACCTACAGGGTACTTCCCTTGAACTCACAATCTTAAAATTTGGTACGAAGCAATATCGGTGTGCGAGGCCGACTCGCACTTGGCCGGTTTTTCACACAAATAATACTACATATTATTATGATGTATAATGTATATTATATTCAAAATCTTAAGTTCCGTGATTTAGTTAATCAACCATTACTGTAAAGCTGTAAATAAAGCTGTAAAGAGATAACCATTGCATTGTCTAATAAATGCGCCTGTTACTCAAAAAGCATTTGTATTTATTCTAATAGGTGGGATAATTTTATTTTGTGATGACACAAAGTACCTACAATTTACATGGTATAATACGCACCTTTGCAAAATTTATAATATTTAAGTAATAACTAAATGTAGAGTTGCCATAAAGTTGGTGCATTCATAAAGTAAATGCAAGCTCTCAATTCACATATTATTCTAATTAGAGGCAAGATGGTCGCGGAGTGTTAATTTTACTAAATCTTATATAATAAATTCTCATGTCACCGTGTTTGTGGTAGAGCTACTTAGGAATTGCTTGACCGACTTTAATGAAAATTTGTAGATGTATTCGGTAGGTATGACAATAGGTTGAAAACTGTTTATCATATGCCTAGACCTTAATTATAAATAAATACTTATTACGTAGGATATGAAAAATAATCCATCCCATTTTTTTTTTGTCTGTATTTTTATTTTATTTTATAATTGGGCATTAAAAATATACATATAATATATAACCCTTAATTTTCACCCTTGTAACACCAACCCTCATTGTTTAATAGCGATATTAGTATTGTAATAATTTTCAACCATCAGTTGTCGATAACTCTTTCGCACATCACCTCTTATAGGCTGTAAGAAGAGGTACTAGGTTATTACCTAGTACCTACTGACTGGGATTGTAGGTATAGACAGTAGGTCTAGGTTTCGGTTGTAAGTATATTGGTAGTAGGTGTAGTTGTTAGTGTAGAAACTGTAGAGTATGGTATAGGTATAGGTGTATAGGTATAGGTGCAATTTGCATGTAGGTAGTTATTTGTTTATTCCAATTTATCAGACAGAATATCGCAATAATCGGGTCAGCTAGTAACCATCGATAAAAGTAACCGCAAAGTTGGCTTTTATAAATTTTTCTATTGTAATGATAACGTACTTTGATAATTGGTATAATATGTTTCTGTTTTAAACGCCATTGCTAAATAACAATTAAAAAATAATTAAAAGCTCTGTTTGCAATATGATAAAATGCATAAAACACAGATTAAATACAGAAGACACAAAATCTTTTTACTCTGCGCTTATAATTAATCAGTAATTGTACAGTCAAGGAAATTGAATGTTAAGCAGTTGACATCTAATTTGTAAACAATTCGAAATCGTATTTAAAGTAAATCAAACTCTAAACTCATTCCGACAGTCATTTGAGGTATGAGTTTTAACATTAATCTTATGGGAAGGGTATCAAAGTAACCCATGCGTGTAACATGTTGCCATGGGTATCAACAACGACGGCGCAGACTGGCGACCGCGACGCGACAACTCGAAGACTTATTTTTACAAGCTATTATTCAGTTTCACCTGTCCCGTTGTCTGTAATGGAATCTTGCAAGTTAAATTTGACCCACTTTCCGGTTTCCGATCGAGCTGAAATTTTGCACAAACATGTAAATCACGTGACAATGCAATATTATGATGACCTGATCTGATGATGCAGCTGGAAGGTGGCCATAGGAACTCCGTAATAAAACCACATTAACCCACCGAGTTTGGGCTTGTTTGATTCGTCTTGATAAGTACTTACTATTTCCCAGTAATAAAAGCTTTTTTTTTACTTTAAATTTACCCATACATTGTATATTATGTAGACTTGGAAATACGCGAAGTCGGTCGTGGCAACTCGAAATGACATTTGCAAGGTCGACCAGTCTCGGTAGCGTGTCGCCCGTCTGCACTGAGCCTAAGTACGTTACGGAATATATATTCGCATGAAAAGACAAGATTCTAGAACATATTCATATGAATTATACGCGTGAATTGGATTTGAGTTTAATGGTGTATTGAGCTGGAAAAAACGTTTTTTTTTGTTCAGTTTACAGTCAATTTGAAATAAGTAACGTAATGCAAAAATGAAACGGCTTTCGGTTTTAGTCGAAATGAATTACGCAATAGCGCCCTCCTTAAAGTACGTTCCAAACCACGGAATTCGACTGCGGAAAAAACTGTCGTGCTAATGACGATTAAAAATTCGCCCACGGTTTGGACGGTGGACGAATCACACGTATTATTATGCGTGTAAATGTGGTTTGGACTAGCGCGTATTACTTTCAGCAGTTTGTTGACGTTCGTGTTTATTTTTTATTCACGCGTTTTACACGGAACTGTGAAAAATGAGCTGGCATCGACTCGAACCGGACATCGCGTCAGATCGAACTGTCAGCCTTCGCATCTCCATTCTCGTTTTGGAGCTAGGATTCGAACGGCGTGTATTGATTCTCGCGGTCCAAACTTCACGTGTGAAAGGCGCCATATCTGACAAAGAAGGTCTTATTTATGTGTTTGATGACAAATAGATAATAATAGAAGCCCTGAACTAGATTTATAAGCCGAAGATTTTTGCCGTCCGCCTTGCTAAAAATTGAGGTCTGAGGTATATTTATTCCTGCAACATATTATGTTCTAATATAGTTACAGTACCTACATAACGTTTGAGAGAACAAAAGAAGCTGTATAATGAATAGCCTGCAGCCGTCGTCACTCGTCAAGTCGTTATCAAGGTCGTTACCCACATCGCCCCACTATGGCCTGACTTTATTGAAGCCGTAACTTTCATAATTATCGCATAGTTTCAGCGAACATCTATGTTGCCAGTTATTTCAATAAAAATATGAAATATTTTACAAAGTTACTAATGATAACATAATAATAACTACCCACACCAATCTCGGTGACGGTAGCCGGTTTCATTGAAACCAGGCCAGTTACGCAGGATTAATTTTATAGTGCAGAAGTGTGTGCGCAGTACATTAAGGGCACTCACTGACGAGGGATCAGGCGCAGGTCCAACTTTTTACATGCCCATCCGACGCATGGATCATATTTCTTGTCAGACAATTAGGTGAACAGCCTGCATTGGCCTAACTAAAATTGGAAACAATATTTTTGGTTGTTCCATTGCGGGATTCGAACTCACGAGTCGATAGCCATTGCCCTAGCCACTAGACCACGGAGGCTGTTACATCTATATTACTAAAAGTATGAAATGCCTTTACTGTAAAGGGTGAAAAGAGTAGAAGACACGTATAAATATCGATGTCAATAATTTATTCATGAATATATCGATAAAAAACTTAATTTTCGCTTAACGATACGATTATAATATTTTATATTCGACAGGGTAGTGGCTCTTAATTTTCCTTATATATTATTACGTACTCGTATATTATGACATTATTGTGTACATTATTGTATATATTTTTCAGACTTAAAAAATAATAGGTGTATTTTACCATTAATATTAGGTACTTATGAATTTTTGAGTCTAGGCCTTGATATTATTTCATCCCTACTAATGAAATCATCGACAATATATGATCCATTTGAGCTTAATATCATAGGGACGGGGAAAGGCCTGTGGACTGTGAGCTCCAGCTCTCGACGACTAATGTTTCAAGAGGGACCTTTCGAGGTGACCCATTAGTTTCGAGTCAAGTGTGCTCCATGTTTTAAAAGAGCTCTGGTCAAAGTACTACGCTGTATATTAATTTCATTACGAAAATAAAACGACAAATTTAGAGCTTAGTTTTATTTGAAAACTTAAAACGCGCTTTCATTTTACTACAGTTTAGTGTTTTTAGGTGATAAAAATCTTATCAAAATGATCTACCATTGTAAACAGAATAAGCTGCCAATGCTTCTTGATATTTAGAAAAATATCATATTCTTTCGAATAAAATGTACTAAAATAACATGACAACACGTGGCACAAGTGAAACTTCATTCCTCATTTTAAAAATTATAAAATACTTCCATCGTACCTAATGATATCACTATAATTTAATGTTCGCCATTGCGCCTAGCGCCATCTGTGTATTAAGCTGTACTTTCGAAAGATAAGTTTTAATAAGAAGCATGAAGCTCCCGATACATGGAATTGTATCAATGGCTTTTTTCTAAGATTGTGTTGCAACGTGACACGGCTGAAATTTCACTCTCAATGCTGCTAAAGAGGTTTAACTTCAATAAAATATTTTTTTCAAAAATAGATTATCGATACACTTCGATCAATCACTACGTGATTTTGTATCAGCGCCATTTGCATTTTTATTGATATTGCAGGTACGGGGCGGACCCACAAATTGACAACATAGACATATCTCACCAAATATTATCTCGAAGGTAATATTTCAGAGGGAGGTACAAATTCCAGGAAAGTTAGGTACCTATCTATTTGTAACATATGTTTCAGAGTACTCCTCGAAATTGATATCGTGATTCGCATGTTAATATTATGCAGGTAATTTTGAAACTTATTGTGTTCAAGGTTGAAGAGCTCAATGGCCTAGTGGGTAGACCATTTGGTTCGCACTCGAGACAGTGCAATGCAGGTACGAATCCTAGGTTGTGGCGTGTACCAATGAAACTTTTTCAGATCTCAAGTACATTATACGGACGCTCTAACGGTGAAGGAAAACATCGTGAGGAAACCCGCACGGGATCCTCTTCTTTCGCATAATTTTATTTGTCATAATTTCATTTGGCATACCTCACTTGGCATAATTTTACTACGCATAATAATACTTTGGCATAATGGTTTCTTGGCATACTACATTATTAGGCATAAATATCATTTAGACTAATATTGTTTGTCCTAATTTAATGAGGCATAACTCGTAAGCCATAATTTTTCTTGTCATAATAATACTTTGGCATAATTGTTTTTCGGCATAAACTCGTTAGGCAATTTTTTTTGTCATAATAAATTCAAGGCATTCTGCCACAAGGCACAAATATGCATAAAATGGAACGACATAATGAAAACACGGTTAAGGTAATTAAACGCATATTTATAAAACATGAAAAACAGGTATTACACTCATATACCTAGTGTAACATGTGTAACAGTAGGTTAAGTTGCGGCGGGGTGGCCCTTGGGCCACCCGTAAGCCGCTAACATGTTTAAAATAATTAGCTCGGCATGTTCTTAGATAGCAGTTCGTGTTTTTTGTCCGAGTTTAATTTCGTAATCAGTCGAAAATTACAATTAAAATTGTTATTTCGTCTTAACTCGCACACTCATTAGAATTTATCATTCATTAGTATGTGAAAAAAATGCTACAAAGATGTATGCGTAAATATAATAGTATGCTTAAATATCATTATGCGTAAATATATTTATGCTTTTTAATATTATGCATAAAAATATTATTCTTAATGAATATTATGCATAAAAAAATATATGCCTTACAATAAGTATGCCTAACAATTATTATGCTTTTAGTAATTATGCGAAAAAAAATTATGCTAAGAAAGTTATGACAAATGAATATTATGCGAAACTACTATTAGGTCAAATGAAATTATGCCAAGTAAAATTATGACATATGATTTTATGCGAAAAAATAGGGAACCAACCCGCACATAATTGGCCCCAGACGTATTGACCAGTCATTCTTCTGGACTAGGCTGACTGTGTTGTGAGAATGCCATATGTGTTTGGGCAACCATACGACATTTATAAAACAACTGTCCCAGGCACTACGGTACGGTACGGTACGCTCGGAGAATACTGTATAAATCATTCATTATCGGACGAAAAGGCCTAAGTTTATTTTGTATTCAAGGTTCATTCAAGAAATACCGCTGGATTCGTGCATTTTGCCGTGTTAAAAAGTATCTAATTCCCCTTCCCCGTGCTTTATTCTATATCTGTGCCAAATTTCAACAAAATACCTAGGCCCAGTAGTTTTAGAACTCCTTCGATGCAAACAAACAAACAATCATAGAAACAAACCAATCTTTCCTCTTTATTATAATATCAGTATAGATGTGGTAGCTATTTCCGTTTTATAAATGTTTGCCGTATGCAAACAAATGGAAATTTAGATGTAACTCCGTCCAAGGCTGCGGTGTAGTCTATAGACTTATGTATTTTCATATAATTGGTTCTTTCAAAAAAGCAGCCAAGCTACTTAATCGTTAATATAATCCAAATTGCAAACTTGCAGTTGTCTTTACCAATTATACTTATATTCCAACTCTATTGTACTAGACTCTAAAATACTCATTTCTCTACCAAAAGTAATCCAAAGTGTAGATGGAAAGAGTATTTCTACAATAATAGCTTAGAATTATTATTGTCAAAATATCAGTAATGTAAATTTAAAAAACTATTTTGAATATCAAAGTCTATATTGATAAAAGTATAAAAAATCACTTACCTGAAACCTATTTAAATATTTATACAAATGCAAAAAGAATCTGAATATTTAAAATACGTTTCCATTCCACGGGGAGCGCCCGAAGAAAATTGGAAAACTATTTTAAGCACTTTATCGATACAATTTTTTCCTCCCTAACATAAATTAGTTTTGTTAATTTGTATTGAAGCAAATGTATTAGTTTCCTTAGGGACGAAGGTCCATTCGTCTTGTGTCGTCAGTAATATTACAATTGGAGTCGCTAATTATCGGGAGTTAAGGCTGCGTATACAAACTAATGAAATTTCGGTTATCATTATCTAACTGATAAACGCTTTCGTTTTGGACATCTATCTAGACGCGCGGTAGCGTGTCAAGCCAAGTTTTGAGTAACAGAACTGGTTGATTTTATACGTTAATCAATAAAGTTGATTAGTTTTTTGTTTGTTTGTTTTTCACAGATTCTGTCATTTCAAGAATATTTTTACAAAATAAGACGAGATTCTTTTATTTAGCATTATTATCTTAAGTAGGAATTCTTTGAATACAAAATATTATTATCATCGACAAAACTAAACTTCCTGTGCAAATTATCTGATGTCCATCAAAGTAATTAATACTAAATTCAGACAAAAATGTTCTCGAACTGAACTCAATTAAGAGGCAAATTGGACAAGGTCCGCCGGCGTCAATACGTGAAACAATGTAGAAAGTAATTATGAATTTTACCTACGAAACGATTCAACTTGTACATTTTACCTTTTTAGACGTGTCACGTGTGAAGTAACAAAAATGGGAAGCTCAATTTAGGATCAAATTTTTTATTTGAAATATAAACTCGGTAAAGATTTTAAGCAATTGGTCATACTTTGATTTCAAATGTAAGTTTTATTTAACACTAGCTTTTGCTCGTGACTTCATTCGCGTGGAGTACGGTTTCCATACAAAATTTTAACCACTTTTTCAACCCCCTTAGGGGTCGAATTTTCTAAAAACCTTTCTTTACCTTGCCTACATCATTATAACTCTGTGTGCCAAATTTCACCAAAATCCGTTCAGTAGTTTCAGCTGTGCGTTGATAGATGAGTCAGTCAGGTTTGCCAAGTTTATATATTTAAGATGAAACATTACGATATTCAATTAAATTACGAATTGGTACTATCTTAGTAAACTAAGATAGGCTGACTGCTGAAACAATACAAGTTGCATGTAATTTTTTTATTATATAAATAAATACATTTTATTAAAACCTACATCTGGAGTTATAGTTGTATGCATGTGAAACATGGACCCGAACTAAAAGAGATAGAGGTTCTGGAGAAGAGTGGAAGGTTTAAGCTGGACGGAAAGAAAAACAAATATTGAGGTTTTAGATATGGTAAGAAAAAAATAATAAAATTAAAAGAATAGAAAACATTTGGGGAAAGACGGTTGGACACTTGATATAACATGACGATTTTATAAAGAATATTATAGAAGGAAAAGAGAGAAGAGGTAGAAAATCCCAAGAAAAACTATCTTGAACAACTTAAGGGAAGAGCTAACGTTGAAGAAGTTGAAGAGAAGGCTAACGTTGCATCGTATCTAGAGGTCAAAAGTAAAGCACAAGACCGAGAAATATGGCGATTACTTCAACAAGAGCCATAGCTCTTAAAATTTGAATAAATGAATACTGCTATGAAAAATAAGAAAGTTTACAAACGGAACAATACCAAATCAACAATAAGAAATCACCCAGTATTATGCTTAAATGTCTTACCCCTTATCCCAGAAAGAGGATCCGACATATATCAATAAAACACTTACGCTCTTATTCATAAAAACTTATAGAACACCTAAAGTGTTCTATAAGATCACTATAAGAAGATTGGCAAAAAATTGTATTCATAACAGAATTATATCAACAAAGAGTTCTATAAACCTATCATAAAGTTATAGACGCCAGGACCCTACTTTAACAGTACTATAAGATACAAGATGGCCGAACTCATAACAGCTGATTAGAGCTGATTACTAAAAACTGACATTTGACACAAATATCTTGTCAATGTTATTTTGTAAACAAAATAATTATTTCTGATTTTATAAAATAATGCAAGCTTTACACATCTTTGATGTTATTGAACAACTAGAAATACGCGTCGAAGAAAAGTGTACAGAAGTAGGGTTGATCCGTTTTCTTTGGACGTCCGTCCTTACTATGGTCCAATTTTAGGTGTATCAGTACTAACCTTATCTTCCTCCAATCACTTTTCACTTCTCTGCCTTTTAACAGTCGAGATCAATTGCAATGCCATTAAAACTACTTTTATAATAATGTTAGATAGGTACTACAAAAATAAATTCAAATATATACGATAAATTGATCGTTGACAACAGTTGACAACTTGAAAGTATTTGACGTTCCGTATTGCGTAGACAACAAATTATTGTAGTTTTATACATATTATCTATGATCGATTCAATATGTTCGTCCAACTTGTTAGCCAACTTTCTAATAATGGCAACATTTTTGCTTAAAGACAATTGTTAGTTATAGAAGGTTTATAGAACTGTTATGAATAGACAATTTTATCGAACGTTATATAAGCCTATCGAGCATTTTAACTATTATCCGTTATAAACGTTTTATAAGCTTTTTTTATGAATAAGACCGTTACCCTTTAGGTCAGCACTACCCATATAGACTGTCACTATACCCCCCATGTACACTAAGGGTAATACCCAATACCGGCTTTAGCGTGTATCGTATAATAATTAATTTACCCAAATGGATATTGGATAGCCATTGTACCCGGAGAAAGCATATAATGGTGACATATTTTGCAAGGATCTACTATCTGGGATCCGTTACAATTATTATTATTAGTAGTCCAATATAATTTATACATAATACATATATAGCTAAATACAAATGAATAAAATTAAATTGTGTGTTCATTTCAAATTAACAGCTTTGCACCAAATGCATATATTATATAGGTATAATACGATCTACACCAACATTTTCTTTTGTTTATCTGTTTATATGTCTGTCTGTTTATTACGACTATAAACTATAAATGGCCGGAACGATTTCAATAACATTTTTCTAATCCTAGAATCATTTAGAATTATTGTGATTTTCAAAATCTACAAGTTTAAGTGAATGGACAAATCTTTCTAATGAAAATGAAGATTACATGATCAAATTAATGCTGGAATTTAAGGAAGTGTAGGGAGGAGTCGCGTGATAGAACTCCCAGAGGCCTCGTCAACGAGACCTGTTGGGCAACTTTACCTATTTCCACTTCGAGGAAGTTCGTTTGATAAGGATCCACACCGAAACGGCACAATACGCGACGCGGCGCTGCATTTTAAAGATTGCTATTCAAAATTGAACTTTATTCGTTACACAAGAAGATATACGTTTCATTGTTAGAGTTCGAATGTCAAGTTCGCATGTGCAGTATGTGACTGATGTCATATGAAACGTATATCTTTTAACTTCCCGCTAAGAAAATCTAAGATTTTCAAAAATCGGGAAGTTATTGGTTTTACCCCGTTTTGCAAAAATCGAATTCTCATCAGATCTTGACGTTCACAGGAAGCTTCCGTGACTACCCCCGCAAGGGTGTCACTATGTCTGTATGTATGTATGTATGTATGTATGTATGTGTGTGTGTGTAAGTATGTAAACCTCTTATAACTTTTAAACGGTTTAATTGATTTTATTGTGACTAGCGCCATTCGAAAGGGCTTGCCCAAACCTAGATTTTGAATACAATTTGGACCGATTCGAACAGATAGATTTCAAAAAATTTTAAAAAAACTGTGATTTTTTTAAGTGTTATTTTCTTAATAACTTTTAAATACAAAACTTATAAATTAAAAAAAATAGTGTTTTAAGAAAATTATCAGTAAAAAATTTTAGAAGCACTTTTATTTTTGAGCTGGATAAGCTCAAAAATGACGCAATAGGTAAAATTTAAGGGCTTAGCGGGAAGTTGCACGGATGGACTTTAGGTCAACTGTTTTCCAAATTTTTTGTATAATGAATTATGTCAATTTTCAGTAGTTATGTTAAAATGTATCTGTAATGTCGTATCGTTTCGGTGTTAACTGACCCTAAGTGATAGCGATTATTTTGATCCGAAGAGGGAACAATTCATTTAGCTGTCTCGTAGTAACTTTAGATATTCTTGCAGAAAATTCACTGAATAAATGATGAATATTGCCAAGAAGTATTTTAAGTTTTAACAAATGTATTTAAAGCGCCCTAATAATGCTACTAATATTATAAATGTGAAAGTTTGTGAGGATTGTAGATGTATGGATGTTTGTTACTCTTCCCCGCAAAAACTATTTTCGATGAAATTTGTTATGGTTATAGTTTAAGCTCTGGATTAAAACATAGGCTTTTTATTCCGAAAAAGTACAGTATTCCTGTGGGATACCAGATACTATAATTACGCGGGCAGAGCCGCAGGAAAAGCTAGTTCCTAATAGTTGTAAATAAGTTATTTTTACAAAGATAACCAAACCATAAACAGTACTTACACAAGTTAATACAAACTAGCCTGAATATAATATAATATCTATGGACGCTTGACACCACGTCGATGTGATCCCGTGGTAAGTTCTCGAAGAACTTGTGTTACGGGTACCAGACAACGGAAATATATTTAATACTTTTATACTATAAACATTTAAGATTTTTATTATATTATACACATATTTAATAAACATCCATGAACCAGAAACCTTTTGTTCCTTCGGCGGGATTTGAACCCGCGACCCCCGGCTTGAGTACCAACATGCTCAACCATCTGAGCCACAGAGGTCGTCATACATTGAAGATACGTATTCAATTTTGTTATTGGTATTTTCCCGAACAAGCTTTCCCTCTGACTTAAACCCAATTTCACGCAGGCGATGCCGCGGGCAAAAGCTAGTACCTACCTATATACAATTCTCGTGTCACAGTGTTTGGGGACACACTCCTCAGAAACGGCTTGTAAATTTTTTGCATATCTGGTAGGTCTGAGAATCGGTCGTAATCAATTTTTTCAACCCCCAAATGATAAGGGTGTAATTTTGTATTTTTATTATTACATATTAAGGCAGGACGTCTGTCGGGTTTAGCTTTATACAAGTAGGTGACGCCACAAATGGTGAGCGAAAATTTAGACAAAGTTTTATGACTTCAAAAGCTGCAGGGTGACCAAATAACAACGACACAAGTTTAAATTAAAATTGTTTTAGAACAAATCAAAAGTACGAGATATTTTTGGAGTGGTAATTAAGTTTTTGCACAATTATGTCGTGTCCCTTAATAATTTAACAAAAGTTTTATGTTTAGGTACGCAAAGTACCTAGTCAATAAGCTATTTGGTGAAAAGCAGTGCAGAATGTGAATGAAGCTAAAGTAAGCATATTAGAATAATACTAAACACTAGGTACTGACACATCTCTACATATAGAGATATTACATATTATGATTGTAGATAGTGCTTTGTACTATCGACAAAGTTGCCGATCGACCAGGTATAAGATGAAAATCGTTTAAAATCGCCGTTGAATCGTACACACGCACAAATACCCACGTGTAAATATTATGTAGTTCAACCACGTCTGCAGTCGGTGTGTCACTTCCTTTGTGTTCAATTATTTTGAGGCGTCCTAGTGCAAAGCCAAAATTATGAAACTGGTCGAGTAGGAACTTTGTCGATGGTACCGATCAAAGGTAGATTCAATTTTCATAATACTTAGGTAGGTATTTGTCAATTGGTAAGTGTAGATATTTGATCGCATTGCCACATAATATATTATATCTATACTTCTGTATTAATATAATAAAGAGTTAAAGTTTGTGTGTTTGTTTGCTTTGTATAGGCTCCGAAACTATTAGACCGATTTTGATGAAATTTGGCACAAATGTAGAGTAGACCACGTGGGACCATATAGGCTACTGTCGCGGAAAAATATACGGTCTCTGCGAATTTAACTTTTGCGAATACGAAGTCAATGCGATCAAATAAGGTAGGACCTTTTTAGGTCGTTCAAAACCAATTACGGACATTTTGGTCATAATTAATTCGCAATTCAATTAGCTCTTGCAATGCAAAAGCACTGTCCGTCCGTCCATCAATAAATCGTCATCTTTAATATCGCTTACACACAGAACTTTAATTCTCCAAGTCTCAATTCTCTATTACCATCGACTGTGGTTTACGTTTAATTTTTAAATGATTACCATATTTTTGTCAAATCATACCTTTCCCTTTTTCACTAGACTCGTATTAACGCCGCTTCACAGATAACAAATGGCACACATGCCTGTGACTTTTTGCAGCCGGGATATAATGAATTGCCAACAACTCGCATAATTTTATATCAACCTGACAGAAAAATATTACCAAAACTGTGCGCTAGATGAAAATATAACCAACAGTTTATTACTACTGGTGCCCGTTTACATACTACACAGCTATTTGTGTTAAACTAAATTTAAATTAGTTATGTTTTAATTACATTTTAATAACATATTTCTAATAAATATTCGTATTAAGTATATAGGTAACTTTATAAATAAGTGAAGCAAAAATTTAAATGTGATGTGTGTGAAATTCGGCACTGTTAAAGTTTATGTGGAGCAAGTTGTGGAGAAAACTAATATTTTAACCGACTTTTAAAAAGTAAGAGGTACTCAATTCAATTGTATTTTTTGATGTTTTCAGAATTTTCAACTGGGTGAACAGATTTTGATGATTCTTTTTTATTTGAAAGCTGGGGCTTCCCGTGTGGTCTCATTTCAATTTAGTCCTGAGGGCCTAGTCAAGATGCATTCGATAATTTCGACGACGAAGTTCGAAAACAATATGTATGAGATTTGACGTAAGGTATCGCAAGCGTCATGTCACTTAGCGATGACTTATGTCAAATCCCATACATTTTTAATTTCGAATTTCGCCGTCGGAATTATCGACTGCATCTTGACTAAAGCCTTCAGTTCTGACATTCGCATCCATAAGAAAATCATGTATTAGATCTTAAATTTTTATTTCGGATGTCGGTTTTCATTTTTTGTATAAAATTAATTAAAATAATGGTTAAAAATATATTAAATTATTAAAAATAATAACACAGGTACCTCACTCACACTACTATGCATCTGTATAGAAACAAAAGTATATCTACACAATAACAGTAGGTTGGACATGTATTTTAATTGCGTATTTAAAAGGCAAAAAAACCCTAAATAAGTTGAAATGTTCAAAAAATTATATTAATTATGTAATGGTCCAAGTAAACCTATGGAAAATTTGAATAACTATAATATACTTTAATAATGAAATTGTAATAACTAATTTTCTTTTAGATATGTTATTGCTTGTACTGTAGGTTCTTGGTGGAAATTCATGTTTCACAGTAATAATACACAATACTTCATGACAAAGTGATGATGACTTTGTCGAAACCGGTCGTGTAATATATTAAAATTAATGTAAAATACTTATTAAAGTGGAAATAGCGCAAGAAGTATTGTGTATTATTACTGTAATTTTCTTTTGACGAAAATATATTGCTGATATGTCTTTTTCCTAATGACTCGTGTTCCAAAACAGCATAACAAAAGTACACAAACATCTGTACAAAGCATTCGAATCTTATTAAAGATCAAAAGTATCTTACTTTGAGAAAAATGAACGAATTCGAGAATCTTCTGAGAAGGAATATATTGATCATTACAATGAAATTTTCCGTCTAATCTGTACTTACATCCTCTTTTTGCGCCGTCATTTTCTGGCAAATAATTTATTCCAGCGAATAACTTTTCCGGTTGTCACTTTGCGTAATAGAATGTTATTTAAAATGGCGGGGCATTTGTTTTTCTTTGCACATTTCCTTTTAAATGATTGTATTACGCCAAAATAATGGGGAAAAGGAGCTTATAGGTATTCACGCTTAACACTAGTGACTAGGGCAATCGAAATAATTAAACATTAATTCAAAATTACCGAAAAAGAATAATATTCACATCTGTCTAATTATAAACCTTCGTAATTATTTTTACTACGACGAAGCCAAAAGGAAGGGTAAATATTTTTTTTGGTAGTATTAAACTAGTGGTTAGAGCATGACTCTCGACTCGAAGGTCGTGGGTTCGATTCCCGCATTGGAACGACAAAAATGTTGTTTACGAGTTTGGTTAGGACAATGCAGGCTGATCACCTGATTGTCTGACAAGAAAGATGATCCATGCGTCGGATGGGCATGTAAAAAGTCGGACCTGCGCCTGATCTCTCGTCAGTCGTGTCGGTTATCCGTCCCACTGGATTATGAGAGTAAAGGAAGAGGGAGTGCTCTTGTGTACTGCGCACACACTTGGGCACTATAAAAATTACTCCTGTGTAACTGGCCTGGTTTCAATGATCGCCACCGAGATCAGTGTGGGGAGTTATTATTATCATATTTACTTTGTATTTCTTATTATTATTATTAGTTTATCTATGTATATATGTTTGTTCCACCGTAGTGCCTAAACTACTAGGCCTATTTTGATAAATGAGGTGTCAATAAATTCATAATAATAGCCCGGGTAGCATAGGCTATATAATTTACGTAATGGGTTAAAGTTTTCATATAAATTGTAGTTATTTAATAGAGAATTGCAACCTTCGTCGGATATAGACTAGGCTATGGGGACAATTTCTTAGGAAAATAGATATTATTTCTAAAAATGTACCCATCACTTTTAGTTTTATGTAGTAACTAGCTGTCCCGACAAACGTTGTTCTGCCTTAACTATGAACTGCAATTTCTCACCGTTTAAACCTTCCCTGAACTGATACGATTATTTTAAAATCAACATTAGCCACATCGGTCCAGCCGTTCTCGAGTTTTAGCGAGACCAATGAATAGCAATTCATTTTTATATATTAGATTACTACAACGAAGTTAAATGACCCAAAATACTATCTATACCTCAGAAATATTTAAACTTTGGCAGTTACAGAAACTTTCGTGGGATGCCTAAAATAATACTAAAGGGGCTGCTCCAGTTTCCGCTCTACGTGCACAAAGGAACCAGAGTGCCAGTGATTACTATAACCCCAGAACGCAGAACGCCTAAACTATTCAAAACAAAAGTTGTGTTTGCCATTTTTACACAAAAAATGCCATATTTGCGCAGTTATCAGCTTTTTCCTTCTGCTTAAATGGTTAAAAATATATTAGGTACATAAAATCTGACATTCTGAAAACAAACCAAGCAAAAATGTTGTTTATGTGATTAATGTTTGCATTCAGCGTGTTTCGTGGAAGATAAATGGGTTGACTCGGTCAAGTTACACATGAAAGAATAATTTCACCGAGCTATGAGTCCGATAAAACAGTCCATAACGGAAAAAAATTTAACAGCCGAGATTATTTTAATTTTTTTAAGGGTTCCGTACCTCTAAATCCTCAAAACGGATATTATAATATTACATTGATACAAATTGCGTCTGTCTAGAGTCATTACTCTATTCTTAATTTCGAGAACGCTTGGAGGTATAAAGTTGCAATTTCAACAATTTATACACTCGAGTTAACGGCTCCTTGAAGCTGTGAATAAATCGGATTCTAAGTTAACGTAAAAAAAGAATCCAGCCTTTTTTCTCCCAAAAACACATATTTAGACACTCAAGGGAAACAAAATTCATAGGTTACTTCCCGACATCGTTATTTATCCTACTTCGGTACTTACTATCAAAAATGTGAAAGTTTATGAGGATGGATGAATGGATTGATTGATTGATGGATGGATGTTTGTTACTCTTTCACGCAAAAACTACGGAACGGGTTTCGATGAAATCTGGTATGGGAGTAGTTTAGGCTCTGAATTAAAACATAGGTCTATGAGAGATTTTAAGTCTAAAAGTGGGTTGAAATCGCCCTCGGTGGGCGAATAGACTCGCAAATGCCCGGTTTTTCTTTTTACCCGACTGCGCGACGCCAAGGAGTGGTAATGTGTTTATCAGCCTATGTATGTATGTATGTATGAATGTATGTATGTATGTATGTATGTATGTATGTATGTATGTATGTATGTATGTATGTATGTTCCTTTGAAGCACTATACAGACCAAACGCCTGGGCCGATATTTATGATTCACACGTCAATCGATTCCTCTTAGTCCGGCGAGTGTCACTAAAGATATGACGTTAGTGAAAATTAAATATGGCGACTACTAGACGCCATATTGTGAAAATGAAAAAAATGAAAGTCAACAAACTATATCAAGTGGGGTATCGTTGAATAGGTATTTAAAAATCATTGTTAGTTTTTTCTCAACATTTTTCGATTCGACTGACCGTTTAGGATCTATATGGATTTAAAGTTGCGTAACAACCATTCTCACATTCCAGTGCAATTGTGATGTAGTACTGATGCTGATAGGAAATCCAGTCTGGTAAATAGCTAGCTAGGTACTCATAACTAAAAAGTATAAAATAAAAAATAATAATTTAAAAAATCTTAAAACCCGACTGCGTAAAAAGTGAACCAAACTAAGTAGGTACATAATTAAAAGTATTAAAACTGAAAAGAAAAAAACAAGCACTTAGATATCCGGTGGTCTAGAATTCTATAATATATTATTGAATTAATACTATTATAACATAACAACTGAACAGTCGGGATCCATTATTCGACAGCCAATCAAATTTTTCAATGGATCCTGACTGTTTAGTTGTTAAGTTCCAATAGTATTAATTCAATAATATACTATAGAATTCTAGACCACCGGATATCTAAGTGCTTGTTTTTTTCTTTTCAGTTTTAATACTTTTAATTATGTACCTACTTAGTTTGGTTCACTTTTTACGCAGTCGGGTTTTAAGATTTTTTAAATTATTATTTTTTTTAGGCTTATCAACCTTTGGTTCGGAACGTGATATGTTTTAAATTTCAAAGGATTTGGTCTTTTGTAACAGATTTTTGTTTTATAATTTGTATACACAACAGATGTTTGAAACAGCTTTCGCTAATAAGCAAATAGATTTTCAGAAAACGACGTGTTATAAAATATTGATTTATGAGGAAATGTGAATACAGATTTGCTAACAAAAGCGCCTTAAGTTTAATATATATGTTACAGTTAAAACCAGTTTTTAGACAGAACGCGTTTTCCCTAGTTAGAACTTGTTTTTACTAAACACCTTTGTTAAAACTAGAATTAACTAATGCTCAAAATTTAATATCAGTTAAAACTAGTTTTTACTAGTTAAAATGCGTTTTTCCAAAGACTCGCAGTTAAAACTATTCCAACCGAGGTCAAAGTTCATCGAATGATCGTACCTTAGTCTGATTGGTCGCGAGAAGTCACAAGGTTCTAGTCAGGATGCAATCGATAATTTCGACGGCGAACTTCGAAATCAAAAATGGAAGAATTTGACACAGGTCATCGTTAAAAGACACGTTGCATGCGATGCCATTTTATTTTTAAACTTCGCCGTCGAAAATAACGAATGCATCTTGACTAGAGGCTTGATGCCCAATGATTGTGTTTGTTGACTTATTTGATTATTTTATTTTACTTTTAATTAATATTGTCACCTTGGCAATTACTAGTCGAACTTCCCTAAACTGTTTATTTTGTGTAAGATTATTATTCTTACTATGTATTGTGTCTCTATGTCTTAAATCTTATAATAAATATTTTTAAAACTATATCTTGCTTTAAATCCCAAATTACGAGTAGTGCTCGTTTTAACTAAAAGTCAGAGTTACAACTAGTTTTATCTGAAAATCAAATATATTAGTAGTAAATTCTAGTTTTGACTAGGTATTTCTAGTTTTAACATAGGCATTTAGTAAAACCTAGTTTTAACTAGGGAAAACGAGTTATAACGAATAACGGGTTTTAACTGTAACATATACAAGAAATCTTACAATACTGATAACTCGGAATATTCCACCAGCTATTTCCATTCACAACGAGTGTTTCGCCTGCGGTATATAATATGATTTTACAATAGAATTTCTGCGAGACATACTTATAATATCATTATTCATTTCTTTCCTCAAATTGTTTTACATTTTCACATTTCATTAAGTTCCTTTTGAAGCAAATTATTAAAAAGAAATATGAACATTACTTAATACTACTCAAATTATACTTAAACACTTCTTGAAATATTAAGCGACACTCAAGTCACGTGATGGCTGTGTTCCGCGGAATATAGCACTTACAAAAAAACGTAAGCAAAATGGCGACCGCTGGCATTAAATAAGCAAAATAGTGGATTATGTTAGCAGTATTGAAGTTAGCAAACGTGTCCTGGCCGAAAATCTGTATTTTTCTTTAGCGCTAGCAAGCGCTAACGAGCGCCATTTTCCGTGGAACACAGCCAGTGGGACTGGGCAGTGACTGCCTGTGAATTAGGAGGCCCTTAACTCTATCTCATATCTAATAATCAGTGTCATTATCATCATCAAAAAAAACTAGGAGTATGAAATTTGGCAAAATTAAAGTTTATGTGGAGGAAGGTCTGCAGAAATCTAATATTTTTAAAATAATGCTTAGAAATACATTAATTCATAAATAATACAAAACAATATACACTACTTCACTCACACTACTATGACGACGAACGAAAGAAAGAAAAACTATTTTTATGTATTTTTGAAAAATTTGGGTATTTGAGATCTGAAATAATACACATTTGTTAGAAACTCTTTGAGAGTTATACGTATTTAAGGCGACGCCTTGATAATTTGGCTGTAGCGATATCGATTTTTCTCAGCAATGACTAAAGCTAAGAAATTAAAAGTTCATTGTCAGTATTCATCATGTCTTTGTCTTTGAATTACCAACAGCATAACACGATTGGTCAACTTTTATAACACAGAATAATTATTCAAAAACACCTCTGCAAAAAAAGAGATTCCTATTTTGCCAACAGAGGAGAGTGTTTTAAGCTTCCAAAATTTGTACATAGATTGGTTCAAGCATACACATTAATTTCCCTATAGCTTATATGAAATGTATTTATGGTTTTTAAATAACGCGACAAAAAACCATCTTGTCGCTGCGCCCTTTCCATTTCTTGCTGTTCATTGCTTGTTCTCATAGAAAACAAGCAATCTAAAACATATCCAACACGGCAATCTAAAACATATTTTTACTTTAAGGCGGCGTCACCTTAAGGAGAAGTCAAAAATTATATTGTTAGTAAGTCTGACATAACTGTCAACTTTCTTTTTTTTTTTTTTTTTGTTTAATTCGTCCCGAAATGGAACAGGCTAAGGTCTTAGACCATACTGCCTCGTCTGTCGTTTGAGGTATTTCTTTGTCTTATTTCTAAATCGTCAAGTCCAAAGTCTAGTCAAAGTCCAAATAAGTAGTCAGGGTAGTCAATTAGTCAAGTCAGTCGATTCAGTAAAGTGGTAGACGCTTTACTGAAACTTCCTAGGGAGTTTTGGCGGGAAACCCAATTTAGCGCGCATTTTGTAGAATGTATCACTTTTCCACACTAATGCACCTAAAGGAATAATTAATAGTTAATATTCCACCACTATAACACATTAAAAACCGAAATAACACGAATTTAGAAAAATAATACAGAAACACAACATTGCTGATTGACTTTCCCCCCTGTCAACTTTTTTTCACACTTCAAAGACAACGTTTAATTATTTTTAGTACGCAGCCAGGGGGCAACGGAACCCAAAAAAATTGAAAATTGAAAATCATAAGAATGGTAAAATTTCGATCACTAGCCAAACTCTAGTAAGTACAATTTCCACAGTTAATTATTTGGGTGTTCATCTAATGTGAGTTATAAAACAAAAGCCGAAACTTTATTCAGGTTTTAATTTAAGAGGATCTGCATACGCTTTATATATCACAACATTTTCACTGGGCAAGTTGCGTTGTTAGAATTTTAACGGTGACATTCAATTTGGAACGTGTTTTTAGTTTAGAATAAATCGTTGTATGTTTGTTAAATAAAAACGAGTTTTCGGGAGAATCTGTAGTGTTAAATTGGGTCAAATTGGGTTAAGTAAATAGTGCGCTGGTGAATATTTTGAAACTGTATGCGTACCTATTTTAAAAGTAAAGCCTTCTTTTCCTCATACTTTTAAATAGGAAAACAAAAATACTGTATATCAAGTAACTTCAGCAATACTTCAAATAATCAAATTGTATGGGACTGTATTTTTCCACTAGGTTTTCACCGCCGGCTCTGATCAGACTCGAAGATAGCAAGGTTACACCGATTCGGGCAGAGCGGGGGCGTATAAAAAATAACACTGATTTGAGGAGAACATTTTTCACATTAACTCGTTAGCTTACCTGGCTCAGGGCAATGCCGTATAGAGAGCACAAATGTACTCTTCTAATTTCCATATAAGCTATCTCTCTCTTATTTCTCTATACGGCTATTTTTCCGTAATTTTCCCTAATTTCCCTTTATTTCCCCTGAGCCAGGATAAGTGAAACGCATAACGTGAAATTCTTTATTTACCATAAAACAATACATAATCACACAGTTTACATAGATACTTAGTAACACATAAGCAAAATTACAAGTATAAGAAAAACCATATATTTTTCACCATTATAATCTAATTTTCTCTAAAACCATTTACATTTCTATTTACCTAAATGTTATTTACTTTAGCCACTAATTTTTCCTATGTACAACACTAATTTTCCAAGTGAAATAAGCTACGGTTAAGAAATTATAAAGAAAATAAACTCGTGACTTTAAAACAATTATTTACCGCTATTCTAATGAACTTAACACTTATGTACAACACTTATATTCACTATTTTCACTCTTAAAAGTTTATGTACTATTTACTCACAGTTTTTAGAAACGTTTTAAAGCACTGATAAGTGTTCATTGTCTTTAAATTCACTTTAAAACACAGGCGAGGCCGCTGTCCTTAACATCCTCCCCCCGGCGCAGTAGCCAGGTTCTACGCAGCCTCCTCTGGGGACCGCGGGCTCGCTGGACCCGCCGTGGACTGCTCCGCTGACTGCCAGCTGTCTGTGTCCGCCGCAAACTGCTCTGGTGACTGCGGGCTGACCGTGCCCGCTGCAACTGGCTGCGACCGCGAGCTGTCTGTGCTCGCTACAGCTCGTGATGGTGACTGCGAGCCGTGTGTGGCTCGCTCCGGCGACTGCGAGCTGTCTGTGGCTCGCTCAGGCGACTGCGAGCTGTCTGTGGCTCGCTCAGGCGACTGCGAGCTGTCTGTGGCTCGCCCTGGCGACTGCGAGCTGTCTGTAGCTCGCTCAGGCGACTGCGAGCTGTCTGTAGCTCGCCCCGGCGACTGCGAGCTGTCTGTAGCTCGCTCAGGCGACTGCGAGCTGTGTGTAGCTCGCTCCGGCGACTGCGAGCTGTCTGTAGCTCGCCCCGGCGCTCGTTCCGCGCCCGGCACCGCCCCCGGCTCCGTCTGCTCCGCCAGCGGTCGCGGTTGCGACTGCGGCGCCTCCTCCAGCACTGCCAGTTTTGATGTGGGCCTGCGGAACACACCACTGCGCGTGCGAACGTCCGCACAACGCACCTGTCCGTCCGGGCCAGGGTAGACCCGGTGCACGACCCCGCGCGGCCACGTATTACGCGGCAGCGCCGGATCTACGACCACGACCAGGTCGCCCGGAACCAGGGCACGGCTGCTCTGCGGCGCCCCGTAGCGTGGCGTGAGCGTGGGGAGGTATTCCCTCACCCAGCGCCTCCAGAACTCGTCGGCAAGGGCTTGCGCGACTCTCCAAGTCTTCTTGTCCGCCGGCACACACGGTCCGACGTACGGCAGTCCGGCGGACGACCCCAGGAGGAAATGGTTCGGTGTGATTGCCTCCGGGTCGCTGGGGTCCACGGAAACGTGAACTAGCGGTCGTGCGTTCACGGAATACTCCGCCTCGGCCATCAGGGTCTGGAGTACCTCTTCTTTCGGCGACTTCTCGTTCAGCGTAGCGAGTAAGGCGGTTTTCACTGACCTCACCATCCGTTCCCAGGCACCTCCTTGACTCGGCGCCCCCGGCGGGGTGAATTTCCATTGCATGCGGTGCGTGAGGCCCAGCTGAGCCATAGCCGGTGCCCACTCAGCGTACGCTTGCCGCAGCTCGACGTCCGCGCCTCTGAAGTTCGTCCCGTTGTCGCTGTACATGACTGACGGCCATCCTCGCCGCGCAGCCATCCTTCTCATGGCCATTATTGCTGAGTCTGTCGACAGCGAGGCCACCAGCTCCAGGTGCACGGCCCGCGTCGTCAGACAGGTGAAGAGCGCTCCCCATCTCTTCTCGTGACGTCGGCCGATGGTGATCGTCATCGGGCCGAAACAGTCGAGACCACAGTACGAAAATGGTCTCTGGAACGCCCCCAGGCGCTCCGCCGGCAAGTCTCCAGTTTGTGGTGTTCTCGGGTGCGCCCGTCGTAGCCGACAAAACGCACACTTACTTGTTATGCTGCGCACCGTCGGCCGCAGCTTCAGGATCCAAAACCTTTGCCTGAGGTCGTTCACGACCCTCTCACGGCTCCCGTGTCCTGCCCTGGCATGCTCCCGTGCCACCAGTAACTTCGTAAACGGGTGTCTACCGTCCAGGATGATTGGATTCTTCATCTCCGCTGGAACCTGCGCTGCTTTGATTCTTCCGTCTAGTACGAGCAGCCCGTCTTTGTACACTGGGCTGAGCCGGTACAAGGGGCTCCACCTAGGCGCCGTCTTGCCACTTGTGATCTTTTCAATTTCTTGCGTGAAGCTGTCCCGTTGTGACCTCTGATACCACAACGTCTCGGCCCGCTCTAGGTGTCGTACCTCGAGGTTGGCTCGACGATCTCGGCACTTTTCTAAGAATAACAAAACCATCGCTGTGCTTCTTATGAGGCGCTCGTAACTCGAAAAGCGCGTCACATTCGGTAGACAATCCAGCTCACTCGCCCTTGTGGTGTAAAAGGTGACGTGTTCTTCCTTATCTTCAACTTGGGCGGGACTCTCCGCGGGCCACTCGCTCATAGGCCTGCGCAGGAAGTCTGGCCCTTTAAACCATGGGTCCTCGTCGCTCCTCGGAACATAGCCCGTTCTCGTGGCTAGGTCCGCGACGTTGTTCTTAGTGCTCACCCACCTCCACTGGTGGACGGATGTCAGTTCGGCGATTTCCCCCAGGCGGTGCGCGACATACGGCGTGTATTTCCGGCTGCCGTTTTGTATCCAACACAGCACCACCTGTGCGTCAATCCAGTAGAAAACGGTATCTGTTTTCCACCTGTGCTCTGCTACGACGGCGTTTCCCAGCCTCGCTCCGACCAGGGCGGCCTGTAGTTCCAGCCTCGGTATGGTTTGGGCCTTCAACGGCGCTACTTTGGCCTTGGCTGCGGCCAACACGACTCGAACATCTCCATTTTCCTGTTCCATCCTCCAATAGACGGCTGCGGCGTATGCGTCTTTGCTCGCATCACAAAATACGTGCAGCTGCCGGCTCCTCGTCGGGCTCCCCCCGTTGTAACTCCGGGGCAGCTCGAGATGGCTGATGTATTCCATGTCTGTCAGCCAGCGGGTGAAGTCCTCGGCTGACTCAGCTGGCAGCGGCTCGTCCCAGTCCAGCTTCTGACGCCACAAGCCTTGTAGGATGACTTTGGCGGTAATGGTGTAACAGCTGAGTAGCCCCAGCGGATCGTAGATACTCATTACGGTGCTAAGGGCCTCCCTTTTCGTCGGCGCGCGCTGCAGCTCACGGACCTCCACAGGAACTCTAGATAGCGACGTGTTGAATTTTAGTTTGTCACCTTTGGAGTCCCACAGCATGCCCAGGGTCTTCTGCTCGTCCTTGGTGACGTGCTGCGTAGTATTCTCAGCTAGGCGGTCCTCAGGCAGCTCCTCTAGCACCCTCCGGTCGTTGCTCGTCCAGCCTCTTAAGTGGAAGCCACCTTTCCTGTGCACCTGGTCCACTTGCTCTACAACCTGCTTGGCCTTCTCCCGGTCTGGATAGCTGTCCACGTAGTCATCCATGTAATGGGCTTCGGAAATAGCGCGATGGGCTTCCGGGTGTGACTCAGCGAATTCTTCCGCGTTCCTATTCCGGGCTGAGTGTGCCAGGAACGGCGAACACGACGCTCCAAAAATCATCACCACCATCTTGTACCTGGTCGGCGGCTCGTTCGGGTCCTCTCTCCACAGGAACATCTGGGCCGGCTGGTCTTCTCGTCTGACTTTCACACGAAGGAACATCTCCTGTATATCGGCCTTCACAGCAACAGCTTCCTCCCTGAACCGGAACAGGATTCGTGGCAGTGACGTCAGAAGGTCAGGCCCCTCCAACAAGTGATCATTAAGGCTCACGCCGCTTGTCTTCGCCGCCGCGTCGAAAACCAGTCGCAGCTTACCCGGTTTGTTTGGGTTTTTGACCGGGAAGTGCGGCAGGTACCATGTACGGTCGCTTCCGGCCTCCGTCCCGTCGCATTTTTCCGCATATCCCTTGCTTATGAGATTTTTCATCTGCCCATGGTACTGCGCCTCGTCTTCTGGGTTTCTCCTGAGCTTGTGTTCTAAGTTCTTAAGCCTCTTCAGCGCATTGTTGTAGCTGAGGGGTAATTTGACGCCGTCCTTGCGCCACAGAAGTCCCACTTCGAATCGACCGTCTTCCGTTCTCTTGGCCGTCCTGCCAAAGAGGTCGATGGCCCGCTGCTCGCCGTCTGTCAGCCTCGCCTTAGCCGCTATTCCCAATGCGTCTATATCGAAGTGTTTCTTCACCATTTCTTCGAGCCGTTCGCCTCTGGTCTCGATTGTGGATATGTGCAGGATACTCTCATCATCCTGCCTTATGATGCGCCTCGGGATGCTGCCATGGATCACCCAGCCGAGTTTGGTCTTTGAGGCCGCAGGCTGGTTCCTTTTCCCGATTCTCAGTTCTCTTGACACGATGAGCTGCCAGTTGTCCGTACCGATGAGAAGTTGGGGTTTCTCGTTCTCATAACACATCTCTTCATCCCTGAGATCGTGCAGGTGAGCGAGTTGCAGCAATGATTCCGGAACGGATTGAGTGAGCAAGTTCAATCCGCCCACCGTTCTCGCAGTGATGTCGTGCCTGGTACCGTCGTGACCCCGTACGCCCAGTTGTACGAGTCGGCTTTTTTCCTCATTTCTCTCGGCATTGATCCCGTGCATCCGCAGCACTTTCGACGGACCGTCTGCGCCGATAGCCTTCGCGACGTCTTCATCCAGCAGAGTCACTGTCGAGCCCTCGTCGAACAGCGCGAAGATGTCCGCTTCGCCCCGTGGACCTACGACTTGAACCCTTCTCATCTTGAGTTTTACCGCACGGTCGGACGTGACCGATGCGGTAATAACGGCGTCCTCAGCCTGTGGAGCGCCGCCGGACCTCTCCTCGTGCAGCAACGTGTGGTGCAGCCGCTTACAACCCTGTGCGCCGCATCGTTTCGCCTTACAGATGAATCTTCTGTGTCGACTCGATATGCACAGGAAACACAGCCCCTCTTTTTTGACTGTGTCCCATCTCTTTGGTACGCTCATTTTCTTGAAGGTGGCGCAGCGAGGCAGAGCGTGATCATTGGCACATACCGGGCACTTCATTGCTTCCTCGCGTACCTTCTTGGGTTGGCTGTGGCTCGGCGAACCCCTGCCCTCATCTGTCACCGCGAAGACTGGCCTTCTTGCTCTGGTTTCACTCTTGTTCGGAGGTTGACGCGGTGTTTCTCTCTTCGATGTCGTGCTGAATCCGTAGCGCAGTGCCCTGTCCGCTTCCCTCATTAAGAATTCAGAGAGAAGGACGACATCGGGCTCGTTCCTGAAGCGCGACGTCTCTTCTGCGTAGTCGTACCACTTGCTTTTCTCGTAGGGACTGAGTTTCTCTAGAATGTCTCTCGTGAGCAACGGGTTGAAAAGGTACCCGTGCCTCAGCCTCTTCAGGATAGCCACCATGTTCTGAATCTTCACGGCGAATTGGTTGAGTTCCGCCGCCGAACCTCCGAGCCTCGGTAGCCTCTTCAGGTCTTCCATCATGCGGTCCACCATAACTTCTGGGCGTCCGAAGCATTGTTCTAGAGTCTTCATGATTTGTTCGGGTGGCGTAGCGACGCTCAGCAGTGGTGCCACGGCTTCCCTGGCTTCTCCCCGCAAGCAGTTCCTCAGCCGAGCTAAGTTCTCGATCGGTTTCAGCTTGTAGAATGCAGTGGTGTCTTCCATGGCTGCTTTGAAGGACAACCATTCGGTGGGAGCCCCTGAGAATGTAGGCAGCTCCGTTGTGTGGCGCGTCTGGCGTTGATTCAGCAGCTTGTCTAACGTTTCAGCGAGATGTTCCACCCCGTTGGCCCTAGACGTGGGCGGTGTGGGTGAGCGTGGGCGGCGTTGTTCCGGCCACTCAAATCTCGTCTTCTGGCCTTCGCGTCTTCCTCCAGTTGGTGGCATGTCTTCTGGCTTCGGCGTCTCTCTCTCCTCTAACACGACCGGCTCTTGTCTAGCCTCTTCATGGTCGGGTCCTTGTTCGCTTAGCCAGGCTCGTACACGTTGCTCCCCCTGTTCAGACGGCTCGTCGTCATCGGGGCTGCTTCCATCCTCTGCAGCGGCGACGTCGGCGACGAGTTTCTTCTTGATAAGTTCTGCTTCTATTTGCAGTTCCTTTTTACGGAGAGCGGCAAGCTTCTCTTCCGCCTCATATTGTATGCGTGCGACGACACTCGCTGTCGATCGACGCGACCTTATTGAAATAGCCTTCTTCCTGGCTAGTGTTTGCACTTCCGGAGCTACAGGTGCCTTGCTAGTACCTGGTCTCGGTTTTAAAATTGTTTGAAGCAGATCTGCCCTTCCCTCGGTCGGCGGCGGCTGGCTCGTGGCGGCAGCAGACGGCGATCGTGGCGGATCTGGAAATCTTCGCGGTTGTTGTTGTTGTGGTTGGTTCTCCTCGGCCCCGCTCTGACTCCTTGTGATGACCATAGTTTAAGTTAAATGTTACGTTAAGTTAAATCCTCAAATCAAAAATTAATCTTCCAATATTCGTCTTCAAACTCCAAAAATCTTCAGAGTCTTCACGACTCTTCAAGAATCTTCGGTAGGTTTTTCAGGCGAAAAATCTGCGAATCCTTGCTTCCCTCTTCCTTGGTGTTGTCTTGTATCTTCGAGTCCAATCTTCTAATCTGAGTCCGTTGATCCCCGGTGTTGAATTCCTTTCTTCCAAAATTCTATGTTCGGCTTGATAAATTTTCTTCAAAAAATTTTCTATGTCCTTGGCTCGATGAAATTATTCTATGTCCAGTGTTCAGTAAATTTTTCTAAGTCCGGTCTTCAATAAATTTTTCTATCTCCTTGGCTCAGTAAAATTTTTCTATGTCCGATGTTCAGTAAATTTTTCTATGTTCCGTCATCAATAAATTCTTCTAAGTGTCGTCTTGATTGTTTTCAACTGGTATTGGACTTCGAAAATTTCTTCAATCTTGTATCTCGGATCACACGCGACTAACTCACTAACTTGCAATCCGGATCGCAAGGACCACGCACTACTGTATGGGACTGTATTTTTCCACTAGGTTTTCACCGCCGGCTCTGATCAGACTCGAAGATAGCAAGGTTACACCGATTCGGGCAGAGCGGGGGCGTATAAAAAATAACACTGATTTGAGGAGAACATTTTTCACATTAACTCGTTAGCTTACCTGGCTCAGGGCAATGCCGTATAGAGAGCACAAATGTACTCTTCTAATTTCCATATAAGCTATCTCTCTCTTATTTCTCTATACGGCTATTTTTCCGTAATTTTCCCTAATTTCCCTTTATTTCCCCTGAGCCAGGATAAGTGAAACGCATAACGTGAAATTCTTTATTTACCATAAAACAATACATAATCACACAGTTTACATAGATACTTAGTAACACATAAGCAAAATTACAAGTATAAGAAAAACCATATATTTTTCACCATTATAATCTAATTTTCTCTAAAACCATTTACATTTCTATTTACCTAAATGTTATTTACTTTAGCCACTAATTTTTCCTATGTACAACACTAATTTTCCAAGTGAAATAAGCTACGGTTAAGAAATTATAAAGAAAATAAACTCGTGACTTTAAAACAATTATTTACCGCTATTCTAATGAACTTAACACTTATGTACAACACTTATATTCACTATTTTCACTCTTAAAAGTTTATGTACTATTTACTCACAGTTTTTAGAAACGTTTTAAAGCACTGATAAGTGTTCATTGTCTTTAAATTCACTTTAAAACACAGGCGAGGCCGCTGTCCTTAACACAAATATTTTATAACTAGATTATCCTCTTTATTATATTAGTATAGATGTCGCACGCTACTTCGTGCGCGCAAAAGGAAATCCCGCAGTAACCGTACATTTTGCCGCGATAAAAAGTAGCCAATGTCCATCCCCGTGGTCTAATCTATATCTGTACCAAATTTCATCAAAATCGGTCAAGTAGTTTCAGAGCCTATTCAATGCAAACAAACGAACAAATTTTTCCTCTTTACTATATTAGTAGGTATAGATTAGTATAGATAGGAAAACTAAAATAATAATACCAAGTAATTTCAACAACACTTCAAATAATAAAATATTGTATAATTTATCAAAACGTTATCCTTAGAAATTTAATTGAAACAAATAAACCTTCAACATTTATTACATTGTTATTGTAAGTAATATTACGTACATGAAAGGCACCGTAAAAGTTGACTAAATTCTCATTTATTATATTTCCTCAAAGATAACGACGCTTTAATGAATATTATCAAGTAATTTCGTTGATAAAGTTAGGATATTTACCCTTTTAGCTTAATTAATTTCAGCCAAGTTAATGACTGTTCTTACATTACATCCTCGACATAAGCTGAGTCCGAAATTATAACGTGGAAATTTGGAAAAGCTTGAGGACGTCATCAGTTAAATATTTCATTAATGTTTCATTTATCCCGTTCCCGAGGGACTCAAAACTCGAGAACGGCTGGACCGATTTGGCTAATGTTGGTCTTGAAATAATTGTGGAAGTTCGGGGAAGGTTTAAACGGTGAGAAATATTGGAAAAGGTGTAGGTGTAAGGACTAGGACGTAGGTTGCATTGTAGGTGTAGTTATTTATTATTTCCAGTTCATATTTAAGAAAGAACAACGTGTGTCGGAACAGCTAGTTATTATTAAAGTATTGGTTAACGATACCTTTTAGATTAAAATTATGTTCACAGTGATTACCTATCAAAATTTTTTTCATTTGGCTAATAAAAATCTACTGTTCCTGGTTTTTGTCTTTGTGTTTTGAGTGGTTAGACGTCGACGAGGCACGAAATGTTTCCAGTTGGCTTCCCTTTTGAGATTTTTGGGGCCATTTTTACATTTAACGTATGCTCAAAACCAAGATGGCGTAATTTTTTTTGTATGAAAGTTCGTTCTGTCAAATGTAAGTCATAGCCTATCTTGAGTTTTGAAATCTATGTTTAGGAACATAACAATAAAACGAGTTAATTTTCGTGGCATGTTTAATGAAAAATAATGAGTTTGTTATATTTCGAAGAGTGGCAACACAGAAAACATCTAATGAAAATTTTATGTCCGAATTCTTCTTTTATATGAAACGTCTTAAATCAAGAGGTTATTAACAAGCTGTCCTTGTCACTCTACCCAGCAGAGACTAGTAGCACTTAATTTCAAACGTTTCAATAATAACTTTCTCTTCCTTTACTCTCATAATCCAGTAGGACGGATAACCGACACGACTGACGAGAAATGTGCAGGTTCGACTTTTTACATGCCCATCCGACGCATGGATCATCTTTCTTGTCAGACAATCAGGTGATCAGCCTGCACTGTCTTAACCAAACTTGGAAACAACATTTTAGTTGTTCCAATGCGGGAATTGAACCCATGACCTTCAAGTCGTGAGCCAAGCTCTAACCACTAGATCACGGAGGCTGTTAAACGTTTGAATATTCGACTAGTAACTGTATCCAGGAGAGTAGCAACGCAAAAATCAACGTTAAAAAATGTTTAATTAATAGTTATAGCGAAGGCTACCTCTATAAAGGGGAAATGGAATAAAATTGCAAGCCCGGGATATAACACGATGGGACTAATGGACCGTGCCCGTGGTGCGTTCACAATTAATTGATAATGGCGAACGCACGAATTAGAAATTATTTAGATAAATGATTGCCTGGATCCTAGCTTAATTATTCTACGCTAGTTTAATGTTATATTTTAATTTGATGATGCGTTAGGTTACTAAAAACGAGCCTAGTAATTGGATAGGTTAAACTAGCTTTTGCCCGCGGCCAAGAAATATGCCGCAGAAACAAAGTTTTTTTTTTTTTTTATAAAATGTAGCCTACATTTTAACCCTGAGAATTAACTACTACCATATAAAAATTTCATCAAAATCCGGTCAGCGGTTTTTGCGTCAAAGTCATCATCCACCCTCATAAACTTTCACATTTATGATAGTTGTAAGATGTAAGTATAAAATCACATCCATCATCTCATCTTAAGATAGGATCACTCTAGTAGTGTAGTCTTTCATAAATATAATTTAAGCTTGTTTTGTAACTGAGAAGACGTAACCTGGATATGTAATAATTTATTCATACACAAAAGTGAATGAATAAATTATTATTCATTCATTTATCTTAAAACAACACTGCCCGCTTATATCATCAATACACAACACAATTTACTTAAAAAGTGTTACACAGTTCAATCTCATATTTCACTAAATCCCTTCCACAGATGAATAGTGTGAGGAAAGGTGTTGCACATTTTGATTTGTAACGTCTTTTCATATTTAATGTTACAATAATAATAATTATTATTAAATAATAATTTATTTAAATGAATAAAAGTGGCAAGTGATTTTAGTATGATAAAAATTTGGAATTTTATATGCTATTGGGAATGTTAGCAAAATCGCAAAAGCAAATGAGTAATTTAAAAACAAATTTATATTTCGATAATACCTATGCTCTTGTTGAGTGTATGTTAATTACACTCGTGTCACTCCCCTGTTTAATTAGGCATTCATTTGGGACTAATATATTAGATATTATAATAATTTATTAATTAAACCTAACAGAATAGGCATGCTAAAATATATCGTTCATTAAAAAAATATGAATTTTAGCAAGTTTATTTATACTTAGTTCAGAAATTGGTTATTAATTTTAATATACTATCTGTTCCGACACACGTTTGTCTGTCTTAAATATGAACTTAATTTTAATATACTATCTGTTCCGACACACGTTTTTCTGTCTTAAATATGAACTGGAATGTATGGACGGAATACTGCCATCCTCAAATTAAGAGTTTTTTGAGGTAGAGCTAAAAACACGGGATTATTTTGAATATGATGCAAGTGATTTTGTATAAACAATTGTTAATGTTGTCATGAATGTCATAAGATAACATTAATAATTGTTTATATAAAATCACTAGCATCAATTTCAAAATAATCATGGGTTTTGTAGCTCTACCTCAAAAACTCTTTTTAGTTTGAGGACGGCAGAATAAATGACTATCCCTACTCCTACAACCTACATTGAGTTATTAATAGTGTATCTAACATGACTTTCTTTTATATATTTTATATAGATACATATTATATAAGATAGATTTTCCAACGATAAGCAACTGAACATTATTGCATAGTAGCTTTTGCGCGCGGTTCCGGCCGCATAAATACATTATCCCGCAGGAACAATGGGAACACTACTTTTAAAAAAAATCCTATATCCATTCCCGAGACCTAAAGTATGTCTGTACCAAATTTCATAAAAATCAGTTTTTCCTGACTATACTTTGCTCATTCTATACAGTAGAAATGCCTTTATAATATTATGCTATTAAAATCATAATACTCGTACTGTTAAGAACTTATTAAAAACAATCGCTCTTTTAAAAAACTGTTGTAAATAATCTCTATGTGCTAACATAGATATGCAGATAACAGTTAGCTCATAATAATATATGGAAGCTTATATGCCAAATACATAACTTACAAAGAAATATAGCTGTAATCTGCATATGATATTTAATAAGAGAAATGTCGCATACTCGTATATATAAATTGTGGAAATTCGCAATACAAAAAGATTCCAGTAATAAGGCGATTCCATTCCAGGATGTGTTTTGAATTTTTGTAAGGGCGTAACCTTAGGCTGGGACCACATTATTGTCCGGAAACCGAAAGGCGGAAGAAAACTCAGAGCATTGAAAATATAACTCTGAATTAATACAATACAGGTAAAAATCAAATTCATGAGTGTCGAGTTGTCAGATTTGACATTGACATTTATTAAACTTGATTGTCGTGAGTTCGATTATATCAGCTCTTTTGTAATAATGCCTAATGCCGAGTTCTATTTTCAGTGCTCTGAATTTCTTCCGATCTTACGGATTCCGGACAATATAGTCCCGGCCTTAGGTAAAGGCCTATACTATATTGTCCGGAATCCGTAAGTTAGGTTAAAAAGTTAGGTTAGGTAGAAAAGTTAACTTTTTTATTAGAAACATAGTTTGTTCTATATCCTTTCAATATATTATTATAAATAACTATGACGTAGAGTTTGTTTTCGGAATGTTCCTTACTCTACACAAAAAGGATTATTCGTGGGTCGATTTAAATGTCACGCGTGCTTCAGCTGAAATATGGCCATTAACCATGACGAAAATTATTATAAAGTATATTAAAAACAAGTTAGCTACAGCACAAAAATTAAAGTTATAGACAGGTCAGTTTCTTACTTCAAGATCCAAAATTAATACATCAAATTATACTAAAATGATTTTCAGATACCTATAGAAAAACATGTTTATGATATAGAAAAAACATGTTTCGGGAGTATGATCCCTAAATAGAACCAGCCAGTCAACCAGATTAGCGATGATTTGACAGAAATTGACCATAAAATATGGGTCATATTTTTATAATATATCCCTGGGTGGATTATATTTTATAGCTTATTTCGTATCGGTAAAGATAAAAATATTATTTTTGATATCTGTTGAGCTATAATTTACCGGGAAAAGTATTATGAATGAAATGATCGTTTTTCATATGAACCGTGAGCTTTAGGTAATTCGTACCGATACCATACCAAGAATTCGAACACTGGAACCCCATTGGAGTCATTTCGTTTTTATCTTTAATAATAATAACTTAAAAAAATATACAAACATCATGCCTTTTTCCCATAGGGGTAGGCAGAGACCACTTATTTCCACTTGCTACGATCCTTACATACTTCTTTCGCTTCGTTCACTTTCATTCTTACCATCCATTCCTCCTCTTATATTTAACGTAGCGAAGCGGCACTCCATGGTCCGCTTTTGGACTCCGCGAGAATCGAGACGTGATGGGTGGCGATCGTTAAAAAAAGTGAATCATCATTAAAAATACAATAAATTTAAGACGCATTATGTTAATAGTTTCTAAACCTAATAAGACGATTTCATTTCAAAGAAATTAACTTATCACTTCTGTGGACTCTACATTAAGTAGAGACGTATAGGGGAGGAGGAGGACACTTAAAACCCCTTTTGTTTTCAACACTATTTTTTTACAAATTTAACCTATTTGAAAAACATTGGCGCTAAAATTTTTCTGACTACAAGAATCCGTAATCACCAACAGAATATAACTGACGAGAATACTAATAATTTACTTATTAACTAATAAAGACGGGGAACAGTACCAAGTGTTCCCATATAAGGGAGACTAGTTACTATACAATATTAACAAGTTTTAAAAATATGTTTATTGTATTCGCATACGCTGATTGAGAGTTAATTTTATCATAAAACTTTGACTGCATTTTACTCTTAGGTACACTTTCTTGTGTACTTTTATGTTTTTATATATTTTATTTATATGGAAATATGTACTTAACCCTAGAGTGGGCGCGCTATGAGCATTTTGCCGCCCGCGCCAAAAAAACTTTAATAATTCGTAAAACAACAGCCCATTAGGCTTGTGCTTTTTAGTAGCTGCCCCCATATTCGTTAGCAACGCGTACCGAAAGGCTGGACGCCATCAAACCGCATGGTACTGTTTGAGAGGGATGTTTTTACTATCAGGTGTCGCCAGGCGGCAAATTGCTCACTGCGCGCCCACTCACGTAAGTAAAAATTGTGTTACTTATTTTTTGCGAAATTAATATTTAGACTATATTTTGTGGTGCATTTATTGTGAAAACAAAAAACGATTTAATTATAGTATTTGTAGGAATAGTATCAATTGATTTGTAGGAATAGTTGTCAACTTTGCATGACGACGACAAAATCAATGAAATTTTGATGTTACGCCGAAAAATGTATTTTATTGATACATTAAATAACATTACTTAAATAAATATTTGAGGACACAAATTGCTTGCTTTTTACATTATATAAAAAGCATCACCTTCAAAAAAGGAGGCCAAATGCATGCATATTATGTTCAAAAAAGGAAAAATAGGGGCACGAAAAAGGGGTGTTATAGATGCTCAAAGTTGCTGTTCAATGAACATTGCACATACCTCTGTGAAGACTTTTTGGATAAAGCATATACTGTAGATTTAGAAAACATATACTTAATTATGTTATTTTTTACATTTTTTTCAGTATTATAGAATATTTTATAGAATAAGTTAAACAAATCTACTAAAATATTACTTCTTGAATTGAATCATTTGTAAATCAAAGTTCATAAAACATAGGTTAGTAAATATGTTGATTTATCAATACAATACTGAAAAAATAAATTAATTTAATTGATGTATTCCTACTTAAAATAGTCAGTGAAAATGGGCGGCAAAATGCTCTATACGCGCCCACTGACGTTTCGCGGATTGACGCGCCCACTCTAGGGTTAATAATTAGTCCATAATTACAAATATTTTAAGGGCCATCAAATCTCTCCAAATGAAGCGTGCGAATGGTTCCCGAGAGTAGTTAATACTTAGATAAGGATTAATTGCAGATTCATATACTTCTTAAATATGGTTTCCAAATAATTGTTAAATCTGAATAAATACACAAACATACTAAATAAAAGTTGGCTGCAACAAAAATATTTTTTGTTCACCATTTAAAAAAGTGCCAGTGCCATATCTGACGATTCTTCTTATTTGGAAAAGTTTACGAGTACTGACCTAGTACAAGTAGACAATATTGCCCATAGAGGCTCTGTAACTTAAGTGTACCTAGTCTCCCTTATGGTTCAAGTGTTCCTCTACTGTTCCTCTTCCTCTACTGTTCTTGCCGTATTTTTACATAATTATTTTTCTTCTACAGTTCTGGCATGATATATCAACTTAGAACTATTGTCTATTGTTACAATATTACGACTTACTTTATATAGTTATAAACGACTTACTAAGTACAAGTGAGTCGTCTCATATTAAATAAAGATTTTCTAAAAACTTACATTATACAGAATGCAGAAACTAGAAAGTTCTTTCGTTCTTGAACGAGTGCAATAAAAAAAATCACTTTTTAAAAATCGAACAGCAATTTGACACAACACTGACACTCGAATTTAATTATGCGCGGGAAACGGGGACGTAACGTCAACGCGGTCACGTAGACGTCTGAAGCGGTACTAACCCGGCAGAGAGCAGCCCGGGACTACGCCAACCTGCACTACAGCGGTGGCCTTGCGTACAACTTACCCGTTACCCTCCTGAAAATTTGTTACGCGACGCTCATCTGACACTTTATGACACTTTATTTTAGTGTTTCTTAGTATATAATAAAAGTTTAAAAAAAATTCTTATTATGAAGTAGCCGGAATTTTTTGAGGAAAACTGCGTCAAGAAGATGATGTCTTTGTTATCTACTGCGAGTTGCGACCGCTACATTTTAATACAACTTATTTTTACCGTGTAGTGTACTATCGTTAGAGAAGGTTTCTTTAAACATCGTTGTATATTATGTCACCTTAAAATTGATATGATGAATAAAAACCTTTAGATTGTAATAAAAATAGTGAAATTGTAAAATGTTGAAAGACTTCGGACGCGAATATTCTGTCTATAATTTAACACATTATTTTTCGTTAGATTATAAATATATAGTAATGAATCTTTCGACATAAGTATTTTTACAATCTAACGGATTTTACAATTTTACGGTGACTTAAACATACTTAGGGACCAGATTGACATGATGTAAAGGCGACTATACTTACATTTATTTGCTATAATGAATTCATTGTTCATTGGATTATTTAGTCGTCGAGGGGACGGATAATCACACTGGTCCCTACGGCCCCGTCAACAAGGCTTGTCGTGGGAGGCTCTAAATTTGACCTCTGTGGGGTTGAACCTTTTGACACACTACATAATGTAAGATCCTATATCAACACTTGTGAAGAAATTTAACCTGTAGGTGCTTGTGTTTTGGTGAGAAGAGTAACAAGTGGTGTTATATTTTGAGAACATCACTTTCGGCCGTACACCCTTACCTACACTACCTACTTCTATGCATAATAATGATATTATGCATAGAAGTAGGTAGTGTAGGTAAGGGTGTACGTGTAACTAGATATGAATCTAGTGTAAAGTCCTCTCTACAATCGATATTCATGTCCAGTTATTAAAACTCCTGTTAAATAATATACAGGATTTATTCTCCTTAAATTATCTTAACATGTACCAATGGACAGTCATTGCCAGTAATGCCCACAACGACGTTCATCCAAAACAGTTGACGATCACCAAGAACATATTTTTTATACAAATTAAACATTACACTTTGAGTATAATTTCATATTATACTTAATAGTTAATAATGTTATAATAATAATGTAGCCTTTTAAGTTTTGGAGTAGTTATTAATTTTTTTTTAGTATTACTTTTATAGTTTGTAAATATTTTAATAGCTAGTTATAGATATTAACCTGTGTAGTTTAATGTTCATGAATAAATAAATATATTACTAGAGTTAAGATATATATATTTTTAAATTAATTTCATCTCACATCAAAATATTTAATTAATAATAGTAATTATACATTAATACCATTCATTGTACGATTACATATTTTTATTTATAAATAAAATAATAAGCTTGCACTTGTATAACGGATAATATAATAGAAAGAAATTATTAAAACAAAGTCTACACACAGTAGACGTATTGTTAAAACGTGTAGACTTTGTATTTCTCTACCCTGTTTGACCCTAAAAAAATTACACGGATATCTTTGTTTTCACTAATTGAACATAATTTTAAGGAACAGGTCCTTCTTCACGATCACGATCTTCTAATCCTCAGTTCATAACAGTAGGATTATAAATGTGAAAGTTTGTGAGGATGTATGGATGGATGTTTGTTAGTTATTCATGCAAAAACTACTAAACGGATTTTGATGAAATTTGGTATGCTAGTAGTTTAGGCTCTGGATTAAAACATAGGCTACTTTTTACCCCGAAAAAATACAGTGTTCCCGAGGATACTGTATTTACGCGGGTGGAGCCGCGGGCAACGGCTAGTTGAACATAATTTTTGGACCTGTTTCATGATCTTCTAATCATCAGTTCATACCGAAACGATACGAGACGTTGCGCTGCACTTGTATATAGCGATTTAAAATTGAACTTTATTCACTCAACACAAAAAGATACACATTTGATATGACATCAACCAATCACATGCGTTGTGCAGCACGATGCAACTTCACATTAGAACTCTTACAATGAAACTTACTGTAAGAGTTGGTCAAGAAAACACTATAATATCTTCCGATAAAACATTTATTCGATTGCCAGTACACTTTTATCCACTAGTACTTCACACTTCAATGCTCTGTCGGTAATTGTGTCAAAATTGACAGGCATCGCCTTATAAAGCAGCCGCCATCTCTACTCTTACGTCGCACCGGAAGTATAGAGATGGCGGCACCGGAAATTTCATAAAAATAACTATTTTACAAAATTAGAATCAAAATTAATTTATTAATATTACAATCAATTGTTAAATGATTTACTCAATCTCTTAAAATATTACTCTTATTCACACCAATAAATCATAATAACAATCAGTAACCGGAAGTTCATTAATACAATACAAAATGTAATGATTATAAATCTTTGTGAAAATAATTATTAATTAATTCATAATCTTATCCAGTATCACTAATTACAATTATAATTATTATAAAAATCAATTTATAATTTTATTAAACCTTAGCTGCCAGAGACATTTCCACCAAATCTTTTACGAAATCCGAAAATGTGTCTAACATTACGTATCTTCTTGTGAAATTATTAAAGTTCAAATTTGATTAGCTATCTTTAAAATGCAGCGCCGCGTATCGTTTCGTTTGGGTGTGAATTGTCCCTACTCCCTATGTGGTAGATAGCTTAGCTGCATGTTTTGTCCCTGTCGCTCGATATAAAGTAAGCCGCAACAAAACTTCCGGATAATTTATTCGACAGTAGGCGATTGTGAAACAGGCCCTAAATATTTAATAGCACTTTATTTGTATTATTAACTAGCTAATGCCCGCGTAAGTACAGTAACCCGTGGAAACCGTATGTCCCGCGATAAAAAGTAGCCTATGTCCTTCCCCATGGTCTACTTTATATCTGTACCAAATTTCATGACAATCGGTTTAGTAGTTTTTACGTGAAACTGTAAATAAAGTATCCGACGGGAACCGTACATTTCCCGCGATAAAAAGTAGCCTATGTCCTTTCTCAGGCTCTGGACTATCAGTGTACCGAATTTCATTTGAGTACTATTTCAGTAGTTTTGCCGTCAAAGACGGACAAACACACACACTTTCCCATTTATAATATTAGTAGGTATGGATTAAAGTTTGAACTTAGATGTAAGTTTCGATTTAAAGTTACGACTTACGAAGAAATAACCCTGCAGCTGGCATCGGAAGCCATTTTATCTTTTGTGTGGAAACGGAAAATTACGGAGGGCTTTAATAAATTTTCAATAATAATCATTTTTGACCTATTCCATTATAATATTCTTATCGTAATATTGTAATGAATATAAAAGCATCTTCGCTCTTTGATTTGCGATGATTTTAATTCGTACTTTTTTATGCTGGACACTATAATAATAATGTTATAAGAAATTATAGACATCGGCTGTGTTCTACGGAAAATAGCGCTAACAAAAAAACGTAAGCAAAATGACGACCGCTGGCATTAAATGAGCAAAATGGTGGATTATGTTTCAGTATAGAAGTTAGCAAACGTGTCCTGGCCGATAATCTTCTTTTTTCTTTAGCGCAAGCAAGCGCTAACAAGTGCTATTTACCGCGTAACACAGCCATCTACAGTTACATTTTCAAAATTTGAATAAAGAAAATCTTCTTTATTCAAATATGAATAAAGAAAGTCTTCTTTATTCAAATTTCGTAGCTGATTAAAATTTTTCAAATGTACCTACTAAAGGCTTTTAAAATACCAAACGTCAAAATCTAACCAGTAGGACTTCAGGAACATTGGGAATCGAGAATTGGCGTCGGTAGAAACAATTACAGCAACATTTGGAATTCCACCGGGCAACATTACATTACACTTGTACAATACAATTGAATTAAGTACCACTTTGTGTATCTTCTTTCTTTGTTACAATAGTTTCCCCAACGACTTGAGAATTTTGGTGAGAATTTGCTGGGTGTTGACTGTTGAGGAAAATGTTGACAAAAACATTACTCTGTGTTGTCTATAAAGCTGCGCGTCCACTGCATCGGAATCGGAGCGGACGGAGCGGACGGATTTGTTGCTTTGTATGGATTTCTATGGTACTGCGTCCACTGGATCGGCATTTCTGCGCCCGCGACCGGTATTTTTGCCGATGACGTCATCGGCAGTGAACCCGTCATTCGGATTCCGAACGTTTCAAGTTCTGACGTGTTTGCGACGACGCGACGGCTATACATAAATACTTATTCACGACGAATGACGATATTTTAATTACTTTAGTGGAAAAATATGATGAACTTTACAATCTAAAACATCAACATTATCTTAACCAACTGAGGAGAGACGATATATGGGATGAAATTGGGCAAATAATAAATAAAAATTGTAGAATATAGTGAAGTTCAAAAAACTTTTTTCGAGTCATATGAATGTACCCAATAAATCTATTTTCATCTTCTAATAAATCAGAATATAATGTATGAAATTCTCCAAAAATTATTCTTTTTGAATTTATATTATGATTTATGAACCCATATCTTTCGTTTCCTCTTGTTTCTCTTTTCCTCTTCTGATAAAATAAGCTAATTACAACCTATTCGGTCTGAGATTACAACAATATATCTCGTCACTATCCTCCATAATGCAAGTGCACGGTCAGGCTGACGGATTAAAAATAACTAAATTGCCGATGCTGAATCCGGATGCAGTGGACGCACCCCATCGGCATTTTGTAAATGCCGACGCTCCGTCCGCTCCGTCCGCTCCGATTCCGATGCAGTGGACGCGCAGCTTTAGGGTATGGAACCGGGAAATCCCGGTCCCGAAATTCCCGGGAATTCCCGAAATTTTGAGTCGCTCTGAGAACCGGGAATCAAAAATTGAGAACCGGGAATTTCGGTACTTTCGGTACCAAACAGATTGTAATAAAATTTACAAGTATTTAAGTAAACTATCATCGGTAATTGTAATATTAGCTAAAAAATAATTTTTAACCATTTTCGACAGCAAATTAAAGACAAATATGAAAAATATTACACAATAAAATAATATAATTAGTAGTTCATATTAGATTCTGTACATAAAAGCTAACTGTGAGGGGTGCGAAGAAATATGCCTTTAAAATGATAAGATAATATGTCTATATATTTTGATCCAGCTTTTAGCCCAGAAGTTTAATTAATAGTCTATTGGGCGCTGTCCAATGGGCAATAGCCGATGTCATATCTCACTGTTCCTAGAATAGTTGATTTTGTTGCTTTTTCTCGTTCACTAACAAACATGTTTAATGTTCCTTGCTACGAATGAGTTTTTATTCGCACATTTATTGACATCAAAATATCCTTATCCTTACTAGGTGTAATGTTATAAACGCGAAACCTTGTAAACTTAAACTAGGCACTGCCAGCTACTAAATACCTCGTTAAAATAAACATTGATATAACAACGACTTGCAGGTGTGTAAGAAAAATGATGAGACGCCCTAACAGCTAACAGCTTCTTAAGTTCAGCACCACAGCAGATACCTGGGGTAGCACGAATACTCTTATGGCAGATAAAATGTGTGGAAGCGACGATCAAACCCCAACAAACCCCTTTTAGTTAAGGAGCCAAAGAGGAGAGTTCGGGATATGCTCGAGCCCATCAGTCATACCTTACTTAAATATTGTTAAGTACCCCCAGCGAGTATGAGATCTTAATGTTAAACTTTCAGTATGCTAATCTCACGCACTTTAGTATGTCAACATTTATTTTACATTTTTAAAAACTCGCTGCGAGCTTCCGGAAGTTTTAAATCATCAGATTAAGAAATTGGAGCATCTGTAGGATTCTCTGAAAACCCCCTTTGAAATTCTGATACTCGAGTATTTATTTTATTTTCACCACTCCCCACCCTTCTCGCAAATCATCAGATTAATAGATATTGTCAGTGTGTGTCTGGTTATTTACTATTTTTATTATCTAATCTACCACTTCTAATAAGTTACCGCGACGTTCGAGCATGTACACTAATTGCATTCTGGGTACCCCAACCATTTGACGTTTTGCAAAAACTCGAAGTAACATTAGCATTTATTGCTTACTAGCTTTTGCCCGCGACTTCGTCCGCGTTGAACAATACTTTGGGATATCGCTGAAATTTACCCGCGACTTTATTTATGACTAACGAAAGCGGAATCCTATTTTTTTAAACGGAACCCTTAAATAAAAGTAGCCTATGTTAGACCCTATAACATCAGCTATCTGCTAGTATAAGTCCCGTGAAAATCGGTCCAGCCGTTTCAGAGATTAGTCGGAACAAACAGACAGACAGACCGACTGACAGACAGACAGACGGACAGACAAAAATTTAAAAAAAAATGTATTTTATTGTAAGTACCGAATATACTTTCAGATTCATTATGTAAAAAGCTGTTAATTTGAAGTTACAAACAGACACTTAAATTGTATTTAACTGTATAGATGTATAGATATTATAATGTATTATATTTTAAGATATTATCAATTTGATGTTTATAAAATAACTAAACTATTTAACTAAAGTAAACTAAATTAAACATTAACCCGCACGCGCACCCCGCCTTGGTGACGCCCACTCCGCAACGGGCCGTGCAGCAGGAATCGTAATATTTTAATTTCGCCATAACTTCAAAACCAAACGTCCAATTTTAATCATTCAAAGACCAAATATTATCTACATAAACTGTACTTAGTGATGAAATAATTTATTTTCATAAGGATTAATAACATGAGTAAAATAAACGCATTTAAATGTAGTCCAAAAAAAATTCAAGATTTCTAAATAAAAAAATGGTTATTGTGCCTCACTCGACATAGATAGATATAGTGTGTCGCGGATTTTTTTGTAGATATTTATAAGATCTACAATTAATTAGAACATTTTATGGTTCTATCTTTTATAGTTTAGGCAGCGTACGCAAAATAAGTAACTTTTCTGGTTGATTTTTTACACCTTGTGTCCGAAAAACCCAAATATCTTACGGAACCCTATTTTTTTTCCAAAATAAAATTTAGCCTATGTTACTCGTGGATAATGTAGCTTTCGAATGGTGAAAGAATTTTTGAAATCGGTCCAGTACTTTTTGAGCCTATTCATTACAAACAAACAAACAAACAAACAAACAAACAAACATACAAACAAAGTTTTCCTCTTTATAATATTAGTGTAGATAAACTAAAATGACCTACGGCTCTTTTTACTATCGCCAATGAAGTTGTCATTAATATGGCGGTGATATGTTGGGTGATGTGTCGAGTTGCCATTAAAACCTTATTTAATTTGTAATTGTACTATAAAATGTTATTCTTATATTTTGAATTACTTTTAAGACAGTAATAACACATGGATTTCATGCCTTAACACCAGTCCCGAAATTCCCGGTTCTCGAAATCAGACCGGTTCTTCCATTCCCTATTGTCTATAGCTTATGTGATACTAGCTGATACTCGCAACTTCGTTTGCATAGAACTAACGGAAACGGAACCCTATTTTTTTAAACGGAACCCTAAAATAAAAGTTGCCTATGTTGGAACTTATAACATCAGCTATCTGCCAGTGAAAGTCCCATGAAAATCGGTCCAGCCGTTTCAGATATTAGCAGGAACAAACAGACAGACAGACGGACAGATAAAAATTAAAAAAAATGATATTTTTTTGTAAGTACCGAATATACTTTCATATGCATAATGAGAAAAGCTGTTAATTTTAAATTACAAACAGACACTTCAATTTTATTTATCTGTATAGATGTCACACTTTTAGTAGGTACAATCGAAAAAAAAAACTTGTTTAGCAGTTTAAAGTATGTACAGTTCTGAAAATAGTGTTACTTTTTTTCAGACGGTATACCTACGACTGAAGTCACAACGTCATTATAATCAATACTATAACAAATAATGAGGTCAACTAAATTCATTTTCCTCGACTAGACGCCTCTTAGTATATCGTTTATCGGGCTGATACCAACTTTTGCTGACACATTGTGGGGTACGCGATTAATCGGAAGACAACAGATATACTTATTATAGGTATTTTCCTAGTACCTACGTATAGTTTAACCCACAAAATGGAGTCAGTTGTTTATTGTACCTACTACTACTTACCAGGTAATCTAATTCATAATCTAATAAATAAGGTATATAACAATCTTAAATTATTTGTCTTATAATTACAATAAAATTGTCTATGACATAATATCAGTTTAATATCATAATCTATACTTTAAACGAGACAATCTTATACTACCATCACAGAATTACAGAAAAAAACAGAAACCGTCAACGCGCTTGAAAGTGAAGCCGTCACGACCATTCCAAATTGGAATGGTTAGATATTTAGTCTGTCAGTCAATGGCCGACGCGCGCCTTGTAAACTTCGTTTGAAATTGACAGTTTTTAATTAATTATGCCGACTTGTGTCGTTCCCGCATGTAAAAATGCTGCTGGGACTGTGAAGAAATCACATGGGATCACATTTCATCTGTAAGTAGTACATTTCCAATTCAGTTGAATAAATTATTGAATTTAAATCCATGTCGTAATTGTCATAGAAAATCATGGTTTCTTCTTGTAAGTGTTGCCACAGAAAAACAGGATATTTTACCCAACTTTTTTTCAATTAATTTTTATTGAATAAATAATTGTCGAAACATAATAACGCTATTGTTTTGTAAGTGTTGCCACAAAATAATGGAACATTTTACCCAAATTTTCGTAATTAGTTAATATTAGATTTTACAATAAAATACAATATACTTTATTGCGCATAAGCGAAATTTTAATAACACGGAGAATACTTTCTTCATGATTTTGATGGGAAATTCTTCTTTATAATTACATACTCACACAGCACATACTTAAAGTCGTTTTGTGGCAGTTAAATAACGACTATATGCGAATTATATATTAACCGACTTCCAAAAAAGAGGCGGTTAAGGTTTTGCACCAAGGGATACCATATTTGTTGCAATCTGCGACTACACCTCGTTTTCTCACATAGCGGTCCCCCGACGAGACGACAATTGAAAAATAAAAATATTTCAACTTACATAATATTATATGTAACGATAATAATTATATTAGGTTAAAAATATTATTTATTAGTTTTTAAAGTTTATTTTTTGTGTCGGGGGTTTTTTAAATTTTTAAATTTTACTTATATTTTGTCCTTTTTAAAGTCAGTGTAAATAATGGTTACCTTAACCATATACTTTCAATATCATTGAAGTAACACGGTACCAAATTTCGAATCGATAGAACATAATATGAAAGATAGTCAGATCCCCTCATCAGCTATTAAAGAACTGATAATCTTCAAACGGCTAATCAGGTCATGGTTACCTTACCATGTTCTTTAAATATCGTTGAAGTAACACGGTACCAAATTTTGAATCGATCGTTCATAGAAAATTAGTCAGATCCCCTCATCAACTAGAAAAGAGCTGATCATCTTCAAACGGCTGATCTTCCCACCACCAATTTTCTCATCAAACGAAGCTAAGAACACTCTCGATTAAGTCATCAATATTCTCTTACAGTGCGCTTTCATTTGAGACCCCATTAGAGTATATTCCACTTTCACCCCCCACAACTTTTAAACGGCTTAACCGATTTTCATCAAACATGTCTAAGAACACTTGCAGATAAGTCACCTTTAATACAAAAAAAAAACTAAATTGAAATCGCTTCATCGGTTCGGGAGCTATGATGCCACAGACAGACAGACAGACCGACAGACACGTCAAACTTATAACACCCCTCTTTTTGCGTCGGGGGTAAAAATTAAATTCGACTCTAATTAGAGCATGCATTACCGGTTAACCGGTAATGGTTTTTACCGGTTAACCGCAGATTTTAGCTGGTGGTAAATTACCGGTAGTCAAAACGATTACCGGTTTTTTACCGTTTTTTTAACTTGTATTTTTTCGTATTTAAGACATTAGAGACACATAGTTGGAGCATTTTTATAAAGCGTAGATACGTTTACATCTATACCTTGCAATATTTATCTCGTTTATTTAAGAAAACAAAATTAGTAATCGCGTGTGGCGCGCGGCGTCGACGGCGTCGTGGTAGTAGGTAGAGGTACTTGGTAACAACAGTGGCTCCGGTGCATTTTTTGACTTATAAATCTATGGACATCGGGATTCACGAAAAAAGCGTCCGCAGTTTACCTACATATGCAATTGTCAAGCGTCTTTAAAAATAAGATGCACCTATGTGACAAACTGAACTGATTCTTAAATTAATCTTATTATTGTTTCATATTTTATTATAGGCAGAGCAAAATACCTTTGTTTTATATTATTTAAAAAAAATATGTTATGACTTGTTTAATTTTCTTTAAAACTTTAAGCTCCATATAGTCATTAAGCTAAGAATATTTGATTATCTCTTAAAAGTTCCTACCATGAAAATTATTAATGTGCTGTGATTAGATTATGCGATTCAATAAAAAAAACATGTTGATAGTTATTTAAAGTGTATTTTTTGAGCTACATTCGAGTCCTCATCGTCACTATCCATCAGGTAAGATCCTGGACAAACATCCATCTATTCTAAATAAAACAAAAATCGTATGCTGGTTCTTTTTTTTTATTATTTATAAAACTAGCAAACAAACGAGCAAACGGATCACCTGATGGAATGGATCAGAGAAGTTGCAAGTGCGTTGCCGGCCTTTTAGGAGGGAATACGCTCCCTTCTTGAAAGTTTGCAGGTCGTAGTGGTCCGGAAATACTGCTGGCGACAGTTCATTCCAGAGTTTTACAGTGCGCGGCAGAAAGCTTCGGGTAAAGCGCACGGTGGAGGACTGCCACTCATCAAGGTGATGAGGATGATAAATATTTTGTCGCATGGAACGGTGGCGAAAAGTTGCAGCAGGTATAAGTCCGAAAAATTCATCGGAGCACTCCCCGTAATATAACCGATAGAGGATGCAGAGTGATGCTACATCTCTACGTAGCTTTAAGGAGTCAAGCCTGTTTGAAACACTATGCCAGTCGACAATTCGAGCGGCCCTACGTTGGATACGATCCAGAGGGAGAAGCTGGTACTTTGGCGCCCCTGCCCAGAGATGAGAACAGTATTCCATGTGAGGCCGAACCTGCGCCTTATATAGTTGTAGGCGTTGGACCGGACTGAAATACTGCTTTGACCTGTTCAGAAACACCAAGCTTCTTGGAGGCTAACTTGGCCTTGCACTCCAGATGATATCGGAACTGGACCTCGCTCGATATGTTAACACCAAGTATTCCAATGTTGGAGGAGACAGTTATGGCTATGCTTTCAAAACGAGGACCTACGACCATTGGTATCTTTTTAGCGGTGAACGCGCAAACTTGTGTCTTAGAGGGGTTGAATTGGACTAAGTTAAGTCTACCCCATTCAGAGACCTTCTCTAATGAATTTTCAATTTGAGAGACAAGTTTGTTTCGACTCTCAATGACATTTTGCCGAGAGATGTTCGCGTGGCCGGTATAAAAGGCATCACCCGTACTGTCATTTGCATAGCAATGAATGCCATTGGTTTGTAACATATCATTGATATGCAGTATGAACAGGGTAGGTGATAGCACACAGCCTTGTGGGACACCAGCATCAACAGACAGAGTATCCGAGCATTCACCGTCGACTACGACCCTTATGCTTCTGTCTGCTAAGAAACTTGTGACCCACTTGCATAATTTCTCGGGGAGCCCATAGGAAGGAAGCTTCGAAAGAAGCGCTTTGTGCCAAACCCGATCAAAGACTTTCGCTATGTCCAAACTTACAGCCAATGCCTCGATTACGCCCTTAGACTCGATCGCCTGTGCCCAACGTTAGGTTAGTCAGCAGATCACCAGCCGAGCGACCTTTACGGAACCCGTACTGTTTGTCGCTTAGCAACTGCTGAACGTCTAAGTATCGAAGGAGCTGTCTATTAATAATGGACTCCATTATCTTCGAGAAGAGAGAGGTTATAGCGATTGGTCTGTAGTTGGAAGGATTGGAGCGATCGCCTTATTTAGGAATCGGGTGCACGAAAGCTGTCTTCCAAGATGCTGGGACTGTGCCATAATAGTAGGAGAGCCGAAAAAGACGCGTTAAGACCGGTGCCAACTCTGGAGCACACATTTTCAACACTATAGGAGGGATTTCGTCAGGCCCACTCGACTTTTGGGTATCAAGGGAACGGAGAGCAACTCGCACTGAGCGCTGATGGAACCGAATATCCGACATGATGCTCTTGCATCGCGGTATATAGTCGGCGGTTCCTGTCCCCCGTCATCCAGGGTTGAATTGGACGCAAAGAGCTTGCCAAGAAGTTCAGCTTTTTCTTTTGCGTCATGGGCCAACGAGTGTAGGGATGGCAGAGATGGCTTACAGAAATTCCCTTCGATAGCTTTGGCGAGAGACCAGAATGCACGGGTTCCCGAAGGGAGACGCTCGAGTCTCTCGCCAATTCTACTGATGTGCTGTTTCTTCGCCCAAGCGATCTTTCTTTTGAAGGACCTAGAGGCAAGGTTGTACTCCTTTTTAAGTTTGCTGGTTTTTAAATCCTGTGCTGACACTGCATTAGCCCAGGTCGTCGTTCGTCGAAATTCCTTCATATAGTCATTTTAACTTGTTTTACAAAAAATATATTTTTACCGGTAATACCGGCTAACCGGTAAAAATAAAATCATTACCGGTAAAATTACCGGTAATCGAAACGGCCGGTAATTGCAAGCCCTAACTCTAATAATTGGTTTATTGGAGAACAACCGACATTAATTTATTTATTTTTATTTTTCAATTAAATCGTTCCTCCCAAACCTTAAATAAGCAGTTTTAGAAAATTTTGAAAATTTGTTGGTTTTATAAACAATTGCTTTATTACATTCCACGCGAAATCTATGGCTTAAAATTTCTATTTCACTATTTGCAGTCATACATAAAATTTTAATTTACCCCATAAAGAGGTTACCAGCGCAACACAAGCGCTGGTAACCCTACGCGGGGAGGTGAAGAGCGGGCGGGGCGGTGTTTCGTCATGGTTTTGGACACAGTCCGCTGCGTACAAATGTGATCGAACACTCATTCTGGTTTTTTCTGTAATTCTGTGACTACCATGTACTACCATGCTGCTGCTAGTACTACCATGAAATTTAGTATGAAGGGAGTTTTGGGAGAGAAAAAAAACGATCTAGCTAGCCCTTGAAAGCTGCGAATTTTTAAGCTGTATATTATGAAATTTTCTTTCGTTGTGCAACAATATAGATAGTATAATACAGTGATAAATTTACTAAGGATACGTTATACCCTTACAAAAGTGACAAAATTTTTGTGCCGCGATACAAATTGACACTTTTTATTATTGACACATTTCAATCACAGCAAAAATTCGTGACAAGGATGGCATTCCTAATTCAATAGCAAAGAAAAAGATGACTAGTATTTGTCACTACCAACTACACACGATTCTACATTTCAAGTTTGAAATCTCTGCCAAAGAATAATTTAACGACGCAGAAGGTACAAAATGCGTATAAATTCTATTTCGTTCATAGTTAGGTACCTACTTTTAAGAGGTAATTTATTTAAATTAACTCATAATAGTAACTATGAACAAAAATAACAATTTTATGTAAGATTAATCTATATAATAATGGCATGAACTCCTACTACTATTTTGATAAATATATTTAGTTTTTTTATCAATGTCAAACAGGAATCGAAACTTGATATTTGTTTGTATTATTGCACTATTTTATAGTGCGATGTTGGGGCACAAATTCTGCAAAGTAATAAAGAACGGTACCTACAGATGAAGAAAGAACATATTTTAAAAAAATACTACTTGACCTTTACGTCAAAAAAGTTGTTTGTTAAAAGTTAGCTTATTTTCAAAAATTTGTTCATCATTAAGCTGGAATCGAAATCCGGAACGCCGCCGGTGAGAATTTATAAAGTTAAAAATAGAATTCTGCGATAGTACCTAACTACAATAGAGTTGAAAATGGAAGTTTTGATCGTCGAGCTGTCATTTAAGACATTGAAATTTGACTCGACACTCATATGTTGAAATTTTCAACTCTATTGTATTAACGCAGAGTTCTATTTTCAATGCTCAGAATTTTCTACGGCATTCCGGATTTCGGATCTTATATTCCTAGCATTGGGAAAAGATAAAGGATAAGAAGTAGAGCTTACAGTATTTAATCGACAATTTTGACATTCGAATAGGTATTCGGTATTTTTATGGGCACTATTTGGTATTTTTATGGGCAAAAAAAAAAACTAATTGTACCTCTTAAAATTCAAGATTGATGATTTAAATCTCTCGGAGTCTCTCTACGTGATAGAATCAGAAATGAGGAAATCCGTAGCAGAACTAAAGTTACCGACATAGCCCAGCGCATTAGCAAGTTAAAGTGGTAATGGGCTGGACATATAGCCTATATATAGGCCTATGTCCTGCAGTGGACGTCACCAGGCTGAAACGACGAACGACGAAACGACGAACTTAAATCAAATAAAAGCAGGAGTTACTTTATTGTTACTGTTAGGCCCTCAAATCTTCTTCTCGTTACTTCGTTAATGATACAATTTTAAAAAGTTAATGATATTAATTTAACTGATTGAACAATATAATAATTACATTATTTTCATCAATCTTATCAAAATATCCTTCAAACTAGATAAAATATAAAAATAAGTGAATGGTCTGTAGATCTGTACCTACAACTAACGACATTCGCTTCTGTACTATTTACTCTATGCGAGAAATGCATGCATCCTTATTAGATTGACAAAAAAAGTATATATTGACATTGCTTTCCATTTTTCTTATGACATAAACTGTCAAGTATTTTCTTAAAATTATTTATTGTTGAAAAATATATTTTTAACAAAATACTTGACTGAGTAATAAATGTTGTAAAGTTACATGGGGAATAAAATTCCTTGACTTTTATTCACTTTTTTGTCAAGGTTTTTACAGCTTTTATAGACACACGATGGAATTTTGTGCAAGGCGCACGGAACGCGTAATACGTGCTACGCGTCGACCAGCTGGTCGCATACTAACCAAGATTGGCCCGACTCGGGCCAATTCGAGTCTTCATTTTTACGCGTTTATAACATATCTACCTCTTTTTAATATTATATATATCTATGGTATAATACTCAGAATACAGAAACATCAATAATTTCCACTCGTATCATGTCAGTCTGATTGTCGGTTTCGTATATATAATTTTTGCGTTTTTCGGAAATTTGGAATGTGGTGGGTTCTAATCCCGGTCCGATAAATATTTTTGTAATTATTTGTATTTTTTTAATTTACTAAAATTCCGAGCAAAGCTCGATTATCCAGGTACTATTATTATAATACGAACAAACATTTTGACAACGCGACGGTCAACCAACTTATAAATTAGTTTTAATAGAGATTGCCGCTATAGATACTACATAAAATTATTAGCGAAGTCTTAACCTATAAAGAGTAATAGTTCCTTTAATATCGAACGGCTAACAATAAATAATAATAGAAGTAAGCTCTTACGGCCTGTACACATGTCCACGGCAGGATGCGACGTCGCAATCGGCCATGTTTTATTTTACGTTGTGTTGCTCTCCTTGACGAAGTTATTTTAAATGTACATTGAAACGAAGTGAAATTAAATAAAATAAAGAATAGGAAACAGTTACTATATTATGTAGTATATATTTACATGTAATGTACATAGTGCTGGCCCACGCGTCACATGTAAAATTCGGTTATATTTTGCGACGTTCTACGGCGACGTTGCACGACTACGCCGCGCACCGTTTCACGTTGACGACGTCGTATTGTAGACATGTGAACAAGCCCTTACATCTAATCGCCTTTCACGTGGACATAATTCTGCAAATCTCGAGGACAGATGGCCTTCAGTTGCTCACTGCGAGTGACAAAGTAGGATATTAATGAAATGAACCCGGCCATATTGTCCTCGCTCGTCGTAATCGTAGTCGATTTATAATTAAGAAAATGTAGCTTATTTGTGGAATATCCGGAGAAAATTCTGTAAAGGTTTCCTCGTATTTAGTTGAATGAGGAAGAAATGGGTTGATAATTTTAAATTTATCATCGTTGGTAGGTAATTTTATGTCGGTTTTTCTCGACGATAAAATTTACGACTTCGTGCAATAGGTCGTTGTAAATGAGATCATCGTATCACTATGAATTTTTCATGCATGCATATATTGCTTAAATAATATTATACTTTAAACGAGCAATTCTTGTATATTATAATAATATAATTATAATCAACTGCTCGACTGAAGACCGAATATATTTTGAATTTTGTTTAAGCTGAAAATAAATAAATAAGAGAGGGGATTATAGATTATCAGGGACGCATTTGTAACTTCTCTGGTATTGCAATTTGCAAGTCAATCAGGCAATCCGTGTTTTATTTCATAAGAAATAAAAAACCAGCGAGTCGGACTCGCGCACCGAGGATTCCGTACAAACATGTAATAATTTTGTTACAGCTTAATGGTATTATAAAACTGAGTATTTTATACGAATTTTAATTTAATACCTCTACGCGTTCATGAGGAAAGGGGTAGTAAGTATAAAATTATTAAAAATATTTTTATTATATGATGTAACTAAAAATTTACTGTTTTCGCAATTTTTCCTTTATCTGTGCTATAAGACGTTGCTTCGTACTAAATATCAAGATTCTGAGTTCATGGGTTTTGATTCTCTTGCGAGGGTCGAAATTTTGCGGAAATTTGCGGCATAAACGGTTGTTTATTTTGATGGCGTTGGCTTAAGTTTGGTTTTTTCACAGCTCCAAGGGACAGTAGACCTTAGTATTTGATATAAATTCCAGCTTGATACTTTCACGCGTTCCTGAGAAAAAGGGTATTGACAGATAGACAACAAAGTGATCCTATAATTCCGTTTTTTCCTTTCGAGGTTCGGAACCCTAAAAACATTATAAATACCATATGAGTTTAAAGTTCACAGTTTCTGCAAATAACTTAATCGGTAGCAACTCGAAGGCTTAAAGTGCTTAAGTACAGAGTGCTCGAGCTGGAATTCCACTTAAGCGGTCACCCGCCCATTGTCGCATACGGCATCGACCAGCGCGTCAATTTCTTAGTTCAGGAATAAATAACGACTATTCAAACTGCATGGTTATCACGTTTTTATTGGGATCCATGAACTAGTATGACCGTGTAGTATAGGATCTACGTAATAGTATGTTTTATCTTTTCAGTCTCCTACAAAGAGGATCCCAATACGAATTTATTCGGTCGATCATAGAGGGTAAGGTACCAGGAAAAAGAGCACTGGTAGACAAAGGAGAAAATGGATGGATGATGTGAAGGAATGGACTAAATATAGCCACAATTGAAGAAATTAGCCCAGCATCGCAAAATATTCAGCATACTGACCGCAAAACTTCAGTATGAAGATGGCACTCAATGATGATTAACTATGCAGTAAGAGTAGATATGTTTCTTAGCAGTCGCTTACTAACTATAAACTATCATCTTACCAAATGTCTTGTTTGTGCATGAAATGATTTTCGGATTTCATGATAGGTGAACTTTCGCCAAATTCACGCTGTAAAAATATAGCGTGAATTTTTCAACTGGGGATGCAACTGCGATGCGAAACCGAGAGCCGCGACTGCGACCAGCGAATCAGATTCTCTGGGCACCCTCGCCGATCGCGCGATCGCGGGTTTCGAGTCACGGGAATGTTATGCTATCTACAGACACACGAATTTGGTACGGAGCGTACAGCGAACCATATCCGGAGACCAAATTCGGTGTCGCTACACACGCACGAATTTGGTACGGTGCAGTGGAGCGAAACGCTCGACACTCGTGTGTTCGATTTTAAGCTCTATTACTTTAGCACAGAGTTCTATTTACAGTGCGGTTTTTAAACGACGACGATGATTCCCGCAATTCATTGATAACGGACAGTGATACCAACACTTTAAAAAATATTTCTCCCCAAATATTACCCCTGATTACTTATACCATTGACAGGTCTAAGAGATAATAAGCTAGAAAGAAAGGTTATGTGTTTAACATAAAGACTTACGCGTGAATAACATAAAACTAACTTGTCTTAATCTGATTTCACTCCCAATACATTTTCATATCCCTGGCTATATTATACACACATTAAAATAATTTTTATTATTACATACAAATTGATTCATAAGGAGTAAACGCTAAACATCCTGTCCTCTAGTAAACCCCGTAGATATTTTCCCTAATTTTGGGGGGTACATCCCTAAGTTGGCAACACTGATACTGTTGTACGGCCAAACCGCCGGACTGCTCTACACACGCACGAATATGGTACGGAGCGTACCAGATCCGATGCGGACAACGGTGAACTCTTCGCCTTCTTCATATGTTCGCCGGACTGCTCTACACACGCTCGGATCTGGTACGCTCCGTACCAGATCCGCTGTACGCTCCGTACCAAATTCGTGTATCTGTAGACACCATTAGTGCTTCAAATAAATTCATACTAATGCAGAGGCTCGGCGACACTATTTTGGTCTCGGGACGCGGTCTCGTTTCGCGCTTTGCGTGCATCTGAAGGCTACATTGAGGTGTAATGGTTCGAAAGAACTACGACCCGTCCACCCACTAGCTTCACCCACCAGTGGGTCTACGGGGAATTTCGGTTTACCCGTGCACCCACTGCAACCTTATGCATAACGACCGACCCAAAAAATTCTAGTAGGAGTTACACTAGACTGATTAGCTTATTTCACCTACCATACCAAGTTGGAACATTTATCCTTTATTGTGAACTTCATTATTTTGCAATTAAAATCTGCGGTGACGTAAAAATATTCTCATTTCGAAATCCAATTTTTAATTTTCGATGCCAACTCGATTTTAATTTACTTTGTATACAAAAATTGAGGTCGGAAACGAATAAACACAAATTAAAATGGAATAAACAGAGTCAGAAGAGCTCGTAATAATATCAATGCTTATTGAAGCCCGCCATTGCGATCTGATACCGGACCGGACCGAGCTGAAGTTTGCTTGATGTTCGGTTCTGGACCGCTGCGATTATCTCTCACTATAAACCGTCGATATGTTTATTTTCCATTTTGTTTTCAAGTGATTTTTCAATTTGTTTTAGCTTTACGAACGGCGTTCGGTAAACTATGGTGTGCGGTAAACACTGTTTTCAAGTAGCTGTCATAAGAACAACCGTAAGATACCTATATGATATATCTGTCACCGTAAAATTGTAAAAACCGTTAGATTGTAATATAGCTAGTGAAATTGTAAAATGTTGAAAGACTTCGGACGCGAATATGCTGCCTATAATTTAACACATTATTTTTCGTTAGATTATAAATATATAGTTTTTAATCTTTCGACATATTTTTACAATCTCGTCAGTTATTTTACAATGTAACGGTTTTTACAATGTTACGGTGACATATCCATTACTAAGAAACTAAACTTACATAATATACAGAATACAGATATATGGAATCGAAACAATGCCCCTAGTGGCAAACAATGGTAACTAATTCGATGCCATACAGAGTAGTTAACTTTTTCACGGCGAAAAGTGACAAAAACTCGCACATTTCCCAATAGGGGTAGGTTACACCGAGCCCAATAGGGCCCCCTGGCTGGCCAGTGGCCACCGAACACCTTCGAGCAAATCCGAAGGCTACAGACAAATCTATCCCTCCTCTATCTATCTCTATCTTTATCTATCTATCCTCCTAGGCGGATATTCTTACGGAATCACGTGGCCGTTGCGAACCTCGTTGCTCGGATATCTTCTTCTTCTTTTATGAATAAAATGGATCGCAGTTTCAATGTCTAGCTGAAACTCGAGAACGGCTGGGTCAAATATAGTTGTAGGCTAATTTAAGGTGTTGAGATAGATGTAAATGTAGAAGTAGATGTAGATGTAGGTGTAAATGTAGAATCAGATGTAGATGTAGAAGTAGGTGTAGTTATAGGTGTATTTATTTATTTTAGTTTATAGTTAAGACGTGTGTCCGAAAAAACCCGACTGCAAAAAAGACAGATACCTAAAAAAAAAAATTAAATACCATTTATTTCGGGCTGCATAGGCCCATATTATAAATACGTTATAGACTAACATACATATTATTACTATATTATATTATATAACTAACACTAACACTAAAAACGTATTGTCTGCGACGTGGGGCGCGAAGTGTTCGGGAGTCGTCCTCTGAATCTTCTGTAGGTGACTCCAATCGGCCAGAACTCCTCCTTCTCGAAGGTCGGTAAATGATGGGTTGGAACTCTCACCACAAAAGAACTAAAATTCACTCTATGATGAGATTCCAACCGCTCGACCCTCAAGGCGAAGTTGGTTCTGCTCCTGATGTAGTCCACGACCTGCTCGACCGTCGTAGACCAATGCAGCCGAGACACGTATAGCGGTGTCGCGGGAGTCTCACACCGCAACAGCTGCTCGGGTCCTCCGGGTGCGGTGCCGCGATGGTTGCGGACGACAGGTTTCTTCTTCTTCCTCTCGACCTTGATGAACCCGTCATCATCGCACGATCGGTCCTTTTTAGAAAGAGGACGCTCTTTTGAAGGGGCCTCCTTCTTCCCTTTGTTTTTCGAACGCAGGGGAGGTGGTGGGGGTTCGCTAGCGGCGACACTTGCGTAACTCGGCACCGGCTCCTTAGCGGCTAACCTAACCTAAGCAACGCACTAAAAAAACCTAAACAAGATTGAGAAAACAGACTACACTATGAGCTGAAAGCCTAAGCGAAATAATTGACATTATGTTTGGTAGCAGGCGGGGCCCATTCGCAAATGAAAAATCGTACAAAAATAAATTTCAACAATACAATGCAATTACAATTCGTTGCTTTGGTATCTATCTTTTTCTGCAGTCGGGTTTTTTATTTTTTTAATTATTTATTTTATTTTAGATTTTATTTTAGATTTTAGCAAAAATACGACTATTTGAATGCATTGATTACAAGATTATTCGACTGATTAAAAAGGTTGTAATTATTCCTGGTTCAATTTAAATACGTCATGACATATTATTATGTATATTTATAATATGATTTTTAACAATATGGAAATAAAAGATAATGTGTTGCTTTACAACTAAAGAAACAACATTTAATGCTAATATTTCGCAAATATTTTCAAACATAAATTATTCATATGAATCACAATATAAAAGTCTGTCAAGTATTTCCTGTCAAGACAAAAAAGAGTATCAAGGAGGAGCAATGAGGTTACATATTTTTGAAATCTGCTTTTAACTTCCTTTATTATGTTATCCTATATGATAGATTTGGTTAAAAAAATGTTTTGAACTACTTACAATTTGGCACAAAATTTAGCAATTTGGTATATTTTCTTTGAACTACCTATCTAAGGACACTTGGGTTATTGAGACAAATCTAACAATACCTTAATGGTCGAAATTCATCTAGCCGTTTGGAAGATAACGTGGGAATAAAGGAAATCATATAGGTACATACATACAAGATACGCACGAAAAACATAACCCTTTTTGACAGTCGGGTAATAATAGGTATATAATAATAATAATGACTCCCCACCGATCTCGGTGACGGTGGCCGGTTCCATTGAAACCAGGCCAGTTACGCAGGAGTAATTTTATAGTGCCCAAGTGTGTGCGCAGTACACAAGAGCACTCTCTCTTCTTTTACTCTCGTAATCCAGTGGGACGGATAACCGACACGACTGACGAGAGATAAGGCGCAGGTCCGACTTTTTACATGCCCATCCGACGCATGGATCATCTTTCTTGTCAGACAATCAGGTGATCAGCCTGCATTGTCCTAACCAAACTTAGAAACAACATTTTTGGTGCTCCAATGCGGGAATCGAACCCAAGACCTCCGAGTCGAGAGCCAATGCTCTAACCACTAGACCACGGAGGTATATATACGGTAATAGGTATATTAATGCTTTCACTCTACTCTCCTGCGTCTCATGCACAAGCTAAACCTATTAGCCATTGACTTAATTATTGACATACATTAGAGCACATGGCTAGGGCTAAAAATATACCTAAACAGATACCTAATCTCACTACCAAATTCTGGCAAGCTCTTAAAACATAAATAGGAATTTGGTTTTATCGCACAAACTCTTAGTGCTTGCGGTCGTAAAACGCGCATAAAATTTCTCTGTAAGAAATAAGGAAAACAATACGGTTGGAATCTAATAAAAAATATTAAAAAACTTTGTATTTACGAAACATGCCAACAAATTTTCGGCGAAAGTAATTTATGAGTGAGATTTAGGCACAATTCGGAACTTTTTTTAATTATCGATAACAAATAGGTACCTTTCGAGTTTCTCAGAAGGAAAAAAAAAGAACCCATTTAATATCACTTTGTTGTACCTATGTACGTCCATCCGTCCGTCTGTCTATCAAGACTAGGGAATGTTATTCGAATATTCGAATATTCGTTTTATTCGAATATTCGACGATTTCATTATTCGAATATGACTGGGTTCAATATTCGAATATTTCGAATAAAACGAATAATAAAAATATTTTATTTATTTATCATAAATATGTTAATAATAGTAATAAACTTGTACATAAACCGGAATGTTTCGTTATTTAATACATTACTTTTATTGTTTATTAATATTGTCGTCAATAATATCCTTAACTTTACTACACTGTTTGTGAAATAATACAAAGCTGTTTTTAAATAAAATAATATTTAAGGTGAATATTTCCTACAGGCGTCAGCGAAAGAAATCCATACACACACGCTTGTCAAAATAACCTAACCAAGAGCGTGTTAAGACGTGTCTAAGGAGGGTTCTGTTACTATAAAGCGTAATGCGATTTTTAGTTTCTTATTCTTACTGTTCGATTTCGTTTAAAATAACTTTCCTAAAGAGAATTTACCATGATCTACCAGCATGGAAAATTGTAAGTTCCAAATTTTCATAGTTCAGAAATGACAGAGGGGGCTGAAACCAATTTGACTTCGTAAATGTCATGTTTAAAACTTTTCCTTTATTTTAGAAAACAAAATATTCAACACACACTTCACATGTATGGAAAAACGGGATGGCTTTCCATACATGTGAAGTGTTTATAACTATATAATAAAATTATATTTTTTTGTCAAACCAAAACCGATATCTAGACGCAATATAGCTAGAAGAGCAGATAGAAAGAGAGACAGGTGGACGAACAGAGTGAAACGATAAAGGATACCTGTTAAGTTGATTATTACAGTATTACACTGGCTTGCAAAATTAAGTACAAATCATTTCAAATTTCATTCTTTTCAAAATATTATAACAAGATTTATCAGCTTTCTTTAAAAGTAATAAATTATATATATCAGTATATTATTTTTATCTTTAAACAAAAATTAACCATTTTAATCTTAGTCTTAAAGACTACATTTACATGTTATATAAAATTGCAGTTTTGAATAACTCCTCGAGGCCTGACAACAGCTTGGAGGAGGTTTGTCATACTGAAAAGGTTTTAGAGCTGAATTATGTATGCAATATTCTCTCCACTTTCTTATATCAGGGCGTGTTTTAGTGCTGTGAGGGTACTAACTGTAGGTGATAATTTGCGGCTTCTGACTAGCCTTCTAAGCTCTTCTCAGGGTATACTTAATCGGGTTGAGGTGAGGACATTAAAGAGAATCATTAAGAATCTCTTGACCATATCTTTCTCCGGGTAGAGGTCCAATTGTCATTATATGGCCACATACTCAGCGCGTATTCCTGAAAGTATGCCAGCCCATTGTATATGTACTATACCTGAGCATACTGGACTCTATCTGAAAAGTAAGCTTGAAGATATCCCCTACCAGGTCACGTTTACTTAGCCTCCCTTTAGAAGTTCACTTTAACTTGTGAAGTTAGTGAGTAAATCCACTCATCTGGGACCAAAATTATGGATCATTCTCGTTCATCCTTTTGTATGTGTTCACGGACGTATCAGTGTTGCTACTCGATACTAGGGCTCTCGAGTTTGGTCTTGAGGTGAGACTACTCGCCCTTCGCCTCGGTCTTAAGGGATTCAGATTTACTTAAGCAAATCTTCTTTACTGTGCCGTCAGTAACATAGTTCCCTCGGGTCTGAAGAAGTTGTTTCTGAACTTAACTGCATTTAAGTGTTGATTTTCAACAAGTGGAAACAATTGAACGGTCTTGCCGAGCGCTGAGTCTGCCATTCAATCCAAAGTCTTGCACGGCCTTGCCAAATATTTTTCAGTCTCTTTGTACCGTCGCTTCATCTTCTGAACGGTTCGTAACATGACACACTCTGTTCTTGCAGTACAACGCCTGATGACTACTTCTGCACTGATGCCAACTTTCAGAAAAACCATCAACACATTCTTCAGGCTATGATACAATTTTTAAATCTACTGTTTTCTAACTTCCTTTTTGTAATAAGGCTCATCGTTCAAGGAAAATTGAAAACATAAAGATACCAAAAACACAGATAACTTGAAAATGGAAAAAGGTTATTTTTGTTTTAAAGATTTTCCTCCCACTTTTTACCAAATATGAAGTTTTTTATTATGATAACATAACATTAAATCTTTTTTGAGTGCTTTTTATTTTGACGGTTTATCTTGTTTACTTATTACGGTTCATATACACATGTACCGATTAGGTCTGGAGCAGACCATTATGACAGCACGATACTCGTGTATTTAGAGTTTTCAGCGGCACTATATTAGTACAGAACACTATTTACAGTGCATTTCGATTTCTGTGCAGTGTTCCAACTCTGCAAATATATCTCTCCAATCTTAAACAAACTGATATATAAATAATAAAAAAATATATTCTGTAATATTCGTGTTCTTTAAAGGTATACATTAAATTATACTACCAAAAGTTTAATTTAAAAAGTCAAACTGTAGATCTGACTCTTTAAATCGATTGACTATGTTGAATCGATCAATAGCTTAACTCAATTAAAAACCAGAAAATACGAACCTCTAAAACAAACCCCAAAAATTCTCTCCCCTAGAGGATCTTTTCCTTAATTTTTGGAAGAAACCACTTAGTTGACAACTAAATCCATGGTCTGCTCCAGACCTAAACCGTTCATGTGTTAATAGATTTAAAAAAAAGTAATTGCGATTTAGTATTTTAAGTTTGAAACTTAAAAGAAGATTTTTTTATCAAAAAGATGTTGATTTTTTTAGAGTAATTTGTGAAACATGTCATATTTTGGTATTATTAAATATGCAGGTATAAATAAACGCATTATATTACTGGTATTTAAAGTTTATTACTAATATTCGTATTATTCGAATTATTCGAATTTATTCGAATAGTGTTTTGCCATTATTCGAATTATTCGAATAGTAAAATTTGTCGAATAATAACATTCCCTAATCAAGACCCTTTAATTCAGGAATTTAAGGTATCCTTCCACGCGTTAATTTCTATTCGATAGAGACGACCTTTTATTTTTACTCTCGAGGTCTGAAAATTGTTGTGGGGATCCGTGTTATAAATAGTAACAATAAAATAAAAATATTGTTATAACAACTTTCAAAAAGAAGTGAAATCCTACAAAGACATTTTCATGTAAAGTGATGCCAAGACGATACATATGACTCGCACTGTGAAAAAGCTATAAGATCTCATGTAAAACCAAGCTTCTGACTCTATTAAACTTCTAACTCTACGCCTTAACTTTGCAAGCCTAACTTCACAAACTCTACACCTTAATCAAGTTATGTGGCTTGGACGTTTCGATCCTACAATAATAGTATTCAATAACAGAAAAACAGTCCGTAAATTTTTCGCCTTACGCCCAAGCAAATGTAGCGAAATAGCCAGAACATATATTTTGACTAAAGAACGAAACGGCCAAGCCACATAACTTGATTAAGGTGTAGAGTTTGTGTAGGTAGGCTTGTAGAGTCAAAGCGTGTAGAGTGAGAAGTTTGGTAGATTTTTGACACTGCGAGTTTGATACTATCGTCTTGGCATCATTTTACGTGAAAAAGTTTTTGTGGGATTATATTATACCTACAGTAAATTAACCACACTTTAATTATTACTGTATGGGCTCCGTGTCCTAGTAGGTGGTCTACCCACTAGGCCACGGAGCCCATACAGTTTGGTTAGCACTCGAGAGAGTGCGGGTTCGAATCCCAGGTTGTGGCGTGTACCAATGAGACTTTTTCGGATCTCAAGTACATTATACTTACGGACGCTCTAATGATGAAGGTAAACATCGTGAGGAAACCCGCACATGATTGGCCCCAGACGTATTGACCAGTCATTCCTCTGGACTAGGCTTATATGTTGTAAGAATGTCGTTGTGCTCAGGTAACCATACAACATTTCAAAAATCAACTACCCCAGGCACTACAGTATTTCAAGAGTGGTTAATTCGCTCAGAGAATACTGTATAAATCATCCATTAAAGGATAAAAAGGCCTAAGTTTTTTTTAATTATTACTGTAGTGATCTGGAGTTTTTACTAGAGAGAAAAACATTTAAATGGAGAGCAAATTTAGATTTATCCCAATTATTAGATGTAATTATGAAATGCTACTTAAAATAACGACAAAACAATAATTTTTGAGTGAACTTATCTGTTATCCACATCAGCATATTCAACAATTTCACAGATTCAAAGGACCAATTAACAATTAAGAGGCGCGTGCTTCAACAGTTCAAGCGTCAGCGTGATTTGCTCTCGCGTTTCCACATTATTCGATACGATATATTATATAATATACAGAATTATTTTTTCACCAGTACAATAAATCAACATACGTAATAGTTGTCAAAATAAAAAATACTAGCGTTTTTTGTTACTACCCCTTTGGAACAAAAAAAAAAACAATATTATCAATCCCCGAACTTATCCGCTAAACTAATACAAAATGTGGATGCATTACGCATATAACGATGCTTTGTTGCCAACTCGTGCGCCGCACCGCCCGGCCAAAGAATAAATATTACTCGTAGCCCGACCGACCGCTTACCCCACCCCGCCGCCCTCTACCTCATACCGCACCCGCTGACGCCTTGTAGTTAGTGCGCCCATGCGGCATTAGATTGGTTATAGGATAAACTAATTGAAATGAAAATAACCTAACCAAGAGCATGTCAGGACATGTCTAAGGAGGGTTCCGTAATTATAAACGCGTAATATGCTATATTTAATTACTCCAAAAGTTACTGTCCGATTTGGTTCACAATAATTTTCCTAAAGAGTTTTTAGCATGATCTATCAGCATGGTAATTTGCAAGTTTCTATGTCCTATAGTTTAGAAATGCTAGGGGGGGACCAACTTACAAACTACTTTGGAGGCCGATTACTCGAAAATGGTCAATTTTATAAAAAAGTAACGTATGAAACCTTGCCTTTATTTTAAAAGACCTATTCTACTATATCCCACACGATGGGGTAGAGTGAAAAAATATTTTTCATCCCCACTTCACATGTATGGAGAGCCACCCCTAAAATATAAAATTATTACATTTTTATGATCCCGAAACCGTGATCTATACACAATCTATAACTGTACCAAATTTCATCAATTTATATCTGGGGGCACGGTAGTGCCCCCATGCCAAGACGTCAAGCGAAGCGCAAGGGCACTACCAAACCACCTTTTCTCGAAGCGTTTCGTCGATTTTTTGAACCCTCATAACTTGAGTTTGGATTGTACCAGATAAATGAAACTTTCAGGATTTGTTCCCATCAGCGGTCTCATTAAACATGTAAAGTTTCGATTACCTACGTCTTATACTTTAGATTTTATTGATATCTAAAAACCCCTGATTCCGTCACTGACTCACTGATGATCAACAAAATTATATCGTACTTCCGGATGTTCTCGAAAGCTGAAATTTGTTACGTAAGATTGTATTAATACACAACCAACATAAAAATTCTCAAAATTGGAACTTTCATCTTCCAACCCCTTAAACAAGGGAGTTAAATTTAATTATCTGTGAAAGCGCCATTTATCGCGTTATTGTGAACTATATAAGTTATGTCGTCGTTCATCGCTAGGCTTGTAAACTAATTGACTAATATTGATTGAAATAATTATTTCCCGAATATTCTGAATTTGAACGGAAAATTTAACATATATGCAACATTTATTTAATTAACTTAAGAATTATTAAGGTAAGAAGTCTCATATAAACTTTTACCCTTCAACCCCTTAAACTACAGGATGGAAGTTTCTATAATATTACCACAAATTTAGCTAGAGGCCTGAAAATTGTTGTTGTTATTGGGGATCCGATAATAACAATAAAATTTAATAGAATAACCATGTATCCCTTTATTAACAACAAAAAACACAATATTTTTTTAATCTTTATCGATATATTTTATTGCACTTGTTAATTTTACCCGTATGTATTTTCCGTTTAAATTACTAAAGAATACTCGGGAAATAATTAGGTGCCTATTTAAATATTACGTCAATTAGATTCCAATTCAACGACGAACTCATAACTAACATAATTCATAATGTACGAGATAGATATCACTTTTACACAAGACTATAAAAATATTATGAGTTATCATTAAAACGAATAATAAAAATTAACTGAAGGGAATGAAATAATAAAAAAAAAACTATGTATCAAATTACAGTTACATACTTTTTAGTATCATCAAAATATTTACAGTATCCGAGTTTACAATAAATAAAATGTAGTAAAAGCGCCACCTAGCATAGCTTATAAACAATAATCAATTATAAATGGGCATTCAAGTAGTACTTACTGCTACCGACAGATGTCAGTGCTTCGACTAAATTTATTACATAAGTCATAGAACGTGAGTATATTTTTTTTACCCTGAAAGATTCGGCTACTTGTTTGTAGTAACTAGTACCTGGGAGACGTGAGTCATGCTCAGGAGTGAGCCGGGAGATCGAGCTTTGCTCGGAGTTTAAACAATAGTACGGAAGAAGAAAAATTATAAAAGGAATAACCTAACCAAGAGCATGTCAGGACATGTCTAAGGAGGGTTCCGTAACTATAAACGCGTAATAGTCAATAGGTATTTATTTAAATTACTTCAAAAGTTATTAGTTCAAATAATTTTCTGAAAGAATAAGTAACGACCACTGTGGCGCAGTGGTGAGCGCGTTTGTACTCAAGCCGGAGGTCGCGGGTTCGAATCCCGCCAGGGAACAAAAAAGTCTTATTATTTAGTATGATGCAAAGGGTGGGGAGGGCTTGGGGGGGGGGGGACTTGTAAACCACTTTGGATGCCAGTTACTCCAAATTGTTGACTTTGTAAAAAAGTAATGTATGAAACCTTGCCTTTATTTTAAAAGACCTATTCAACGATACCCCTCACATTAATGGCTAACAATGAAAAAATATTTTTCATCCCCACTTCACATGTATGAAGCCCCTGAAATATAAAATAAGTATTTAATGATGCCAAAAGTGACATTTAAGTTACATATTACATAACTGTTCCAAATTTCATCAATTTATATTCATAACTAGCTGTTGCCCGCGGTTCCGCTCGCGTAAATAGCGTATCCCACTTTTTCAGAATAAAAAATTGCCTATGTTCTAATCCAGAGCCTAAACTACTACCGTATCAAATTTCATCGAAATCCGTTCAGTAGTTTTTCGTGAAAGAGTTACAAACATCCATCCATTCTCACAAACATTCACATTTGTAATATTAGTAGGATAACAGAAGCTGAAACAATGGACAGACAGACAGACGGAGACGGACGGACGGACACAGTAAATTTATAAGGTTTCCTCGAGTATTACGAAACCCTATTACATAGAATAATATAGAATTAAAAAAAATCGTCTGACTGGGATTCGAACCCGCGATCAATTTGCCATTAACGCAAAAGTCTGTCGCCTAGTAGCTGAAATACTGAAAGCCGTTTCCGAGAATCTCAATTCATATTTACAAGATTTGCTTGTTTGAAGTACTATCAGATAATGAAAATTTGTATTGTAATTTGTATTACGTACCTACGTTGCAATATATTAAAGTTATATTATTACTAGCTGACCCGGCAAACGTTGTTGCCTTATTAAAAATTAAAAACACTATAATTGATCAGTTATCGAGCGGGATGAAAAATGATTAAATTACTAAAATGGCTATAAAAAAAATAAAAATGGTGATAAAAAAGTAAAAATTTAGGATTGTATGTATTTTTAATTACCACATTATAAAAAAATAAAAACAAAAGATTTCGTCCAATAATTAAAAAAAACCGGCCAAGTGCGAGTCGGACTCGCGCACCGAGGGTTCCGTACAAACCTGCAAGGTTTACAAAGTTCGTTCATTACGACAATCGAGTCATAACTATGGTATTTTTATTGCAAAATGACGCGTTTATGAGGAAATGGGTAGTAAGTTTAAAATTATTAAAAAAAAAAAATATTATGTGATGTAACTAAAAATTTATGGTTTTCGTAATTTTTCCTTTATCTATGCTATAAGACGTTGCTTCGTACCAAATTTCAAGATTCTGAGTTCACGGGAAGCACCCTGTAGGTTTTGATTCCCTTGCAAGTGTCGAAAATTTGCGGCATAAACGGCTGTATCTTTTGATTGCGTTGGCTTAGAAGTTTGATTTTTTCACAGCTTCAAGGGACAGTAGACCTGAGTAATTGATATAAATTTCAGCTTCATACCTCCACGCGTTCCTGAGAAAAAGGGTCTTGACAGACGGACGGACGGACAGACGGACAACAAAGTGATCCTATAAGGGTTCTGTTTTTTCCTTTTGAGGTACGGAACCCTAAAAATTAAGGGTGAATAACCCTTATCACTTAGGGGTATGGAAAATAGATAGTAGCCGATTCTCAGACCTACTGAATACGCATATTAAATTTGGTAAAAATCGGTAAAGCCGTTTCGGAGGAGTACTAACATTGAGACTTGGAAATTTTATATATTAGAAGATAGATAGATTGTTCCAGTGTAATTTTTTTTTTTTTTTATTTTCTTTATTATAATACCAACAGCGTATTACATAAAAAAAATTAACACTAAGCAATTAACAATTAATATGGCCAATAACAGGTATTACAGATCTAAACAGAGTGTACAGACGTGTAGCTAAATAGAAAGATAGTATTAATTTAAAAATTGCCAAAGGTCCTTGTAACTTAAGCAACTCTCAGTTCATTGGTAATATTAAATAAACTACTTATAACAGTTGAAGTACTTGTAAAATGTGCAAATGTGTGTGTGTTGTGTGTCTTTGTGTGTGTTGTGTGTGTATGTGTATGTGTTTGTGTGTGTATTACTTGTGGGTTATGGCACCCTGCGACCCTGCTGCCCTGCGACCTGCTGCCCTGCGACACGAGGTCTTGGGATCAGTGACAAAGACTACTAGGGTACCATGTGCGAAGTAGGCAATAGACAACAACGTGTTAAAAATACAAGGTATAAGGTAAGTTATTTTTTAAATATTTTACATTGGGTTTAGTTTAGATTATTCATTAATTTTTTAACGTTTTAATTATTTCATTTTTAAATTTTATTTTTTTATGCTCGAATAGGTCAACACTACTAAAGCTTCTAGTATATGAGCGAATTATACGTGGTAGAACAGAATTCTGTGCATAATTTGTATTGGATGCAGGTACATGTAGCAGCGGGGTGTTCCTAGTGCGATATTTGGGTGTGCGGTAGGTAAGTTGAGATACAAGGTCGGGGCAGTCAACTTTACTATTAGCGATATCGTACAACAGACACATATCCAAAACCGTACGTCTTTGTTCCAAGGACAAAAGATCAAACTCGGCGCAGCTATTATCATAAGTATCAAAGCATTTGCCACTGCGGTAGTTTAAATGATATATAATTTTTTTCTGAATGCGTTCTAGACGACTCTTATATATGATGTACTGCGGGGACCATATCGGACTATTGTACTCTAAAACACTTCTTACGTATGCAGAATAAACGATTTTAAGTGCCGAAATGCTCCTAAATGGCTTACATACCCGAAGAACAAAGCCCAAATTCTTGTAGGCTCTATTAATTACGTTTTCAACATGATCAGAAAATGTCATTTTGCTGTCCAAATACACGCCAAGATCTCTAATGAATCGTTTTCTTTGAATTTGTTCACCATTCATATAATAATTGTAGATTATGGGCTTTGGTCTCCGAGTAAATGTTATACATTCACACTTATTAGAGTTGACAGTTATATTGTTACGAGTGTAATATTCAAGCAAGTGGTTAAGGTCTTTTTGCAGCAATGAACAATCCAGACTGGAATTGATCTTGCAGAATATTTTTTTGTCGTCCGCATACATAAGATATTCCGAATGTTCAAAGCACGAACCGATATCATACAAGTAGGCATTGTACAGTAGTGGTCCCAAGTGCGAACCCTGTGGTACTCCCGTAGGCATACCAATATAGTCAGACCGATAACCGCCCAATACTACAGCCTGGGAACGATTCGATAAATATGATTTTATCCATCGCAGTAAATCTCCATGGATACCTAGCTCCTGAAGCTTTTGTAAAAGAATGTGGTGATCTACACGGTCGAACGCCTTTTCAAAGTCCGTATAAATAACATCAATTTGACCTCCGCGTTCCATATTCTCTAAAATAAAAGAAGTAAAACAGGCTAAATTAGTAGTTGTCGAACGGTGCTTTAGGAAACCATGTTGTTGAAAAGGAATCAAGCGGTGTAATGTCGGATAAATATTATTAAATACAATTTTTTCCAATAATTTGGCGGCTGTATTCAAAATAGAGATACCCCTGTAATTCTTAACATCCATACGTGAGCCTTTTTTGTGTATAGGAACGATATGGGCTATTTTCCATTTTTGCGGGAACACACCATCACGAAGCGATCGATTAAACAAAATGGTCAAGGGAAGTGCGAGGGATTTAGAGCAGCGTACCCAAAACAGGGGTGGTAACATATCGCTACCAGGCCCTTTCTTAATATCTAGTTTTTGTAAGATTCCTTCGACTTTTGAAGTGGTTACTTGAATGTTAGACACTACGTCTGTATTTATACTAAGTATACGATCGGGAGCACCACTACTGGGCTTGCCGAATACACTTCGAAAGAAAGTATTAAAAGCGTCACACATATCCCCACCCTCAGTGTACTCTGCCCCGTCCAATATTAATTTTTTAGGATAAACTGAGCCACCTCGTACAGCCTTAATGTAAGTCCACAGTGTCTTTGGATTACTTTTTAAGTTATTTTCACAGTTGGATGTAAATTTTCTAAAACATTCTTTTTGTACACGGCGTTCTCTTGTCCTAAGGAGAGAAAATTCGTCGTAATCTAAATTATTACCGAACTTTTTCCAGCGTTTGTGTGCCCTACTTTTTTCTTTAATAATATTAATTAGCGCTGGCGAGTACCACTTGGGGTAAGCACGTCCACCCGTGCAGGTAGTAACGGGAACATGTGACGAGACGCAGCTGTATATGGTCTCGTAGAATATATCGACGGAATCATCAATAGTATTCGCAGACAGCAGACTAACCCAGTCTTGTTTAAGAAAATAGTCATTCATAATAGTGTAAGGGGCTTTTTTAAAGTTATACTTTTTTATCACAGCCTCGTGTAAGGTGGATATATTTAAATCGAGTACAATGAAGGTAAACGACGGATGCGCGCGGTCTTCATTCAAAAGAGGCACGGACGCGGGACTTACTGATAACGGCAGATTACAGAAAACAAGATCGAGTGTGTTACCGTAAAAATTTCTCAATTGATTATACTGATGAAATCCGTAAAAGGTCAATGATTCCATAAATCTAGTTCCCGATTCCTGGACTTCAACAGGACCCTTTTTTAATACTGTGTACCCGTTTTCATCCCATGACAAAAATGGGAGGTTAAAATCGCCGATTAATACGTAATGATCGTTCGGACTCACGGTTAAAGCATTACCAATTATCGTGTTAATCGCATCTAACTCCGAAGGCAAAATTCGAGGATTCGGGGGAACATAGACGGCGAGGAAGTGCAAGTCGTGCGTGGAGGAGCAGGCGCGGGCCGGCACGGTGACCCACAGCAGCTCGGCGTGCGGGCGAGCGCCCACGTCGCGCGGCACGGCGCCGAGCGCGCGCCGCACCAGCACCGCGACTCCGCCGCCCGCGCGCTTGCCGCTGGCGGCGGCGTCGCGGTCCGCACGGAACACGTCGTAGCGGTCGTCACAAAGCTCGGCATCAAAAATGTCACCGTGCAGCCAACTCTCCGTCAGGACTATAATGTCATATTCGTTATTAAGTATACTAAGCCTTAGGTCCACACACTTAGTTCTTAGCCCGCGAACATTTTGATAATATACATTTAAACTATTAGTAGCCATTTAACACAATATAATATAAAATTATCCAGTGGTTCATGAAACTTGACATTATGTCCCCGCGTTATAGTTACAAAATGCATAGTATAATATATTATTATTTCAATAAAATATAATATTATGATGTAATAAAAACGTAAGTTACCCTTGTAATGACTTATCGTAATTATAATAACGTAACAGAAACAATACGTACTACTACACAGAAGGTATAATAGTGTCCTATTCCTAAAAATTAAATATGAAGCCAAATATCTGGACGTTACAACAAATTGTAGAACATGTAGGTAATTTGAAAAATTATGAGCCGCTCGACTATCGCGATCGTACTGCAGCGACAAGTAAACAAGACCACCTGCTGTGACGATACGTGCGCTCAATACGGGTGCGCTCTTTGGACCTGACCGTTTGGGAGATTTAACGTGTTGAATATACACTTTCTTTGATTTTTTTAAATAGTAATTTAATGCTGTGCGAGTAAAGTGATATGGTAAGAATGAATAAATTGTGTCTTTAAGTAATGTGTTGTGTATAGTACTATTAAATGGTCGGTTATTGTATATATTATAATTATCCGTGTATTTTGTATTTAAGACGGTATTATATTGACTAGAGAATAGTGAAAAAGTAATAGATAAGGCAAGGTTAAATACCTTACAGTTAACTATATCAGGACAGAAAAAAGACGCACCCCTTGCACTTGTTAGCGCATCACTAATATAGTAAATGTGCAAGTAATTTGCATTGCATATTCCATTGCTTCGAATCAATGAGTAAGTAAGTATGATAGATGTACTACTGCGAAATATTTTATACCAATTACTGAGAGTTACTTTTACAAATGTTACTATAAAATAATTTAAGTATAATGAGAACATTATAAATTGAAAATAGATGTTTAAATTTAAGATAGAAAAAAGGAATGCTTTTAATTTAAATATACAAAAGTTGATACCGTGATAGGTTACTGGATTTTCAGAAGGTCTTTTTCCTGTGTGATTTGTATTGCTGGTTTCGTATCTTCCTTTCTTACAAAGATTCTTCCGTTCTTTGTCCATACATATTGAAAATTATTCTGTTTTGCAGCTTCTCTGACTTTCTTTAACAAAAGTTTATTCAAGTACGTCAAATGTTCGTTAACATAGATTCTAGATGAGCAGTCAGTTGTACCGAGTTCCTTAGCCGTTAAACGACACTTTCGGGCTCCAGAGATTATATTGTCCTTCAGGAGACGAGAATTCAATTTAGCAATTATATTCCTTGGACGACCAGGCTGCTTCGATCTAGGGGTAACACGGTTAATTTCCAGGACATCCTGCAGGAGCAGTGTAACACCGGACTGCTTAGCGATGTTCAAAATGAGGTCCAACAGGTTTTCTTATTTCTGCTCCTTAATACCTACAATTTCTAAATTCAGTAATCTGTCTCTTTGGTTATTCTGGTTTTAATTCAATTTGTAATGATTTATTTTCAATAGATAGTGATTCAATCTTTGATTCTAAGGCTTTTATGGTATTTTTTTCAATTGTTAGTGAATCGATTTTTTTATTTATAGAATCATGTTGATCACTACAGAATTGTAATGACTTTTCTATATCTGTTATATGTTTTGATGTCTCCTTGTGCTTCAGTTCCAATGAGTTGACAGATTTTTTAAATTCTTTATATTCTTGACGAATTGTATTAATTTCTGTTTTAATTTCAGCAAATGATGAACTCAGCGATGAGGTTAACTTGTCAAGGTCGGACTTCAACACGGATTCAAACTCAGTTTTCATCTTTGCAAAATTGTCTTGAAAATTGATCTTCCAGTCATTCATCGTGGCTGTAACTTTCGAATTAATTCCATCAACCGCTTCTGAAAGCTCGTCGTTGTATTTACGTTTCGAGCGCAAGGTTACATTACACTCTTCTACCGATTTTCTAATTTCAGGATTCGAAGCGTATATTTTGTCGGTATTACTCGGTGACCGGAGCATTCTATAATGTGCACCTCTATTTCCTTGTTAATCTTTGACGAGCCTTTATGTTTGGCCTACTAAGGAAAATGATACTTGTGATGATAGGGATTAAGTTTAAATTTAAATGACGATTGTGGAGTACAACCAAGAACGCGTCCGCACTGCAAGAGACTATAATTCGAACTGAAATACCGTGATATTATTGTTTAATATGATAAAAGAGAGCAAACGTGATACGCCTGATGAAAAGCGACTACTGTTGCACAAGAAATAAGAATACGTCTTGTACTTGTACACAAGAGTATGTATAGTACGTATGTACGTACTATACGTACTCTTGTGAGCAGGCTTATGTAGCATTCTCTAGTGACCAATTCGCAAGGCGTTCACCTAGTTAAATATTGACTTCAGTTGTATTAAAACACAAGAGTCAGCTGTAGTCGAATATAATCGACTAAGAGCCAAGTATCGCCCTAAGGGCCTGGCCACACGGTGCGGTACGGCTGCGGCGCGGCGCCTGAGCGGTATCGCAACAGGTCTTTTTCATATAAAAAGGCATGGTATGCCACACGGCGCGTCCGGCGCCGCTCCGTCGCCGCACCGCAGGCACACCGGACAGCGGCGCGAGGCAGATGAGGCGGGGAGGGGTGCAAGCTGTGCGGTGCCGCGGCGGCACCGCTCAGTTGTATGTACGGCGTAGGGAGAAGTGTACGCTCGTTAGAATCAACGTATAATTACGTGATGCTGATACATATTATACAAAAAAACCCATTGTTTATTGTAGACTGTCGTCAACAGGGCAAGCCATTAGCCAAGTCAACCCTGTTCGGTGCCGCAGCGGCGCCGTAAGAACATTGCGGTGCCGCAGCGACGCCGTAAGAACATTGCGACGCCGCATTGCTCGTGTGGCCGCCAGTGCGGTGCGGAGTATTGCGGTGCGGTGCGGCGCCGCGCCGTGTGGCCCGGCCGTAATCTGCCACTTATTGTAAATAGTAAGCCAACAAAGAAAAACCAAACCAAGAGCATGTCAGGACATGTCTAAGGAGGGTTCCGTAACTATAAACGCGTAATATCCTTTTTTTTTAATTACTCCAAAAGTAACTGTCCGATTTGGTTCACAATAATTTTCCTAAAGAGTTTTTAGGAAGTTTCTATTCTTATATAGTTTAAAAATGCTAGGGGGGGGGACCACCTTACAAACTACTTTGGAGGCCGATTACTCGAAAATGGTCAATTTTATAAAAATGTAACGTATGAAACCTTGCCTTTATTTTTTATTTTAAAAGACCTATTTTACGATACCCCACACGATGGGGTGGAGTGAAAAAATATTTTTCATCCCCACTTCACATGTATGGAGAGCCACCCTTAAAATATAAAATTATTATTTTTTTATGATCCCAAAACCGTGATCTACACACAATCTATAACTGCACCAAACTTCATTAATTTATATTCATAATTACAGGAGCTAGAGGCGCGGACAGACAGACAGACAGACAGACAGATGGACAGAGCGAAACTATAAGGGTTCCTTAAGTACTACGGAACCCTAAAAAAGTCAAAGGGAGAGTGGGCAGAAAAAAAGCGTCTCTGTTGTGAAAGAAATACACCCAAAAAAAAAAGAAAAAGAAAATAACAATTCTGTTATAACAACTTACAAAAAGAAGTGAAATCCCACCAAAAACATTTTCATGTAAAAAAATTATGCCAAGACGATACCATATGACTAGCACTGTCAAAAAGTTATGAAATCTCATGTAAAACCAAGCTTCTTACCCTACACGCCTTAACTCTGCAAGCGTAACTTCACAAACTCTACACCTTAGTCATTTTATGTGGCTTGGCCATTTCGTTATTATAAGAGAGTATAATAGAAAAACAGTCGATTATAATTTTTTCTCCTTACGGCCAAGTGAATGTAGCGAAATGGCCAGGCCACATAAAATGACTAAGGTGTAGAATTTGTGAAGTTACGCTTGCAGAGTTAAGGCGTGTAGGGTAAGAAGCTTGGTTTTACATGAGATTTCATAACTTTTTGACAGTGCTAGTCATATGGTATCGTCTTGGCATAATTTTTTTACATGAAAATGTTTTTGGTGGGATTCATCATTACAGGAGCTAGAGGCGCGGACAGACAGACAGACAGACAGACAGACAGACAGACAGACGGACAGAGCGAAACTATAAGGGTTCCTTAAGTATTACGGAACCCTAAAAAAGTTTTTTTTTTTAATTTGTGAAATGTACTCTATTTTCGATACCTACCAATGACGTGGTAAAATTTATTGTACCGATGAAAAAATATTCCTGTATACTTATATATATAACTCCCCACACCGATATCGGTGACGGTTGCTGGTTTCATTGAAACCAGGGCAGTTACGCAGGACTAATTTTTTTATAGTGCCCAAGTGTGTGCGCGGTACACAAGAGCACTCTCTCTTCCTTTACCCTCATAATCCAGTGGGACGGATAACCGACACGACTGACGAGAGATCAGGCGCAGGTCCGACTTTTTACATGCCCATCCGACGCATGGATCATCTTTCTTGTCAGATAATCAGGTGATCAGCCTGCATTGCCCTAACCAAACTTGGAAACTGTTTGATGTTCCAGCCAGGATCTCTACGTTGAATATCTTGGGGATTCTTCTTATAAGTTACATGGAGATACAAATGATACAAATCATAGCATCACAATATGTTGATTTATTACTACACGTACAACAGATACATTTAATATATAACTCATATAACAGAGGAGCATACTAATACATGTCTATACTATACATAGCCTTTCGGCTAACTGAATAAACAATCATAGGCATCAAAGTGACAGTACGAAGTTTGGCATTGACATAACATGCTCTTAAATAATTATCATGTTATGTAACACCTCCCTTTTCAAGAAGAATACAACTTAATATTTTGAACTATACAACTAGAAACTTACTACTATACATAACTAATCAAATTTTTCATGCATATACATTTTAGGACGTTTTATATTTCTACCAGATCTGGTTACATAATTGTTATTGGCTGGACTCTCCATAGGAACACAGTTATTATCATTAACACAATTTTGAACAGGACCGTTTCCGAGGTATGCCGAACTCATGGGGTCAACAATATCCATTAGGGGAACCACACTGTTATTTTTGCCAGCGCTCAGCTCACTACCAGAAAAAGAAGGAGAAGGATTCTTGTTTGTTATGTCACTTTTTCTCGGTCTAATGTGTCCTCTATTCCTCCTATAAACAGTACCATTTAAATCTACTACATAATAAGATCTACCGCATTTCAATTTCTCTTTAATAATTCCCGGCGTCCAGCAGGATTTGGGATTTCTTTTAAAAAAAATGTCATCCCCTGGCTGAAAGAAATATGACGTTTGCTTAGCCTTCCTGTCAAAATAAAAAGACATTCTGTCTCTGCTTTGTTTATAACACCTCTCGTATGTTGAAAATTTTACAATTTCAGGTTTTAATCTATTTTCTATAATAGGTAAGTTTATTCTCAAATTTCTCGACATTAATAATTTCGCAGGACTGTGAAAATTTCCTTTAGCCGTGTTGCGATAATGCAACAAGGCCAAATATATATCAGAATTATTTTGTTTGCATTTTCTTAAAATATCTTTTACTATCTTTACAGCGCTCTCAGCTTGCCCATTGGATCTGGACCAGTAAGGACTAGTAGTTATGTGCTCAACATCCCAATCAACCAGGAATGATCTGAATTTACATGAGTTGAACGGTGGACCGTTGTCGGATATCAATGATTTTGGGATTCCATGTCTAGCAAAGAAAGACTTTAGGTGTTTGACAACATTGTCCACAGTGTAATTTTTGTGCAACGAAGCAAGCTCGATATACTTGGAATAATAATCCATACAAACAAGGAAATTTTCACCGTCAAAGTATAATAAATCTACACCGACTTGTTGCCAAGGCAGGTAACTCATCTCATAGCACTGCAACGGTTCATTAGTTGTGTTTGGCTTAAACTTAGCACATACTAAACATTGATCAATTAAATTTTTAATATCTACATTTATATTAGGCCAATAAACTGTTTCTCTAGCAACATTTAGCGTTTTATTTATACCCAAGTGACCACAGTGAATCTTATCTAATATCTGTTTTTGCAAAGATTTAGGAATTATAAGCCTATTTCCCTTAAATAGTAAGTTATTCATTATATGTATTTCATTTTGAAAATTCCAATATGGTTTCACCGAACAGCCTACTTTGTTTTTGCTGGAAGGCCAACCATTTTGAATGTAAGATTTAAGCAAATTTAATGATTCATCTTTATTACTTTCTGTTAATATTAAATTCAAATATGGCTTGCTCACAGATATGTTAGAAAAAATTGAATTTACATGAAATTCTAAATCTTGTTCATATTCAGGTATATAGATATCACTAAGTGATGCTCTTGATAATGTATCAGCTATGTACATATATTTACCAGGTACATGTATCACATCTAAGTTATAGCCTTGCAATGACAGCATCATTCTTTGTAGCCTAGCAGGTACTTCATGAAGAGGTTTTTTAAATAAATAAATAAGCGGTTTATGGTCAGTTTGTACAGTTATTCTACTGCCATAAATATATTGGTGAAATTTATTACATCCAAACTGTATAGCAAACAACTCCTTTTCAATTTGAGAATAATTTTGTTGTGAGCTTGTAAGCGTTCTTGAACTGTACGCAATGGGACGTTTGTTTTGCATAATGACGGCACCGACAGCATTCTTTGATGAATCTACCGACAAAGTCAAAGGTGAGTTACAATCATAATTAGCTAACACGGGCGCTTTGGATATGACCTCTTTTAATGAATTAAAGCATTCCTGACAATTATCATCCCATAGCCATACTACATCTTTTTTAAGCAAATTTCTCAAGATACTAGTTTTATCCGCTAAATTTTCTATAAAGGATCCTAAAAAATTTACCATGCCCAAAAACCTTTGTAAATCTTTTGTATTTTTAGGAATGGGCATGTCTTTTATAGCTTTAACTTTCTCTGGATCAACTTTTATACCTTGTTTACTAAAAATATAACCCAAATATGCTATTTCTTCTAAAAGAAATTTGCATTTTGACTTATTTAACTTCAAGTTCATCTGTCTGGCTCTGTCAAGAAACATTTCTAATCTTTTATTGTGTACTTCAATTGTTTCCCCATATACTAAAATGTCATCACACCAAATTATTATTCCCTCAATGTCTCCGAATAAATCTATCATAGTTTTATAGAAAATTTCTGTTGCCGTGCTTATTCCGAAAGGTAATCTCAAAAATTTATATCTACCAAAGGGAGTTTGAAAAGTACAAAGGTCACTGCTCTCTTTAGTTAATTTTATATTATAAAATCCAGAAAATGCATCTAAATGTGAGAAATATGAGGCTCCGGACAATTTAGACCTTACTTCATCAATATTTTTAATGGGATAATGACATCTCAATAAGTTTTTATTTAAATTTCTAGGATCTAGGCAAACTCTTAATCCTCCGTACTTTTTCATGGTGATAACTAAGCTACTCACCCAGAGAGTTGGTTCATGGACTTTCTGGATGATCCCCAATTCCTCCATGAGTTCGAGCTCCTTCCGCAACGGCTCCACCAGAGCAAATGGCACCTTCCTGGGTGGATCTATGCACGGCACAGCATCTTTTCTTAACACTATTCTGTGTTCGTATGGGAGACAGCCTAGACCCTGAAACACATAATGATGTGTTTCAGGGTCTAGGCTGTCTCCCATAATAATAAATAAAAAATTTCAACTTAAAAATAGATCAAAAAACTTGTGACAAAATTGTAATCAAGTATAATGATACTTGATTACAATTTTGTCACAAGTTTTTTGATCTATTTTTAAGTTGAAATTTTTTAATATTAACTTTAGCTTTATACAAGTGGGCAAGCCTATCACAGTAGGGCAATCTAAACTAGTTATCACAAAAGTAATACATTCAGGTTCTGTTTTGTTTTCAAAATTACACCATATGTTTGACACTGACAATATGGGAACTCTATTTCCACCATAAGCATAGACATTATATTTTTTACACTGCTCTTTGCTTTGCTTATCAAATTTAAGATTTAATTCTTTAAAAACTTTATAAGACATCATATTTATGTCTGCCCCAGTGTCAATTATACAATCTACATTCTTATTGTTTATTTTTAAAAAATAATGCCAGGAATTTTCTTTAATCAAATTTGTACTGGTATTTTGAGAATTTATGTTTTTAATATTGAATAACGCCCCAATAGTGAATCTCTCAGTATGAGTATTGTTTTGAGCAACACTCGATTCATCATCGAGACCCATTTTCCCTATTTCAGAAGCTATATTCCTGACACTATTCTTCTTTTTAAAACACAAATTGGTAAAATGTCCATATTTAAAACATGACCTGCATCTGTGCTTCCAAGCTGGACAATTGCGCGGACCATGGGCTGTGTTGCACTTCACACATTTTGCTCTGGATCCAGGTGTGGCTGATCTCGGTTGACCTTGGCGCGACGGAGACCTTGATTTTCTTCTTTTCTGATATGAAGTGGCCCGATGACTTCTGTGTATCTTGTATATTGTGGCTTCCTCTTCTTTCTTGTCTGTTGAATTCATTGATTCCTCGCTTTTTTGTGCCATGGTGAGGGTTCTACACAAAAGTTTGGCTTTTTCAAGGGTCAAATCTTGCTCTAGTAGGAGTTTCTGACGAAATTGTGAGAAGTTTGTGGCCATATTCACAATAAGGATGTCCCTTACTAGAGAATCGCGGAGCGAACCAAACTCACAGGCGTGACTTGCATTTTCCAATTCCATAAGAAAGTTGTCCAGAGACTCGTTCATGCGTTGTTTCAACGTAAAAAATTTGTGTCTTGCTACCGTCAGATTCTTCTTGGGTTCAAAATACTCGACGAATTTTGTCTTGACCTCTTGAAATGTAGCTTTATCTAGGTCCAAATTGAAGGAATTGTAGATATTTAGACCTTTTTCTCCCATGGAATGTAGCATTAACGCTATTTTTCTTCTGTCTTCAGTTTTCTCTGTACCCGATGCCAGTAGATATATTTCGAATGATTGCGCCCATTTCTTGAAATTCTCAGCATTATTGTTGATAATTTCGGTAGATATTTCAAGTTTTTGTACACCGTTTCCAGCCATTGCAAGGTCTTCACTTTTCTTTTTTACCACCGTTTCTTTTCGAAAAACGCCACACCCGCAGAAGTTGTTGTTGAAGTACCCACTCTTCGGTTAATATTTTGTTTTTCTTTTTTATTATATTTTAGCTTCAGGTTCTGATTCTGACACCATGTTTGATGTTCCAGCCAGGATCTCTACGTTGAATATCTTGGGGATTCTTCTTATAGGTTACATGGAGATACAAATGATACAAATCATAGCATCACAATATGTTGATTTATTACTACACGTACAACAGATACATTTAATATATAACTCATATAACAGAGGAGCATACTAATACATGTCTATACTATACATAGCCTTTCGGCTAACTGAATAAACAATCATAGGCATCAAAGTGACAGTACGAAGTTTGGCATTGACATAACATGCTCTTAAATAATTATCATGTTATGTAACAGAAACAATATTTTTTGTTGTTCCAATGCGGGAATCGAAACCACGACCTCCGTCGAGAGCCAATGCTCTAACCACTAGACTACGGAGGCTGTTAATATAGACGATATTATATGAGACTAAAAAAATATGTCGGATATAGTTAATATCGGAGCGAATATTGTAACATGTGGCCGTATCTATACTAATATTATAATGAGAAAATGTGTCTGCCTGTCTGTCTGTCTGTCTGTTACCTCTTCAAGCTTTTACCGCTAAACCGATTTTTATGAAATTTGGTATAGACATACTTTGGGTCCCGGAAAAGGACATATATTTTTTATCCCGGAATAGTAGTGTTCCCGCGGGATAATGTATTTACGCGGGCGGAACCGCGGGCAAAATCTAGTATTTCATACATTTCACTTAGCCCGATATCGTTTTCTGACGCAATATCGGATCGATAGCGTCTAAACGCTCTTTTTAACCCCCGACGCAAAAAGAAGGGTGTTATAAGTTTGACGTGTCTGTCGGTCTGTCTGTCTGTCTGTCTGTCTGTCTGTGGCATCATAGCTCCCGAACCGATGAAGCGATTTCAACTTAGTTTTTTTTTGTATTAAAGGTGACTTATCTGCGAGTGTTCTTAGACATGTTTGATGAAAATCGGTTCAGCCGTTTAAAAGTTGTGGGGGGTGAAAGTGGGGAAGAATTACTGAATGTCTGCAAATATCACAGAAAACACACAGAAACTCTCACAAAACCGGCGTGAAACAGCGCTTGCGCTGTGTTCCGTCGAGTGAGTGAGTTTACCGGAGGCCCAATCCCCTACCCCCCTAGAAATGCCGCAGTTGAAAAACAATTTGTTACCCCAGGAGGGTACCAACTGCGTTGGAGAATCCCTCTCTGGACGTCCATGCTCAGGGACCCCTGGAACTGAGCGTGGACGTCCAGGCTGCCCCTCGTATTCTGGGGAGGGCAAAACTGCGCTACAATCTGCTCGGGGCAAGAGCAAACACACAAAGGCACCCCCCTCGATATTAGGCATGGACTTCTGTAATATCAGGGGATTACACTCCAACCTTAATGCCGTCCATTACCACCTTGAGACGGCAAAGCCGGCTTTGCTCTTTTTAACCGAGACGCAGATATCATCTCCGAGTGACACATCATACCTTTCCCACCCAGGGTATTATCTCGAGCACTCCTTTCTGCCCAAAGCTGGAGTGTGTGTGTATATCAGAGATGATATCAGCTCTCGCCGCCTCAGCAATCTTGAGGACAGGGACCTGTCAACATTATGGCTCCGCATAGATTGCGACGACCACCCTCGCGTCTATGCGTGCTTATATAGGTCCCATAGTGGTGACACCGAGACGGACCGACTCTTGGAACACCTGCAAGCTGCTTCAGATTTTGTACAGCGGCAAATCCCATCCGCAGAGATCATAATACTTGGCGACTTTAATGCCCACCACGCCGACTGGCTCAATTCCAGTAAAACTGATCATGCGGGGAGATCTGTATGCGACTTTGCCCTTGCGAACGACCTAACACAACTGGTTACTACGCCTACGCGAATCCCAGATGTGGACGGTCAGAATCCTTCCTTGTTGGACCTTCTGCTGACTTCAAATCCTGATGGCTACCAAATATCCGTAACCGCTCCACTTGGTTCATCGGATCATTGCCTTGTCAGGAGTTCTGTGCCACTCACGACGGTGTTACGACAGCGTGCTCTTAAATACCGTCGTGTGTGGCACTACAAGTTAGCAGACTGGGATGGGATGCGGTCGTTTTTTAAATCCTATCCTTGGGGGCACGTGTGCTTCTCGCCGGATGATCCCGACAACACTGCCAACTCTGTTGCCGATGTGGTAGTGCAGGGGATGGAACTTTTCATTCCGTCCTCTGTAGTGCCAACTGGCGGCAGATTTCGTCCCTGGTTTGGTTCATCCTCCAAAAAAGCTTCTCGCCGGAAGCAGGAGTCTTACCAATCCTGGGCCAATGCAGTGTCTACTCGGGATTTAAATACCAGCACATATAAAATGGAGTACAACCATGCCTCTAGGTCCCTCAAGAAAGAGATCATTTGGGCAAAGAAACAGCACGTCAATAGAATTGGCAAGAGACTCGAGCGCCTCCCCTCGGGAACCCGTGCATTCTGGTCTCTGGCCAAAGCTATTGAGGGAAATTTCTGCAAGCCAACCCTACCATCCCTACACGTAGGAAATGGATCGTTAGCCCAGGACGCAAAAGACAAAGCCGATCTTCTGGGCAAGCTCTTTGCGTCTAACTCGACCCTAGATGACGGGGGGCAGAAACCGCCGACCATACCGCGATGCACGAGCTTCATGTCGGATATTCGGTTTCATCAGCGCTCAGTGCGAAAAGCCCTCCGTTCCCTTGATATCCAAAAGTCGAGTGGGCCTGACGGAATCCCTCCTATTGTATTGAGAAAGTGTGCTCCAGAGTTGGCTCCGGTCTTGACGCGCCTTTTTCGGCTCTCCTATTCCTCTGGCATCGTCCCGGCTTCTTGGAAGACAGCCTTGGTGCACCCGATCCCCAAAAAAGGTGATCGCTCAAATCCCTCCAACTATAGACCAATCGCCATAGCCTCTCTCTTCTCAAAGATAATGGAATCCATTATCAATGGCCAGCTTCTTCGATACTTGGACGGCCAGGGATTACTAAGCGACAAACAATACGGGTTCCGTAAGGGTCGCTCGGCTGGTGATCTCTTGGCGTACCTAACTCATCGTTGGGCTCAGGCAATTGAGTCGAAGGGAGAAGCATTGGCTGTTAGTTTGGACATTGCGAAGGCCTTTGATCGGGTTTGGCATAAAGCGCTGCTTTCAAAGCTTCCATCATACGGGCTGCCCGAGAAATTATGCAAGTGGGTCACAAGTTTCTTAGCAGACAGAAGCATAAAGGTCGTAGTTGACGGCGAATGCTCGGAAACTCAGTCAGTTGATGCTGGTGTCCCTCAGGGCTGTGTGCTATCGCCTACCCTATTCATACTGCATATCAATGACATGTTACAGACCAACGGCATTCATTGCTATGCGGATGATAGTACGGGTGATGCTGTATATACCGGCTCCCCTAATATTTCTCGGCTAAATGTCATCGAGAGTTGAAACGAACTTGTGTTTAAAATAGAAAATTCATTGGAGAAAGTCTCTGAATGGGGTAGACGTAACTTAGTCCAATTTAACCCCGCCAAGACACAAGTCTGCGCGTTCACCGCTAAAAAGTCACCTATGGTCGTACATCCTCGTTTTGAGGGCACATCTTTAACCATCTCCCCTAGCATTGAAATACTTGGCGTTAGCATATCGAGCGAAGTCCAATTCCGTTATCATCTAGAGGGTAAGGCCAAGTTAGCCACGAAGAAGCTTGGTGTTCTCAACAGAGCGAGAGAGTACTTCGGTCCGGACCAACGCCTACAACTCTACAAGGCGCAGGTTCGGCCTCATATGGAATATTGTTCTCATCTCTGGGCAGGAGCACCAAAATACCAACTGATCCCTCTGGATCGTATCCAACGAAGGGCCGCTCGAATTGTTGACTGTCATTGTGTTTCAAACAGCTTGGACCCCTTGGAATTACGCCGAGATGTGGCTTCGCTCTGCATCCTCTATCGGTTGTATCACGGGGAGTGCTCTGAGGAATTGTTCGGAATCATACCACCTGCAACTTTTCGCCATCGTCCCACGCGAAAAATATTCCATCCTCATCACCTTGATGAGTGGCAGTCTTCCACCGTGCGTTTCTCGCGTAACTTTTTGCCGCGCACTGTAAAACTCTGGAACGAACTGTCACCAGCAGTATTTCCGGACCTATACGACCTACAAACCTTCAAGAAGAGAGCGTATTCCCTCTTAAAAGGCCGGCAACGCACCTGCAACTCTTCTGATGTTGCGAGTGTCCATGGGCGACGGTAGTTGCTTTCCATCAGGTGACCCGTTTGCTCGTTTGCCCCCTTATTTTATAAAAAAAAAAATATACTCGAGTGGGGTCTCAAATGAAAGCGCACTGTAAGAGAATATTGATGACTTAATCGACAGTGTTCTTAGCTTCGTTTGATGAGAAAATTGGTGGTGGGAAGATCAGCCGTTTGAAGATCATCAGGTCTTTTCTAGTTGATGAGGGGATCTAACTAACTTTCTTATGTCCGATCGATTCGAAATTTGGTACCGTGTTACTTCAACGATATTTAAAGAACATGGTACGGTAACCATGACCTGATTAGCCGTTTGAAGATTATCAGTTCTTCAATAGTTGATGAGGGGATCTGACTATCTTCCATATGTTCTATCGATACGAAATTCGGTAAGGTAACCATTATTTACACCTACTTTAAAAAGGACAAAATAAAAGTAAAATTAAAAATTTTAAAAACCCCCCGACACAAAAAATAAACTTTAAAAACTAATAAATAATATTTTTAACCTAATATAATTATTATCGTCACAATTAATATTATGTAAGTTGAAATATTTTTATTTTTCAATCGTCTTCTCGTCGGGGGACCGCTATGTGAGAATAACCTAACCAAGAGCATGTCAGGACATGTCTAAGGAGGGTTCCGTAACTATAAACGCGTAATATGCTTTTTTTAATTACTCCAAAAGTGACTGTCCGATTTGGTTCACAATAGTTTTCCTAAAGAGTTTTTAGCATGATCTTTCAGCATGGAAATTTGCAAGTTTCTATCTCCTATAGTTTAAAAATGCTAGGGGGGGACCAACTTACAAACTAATTTGGAGGCCGATTACTCGAAAATGGTCAACTTTATAAAAAAGTAACATATGAAACCTTGCCTTTATTTTAAAAGACCTATTCTACGATACCCCATACGATGGGGTAGAGTGAAAAAATATTTTTCATCCCCACTTCACATGTATGGAGAGCCACCCCTAAAATATAAAATTATTATTATTTTATAATCCCGAAACCGTGATCTATACACAATCTATAACTGTACCAAATTTCATCAATTTATATTCATAATTACAGGAGCTAGAGGCGCGGACAGACAGACAGACAGACAGACGGACAGAGCGAAACTATAAGGGTTCCTTAAGTATTACGGAACCCTAAAAAGAGGTGTAGTCGCAGATTGCAACAAAAGAATTTACTCCGGGAAAAAATTCGCTCGTACCTAAATGTAAATCGTAATAATAAATTACATAGCTGTTGTTGGAAAAACATTTTATAAACTTTAGCGGTCCCCCGACGAGGCGACGATTGGAAAATAAAAATATTTCAACTTACATAATATTATATGTGACGATAATAATTATATTAGGTTAAAAATATTATTTATTAGTTTTTAAAGTTTATTTTTTGTGTCGGGGGGTTTTTAAAATTTTTAATTCAATTATAGGTTAATAATTTTTATTAATGGTTCTCTATTTTTTTCGTACAAAAATTATGTCATAATTTAACTAAGTATATTTTTACTTATACTAATATTAATTAGACATAATATAAATTATGCCGAAGTATGCCATTACAAAAAAAAAATATTATAATAAATAGAAATTATAAAAAAAAGATATGCCTACTACCATTTTGTAGCTTACTTTTATTATACTACTAATAATATAAATGTAAACGTTTGTGAGAATGGATGGATGGATGGATGTTTGTTACTCTTTCACACAAAAACTACTGTACGGATTTTGGTTAAATTTGGTATTGTAGTAGTTTAGTTTAGCTCCGTAGCCCAGTGGGTAGACCGTTTGGTTCGTACTCGAGAAAGTGCAGGTTCGAATCCCAGGTTGTGGCGTGTACCAATGAGACTTTTTCAGATCTCAAGTACATTATACGGACGCTCTAACGGTGAAGGAAAACATCGTGAGGAAACCCGCACATAGTAGGTAGGCCCCAGACGTATTGACTAGTTCATTCCTCTGGACTAGGCTGATTATGTTGTGAAAATGCCGTATGTGCTTGGGCAACCATACGACATTTAATAACCTAACCAAGAGCATGTCAGGACATGTCTAAGGAGGGTTCCGTAAATGTTGAATGTTGATTAATAATCAAAATATATATAAGTGAATAGTAACCAGATGTTCTTTAAGAATAAGTTTTATTCGATTTCTATTTAATATTCGCATGTCGCTAATCACATAACATTTGAGCATATTATTTTAGTCTATTACGATACCGCCTATCACAATCAAAGAAAATATTTACTCTAGCGCACTCTAGCGAGACCTCAAAGTAGGTACGAAGAATACAACCAGATACTTATAAAAAATTTAAAGTGCGACACCTGAGAGGTTATACATATCAGCGAGGTTTTCGATAGCGTGATACAGAATTTAAATCCAATAACACAGCGACATCTAGTATTATTTTTCAAAAACAATCCACGATTTAAACAGGAGACTAGCGCCATATACCTATGATATACCTAGTTTTCGTAAAGTTACTAGCAAATTGAAGCTTTTAATATTAAAGGTAGGTACTAAATTATAATAAAAAACAATAATATTATGGTAATTGATAACATAATTATATTCATGTGTTTTTAGTGTTATTAAATTATTGTAATAATTGGTAAAAGAGGCACATATTCGTAAAATTAATTATTAATTAAAATTTTACGTGTTTCAAAACTTAGCTCTAATTCTGGTAAAGAAACCTAAATTCGCAATAATCGCTATAATTACTGTAGCTCAGTTAATCATAGTGTTTGTCCTTGGATGTAGGTTCAAACCCGACAGCATGTTTTATTTATTATTAATTTAAGTTATTTTTATTAATTGTTAATTTCAGTTTTTTTTTTTAATTTTGCAACCAGTTTTGAAACATTATTTTAAATGATAATTTCACATGATGTATAATTATTCTGATTTGCCTTAATATGTTAATTTGTTTTTCTATAATTGCTCTAGAAATAGAAATTATGATGCGATTTCGTTCAAAATAGTTTTCCTAAAGAGTTTTTAAAGATCTATCAGCATGGAAATTTGCAAGTTTCTATCTCCTATAGTTTAAAAATGCTAGGGGGGGGACCAACTTACAAACTACTTTTGAGGCCGATTACTCGAAAATGGTCAACTTTATAAAAAAGTAACGTATGAAACCATGCCTTTATTTTAAAAGACCTATTCTACGATACCCCACACGATGGGGTAGAGTGAAAAAATATTTTTCATCCCCACTTCACATGTATGGAGAGCTACTCCTAAAATATAAAATTATTATTTTTTTATGATCCCGAAACCGTGATCTATACACAATCTATAACTGCACCAAATTTCATAAATTTATATTCATAATTACAGGAGCTAGAGGCGCGGACAGACAGACAGACAGACAGACGAACAGAGCGAAACTATAAGGGTTCCTTAAGTATTACGGAACCCTAAAAACCAACTGTCCCAGGCACTACAGTATTTCAAGAGTGGTTACTTCGCTCGGAGAATACTGTATAAATCATCCATTAACGGGGATGTAAAGGCCTAAGTAGTTTAGGCTCTGAATTAAATCATTGGCTACATTTTATCCCGAAAAAAGAGAGTTTTCCCGAGGGATACTATATTTACGCGGGTGGAGACGGAGGTGGCGGAAAATATAACACTACTATAGATTTCATAAGAAGTTTTGTAGCAAAACAATATTTTAACAGGGTAATTCTTTTCTAAAGTATTAATCTGTAATAAGGAACAAGATAGCAGCGCAGTTCCGGTTTCGGATCCAACTCGGGCATAACTCGCCTGTCAATGTCTCCCACTTCCCGCCGCCATGCAAAATATACTTTGAAAATACTTTCACAATGATTCTTTTGTTAACATGTTATTTCTGTAAAATTCTGTGAAGAAAGATCTAGAAAATACGCATTTTATGACTAAAATAAAAAAAATATTTTTTGGTATATATTTTGTGTTTCTAATCCTTATTATTTTGTTAGTTACACTGTTTAAGTAACTCAAGAACGGCCGAACCGATTTGACTCAAAATTGATAAAGACTAGAGAGGTAGCTTAGAACCAGAAGAAGGACATTTTACCGTTCCCGAGTGACGTGTAATAAAACGCTGGACCGATTTGGCTAAATTTGGTCTTAAATTAATTGTGGAAGTTCAGGGAAGGTTTAAACGGTGAGAAATATTGGAAAAGGTGTAGGTGTAGGATTAGGACGTAGGTTGCATTGTAGGTGTAGTTATTTATTCATTCCAGTTTGTATTTAAGACAGCGTGTGTCGGAACAGCTAGTTTTTAAGAATAAGTGAGTAGGAAAGGTTAATATTGTATTAATTTTATATCGCTACTTTGATGCCATTAAAATTATTGTGTTATTAATGAACTTCATAATAATCTTGGAGCTTATATTAAACTTAATTAATTAGAATCTCTTGATCAAAGAACACGGAGATTATTACTGTACTTTGAAAATATGAAATGAAAGCCAAGTTTCTGATAATGAAATTACAAATAATGCCTCCGTTATCACGACCCGACTTGATTCAGGTATTCATTCTGGCATTTTATTTAAAACAATGTGCAAAATGTTACATATGTTTGAATACTGTTTTTTATAAAGCAACCTCAATGGTAATGGCCGTACAGCAACCTATAGTTCTGCTAATATTATAAATGTGAAATAATAATATTTGTGAGGATAGATGGATGAATGAATGGAAGTGTGGATGGATGGATGGGCGGATGTTTGTTACTCCGTCACGCAAATACTACTGAACGGATTTCGATGAGATTTGTTCCACACAAATTGCATGCGCTATCTTTTTTTTTATCCCGAAAAAGTCCAGTGTTCCCGTGGGATACTGTATTTACGCAAGCAGAGGCGCGGGTAAAAGCTAATCTATTAATATAATAAGGAAGGAGGAAAATTTGGTTTGTATGTTTGTTTGCTCAATGCAAACAAACATACAAACCAAATTTTCTATAAGCTCCAAAACTACTAGACCGATTTTGATGAATTTTAGCACAGATGTAGAGTAAACCACGGGAAAGTACATAGGCTACTTTTACTGCGGCAAAATATACGGTTCCATCTAAATTTCCTTTTACGTGCACGAAGTCGCGCGCAACATCTAGTATTAAATAAACCTACGACGTTTATGCAACCTGCTGTCTGTAGGCTAGCTAAATCGCAGTAAATTTATAGCGTAGTAGTAATGGTGTCTAGAGACACACGAATTTGGTACGGAGCGTACAGCAGATCTGGTACGCTCCGTACCAAATCCGAGCGTGTGTAAGGCAGTCCGGCGAACATAAGAAGAAGGCGAAGAGTTCGCCGCTGTCCGCATCGGATTTGGTCCGCTCCGTACCAGATCCGTGCGTGTGTAGAGCAATCCGGCGCGCGGCGGTTAGGCCGTACAACGGTATCAGTGTTGCCAACTTAGGGATTTACCCCCCAAAATTAGGGATAATATCTACGGGGTTTTACTAGCGGACAGGCTGTTTAGAGTTTACTCCTTATGAATCAATTTGTATGTAATAATAATAAAAAAAAAATGAGTGTATATGGGGATATGAAAATGTATTGATTAAGACAAGTTAGTTTTTATGTTATTCACGCATAAGTCTTTATGTTACACACATAACCTTTCTTTCTAGCTTATTATCTCTTAGACCTGTCAATGGTATAATTATCAGGGGTAAAGTTTGGGGAGAAATATTTTTGAGAGTTGGTATAGTGATACCAACTCTCAAAAATATTTCTCTCCGAAATTCATTGATAACAGGCAGTGGCCTGTTATCAATGAATTTCGGGAATATCGCGTCGTTGAAAAACAGCACTGAAAATAGAACTGTGCAAATGCAATAGAAATTAAAATCGAACACGAGTGTCTAGCTTTCCGGTCCACTGCACCGTACCGGATTCGGTTTGCGAATATGGTCCGCTGTACGCTCCGTACCAAATTCGTGTGTCTGTAGATAGCATAAGCGGTACTACCACCTTGTCCTAATTAATAGCAAAATTTAATAGAATGCCCCAGGAGTTACGACGACAGTAGGCAATAAACTAGGCAATAAAACTGCTCATCACATACTCTGGGAGTGTGATCTCTGGTATGACGAAAGAATCGAAATGTTGAACAGCGTCCATTGTGTTTCTAGGGTAGTGTATTATGAAGATCTCGTGGGCTGCGCGAAGAACTTCCGGGCTTTCAAACGTTTTTGTCATAAGTACTATTGGAAACAATGCAACACTATTTTGACATCATAAATCCATTGTAATAATAATTGTCATATTATAAATCAAAACATATAATTACATTGTCTGTAGTCATGAAAAAAAAACATGTTATTCCCGTGGTGCTTCCCCTTTAATTCTGACTTTTTTGCCATCACAATTTTTGCTGTCTCCCGCTTTGCTTGGGGAGGGAAACTGGAATACTTCCTACTCCTCCTACAATCTTCTGATTAATTTCGTTGCGGGTTCCAAGACAGATTTAGCATGTCCCCCGGGCACCCCTGAGATCATATCAAAGGGTTTTTGCGGTTGGTTACCACTGTCGATCCTGGCTACACAGGAGTTGCAGTGGTGGGTAAGTGTGGTGGGCCAATTGCCCGTTAAAAAAAAAGTAGGCAATAAAGATTATAATAATTATATTCGCAAACATAGTCGTAATTCGATGTTTATCTATAGGTACAGCCTCCATAACCTATATGATTTTAAAATTTACAAAACGGTGTCACCGGGTCGCCATTTTAGAATGCAAATGATATGGCTGGATTCAGGTGCATGACTACACGCCCTGTAAAACCCTAATCCGATGGGTCACGTTAAAGACGATGAATATGGAAATTGATTCTGTCTAATAACTAACATTAGTTAATCTAGTTCTGGGTATCTGTGAATACAACAATCACAAGTGTGGATTAACGGCCAGTTTCAATAACATATCTATCTATAACTATTTGTTAAAAACGTCGTCATTCAATCATTTGCCGGTTTTTCGCGAAACAAATTTGACGTTACTAACCAATAGTTATAGATAGATAGAGGTTATTGAAACGGGCCGTAAGGCCACTCATAAGGTGCTCCCACATAGAAGTTATATTAACGATAGAAAATGTTAACAATTTTGTTGACTGATACCTAAACGTTGAAAAGACGCACTGTTATAAAATTTTGTCGTGCTAAACAATGCTATACAATTTATATGTACCTATAGCTTTAGGGTTAAGTAGGTATCATATTGTTATGTCTGTCGTTTTTCGTATTTCTGAAAGAGAAGGCATGATATTTTAACCCAGGATTAACTGTTATCCAAATCTTCGCAATTCGACCTTAGTTATGAATTACAGCAAGCGTATTGAAGTATTATCACAATACACAGAATCTACCATTATTCAAATAATTTCATTCACAGTGGAAAGTTTCGATCAACAATCGGGCTGGAGACAATGCTGCATCAACGGGAGCGAGGATCGGCCTCATTTCCCGTGGCGGGGAGTCACTTGCCCCCATTACCGATGACGGGAAATCAGGTGAAACACCGTCAAATCACGTGACTAGTGCGTGATTTGAGTTACGAATGTTTTATGTTACCCATTTCACGTTTAACTTTCAATTAAGTTTAACTTAGCTCGTAGAAGAAGCTACGTTGATGAATTGCGTGACTGGTAAATAAGGAATGCATAAACAATTTTCTTCTTATATATTAAAATGGGTTGCAATTCCAATGTCTCGCTAAAACTCGAGAACGGCTGAACTGAATTTTTGTCTTGAATTAATTGTGAAAGTTCAGAGAAGGTTTAAACGGTGAGAAATATTGGAATATTAAAAAAATCGCAGCTGTTGGTTGGTTAGACTTAGGTGTAGATGTATACAGAACAGCCTGTGTGTCGGGACAGTTAGAAATATTACAAAATAATAGTGATTAATTGAAATGACTATTCAGTTATGGCTCATTCCACCGTTTCGTCCGAATCGGTGTGATTTTGTGAATTTTATTTTATTTTGACGGTTTCGAAAATTGATACGGTAAATGGATTCGCATACCTTCTAGATGTAAATCGCTGCTAAAGGCGTTTATTAAAATACAAAATATGAGTAAATGAGTGAGTAAATACTGAACCATTAGATATAATATTAATTGAGTTTTACATTATTTTATTTAAAAACACGACCCTCATTAGTTTATATTCACAAAAAAATCACTACCTTCCAAATCCTCTTAATATTCTCCCTCTAAAATTTGGAAGGGAATGGAATGTAATGAAGTGGAAAGGAATGAAATTTTGCAAGATTTTCTAGATTTATTTCGGAATAAATAGTGCAATAACCTTAATACGAATAATGTGTTGAAACCTAACTATAAACTACCGTTATATAGAAAAAAGAATGAATTCGATCATGGATTTACTTCACAATGCGATGGAATGTAATGAGTACTTACCTGTGACAAAAGCCATTTCTAAACATAAAACCGAAAATATTTTCCGCTGTGGATGCGCACGTTCTTCGGTGGTGAACTATTTCAGCAGGCAGAAAGACACAAGAGAGGTACGCATTAAGCTAAAGTAGAAATAGAGATGGGAACTTACAATAATTTCAGTTGCAAAGTTTGTGGAAGGGAATGACGTTTTTCGTTTGACAAAATTTAAATGTCGATTCTTTTTTTTATTTTTTCATTTAAACATAATATGCTATGAATTATTAATTGCTATTAAGTAATTTGATATATCAGTACAAAAAACCTTAACATTTATTGGAAAAAAGTACTCTAAAGTATCTGGAAAACACCTAGGTGATCATTTGGATAAGGAAAGGAATGACATTTTGACATGTTTTTGTTCCAAGATCTTTTTATTTAATGAACTGAGAGATCAAATAAAACATGCGTCTTTGAGATCAAATTAATCATGAACTTAATCAATTAAAACATTTTCACTGACTGTAATATTTATAAGGTTTTCTGGCCTGGAATGACGAAACGGTGGAATGAGCCTTATCCACAACTTTGATTTTATCTTGATTATTTCCACGTTTAAAGGATTTTTGTTATAGTCACGATCCTAAGGACCAAAAGTTTACCTAAATGGAAAACATAATAATTCAGACAGGCAATATTAAAAATTAACTACCACGTTAAATAGATATTATTCATGTAGAAAATTTTAATTACTTTCAAAAATCTAACATTCAGATCAAATCATTTGCATAGTTTATCTATTACTCAGAAAAATAAAATCTCCGTACCCTTTACATACATCAAATATTGATTAATATTGTCTACGCGCTCGCAGCGACAATATACGATAACTTAACAAAAGTTTATTCCGAAACAAACGTAATTTCGAATGTACGAGATGTAAATCTCGGAGAGCTTCGAAATAACTTAATTTACATACTTTACGAACATAATACAAGTTATACACGTATCATATGAGTTTCTCCAGTTACTCGTGAGTTACTCATGAGCGTGGGACGTATGCCGGCTCCGCCTGCAATTCGCTTGCCAATGAAATCAAAATAAAGTTAAAATATTTACTAACCCTCGAATTTTCAAACAGTGAGCAAGATGATGACGAAGTATAGATAAAAACACTCTTGACAATTTTAGCTTATAAACAAGAAAACTAGACCAAAATCGATCCATTCGGTCCACGTCAAAATTTTAACACCCCATGTTTTCGTCGAGTGGAAAATGGTGTATATCTGACTTTTAATGTTGTATATAATACGTGAAGCAAAAACTTTGTACACCTTCTTACGAAAATTATGTGAATGGAGAAGTATGAAAATAGGTACAGTTAAAGTTTATATGGACGAGGAGTTTCATGCATTTGATACAACTTTGTGACACGTTCATATTTGGTTACCTGTTTTAATGTCTTTTACATTCAATAGATAACATTTATATTTTTATTCTGTATCTAAGAGGTAAAAGGACCCTAATATAAAGTTTAAAATTAAGAATAAAAACTGTATAAAATGTGTAAATTTAGACCACTGGGCGACCACTAGTTGTAAATTAATACACTTACGGATTTTCAGATTTTCAGAATTATGACGGACGAGGATCGAGGAACAGGGCGTAGTTAACGCAAACATTAATTAATTAATTCGAGATTATATTAAGTAGGTACCAGGTTCGTTCCACAGTGGCAGTAGTTAATAATTGTGTTGGTTCATCAATAAGGCGCCACTAATTAAGCCCACCGCTAATAGTGACATAACTAATGAATCAAAGGATTTACTGTATCTGTCGGGGTGCGAAGATTTGTCGTCTTATAAATTAATTGAATTATCTAGTTTAAATGACTACCTATCATTTAAACTAGTACCTACTAGAAATAAGTTTTTAGAGTTCTTAGTTTATTTAGTCTGCTCTTGTTAGGGTTATCTATTCAAAGGGTAAATACGGGACCCTCTTAATGAGAATTCGCTGTCTGTCCGTCTGTCTTTCTGACTTTTTTTCCATTTTTTGCTCTATGTTAATACTTGTGAGTAGTGCTTGGTATTAGTACTAATAATTGTATAGATAATGGCACGGAACCCTCTGTGTGAGTCCGACTTGCACTTGGCCGGTTTTTTCCTCTCACAGCTAATAAAAAGTTTAGTAGTTTCTGCATAATATTATGAACTACCTACATGTTAAAGCACTCGAGAAACTTAGTTTTTGGCAAAACACTCTTATCTGTAGGTAATTAATAATAGATCTATTATATATATTATATATCTAAGTATATATTTTTTCTTATTTTTTTAATCTTAAAATAAAAGTGGTATTTTATTTATTTATGTTACAAAGAGCTGTAAAAGTTTTAAACATTCGATGCATCCAATTTATTTATTACAAGGACTTAGGTAAATATTTTGTAATTTTTTTCAGAACGTAATTACATAAATAAATTACTTTTGTACAGAAATAGCGTCGGTTCCTAAAATAGTAATAAGAAATAGAAAACCGAGCTAGGGCAAAGTCACGATTCATGAACACAGTAAGTTTTATTAGAAGGTAGAAAGTTTGGTTAAAGTTATGACTTTTGTTGTAAAAGGTAGAGACCGAGCAACAAGTTTTTCGGCATAGAGGAAGAGCCACATTAGTTTGTCCGATTGTTGGTAAAAAACTTTGGAAATACCTAGGTCCTAGGCATTAGTGCCCTCCACATGGTACAATTCGGGCTACGTATGAGGCTGCGTTCCAAACCGTGGATTGGTATGTGCGGTTTAGACTGCGGAAAAAACTTTCGAGCCAATTACAATCTGATATTTTTAGGCGAACGTTTCAAACTATGCCTGTAGGTAAATGTAATTTCTAGAGTTAATACTGCAATTTGGATCGGCCCGTGAATCGTTATAAATTTCCAAAGTTTTGCTGTCAGTATTTTTTCTATTATTCATAAGTATTAGTACAATATGTATACATAACCATAAAAATCGCCAAACTGCGAAACAGTTTGTTGGCGATAATTATTATAATACATAATGATAATATTATGTCGACCGACATGTTTTATTTTGCGTTCACACGTGCTGCTCAGATAAAACTATGGAAAACGCGCTTGCATCGACATGTCATATCGGACTGTCAGACCCACGCATCCTACATGTTCGATTCGGAGCAAGGGTTGGAACGACACGTACCTACCTACTATTTCCCACGGTACGTACATTACGTGTGGAAGGACTATTTTTTATATTCATAGCCAATCAGCAGCCGCATCTTATGCAATAATATGCAGTCAGACATCGTCTGTTTCACAATCTTCTAATAAATGGATAGCTTATTCGGAAGTTTTGTTTCTGCTTACTTACTACTAGATGATGCTCGTGACTTCGTACACGTAAAAGATAATTTCACAAAAACCGTATACTTTTCCGCGATAAAAAGTAGCCTATGTCCTTCCCCGTAATCTACTCTTCATCTGTGCCAAATTTCAAAACAACACAGAAAACTTTCCTCTTTATTATTAGTATAGAAGTATAGATAAGCTATCTGACATGACGTCTCATCTGATACTAAATTATGGTAAAAGGCTGGCCTCACACAGCCGGAATGTCTCTCTGAATTCATAATCGGAAATTCATAATCAAAATTTCGGCACCTAGCCTCACACATATCTTAAAAATTCCCGGCACGGGAATCACGAGACTACTGATCAATCTGAATTCGTTGAAAACGTCTTTATGGAAGAAGAATTAATACTAATCGCATTGCTTTTGGCTCTATATAATAAAAAAAAAACTTGAGAGGTGTCAAGGGGCACCCGGATGGAACGAAGTTCCGGATGAAAATATCTGGCTTGCTTTCTATAAGAGAGAGAGAGACAGACAGAGAAACATGCGACGCCGCACAGCTTACAATAGCTTACTATAGCAAAAAAAAAAAGACATACAGACAGACAATTGTACATGTATAAATAAAATAAATAATAATACAATATCCGAACCGATATTATCCATACATACATTACATACATACATCAATATAATAAATGTATACGCGTAAATATTTAATTTTTATGAAAAATAAAATTATCTTTTGTAATTAAAAAAGTGTCGTGACAACTTTTCGTAAGAATTTTTTCCGTCTAGCCCCCTTTCACAACGCGCGATAAGGAACTTCGTTCCAAAAAGAAATGCAAACGCAAATACTGGGTTCATCCTTTAAATGTGAACAGAATAAAGGAATACGTGCGTTATAAAATCATTATCTTAAATATTGCGATCCGGAATTCAGAACGCTCATCAGTATCATTCTTACAGATCGATCTGAGAAATTCATAATCTGAAAAAATCAGAATGTGTGTGGAGCATACTGATATTGTATGGTATTCCGGCCTTTTTGAATTAATAATATGAATTCAGATTATGAATTCAGAGTAACATTCCGGCTGTGTGAGGCCAGCCTTTTACCATAATTTAGTATCAGATGAGACGTCATGTCAGATAGCTTATCTATACTTCTATACTAATAATAAAGAGGAAAGTTTTCTGTGTTGTTTTGAAATTTGGCACAGATGAAGAGTAGATTACGGGGAAGGACCAGCCTTAGAAGCCCAATTCTCGTAACTATTTGTGATCATAATCCTGTTTCGATCCGCGCGGTGTCGCATTCACTCACATGTCTATCTCGCCTTGGCATTAGGCTTCTGGTCCTTAATAAAATTATTATAAATGCAAAATTGGTATAACGCAAAATCCGCTGACTGCATTTGAATACAATTAAGCACCTTACAACACATATCTTCTGTTTATTCCGGAAAAATAAACGATTCAAGTGCCATAACCTAAATAAAGTAGGTAAAGTCGCAGGCAAAAGCTAGATGTCAATTAGGGTAAGGGTTCTGGTCATTGACTAATGATTAGTTCGTCGTTCCTCGCAGCGTAGATCACACATAAATTTTGCCCACAAAGACATAGTGCCTTATCGTTAATGTGATGTTATACGGGTCTGTACGTTTGTGTGTAAGTTTTCAATGTATGATCTTGGATGTGATAACTGATATAAGACTAATCTTCAAAAATATTCTTTCTATCTTCTTCTGTCGCGCATCATATTGACATGCTATAGGTAAACTTAAATCTGTTTTATTTACTGTCGCTTCTTCATTGACATAATGACATTCATTCGCATTTCAACTAGATATACTATTATTTTTTTATAAACTCTTAAGCATCTGCAATTGTTCTATTTCCATTTAACTAAGTATTAAAGGACAATCAATAGAAACTGAATGGGCTATTCTTTTTTTCTAATATTTTTTCAATGGCTAATTGGTACTAACAACAATGGACCCCTATAAATAAAGTTTAAACAATTCTTGTTCCTTTATGAAAATAAAAGTGGGGTCTGTAATATTACCTTCTCAAGATTCTGTTTGGAAAATAAAAAGTTTGATAATTATAATATGGTTAATTCCTATTCGGAAAAAATATTTTCTCAAAAAGGTAAGGTACACAAGGTATAAGGTAGAGTAGGTACTTTGTTTATCTTCATGTGATTTAAAAAATAAAAAAAAATTGCCACTGCCAGTTGAATGAGAGAGTTGACCCTTTTCTTTATGTTCTACTTTCTTCTATTCATGTAAAAAGTCGGACCTGCGCCTGATCTCTTGTCAGTAGTGTCAGTTATCCGTCCCACTGGATTATGAGAGTAAAGGAAGAGAGAGAGTGCTCTTGTGTACTGCGCACACACTTGGGCACTATAAAATTACTCCTGCGTAACTGGCCTAGTTTCAATGAATACGGCCACCGTCACCGATGTCGGTGTGGTGAGTTGTTATTTTCATCAAGTCTACGATGAATTCAGGGACGGCTTACGAAAATATGACGCAGGCATGACGACCACCATAAAACCAATAATGATTGTTGTGTTATAATTATTTAATGAAGCGTAGGTACGACATTTAAAACCGCCTGCCTCAGACACTAGTACTGCCACGTACCTACTACTTAGGGAACATACTAGTACTCCGTAAGACGTGACCTGTTTAGGGGAGGGAAGGCCAAAAGCACTTACGCTTGGTCGCCGGGTGGGGGAAAGGGTTTAGGTTTTTATCACGTAGTCAATATATTAAGTGTATTATTCCTTAGCGAATAAATTATCCCATCACGGATGAAACGGTAAGCAATTCTTTCTATGAAAAATGCACTTGTTAAAAGAAAACCAATGCATGTGCCCGATTAAAGTTACATGTATGGTGTAACAAGCGTGTCCTATTTCCTATAGCAGCGTTATTTGTGGTCGACGTCGCTATGGCGGCAGTAGTGGCTGGTTACCCTGAGTTAAATCTATTACGACACACTACCATTATATTGTTCCACTTAAATTTATACTATTATGTTTTGTTTAGTTATTTTTTTTTAATAGTTAAGACATTTGTGAAGTTTATGTTATGACAAACATTGCAATATGTAAATATACCTAATAACCTTTTCAACAGCATGAAGGATATTACTAAGGTTTTTTCAAATCTCTTGAAAATTAATTATCCGATTACGCTCAAAATCCTATAGAGTATTTACCAGGACCTATCAGTATGAAAATGTTTTTTACCCTTACTAATAAACGCTCAAAGCTTATTTGAATAGTTACACAGTGTTTTGTCTTCTTCAATCGAATTAAAAATGTCACTTGTGTGACGGGAACAAAACACTGTTTAAATATTCAAAGCTTTTATTAGTAAGGGCATAGTTTACAAATGTCATTCTATAGAACAAAGGTGAACGAATGTTTACAATACTTTGAAAAATACATTTCACGTACTATAGAACAGCTACGCTCTTTGCTGGTGAATAAAATGTAAATGTAAATAGCATGAAAGTATTCGGGAACGTGTTGAAAACCAATATAATTCGAGTGATCTTTATGCAACAGGAAGAGTTCAGTGTTAGTTATTCCCGCAGTTTCGTCTAGGTGCCAACTTGTATTCCTACATGATAATAATTATTATTGAAGTTTAAAATGTTTTAAGCCACTAGTTTTGGGTTTCACTACTAAAACCATTATATTTTAGAGGCATTTAATGATGGTACCTACTACCTAGGTCTATTTGCTCAGAGCGGGGTAAAAGTTAACCCTGGGTTAAAATATCATATTATTTTCTTCTTTCATAAATACGAAAAACGAGAGAGACGACATATTTAAACCAGGGTTAACTTTAACCCAGATCTGCGCTAGTGGGCCTAATATCTATACTAATATCTATATATATAAAAGAAAGTCGTGTTAGTTACACCATTTATAACTCAAGAACGGCTGAACCGATTTGGCTGAAAATTGGTAGGGAGGTAGCTTAGAACCAGGAAAAGGACATAGGATACTATTTATCGCGGGAAAATGTACGGTTCCCGTGGAATACTGTATTTACGCTTTTACGTAAAAACTACTTAACCGATCATCATGAAATTTGGCACAGATATAAAGTAGACTACGAGGAAGAACATAGGTTACTCTTTATTGCATAAAAATGTACGGTTCCCGTGGAATACTGTATTTACGCTTTTACGTAACTACTTACCCGATCATCATGAAATTTTCTTGCAATAAAAAGTAGCCTAAAATGTCGTCTATTACAAGATGCTTTACTGAAGATTGCAACCCATGCACCAAAATACATGGCCCATTTTAACGATCATTGAAATAATTGATTTCTTTTTAATTATATCTATTATCCTAATAAAAATTGCACTTAATTAAATCCAAAATCTGCTCATTTATTGCCTCTAAGGTAGAACAAATTTGCCGGGTCAGCTAGTACATAATAAAGAAAAGTTTGTTTGTTTGTTTGCATTGAATAGGCTCCGAAACCACTGGACCGATTTCGATGAAATTTGGCACAGATATAGAGTAGACCACGGGGAAGGACATAGGCTACTTTTTTTTGCGACAAAATTAACGGTTCCCGCAGGATTTCCTTTTGCACGTACGAAGTGGCGGGCAACATCTAGTGTATTAATATATTACAGAGGCGCCAATAAAATTACACAGGTCATTAGGTAGGTATGTAAGAAATTTGAAATCATTTGGAGACCTAGTAATAAAAGCAAAATTCTCTTTACTAATTATTTTATGGAGTAGGACTATATGATCCGAAATCGGTCCCGAGAAAATACAGAGCAACTGAAGTCTGAAAATAGAACTCTGCAGGTCTGCACTAATACAAAACAGCTGAAAATCGAACACACAAGTGTCGAGACAAATGCCAATGTTATCTATGATAGCTCGACAATCGACACATTGATTTTCGAGTATATTGTATTAGCAATACAGCTGAAAATCTAGCACACAAATATCAAGTCAAATGTCAATGTCATTTATGATAGCTCGACACTGGACACTTCGATTTTCGAGTCTATTGTACAAGCGCAGAATTCTATTTTCAGTGCTCTCGATTTTCCCGGGCCCGTCGGATTCCGGATTATATAGTCCCAGCCTTAAAGTCCATACATTCGGAAATTCTTAAACATAAACAGACAAACCCATAATTTTATATGCAGAATATACGAGTATTGTTTGCACAGACATATATTGACTAGACCACGCAACTTCGCGTGTAAAAGAGGAGTTAAAAATACTTCCTTCAGCGCCGTTTCCTCTCGAATATTCTCGGTACCAAACGTCAAACGAAAACTAAAAATGCGGCCTTTGAATCGTTTACTCGGGGATGGGGAGTTATCATCACTAAATCGCGAAGAAAAATAATAGTAAGTATATTCTATACAGATGATGAGACTTGCGTTGTGTAATCAATAGATGTTTGTGATTGTTTGTAACAAGTTGCACTAGTGCGAGCGGCCGATACCCACACATACACATACCCACACATACACACCGGCCGGAGCTGCAGTAGTAAACCGTACTCCAATAAATTTTATTTCCTTTACAATGTGTGTTATATCATAAGCTTCATCACACTCTTGTTTTCGTACAACAACTAACTTTTTGTAGTGTGGATAGTGTGGAACATATTCGAAAAAATTGTATTTTGTCTTCTTTTACAATTTTAAAAGAGATGTTCTAGAAATGTATGAGGGCCAGCAAAGGGGCCAGCACTATGTACCTACACTATATTTTAATATAGCTACATAATATAGTAACTGTTTCCTATTCTTTATTTTATTTAATTTCACTTCGTTTCAATGTACATTTAAAATAACTTCGTCAAGGAGAGCAACACAACGTAAAATAAAACATGGCGGATCAGATCAGAATTATCCAAAGAATGTCATTTCGACAATGACATTACTTGTGACAAAGAAAGACGTGACCACGAAGTATAGATAACAAGGAGTCCGAACGTAATGTTAAAATAATGGTCTCAATTACGGGGACAGATTTTTGCTGGTAGAGCGCGCGACGGTTCGACATGCACTCGTTTGAAATTACGCGGGAAGTTTAAAGTTGCTATTGACAGCTCTGGAAAGATTGAAATCTTATTATATAAAAGTTTTAGGAAATTCTTAGAAACTGTTCTCGAAAAATAGATACCGTAGAACACGGTAATTGCCTAACGGTAATTTAAAAATAATTGTAATAAATAATAGTATTGGCAACACTCGGTATAATAGTATTGGCAACACTTGGTACTCGTCGGTCTCACAAGCCTAGCGGCAGAAAAGAGAACTAAGATCTGGTCCTATTATTGTGTACATAATTATTATTAAAAAGCCTATACCGTTCGGACTCCTGGTATCTATGCTTCATGGACGTGACATTCAAGAAGATGCCTCTTCCCTTTGAGTATATAACCACTAGAGAGAGTTTTAGCCAGAAAACGCGTGTCCTTTTTCTGCTTGTGTGCATTGTATTAGTGTACGTGCAGGGATGTAACGTATATCGATATAATATCGATAAACTACTCGACTTTTTTGTGGTACCTATCGACGTTTGTAGATATTTTTATAATTCTGAATTTTTATTTTATAAACACATTTTAAGTTTTATGTCATCAGTTTATAATGTGTAAAACTCATTAAGTACCTTTTTAATTTAAGATATAGGTATTTGAAATTAACAAGATTTTATTAGATGTGTAAAAAATATTGTGTTCTTTTATATACTTCAATACTAATATAATAAAAAGGAAAGGTTTGTTTGTTTGCATGGGCTCCGAAAGTACTTGACCGATTTTGATGAAATTGTGCACATATATAGAAAATACCACATAGGCAACTTTTTTGCGGCACGGCATTTCTTTTAGCGCGCACGAAGGCGCGGGCAACATCTAGTTTTTATCATAAAAGCGTTTGCCCATTATCCGACACGATATCGGTACAGAATGCTGATAGCCGATACACAAATCTTAATGTTAAACGATGTTTTTATTAACCCCCAATGGTCAGGTTTCTTAAAGTTCCCTAATTACCTACTTTCTTTCTTTAGTACATTTTTCTCCTTTTCTACATTAATAGCAATAATTCACTATTTATGATAGATACAATGATGAATTGTACCATTATAAAATCTACTTAAAACCAGCATTATTTAAAAATTATTGGTCACTCATGCCTTCATACATTTTTTTATACCCATAATGTTTAATATGCGATGAAAAAATAAATTATGCAATTTTTTCTAAAATAAATCAACTTGCATACATTTTTTTTTAAAAAGTGCAATAGCTAGTGATACAATTTATTTTCTATCTATCAGCATAGTTATACTACAATATGAAAACATTATAAAACCGATGTAATTCATTCATTTCTGGTCATAGTGTTCAAAAAACTAAAAAATAAGCTAAAATTATTTTTAAACAAAAAATTAAACCGACTTCCAAAGTAAAAATACACAAAAAAGTATGAAATAAAACTTAATCTCTAAATAATTCCCCTTTCAAATTCGGCTAAAATTTTTACTATTTCTCTACTCAATCTTCTTAATTTTGAAATCGGCACCAGTCCAAACAATATTCTACAATATTTTATACAACTTACGTTCATATTTGCTGGTACCGACTTCAAAATTAATAAGATTGAGTAGAGAAATAGTAAAAATTTTAGCCGAATTTGAAAGGGGAATTATTTAGAGATTAAGTTTTATTTCATACTTTTTTGTGTATTTTTACTTTGGAAATCGGTTTAATTTTTTGTTTAAAAATAATAATTTCACCCTTTTTAGTGATATATTTTGTTAAGTTATTAATACGTCTTAAGAACGTCTAAACTAAACGATCGAATGTATAATTAAATACTCGCCAAGCTTCCATTAGGTATTGCTATTAAGATGATGATGATGATTAGTGTAAGTTATAAAGTGGCATATGCTTGCAGTTCTTTAAACAATGCCGAAATTTCCAAACGCACATCTTTAAAGACTGAGGAGTTCTGTACAGTGCTTTTGGATCCAGGGTATACCTAGGTACAATATCTTATTTTTTTTGTAGTATATGCTTGTGTTACTTCAGTAAAAGTCAAAATCACTATATGTGTGGATATAAATTTTGAGGAGTTCCCTCGATTCCTCATGGTTCGCATCATCAGGTTTCCACTTTAGTGACTAAAGGACTAATTTCGAATTAAACCCTTTACAACAACAAAAGAATTTTGCAAATAGGTTCATAAACGGCAGAGTAATGTTCAATGATCTCCGTGTTAGTGTAAAATACTATGAGAAATACCTTTTATATCATCATAATCTGATGATGTATGGTGTGATAGTGGTGATGATGATGATGATTACTCTAACTGACAAGGTGGCATATGCTTGCAGTTCTTTAAACAACGCCGAAATCCCCAAACATGTATCTATAAGGAGTCAGGAGTTCTATTCTGTACTTTTGGATCCAGGGTATACCTTGGAGCAAAATCTTACTTTTTGGTAGCATATGCTTGAACTACTTCAGAAAAAGTCAAAATCACCATATGTGTCCATATAAATTTCGAGGAGTTCCCTCGATTCCTCATGGATCCCATCATCAGGTCACCACTTTGATATCAAAAGGACCAATTTGGGATTACACCCTATACATCACAGAAAAAATTTTGAAAATCGGTCCACAGGCGGCGGAGTAATCGTTGAACATACAAAAAAAAAAAAAAAAAATAATATATACAGCCGAACGTATAACCGCCTCCTTTTTTGGGAAGTCGGTTAAAAATAGACTTTTCTCTAAAAATAACTTATCTTAGGTACTAATAATTATGATAGATTTTTTTTGTATTTTTTTGAACGGCCATAAGTTCTACTATAAGACATTTTAAGGTTATCCATTAATTACCGGACACCCGATATATTTAGATGATAAATGTAGTTAACATATTTTTTTATGCAATAAAATATGCTAACGAGTGCACGGGATCGCTTGATTGGACGCGATTACAAATACGTTACCTGTCTTTTAAGCCCCTCCCTTTCGATTCCCCTAGGCCGTAACTCAACGAAATAATAACGTGCCGGTTTTACGTAAGGCCACGATACCTAAACTAATGACGGAATTGGCATGCAACTAACGACGCTTTAAAAACGATTAATTTTGTCGGTAAGTTCAGCGTACGAGTCATCAAGACTTCACAGAACCTTTCGTTAGGTGTTCGAAATTGTTTTAGATAAATTTAGTAGCTTTCGTACTATTTACTCAGTTCATTTCTTGACTATTGGTATACCTAACTTTGGTCAACAGGGGTTTCAGTACAAATCCAATTTATGTTCCACTATTTAATTTTAGTCTGCGCTTAATAAAGTTAAGGAATAAATAATCTATAATAAGTATCTACGTGTTTTTTTTATAAAAGTTTAGAAATTATAATAGTGTATGTCGTTATACAGTCATTACTATTAGGTACTTATGGAGGACTGGATTTTGCTCGAAGTGTCAGAAAAAATGCAATTATCTAGAAAAAAAAATATAACAGATACGATTTTTTGGAATGATTTGGATTGTATATTATATGTCTTGAAATTTTACAGCTTAGAATTTCCAGACTGCCAAGTTATCCATAAAGATAAATAAATTATATTCGAGTATCTGGAGAATGTCCAATGTTCGAAAGATTTGTTTGCAGTTTAAAATCTTATTCTCTTTGCTTTCTGAGAGAACATTAATTAAGTAATTTTTTAAACCGTACTACTTATTATATATTCTATTTAATGGATTTTCTAAACGGGTTAGGCTTATAATAATACAAATAATTTAATAAATACTACATAATTGCTAGAAATAAGTTGAATTTTGATTCGTTTAAAGGTAAAAATTAATTATCATCCCGAAATATTGAGAAAGTGAGCGATGCCTACGCGTGTGTTGTTCGAGCTCGCAATGTGTGAAGTTTTTCTTCTGTACTCTCTTTATTCTGTGTTACTTATACCATAAGAATAGAGTAAAAAATATGATATATACTTACGTATAGAGAAGCAGCTGGCATAGAACGATCCAAATTTGAAAATTTTGACGTCCCCTTCAACTGCCCACAATTCTTCCACGTACCGTATGTTTGTAGTAGTGCAATCAAATCGAAAGCAAACGTAGGTAATTGTAGCTAAATGTTGCTGGGCCTTTAGTCAACATACATTCGATAATTTCGACGGCGAAGTTCGAAAACCAAATGTATGGGATTTGACATAAGGCATCGAAAGCGACATGTCACTTAGCGATGACCTATGTCAAATCCCATACATTTTTGATTTCGAACTTATCGTAACATTGAGGTCGAAATTATCGAATGCATTTTGACTAGAGCCCCTGTTTATCTGTTCCTCATTTTTAATCAGAATGTATTGGATAATACAGTATGAAGATGCGTATGGTGCTCTCTGCTTAATGAACTTTATTGTAACATCCGTGTTTTTTGTTGTAATAAAAATACGAAACTGACGTACACATCATGAATCAACATATTCTTTGCTCACAATGCACAAAGAAACTGCATAGTAACAGTTTCTTTATGATGTCTCATTTTGTAGGTTATCAATATTTCTTTTTAATTTTTAAAGAAATGCTCCACTAACCTACTTATTACTAGACATATTTTACACTAGATGTTGCCCGCGACTTCGTACGCGCAAAATGAAATCTCAATGGAACCGTGCATTTTGCCGCAATAAAAAGTAGCCTGTGTCCTTCCTCGTAGTCTATTCTATATCTGTGCCAAATTTCATCAAAATCGGTCTAGTAGTTTCGGAGCCTATTCAATGCAAACAAACAAACAAACCTTTCCTCTTTATTATATTAGTATAGAAGTATATATTTAAGCATAAGTTATAAGCAACTAGGTTTTTTATAGAATATTAATATATTAAAAGGTTTTTTTATCTAGATAGGTACTATGTTTCCATTATAAAAACATTTTTAGTAGATAATATGCACTTTATATAACTTCATGAAAACAATGAAGCTTGAAAAAATGAAGCCGAAAAGAGAGAGACGGGGTCGTCTGACGAGGGTACCGTACAAAGTAAGAACTTATAGTCAAGCCACCAGGAATCGAGTCTCGCGGGAATGAAAGTTTGTATGGAGAAGCTATTAGAATATACTTTTGTCATTTTCAATATAAAGTAATACCTACTAGAATTTATGCTTATAATGTTAGAATTTATGCTTCGTGAAAAATAAATAAAATGTGTTTTAGAATGCGCACGTCAAGCTCTTCATAATAATGTAAGGATATATTATATCTACTATATATAAAAATAAGTCGGGTTTTCCTTCCTGACGCTATAACTCCAGAACGCACGAACCAATTTCCACGGTTTTGCATTCGTTGGAAAGGTCTCGGGCTCCGTAAGGTTTATAGCAAAGAAAATTCAGGAAAAAATTCAACAGAAAAGCGGGAATATCTTTTTTTCACATACAGCGCCATCTCTGATACATAGCATGTACTACAAACCAATAAAGAAAATTCAGGAAAAATTTCAACAGAAAAGCGGGAAAATCTTTTTTCACATACAGCTCCATCTCTGATACATAGCATGTACTACAAACCAATAAAGAAAATTGACCTTGTATCTTCATTTTGAAATTTCTAGATTTTAGACCCCTATATTTTATTGTCTAATTATAAAAATGCAGTTTTCAGATTTTATCTATAATGATGTTGCTTGGCCAATTTCACATTTCTACTTTGAATTTTCTCGAGAACATAAACGCATATTTGGATGCATTTTTGACAGCATAAACGGCACTAACTTTTTTTACCTCTAATTTAAAATTTATATTTTTCCAAATTCCACAGCTTCCGTAGTTTTGAGTTTACGGTTGTCATTTCAACTCGATACTTCCACACGTTCCCGAAATAAAGGCTCTTGACAGACGGACGGACGGACAAAAATTATATTTTAGCCTGGGACCAAGTGCTAGTTAGCTTAACCTTATATGCTCCGGAACTCTGCACTAATCGACGATGTGTTCGATTTTCAAGTCTAATGTAGACTTGAAAATCGAACACATCGTCGAGATACTCAAAACTTCCATTTTCAAGTCCATTTTCAGTGCTCTGAATGTTCACCTGCGGCATTCCGAATTCCGGAACATATAATAATCCCAGCCTTAAGGGTTCCCATTTTTTTCTTTCGAGGTAAGAAACCCTAAAAACAAAGTAATTAAGTACTTCACAAAGAAAAATCTACCAAAAATCTTCACTACCAAGTACCACCATACTTACTCGTAAATATGTATATTAAGATAAAATTGTACAACACAATACAGAGCTTTCAGCTCGTTCGTGAATTTTGCTGTAAAGAACTTCCGCACATACAGTCCGGTGCAGGCTTCGTTTAATATTATAATAAGCTGTTTACCTCCACCACAAGACAACAAACATTTTGGATCCATTCCAAGCAACATGTATTATGCGAACCATTAATTTTTGAAAACAATACACTATTTAGCATCAAAATATTTTGGCTACCGAATCTAAAATGTTTTGGATTAGAAATGACAAATTTTTTACCTTTCACATCAAAAACTGTAGTATGTAATATAATGTTTAATTTTTAATATCAAAATTTAAGCAACGCAATATGCATAATTGTCTAGAATAATAAAATATATTATCAGAGAGATATTATGAGATTTCTGATTATATTTTTATTTTTTAACCGACTACGGCGAAGCCAAAAGGTAGGTTAATGATTTTGACAGATTATGTATGTATGTTTGTTCCACCGTAGCGCCTAAATTACGGATCCGAATTAAATGAGGCGTCGATAGATTTGTAATATTAGCCCGGGTAACATATTAGGCTAAAATTTACGAAGTCGGGTATCTATACTAATCTATATCTATATATCTATATATATATATATATATATATATTATAAATGCGAAAGTGTGGCTATCTGTTGAGGTACTTAACAGACAGACAGACAGACACACATTCACGCTTTAACCGCTGAACCGATTTTTATGAAATTTGCGTCCCGGGAAAGGACATAGGATATTTCTTATCCCGATAAAGTGGTGTTCCAGCGGGATAATGTATTTATGAAGGCGGAGCCGCGTGCAAAAGCTATATTTATATAAAAAGGTAGTTTTCAGTTCCGGATTTTGCAAAACCACAGCAATATGGCCATTGACGCATAAGATAACATTTCTACCGGGACTCCGCCTTGATAAAACATACCCAGCACCCGCAAGCCGCACTCCATAGATAATAGAAATTTTATTATTCAAAGCACACATGTTTGTTTAATATTCGAGGGAGAAATTCATTACACATATAACTTTGTATCAACATTTATCTACAACGTATACTGACTTATTATTTACGATTAGGTACGTAAAACAGAAGTCCTTCCACAAATTAAGTGCCCACATCCTTGATGTCTGTTTTTTAGGGTTTGTAGTTCAGGAGTTATAGATAATTAAGTTGTAAATGTCCTTACTTTGAAATCTTCTTACAAAAAAACCTAAATAGTAAACATAGACTAATGATTGGTCTCGCTGGGGTTGAGCGCCCAGCGAGACCAATGATTTATCTATGATAGTAAACATGTAAAATATTGATCAAATGGTAGGTACCTACGTGCGCGAGCCCAAATTGCATTTGGTCGTTGTTTATTTTATTTTTTTTTGTTTTGCGGAAGGCCAAAGATTGCAAGAGCTGGCCCTATTGGCTTTAACAATATAACGTTGGACTTGTTGCTGGTGAACCGAGGGACTCAGGCCATGAACAATGTAGTGTGCTTGGAGATCCCCCGCCTCTATTAGCCGAGACTATCAGATTGCTGTCTAAAGTAATTCCTCTATATCTTCATAGACATGTTTGTATGTAGAGATGATTTATGAAAATTAAAAAACCGGCCAACTACGAGTGAGTCGCACAAGAAGGGTACCGTCCAAAACGGCTAATATGACACGTTTGTTGTATGTGAGCCCCGCTTAATTTTTTTTTATTCTGTTTTTACATTTATTGTTATAGCCGCAGCCGAAACATACCTTCTGTAAAATTTTCAACTATAGTTATCACGGCCTCAAGGCCAGGATGGTTAAAAAATACATACCTCAAACTTCGACCCTTCAAGTTGTTGTTTAGGAAGGATAAAGCTAACTTTCTCTATGGGATCCATGACGAAATTTTCTTTTGTTTTGTAAGGGTAGGTAAAGGTATGTAGACAAAATTATTCATGTCGTAAGATAGCTGTTTAAACTTATAGATTTAGATTTCCCCGCGGCTTTGAGAATTGGCCAACGGCACAAACTAGCGGATAATGCATACGTTCATTGTACACACTAATATTACATCTATACTAATATTATAAAGCTGAAGAGTTTGTTTGTTTGTTTAAACACTCTAATATCAGGAACTACTGGTCGAATTGAAAAATTATTTTTGTATTAGACAGTCCATTTATCAAGGAAGGCTTTAGGCTATAAAACATCACGCTGCGACCAATAGGAGCAAAGCATCAGTGAAAGATGTTGCAAAAACGGGGAAAATTATTCATATTGGACAGATTTAATGATTTTTTTGTGTGTGTTCAAGTGGATTCGAGAATGGTTTAGATTTGCTATTGGACCCGGTAGGTTGCGCTGCTCTCAGTACTCAGTACGTCAACAAATTTAATTCTAACGAAGTTCGCCGGGACAGCCAGTATGATATAAATTTTATCAGTAAGAATATATTCTGGTAAGGACAGTCTGTCGGGCATGGGATCTTAGTCCACTGGTTTTGTATGCCCTCAGCGATATAAAGACACGGTCACATAATGAAGTCCTCCAACGTATATCATTGTAAGACACCGTGCGCGTGCACAACGATGCACAATTACAGGCTATGTCAGATGTCGGCCGTTTTAGCCGTCCGTGATTTATAACGGACCAGGCCCCCGGGAAATAAGCGGCCGTCCGACTTGTCAAATGTTTATCTTCTTACTGTTATTGTGTGAATAATGTTACACAGATAATACTAATGGAGTATTGTACTTATTCTTCGTCAGAACTCCAATTCCCGTAATTAACTTATTACACTTTCAATTTACGTTTATTCAAATTTCAATTAAAAACGAAAACTACTAAATTCTCGATTTATTTTGCAGTCGCATATTTCAAACTAACTTTTTCCTGCGGCTCCGCCCACGTGAATGTAGCAACGGGTATCCCACGTGAATAAAAAGTAATTTCGGGATAAAAAGTAGCCTATGTTTTAATCTAGAACCTAAGCTACTACCGTACCAAATTTCATTGAATAATTGTCGCTTATATGTTTACACAAGGCTCGGAATTAAGCTGTCATCGGAAAATTAGATAAAGCGTACAGTTAATAGCCGCTCTAAATAAATTATGAATGAAATTTTCCCGAATCAACACATGCATGGGGGCGAATGCGGCGGATTTGGGATGAAACAGGAATTTTGTTTTGGAAGTTACTGCACTACACCGAACGGAAACAGCAAATATTATTGCCTTTGTATGCGTCACAAATACCGAGAAACTTTCATACCTACATTATTAGATTTTGCCCGCGACTTCATCCGCGTGGAGTTCGGTTTCCATACAAAATTTTAACCCGTTTTCCACCCCCTTAGGGGCCGATCTTTTAAAAATCCTTTCTTAGCGGATGCTTTTGTCATAACAAGTATCTGTATGCCAAATTTCAGCGATATCCGTTTAGTAGTTTCGGCTGTGCGTTGATAGATGAGTCAGTCAGGTTTGCCTTTTATATATTTAGATTTACACGTAGGTAAATATAGACAAACTTAGAAAAGGCATTCTAATGTTACACGAAAACAACGCGTTAGTTGAATAGAGATAGTCAAAGTATATCACTATGTAGGTATATTATAGTTATACATACATCATACATACATCATCAGTCAATCGCCGTCCACTGCTGAACGTAGGCCTTTTTTTTTTTTTTTTGATATCGCAGGGGAAAGGTCGTTACGCCTTCCCCGGGAGGGGTATCCCGGGGATATGTGGGACTCCCGACGCGACTCGCCGGTTTACCCACTAAAACTGAACCTGCGGATTGCCATCAGCCGCTATAATGGGAAGTGTCCCGGATCTGTCTAACACAGGACACCCCCCGCGACCGGCCGGTCTACCTCTGTAGGGACCGGACTTCCACACCAATTAGGGGCCACCCGACAACCTGGAGTGTCCCCCTCGGCGCCGGGACTAGCTAAGCCGGGGAGGTTCCCATCCTCTCCCGGAGCCCCGGTTGGACGAAGACTATTGGAGGAGGTTCGCAAAGCGACGCCTCCTCGCTCCCGTCCTACGCCGGCGGAGCGGAATAGAGGATGGATCGTTCTCTCTGTCCCGCTCCGCGGCCTCTTTCTGCGAAATGACGGCTTCGCAGAAAGAGACCGCCGCCTGCCAGGCCTCATCGCTCTCGAGCATGCAGCGCACCACACTCGAAAGCGAGAGGTCCCGCCCAAGCACTGCCACGAGATCGTGGCGCTGCACGGCCCATCGGTCGCACACCTCTAGGGTGTGCTGGGCCGTGTCCTCCGCAGCGCCACAATGGTGGCAGGCTGGCGTAGGCTCCCTCCTGGCAACCTTACACAGGTACGCACCGAAACATCCATGCCCGGTGAGCACCTGTGCAAGGCGGAAGGTGAGGGGTTTCCGCTTGCGGCGCATCCACGCCGCAAGGACTGGACGCAGTGCCGCGGCCGTATGTTGGCCGTACGGCGACTGCTCCAGAACCTCACCCCACCTTCGTAGCAACCACTGTTGCCCCAGCCTCCGCACTTGTAAGAGCTCCTCCCAGGTCGGGGACTCGCCCGAGTGTGCCCTCCTCTCTGACGCAAAGAGGTGCACCTCGGCGAGCACCGTCGCCTGGAGCTCCCACGGCGGATCTCCAGCCAGGGCAGTGGCCGCCACCCAGGAGACCGTACGGTAGCCCCTGATAACCGTGAGGGTTATCAGGGGCTACCGGCGCTATGACCCGCTGCGCCTTCCGCAGCTGGGCCTTATTGCGAGCGGTGAGGGAATCCGCCCAAATAGGGGCTCCGTACAAGGCTATACTCCGACAAACTCCGGAGTATAGCCGCTTGCAGGCTTCGCTGGGCCCTCCTATATTAGGCAGGAGTCGGCCCAGCGCTGACGCCGCCTTCACAACCTTCGGCCCCAGTTGTTGAAAGTGGGGGCCGAAGGTCCACCTCCCGTCGAGGATGAGTCCGAGACACTTAAGGGTTGGACTCACCCTGACCTCCGTCTCTCCGATAAGGAGTCGTGCTCCGGGCGGGGGCCCTTTCCTCCCGGGTCCGCGGAAGAGCAGGGCTTCGGTTTTGTTCAAACGTACCCGAAGCCCCAACCACTCTATGCGGCTGATTACGAGGGATACTCCCACCTCGGCCAGCCGCGCAGCCTCCTGGTAAGTTCGTCCCCGGGATGTGACATAGGTGTCATCCGCATAGCAGATGACTCTCATCCCGGGAAGAAGACCGCTTCGCAAGACCCAGTCGTAGCCGACGTCCCAAAGGTTCGGGCCCAGAACCGAACCCTGGGGGACGCCGCACTCGACTCTCTGCCTCTCTACGGACCCCACCCGGTCCTCGTACACGATCTCCCTATCGGAGAGATACGCGTCCAACAGCCTCCCGATATACGGAGGCACGTCGAAGAATTTCAGTGCCTCCCGTATCACGCTGTGGGGAAGGCTGTTGAAGGCATTGGCGATGTCTAACGACACCGCCACCACCACCTCCCGCCCGCGTTCCGCCTCACCTGTCACCGACTTGAGGCGTCTAATCGCGTCGACGGTCGACCGACCGGCCCGAAACCCGAACTGTGAATCTGACAGCCCGGGCCCCGGGCCTTCCTCCAAATGCTGAACAAGACGGGAGGCCAAGACACGTTCGAACGCCTTGCCCGTCTCGTTCAGCAGTACAATCGGTCGCACTGCCGACGCACAGTCCGGTGGTCGCCCGCCCTTTGGCAGCAGGACGAGCCGACCCTCCTTCCACGCCTTCGGGAACTGACCGCACTGAAGACAGCGGTTAAACAGCTCCCGAAGGCTATCTTCGAGATGCACGAGAGCTATCGACAGGACTCTCCCGTGCACCCCGTCCAGACCGGGCGCCCTCTTCTTGTTACGGAGGCGGGACAGAACCGCCTCCATTTCTGCGTCGGTGACAGGTGGCGGAACACCTTCCACCATCGAATTCGGCGTCCACGTTTATGTTATAGTTTATGGTTTGCCTATTATAAATTGACTAAAATAGGGGACAATTTGGGCGCTGAGCGCTGTTACGTTTCTTCACCCGTGTAAATTTCACGCCTAAAAATACAGTCCCATAGAGGACGGGGCCTATCAAAAAAGGTTAGAGGACTAATGTTCTAATTCTGGCGTTATCGCTGGTAAGTTACGCTACATGCGTAGATTCTAAGACTTCTTAACATAGTATTATTAATATAAAGGTTTTTAAAGATTCAATCGTTTATTCTCTGATTATTGCATAAATAAAGTACTCTTAAATATAAGCAACTTTTCAGGAGAAACAGTAGACTAAGAATTAATATTTTCATAGGTACAGCGATTTGTTTACAAAATTTAGCAAGTCTCGTGTAAACGCTCCATACAAAAGTCGGACCTAAATCTGTGACGTCACTTTTAGGTAAAAGTGTATGAAATATGAATCCGCAGAAACATATTTGCAAATATCTCCGAAATTTGTGCATTTAAGTTCATATTATACTTGCCCTAATTATAGGTTCTTTGTACAATTTGATATAAGTAAACTAATAATGATTTAGGTTTTCTTACTTATTTAGCACTAAACTACACGTAAAATATTATATTTTGTACGTTTATCAAGTAGTCATACCTCAATATTTCTGAGTACATAAAATTAACAAAATATTTTACATGTACTCGTCTCCCCGCTTACCTAATAATTTTTAATGGTAACTAATTTGAAATCTATCCTATACTATTGTAAATTAATTCGTTTGCATACAAATCCACTATTAATCACTTAAAACGATAAATCAAAAGGATCGGGAGAGCTTCAAATGCATATTTCACTAGTTTTAGTGAATAGAGGTAGTAAAAACCAGACAGTTCGACATATGCTCGTCAATATTGAAGCCTCATCGGGCTACAAAGATTTTCTTTCTGGAATTCCTGTGTGAAAACTGAATATTATTGAAACGAGAATTCGCTTAAATAATACATGAAGCAAAAACTTTCACTACAGTTTTACAGGAGTGTGCGAAGGTATGATATTTGGCATACTTTAAGTTTATGTGTAGGAAGATGTGCAGAAAGCTATTTTTTAAATAGGTAATACCTATTAATACATAAAATTATTAACAATTAGTGAGCTAATTATCTGCGAATTAACACACTACCGTGCGTTTGATAGATACATTTTTTTAATCTAAGAGGCAAAAGAACCCCAATAAAGTTCAAACTTTAAAATTACATGAATTAGGTATTATTAATGAAATGACCACACCTCTCGTTCATTTAAAATATCTAACTAGATTTATTTCGCGGCTTCACCCGCGTAAATACAGTATCCCACGGGAAATTTTTCGGGATAAAAAGTAGCCTATGTGTTAATTCAGAGCTTAAACTACCGTACCCTCCTAAATTTCCTCAAAATCTATTTTGTAGTTTTTGCGTCAAAGAGTAAAAAACATCCATCCGTCCATCCCTACAAACTTACAAATTTATAATGATTGTAGGATAGATAATTGGGCTCTAATATGATTAAAGTTACATATTATTCAGAAGTCAGTAGTACCTAGTATTGAATAAAGTGCTTTTACGGTTACTATCTCATACCTATACTATTATTTTCATCTTGAACTTCCTACTTCCTACTTACATCCTCTATAGACATAGAGGATGTAAGTAGGAAGTAGGAAGTTCAAGATGAAAATAATAGTATTTAAATAGACATTTTTATAAAGCTTGCTTAGACATATTATATTGTTTATGTCCTACGTTTAATTAAGTACACGTAACTTCTACGCTTTAAAATAGCTTGTATAACACCTACTACAGCGTTCACTCAAATGTTATAACAGGTTAATTATTCTGTGAGTAGTCAACTATGAAGTATTCGAGGGGGTGAAGGAGATGAGTAGGGGACGTGCCGCCCCCGTTACTGCGGGGGGCTTCATGCGAATTACGTCAAAGTGATGTGTCTATAATGTATAAAAGCGTAATTTCGATAAAATCGTAATGTGCTTCATAGCCTAGCGATATTTTGCCCGCCTAAAGCAAAGCGTAGCGTCTAGGTTCAAATCTCATTACAATTTAATATAATATTTCAAAATGTCTACTTTCTGCCTAGGTCAATTATAAGAAGTCTAATTCCTAATTTTGTGCCAAATTTAGCCATTGCGATTTGAGAAAGTTAAGCTTTTTAGTAAGTAGTTAAAGGGTTAAAAAAAACTAAAAAAAAAGCCCAATTAAGTCACTGAACTCCTAAACGGCTGGACCGATTTTAATGAAAAATTTTGTGTGTCTCAGGTTGATTCGAGAATTGTTTAGGTTTAGGGTTTAGTTTTGCAATTGGCCCTGGTAGGTGGCGCTGCTGTCAGTAGTCAGTACGTCAACAAATTTAATTCTAAGGCGGTACGAAGTTTGCCGGGATAGCTAGTATTATTATAATATGCGGTCTAAGTACTGCGGAATACTCACATTACAACATGTAACAAATTATACAATACACATTATGACATTACACACATTTACGTTTCTTCCTAGGACGACATATCAAAATTTTATATTATATAATTCGCATTTTTCAGCGGTTACAAAATCTAAACTTGGTTTTGCCCGCAACTTCGTTCGCGTAGCACAAAGCTAGCTTTGTGCTACGCTGATTTTATACAATACATAAATACACAATAAAATTTAATATCAAATATTCCCCTTCTACATACATGAAACTTCGGCTATCTGACAGCAAAAAAAATACAATTTCAAATAAGTACCTAGTTCTAACATTTGTGGTTTAACCAAATAGTCTCTTCGGCTACATCATATTAATTGTAAATATTGTTTTATTTAATCTATTACCACAGCGTAATAAAGAGATACAGTGGGCCAACGCGTTTGAAGTCGCGCGAAATGCCGCTTTTGTGTAGGTATTCGTCATTGCTGCAGGGTTGTCACAATAATGTGTTTTATTATAATCTGTTCTACATTTTGTGTATTCGTACTATGTGTATGTAGAGTACTAGGAATAAAACAAAAAAATATATAATTTATATAGAAGTATTAATGTCATGGGATACTCTTCCCAACTTACCTGTCCGGTAGTTATGGTATAGTATACGGGTATGCGACCCCGGCTTCCCTAGCTATTACTGTCCTGTCCCTTGCCCTCCTGGGCGGTAATATCCTACATTCCCTATTTCCCACTCTAACTTACCAATCTTCCTTTCCACACCACCTATCCTTCCCTTTCCCTATTCCTACCCTCTCCACCAATCCGTAGAAACGCAAAGGATAATCAAAAATAATTTAATTATCCAAAATGGCTGCGATGTGGTTCGCCACCCATTACGTCTCGTTTCTCGCGGAGGCGAAAAGCGGACCATGGAGAGACGCTTGGCTACGTTGAATGTAAGAGGAGGAATGGATGGTAAGAATGAAAGTGGACGAAGCGAAAGAAGTAGGTAAGGATCGTAGTAAGTGGAAAGAAGTGGTCTCTGCCTACCCCTACGGGAAAGAGGCAGTCCTGCCTACCCCTACGGGAAAAAGGCGTGATTATATGTATGTATGTATGTATGTATTAATGAAGAGTCTTATTATAAAAAATACAAATGCGTATACAAAAGCTCAGGGTTAGCATGATATATATCAATTGATATATATATCGTACATATATCATGATATATATCAATTGATATTTATGCTTAATATACCTATATCAAAATTGATATTTATATTTAAAAATGTAAAAGAATGTTTTAAATGTAAAAAATCTTACATCAACACAGGTCTTATTTTCCGAGAGTTTCACAAGCCTAGGTCATCAAAAACTTGCTATTTGACACGACATTAACTAATCATAGCCGTCGACGCGGCTTGTAACAGCTTATATCCACCCACGTGACCCCCTGTTTTTCGGAAGAAAATTCCTTGTTTGTTATTATACTATTGTTTTACCATTTATACCATGTGTCAAATTAATTCGACTGATAAAATTAATACACTTTTTTTTTCTTCTGGTTATAAACAAAAGTCATTTTATGGATTTAAGACTTAAATTGATACTCAAAAGTATCTATCGTTGATTTTTAATTTATTAGAAAACTTTGAATATCAATAATAAATAAATGAGTTTAATTTTACTTCCCTATCTTCAAATTATCAGACATACAAATTATTTCGATTCAACTATTACGAAAAAACATATCAGAGTATGAAATTTGTATGTAATTTTGAAAATATCAAAAATATCAAAAAATCAAAGATTGATATTTTGATATTTATTATAAATATCGGATATTTACGAACCCTGCAAAAGCTACAAATGCGAAACTGAAAGGTATTTTCGACATTTGGATTTACTAGTTTTTAGATTGCGTTTTTTTAATTTGACGATGTAGTTAGTAAATTCTCATACGTAGATACAATTTTATTAAAAATTCTGACGGGAAACAGGCGCATGGTTTTGTATTAAAATTAATCTTCTTTAGCTGTTCATATAATTGACCATTGTAAATAAGTACCTACATACAACTCAAACGAAACACTGTCGCAAACCACTTAAGGCCGCGTGGACCCAATTTTACATGACTTTGAATCGATAATAAACAAACAAATAGTAACTTTAAAAAGCCAAAAAAAATACACATTGTTGTTTACTTAATGTTCTTTTACAATTTGTGGTTCGAAACATAATATTGAAAACTTCACTCGATCAAAAATAATTCCGAAGAGGAGGCTAAATTTGAATATTTTTTTTTTGTTCATGAAGTTCATGATAGTTTTACTTTCAAAAATCATATCTACGAAAAGCTTATAACTTAAAGAAGAATAATTTGTGGTTACATTTTGCATGTTGGTTTAATTATTTTAACATTAAATAATTATTGAAATGCAGCGTGCGTAAGCCGCTTGAGTCGCCCCACAGTCGCCCGCTAGGCGTTGACGAGGACAGACCTATGTCAGTTTTGCCAGCGCACGGCTTACCCGCGTATTTATCGAACAATTCTTTCGTTTCTAACGCAGTGTAGGAAAGTCAGTTTGTTTTGTTTTTTTTATTTTTGAACTAAATTATACATATCATACACAATAACATGTTATATTTTATCGTCGCCTCGTCATTGCTTTTGCCAGATGAGACGACCTCTGTGGCTCAGTGATTGAGCGTGTTGGTGCTCAAGCCGGGGGTCGCGGGTTTGAATCCCGCCGAAGGAACAAAAAGTTTCCTGTGTTCCCGGGTCATGGATATGTATAATACAATAAAAATCTAAAGGAAAGTAAGTTTGTTTTGTATTTTTTTATGTTTCTTTTTATTTTTGAACTAAATCTATACAGATAAATATAATTGAAGTGTCTGTTTGTAATGTCAAATTAACAGCTTATCACTTGATGCATATGAAAGTATATTCGATACTAACAATAAAATATCAATTTTTAAAATTTTTGTCTGTCCGTCTGTCTGTCTGTTTGTTCCGGCTAATCTCTGAAACGGCTGGACCGATTTTCACGGGACTTTCACTGGCAGATAGCTGATGTTATAAGGTCTAACATAGGCAACTTTTATTTTAGGGTTCCGTATAAAAAATAGGGATCCGTTTTCGTTAGTTGCGGGTAACAAAGTTATGCAAACGAAGTTGCGGGCATCAGCTAGTTATACATATAACCATACACAATAACATGTTACATTTTATTGTCGCCGCGTCGTTGCTTTTGCCAGATGAGACGACCTCTGTGGCTCAGTGATTGAGCATGATAGTGCTCAAGCCGGGGGTCGCGGGTTTGAATCCCGCCGAAGGAACAAAAAGTTTCCTGTGTTCCCGGGTCATGGACATAATATAATACAATAAAAATCTATAGGAATGTTTGTTTTGTATTTTTTTATGCTTCTTTTTATTTTTGAACTAAATCTATACAGATAAATAAAAATGAAGTGTCTGTTTGTAACTTCAAATTAACAGCTTTTCACATAATGCATCTGAAAGTATATTCGGTACTTACAATAAAATACCATTTTTTTTAAATGTCTGTCCGTCTGTCTGTCTGTCGGTCTGTCTGTCTGTTTGTTCCGGCTAATCTCTGAAACGGCTGGACTGATTTTCGCGGGACTTTCACTGGCAGATAGCTGATGTCATAAGGTCTAACATAGGCTACTTTTATTTTAGGGTTCCATTTAAAAAATAGGGTTCCGCTTCCGTCAGTTAGGCGCAAACGAAGTTGCGGGCATCGGCTTGTTATACATATAACCATACACAATAACATTATCGTCGCCACGTCGTTGCTTTTGCCAGATGAGACGACCTCTGTGGCTCAGTGGTTGAGCGTGTTGGTGCTCAAGCCGGGGGTCGCGGGTTTGAAACCCGCTGAAGGAACAAACATTTTTTCTGTGTTCCTGGGTCATGAATGTGTATTAAATATGTGTATAATATACTAAAAATCTTAAATATGTGTATAATATAAAAATTATTAATTAAATTTCTGTTGTCTGGTACCCGTAACACAAGTTCTTCGAGAACTTACCACGGGACCAGATTGACTTGGTGTGAAGCGTCCATACATATATTATTGTGTTGTGTATTATGAGAAAAAAGTAGCTGATGCGTGGAGTAGCCTTAGTACATTATTGAATAAGCCAGTAAACGGTTTTTATGAATTTGTAACATCTACCATCTTCTTTGCCGTACTTTTCGTTTCTTTTTATTTCGGTTTCTGTTTTTACAATAATAATAATAAATAACTCCCCACGCCGATTTCGGTGACGGTGGCTGGTTTTATTGTAGCCTAGCCAGTTACACAGGAGTATTTTTATAGTGCCCAAGTGTGTGCGCAGTACACAAAGGCACTCTTTTTTTTTACTCTCGTAATCCAGTGGGACGGATAACCGACACGACTGACGAGAGATGAGGCGCAGGTCCGACATTTTACATGCCCATCCGACGCATGGATCATCTTTCTTGTCAGACAATCAGGTGATCAGCCTGCATTGTCCTAACCAAACTTGGAAACAACATTTTTTGTTGTTCCAGTGCGGGAATCGAAATTAGAACCTACGACCTCCGAGTCGAGAGCCAAGCTCTAACCACTAGACCACGTAGGCTGTTCTATTTACAATAAAATATAAGGATACGAGCTCAACATCTGTCATGCTTGTCTTTGCAGAACACACCAAGTCACTCGCAAGTAGGGGTTGCAATCCGGATACTTCGAAATTCGAAAAATCCGGATTTTCATTTAAAAATCCGGATTTTTCGATTTTTTCAATCTTGGTTACTACTATGAAAATTACATATTTTAATTGTAATTAGTATGTACTCTAGACGTACAATATTTGAATAAGGGATATAATTAATCGAGTGAACAAAAAATAAGTTGGTGACTGCACGTGAGCATACTGTATTGCTGAATTTGGCAGCGAATTAATATGTTGGCGGCTAAATTACCAAACTGGTGAAATCACTCAAGTGACAAAAAATACAAAAATCGGCAGATAAAAAGTAGCGAAATTTAATCCAATTAGCACCGATAAGTTGGTGACCATTATACCATGTAAGTAGCTAATAAAGATTTGATTGATAAATTAATAGCTGCTAAAAATTCAATTTGCAAGCTACGGAAAATCCCAGTTTTGGATACTATTGGAGGTTTTTTTTTCTTTGGTATGGGTATCGTTTTAAAGGTTTTTGGGGGTGCAGAATAATATGAAAATAAAATCCGTTTTAAAATTCCAAAATGGCGTATATTTTTTTTTATTAAAAATGGATGTCTTTTTTCATGTTTCATAATATGCTGATTATAAAATTGTCTTCCAATTTCATTTTCCAAAATGGAGACTATCCAATCTTCGTAAAATTAACATGTAGTTTGTAGAGGTACCAGCTATGTAAGGTATAGAAACTTTTCGAAATTCAGGATTTTCAAATTTCTTTTAAGGGGGAGGAATTTTTTATTTTTTTTCCAGTAATAGTATTATTTTTCCGTTTCTAAAATAGAAGCGATTTTAGAAAACAAATATGGCAATGTTCTACTTTGACACGAACAGTGTATAAAGCTATAGAAATTTTGGAAAATTCAGGATTTTCAAATTTCTTTTTCTTCCATCGTGAAGAAACTATGGTGTTGCGAGATTCTTAAGGGGAGGATGGAATTTTCATTATTTTTTCAATAGGATGCACCGTTTCCGAGATAGAATCAATTTTATAAAAAAAAATTAAATGCTCTACATTGAGATACGAGGGATATATAAAGCTATAGAAATGTTGGAAAATTCAGGATTTTCGAATTTCTTTTTCTCGCATCTTGAAGAAAATATATGGTTACGGATTTATTAAGGGGGAGGTAATTTTCATTATTTTTCAAGTAGGATGCACCGTTTCTGAGATAGAAACCATTATAGAAAAAAAAATTCGATAATGCTCTACTTTGAGACACGAACGGTGTAAAACGCTATAGAAAATTTGGAAAATTTAGGATTTTCAGATTTTTTTTCTTCCATCATGAAGAAAATATGATGTTGCGGAGTTTCTAAGGGGCAGGAAATTTTCATTATTTTTCATTAGGATGCACCGTTTCCGAGATAGAATCAATTTTATTAAAAAAAATATAAATGCTCTAGATTGAGATACCGGGGATGCATAAAGCTATAGAAATGTTGGAATATTCAGGATTTTCGAATTTCTTTTTCTCCCATCATGAAGAAAATTTGAGGTTGCGGGGTTACTAACGAAATTTAAAATGGATGACTTTTTTGTAATCAACACCCCCAGAAACCAACAAAGGGACAACCATATTATTTTTATAAAATTAAGTATGTCCGCCATATTGGAATTTCAAAATGAATGTCATTTTCGTATCCAGCACCCCCAAAAACCAGGTAACGACACCTATGTTAATTTTGCGAAAAATGAATAACCGTTATTTTTAAATTTCAAAATGAATCTACCCAATATCTACACCCCCCTAAAGTCGAGGAAAATTAAAAATTGGGAATTTTGTACGCTCCTTTGTTTTTTTTATGTGCGCTGGTTTTGCTGCTTGTATATTTTTTGAGTTACCTACATTACGGAAAATATATGTACCTATTCTTAAATTAAATGTGTAATTGTGTACTCACAAATTGTCGCCAAGATGGTTATTTGTTCGCTAATATATCTGTCTGCCAGTTTGGAATATTCAGTGGTATTATTTAGTCACCAGATTTGTAATTTTTTATTCCTTACATTCTTTAGCCAACATGGTAATTTAGTATTCAATATTCGGTATTTTCACATCCAAAATTTAATTGTTTTGTCGTGATTGTTTTAAACACTTACGGATTTTGTCGCGGTTTACGTATTACGGTAACGTTAACGTAAACCGTGACAAAATCCGTAAGTGTTTAAAACAATGAACAATATTCGCGTAAACATAAGAAATCAATATGTTTTGTCGTGAGTTTAAATACATGCCTTTGGATAATTTGATATTACTTGTTGTCCTGTTGAAATTGTTGACACATTTTTCCATTTATTCAAGTTATTTGGTAGAACATAGTCAATCCATTAAATGGTGATGCGAGGGATGAAGATCTGCTAAAATATTATGGCCGCTATATATGTATATGTATGGACTGTTTCTAAGATACTTACCATTTTATATTTTTTCAGTAGTAGTACAGTTCAGTAATAGGTGATCCAATTTATAAAAACACTGAATATGGTTTCAGTTTCAATTGCACAAGTAGTAAGAAGTATAATAAGCAAATCCAAACCCAATTAAAGCTTTGTATTTTTATATTTATTGAATTCTTACTAACGAAAGTCGAAACATATTATTGCAATTTTAATTTCTACAATCATAGAATGCCAAATTAATATGACAGCTTAAAAAGAAATGTAGTGGTTTAACTATATTTAATTATCCTCTAAATAATGAATATCTAAGTCCAAATACCTAAATCTTATCTCTATGATATCAGGAAAAAGTTTTGGAGTCGATAATACCTGACTAGTTGGTTTAAGATTAGAGAGAGTTTTGCCGAATGAATGAAGGTAATATTTTTTTTTATTATTAAAAAAAAATTGATTGAACTAAACTAACCTAAACTAACGAGTCAGTAGCAAAACTAAATGAAAATCAACGCTCCTGTTTTTGCGTAAAAATAATTATTTTTAGATAATATTTTAAAGATAAGATATAGGTGTCAAAAATAGCACCAACGATTTGTGTAAACCACTGTTATTTTTTTTAAGTAATGTAGTTTTAATCTTATAGCGGAAACTTCAAAGTGCAATGAAGAGTAAGATGTTACTGTTTATTTGTAAGTAAAATGTTAAAATAAAGATCTTACAACAGTTATAGATTTTAAATTGTGCTTAGAATCGCTTATTGTACTTCTGTTAGTTACCGAGGGAATTAAAAGCACCATTTACGTGTTTAATTATTACCCAAACAGGTGGGTGGTTTTTACTTTCAATAACTCAAAAGTGGTCCAATTTCGTCCATACAAAATTATTTGTTCAGCCCCATGCTTCAAATGATTTGTCTTCACTCCCCGGATCTCGATTTAAAGGATTTTCAGTTTCCTACGTTTTATTAAACTGTATTAATTTTCCTACGTTAGTACTTTCACATAGAAATGGAACTTTACGAAAACGGTAGTGGTGAACTGTGGCGTAGATATGTAAAAAAAGCGTTAAAAAGATCACAGGCTATTACACTTTTTTATAATTCTTTCTGCTGGAACATTTAGTAAATAACAATATATACATACCTTATTTAAAATAATATACTAACTATAAAACTGAACATTGTAGGATTTGAAACGTAATCAAAAATATTTCTAAAAATGAAAAAATAAATATAATTAAGTATATAATTTTGATATAATCTCATTATGTTTTTATTTATTCAGATTGTAATTCTAATACTTACAACTTAAAATAAGAATTTATTTAAATTAAATTATAAAAAAGTAACTTTTTTTTACTAATGAGTGTAAGTTTTGCTACAACATAGTAGTAAAATAAACATTAAAGTTTTATAAAATATGCAACAAATTAAAAAAAAACGAAAAAATCTGAATTATCCGGATAATCCGGATTTTTGGGAGAAAAATTCGGAAATCCGGATTTTCAAAAAGTCAAACGTTTGTGGAGGTTTGGATTTTGCGGCAAGTGGCAAACGTGCGGACTCGGCAGTAGGAATACATTTTTTGCAAGTGTCTGCCTAAGTAGTTACCATCAAATCGTCAGCACCTACCTGATACAGTATTTTTATCTCACGAAACGACACGTACTTTAGTGACCACACGAGCTGATATGCATGATAGGTACTCGTCTCCATGCACACATCGAACACAGCGTGTTTTTATACTTGTAACAGAACACACTGCATAGAAACTGTCAAAATAATTGAATAAAATTTAAGCATTTTTTACTTAGGTACCTACCTATAATATCTATTCAAATTATGTGTGCTATGTGTTGCATTAAAACAGTTATCTATGGATTTTATTATCTTTTTCAATACAAATAATAAATTGTACTGCCGACACGACTACACTGTAACACTTTGGGTTCATGTAAGTTCACGCCGGCGACGTAGGCGCGCGGCTCGCTTTGCGGCAATCGCGGGCAACTCTTGGAAGCGTTAAATGCCTATTTCGCTTGGTCTACCCGGCCTTAAAACAATAAAATTAAAAAGCGTCAACCCCGGCTGACGTGTCCCAAGCGAGTGTATGGCAGCTTGGGCTCGCTACCGCCCCTCTCTCACCCCGCACGCCCCGCACGATTGCTCTGTCTAGACGTGTCCGTTGGACAACTGTAGGTAAGTTCCATAGGCTGTGCTATTACTAATATAATACAGAGAGACGGTTTAATTGTTTGTATGTTTGTTTGTTTGCATTGAATAGGCTCCGAAACTACTGGAACGATTTTGATGAAATTTAGGACACATATAGAATAGACAACGGGGAAGCACATAGGCATACTTTTTATTGCCGAAAAATGTACGGTTCCATCGAGATTTCCTTTTACGCGCATGAAGTCGCGGGCAACACCTAATCTAAATATATAAAAGGCTAACCTGACTGACTCATCTATCAAAGCACAACCGAAACTACTGAACAGATGTTGCTAAAATTTGGCATACAGATAGTTGTAATGACGTAGGCATCCGCTAAGAAAGGATTTTTGAAAATTCGCCCCTTACGGCTGTAACAAAGGAGTTAAAATTTTGCATGGAAACCGAACTTTACGCGGACGAAGTCGCGGGCAAAAGCTAGTAAAAAATAAACGTAGATTACTGAATACATGTTCCTAATATCTGCTCATGATGATTAGAATTAGAATTGATTATAATAATTGATATAATTATATGTATAAACTTTACAAACCAACAGAATAATATTTAGGTATATATATATATTTACTCATTCTGTTGTCAATCAATGTTGTCAATTTTGAATCAATTAGGTATATGTTTTTTCTTTCGTCGTGTAATAAATTATATCAATAATTTCGATTACTTTACGTCAGTCTGACTGGTAGCTCGGTTTGCGTACCGACGTTTGATTTTCGGTGGTGAGTTCAAATCTCGGTAAGATAAATATTATTTTTGTGATTCTTATAATGTCTTTGTTTTTCTTTAATATTTTTTTATTAATTTTTATCGTTGTACTAAAATTACGACCAAAGCTCGGTCTCCCTAGTACCTACTTATAAAGAGTTTTTGTACCTCCATCTTAAAACTTTGGACTAAAAATTTGGACATTCATCGAATACAATCTTTTCATATTTTTTATAATATAATCTGCACTAATATTTACAACAACTTAAAGTAACCAATAATAAAATAAGTACATAATTAACCATATACTTTTATCACTGGGAAAACAAGCATTGCTCGGAGTTTTTATAGTGCGACAAAAAAAAAGAAAAAAAAAATCGTCTGACCGGGATTCGAACCCGAGACCAATTGGTCGCAACAACGCAAAAAGCCAAAGGGCTACCGAGCGTCTTACGTCAGATAGCGAAATTACGCATATGTTAAAAATATTACACGACGAAAGAAAAACTAATATTTACCCCCGACTTGACCTTTATGCAGACGACATAAAGGTCACGTCGGGGGTAAAATAAATTTGAACGGACTTTCAACAATAAATTCGAATAATTTTTGAGCAGAAAAGAGGGGAAAAATTTGACATACGTCTCATTAGCAAGAGGCCTAAGCCGGTACTGTCTTATTCAATAGATACGAAAGAGAAGGAATGACACGTCGCCATTTCGCGATGGTTCATTCGACTCGTACGAATTATTTATCATTGAAATATATTAATATTAACAAATATCACATTCTATACGAAAAATCAAAACGACAATTCCCTTCCTTTTATTATGTTTTACGAAACTGCAAATAATTTTCTCATTTTTGTTCACAAATAATACAGTTACAACTCCAAGAATTTCTATTTTAATGGTTACTTTATGATTTTTTTTTATCGAGAAATTTTTCAGATAACGTGTTTTGAAAACGGAAGTAAATATGATCAAAATTAACATATATTTTTTTGCTGCACTAAAATGTATCCATTCGTCTCAAAAATTTTTTGAAAGAAGCGTATTTCTAGGGTAAGAGCGCCTTAACACCTAACGGCTAGGTCTTTTAATGCTACGTCAACTTCAAGTGCGTGTATCAAAACGTTAAACTTCAAAGACGGATCGCAGCGTGTCACGGCACTCTAAGGGCGAGGCAACAACACTGCGTTGCGACGACGCTTCGCCAAAAAAAAACTTCGCATTGCAATACAATCTACAAGAATAGGCATGTTGCCGAAAAAAATTTTTTTTCATGTATTCGATGTTAGACAACATGTTAATAAACAATCTAGAACCCATTTTTGTATATCTGAAAAAATAACGTAGATATAAACCATTGAAATTTACAATATGAAAGAGAGCGATATATCGGCCTGTGGCATCACAACCTGCTACCGTCATACATATTTTGTCATTACAAAATGTATGGCAGTAGCAGGTTGTGACAATATTTTTTATTTGCTTATATTTTTAATCGCGTCACTCTAAATACCTATATCTTTCAGATTTATGTATATTTAATCAACAATTTTAAAAATTTTTGTAAAACTGTGATATCCCACACTAGGCAACATCCCTATAATTGTACGAAGTCGTTTGTTCGATGCGTCGTCGCTACGCAGTGTTGTAACCTCGCTCGCTACATCTAAGCGCGGGCGGAAACGTGAAAAGTGGACGATTAAGGGAAAAGGCAGGGTCATTAATTTCAGCTGGGAATTGTTTCGCTTCACGTGGATAAGCTTACGTGATACAGATTGTCTTAACGCGGGGTTTCAGTGAATTTGATAAATATAAGTTATAAGTTACACATAATAAGCTACTACATGTGCGATCAGTTACTGTTGTAAATATTTTATAGAACGCCTAAATCGTATCAGACTGCGAAGATACTAGAATATTGATTTATCTTCTGATGCCTGGATCTCAAAGGAACACTGTTATTTTCCAGGATAAAAAGTATCATATATTTTAATCCAGAGCTTAAACTACTACCATACCAAATTTCATCGAAATCAGTTCAGTAGTGTTTGCGTGAAAGAGTAACAAACATCCATCCATCCATACGTCCATCCTTCCATCCTCACAAACGTTCACATTTATAATATTAGTAGGATTTAAATTTAAAATAGTAGGTACCTAAAGTACGATTAAAGTACGTAAAATGAAAATTTAAAGCATCTTGCCGTCTGTGACATCTTATCTGAAAGAGGAACAAACATCCATCCATCCATCCATACGTCCATCCATCCATCCTCACAAACTTTCACATTTCTAATATTAGTAGAATTTAAATTTAAAATAGTACCTTAAGCAAAGAATACATATTACTAACGTACCTAAAGTACGATTAAAGTACGTAAAATGAAAATTTAAAGCATGTTGCCGTGTTTGACATCTTATCTTATTTAATCTTATCTAATATTACGTAAAATATTATATAATGTCTTCGTCTAATAAGTCCTTAAATATACAAATTATTGAGTATGTTTTTTATAGTTATTTGTAATTCATCCCATCTTCATTCATTCAATTTCAATTCATCCATAAAGAGGTGAAATGGAGATCAAAAGTTTTTATAGTAATTCAAAAATTATTTTGTATTTTGATATAACTTTTGAATTATGACCAAATTTAAAAGAATTCGATTTACCCAACAAATACGAATTATTGCGAAAATAAAAAATATTTTTGTTATAAAACTCATACCTATATGATTCTTCCATTTATCACAAAAAAATAATAATTCAAAAACCCAATTACGACAAAAAAATTTCAAAATTGGACTGTCGGCGTCTTACTGCTTACATAATAAATACGTCATAGCGCGCGTTTTATAATGAGGAAAATGCGCTGTCATCGACATGCCAGATCGGACTGTCAGTCCCTCGATTTACACGTTCGGTTCGGAGCATGGGTTGGAACGGCACGTTCTATTTCCCGCGGTTAGAACTGTACGTGTGACGGATGACCCCTTTCCACTAAGCAGTCCGTCTTTTAATTAAGCGTTTTTTAAACTAAATATTAGTTAGGTTATAGACCTATATTATTTAGTCTAGAATTGCCTTGAAGCAAACAAATATAGTACCTACATCACTTTATAATTATACAAAAAAAAGGTTGAAGGAAGAAACACTTTTACGGTTCCTACTGCCTAAGTAAATACCTATAACATAATATTCAATTATATTCACTTTATGCTTAAAAAATAAAAGCATATGTATCGTTATTTTGTATACTTTACGTAGAGGAAAGGTAAAAAGTGCGTAAATACATTATAAGCACTTGTTTGGACACGGTACGCGGGTTTTGTTAGTGCTCTTTGCTTTTAGTCTAGTGAGGAGCCTAAGAAAAATGTGTTTATTATATTAATATGTATTTTCTTATCTTCATTTATATTTAAAATGTTCGTGTGTCGTATTTATTAACGATCTCGGTGCGCTATATTCACTTAATCTTAACCCAAACTGAGTGATGATCCACCCCAAAATTATTTTTAGGGTTCTGTACCTCGAAAGGAAAAACGGAACCCTTATAGGATCACTTTGTCCGTCCATCCGTCTGTCTATCAGGACCCTTTTTCTCAGAAACACGTAGAGGTATTAAGCTGGAATTTATATCAAATACTCAGGTTTACTGTCTCTTGGCGCTGTAAAAAAAAAAACTTCTAAGCCAACGCAATCAAAAGATATAGCCGTTTATTCCGCAAATTTTCGACACACGCACGGGAATCAAAACCTACAGGGTACTTCCCGTGAACTCCGAATCTTTTGAAAAGTTTGGTACGAAGCAACGTCTTATAGCACAGATAAAGGAAAAATTGCGAAAACCGTAAATTTTTAGTTTCATCATATACGTATATTTAAAATATTTTCAACAATTATTAACTTACTACCCTGACTACTATGACTCAATAGGCAATCGGACTGATTTTTTTTATTGTATAAATGAATAGTACTCTTAAATATGAGTAACTTTTCAGAAGAAACCGTATATCAAAAGTCAATATTTTCAAAGGTACAGCGATTTGTATAAAAAATTTCGCCAGTCTCCTAAAAACGCTCCATACTAAAGTCGACCTACAAATGATGTCACTTGTAGGTTAAGGTGTATGAAGTATATGGCCGCCGGAATATTTCCGATATTTGTGCGTTTATGTTCATACTTACCATAATGAATGTTTTTGTATATGATGTGAGTAAGCTAATGATGTAGGTTTTGTTTACCAATTTCGCAAAAAAAAAATTTGGTACTTACTTTTTAAATGTATTTAATTAGTAAACTACACATAAAATAATATATTTTTGTACATTTACCAAGTAGTAATGCTTCAATATTTCTGAATATATTAATGAAACTAAATATTTCAGATGTAGTCCGATCACCTATGTATTGACGTGATGGGTGAACTTTTAGTTATATAGGTACCTAGAGGTATTTTTTACCAATAAACGTCAAACGTATTGAGAAGTTCAGAGGTGAAATTATAGCTAATATTGGACATTTAGGGTATCATAGTAACCCGGATATGTCGTTTAGTAATCTGTTTAAATTAATTAAACATAAATTTGACACTATTTTCACCTCTAAGACAGTAAAAACAAACAATAAAAGTAAATTTAGTGAATGGGCAACAGCAGGTATTTTAAAAAGTAGATTAAAATTGTATGAACTTTATAATGAAAGAACAATGAATCAAAGTGAAGAATTTAAAAATTATGTAAGATTATATTCAAAACTATTTAAGCAAGTTTGTTCTGCAGCAAAATCTCTTCACATTAGAAATAAAATAAAGAATTCGAAAAAAAAGATAAAAACCACTTGGCAAATTATTGCAAATGAAACTGGAAGAGTCACCAGTCGCAACACAGATTTTAAATTGAATGTTTATGTTTAGAAAATAAAGTTAATGATTTTATGAATGATAGCACACCTTGGGAATAAAGCCTCATTTACACAAGGAGAGTTTCTCGAACGGGTGCAGGCGACAATTTCAGGCGAGAATATTCTTGCATAGTGTAAACAACCTTTGAAGGCGAAAATCGTATGGTGAGTCTCGTATACGAGAATATGATACGATATTCTCGCCCAAATCGTACGATAAACTCTCCTTGTGTAAATCAGGACTAAGGTGGCCCCCTGCAAGGCTACTTCTAAATTACATATATTATTGTATTCTTGTTATGTAGTTTTAGGCATAACATTGTTATATGCCTTTTTTATTTTAAAAGAACAATTTTCCATCTTTTTGGTAAAAGATATCCCCGTGCGAGTTTCTTACGCCGGTTCTTCTCGCCGGGCTAGTTTCCGAACCGGTGGTAGGCATCATGTAGGACAATTCTATAAGTGTTATAATATAACCTATATGGAAATAAAAATTTTGAGTTTGAGTTTGTACGGAACTCTCGGTGTAGTAAAAGCGTAAAAATTAAGGGTTGTGTGTAAAATAGGTTAAAAAATAAAATAAAAAACCGGCCAAGTGCGAATCGGCGAGTTCGATTCGCACTTGGCCGGTTTTTTATTTTATTTTTTTAACTTATTTTACACACAACCCTAAATTTTTACGCTTATAAATATAATACCAAACTAGAATATTCGGAAATTATAGATAGGTATCTATAAACTTCAAAGCAGGTAATATTATTTACTCTCTGCTATAAGCAAAAAAATAAAATAAACTGGTTATAGAGATGAAAGAGCCGATATATATTTTTTAAAGATAATAATCATTCCAATTACGAATACAACTCGCGAATGTGAAAACCAAATTTTAAAGGGATTAATTGCCTCATGTGTTTATTATACGAAAATGTTATTTATTAAAAGTAAAAGTTTTATTTATTGATACCCCAATTCTCGAAATTAACGTACACTTTCATTCTACTTTTATTGAATTATAAATGAACCGTCTTGATATCGTAAACTAATTTTCGGAACAATCAAAACGGGTTCGACGATGATTCAACTTATAATATGAAAATACTATTTTGCAGTTAAAACATATCGGGACTGTATTATTGAAGGATTTAATTAGCAGAATCGAAAAAATTAATGACCGAGTATAGAGGAAATATGAAGATTTCCTCTATGCCTGGGTCATTAAATTTTTCTTGATTTGTTTGTTATTAATCAGGGCTAGATCGTTTATTAATCAAGGCAAAGTTAAGATTGCCATCCAAATTTACTAGTACCATCCAAAAAATATTACTCTTGAGTCTTGACTCAGGACGAAAATTTTCTCTTGTAATTTTTTGCTCCCATTTAATCTTAACATTTTTAGCACATACCTATCTTATAAATCTATCTATCTTAGCACTAAAGCCGGAGGTCGCGGGTTCGAATCCTGCCAGGGAACAAATAAGTTTTCTGTGTTCTTGGATTATGAATGTGTATTAAATATCTGTATTATATAATAAAATCTTAAATATATGTATAGTAGGAAAATATTAAATACATTTCCGTTGCCCGTAACACAAGTTCTTCAAGAACTGACTACGGTACCAGATTGATGTGATGTGATGTGTCTATAGATATTATTATTTAAATCCCCCATAGTCCGTACAAATCCTAGTGACGCGGCACGGCCGCGCTAGCTGCTATGTGTATAAACGTAGAGTTGCAATCTTCTACCCCGCGCGCCCGCGGGCACCGCTTTGTACGTGGTCACATAGTTTACGATTTTCAAACACCATGTATAGTGCCGGAGATAAGATTGGTAGTTTATATGACTGTGACAACAACTTGGTGTTAAAAAAATCAAGCATAACCAGACTGAATGTTATCTTAATTTTTACTAAATTAGTATATCTGAAACATGGACGTAGAAAAAAAGGCGGACGGAAGGTGAGCTAATTGAGTGAAGCACAACAATGGCGGCGACTTACGTTTGTGTGAGATTACGGATAATTGCCATTGGCGTACTGGCGGCCGATCGTCTTACTTTGTTGTGAATGTGTGCGTGCGGTACGTGTTGCTACGATACGGCCGCGGCCGTCTTACTTTGATTGCTTAACTATTCATATTACTTTTTTTCTACGTCTACGAGTATGATCTGACAAAATTATTGTATTTTATTGTATAGGTCACAGCTAAAGTTCAAACACAACAATTTAAAGATTACTTAGAATAATCAAATAATGTTGTTTCTTTGCTTAGTCTTCCGGTTACGTAAAATCTATGTTTGTAGCATATTCGTACCAGAAAATAACTGTTTTTTCCTGTTAAATTTCATAATAAAAATTTTAAATTGCTTATCTACTCAGCTGAGCGGAAAAGCTCTCGCCGTTATTCGCTTGCTCACCTTTAAAAAAATATTGCGCAGAATAAAATTCGCACAGTCGTTGAGAATCAGGAACAACATTGCAACAACATTTTTGTATCACCCAAAAGCTACGGTCAAACGTTTATCAAACATACAAAAAGTCAGTTTCTTAGAAAACAATTATTATTGTTGTAATTTTTTATCTGAACCTCAACTCTCGTAGATTTTCGTTTTACTTCAATAATAACTCCCCACCGATCTCGGTGACGGTGGCCGGTTTCATTGAAACCAGGCCAGTTACGCAGGGGTAATTTTATAGTGCCCAAGTGTGTGCGCAGTACACAAGAGCACTCTCTCTTCCTTTACTCTCGTAATCCAGTGGGACGGATAACCGACACGACTGACGAGAGATAAGGCGCAGGTCCGACTTTTTACATGCCCATCCGACGCATGGATCATCTTTCTTGTCAGACAATCAGGTGATCAGTCTGCATTGTCCTAACCAAACTTTGAAACAACATTTTTTGTTGTTCCAATGCGGGAATCGAATCCACGACCTCCGAGTCGAGAGGCAATGCTCTAACCACTAGATCACGGAGGCTGTTAATTTTAATTTGATTGTATTGTAAGTGAAGCAAAATGTTCAACCAGTCAGAGCGCATTTCACGTTAGTTTAACGTTTACGAGAATACCGTTTGACAGTTTTAGCGTATCGGTACACATATCTGAATTTTAGTGGAAAATAAGAACAACACAGATAGCATAGGTATAGTAGCGGAATAAATACCTTTTCCTGAGTTAAGACAGCTGAGAGCAACATAAATAACGTATTATATTTTGCTTACTATTTACATTTTAAAAGAAAAGCATTAAGTGCCCGTTTCGTCAGGATTAAGATAAGAAAATCTTCTATAATCAAACGTAATCCAACAATGTCATTTCGGATTCCATAAAACAGAATACCTTGCCGCAATTTCCGTAATCCCGGTGCAGGGAACCCGTGTAAAAGATTAGGACAAAAACTCTTTTGTTGTATTAACGTACAATATACCTAAGCTTACGGCAGATTAAAAATTATTACCTACAGTCTCATGTACATAATTATGGAAGGACAGGGCAAGTGTTTAGTTTTTTTCCAAGTCGGGACGAAATTTTTGTGTGATAGGTACTAATTGTTTTTTCACGTTGAGGGGAACATACTTTTTGTGTGAAACAGGGTATATAGCTTATAGACTATGAAAAAGAATTCAGTCTATGAGCTGTCTGTTTTTTCTATACAAATTAAATGACTGTCTTTTATATGTATGGTCGCAGACAGATGGTATACCGGGTTTGTATATCAAGGTGGTTTTTCTTCCATACCAATATGATCTACGCTCAAAAGTCAAAACTATCAAACCTTGTGAAGAGATTCACTTAAAATTTGACAAATCGGATAGTAATTTCCTGATGGATTAACCTCGCATATTATTAAATAACGCTTCCAGCTCTTAAAAAGGTCTTGTATAATTGTGCATCGTAATACAGAACAGGCACATATTCTGTTCGCCGATTATATCTTAAGGGTCTGTCACATTAGATTAGGCCTTTCGGAAATCTGCTTTAAATTAAACTATGCATTTACTGCGCCATAGGTACTGTATTATAATATCTACTAAGAGATTTCAGTTTAAAAAAATGTTAAAATCGACGCTAATACATGTCTAACAAAATAAAATCCTAAAATTAATTCTTATAATATTTTCGATATGTTCGATTATTATTATCGACTAGCTGTTCCGGACACATAATATGTCTTCACTATAAACTGGAATAGATACATACACCTAAATCTACAACGTGCACCTACAAAATTGCTGGCCGGTTTTTAAAAAAAGAAATTAAACAGGTAAACTGAACGCACCTATAAATGTATTCATGAGCTATAGAGTAGCAATAATAGCGGATGATTTGATAAACAGACGATCGGGTTCAAAATGAGGAAAAATGGTACTAGCTTGATCAAGTCGCTTGACAGGCATAAATCGGTAAATCAAACTGTTTGAGCAAGCAACCAATAACCTAACCAAGAGCATGTCAGGACATGTCTAACGAGGGTTCCGTAACTATAAACGCGTAATATGCTTTTTTTAATTACTCCAAAAGTTACTGTCCGATTTAGTTCACAATAATTTTCCTAAAGAGTTTTTAGCATGATCTATCAGCATGGCAATTTGCAAGTTTCTATCTCCTATAGTTTAAAAATTCTAGGGGGGGGGGCAACTTACAAACTACTTTGGAGGCCGATTACTCGAAAATGGTCAGCTTTATAAAAAAGTAACGTATGAAACCTTGCCTTTATTTTAGTGAAAAAATATTTTTCATCCCCACTTCACATGTGTGGAGAGCCACCCCTAAAATATAAAATTATTATTTTTTTATGATCCCGAAACCGTGATCTATACACAATCTATAACTGCATCAAATTTCATCAACTTATATTCATAATTACAGGAGCTAGAGGCGCGGACAGACAGACAGACAGACAGACATACAGACAGACAGACAGACAGACAGACAGACGGACAGAGCGAAACTATAAGGGTTCCTTAAGTATTACGGAACCCTAAAAATTACGTGCTTGCCCCCAAGCTGCTTGATCGTCTTGGAACCCTCTTATGCAGTTAGCCTTCTGAACATAAAAAACGAAATTAAAAAATAATCAAAAAAATATACTGGTAATAATTATATTTACCTATTTCATAGTGTAAGGTCCAGAAAATTTAATGTAGCACTTTTTGAATGAAAACTTTGTTTATATGTACTCAAATTGCATAACATTCATATTTTATTTTACATAAATGTAAATTGTTCTTTAGTAAATCAACAATCGTGTAAAATCCGAAGTAAAAAATTATATTCATTATGCATCGACCACGACAGACATGTAATGAGATAGTGAGACAGAGAGCCCAGTACCTCATTAAATACATTAAGTCAGTGAAACAGGGGCCCACCAACTCATTAAATACATTGAGGTAGTGGGAGAGCTCACTACCCCATTACATTCCCGTACAATCCACTCACGCCCCATCAGGTTTGAATGTCGCCGTATCTCCCCATTTGTGTCTAAAAATGCTTTTTACAGGAAAGCATTAATTTTAATAACTCCTCATTTCATTCTCGAGGGTTCATTAATACTTAGGGCATGTTTCACTATCTACTGATAAGTATCAAATAGCTTTCATCATGTTTTGTCTCTGTCGCACCTAAGTAGCGACAAATATTCCGAATAAGGGTCAGTTCACACCGAAACAAGACAATACGCGACGCGGCGCTGCATTTTTAAAAAAGTAATCCAAAATTAAACTTTATTCAGTACACAAGAAAATACACATTTGATGACAAGAACTTTGAACTCTTACGGCCGCACTCAGAGACATATAATGCTTACTTCATAGACTACTCGTAATCATTGGTCTCGCTGGGGTTGAGCGAAGCGAGACCAATCAAATATATTTGGCCTACTTAAGCCTCTATGAGTGACCTTGAGCGTCACTTTCCATACCTATTGATTTTGTAGGCGATAAGGGGGTATCGCGCGGACCGGATAGTATTGAAATCGCTATAAATATTTGAGACAAAGATTGCAAAAATTGAAATAGCGTTCCCCTGTCATTTTTGAGATTATCGACCTCAAAAATAAAAGTGCTTCTAAAAAATTTCACTGATTATTTTTCCGACCCAAATATCGACCAATAGAATTGCACCATTCGACGTCACGTGGTACAACCTACATGGTATTATACTGATAATTTTTTGAAAATTTTCTCTGGTAGTTGCTATATATAAAAAACAAAACATGATCCATTTTTTAACTGTACATTTCGTCTCATGGTGCAATTCTATTGGCCGACATTTGGGACGGAAAAATAATCCCCCGAATACCACACGAGCTTCAAAATTATCTGGCATTTCCCTCAAGGTTCCCTGCAAACAAATAAAGTCGTCCTCCAAATCCTTCATTTGTTTGCAACGAACCTATCGGGAAATACCCGATAATTTTGAAGCTCTTGTGGTATTATAAGTGATAATTTTCTGATTGATTAAAAGTCAGATGAAAGTTTAATAAAACACTATTTATTAAAATTTCAAACTATCACTTTGGAATGAATCAACCGATTTTCACGCGATTGGCGTGACATCCTACAGACAAAGTGACATTCGTTGACTACCCCCGCGAGGAAGCTTCCTGTGACCTGAGAACGTCGAGATCTGATGAGAATTCGATTTTTGTAAAACGGGGTAAAACCAATAAATTCCCGATTTTTGAAAATCTTAGATTTTCTTAGCTGGAAGTTAAAAAAAGAGAAAAAAGTTTTAGGCCTCCCCCACATTAGGCGTAAGCGTTCCTAGGGCGTGTCAGCGATGTGGACGCTGCTCGCGCCACTCATACGCCCGAGGAACGCGCACTCCTAATGTGGATTTAGCCTTAAATTTAAAAAAGGGTGGACTTAGCATAATATATTTTAATCAATATTTAAATAAACATTTCGATTTATAAAAATACAGTCCTTTTTTAGTATTTTTCAATACGACCATGACTGAGAAAAAAGTGTCAAGAACTCCAAGTTTCAGTTCTATCAAGCGCACAAACACAAAGTACCTACCTGAATCTAAGTTAGTTAATAAATTAATTTTATTTTACAAAGCGCTTAGACAAAGAATTTAAGCTGCTGAGCACAGAGTTAATTATTCAAAAGTTTCGTTAATAAAAAGGATCGTGCGAACATGACGTTCTTTGAAAAGTAAAAATTATTTCTTCGCGAAACTCTTGAATTCATAATTTTTTATTAATGTTCAAATTAGTCTTACTTAACTTTTAAGCTTTTGAAATCCTTGAGATTAAATTCACTTTTAGCTTTGAAGAATCCGCTGTAAGAATATGTATTTTACTATGAACGATTGGTCTTTTATTCTACTATTAATTAGAAAATTTGTGAGGATGGATGGATATATGAATCGATGGATGTTTGTTACTCTTTTACGCAAAAACTACTGATTAACGGGTTTTGGTGAAATTTGCTATGGTAAAGTAGTTTAAACACAAAGGCTTTTTATCCAGAAACATTACATTACATTACTGCCTTGAGTTACTATATAAACGCGGACAGAGCCGCGGGCAAAAGCTAGTATTTATATAATTAGTCATGTGGCGTTGGTTTTATTAATAAAAAATACCAAAACACCTGAGCATTTACCTAAAACTACGAAGAGATGCCACAGCTGCTTACGGCAAATACACAAATGTCGAATAAAATACACGACTATTTAACAAATACATTGAACAAACCAATTTTAAATTACATTTGCCGATGCGGGGATTGTGTCAGTTCAATTTTGTTGAGCAAAACCTAGTTGCTCAGCTGTCGCCGGCAAACCATCGCGGATACATAACAGGCTTTTTGTGCGAAGCCTGACAGCTACGTATTAGAGATTTACTCGGAAATTAAACCCTACTACCGCATCCCTTAGATCAGGAATACCGGAGATACACCAACTCTTACAAAAAAATAAACAAAGTTCGTTATATTTGCTGTTATTGAAAATCAAACAATTTTTGCTAAAAGATATTGCTCATCAATAGGTACAGCTTTATCGATATAAATGTAAACAGGGCCCCTAGTCAAGATGCATTCGATAATTTCGACGGCGAACTTCGAGATCAAAAATGTATGGGATTTGACATAAGTTATCGTTAAATGATATGTCGCTTGCGATGCCTTATGTCAAATCCCATACATTTTTGTTTTCGAACTTCGCTGTCGAAAATATCGAATGCATCTTGACTAAAGACTCTGTACTTACTCAATGTAAACAGTGCTGAGGTCGTAAAAAATCACTAAAGTTAAACCAACGTTAATTGTATTACAATTGTAGACTTTAATTCTTACATTATAAGGTCTAATATTTACCGATGTGTGATTAATTAACTAACCATATTGACTTATACACACGTTTGACTTCAGAGGAAGAAAAGGGACAGTTGCGTCCTAAGTGAAACTCCCGCTTGACTTAGAATTTACGTTTTACTATAGCATTTTCATCAAGTTTTACAAGACATATTAAGCTAACAACGAATTATGATATTAAAGATGGAATGAATACTAACCGACCATAAATATTGTTAGAATTCTTGTTTTTATACTTTTTTAACGAGCATTACGGCATGTTTCCAGTCGGAAAGTTCGGGCGTGATTACGAGCCCAGGGGCACTTACTCGCATTTTAAGCATTCATAAGCCACATTTCGACTTTCATGCGTTCGTGGGGGTATCTTCGGTATTCTTGATCTAAGCCGCATCCAAATAGGTAGTGCAGCATAGGCATAGAAATGTTGGAATATATTTAATCCCTGAATGCGATTGTGATATAGTTACTGAAGGATTGTGATAATATTATAATTTCTAAATAATGTTAAATAATATTTTATTAATATGTGTTATGTTATAAAGAAACGCTTTAATTTTAGTTTTATATCGCATTTACTTTATAACTTTGTAATAAAGCACTCGCACACACTACGCAAGCAACTTGGCAGACACTTGGAGACAGAGCAAAATGATTTTTTAAGTCTAACACGAGTATTAGCATTAAAGTAAAATTATGAAAGATCTTTGTTATAAATTAAACAGTCATCAATAATTAAAAGCGACGTATTTTTGTTGTAGTACAAACAAGTTATTATTTGCATTGTAATTTGGCATTCGTAAAATCAGTAATGAATACAGAAATCAGCGCTGTGGTATTGGTGCAAAATATTAACGAGGGAAAAACAACTGGACGCCATTTTGATCATTATAATTTTTTTTCTATAATGATCGATGTCAATTGTCATTATACATTTACTTACTTTTTGTTTTGTAAAGCCAAAACATAGTAACATATTATCTTATTGTATTTTTTTAAGCGACGTGGCACTGCATTTATTAGCGACTTCCAAAAAAGGGATGCGGTTTTACATTCGGCTGTTTAAAATATGTTTTTTTTTTGTATGTTCAACGATAATTCTGTAGACCTATTTCCAAAATTCTTTTTTTGATGTAAAGATCCCAAGTTGGTCCCGTTTTCAAAAAAAAGTGGTGATCATGGGATCTATGAGAAATCGAGGGAACTCAAAATTTATATGGACACATACTGTATATGATTATATGATTGGACTTCTTAGTCCAATCATATACTACAAATAACCTAACCTAACCAAGAGCATGTCAGGACATGTCTAAGGAGGGTTCCGTAACTATAAACGCGTAATATGCTTTTTTTTTTTAATTACTCCAAAAGTTACTGTCCGATTTGGTTCACAATAATTTTCCTACAGAGTTTTTAGCATGATCTATCAGCATGGAAATTTGCAAGTTTTTATCTCCTATAGTTTAAAAATGCTAGGGGGGGACCAACTTACAAACTACTTTGGAGGCCGATTACTCGAAAATGGTCAACTTTATAAAAAAGTAACGTATGAAACCTTGCCTTTATTTTAAAATACCTATTCTACGATACCCCACACGAAAGAGGAGAGTGAAAAAATATTTTTCATCCCCACTTCACATGTATGGAGAGCCACCCCTAAAATATAAAATTATTATTTTTTTATGATACCGAAACCGTGATCTATACACAATCTATAACTGCACCAAATTACATTAATTTATATTCATAATTCCTGTAATAGCTAGCTAGCTAGAGGCGCGGACAGACAGACAGATAGACAGACGGACAGAGCGAAACTATAAGGGTTCCTTAAGTATTACGGAATCCTAAAAAGTAAGATTTTACACCAATATATGTCCTGAATCTAATAACACTGAAAAGACCTCCTTAGTCTTTAAAGATACGCATTTGGAAATTTCGACATTGTTCAAAGAACTGCAAGCAAATGCCACGTAACTTACAGTAATAATCATCGTCATCTTATTATCAATACCTAATGGAAGCTTGGCGCCTATTCAAATATACATTCGATTGTTTATTTTAGACGTTCTTAAGATGTATTTATTAATAATAATTAAACAATCACTAAAAAAGGTAAAATTATTATTGTAAACAAAAAATTAAACCGACTTCCAAAGTAAATTCTACTAAATAAAAAAAATATAATATTAAATAAAAATAAAACTAAAATACTTCAAAATTAAGAAAATTGAGTAGAGAAATAGTTACAAGTTTAGCCAAATTTAAAAGGGTAATTATTTAGATAAAAAGTTTATTTTCATACTTTTTTTTGTGTATTTTTTGTGGAAGTCGATTAAATTTTTTGTTTAAAAATAATAATTAAAATATCGATTCTAAATTAAACTTTATTCACTTAACAAGAATATACACGCTTATTTTCAAGAGCGGTGCCGCGCTATGCAACTTCATGCAGCTTAAAATTCGAACTCTTGGCATCGCATCGCAAGCTGACCCTTAGTTTTTGTTTTTTTTTTCAAACTATTAAATAGCAATAAACCTAATACCCTAGGGCCTAGCCTATAAGTTACCAAATGGCGTTACATTAACTTAGTCTATCATTAGATAAACTATCTTTATCGTTAATATCAACATGAGCTGCTTAGTGCTTACATTGTGGAATAGTCCATAATTGGACATCGAAAATAAATTAAATGTATCAACAATAGTCGGGCTTATCTCTGTTATAGCCATAAATAGCTATTAGCCGGCTTAGAGTGTTCACCAAGTTTAATTATAACCAGTTATTCAAACCAGTTGATTTAAGCATTTAATTTAGATAGATTTATCATTATTGGGCCATTCAGGGCAATTTAATTTTTTTGAACAAAAATTGGCTAAGTGAGTAAGTTGATACCTATTTATTTTTAAATTCATTCATATTTTATATTATTATATACCATTTGAGAGTTGATTGTACACTTGTGACTGTCTCTTTTTGTTCTTTCTTTTTTAATTTGTAATATATGTCAAAGTAGCGTGTATTAGTGTACCTACTACCTACGTCCTACACTATGTTTAACTTTTGTTAACTATTCAGTTTCTATATGTGAGGACCTGTAATTGGCTTTTTAATGATTAGAATAGTTTCATATTGTTATTACTGATAGCTATTGGTCTTCCTAACAAAATAAAATATTTCATAAAAATATTTTTTTGTAACTTTAATTGGGATTTCAACGAATTAAGTCAAAAAGAATAAAATATTATATATTATATTTTATATACTTTTCAAAAAACAGAAAGGAATGGCTGGTAATCGTAATTTGTCGTAGAGTCGTGGCTACGTCGTAGCTATGTTGTAGCTTCATCGTAGCTTGTCATAGCAGCGTCGTAGCTACGTTGTAGCTTCATCGTAGCTTTGTCGTAGCAGCGTCGTAGCTACATTGTAGCTTCATCGTAGCTTTGTCGTAGCAGCGTCGTAGCTATGATATTGCTTCATCGTAGCTTTGTAGTAGCAGCGTCGTAGCTACGTTGTAGCTTCATCGTAGCTTTGTCGTAGCAATATACTAGGTAGTAGCTACACATTATACAACCATCTTACTAGCATGGCGATCCATATAAATAATTTTAAAGAAGAAATATTCTATCCAGAACAGTTTGTTGCAAAATAGTTCTTAATCCATGATAACAAGGTCGTCAATAGAAGTCAACATTTCTAAAAATTTCAAGTAGGTATACAGACTCTACGTGAGAAACTATTTGTCTAGGACCGCCATTATGTGGAGTGGTTGACATTATTGTAAGACTTTTTGACATTAAATTAAGAAAATGTTTCTACCTTAGCAGTCAAAAGAGGCCATTTTGTGAGCTCATGCTCGGGAAGAAAAGAAATTTTCTTTCTCATAACGACTATACATCGACCTTGGCACCTTATAATAAGACTTTTTTGCTCCGAATGGTATTGTTTCTTCATCATAGTTTCTACTCTTCGGTGTTTCTACTGTGCGCATGCTAAGCCCGCTGGTACACATTACGTAAAGACGTGGAGGATTTTCTTACCCCTTGGTGAGATATCGTGAGATTCGTCTCGAGCCCCTCTGTCTCTCTAATCTTACGTGAGATTCATCAAAATTATTATATTGTGTATAATTGTGTTGTTTTATTAAAAAAACACACACACACAAACAATTTGTATATTATTTTTTTAAGTCTAGCAAAGATTAGTATTTGAGATTATTTTAACAAGTATGTGGGACGTGGATAATTGGATTTTCCAATTTTTTTAATCTATATACAAGGTGTAACAAAAATAAGTGATAATACTTAAGGCTGTGTTTGTGTTCCTTATAGAGAGTTCACTGTGAAAGTAGCAGCACTGAAAGAGCAAAAAAATTTTTGCGATTTGTATGGGAAAGCGCTCCAGCGTCGCGAGTTTCCCCATACAGAAGTGAAAAAAAAATGCTCATTCAGCGCTGCTACTTTCACAGTAAACTCTCTATAAGGAACACGTACACACATTAAACTATTATCACTTATTTTTGTTACACTCAGTATATATATGTCGCATCCGGTCAAAGCGAAAACGAAACTACAAGTGTTGCTATCTATCAGAAACGTGTTTAGCGCGCTGACGGAGTCTAGTCTGAAGTTCGTACAATCGACATGGTGGGGATGTGTTGTGGGGATGGGTTCCACCCTACCACGTTAAGAGGATGAGCTATCACATCTCGAGTAGTCGTTGTTCGGGCAACCAGCCTAGGAACTGTCCATAGTTTCGTTTTAGTGCTAGTGTTTATAAGGTGTAGTGTTGTCATAAAGTGTACCTAGTGAATATAATATGAAGAATTGTGATTCCGAATAAACAAGTGATATTGTAAGTCTATAATAATTCTCTTTGCACGATTTACCCATGCAAGCCCACAATTACCTATATCTCAATGGTATAGATCCAAAATCATGAGCCTCAGACGACATATAAATTTATGTTGGTTTGTGTACGCTTCAAAAACTCAAAAAGATCTGCACCGATCGAGCTGAAATTTTAGCATGATATATAATCTGCATTAAGGATTGTATTTATCTATTTTTTGGATCAGTCACATATCCGCGACCGCGAAAAAACAGTTTTTTAACGATCAGCTGTGTACCTATGACTGTGCCATCTGCTGGAAGCGAGGAAAACACATACGGGACATATACGGTTCCCGTGGGTTACTGTACTAACGCGGGCGGAACCGCGGGCATCAGCTAGTTTAAAATAATTTTCTCGCATTTGGTGACTATTTTGGCCAGAAAAAAGTGATATTTGCTGAAACCATTGCTGCGGTCCACAAGTGAGAATGAAATCTCCTCACGTAGTTTATGGACCTAAGACCTAACAAATACTTTTTCTAATGCGACATTAATACATCTAAATTGCTTGTGAGCCGGTGTACTGCATTTCAATTTTCAACCTTATTACTATGAAAGTGGTACAGAGCTTCGCCACTGTATCTTGTACTAGCTTTTGCCCGCGACTTCGTCCGCGTGGAACAGTTACTTTGGGATATCTAAAATTTACCAGTGACTTCATTTAGGTAGAAGGAGAAGCGCTTCCACCTCACGACTGCCCGCCCGCGCCGCGCGCCGTGCATTATTATTGTGCGCAAAAATTTTTATTACTGCGATATCTTCTAAAATACTCGTTGAAATCAAATGATGTAAGCCAATTTTCTGCCAGATTAAATGGATAAGGATTAATATCATCTTTATGAAAACACCTTCACAAATAATGCTAACTTTTAGAACAAATTTGGTTAGCATAAAAAGGTTATAGTAAGCCAACCTTAATAGATACATATACCGTCGCGGACTTTTTTGTAGAACTTTTAAAGGGAAACAATTCTGTCATGCATCAGTTTAGCGAAATTTTAACCGTTTCCGCAGCGTACGCAGCGTAAGCTCTCAAAAGGAAAAAAAACGATTTTGTAACATTCTTGATTGGTGCTCCGCTCGTATTGAACTTAGCATGATGTTATATAGCCTTAAGCCTTCCTCGATAAGTGGACTATCCAACACAAAAATAATTTTTCAATTCGTATCAGTAGTTCCTGAGATTAGCGCGTTCAAACAAATAAACAAACTCTTCAGCATTATAATATTAGTATAAATGAATTAAAGAACTATTAAATTTTTGATTGTTTGAATTTTTTTTAGAATAGCAAAGGGTATTTTATACCTAATGTTAACATTTGATATCTGTAGAATGCGGGCGATATCAATATCTCATATTTTCATCAAAGTCATGTCGCGAATCTGCATTTTGTAATAGTTTCGCTCGCTAGGATGGTATGTAGACCGTAATATAAAATCCACTTACCTGTGTCAGCAAAATATCTATCATCTATGTATATACGAGGGCGGCACTGAAAATTTCGGGAATCAAGGAAGTGACACAACATTACTATTTAAAAATGTATTTATTGCTTTTCGATGTATTCTCCGCGAAATTTGACACATTTTTCCATACGATGGAACCAATCATTGGAGCAACCATTCCATTCGGAAGTTGGGGTCTCCAAAATGGCCGTTTTGTAGGCGTCCACAGCTGTGATGTCAGGTGATGAAAATCTCTGACCACGCAATTTATTCTTTATTTTAGGGAAAGTATAGAAATCATTAGGGCTTAGGTCGGGGCTGTACGGTGGATGGTCTAATAATTCTATGATTTCTTGCTCTAAAAACTCTTTTGTTCTGTGCGCGGTGTGAGAACTCGCATTGTCGTGATGGAGGATGATGCGGCGGTTGCAGTTCTCTTTACGGAGTTCAGAAACGACCTGTGGCAAACAAATATAGCATACCATTCTGCATTAACTGTTCCTTGTCCCTCAAGAGGAATAGTCGCAACATGGCCGCTTTTGGAGACAAACGTGGCCACCATTTTTTTTGCAACACTCTGTGAACGAACAATTTTTATTGGCTTTAACTCATTTTCGAACACCCAAACTCGTGACTGGTTTTTTGTTTCGGGTTCGTATGCGTATATCCAGGAATCAGGATTCGTCACCTGATACGATGTTGTATACAGCATTTGAGGATCCTGCGTGGAATCTTTCGAGAGTTCTGACGCACCAAGTAACGCGAGCTGCTTTTTGATCTTCACAGAGAAAATGCGGTATCCACCGGGAAAACAACTTTTTTACACCTAATTGTTCATGCAAGATTATTTGTATTTGATTCATGCCAATGTCTAAAGTTGCCTGAATTTCACATGTCGATCTTCCTCAATCAGCTTACGCGCAGCATCAACGTTTTCTTGGGTGACTGCAATTTTTGGACAACCTTGACGGGGATCAGCACTGAGCTTGACACGTCCACGTTGAAATTCAGCAAACCAGCGATAAATTGTGGTTTTAGATGGGGCTTCATCACCAAATGCAGAAATCATCCGGTCAACACATGTTTTTGTGTTAAACCACTTCGAACATACATACATACATATAATCACGCCTTTTTCCTGTAGGGGTGGGCAGGACTGCCTCTTTCCCGTAGGGGTAGGCAGAGACCACTTCTTTCCACTTACTACGATCCTTACATACTTCTTTCGCTTCGTCCACTTTCATTCTTACCATCCATTCCTCCTCTTACATTCAACGTAGCCAAGCGTCTCTCCATGGTCCGCTTTTCGCCTCCGCGAGAAACGAGACGTGATGGGTGGCGAACCACATCGCCGCCATTTTGGATAATTAAATTATTTTTGATTATCCATTGCGTTTCCACGGATTGGTGGAGAGGGTAGGAATAGGGAAAGGGAAGGATAGGTGGTGTGGAAAGGAAGATTGGTAAGTTAGAGTGGGAAATAGGGAATGTAGGATATTACCGCCCAGGAGGGCAAGGGATAGGACAGTAATAGCTAGGGAAGCCGGGGTCGCATACCCGTATACTATACCACAACTACCGGACAGGTAAGTTGGGAAGAGTATCCCATGACAAAGTCAAACCACTTCGAAAGTCGTAATAAATCATCGCTCTAGAATTTTCTCGAGTCAATTTCATTTTCTCAACGACTAAACAAGTTTGACAAGACCGAGATTTTTTTTAAAATAAATAAACGGTATTCGATTTTTAAAACCAAGGAGTTTTAAATTAAAAAGATTTTAATATGACAGGAACAGTGGAAATATTCCATTCCCGATACTTTTAGTACAGCCTATGTAAGTAAAAATGTATTACCGCAATGTTTGTACGCGTATAACTTCCAAACGATTGCACCAAATTGGATATTTTTTTCTTTTATGTGTTCGTTATTGTCAGGAGAAGGTTTGTATGAAAAAAAAATCTCATAAAAGTGAGTGTGCATGGTAGTACATTTTATATCCTAACTTACCAAAACTTCATATTAAATTGAATTAGCTCTGAACTTACCGTGATGTACATACATATAATCACACCTCTTTCCCGAAGGGGTAGGCAGAGACTACTTCTTTCCACTTGCTACGATCCTTACATTATATTGTTTCGCTTCGTCCACTTTCATTCTTACCATCCATTCCTCCTCTTACATTCAACGTAGCGCCTCCACAAGAAAGAGACGTAATGGATGGCGAACCACATCGCCGCCATTTTGGATAATTAAGTTATTTTTATGATTATCCATTGCGTTCCCACGAATTGGCGGAGAGGGTAGGAATAGGGAAAGGAAAGGATAGGTGGTGTGGAACGGAATATTAATAAGTTAGAGTGGGAAATAGGATGTGCATTAAGAAGTTCAGTTTTTTGTACATCCACTTTGTAAGAAATAATAAATTAATTAGTATTTAACCGTTCTAGAATTTTAGCGAGACATTGGAATTGCAGTCCATTATTATATAAGAAGAAGAAGATTTTTTTTACTACACGTGAAAACGTATTACTTATTACAAACTGTCGTATAATTCCAAAGCTTAGTATAGATGTTCTGTTTTAGCCTTTCGATTTTATTTCATCACTTTGTAGTTCGCAGTCATCCATGGTTTATATTGGTCGTATTTTTTCTTTTTGTTTACGCTTTGATAAAGGATCTCAACGTAGTACGTAACCTAGATTGTAATTACATTTAAAGATGCACAAACTCTGTAAGACTTCTTTTGAAAATTGGCTTTCAAAGTTTCGGTATTTGTAAGTAAAAGTTGAAGACGAGTTTATTATTAACGCATGTGAGTAGACAATAAAATTATTATGACAAAGTTTAGATTAAGTCAAGATGTTTTAAAAGAATGAAGCGAAGTCTTGAACACAAGAGTTTACATCCTGTGATTTGCCTCGGAAATGTTTTAGCAAACTAAAATACAAACACAATACCTATTCCCCCTTACTAATAAACGTTGTATAAGCTTTGAATAGTTATACAGTGTTTTGTTCACATCACACAAGTAACATGTTTAATCCGATAGAAAGAGACAAAACACTGTGTAACTATTCAAAGCCTATACAGCGTTTATTAGTAAGGGGGTTAAGATATAATACTCAATGATGAAATATTTTAGCAAAATAAAGAGCAAACACAATATTATAATACTCAGTGATATAGTAAATAGATAGCAAACGAGATTAACTATAAGAAATAGATTAATCTATAATCTATAAAAATAAATAAAATTAAAGTGTATGTTTGTAATTTTAAATAAACAGCTCTTCACTTAATGCATAAGAAAGTATATGAAAAAAAATTATTTGATATTTATGTCTGTCCGTCTAACTGCCTGTCTGTCTGTTTGTTCCGGCTAATCTCTGAAACAGCTGGACCGACTTTCACTGGCAGCTGTTATAAGGTGTAACATTGGTTACTTTATTTTAAGGTTGCATTTAAAAAATTGGGTTCCGGTTCCGATAGTTCTATACAAACGAAGTCGCGGAAACCAGCAAGTGTTTTGTATAAAAAGGACACTTAGTTTCTCCTTTTAAAAAGTTACACTTTAATGTTTTTAATTGTATTAAGTAGGTACCTACCTAGTTTCGATAAAAACACTAGGTAAACATTATGTTTCAAATAAGACAGAAAATAGAGCCCTTGATTATGATAAAAGAGCTACACAAAATATCTTTTCAATAAGTTACATAAATGTCCACACTTAGATAAGGTTGTGTGGAAAACATACATTCATCTATACTAGTCTATACTAATATTATAAATGTGAAAGTGTGTCTGTCTGTCCCTCTGTCTGTCTGTCTGTAACCTCTTCACGCTTTAACCGCTGAACCAATTTTGATGAAATTTGGTACAGATATACTTTGCGTCCTGAGAAAGGACATAAGATACTTTTTATCCCGAAAAATACAGTGTTCCCGAGGGATACTGTGTTTACGCGGGTGGAGCCGCGGGCAACAGCTAGTTAGCATATAAAGCTACTACTACTATGTATAGTGAAAATTATATGCCATGATGTATGCCAAAATCGAGCCATAAGGTTATATAAAACAGCCACTCAATTTGTCTTTCCAATGAGTTGAATAAACAAAGATCGTTTTTAAAGCTTGACCCAGTTCTTATTGTTGTGCGCGTACATTATTTTTCTTAGTCAAAAGAAAACCTTTTGTAATTTATTTTTTCTGGCCAAGAAAATATTTTTCGTCGCAAAAAAAACGTGAAGTAGCTGATTGCCCACTCAATGCTATATATTGTATCGCGCTAGAACCGTACATTTTGCCGTGATAAAGTAGCCTATGTCCTTCTCTGTGGTATACTTTATATCTGTACCGAATTGCATGACGATTGGTTGTAGTTTTTACGTGAAAGAGAAACACCCAAACAAACAAACATACTTTCACATTAAAGTAATACCTACTAGCTGTTTCCTGCGGCTCCGCCCGCGTAGGTACAGTAAACTCACGGGCACCGTATATGTCCCGCGATAAAAAGTAACCTATGTCTTCCCCATGGTCTACTTTATATCTGTACCAAATTTCATGATGATTGGTTTAGTAATTTTTACGTGAAATCTACACTAATATTATAAAGAGGAAAACTTTGTTTGTATGTTTGTTTGTTTGTTTGGTTGTAATGAATAGGCTCAAAAAGTACTGGACCGATTTCAAAAATTCTTTCACTATTCGAAAGCTACATTATCCACGAGTAACATAGGCTAAATTTTATTTTGGAAAAAAATAGGGTTCCGTAAAGTATTTGGGGTTTTCGGACACAAGGTGTAAAAAATCAACCAGAAAAGTTACTTATTTTGCGTACGCTGCCTAAACTATAAAAGATAGAACCATAAAATGTTCTAATTAATTGTAGATCTTATAAATATCTACAAAAAAGTCCGCGACACACCATACCTATCTATGTCGAGTTAGGCACAACAACCATTTTTTTATTTAGAAATCTTGAATTTTTTTTGGACTACATTTAAACGCGTTATTTTACTCATGCTATTAATCCTTAACAAAATAAATTATTTTATCACTAAGTACAGTTTATGTAGATAATATTTGGTCTTTGAATGATTAAAATTGGACCTTTGGTTTTGAAGTTGCGAAGGCCCGTTGCGAAGTAGGTCCAAGGCCCCCCGCCGTGCGTGTGCGTGCAGGAGGGGAGTTTAGATCTATGAGGTGGGATTAGTATCAGTATTGTACCCATAGATTATACAGATATATACATTGTACCCGTGCGAAGCCGGGGCGGGTCGCTAGTCGTAAATAAAGTGTCCCGTAACAGTACATTTCCCCGCGATAATAAGTACTTAACCTTCCCGCGATAAAAAGAAGCGTATGTCCAGACTATCTGTGTACCAAATTTCATTTAAATCAGTTCAGTAGTTTTGGCGTAAAAGCGAGACATATAGATAGACAGAGTTACTTTCGAATTTTTAATATTAGCATGGATGATAAGAACAGTGTCTTATTACTTCATTCGAAATATTTAAAAATTATAACCATTAAAACAATAAATTTATAAATCATGAGAGATACTTGAATCCAAAGGTGATTTTAAAGTAGGTCAAAAAGTTTACTTACAAATACTCGTAGGTATATTATATTTTTCATTATCTTAGCGACAAACATTATTATAGATAATAATAAATTATTATTACTGCCAAAGCACAGTATTCCGTAACATTATTTTATTAGGTGCTCTATTATATCCCTGAGGGAATTTTTAGGGATAAAAATATAACGAACTTTCAAAAAGCTCAACTGGCTACCTCTAGGGAAATCACTTACTGAGTTTGAACAACAGTCTTTCAATAAGATTTTCTTTTGACTTTAATGCCTAAACACAGCTTAGAGAATATAAAATACTATTTTTCCCCCCGGCTCCGCCCGCATAGGTACATTATCCCGCGGGAACACTATTTTTTCGGGATAAAATATATCCTATGTCCTTTCCCGGGACCCAAAGTATATCTTTACCAAATTTCATAAAAATCGGCTCAGAGTGAAGAGGTAACAGACAGACACACTTTCGCATTTATAATATTATATAGTATAGATATAGATTATGACGTACCTTTTGTTATTTAAGTTGAACAGCCTAATGTGTAGTGCTACTAACCAAAATTGTATAGTTTTAAGTAACACTCGACCACATATGGATGTGGTTGACATTAATAATATTATAAGTTTTAGATTTAATAATGTAACATGTGATAAGTATTTCTTATCACAGTTTTTTACTAGACGCATAGCTAGATGGCTATTTCATTTTTTAGTTTTAAGACAAGCCAAAGAATCGGCTAAACCGACCACTGCTTTTATTGAGCAGAGTCTTTATTCTGACAACTTTACAGTCAGCAGCTTCGAATATGTTCCAAATAATTTAAATTAGTTTCTAAGACAACAGAGGCTCACTCTAGTAATGTGATAATCAATAATATAAATTATTTAAATGAATTACCTATCTTACCTACCAAAAATGTTAACAAAAAATGTAATTTCAATGTAAACCTGGTGCACCAAAATTTGCAAGGAATGGTAGGTAAAGAATTAGAAATTGAGTTGTTTGTTAATGAATATAACATTGATATTATGTGTATATCAGAACATTGGTTTAGAAAACATGAATTAATATTTAACTTTTGTGGTCACCAGGTAGCTAGTTCGTTCAGTCGAGAGAATGCCATTAGAGGTGGTTCTTTAATATTAACTAATAAAAAAATAAAATTTAAAGAACGTAAAGATATTAGAAGACTCTCTACTGAACGAATAATCGAGGTAGCCTGTATTGAGTTGAGCCATCTTATTATTGTAAGCGTATATAGGCCTCCATCAGGTTTATACGATTCCTTTGAACAAGTCATGGAAGAAGTGTTGACAAAAATATGTGCATCTAACAAGAAGATTATTGTATGTGGTGATTTCAACATTAATTTATTAGACTCAAACTCCACCACTGTTAGATTCACATCATTGTTAAAATCGTATAACCTGAGTAATTTATTTTATGAACCGACAAGAATATGTGATACAGCAGCTACTTGTATTGATAATATTTTCACTAATATTACTCATTATAAAAAAGAAATAATCAATGCGCTTAGCTCTGATCACTGTGGACAATTTGCTTCATTTAATATTAATTGTGAAAATAAACCTCAAGAAAAGCTTGTTTATATTCCTGTGAATACAAAACGTATTGAGAAATTTAGAGGTAAATTAGTTTCAAATATTCAACAGTTAGATGGGTTTAATAGCTCCGATGAAGCGTTTCATAAACTATTTAAAATAATAAGAACCCAGTATAACTCTGTATTAACTTCTAAAACGGTCAATTTAAATAATAGAAAAAGTAATTTTAAAACCTGGGCAACTGCAGGAATTATAATAAGTAAACAGAGATTATATGATTTGTATAACGAAAAGACATTTAATAGGAGTGAATCTTTTAAACTGTATGTCAAGCAATATTCAAAAAATTTTAAAAAAGTATGTCAAGCAGCGAAGGCACTTCACATAAAAGAAAAAATAATGAACGCTAAAAATAAAGTGAAAACCACTTGGAAGATAATTGCAGATGAGACTGGAAGAGGTAAAGGCAGTCGTAACTCTAAATTTGAACTTTGTATTAATAATAAAAAGGTAAATTCTGACCTAGAGGTTGCGACAATCTTCGAAAAATTTTTTGCTGACATTCCGGTCTCAACTACAAAAAATTTAAATTCTTCACCTGCAGTTGCTGAAAAAATACTCAGAGAAAATGTCAAGGAATGTGATGTCAATTTTAATTTTAAAGAAATTGACTCCAGAGATATTATTAACACCTTCAAATTACTCAATATTAAAAATACTACCGATCTCTGGGGTATGTCTATAAAAGTTATAAAATCAATAATTGACATCATTGCCCCCTATCTAGCCTTAGTTTTCAATAATTGTATAAAGAATGGTGTGTTCCCTGACCTAATGAAACATAGCAAGGTGATGCCTCTTTTTAAGGCTGGGAATAAGTCTGACCCAGCAAATTATAGACCAATATCTATACTACCGACTTTTAGTAAAATTTTCGAGAAAATAATCTTAAATCAATTGCTAGCCCACTTTAACATAAATAATTTATTACATAGTAACCAATTCGGGTTTACTAAAGGTCGGTCCACAACAGACGCAGGCATCAGTCTTCTATGCAGCATATTTGGGGCCTGGGAGGGATCGCATGATGCACTTGGTGTCTTTTGTGATCTATCTAAGGCTTTCGACTGTGTCGAGCATGCTACGTTAGTCAGAAAATTATACCATTATGGTATAAGGGACACGGCACTTAAACTTTTAGATTCTTATCTTAAAAATAGAACGCAGAGAGTAGAAGTTAATTCTACAAGGTCTACTGGGACCAAAATAGAACTAGGTGTGCCACAAGGGTCAATTTTAGGCCCGTTTCTTTTTCTCATCTATATAAATGACCTTCCTTATCTAGTTAAAGATAAGCATGAGATAGTACTCTTTGCCGATGACACTTCACTAATTTTTAATGTGAAGCGACGACAGTCAAATTATGACGAGGTAAATAGTGCTCTCTCAAAAATGGTATATTGGTTTAATGTTAATAATTTACTTTTAAATTCAAATAAAACGAAATGTTCTGTTGCCTCCCAAATGTTAGGCAGGCACAAACCAATATACTATTAAATGATGAGAAAATGAACTTAGTGGACACCACTGTATTTCTAGGAATAACACTAGATTGTAAATTACAGTGGGGTCCCCATATTGCAAATCTGGCAGATAAGCTCAGTTCTACAGCATATGCAGTCAAAAAAATTAGAGAAATTACCGATGAGGATACAGCGCGGCTAGTTTATTTTAGTTATTTTCATAGTATAATGTCATATGGCATCCTACTTTGGGGAAACGCTGCGGACATTAATACAATATTTGTGCTACAGAAGCGAGCTATACGTTCTATTTATAAGATGTCATGTTTTGTATCTCTGAGAGAAAAATTTAAAGAAACAGGTATTCTGACCGTTGCTTCTCAATACATTTTGGACAATGTGTTGTATGTCAGAAAGAATTTAACGAATTTTAAAAAGAAAAGTGACACACATTGTAGGAATACTAGAAATAGGAACAAGTTAGAAATACCAGTGATCAGACTTAGTAAAGTAAGTAAATCTTTTAAAGGTCAATGTATACGCCTTTACAATAGAATCCCAGAAAACGTTCAAAATCTTTCCATTAATCAATTTAAAAAAGCTGTTAAAGAACGTTTGTGTGCTAAAGCTTATTATAAAGTCAGTGATTTCATTAACGATTGCACACCTTGGGAATAAGATGGCCCCATGCGAGGCTGCTTTTATGTACTTAAGTATGTTCTATGTACTTATGACTAATGTTATATAGACTAAGTTACAACATTGTAAAATATTTTTTGAAAAGAATAATTTTCCCATCTTTTTGCTAAAAGGTGGCCCCGTGCGAGTTTCTTACGCCGGTTCTTCTCGCCGGGCTAGTTTCCGAACCGGTGGTAGGCATCATGTAGGACAATTCTATAAGCGTTATATTATAACCTACATGGAAATAAAAAAAATTGAGTTTGAGTTTGAGTTTGTCCGTTCCTCCGTAATCGCACTCTTTACTCTGTCTTAACTGTGGCTGATACGTAGTCCATGCTTTTCTATTTTCTGTACCCGTAAGTTAACTATTTCTTGTAGGCCAGTGACGGTTGTGCTTATTAGCGCTATCACCATGGGCGTAGCCAGGTTTTAGTTTCGGGGGGGGGGGGGGGGGGGGGGGGGTCATTTTTTATTTATATGACCCATTACATATGTTCTTTATGCCAAACACGAGTGAGCGAAGCGAGCGAGCTAAATGTTTTCCCCATTTTACAGGTTAAAATCTGTTCAAACGTCAGGTTCAAAACTAAAACACTAAATAACGGTGAAATTTAGAAAAATAACATACAATCAACAAGCTAAAACAGAACATCGGTACTAAATAATATAATTTTTTTCCTATTTAAAAGATTAAATCTCTTCAAACATAAAACCCTAAAATATGATGATTTTGTAATTTAAATTAAAGTAAAATTTGCGTAATTTCTGATGTTGCAAAATAGATGACAAAATTAAGTTAGGTTTGTCATATAATACTTATTCCACACTTTTTTCGTCGTACATAATTACAAAATTTTGTGATCAGTGACGTGCCCAAAATATTGTGCTATAGGTTCGAGGATTCGATGGCACGCGTGCCATAGGTTCGCGATTCCCTGCGATTCCTGTTTTAGGCTTTTGTTTTATTGGATTTTATTGTTTTTTTTTTAAAGTACAACAGTCTTTCAGGGTTTAAAGTTTAAAACGTTTTCAACAGGCAAAGGAGTAAAAAACATTTGCTCGCTTTCTCAGTTTAAACGCATTTAACATAAAACATATAATACAATAGTACAAATTAGTATCAAGTTCTGTTTTATGCTGTTGATTTTTTTGTCTCGAAAATAACTTTAAAAAATCATCTTTCAGATAGGGTTAATGGGACGGCAAAATATGTTAATTGGCCTGGGGCGCAAAAATTCTAAACACGTCTCTGTATATGGGTCAGAACTCTGTATATACCAGCCGGTCAATTTCGGGGGGGTTTGAACCCCCTAAACCACCCCCTGGCTACGCCCATGGCTATCACATCCACATAGGACGGGTCGTTAGTCGATTCACACCGCAAGGATTCGAACCGCGGTGTGAATCGCCACAGCGCTGCTTCTGAAGTCGTTGATTCAAATCAACGACGACGTTTTTAGAATGGGGTGATTCGAACCGCAGTTGAAAACGTTCCTTTGTTGGATGAATAAATAGTACCTACAATCATGCACAAAAAAATAACAATAAAAGTACAAAATAAGCAACGACCATATATATGTATGTCACCGTAAAAATTCTAAAAACCGTTAAATTGTAATATTACTAGATATATTATATGTTGACAGATTGTCAAATAAAAATTTATTCTAAAGCCTCATTTACACAAGGAGAGTTTCTCGAACGGTGCAGGCGACAATGTCAGGCGACAATATTCTTGCATAGTGTAAACAACCTTTGAAGGCGAAAATCGTATGGCGAGTATCGTATACGAGAATATGATACGATATTCTCGCCCAAATCGTACGATAAACTCTCCTTGTGTAAATCAGGACTTACAATTGTACGTTTTATTTTTCGTTACATAGGACATGCACCACGGGGTAGGTTCCTGCATATCACGTGTTATATACTCCATGCAGAGGTTGAATAAGAGGGGGATTGGTGCACTCCTACGTTCACATGAAATTAACCAATAAGACCTGCAGGGCTTTTAACATTAAGGTGGTACTATTTTTGTACATGTCTTGGACGTTCAGTATGTATCGTTCCGGGATTGCATGTGCTCTAAGGACTGCCAGGCAAGATTTCGGGGCACCCGATCGTAGGTCATTTCTAGGTCGATGAAAAGTAGATGTAGGTTCTCTTTATTAGTGCAGTATTTTTCCATTAATAAAGCCGTATTGATTTTCCGTTATACTACTGATTGCTGTTATTCGTGAAGATATGACTCTTTCCCATATCTTAAGAGTGTGCAATGTTAACTATATCCCTGAAGTTACTGCATTGGGCTAGGTATGTCATCATTGTTCTTCAATGATGAGTGATGACATAGCATCAATATTGGGCATAATGCGCTATTAGTTATTACGATATGAATCTGCAAATGCTGTTTTGGCCTCCTCTTGTGTTTAGGGACTTTACCTTAGGACCTTTAGGGCATAAGCCCTAAAGGTCCTAAGGTAAAAAAAGGTAACTATAAAGTTACCCCATATATTCATATGGGGTAATTTCGCTGGGGAATTCCTCGTTTATGACCTGTTCATAGTACCTTTCTGCGATGTCGAGATATATCTATACTTCTATATCTATACTCATCATATAATAAAGAAGAAAAGTTTGTTTGTTTGTTTGCATCGAATAGGCTTCGAAACTACTGGACCAATTTTTATAATTTGTGTACAGATGTAGAGTAGACCACGGGGAAGGACATAGGCTACTTTTGATCGCGGAAAAATGTATGGTTTCTGCGAAATTAACTTTTGCGCGCATGAAGTCGCGGACAACATATAGTATTATAAATTATAAACAGCCTAACGTTTAATCGCCTCCTTTTTTGGAAATTGGTTAAAATAATCAGGAACGCAATAAACATGTTCCTGACACCCATATCATTAGTTGTTACCTCGAGATTTCCTCCACTCGACTCAACCTCAATCCACGAAAGTTGTATCATTAGTTCAACAAAATTCCCTCGACTTGAGGAATTTCCTTACGCGAGTCGAGGAATCAACTGTCAAACTTAAGGTACCTCAGGATGTACCTTGAGGCTCCCTCGAGCGTCTATTTCCGACATTTATATAAATTCTTTTTACATACAGAGTAGAATTAGAGGGATACCTACTTATTTAAAGAGAACCATGGAGGTTTTTGGAGTTTCTGGATGACCTTAACGAAAATGCGTATATTTAATTATACAGCGCATAGATAGTTGCTAACACGACAATACAAGATAAACAAAGGGTTATAACATCATTCTGTCAAATTCGGATCGAGTTTTAATGGTTACTATTGGTATTAACCAAGGAATTTGTAAGTATTATATACAACAGGAAAGAGTACTTCAAACTTTATTTTCTTTTAATTCAATCAAAAATGATCTTTACTACTCAGACTTAAAGCTTATCACGTGCGCAATAAAAAAACCGGTCGCGGTGAGATAGCTATAAGTTATCCCTGTGTCTCGTTCTAACAAGTAACCTAGTGTAGCCAGTTTATATCTTTCCTTAAATTTCAGGTTTGGTAGATTTTATGTGCGATATAGTGTATAAGAAAGAAATACTAATAAACTGGTTAAATATTATGTTATTCATAATCTGAGAGAAATGTAAAATAAAAATCACTAGTTATTTAAAACCTACCTACTAACCGATAATTAGAAATTTGTTATTTATTTTTTGATTATTTGCATTTTGGTAGAGTAAAATGGAAGAAATGAAAATAGAATAGTTGCAACACAAAACGCCGTGTATTTTCCTTGGAACATTCTAGATGTTCGGGTGACAATATGATTTAATAGGGAATATAGGACATTTATATTATTTTACCTACCTTCATGATATTGTGAAGAGGAAAACATTGTATGTTTGTATGTTATTGATAATTTCTGAAACCTAACAGATTTGAAAAATTTTTTCACTGGTAGAAAAATTCTTAATCCCTGAGTGCTTTTTATGTGCGCATAGTTACGTGAGAACCTCGCGGGCGGGCGGGCGACATCAGACAGAGTTATAATATTAGTACGTAGGTTTATCTGTATAGGATGACTTATAATATAATAATAATATTTATGGACACTTCACACCACATCAATCTTGTCCCGTGGTAAGTTCTCGAAGAACTTGTGTTTAATTTTATAAGCTTTTATTTAGTTTCACCTGTCCCGTTGTCTGTCTGTAATGGATTCTTGCAAGTTAAATTTGATCCTCTTTCCGGTTTCCGATTGAGTTGAAATTTTGCAAGAATATGTAAACCGCATGACAATGCAATATTATGATGACGTGGAGCTGATCTGATGATGGAGCTGGAAGGTGGCCACAGGAATTCCGAAATAAAACCACATAATCCCATCGAATTTGGGCTCGTTTAGTTCGTCTTGACAAGTACTTTGACACTATATGGTAACCAGGGTCTGATGATGGAGCTGGAAGGTGGCCATAGGAACTCTGTAATTAAACGACGCAACCCCATCGAGTTTGGGCTCGTATGATTCGTCTTGACGAGTATCTCGGTTGGCGTGAATATGCAATATGCAATGTAAAGGGCTTGCTGAAAATAACTCGAAAATCTAACATGACGGAACATCGAAGATGGCTGACAAGTAATTTTTAATGCACTCCTACAATATGGGTATCAAATGAAAGGGCTTGCTGAGGATCGTGATAGAACATCCAAGATGGCTGACAAGTCATTTTTAATGCACTCCTACAATATGGGTATCAAATGAAAGAGCTTGCTGAAAATAACTCGAAAATCCAGCATGACGGACCATCCAAGATGGCCGCCAAGTCATTTTTAATGCATTCCTACAATATGGGTATCGAATGAAAGGGCTTGCTGAGAATAACTCGAAATTCCAACATGATGGAACATCCAAGATGGCCGACAAGTTATTTTTAATGCACTCCTACAATATGGGTGTCAAATGAAAGGGCTTGCTGAGAATAACTCGAAAATCCAACATGACGGAACATCCAAGATGGCCGACAAGTCATTTTTAATGCATTCGTACAATATGGGTATCAAATGAAAGGGCATGCTGAGAATAACTCGAAACTCCAACATGATGGAACATCCAAGATGGCCTACAAGTTATTTTTAATGCACTCCTACAATATGGGTATCAAATGAAAGGGCTTGCTGAGAATAACTCGAAAATCCAACATGACGGAACATCCAAGATGGCCGATAAGTCATTTTTAATGCATTCCTACAATATGGGTATCAAATGAAAGGGCTTGCTGAGAATAACTCGAAAATCCAACATGGCGGAACACCCAAGATGGCCGACAAGTTATTTTTAATGCACTCGTACAATATGGGTATCAAATGAAGGTATGGTGTGTTGGGGTTTTTTGAGGTCCTTACTGAGTAGAGTAAAATCTATAGAAGGTCTCCTTATTGAAGAGCTTGACTGTACTAAATTAACCGGCAAACAACCTTGCAACAATGATGCGTTAAATGAGATGAACAGACTGAGAAATCTATCTAGCGATAACTAAAAAGTAAAAAAAAAATAATTTAATTTATTTATTATAATTAAATATGTGAATAATTCACATATTTAATACACATCCATGACACGGAACATGGTAAAACTTTTTGTTCCCTCGGTGGGATTCGAACCAGCGACCGATTTGATCACCAACATGCTCAACCACTAAGCCAAAGAGGTCGTGAAACTTTTAATTAGTGTAAAATATACTTTACCACGTGGTAGTGCTCATGATTACAAACTTTCCCAAAGGAACTTTTTTAGAATAACTTTTTTTATTTAAACCACCTCAACTTAACATTAGGTAGCGAATTAAATAATAAAAAAAAACAACAGGTTGCACTCCAGGAGTGCCGGTAGAAGTGAAAAATCTCAAAAGTCATTTAACTAGACACTTTTTTCACCATAGTGTTTTCACTATACGTCAAATTTGAAAATGGCCCCAAAATTCTCAAAAGTGGGGCCATTTAACTGGAGACACTTCTTTTATCTATCGTGTTTTCAATGTACGTCAAATTTCAAAATGGCCTCAAAAATCTCAAAAGTCGAGCCATTTAACTGGAGACACTTTTCGTGGGGGGGACAATTGGAGGTAAAGGTCAATGTAAGGGTAAATGTGATGGGAATGATTGGGGTCAAGGTCAAGACTAAAGGTCGATGGTTGGGGTCAAAAGTCAATACGAACTAAAATAGTTTTATGCTCGCGTAAACCAAGACAGCAAACAATAACTGTAAGTTGCATCTTATGACTTTTCGATCAGGGTCACGTGTCCTGCTCGAGTTTAACAGTTTTTACCCATCCCAAGAAAAGTGCACAGCGCCGTTAAAGGAATTTTCACTTATAAAAATGCTCTAAAAAGTTTATTTGGGTAAGTTATTTGTTATCATGAGCATTATCACGCGGTAAAGTGTTTTACACTTATTAAAAGCACCCTATAATATACCTTTCAGCAACTTGTATTATCATTTATGACTTAAAATGAGGACTCATGTTGTAAAAGATTAGCCGACTAATTTATTCCCAAATTTGTAAATATTGTTATCACCCTTGTTAGAAAGAGACGGAGCAGTTTTTGAGGTATAACACTACCAAAAGTGAGTTGCTGGTTTTTAAAGCTGGTAACAAGAGCTATAAGGTTCCTCCTGTGATGCTAAATGGTGCTACGGTTGCGCAAGTAAAACGTTTTAAACGGTCGGTGAAACGCTCAAAGATGACGAGGACATGGAATGGAAGCGAAGGGCTCTGTGTGTTAGAGCTAATATGCTATCCCGTAGGTTTGCACGTTGTTCCAGAGCAGTGAAGATAACACTTTCCAAAGCGTATTGTCACAGTGCAGCCTCTGGGTGAATTACACTCAAACAACTTACAGGGCCCTGCGAACCCAATATAATAATGCCTTCAGGGCATTGCTGGGGCTGCTTCGTCACTGTAGTGCTTCAGGGATGCTAGTTTCAGCTGAAGTTGATAGCTTCTTAGCTATCATTAGGAAATGTGTAGCATCTATGATACAGCGGGTGCGTGGCAGCGCCAACAGTCTCCTGAAGACAGTAGCGGGAAGGCTGGACGTGGACAGTGCTATCATGCAGCACTGGACTCGCATCCACCTCACCAAGGATACCAATATCACGTATAATACTTATATTGTACGTGATATTGGTGTCACTCATACAACTAGATTTTAAAAACCAAGTTTCAATATACTAACATAGCTTCTAATTAAAAATGTTTACTAACACTTATGGCCTGTTGACCGAAATAAAAACATTTTATTTTATTTATTTATTTATTTATTTGTATTGTATCTCCCTCTCGGCACAGATTTGATGTCGAGAGCTCATTCCAGTTGTTTACTTACAAATTCCTTGGATATATTTTGTTCAGTTATTTACGTCTTAAGATCGAATCGAAAGATTCCATTAGGTATCGTTATTAAGATGATGATGATGATTACTGTAAGTTACAAAGTGGCATATGCTTGCAGTTCTTTAAACAATGCCGAAATTTACAAAAGCATATCTTTAAGGACTGAGGAGTTCTGTTCAGTGCTTTTGGATCCAGGATACACATTGGTACAAAATCTTATTTTTTGGTAGCATATGCTTGTATTACTTCAGTAAAAGTCAAAATCACTAAATGTGTCGATATAAATTTCGAGGAGTTCCCTCAATTCGTCATGAATCGCATCATCAGGTTTCCACTTTAGTGACTAAAGGACCAATTTCGAATTAAACCCTTTACAATAACAAAATAATTTTGCAAATAGGTCCTTAAACGGCAAAGTAATATTCAAAGATCTCCGTGTTAGTGTAAAATACTATGAGATACTCCTTTTATATCATCATGATGTGATGATGTATGATGTGATGGTGGTGGTGATGATGATGATTACTCTAATTGACATGGTAGCATAATATGCTTGCAGTTCTTTAAACAACGCCAAAATCCCCAAACCTGTATCTATAATGAGTCAGGAGTTCTGTTCTATACTTTTGGATCCAGGGTATACCTTGGAGCAAAATATTACTTTTTGGTAGCATATGCTTGGACTTCTTTAGAAAAAGTTGAAATCACCATATGTTTCTAAACTTCAACTAATTTGTCCCCAAATTAAAAATATTGTTGTCACCCTTGTTAAAAAGAGACGGAGCGGTTTGTATTGTATCTCCCTCTCGGCACAGATTTGATGCCGAGAGCTCTTTCCAGTTGTATATAATACTTACAAATTCCTTGGTATTAACATAAAAAAAAATATTTTTCTATGATTATTTATGACGTCATACCTCCACTCAACCTTACTGGAGGAGGTAGAAATTATGTTTAAGAATACCAAACTCGAGCAACTTCTCAAGGATACTTCAGATGAGGTTGAGTCGAGGCCCGGAACACATAATACTCGCGGAGAAGAAGGTCGACTTCATACAAAAAAATTGGGACCAAATAGCGCCTCTAGTGAGCTGCCCCCTCAAACTTTTCACCGCCTTCAAACAAAGGAGGACTATTTATTTGATTATATGAATATGGCGGGAAACTGAAGATACGTAATTAAAGTTAAATTTTACATTCCAACAAAACCGAGCAACCACCCCCACGAACAAATCTTAACTACTACGTTACAAAATGTTCGTGAGCCCTTATATACATACGTCTAGTGTTTTCGATAGCGTGATCTAGAAGCGGCATAGTGTCATCTGTTGTGGTTTTTAAGTAACTTTTATGTAATATTAACCATGTAAGACAGAGAGCGATATATTGAAATATAACCATTCTTGTCGCACCGAACTGCCCCCTTTTTGGTCCAAGGTCATTCATACAGAGTCGACCACCCCTGGTCGAGGCGGATCTGAGGAAACAACTAATGATACGGGTGTGAGTATTCATGCTAGCTGTATTATTTTCTACAAGTGCTTCCATCTATATTTGAAAACATTAGATATTTTAAAACTGATGAAACTCGCCTTACTTTAACTTTATACAGTTGCTACAAGAGGGCAGCACTGTAAGGAATTAAGGAAAATAATTATTATTTAATTTAAATATATTAAATAATTGTACAGCTAAAATAAATAATAATTATTAAATAACACTAAATTCAAGGTTCCTGTAATCCGTATTAAATTATAACATAAACATATTATTATAATATATTGTACACCACGAAACCGTGGAGTTTCCGAACAAATTTTAATATTGCCAGTGTAAATAATACTCGCGACGTTGACAGTTTTGACGTTGGCGCACCACTAGCAACATTTTTTATCACACTCAAAAATCGTGGATCGAGCGCGCGTGTTCGTTTGGTGTCGTGCTGTGTAACCGTGAATTTCGGTCGATAAAACGTAATTATCATTTAATTATTTCTATTTAGTTAAAACAGGTAGGAGTTATATATTAAATAAATCGACAACTGAATAATTTACATACCTGTCACAGGTGTGCTTGAAATTACAATTTTTGGAAATAACCTTCACGATTTTTATCATAATTTTAAATTGGCTTTAAAATTCAACATGAATTATTTCTTTGTACTTGCTATAAGTCATTGAAAAGGTTTTCATACTAATCTTTTGTGATTTGTAACGCTTACGTAATAATGTCATTATCACAACTAAACCATTCCTGGCTGACATTGATCCATGTGATCGTGACCTATTTATCTGAATAACATTTTTGAATCACTTCCAGTTAGAAAAAGGGTTAGGTAATAATTTACAATCTTGCTTAGTATTACGTCATGTTTCATCATAATTGAAAAAAATGTCTTGTACTCATCTTACATGTATTTTGTTACATAACTTTATTAAATATTACTCATGCATTAAATTTGAAAATGTTATATCTTAATTTATTATCATTTCAGAATCATGGGTGTCCCAGCTGGAAATGCTGAAAATGGAAAGAAGATCTTTGTGCAAAGATGTGCTCAATGTCACACTGTAAGTAATCATACACGAGATAATTGCTTTAGCACCAGGACAATGCAGACCGATCATCTGATTGTCTGACAAGAGAGATGATCCATGTGTCGGATGGGCATGTAAAAAGTCGGACCTGCGCCTGATCTCTCGCCAGTCATGTTGGTTATCTGTCCCACTGTGTTATGAGAGTAAAGGAAGAGAGTGTTCTTGTGTACTGTGCACACACTTGGGCACTGGTTTCAATGAACCCGTCACTGAAATCGGTGAGGGGGAGTTATTTTTTATGTATTAAAATTGATTTGGGAAACTTGGATCTTGTGGTCTTGACATTGAGAATCATTATGTAAATGTTGTATTTGAAATAAACATTGACAAGTTTAAATCACATTGTTCAGATGGATAGATTAACTTAAGGAAATATACTAACTCATTTTGTTACACTTCCTATAATCAAATTTGACGACCTCTGTGGCTCAGTTGGTTGAGCGTGTTAGTGCTCAAGCCGGGGGTTGCGGGTTCGAATCCCACCGAAGGAACAAAAAGTTTTTCTGTGTTCCTGGTTCATGGATGTGTATTAAATATGTGTATAATATAATAAAAATCTTAAATATGTGTATAGTATAAAAGTATTAAATATATTTCCGTTGTCTGGTACCCGTAACACAAGTTCTTCGAGAACTTGCCACGGGATCAGATTGACGTAGTGTGAAGTGTCCATAGATATTAGATATTATTATTATATTATATTATATAATCCTATTCCTCAATCTATACAAGGTAATTACAAAGGTCATTGTGTTCCTACTTGACTAGCATGATGTTATTAGATGTATGTAGGCTAAAAGAGGAACAAAATGTTCAATTGCAGAAATAATTTCAGAGTTACTAACTAGTACTATTGTAAGTATTTAAGTACTATGCAGTACTATAGGTTTGTCTTTTTACTTACAGGTTGAAGCTGGTGGCAAACACAAAGTAGGACCAAATCTCCATGGCTTCTTTGGCCGTAAGACCGGTCAAGCCCCCGGATTCTCATACTCAGAAGCCAACAAGGCTAAAGGTTTGTATCTTTACATATTTATACAGTACAATAATTATGTAATACTAGCTGTTGCCTGCAGCTCCGCCCGCCTAATTATAGTATCCCTCGGGAACACTGTATTTTCTCGAGATAAAAAGTAGCCTATGTTTTAATCCAGAACCTAAACTACTACCATACCAAATTTCATCAAAATCCGTTAGGTAGTTTTTGAGTGAGAGAGGAACAAACATCCATCCATACATCCTCACAAACTTTCACATTTATAATATTAGTAGGATATATAGAACTAGCTTTTCAAATAAGTAATGTTCACAACATTCTGTTTTCCCATGAGGTTATTTCTTTTTGCTAGTTAAATTGAAAGTAATTATTTTAGTGAATAACTATTTTGCAATTTACTAATTATTTGCTAGGCAGTTTGTTTGTGGCCTTGAGGTCTAAGGGTTCTTTGCTTCTATAATATTATGTAGACTCCCCATGCATCTATCTTTCTTGTATAGTTTTTATGGGTTTTCAGGTCATAATGATTGATGACAAGTCAAAGTCACAATCCTGACTTTGAATCTAATATTATAATGTGATATAAGATTCTGTACATGGTTAGATAAGATTTGTTTCCTCAATGATAGATAAAGATTTACGCATGAAAATGATAACAAGAAGTATGTTATCAGTGAGATAAACCCTAATCCAATTAAGGTTGCCTTTTGGAATATTATATAACTGAAAACTAATTAAATATCTTATATTATACAATGGTAATTAATAATTTTTTTACAGGTATCACATGGGGTGAGGACACTCTTTTTGAATACCTGGAGAACCCCAAGAAATACATCCCTGGAACCAAAATGGTGTTCGCCGGTCTGAAGAAGGCCAATGAACGTGCGGATCTTATTGCATACTTAAAGCAGGCCACGAAGTAAAAGCAATAGTTTGCCTAGGAAGTTTAAAACATGTAACGGTCATTCCATTGAATGGAATGCACATTTACTTAGCCCAATCAGTATCGTTGTAATATTTATTTTTATTTTTAGTTTCAAAGAAACAACTGTGTTATTAATCAATACCATTTCATAGATAAGCGATGTATGTTCGTGTGTACATGTTTTAATGTATGACAAAATTATTTTAATGACATTGTGTATAGAAATAAATTAAATAACAGATCCAAATCCTTTTTCATTTTAGAAAACCCATACATTGCTATGTAAGATTAAAAATGTTACCAATAAATATAGCTATTTAATTAATAAATAGATTTTTGGAATTCTCTTGGTTTTGTTTTTTTTATAATAACCGCCATTACAATGAAGATTCCATAAATTAATATTTATCCAAACCTGATAGGTATGTTGTGCGAAATTAACACAAGAAATAGTTTATACTTGACTGTCAGCGTTTCTCAAAGATGTGTGAACTCTTACGCCATTCCATATTAGATAAGGGCTGGGTCCACTGTGTCATCATAAAACTTTAACAGCTGTTCTTGGAGACAAAAGTTTGAGAAACCCCGGTGTACAGTATCGATTTTTAGGGATAGCATGATTATTAATAATATTTTTATGAAAGTGGTTTTGTCGTAGAATTTACAAGGTGTCTGATCACCACTATACAATTATTCGTGCTAATTATAAAGACTTCATAATGTTCTTAATACTTACTCTATTATTATAGCTTATTAATTTGAAAAACAACAACAGCCTCCATGGTCCAGTGGTATAGAACTTGGTTCTCGACTCAGAGGTCGTGCGTTCGAGCAGTTGGACTATGAAAAAGTCAGTCCTGACTCCTGCGCCTGATCTCTCGCCAGTCGTATCGGTCTGTCCGTCCAACCGGGCTTCGAGAGTAAAGGATGTGAGAGTGCTCTCGTGTACTGCCCACACACTTGGGCACTATAAAATAACTCAATGAAACCGGCCACCGTAACCGAAATCAGTGTGGGAACTATTATTGTATTAAATCGAATAAATGCAGTCTGGGAGTGATCTTTGTACAATCTCCCTTTCTATCTAGCCTCCTAACGCCCGAGCCCGAATAACGTTCAGTGGTAAATTGAACCTTATTGCAGACTCGAGTTACAAACATAGTAGGAGGTTACGATGTCGCAGCAGCAGCAGCAGAGAGACATCCTGGCCTACAGATGGTAGACCGTGTATAGTTGATTAGAATATTCCTTGCGGCATTCTCATCACGATCAGACTCGCCACGGCAGTTTGGACAAACCCCCCGACGTAATCGATGATTCATGACAATCTTGTGAAATCCTCCAGTGTTTTGATTGCAAGTGGAGCAAGCTTGCGACGTGTACGCCTCGTCGACAATCTCTACGGTGATGTTTCTCTTGCTTCTCAATCTCTTGATCAACGAATCGTGTTTGAACTTGCGTCCACTAAATGTGGCAGTATTCATGAATTTACTACCGGCTCCGTACAGCACGAGAGTATTCTCCACCGTGCCAAACACCTCTTTGATTATTCTCTCTTCGCATTTAGCACTCCTGATATACCTGTCCAACGCTAATCTGGTTAATTTCGAGTGTCTCTCGAAGGGCTCTTGCCTCGCGTCGAACCATTTTATTCTAAAAGCAGTGTACTCTTGGACTCTACTGACATTCTTCGAAGAAGGTGGTTTTTCGTGAGTTTCTCGATCCTTCTGCTCGGCCAGCTCTACGTCTCGCAATAGTTTATTCCTCGTGCGTTCCCGCTTCCACTCGAGTGTATGAGAACGTACGTACTTGCGAGTGACGCGTTGAAAGTGCCCAAATTTAGACTCCACCGTAGCCACGGGCAACCTCGAACCCGTGTCCACAGCTATTATTCTGTCGTACGATTGTTTTGATCGCTTAACTTTACTTTGGCTACGCCGACGACGCCTATTCATCGATAGACTAACGCTCACGCCGTCAGTTTGTATGCAACAGCCAAATTTCCTAGTATCTATACTCAACCAAGGAGACCAGAGTTCGGCCATGTGGTCAGTAATTTTTGACCAAACGCTGGGTAGTGAAGGTGGATCTACTCTTCGTATCAATTCGTGCCATCCTTTTGACGTGTAGGTTATGTGTTTCAATCCGTGGGTGGGTTGAGGAAACAGTCGAAAATCTTGGAGAGTCTCTTGAATCTCTAGCCACAGGGGTAGAGTCTTCCACCAGCCAAATGAGCTTTTGACACTGTCGACATTGATGACCGAACACACTCGACGAATCTCTTCATGATGATTGTCGTTGGGTAGTTTCTTTTTGAAATACGCATCATACATGAGTTTACCGGAGGCCCAATCCCCTACCCTATTCCCTTCCCTACCCTCCCCTATTACCCTATTCCCTCTTAAAAGGCCGGCAACGCACTTGCAGCACTTCTGACGCTGCGAGTGTCCATGGGCGATGGAAGTTGCTTTCCATCAGGTGACCCGTTTGCTCGTTTGCCCCCTTATTTCATAAAAAAAAAAAAAAAAAAAAAAAAAAATACAGTGTGGGATCGTTGCGTTTGACTTTGAAATAGCGGGCTAATCTAGCGTAAGTGTGAGTGGAGATGTTCGTGTGCAGCACAGTCTCGTACTGCTTGGCCAGCTCGAATATGACAAACGAGCGCAATTTGCCGTCGTAGTAAGAGTCTCTGCCAAATACAGAGCGATAAGCTTCAGCGTAAGGACCCTTGCCCTTCATTGCGTATACGAAATTCAAAATATCCAGTTTAGCAATACCAGCGGGTGAAGTCTTGACATGGTGATTGATCCATACACCCAGACGTACGTACACTCGCGACAGATCGAAAACGTCTCGACGTATCTCGCTCAGCAATCGCTGCTTCTTCTCTCGCTCCAACAGCGGACAGAGTACGGATTCCAGACCTCTCTTTACGTTATAAATTTCCAAATCTTCTCCATTGGATAATTTGCGTTTGCGTATAGGCGGTAGATAGTCTTTGCACTTTTTTGATGATCTTCTTGTGTGGTCTGTACCACCACAGGTTTTGCAGCAGCCACCGCCACCACCACCCATTACTATGAACATACTACTCGGAATAGGTACTTTATCTTAGACTCGCTCGGAATGAGCGACTTGCGCATTTTTTTTTGTTGAGGAACAAACAACATACATACAAGGTTCAAAATAGTTTAATCTCCAAAGAGAATATAACCACTTAATCTCTATGTACTACATACAGAACATTGGGCGTTAGGAGGCTAGATAAATCGGTAATACTTAGCTTGAAAGTTGTAACTATGGTTGGAAGTTAGGACCATGGAAGTTTATATCAGCTCCTTGGTTAGGACATATCACACAAGACCCATAGAAAAAAGTACACAAGACCACAAGATAAAATAAAAAATGTAAACAAAAATTTCAGGGCTCGCAACCTTTGGATCAAGGATGGTCGAAATATATCTCCCAGCCAGGGACAAAGCGATCGTGTCGTTTTCTAATATTCCTACTAAGCTTATCGATTTAGAAATACAGATTATAGTTTAGTTAATGGAATATTTTTTCCATTAAACTATATAATTTGTTTTGTCGTCGTTCGTCGCGGAAGTTAAACCAATGCCATTAATAAATAAGAACTAAAAAAAAATCTTTTGGCAGATGACAGTTTACAAAGAAATAGGAGTTTCATAGAACTAAAACAAAAATCGAAGCCGTAGGCAGCTATTTGTCTCACAAAACATCAAAGGCAAAACCAATAAGAGTGAAAGAGAAAGCCATCTCTATGTCTATACGTTTTTTTTCCAAGGTTGCTCCAATTTGGAGTCCAAATTGGAGTCCAATTTTAGACGTTGGAATTACGACTTTATTACCTTAACAATAAGTGACATTTTGAATTAGTAGCAGTAGATGTGGCCTGAATTTAGCCACTGACAGCTAATGTCATTTGCTTACGTGTGCATTATGATACAAGAAGAAGAAGAAGCAAATCATGAATTTATAGTGTGTTATTTGGTAAAAATCTTAGCTTATAATAAAAAGTCTTGTTAGAAAACAAAGCTGTGCTCAAGTTAATATGGCCCGTTTGGTGGAGGGCTATAAATCACACTCTGCGAGGAAAGAAAATCGTGAAGAAGTGTTAACTTTTCACCAGTATGTTTCGAATTGTTTCAGGTTATATAAATACAAGCAATTATACTGAAGTTATTATATTCTTGTAGATAAATGTGTTTATTGTCCATTATATGCGGATTTCAACAATATATAATAGAAATTTTGTATAAATTTCAGAGGTTGTGTATTTACATAGTGATGTTTTGGATATCGATAAACCTTCGAAAGAGAAAATATGTTAATCTGAAAGAAAAACGTTTTGCCTACTTTATATTTACCAAACACCATACAATTATACAAATTAGTAAGATCTAAAATATAAACTAAGTGATAATATTTAATATAAAATAGTGTGGTGTATTTTTTATTAATTATAATTATTAATTAATAATTCCTGTATATTATAATGGAGTTACGGTTGTACATCATCACAAAAACATGTCACAAATTTTCAAATTTAACTTTGTTTTTTGGTTTTGCAGGATACTTCTATGTACTTTTTTAATTGACCAGAAAACGGGCAGACTGATCGCCAGATGGAGAGCGATTATCGCCACCTATACATACTCGCCATACCATAATAGGAGGAGTCACAAGTACGATCACGGTCTTAAAATCCGCAACTACTCCTTGAGTACCCGGAGGCCGTGGTATTTATCTGGTCCATGTGGACCGTTCGTGCCAAAGCATGGCTCTCCCACGTAAACGGACTGCTGTGCTCTGTTTTCTCCACATATTTAGCTCCATGCTGACAATCTGAGAGCTTTTTGGTGTTATCGTAACGTGTAAGCTAATCAATGATGTCCAATTGTTAACAAATAATAAATATATCCATTAAAATTTCCTATTTTTATTTATCATTCCACGTAGGTACCCCAACTCAAGGGAGAAATGCATAAAGACTATACATAGTCTATACATCTACTGTTTATATATTTACCAGCTGTATCCAAGGGAAAAGTATCCTATGTTTTAATCCAGAACTTAAACTACTGCCATACCAAATTTCATTGAAATCTTGTCAATAGTTTTTGCGTGAAGGAGTAACAAACATCCATCCATACATCCAGCCATCCTCACGAACTTTCATGTTTATAATAGTAGTAGGATATAGAACTGATAAGTCGATCGGACGATAGCCTGCATAGTGTGTGGGTGTATAGTTCAAGAGATTAGCTTCCCCAACATACTTCTGTTTGTTGTAGACAATACTGCATAGACTCGTTTTTGATCGACTGATAATAATTTATAAATCACAAAGGTGCATAGATCATTACGCATAAATCTTCCACTTTAATCATTCTATCTATTGGCTGCAAACTGCATTTAAATTCATTTAATAGTTTAAAAGATCTAAGCAACCATAAAGCGGAATAAAAGACTTATTTTTATGCTATGAAAAGATTAACATTTTCATCATCATTTTGATTTTTATCGACACAAAATGCCGACTAGGGACTTCACTGGCGGACGGGAATATATTTACATATGAAGTTGCTGATAAATATACGAGCAATGCAACTTGTAACCAACTTCAGACAGCTGATCTGTCTGAAGTTGGTTACATATGTTCAAAACCTGTAACCGTCTACAAAAAACGAAACTAACGAACAACTAGATATCTCTTTCTTTCTCATTGGCATGTGTCATATAGGGGGATAAGGTACGATATATAATTTTCCTCTTGCTAATAGCCTTTACTCTTTATACTCTATGACAGTTTACAATTGACAATTTGACACTTTGAGTTTTGACAGTTGATGCAAAATTGTGCTTGTTGCACGACGCATTTTTTTTTTTTGGAAATTTAAATTTTAATAGGAATTGAAATGATTTTACTAATTACTATAATCATAACATATTGATGGACACACAATACTAGTTATCCGTGAAATTATCGACTTAGTAACACAGACATTCCATGATCTCACTATTTCACGTATACTTACGCGTGTTAACTTATTTTGGTGAACTAGAACAATATAAGGATTGATGAACAGCTCCGTGGGCTGGTGAGTTGTAAATTCAGATAAATTATATAAATTGCGTTTGTCTGAGTAGCATGTGTATTCATGATTTTCAGTACGACAGATGATCAAGCAATCTGCCAGCTATACATAAATATAACAATAATAAAACCTGCCAATTAGTCCAATTTCTTTAATACAACTAAAATTATGGCAAAAACGTCAGTTGTATTGAGTTTTCATGAAGTTCTGTTGCATCAGTCTGATGTGGAGCTCCTAGATGGGCCCCATTGGTTGAATGATAGCATTATTTCATTTTATTTTGAATATTTAGAGAAAGTTACATTTCGCAATGTGAAAGATCTACTGTTTGTGTCACCTGAAGTAACACAGTGCATAAAAATGGTGGATGTTGAGGAAATAAAGATATTTTTGGAGCCGCTTAATGTAAATGAAAAGAACATTGTTTTCTTTGCACTGAATGACAACAGTTCGCCAGACCGAGCCGGAGGCTCTCATTGGAGTCTTCTAGTTTATTCCAAGAAGGAATCTTGTTTCTTTCATTTAGACTCTTCATCTGGAAGTAATCATGATGTAGCCTGGGATTTCTCTAGTCATTTAATGTCTTATTTTACAAAAGGAGGTGAGTTATTTGGTTCTATTCCAAAATTAACTGATTTTTTAAATAATAATAAAACTTATGTCATTGTGTTATTAGCTGTAAAAGTATTCCTTAAATTACATTATGGATAGTCGCCACGAGCATTACTTCTGACAAATATGTGAGCACTTGATAGATTTAAAAAAAGCAATAAAAAAACTGACAAGTCTGAAGTTAACACAAAACTTTTTTTTTTTAAATTAAGTATTGCAACTGGTTATTTGTTTTCAGGTTCTATTAACTTTACCAATAAAGAATGTGCACAGCAGAGCAATGGCTATGACTGCGGAGTGCATGTGATATGTAACGCAGAGCGGCTGGCTGAGCACGCACACCGTCATGGTGAAATAAATTCTTGTGACTTGTCCATTAAAATAAACCATGTCGCGAAACGAAAGGATATTTTGAGGATCATACAAAATTTGTCTTCAAAATGAAGCTTCTAGTGCCTTTATCACATTTTTGTTTAATTATTAAAAATTAGATAATTTTCTTACTCTTTGATTTCTTTTGGAATTTTCCCTGTTATAACTATGAAACTAGTTGGTGCATAGATATTAATTGAAGAAATAACTAAAATATATTTATTTAATTGTTATCAACAGTCAAAAGTAAATGAGTACCTACCTAATTAAGTACTTACTCAAAATTAATTTTTCAAATTCAAAATGTGAGAAACATTTAAAAACTAATAATAAAATAATTTAAAAGAAACACATTTATAAATTATTTATTAAGAACATTGTAATATAAATAATATTATGTAATATCAAATTTGCTCTTTTTCAATTTTCACAAAAAAACCATTAAGGCTCTTTCCATCCTCCGAATGCTTTATCCAATGTTTCTGCGACAGCAAGACATAACCTGTCATTGTTATGATTAGCAACAACTTGGATACCAATAGGTAAACCATCCCTGCTCAATCCCAGAGGAATGTGTGTTGCCGGTAAACCTAAGCAATTAATTATTGCTGTATATGAAAAGTTCATTGCTTTCAATAATGGTTCATTGTGATAAGGAGCAGGTGTTGGATGTGTAGGGTACAAGAACACACCATCATCTCCGAGCATCTCTTTGAATTTCGCTTCTAAATCATCTCGAACTTTCAAATATCTGTTGTACTTCTCCCCACCGAATTCCACTCCCCCTTTATCGAATAATGCAGTGAAGAGAGCTATAAGCGTGTTTCCCGAACACCCGATGATATTTTTAAAGATTTCAACAATAATTCCAAATGTGGAATAATTTTTCATGATGTGAGATCCAAATGGAACATCCGTTTTCATATTTGCAAACCATAATGCTATCGATTTCTTAAAGCGCTCAATCTTTACTTCCTTTGCATCTATCTTGTGTTTTAAATTGAGGTATTCTATGACCTTGGCCATAGCTTTTCTAATGTCAGGGTCTACATCGTCTGTCAAAGGGGCTTCGCTGCTCGTCTGATAGAATACTTTCAGTTTGTCTACTTGTACTGGTTTGTCTAAATTCAGTTCGTTTTTCTTATCCCCAGATATGATTTCAAGTATTGGCTTCAAATCTACCGCATGTCTAGTAATTGGCCCGGTACCTGAAAATTATTATAGGTACATAATTTAAAAAACCTGTTTAGATACAGTCATGTTGTATGTAAGCGTTTACTTATTTGGTAGATCTCGGAATCCCTTAAGGTGGGCTTCCGATTTATACAACGACGCGCGATCGGACCGCGTGACTCACTGCATAGTAGGGTATGGAACCGGGAAATCCCGGTCCCGAAATTCCCGGGAATTCCCGAAATTTTGAGTCGTTCTGAGAACCGGGAATCAAAAATTGAGAACCGGGAATTTCGGTACTTTCGGTACCGTACAGATTGTATTAAAATTTACAAGGATTTAAGTAAACTATCATCGGTAATTGTAAATATTAGCTAAAAAATAATTTTTAATAATTTGCGACAGCAAATTAAAGACAAAAATGAAAAATATTACACGATAAAAGAATATAATTAGTAGTTCATATCAGATTCTGTACATAAAAGCTAACTGTGAGGGGTGCGAGGAAATATGCCTTCTTGTTTAACGTTCCTTGCTGCGAATGAGTTTTTATTCGCACATTTATTTAAATCAAAATTTATTACTAGGTGTAATATTATAAACGTGAAACCTTGTAAACTAAAACTAGGCACTGCCATCTACTAAATACCTCGTTAAAATAAACATTGATAAAACAACGACTTGCAGGTGTGTAAGGAAAACTATGAGACGCCCTAACGGCTAACAGCTTCTTAAGTTCAGCACTACAGCAGACACCTGGGGTAGCACGAATACTCTTATGGCAGATAAAATGTGTGGACGCAACGATCAAACCCCAACAAACCCCTTTTAGCCAAAGAGGGGAGTTAGCGATATGCTCGAGGCCATCAGTCATCGAAGATACTTTACTTAAATATTGTTTAGTACCCCCAGCGAGTATGAGATCTTATGTTAAACTTTCAGTATGCTTATCTCACTAATCTACCACTTCTAATAAGTTACCGCGACGTTCGAGCATGTACACTAATTGCATTCTGGGCACCCCAACCATTTGACGTTTTGCAAAAATCAAATAACTCGAAGTAACATTAGCATTTATTAATGGTTTTTCAATAAGAAATCATCAATACATAATGCTAATAAACTAAAATGACCTACGGCGGTTTACTATCGCCAATAAAGTTGTCATTAATATGGCGGTGACATATTGGCTGATGTGTCGAGTTGCCATTAAAACCTTATTTAATTTGTAATTGTACTATAAAATGTTATTCTTATATTTTGAATTACTTTTGAGACAGTAATAACACATGGATTTCATGCCTTAACACCAGTCCCGAAATTCCCGAATTTCCCGGGAAATCCCGGTTCCGAAATTACCCAGTCCTGAAATTCCCGGTTCTCAAAATGAGACCGGTTCTTCCATTCCCTACTGCATAGTGCTTAGTAGGTACTTACTATTATCTATATTCTATACTAATATAAGTAATAAAGAGGAAAAGTTTGTTTGTTACAATACCAACAAACGTATGTTTGTTTGTTTGTTTGTTTGCATCGAATAGGCTCCGAAACTACTAAAACGATTTTGATGAAATTTGGCACAGACATAGAATAGACCACGGGGAAAGACATAGGTTACTTTTTATTGCGGCAAAATGTACGGTACCACCAGATTTTCTTTTGTCGCGCACGAAGTCGCGCGCGCCTTCTAGTAATTTATAAATGTGAAAGTTTGTGAGTGTCACGCAAAAACTACTGAACGGATTTTGATGAAATTTGGTATGGTAGTAGTTTCAACTCTGGATTAACACATAGGCTACTTTTTTATCCCGAAAAAGTACAGTGTTCCCGTGGGATACTCTATTTACGCTACGCGCTGTCTGTCTCGGTCGCTGGTCGCGGTTGCAAAGATCGGAATGCTAGCTTATAGGCAAACCGTTTAACTCAGTCTTCGCCCGCGCGGTACAGGAGTGCGGGGGTATGGCGACTACGGGGGTGCGAGGGGTCGCACTCCACCTCGCACCCCAACGCCACGCCCAAAAAAGAGGGATCTTTTCCTTGCTTTTTGCAGGAAGATCGTGGGTGTAGTTTGTAAGAAAAATTGTGATATACTCTGTGATAATAGTTAGGTTCTTTAGGTTAGCTGTGATATTAGGATAGTCTCTGTTTGTGCCGTTGTTTTATCATGTTGACATCTTTATTGTATACTTTTATTTGAACTAAATTATTGAAACTATTATCATTGGAATTGTTACTATTGGAATTATTATGTTGGAATTATTATTGTATTGAAAATTTTATTGACATTATTATAAACTGACATTTTAATTTTATTGACACTGCTATTTTATTGGCATTTATGTAAGTAATTATCAAATTGTGTATTACAAAATTAGAAACTGCAAAATGAAAAACGAAAAATGCTATTTATAGCATCTGTATAAGAAAACACTAATTGAATTAAATACTGTTAAGAAATGAAAACTCAAAAATTTAGAATATAAGTATAATAATGTAAGGAAAATACAATAATGTTTGAAAACCAAAAATGTAAATATTATAAGAAATCAAAAAAAAAAAAGATAATATAAAGGAATTTAAAAAGAAAAGAAAAGAAATGAAACAGCCCTGATCATGTTAGGGGGGACGAAAAAAAAAAAAAAAAAAAAAAAAAAAAAAAAAAAAAAAAAAAAAAAAAAAAACCGCCACGCCCAATTGCACTGAATAGTATTTTGTTATGTGGTATATAAGGTTTGGTAAATTCAATTACGAATACATCGGGCATATGATCTACTGCTTATGTAAAGACGTTTGAGCAGAAAAATAATTGTCATACTCGAAAAAAAATGTTTTTCTTTATATGGGCGATTTTGCCTTTTGCGGAGAGTCACCAATAGGTACATTAGATGATTTTTTTTTACTTTGAGTAAGACAATTAATTTTCTGCTTCTTTACATAAGCAGTGGATCATGTGCCTGAAGTATCCGTAATTGATTTTTGGAGACCTTATATATTGAGGACAACATATTGAGACTTACTTAAGAACGACATTAGTAGTTCTGTCTGTGGTATGGGGTACTGTCCCATGTTTGAGACTACGTGTCTTGAGGGTTTGTGTCCGAACACACCGTTGAAGAACGCTGGAATCCGAATAGAGCCTCCGATGTCGGAACCTGTCAAAGTGTCAGAAGTATTAATGCCAGCTATATCTTCATTCTAAATATTTTTAAATACAGATAGGTCTGTAGTAAATATTAAATCCATCTTAAATTCGTAGGGTGAATGAGATTTTAATGGAACAGAAGTTAGGAAGTAGACGCATTTAATGCTGGAAAACGGCCCATATAGTCCAAGGAATTAGGTCTGAAATACGAATGTTAGTTAAAACTTGAATTTTTGTTATAAGTTATTTTGAAGAATTTAAAAACTAACTGTGAAAGTTTTTTTAAATTCACCCCGAGAAGAGGTGAAAAAAAAAAAAGAAAAAAGTTTTCTTTTTAATTTTGGGAAAACGGTAAGTGCTAGAAAAAAATCTTCAAATAAAAGTTGTAAAGCGTAAAATTTTATATAAAAATGTTCTCATAACTTTTTTTTTCGTAAAATTTAAAAAATCATGCTCTAGCTAGAATAGCTAGAGCATGATTTTTTTAGTTTCTGTCATCATACTTTTTTATATTTTTTTCACCCTTTCTCGGGGGCGAATTAAAAAAAAATAAACTTTCACAGTTCGTCTCAAAATCTTCAAAGTAACTTATAACAAAAATTCAAGTTTTAACTCAACATTCGTATTTCAGAGCCTATTTTCTTACAAACGGATACAAAATCTGATGACAAACCTATTCCAAAACAGCTACCGGCCGCTGCTTGTAGGCAGCCCTCGCCACCAGACGAGCCGCCTACGATTCTTGTGGTGTTGTACGGATTATTGGTCCTTCCGTGAATATGGTTGTGCGTTTCCCACCTGGAATGTGAATTTTAATACAACAAACATCATTATTTTAATAAATTTTGGCTAAATTATGTCTTTTATAGCAAAAAGTAAATAAGTCTTTCAAATCGTGAAAATATTATACCGAATCGACTACTGTAAGGGGGGCTCCCCCTGGTTCATGAAGTGCTGTCCCTTGCATTTTTATAGGTATAGAAGAGGACCGCTATTATCACATACTTAATTGCAATGCTATACTAATAATTACTAGGTAGTAGGTACTACTACCCACTTACCACATGCACAACTCGGGAACACAAGTCAAGCCAATAATGACAGCGCCTTTCTCCCTCAATAGCCTTATCACATCGGCATCTTCTTCGCATATCTTATCTTTTAGCATCACCACACCGGCTGTTTGATGCAGACCTGCGTTAGAGACAAGACAATATATTAATAATTTATTAGTATTATAATAATTATAAACAGTACCTACCAGTGGCGAAGGCTGGTTCTCCGTCATAGGGAAGCCGAAGGCTGGTTCTCCTTCATAGGGAAGCCGTAGCCTGTATAATAGGTAGGGATTCGGATGAGGGTCGTCAAAAGGTAAGCGGTAAGGGCAGCCGATAGGAATGGAGTTATATGAACCCCTCGCCACTGGTACCTACCTAGGCATTTTATTAAGTACACACTACACACGGATACTTTATTAAAAGAGCTATTGAATAGACAAAATACCGATAAAACCCTCAGAAACCGGGCTTAAATCGAGCGTAGTGTAGGTAAAGAATAAAGAGTCCAGTTAGGTATTTTAATACATATATACAAACAACAACTAAATTGTTGTGCAAAATAAACAGCTCTTTGTAAATAAAGGTTTCCCACATGTTAGACTTGAGGTCGCATGTACATTATATTAATGTGTGCGATAGTATAAACTGGTGATAATAACATAGCTGGGTATTAAAACATTTAAATACATAATATTGGTGTTTTATTTACTATGACTATTTGGAAAAAAATGGAATTTCAATTTCAAAGGACATATTAATATGTATCTCCTAACTCCTTTAAAATATAGTAAATGGGTAGGATTATGGTAGGATTCAAGTGCGAATTGAATATAATTTTTACGTGAATTGCCCCCAAATCCCAATGTCTTAGGATCCCTAGATCAGTCTTTCCCAAAGTGGGCGATAACGCCCCCTCGTGGGCGCTGGAGTCCTAGAGGGAGGCGGTAAGGGGACCAGAAAAAATTGGGGGGCATTGAAGTGAGTAGTATTCAATGTTATTTATTGGTTAATTCTGAATATACCAACAGATACTCCCCAGGCGAGACTTATTAGTCGTATTCGTTATTGAGGTTTTTGAGGTGAAAAAAAAATGGGGGTCGCCACAAAATACCTATTTTCAAAGTGGGCGTAAGACGGAAAAAGTTTGGGAACCTCTGCCCTAGATGATGCGTGCATTAGGAATTCTTACAGAAACGTCAGCGACAACGTTAGTTTTTTAGTAAATTTATTAAATTTATTAAATTTTAGTAAATTTATTAGGTTACCTGTTTATGTTTAAAACTAAATTATAATTGTGTAATGTGTTCGTTATTACGACGCGGACGCTCAGTTGCATGCGACCGGCAACCGCAATCAGCTTCAACTTCCAACCGCAAACAGCGTTCACAACACCGTGTGTCCGTGTCAGTGCGACTCACGAATCTCATTATTTTTATGGACTTGACTGATTAATTTCGTATATATATCACCGGAAGATAACAAGATCTGTTAAGTTTATAAATTTCTTAGGAAATTTATATTTCTAGTTTTGCATATTTCTAGTTTCTAACTACTACTTTTAGCTGGAAAATTTGGGATTTATTGACTGCATGCCCAGCAGACCGAAGTACCGATAAGATCGCGTATGCCACGGAAGTATGTTCTGTTATTCATTTATGATGATAACAGTTTAAAAATAGCTTTTCACGTAGCATTTTAAATTATTTTCTTTCTATTTACATCTAGTTATATTTGTGCCACGGAAACTACGCCTTACCTTGTATGGCGATCTGTTGCGGTGTGTGGTTTTTAAGTAAGTATGTACTATGTAGTGCGTTATATACCTACATAAAAACCGACCTCAGTTTTTGTTTGACAAAGCTTTTTTGGCTTTTTTATTTGGCCTGAGCATTTAGCACGTACCTTTTACACCTATACAGTCTTTTGTTGTGAATGGGACACCCAGCAAGGGTTTTTCCTTTTGTATCTTGTCTTCAGATAAAGTGCCACTTCGGATCAACTCATCGGCTGCCTTCGCTTCTTTCAATGCCAATTCAAAGCGATCTTCCACAAAGCAATTTAGTATTGAGTTAACATCTTTTATTCTTCGTATGCATGTTTCTAACACCTCCACACTGGTAATCTGAAAAGATTAGATACATTTAAATTATATTTATGCTCATAACTAAATATTTGGTAACTTTTTGCCTTTAGTTTTTTCCTCATTATATTTTGTTTTAAGGCTATAAGAAGTATATTCTAGTTAACTGTTTAATATAAATCCAAGCACGCACTTTAAACAACGATTAATAATTAATAGTTACACTTAAACTAAAGCTGTGTAGACCGGACCGTATATGACTGCCTTTAGAGGCAGTCATATACGGTCCGGTCTACCTTCAGTAGGGACTGACGAGATCATAACGTACGTGTGTAATTTGGCCGAATAGACTGCAGAAGTTTAGATCGGCCCTCATTTTTGTCTATAATGATCTACTAGGTACTATTATAAATATAAAAATATGAGAGGATGTATGGATGGACTGATGTTTTTTACTCTTTCACGCAAAAACTTGGACGGATTTTGTTAAAATTTGATATGGTAATAGTTTAGGCTCTGGATTAAAACAGGCTATATTTTATCCCGAAGAAGTACAACGTTCCCGTGGTATTTACGCGGACGGAGCCGCGGGCAAAAGCCAGTAACACATATTTGAATTGGCATGAGTGATGTCATATTTTAACGCAAGTATTTTCTATCGTCCAATCGACGTGACGCTGTAGGCTTGATCCAATCTTCACCGTTTCGTCCGTTTCAAACAAAGTTCGTCCTTATACACCACAACGTGTAACCATCATGCCAACCCACACCCTTATACAATATACAGTCAGTTTTAACTTCTAAACTTGTAACTGATCCCATCGGCAACATCATGCTGCATCCAATAGTGTGTATTTTGTAAGATGGGTTTCGAAAGCCTTTACATCAATATGTAACAAAATATATTGAGATGTTTCCTGTGACACTTTGTGCGGATCTTGTTCCATACAAAAGATTAAATTGAACGTGATTTGTTGCTCTTTGAATTTACATCCTGCTTGTTTAATCTATTGTGATAAAGTATAGGTAAATCTTATGAGCTCTTCTTATGAAGTTCTTTAAAGTTATTGAAATTTTTTAAATTTTTAGATTTGATTTGATTGACAGACACTAGATACCTACTAGATAACAGTGTGGGACATTTTTTTACCTAAAGTCTTGTCCCAAAATGGCAAACAGTATTATGTAAAAGAAAATAAACGAATTCACAGAAAAGAAAATATATAAACCTACGTACAGAGAAACAGCTTTCATATAACGATCCATTTATCCAAATTTTTACGTTCCATTCAGCGGCCAACAACTTTTCTACAATATAGCTGTTTATCTATTCGTATTTCTTTAATCTGTGGTATCAAATTTGATTAATTTAATTAGTACCTATGCAGGTATCATGCTTGAAACCAAAAAAATGAACATTAAAACTATGTGCTATAAAGGAATATTTGGGTTCTTTCCCTGCTAGGCTCCATCAACCCGCTAAAAAAACAAAAAAAATCATTCTACTATCACATTTTTAATCGAAAACTTAGGTGTTGAGTCAAATGTCATTGTCATATTATATATAACAGCTCGACATACGAAACTTCCATTTTCAACTCTACTACTTATGTCATCGCAGAGTTCTAAGTATTTTCAGTGCTGGCTCGATCTATCCCTAAATATTTTTTTTAAAACAAATTACCTTTAAGTATAATAAAAAGTGACAGGACTACAAAATTAGTAATTTTCAAACCCGCCCGGACCCTTTCTTAAAGTATTTTTGTCACTGTTTCCCATGTCTGCCAAAAGGTTGCCGACCCCTGCTCTACAATACTATTGAGGAGGCTATAACTTTATGCCATCAGTGATACCATTATTGTGCTATTGAATTCAAATTCTAAACACATTAAATTGCTATTTGCGGTAGCCGGTAGCTAACTGTACCTACGAGTGAAATGTGCATTGTGCATTGTATATTATGTTACAGCTACAAACCACAACAGGTTAGATTGAACTACATTTTGAATTTTGTTTAATTGAAAAATAAAATCTATGAAACTAAACACAACAGAATATCTCTTGATATCACCCGTTCAAAATCCAATTGTATGACGCAATACCTATTATTGCTAAAATTCACAAAAACTCTAGTCGTTGTAGAGTTTTTTCCGTTTTACGTAGGTGGCTTATTTAGACATAAAATTCTAAATATATTATGTGATGTGTCATAAGACCTTGAGACCGAGGGCCGATTCTTGTAATTGAAAATGTTAATTATTTTTAAATAATTAACTCCCCCCCCCCTTTTTTTTTTAAATTCGACTAAATTTTTAACTATTTCTCTCTACTTTTGAAGTCGATACCAGCCCAAACAATATCCTACAATATTTTATAGAGCTCACGTTCCAATTGCTGGTACCGACTTCAAAATTAAGAAGATTGAGTAGATGACTTGATACTGAAATGAGACTGAATGTTTAATATTTTAATTACAAAAACTAATTTCCTTTCGAGTCCGCGTCGCGCGTGTACATCCAGCGTGTAGGTAAATGCGTCTGGTTTAAATAACCTCTAAAAGATCCATTAATTTAGGCATCTTGTTGCTTAAATTTCATAAGATTATTTTGTAAGTACAAACATATGGACCCAATTACTGACTTTCTCTTCATATTAAGGGTAAACATTTCGCTACGCCTTTCTGCTTTCATAAACAATTTAAATGTTATGTTAAAACTATTAAAAATGTCTATAAAACTATAAACTATAATTTGAGCTCAAATTTTTAGTGCAATCAGTTTGAGTTGTGAACACACAAGATTGGAATTGAAGGACACCTACTGAGAATAGGTTTATAAAACGTACTCCTAACCTACTTCGTAACCTACTCCAAAGAATTGAAGTATCCATAGTCACAACGAATTTGCCGCCGGCTTACCAATAATCCACGTGAGGCTAATGTTTACTAACTTATAAACAAGCAGACGGATCGCCTTATGGAAAGCATTAATGACCGTCTGATGATGTACACCAGAGCATGTCGGCCTTTAAAAAACAACACGCTCTTCACCTGAAGGTTTGAAAGTCGTAGTGCTCCGGAAATAGCGCTAGTGACAGTTTATTCCAGAATAATTTTCAAATGCGCGGCAGAAAACTACGGGAAAGTGCACGTCGGAAGACTGCCACTCATCAAGGTGATGAGGATGAAAGTTTTGTCGCACGTAACTATAACTAGTCCAAACAAAGCGAGGTCAGACAACTACGTACTTGTTTATTAAGTAATTACTGCTGATCGATGTCTTGTGTCACGCGATTACCATACTCATGGTCATTTTCATGTATCCAGTAAACAATAGAAAATGTAAATTAAAGCTTAAGAAACACCCAGTTCTATGAACTAGTTACTAGTATCTGAAACTGGATGACTCCCTACTTGTAACTAAAACTAAACAGATAACATTTGGCTTAGCCATTACGGGCTTCGGTGCATTCAAAAATTTAGACTAACTTAGAAATTTCATGACTTCAAACTTCTGATTAAAAGCGATGTTCAAGAAATGTATGAGGCCTGGGCCAGCCCTACGTACAGTATATGTAAATATAGCTACATAATATAGTAACTGTTTCCTATTCTTTATTTTGTTTAATTTCACTTCGTTTCCATGTACATTTAAATTAACTTCGTCAAGGAGAGCAACACAAAGTAAAATAAAACATGGCGGATCAGATCAAAATTAACTAAATAATGTCATTTTGTCAATGACATGACCTTTGACAAAGAAAGACGTATGGCATTCAAGACGACGTCTCTTCGTAAAACTGTCTACGACGTCAAAAGTCAAGTCAAAACAACTGTCATGGCCGCCCTAAAAACAGTGTTCTCGCAATAAAAAACTCTTCAAATAATCATTTTTGTACGCATGTACCCTTCTTCAAATTATTTTTTTTGTATTTTTATGATATTCCCATATTTTTTTCCTATTTACCTACGTAGTGTACATAGAACTGGCCCAAAATCAAACATTTCTTTTAATAAACAAATACAGTATCGATAGGAATAAATTAATTGGTTTCGTCACAAGTGTCGCTTTTGGAAAAATCACTAGGGTTATCTCTTTACTGTTTACTGTCCCGTGTTCGGTGACAATCCGTACAATTACGTCATTATTGACAAGGAGTAAACAAGTAGGTAATCTCCGGTAGGCGTAGCCGGTATTTAGAAGACAGAAGGACAATAACCAAGGTCGTTACTCGACCCAATTTCATTGATCAAGGCTCTCACAGTCTCGGAGAATTCTCAATGAATGAGACAGTGGGCGAAAATCTTGTACTTAATCTTGTACATAATTTTTTGGCGGCACGCAATTGCCCCAAAAAAAAGCCATATAAACTGGTCGCCGGGGTGGCGAGGTGTTGCAAAAAATGGGCTTATAATAATTTTCGCGCCCCCAAAAAAGATGTTACACGCGTGACGCGAAGTGTTTATTTGTAGTCAACGTATTTTACAGTGAAATATTAAATGTAAAGTCTGTTAAATGTAAAGTATGCCAACTTTACAGTCGCTGATACGAGAAAATTGCCTTGAATTACCCGCGGTAAAAACTGTGATTGCAGGTAATTGCATTTTTATCTGAAAGTAAGTATGCTAGATTAGCAGAATTTATTTCTTATAAAGTTGCAGCATACGAGTGCCTACTTTCGTAATAATAATATTTGAGAACTCTCTTAGTTTTAATAAAACCTTATCTTTCGAAAGTGAGCTTAAAAGTGGAGCAATGTAATAGAGTTTGTATTCTCGGTGTAATGTGGATTGTTTACACATAAGCCTTTCCTTTGGTAGATGTTTATGTTTTCGTTTAGGGACGCGGGCGTACTGAGTTATATTTATTCTGATTTCTGGCTGGATTAAATTCGTAATAAAGTTACGGGCTGCTCCTCTGATCTTCATCTTATTTTTAACCGACTTCCAAAAAAGGAGGCGGTTATACGTTTGGCTGTATATGTACTACTTACATATTCTATAAAATATTGTAGGATATCGTTTGGGCTGGTAGAGACTTCAAAATTAAAAAGATTGAGTAGAGAAATAGTTAAAATTTTAGCCAAATTTAAAAGGGGAATTATTAAGAAAATAATTTTTATTTCCTACTTTTTTGAGTATTTTTACTTTGGAAGTCGGTTTAATTTTTTGTTTAAAAATAATCATATTATTCAATCGTTTGTTGAAGTTTGCGTTTTGTAAAAAATAGCGCTCTATAATACGTTCCTATTTCAAGAAAGACATTTAACTTCTGCTTAAATTACAACGCATAAAAGGATAAAGAAGGATTGTCCTGATTTTAGATTCCCACTTCTTATTTTGGGTGCATAAGCAAAAGTTTCATTTTACTTCCTGGTGATTTGTATGTTGTAATAATTGATATGATTGCTGATTTGTCCGTTTAATGAGCCTACAAAATGAGCCAAATCGGTCCAGCCGTTCTCGCATTTTGAGTCCCTCGGGTACGGGTTAAAAAGTATCCTATGTTATTTTTCTGGTTCTAAGCTACCTCTCTACCAATTTTTAGCCATATCGGTTCAGCTGTTCTTGAGTTATAAATATAATATAGATGTTTGCATTCATAAACTCTTAGGTAAGTGATGGAATGTGATGAAAGCAACTTATGTCATATTTTAGACTACTTTGTATTTTTTAGATATTTTTGCATTAAAATCATTACACACTTGAGAATTATTTTATCTTTTGCTAGGTATGGATATAGTACAAACAGTAGACTTTGCACATAGAATTAGTCATTTGTGAATGTCGAATGTAAATTCATTATAAAGGTATCAACACTATCCAATATCTTTGACTTTGCTTTCAAATGGTGGCTTATCTAAAGCCGCTTTATCTACTCTACTAGCGAACATATTACATGCAAAGTAATAAAGATCGTTTATGTGAATGGTAACGACCAAAATACAATGTACAATTTGTTACTGTTATAATGCAGAAAGTAACTGCTTCCCGGCGCATAATTATAGTGAAAATGTGTTGTGAAGTTCAATGATTCTATCAAAATAATTGTTACCAAAAATGGTATAGCGGAACTAATTATGTATTACTGTTTTTAGGGTTCCGTTACTCGAAAGGAAAAAACGGAACACTTATAGAATCAATTTGTTGTTCGCCCGTCTGTCTGTCAAGACCTTTTGTCTCAGGAACACGTGGAGGAATTAAGCTGGAATTTATTTATATCAAATACTGTCTACTGTCTGTTGGAGCTGTGAAAAATCAAATTTCTAAACCAATGCAATCAAAAGATACAGCCGTTTATGCCGCAAATTTTCGACACTCGCAAGGGAATCAAAACCTACTGGATACTTCCCGTGATCTCAGAATCTTGAAAATTAGTACGAAGCAACGTCTTATAGCACAGAAAAAGTAAAAATTACGATAATATCAAATATTCAGGTCTATAATATCTTTAAGCTGTCACAAAATCACTACAGGTTTGTACGGAACCCTCGGTACGCGAGTTTGAGTCGCACTTGGCCGGTTTTATTACGGATTTTCTAACTTTATATCGTTTCGGATCCATCAGTTTGAAACGAAAGCATAGCTTGTTATACGGTTTTAGACAGGTTGATAAATCTATTTTATATTTATAGGCATATGGTTGACTTTTCTACTAAACGGAAAAAGTATTAAGGTTTAAATGCGTCGAAAGCGAAAAAACCTTAAAGTCGGCCGTTCACGGCCCAATGGTCGGTCCCGTTTTTCCCAAATGTCGGCCGGGCATAGCGTGTACCTCTTTTAATATTATTAAATTATAATTCAATTTTGAGACAGCAAGTTTGATAAATAAATTGAAAAATGACTATCCAGTACCTATACAAACAATGAAAAATACAAAAATGATCAGCCTGTACAGTAGCATTCGATTCTTAGGCTGGCCGACATCTGCATTTACCTTAAGTCGGCCCCGGCCGAGATTCAGATTTTCAGTCGAAACTGGTATTCTAATGGCGGCCCCCTATTTTTCCCTTAAACCAATTCGCAAAACATTGAAAAAAACTATCTCAAAATATAGTAAAAATACCTTTTTAGTGTAGCAAAGCTAAAAAACAAAAAAAGAAATGTCTTACCGTTGTAATATCAATCCCTGAATCGTGGGTATTCACAGCAAGTAAGCTGCTTTGACTACGAACTTCAATGCTTCAACGGCGCTATCGCTACTGACGCTCAGTGTGCGAAGAGCAAGTGACGTAATTGGATAGTAACGGTTTGCCCTTAAAGAGTATGAACTAAGCTTGCAATTTCAGTGGCAAAATTACCACTTAATTACCTTTTGAATGAATGCAAGCTGAAAATGTGCAGACGGCCGAGAATTGGAGGGGGCCGGCGTTTGGCGTATTTATAAGTTTTCCAACACCGCGACTTCACAAGTTTATATAGGTACGGTTACTTTTGATTTGCGTATTAAAAAATATGTAATTAGTAATGACTTAATAATAGTAGGTAATTTGCTACAAGCAAAGGTACAAATTGCTGTACGTAGGTTGGTACCTAAGTATTAAACAAAATTTTGACATAATACATATTTCTACACTGGTTGTCTTTTGCCAGTACTCAGTAGCCTCAAATAGCTTCTTGAATTTGTTCACTTTATTACAAGAGGAAAACCACAAAATGGATACTCAAATGCGACAACTGAATAACAGGAAACAACTGTTTACTAAACTTGATTGTGTGGAATTGAATTTCGAGCAAAGTTTAAGTAAAAACTACTTTTTCACTGACCTCTTTAGTTCTAATTTTCCTTGCAACCTCGATGGCTGGTTGTTTGAGAATATCATCGGTGATCGGCGGCAACTTCTCTGTCGGGTTCCCATAGTATATTGTGAAGAAGAATCTTCCAATTGTAGCCACCACTAACCTCAACACATGCAGCACTTTCAGCTTAATACTTATCGGAGATTGCGTTATTTCTGTCATTTTTACTCGATGATTCACAAATACTTTGATAAGACGCGCTATTGCTCGCGGTTCTAAGGCAACTGACTAGTCTGCTATACTCACGCAATTGGTAAATAAATAATCCACACACATTATCGCCGTCTCTTTCCATCGCGTGGACGCCAGCGCGACGCCAAACGAGTCAGAAGCCGGTTCTTTCCATGTAATTTTATCAGTTACTTTTTTCTATTATATTGAAGTTAATAAGTGATCCTAAACGTAAATGATATAGCTGGCAATTGACAAGTGTTTCCCAGAGTAAAAGTAGGTGAGAAACCTTCGTTTGTTTATAACCTCCAAGTTCCAACTAGAATAATGCAATCAGAAAAGATTGAGGAAAAACAATGAAACTAAATCTAGTAGGTATGAACTTTGAACATGATTAATGGAAGTTGTTTTACGCACAATAATAATATTTAATACGTCAGATTAAAGTGTAGGTATAGGTCGTGGCGATTAAATTCTATATAATGCGATTCAAATGAGAATCGAGTCGGCGCCATTTTGTTTCGAATTTAGACTGTTATGAAAGTTAAATTTATGTTTAGATAATAATTTATTACTATGTAACTATTTATGTTTAGATAATAATTTATTACTCTATTACTATGTTTATTTAAATTCGATGCAAGAGTAATAATATTTATATGCACATAAGTTTTTCTGCAAATCGCACTTTTCAAGTGATATTTGTCAGAAAAAGGTCACTGACGTTCCTATACTCATTTGAAACGCATTATACGTAGAAATTTGTTACATTTGATAATAATCATACGATTTTCGAATACTTGACAAACCACACAAACTAAGTAAAAATTTAAAGCCAGGATAAAGAAATAAAACTATCTTTGCTCCATGAAAACTACACACATAAAACAGCCGTTAGTACAGCCTTGACCGAAAACTTCAGACCGTTCCGGAGGGTTGGTTGTTCCCTTTACGCCTCCAAAGAAACTCCTTGGAAACACTTGCGAATACTAGGAAAATTGAGTTGACTTTTCAAATAGCTTGTCGATGTTATTTCGAGCAATAGCTTAATTTAAATAAAAACAAGAAAAAACAAACCTTTAAAAATAATCTAAAAATCCTCTCCCTAGAGGTAGTCTACTCGACAAGTTGAAAATGGTCTTAAAATTATGTGTGGTAGTGGTAGCTCATTGGATCCGAAATAACGCCTAGAAGAATGTGCTAAAGCGTGTATTAGCACATAAAAAATTGCAAAAATTATAAACTATTAAAGATGAAAAAAAAGGCATTTCGTTTTTGCCAATATTTCATAAAATATTAATATTTTTTCTTCTTACAGAATCTTTTTTTGAAATTTCTTTTTCAAAAAAAGATTCTAAAAGAAGAAGAAATTCCCAATAAAAAACTCCTAGCTCCCGGAACTCTATCTCCATTATTTATAATTTTGATTTAACGCTGAAAATGGGTCTCTGCAAACAAGTACGACAGCGTTAAATTAAATAAAATATGTTAACAATGTTAACATATTTAATTTAATTTAACGCTGAAAATATTCATACCTCGTTTATAATATTTTTTTTTTTATAATAGGTAACATTAGGTACTTGTTTTTTTAGTTTTTGTTCAAGTATAAAAATTATTCTAAACAAAGTATGAATATTTTTTATAACTTTTATATAGTGGTTATAAGTGGCTCTACGAAGGGAAACATTTTTACGACAATTATTCGTTTAAATAATTGTAAATGAAAAAAAAAATGTTTATTTTTTTCATTTACAATTAAGACAGAAGTTCGAGAAAATATTGTTAGTTAACAATCGTTTAACTTCCTCGTAGTTTCGCACTGCCCATTCAGTGTCTGTCTGTCCGCCTTTCTTAAAATTACTACCATTAATAGATACTACTACAACACACACACAGTAGGTACACTACGTAGTACCTACGTACTAAAATTATTATATTTTCGTTCATAATTATACTACTTATTATATTTTTCTAGCTGGATGATCACATAGAGTATTTAATATTAATTGTACCTACAATAGACTAGTACACCTGTAATAATACCTATGTATCTTAATAACTACCTGATTACAAAAGCTGTAATTAAGATTTCACAGAAGTTTTAATTGAGAATATAATTATATTCCTCATGTCTACGTGTTACATAAGACAGTCAAAGTACAAGTTTCAATTATATCTGTGGCTCAGTGGTTGCTCAAGCCGGGGGACGCGGGTTTGATACCCGCCGACAGAACGAAAAAGTTTTTCTGTGTTCCTGGGTCATGGATGTGTATTAAATATGTGTATAATATAATATCTTAAATATATGTATAGTATAAAAGTGATAAATATATTTCCGTTGTCTGTTCCCGTAACACAAGTTCTTCGAGAACTTACCACGGGACGATGACGCGACGTGGTGTGAAGCGTCCATAGATATTATTAAAAAAAATATTAAATAGTTCTAGTCCAAAGCCAGCGTAATATGGATCGTCACAATTCTGAGGTAATTCGTCGTGCTCTAGAAATCTAGTGCTCTAGTAGTCTGATTGACAAGTGCTAGCCTGGATTACCGAAAATTATGATTTAGCCTCATTCGATTCGGAATGGCATCTAAAACAAACTATCAAAATTACAAAACGGGCTGAAAAAAAAATTGCAAAAGTTTTAAACAATAACGTAAAAAATAATGGTTTAGTTTTTTGAAAATATTTCAAAATCTATTTGAGATAATCGAAATTTGAAAAAAGATCATTAAAGAGCAGAAAATTTCCTAAAAGAAAGTACTACCACCTGGGCCCCGATTCTCGTGCTTCGAATATCGGTTCGATTGTCAGTCTGTCCTACTCGCGCACGCATGATTTGACGCCTGTGTGAATGAGTAAGCGCGAGAATCGAATCGAGATTCGAGGTACGAGAATTGGGGCCCTGGACTTTACCGACAATGTTTATAATTTTAATTCAGCTTAGGCCTTCCGCCTTAGTGCCGTTGCACACGTTCCGGTTGCCGCTAAGCCGGTGGCGGGTAGCCGGTCACGAAGTGTATGACCGTGTACGATAGCTATCAATCACACTACCGGTGTACATGGCCATATATTTCGCGACCGACTACCCGGCACCGGCTACCTGGCAACCGGAACGTGTGCAACGGCACGGTAAAAACGCGTGGTTCCACTGCCGCGCGCATCGCCCGAAACTGAAACATGAACAAAAAAAAACATTTTAATTGACTAAATATTAATATTAACCCTAAACAAAATAATAGTATTTTGTTTAGGGTTAATATTAATATTTAGTCAATTAAAATGTTTTTTTTTCCCGTATCAGTCACATGTGACTGATACGGCGTTCTATGTGTTAGACATTTTTCGCATGTTTTTAAATACCTATACCTAGTACCTACCTACTTAAAGGAAGCAATATTTTTCTGTACGTTTATAAAAAAAGGTAAAAGGTATGAGTGGTCGTGGCTCTATATTATTATGTAGAGTATAGAGACTAGAGATAATATAATGTATGTCCTTACAGAAAAAATTCGTTACATAACAAAGTATTTGGCTGATGTTAGATCTCGTAAACAGTGTTTGTTAAAAACAATATCAATTTGCCGTAAAAGCTTTTTAATTTAATTGCCCAAAATAGAATGAATTAAATTGACTAAAAATGTTTTAAAACACTTATGTTTTCACCATTCTAAAATTAAAACTCCAAATTACGTACATATACTATAAATTATAATTGTAGGTTAGAACTTACATAAATGATCTTATCAAAACCTCTACAAAATTTACAAAAATAATTTCGTTTTATTAGATAACACCTAGATATTTCCCACAATTGTGTAAACGAAATAGCGCTCCCCCAGGGTTTAATCTGTCCTGTATCAAATTTAATCAAAATCCGTTTAGCGATACAGACGTGATAGCGTAGCAGATAGACAAAGTTACTTTAACATTTATTAGCAGGTACGAGGGCGGCACCGAAAATTTCGGGAATCAAGGAAATTAAAATTTGTTGTGTATTTATTGCTTTTCGAAGTATTCTCCGTGAAATTTGACACATTTTTCCATACGATGGAACCAATCATTGAAGCAACCATTCCATTCGGAAGTTGAGGTCTCCAAAATGGCCGTTTTGTAGGCATCCACAGCTTCTTCAGGTGATGAAAATCTCTGACCACGCAATTTATTCTTTATTTTAGGGAAAGTATAAAAATCATTAGGGCTTAGGTCGGGACTGTACGGCGGATGGTCTAATAATTCTATGATTTCTTGCTCTAAAAACTCTTTTGTTCTGTGCGCGGTGTGAGAACTCGCATTGTCGTGATGGAGGATGATGCGGCGGTTGCAGTTATCTTTACGGAGTTCAGAAACGACCTGTGGCAAACAAATGTTAGTATACCATTCTGCATTAACCGTTCTTTGTCCCTCAAGAGGAATAGTCGCAACATGGCCGGTTTTGGAGACAAACGTGGCCACCATTTTTTTTTTGCAACACTCCGTGAACGAAAAATTTTGTAGGCTTTAACTCATTTTCGAACACCTAAACTCGTAACTGGTTTTTTGTTTCGGGTTCGTACGCGTATATCCAGGATTCCTCACCTGATACGATGTTGTATACAGCATTTGAGGATCATGCGTGGAATCTTTCGAGAGTGCTGACGCACCAAGTAACGCGAGCCGCTTTTTGCTCTTCACAGAGCAAATGCGGTATCCATCGGGAAAACAACTTTTTTACACCTAATTGTTTATGCAAGATTATTTGTATTTGACTCATGCCAATGCCTCCGTTACGTTAACGTTATCCGTGGGAGAGCCATGATTCGGCACGAATGGGCCGGCTCGACCGGAGAAATACCACGGCCTCACAGAAACAGCACTTACGCTGTGTTTCGCCGAGTGAGTGAGTTTACCGGAGGCCCAATCCCCCTACCCCCCTATGATGCCGCAGTTGAAAACTAATTTGTTACCCCAGGAGGGTACCAACTGCGTTGGAGAATCCCTCTCTGGACGTCCACGCTCAGGCGCCCCTGGACCTGAGCGTGGACGTCTAGGCTGCCCCTCGTATTCTGGGGGGGGCAAAACTGCGCTCCAATCTGCACGGGGCAAGAGCAAACGTGCTAAGGCACCCCCTGAGATATTGAAAGTGGACTTTTGCAATATCAGGGGACTTCACTCAAACCTCAATGCCGTCCATTACCATCTTGAGACAGCAAAGCCGGCGTTGCTCTTTTTAACCGAGACGCAGATATCGTCTCCGGCTGACACATCATACCTTTTCCACCCTGGGTATAATCTTGAGCACTCTTTTCTGCCTAAAGCTGGAGTGTGTGTGTACGTCAGAGATGATATCAGCTCTCGCCGCCTCAGCAATCTTGAAGTTAGGGACCTTTCAATCTTATGGCTCCGCATAGAGAGCGACGACCATCCCCGCGTCTATGCGTGCCTCTATAGGTCCCATAGCGGTGATCCCGAAATAGACCGACTCTTTGAGCATCTGCAAATGGCTACAGACTTCATGCAGCGGCAGATCCTATCCGCAGAGATCATACTACTTGGCGATTTTAATGCCCACCACGCCGACTGGCTCAACTCCAGTAAAACTGATCATGCGGGGAGATCTGCCTGTGACTTTGCCCTTGCATATGACCTTACACAACTGGTTACTGCGCCTACGCGAATTCCAGATGTGGATGGTCAGATTCCTTCCCTGTTGGACCTTCTGCTGACGTCATATCCGGACGGCGACCAAGTATCCGTGGCCGCACCACTTGGCTCATCGGATCATTGCCTTGTCCGAAGCTCTGTGCAACTCACGAGCGCGTTGCGATAGCGTGTTGCTAAATACCGTCGTGTGTGGCACTACAAATTAGCAGATTGGGATGGGATGCGGTCATTTTTTGCTTCCTACCCCTGGGGGCAGGCGTGCTTCTCGCCGGATGATCCTGACGCCGCTGCCAACTCTGTTGCCAATGTGGTGCTACAAGGAATGGAACTTTTCATTCCGTCCTCTGTGGTCCCTACTGGCAGCAGATTCCGTCCCTGGTTTGGTTCATCTTCCAAAAAAGCTTCTCGCCGGAAGCAGGAAGCTTACCAAACCTGGGCTAATGCAGTGTCAGCACAGGATTTAAATACCAGCAAACTTAAAAAGGAGTACAACCTTGCCTCTAGGTCCTTCAAAAGAGAGATCGCTTGGGCGAAGGAACAGCACATTAGTAGAATTGGTGAGAGACTCGAGCGTCTCCCTTCGGGAACCCGTGCATTCTGGTCTCTCGCCAAAGCTATCGAAAGGAATTTCTGTAAGCCATCTCTTCCATCCCTACACGTAGGAAATGGCTCGTTGGCCCATGACGCAAAAGAGAAAGCTGAACTTCTTGGCAAGCTCTTTGCGTCCAACTCGACCCTGGATGACGGGGGACAGGAACCGCCGACTATACCGCGATGCAAGAGCATCATGTCGGATATTCGGTTCCATCAGCGCTCAGTGCGAGTTGCTCTCCGTTCCCTTGATACCCAAAAGTCGAGTGGGCCTGACGGAATCCCTCCTATAGTGTTGAAAATGTGTGCTCCAGAGTTGGCACCGGTCTTAACGCGTCTTTTTCGGCTCTCCTACTCTTATGGCACAGTCCCAGCATCTTGGAAGACAACTTTGGTGCACCCGATCCCTAAAAAAGGCGATCGCTCCAATCCTTCCAACTACAGACCAATCGCTATAACCTCTCTCTTCTCGAAGATAATGGAGTCCATTATTAATAGACAGCTCCTTCGATACTTAGACGTTCAGCAATTGCTAAGCGACAAACAGTACGGGTTCCGTAAAGGTCGCTCGGCTGGTGATCTGCTGACGTACCTAACTCATCGTTGGGCGCAGGCGATCGAGTCTAAGGGAGAGGCATTGGCTGTAAGTTTGGACATAGCGAAAACCTTTGATCGGGTTTGGCACAAAGCGCTTCTTTCGAAGCTTCCTTCCTATGGGCTCCCCGAGAAATTATGCAAGTGGGTCACGAGTTTCTTAGCAGACAGAAGCATAAGGGTCGTAGTCGACGGTGAATGCTCGAATACTCTGTCTGTTGATGCTGGTGCACATCCCACAAGGCTGTGTGCTATCACCTACCCTGTTCATACTGCATATCAATGATATGTTACAAACCAATGGCATTCATTGCTATGCAGATGACAGCACGGGTGATGCCTCATATACCGGCCACACGAACATCTCTCGGCAAAATGTCATTGAGAGTCGAAACAAACTTGTCTCTCAAATTGAAGATTAATTGGAGAAGGTCTCTGAATGGGGTAGACTTAACTTAGTCCAATTCAACCCCTCTAAGACACAAGTTTGCGCGTTCACCGCTAAAAAGTTACCAATGGTCGTATGTCCTCGTTTTGAAAGCATACCCATAACTGTCTCCTCCAACATTGGAATACTTGGTGTTAACATATCGAGCGAGGTCCAGTTCCGATATCATTTGGAGGGCAAGGCCAAGTTAGCCTCCAAGAAGCTTGGTGTTCTGAACAGGTCAAAGCAGTATTTCAGTCCGGTCCAACGCCTACAACTCTATAAGGCGCAGGTTCGGCCTCACATGGAATACTGTTCTCATCTCTGGGCAGGGGCGCCAAAATACCAGCTTCTCCCTCTGGATCGTATCCAACGTAGGGCCGCTCGAATTGTCGTCTGCCATAGTGTTTCAAACAGGCTTGACTCCTTAGAGCTACGTAGAGATGTAGCATCGCTCTGCATCCTCTATCGGTTATATTACGGGGAGTGCTCTGAGGAATTGTTCGGACTTATACCTGCTGCAACTTTTCGCCACCGTTCCATGCGACATAATATTTATCATCCTCATCACCTTGATGAGTGGCAGTCCTCCACCGTGCGCTTTACCCGAAGCTTTCTGCCGCGCACTGTAAAACTTTGGAATGAACTGTCGCCAGCAGTATTTCCGGACCACTACGACCTGCAAACCTTCAAGAAGGGAGCGTATTCCCTCCTAAAAGGCCGGCAACGCACTTGCAACTTCTCTGTTGTTGCGGGTGTCCATGGGCGACGGTAATCGCTTTCCATCAGGTGATCCGTTTGCTCGTTTGCGCCCTTGTTTTATAAAAAAAAAAATGTCTAAAGTTGCCTGAATTTCGCGGTATGTCACATGTCGATCTTCCTCAATCAGCTTACGCACAGCATCAACGTTTTCTTGGGTGACTGCAGTTTTTGAACGACCTTGACGGGGATCATCACTGAGCTTGACACGTCCACGTTGAAATTCAGCAAACCAGCGATAAATTGTGGTTTTGGATGGGGCTTCATCACCAAATGCAAAAATCATCCGGTCAACACACTGTTTTTGTGTTAAACCACTTCGAAAGTCATAATAAATCATCGCTCTAGAATTTTCTCGATTCAATTCCATTTTTTCAACGACTAAACAACGACAAGACCGAGAATCTTTTTTAAAATAAATAAACGGTATTCGATTTTTAAAACCAAGGAGTTTTAAATTAAAAAGATTTTAATATGACAGGAACAGTGGAAATATTCCATTCCCGATACTTTTAGTGCAGCCTATGTATTAATGGATTAAAAACTTTTATTTTGTTTCAGCTCACAATGTCGGACGCAAACGAAGATAAGAAACGTAACAAACATCCAAACATAACCCTTCCTGAAGTACTATGTACAGACCATACAGACTACACCGAAACCATTCAAACGAACACCATCCCTTCCTCCGAATCCAAACTATCCTTGCCCTCTAACTTCGGAACACCTACATCGCCCTTAAGGATATCGTCTCCCTTGTCCCTTCCCACTTCGCCCACGCCCTTTATAAAGACGGCCCTCAACACGAGGTCCAACAGGTCTCTCGATGAGCCCTCTCAGACGTCTGAAGATGAGACAAAGAAACAGCTACTCACCGGCTCTGCTACAGGTAAGTGATTTTTAAATGAGTAGGTACAATAATAAGCTTTATGGCATAAAATTTTCAAAACGCTTATTTCGACACTCTAAAGGGAATTAAAATTTAAATGGTACCCGTTGACCTAAAACTATAAAAATTCAAAAGTACGTTATAATTTATAATTTACAGAAACCAGAAAAAATCTGAAGTACCTAAAACAATTATTAGGTGGTGGACGCCTTTTCGTGTCGAAATTTCAAATTGAAGCTACTAGTTCACATTATAAACGGGCATGATGTGAGAATTAGTCATTACAAAACATATTTTATATTAGTTTTTTATTTACGACTATTTCTGATGTTCCTACTTTGTAAGGAAACCTTCGCGGGCAAGTTGAACTCTCTCTTGTCCTTTTTTTTCTATCTGACAATGTCCATAAAAATTTAATTTGAAAAATATTAAAAGGAAGATAAAATACGATTATTTTACATTTCCATAGTATGCCATTTATCTTAAATTGAAATTGCATGAAATGATAAAATGGAGAACTTAGATAGCAAATGATCATACTGATCAGAGAGCTTACCTGATTGAAAGTGATTACCACCCACACGTGCACCACACCGTTCGGCATTATCTGTGACACGTGAATCTCATCATTATGAAATTAGTGTCGTCACCACGTGTAAGATTATACTTACACTGAAATATCATTAGTCTTTAGCAACAAGTAATACCAACTATAATAAAAAATAACCTAACCATATCAGCACATGTCTGAGTATGGTTCCGTAACTATCATTGCGCAAAAGGTTTTCTTTAAATTACCTACTTCAAAGTTACTGTCCGATTTTGCTTAAAATAATTTTCCTAAAGAGTTTTTAGCATGATATTTTATGGAAATTTTCTATCTCTTGTAGTTTAGAAATGATACTTTGAAGGCCGAATTGACAATGGTTGTAAAAAAGTCATGAAACCTTGACTTTATTAAAGACCTATGGGGTAGAATGAAAAATATTTTTCATCCCCACTTCACATGTATAGAGAGAAAACCTAAAATATAAAACAATTATTATTTTATGATACCAAAACCGAGACCTATACACCAGTGGCGAAGGCTGGTTCTCCTTCATAGGGAAGCCGTAGCATGTAAAATAGGTAGGGATTTAGATGAGGGTCTTCAAAAGGTAAGCGGTAAGGGAAGCCGATAGGAATGAAGTTAGCCTGGGACTATATGCACCGAAATCCGGAAAGCCGTAGAGAATTCTTAGCATTGGAAATAGAACTCGGCGCTAAAAGAATAGAGTTGAAAATTGAAGTGTCAGGTGTCAAGCTGTCATATATGAAATTGACGTTTAACTCGACACTCATTCGATTTTCAACTCTATTGCATAAGCATAGATTTCTATTTCCAATGATCAGAATTCTCTACGGCCTTCCGGATTCCGGTCCGTATATCTCTACCCATATCTCTACCCTTATAGGAACCCCTCGCCACTGCTATACACAATACCAAATCTTATCAATTTATATTCATAATTATTAGGTACAGATGTTAGAAGACCTTCTAACTACTGTACCTAATGTTAACTGTTGTTTAGCGCTTACTAATATGCATTCTAAAGCTGATTTTAATATGTGATGAGCCTGAAAATATATTACATATATCTCCAGTGAGTAACATAGTATAGGTCGCGCAACGGTTTATGAGCGCTCAGTGAAAGTGGTGGGGATCGTTCGCGCATGTGACCAATAGCAAAAAACATATATTACTAACGAACCAATAGCGTGTCGGCAGCCACGTTCGGCATGCGTTCGGCGCATCCACACCTCCCCGCCCGAGCCCGCTACCGCCAAACACACCGAAAAACTGACTTCTGCGCATACCCCCTCTACTTTTGTCGAAAGATCTTAATTCGTTGCGCGACCTGTACCAATCTACATTCGTAGCAAGTGAAAACATCAAACAACTCAACCTTTTCCAGTGTTTCGAGGTTTGCTCTAAAAGCTTTCAAATTAATGGTACAAATACGCTCAGGTGTTTCTTTTTACCTCGTCTTTTTACTCGTTAAAATAATTGTGAAAAACGACCGAAGTTATGAAACTAGTTTTTGTCTGTGGCTTCGTCCGCGTTTTTGGCTAATAGAAATCCTACGGGAGCTGTAAATTTTTAAAGATAAAGAATTGTTATAGCCATATTAGTTTGATAATTATGTTATGCTGAAACTAAAAAACAACTTAAATACCGTAGGTTATAATAAGTGCCTCTAATGAAGTTAAGACGTTGTTCGGAAGTTCTCTCAAACTATTACTATATATTAAAGCCTTCTGGCCACATAATTCTAAGAGAATATAAACTACGACTAAAACATCATGAAAATATAGTTAAACGATAAAAGTCAATTAAAATATTAAATCATTTCGTAGTTAATTTTTTTAAGTTCATTTGCGACCTCAAAAGATTTTTTTGTTTTCAATTCATCAAAACCTAAGCTTTTAGCTATGCGTTTCGTTTATTCTAAGCGCCGTAACTCATGTTAGCGCATGTAGGTACATGCGCCTACATTGTACCTACAATGGCTGTGTTTCGCGGAAAATAGCGCTAACAAAAATAACCTAACCAAGAGCATGTCAGGACATGTCTAAGGAGGGTTCCGTAACTATAAACGCGTAATAAGTTCAAATTACTTCAAAAGGAGTTTTTAGCATGATCTATCAGTATAGGAAATTGCAAGTTTCTAAGTCTTATAGGTAGTTTAGAAATGCCGATTACTCGAAAATGGTTGACTTTATAAGAAAGTTATGTATGAGACCTTGCCTTTATTGTTTTAAAAGACCTATTTAACGATACCCCATCTCATCCCCACTTCACAGTTCACATGTATGGAGAGCCACCCCTAGAATATAAAATTATTATTATTTTATGCCAAATTCGAGATCTACAAGTACACAATCTATGACTATGCAAAATTTCATCCATTTATATTCATAATTACCGACGCTAGAAGCGCGGTCAGACAGACAGACAGACAGACGGACGGACAGAGCGAAACTATAAGGGTTCCTCAAGTTTTTATAACAGAACCCTAAAAATTTAAGAAAAATGGCGACCGCTGTCGTTAAATAAGCAAAATGGCGGATTATGTTAGCAGTATTGAAGTTAGCAAATGTGTCCTGGCCGATAATATCTGTTTTCTTTAGCGCTAGCAAGCGCTAACAAGCGCTTTTTTCCGCGTAACACGGCCAATGTACATAAATTCAGATTGTGGTGAATGTTCCGTTATCCGTAGCGCGCTACGAGCGCAGTATCGCGTAGCCCGCCGTAGAGGACGGACGTCTACGTTCGCACCTTACGAATATCATGTCACCTGTCACTTGCGTTGTGTCGAATTATGTGAGATAAACCATGGATTCTGTTAAGTAATGCCGTGCTGCGGTTGCTGGTGGAACGGCAGACAGCGGCACCGGCCTCCAGAGAAAAATGCAGGTTATTTTTTGTTGTGTTACCTATTTGTAAACAAACAGTTTTATATTTGCTAATAATGAATATTTAATTATAACAGCATATATTTTAATAGCATTAACAGATACGATAGGTAAAAATTGTTTTCTATACAACAGATAAATAAAATTGAAGTGTATGTTTGTAATTTAAAATTAACAGCTTTTCACTTAATGTATATAAAATTATATTCGGTACTTACAATTACAATATTTTTTTTATTTGTCTGTCTGTCTGTTTGTTCCGGCTAATCTCTGAAACGGCTGGACCTATTTTCACGGGACTTTCACTGGCAGATAGCTGATGTTATACGGTCTAACATAGGCTACTTTTATTTTAGGTTCCATTTAAAAAAATAGGGTTCCGTTTCTGTTAGTTCCATGTAAACGAAGTTGAGAGCATCAGCTAGTCATAAATTGTTACTGTATAGCTAATCGTGTCATTTTTATGATTAAATTTGGAACCAAAAGTCATGCTTACGCGTACTTTTAAAAATAAACATTTTATCCAGCTGTTTCCTTAAGACTCTCTAGGTAGCTTCTAAATAAATTAAATGAGAGAGTTCAAGGCCGCATGCATTTTCTCGCTTGTGAATTTCCGTAAGATTAAAATTTGTGATAAGTAAGCGCCTTAAAAGCTTATCCCCAAGCCTCGGTTCTAAATTGTGTGTAAGCTATTGAATATTACAATCATGTTTACAATATGTTTACCGAAGTGCCAATATTTGCGTCTATATTCTTCATCATAAAAAATTGGGTATCGAACTTAGGAAATTTTCATAATACATTAATACATTTTTTTACATAATACTTTTTTTTTGTTCTTACATCTTATCTTACAAATTTAAGTTCAAAATCTTACAAATTGTTTTCCACTTCTACAAAGTTTATTCTCACTCCAAAACGATCTCTTTATTTACTTCACCCTAGTCGGATAGACATAATAGTTTTCTCTCGAGTGACTAACATATAAGGTTCACTATTCCATATAAAAGGCCTTTGAAACGCCACAGGTAAATAAAATGTAAATTTGTTTGTTTGAGGCCGCAAACTGTCGAGCGAGTTTTTCGTATTCCGAATTTATTATCAAATTTGAATTTCAAAGTTAATCCAATTGTATATTTTGTATATGTTGCCGTTGTAAATATTAATGCGTTCTGAGTTTAGTGTTGCCATAGAAATATAAAATTTTATTTTATTAATACAAGTTTTACCTGCGATTTTACTTCATTTCCGTCTTTCAATACTTAAATCATTAATTGGACTCTAGTTTTTAAGAAACTTTCTGTTTACAGCTAACACTATGTTGACTTACAACTAAGTTATTAGAAGTACAGACAAGACTGTTTTAGTGATTCTTAGTACGACAAGGAAGCCGCACGATAGTCGGACGGACGGACGGACGGACGGGAGCGTTGCGCAGCGAAGCTACCGCCTTAGCCATCGTGGTTATTTTTTTGTAAACCACCCAGAAGTAGGAGCCCCGCGTAGCGGGGCTCCGTCGACTCATAATTGAAGCCAGTTGTTATTGAGGGCCATTGGGTTCTAGGTATGATTGAGGATGGATCTGAAGATTTGAGGTTGGAAGTGTGTCCAGACAATATTCGCTCTGCTGAGGTTTTGGTGCCACTTACACTGTAAAAAATTTCTTTGGTAATTTTACTAAAAATGAGTTGGAAGTTTTTACGCAAAACAATTTAGTAAATTTGCTAAACAGAATACCTCAACTCAATTTGAGAGAATTACAATATATTTTTGGAAATTTACCAAGCAGTTACAGAAAATTTGATTAGTAATTTTACTATAGTTTTGTAATTTTACTCGATTATTGATCATAAAAATGATTAGTTTTACTATGCAGTTTTGTAACTATACCACCCAATTCTGTTGAATTGGGTTTGATAAAATTACAAAATATTTTTGGAAATTTACCAAGCGGTTACAGAGAATTTTATTAGTAATTTTACTATAATTTTGTAATTTTATTCAATAATTGATCATAAAAATGATTAGTAAATTTACTATGCAGTTTTGTAACTATACCACCCAATTCTGTTGAATTGGGTTTGATAAAATTACAAAATATTTTTGGAAATTTACCAAGCGATTACAGAAAATTTAATTAGTAATTTTACTATTGTTTTGTAATTGTATTCAATAATTGATTATAAAAATGATTAGTAAATTTAGTATGCAGTTTTGTAACTATACCACCTAATTCAATCTAATTGGGTTTGATAATATTACAAAATATTCAAATTATCTGAATTTGATTAGTAATTTTACTATAGTTTTGTAATTTTATGCAATGATTGATCATAAAAATGTTTAGTAATTTTACTACGTAATTTTTTACTATACTGATGTACAAAAATTAGAGAATTAGAGATGTATGATGTTATTTCACCAATGATTTTCCAAAAATCTATTTGGTATAATTGTATACTGAACAAATTTTGTAGATAAATCATTCTGAAAAGTATTTCGCAGTTTGAAATTTCTTGTTACGTTGAATGTAAGAGGAGGAATGGATGGTAAGAATGAAAGTGGACGAAGCGAAAGAAGTATGTAAGGATCGTAGCAAGTGGAAAGAAGTGGTCTCTGCCTACCCCTACGGGAAAGCGGCGGTCCTGCCTACCCCTACGGGAATAAAGGCGTGATTATATGTATGTAAATTTCTTAAATTATACATATAATATGATAATTTTTAATTAAAATTAAGCCAATTTTTTCGCCAAATATCTGCAACGGAAACTATTAATCAACATCATTAATTATTTTAGATAGTTCCAGATAATCTGTTAGTCGTTAATTTAAATAATTTAAACGTTAAAAATAAGACTTGATTGATTAATTTCAAATTAAAATATAAATAAATATTATTACACATTGTTTACGTTAATAAAACCATTTATTGAGTAAAATAGTATAGTAACACGAGTAACAGCATAAAATAATATTAATATTTCACAAAGTATCATAAACAATTCACACCAAAACGACAAAAATAAGCTGTACGATATAGTTATAAATAATAATAACGGAATAATATAAACTAAACTTATTTTGGAATAAACATATCCTATATCGTATAATTAAAAAGTATCTTCATGGATACTAGTCATCAGATTCATCAGCAAGGTAGGAGTAAATATCTTTAGTCAGTTTAGTAACTTTGGGATGGATTTTCGTGGCCTTCCTCTTACCACCTCTCTTTGTTCCCTTGGGAGGACAAATTTGTAAGAACAATCTGAAACCAAAATTAAATCTTAAATAAATTTTAACAAGTAAAAAAAGAAAATAGTACAAATTTTAATTATTATTCGAGGAATGGGAGTTAAGAAAACTTAAATCAAAGAGGAAGTTGAACTTCTTCTGAGAGATCATCTGAGGACTATCGAGGATTGAATTTGAAACTTTTTATTTCTGTAAAACGTTTGTGTAATTTTAGATCTTAACAACTGTACACAAGTGATAATATTACAGAAAAATTAAGATGTGTCATAATATAATATTGATTTTTAACGAACTTTTCAAATTTATGTATAGAGAAAAAAAAATAATTTATAAAAAAAGTTTTTAGAATACATTTTTTATTAGGTACTCACCTCTGAATTGCTTCGAGTGTTCCCTCGATTTCTTGAGGATAAACAATACCAAACACATAGTAAGATAAAAATGTTGTTAGAAGCCCACTAGAAAACGATTCAGCTTGTATTATAATGCGCTTGTTAATTACTACATTATATAAATTTTCTGAATGATGCAAATCTTGACCTGAAACAAACAACATAATTGTACTTAAAAATTCATTTCAATTTATTCAAACGATTAATATTATATGATTACAATTATTCAACTGCAGATAATTAACATAAGCTACGTAAAAGAGTAGCATGCAAACGATTTGAACATTAATCAAATTATTATTTTTTTTTTTGTAGAAAAAAAAATTTTCATGAATTTAATAAAAATATACAATATCTCTATACCTCTGATTATTGAAACAGGATTAACAACAGGAACGTGTCTCAGTAATTCCACATCTTCAATCTCTTCCTGCAAATCAAATTAATAAAATTAAATTTCGTATTATTGCTTAATATTTTTCGTATCATTGCGTATTATTGCTAATCTTTGATTAAGAATAATGAAAATATTTACAACTTACATCAATTAGATTGTAGAGAAATGTTAAATTCTATTTCATGAATTTCACGATAAATTCAAACACAACCGTGTGAAATGGTTCATCGTTTTTTCTTATTTCACTGTATTTCGTAGCGAGTTTTAGCCGATCACGAACGAATTTTCGTTCATCGTCAACCATATTTTTTTTACTCTTATATTTTACTTCTCGAGCGACTTCTAAATTTTTGGCCCAGCGGTTGATGGGTTTTGATAAATTTTTCAATGACGTTTTCCATATATACATATTGAAAAATTACTGCAAGATCTTTTCCAGTATGAATTTCTTTTCTTTGCAAAAAATAGCATTCATGCATTAGAGTTAATATTTCATCAGTAATTTGCTTATCTGGTGCATCATATACATCTATTAATTTTGATTTTTAAACAAAAATTATTACACATTTAACTCTAATTCCTCAGAGGACGGTGATGCTGGTAAATAAGCTACACATCCATACTCATCCTGCATCTTTGGCTTTTCAACAAGCTCATCATTGTCATCCAACGAATCAGTTATTTTACTGCTATCTCCAGCTTGATTTTTTTTTGATAGCGTACTGCGCTGTATGCGGCTTGTTGTAGTGATTGAATCTCGCCATCAGTACTGCCTATTTTTGATGTAAAGCTTTCTTGATATTTTGATATAAGTTGATTGCTGATGGTCCCTGCAATACCTAGGCTCAAATCTCTCAAATCATAAATGATGTAGTCTCGAACTGTGTGAACAACGAGCGTTCTCTCTCTTGGTTTTAAATGATCTCCTTTACGTAAAGCAGTCTGTATATTTGTCGGAAATTTATAATAAATTTTAGACAAGTGATCTGCTGGCTGTAAGGATGATACTGATTGTGACGAACTGTTATCTGCCGCTGCTTGAGGTACAATGGGAGATCTTGTAGGAGCATTTTCAGGAAGTATTTCTGAAATTAAAAAAATATACATAATTAATTATTTCATCGGTTAGCATATATAATTTAAAATTAATTAATTTTGAAAACAAGACATTTTTGTTTAGATTTAAAAACCATTGATAAAAATTACCATTTATTTGAGCCAGACTATATTGTTGGGCACTTTTTGGATTCCAATCAACCTCATTAGGAACAATGGTAAGAGACAGTTGCTGCCCATGAGTTTCTTTAGCTTTAGCCAAATCCATCAAAATATCATCTTCATCTATTTCAAAAAAATAGTCTGTGTAAACCTGTTTGAATAAAAAAAATTATAAATTTCACTTAGGAAAATAATTTTATTAAAAAAAAATCTTGTTCTTGATTGAAGTTAATATTTTTTCAAACAATTTTAGTAAAAATGAAAAAACAATAAATTCTAGAAAATTAAACATTTTTCTAAAATCTAGCTAAAATATTTTTTAAATGAATCATTTCATTTTGAATGTAACCAGGCTTCATAATTTACTTATATTATTAATTAAGTATGATAATAATTATTAATTATGCAAAAAATTTGAGTTAGTAATATTTTCTTTAATACTAAAAATTAAAAGCATACATAAGTTTCAGTAGTATTTATATGAAAAGAAAAAAGTACACGTAAGGGTAACAACTAACAATTAAAATACCTGGTATTGACATTCTCCAAGTTTTAATTTAGTCTTTACTCCAGCAATAAGTGTATCAATTGATGCAGCTTTTACAATCTTGCGCTCTTCCGGCTTGTTGTATGAAGAAACTTTGAACAATGCCGCCATGACTCCGATGCTGTTGTCAATCAGTTTTAAAATTTTATAAATAAATTTTGAATTTTCATTAATATTTAAAGTATGCTATATAAATTCTTTATTTCTCAAAATTATTAAAGTTGAAAGGAGCCCTAATTTTTAATTATTTATTCATTACTGAATTATTGCTTTTTGTTATGATGAAAAACTACATGACATAATAATAATGAATTCTATTCTTTTTCCTTAATTGTTATTTTATTTATATCATAGAAATCTAAAAGCAGAGTGGAAATACTGATATCGACATAAAAAAAATATTTTCTATTCTGAATTAATAAATTACTTACTTAATAAATAGTTTATGAGAAACTATTTGTTGAAAAAAAATGTGGATTGAAATTTTTTAATTTTACATTTTAAATAATTTATTTTTCTGTTTGATTCTAACCAATAACGTAAAATCATAAAAGGAGATTTGTTGTTAGATAAGAAGTCAATGAATAAAACAAATTTTTATGTGAAGGCCGATTTACACATGTTAAGTTGTTACCTACTTATCAAAGTAGGTAACTAAATTTTAACTGAATTTTAAGTGATAAATTGCATGTAAATACAAAATTTAGTAGTAAGTTGCAAGTTAAAATTTAGTTAACAACTAAACTAAATAATTAGAATTGTGTCTATTTTTCGGTTAAGTTGGTGGGCGGGGCTTGCTACTTGATAAGTTTGGACATGTACAAAATTAGTTAAGTGCATAAGTGTAGTCGCGTTCAAGGATTAAACAAGTAATTAAAGTAGTCTTGTGTCATCCGTAGCGCATTAAAATATTATAATATCAAATAAATTGACACTTGCGCCATACTGATCTCTTCTATTTATCCAATTTCTCACCCACAGTCTTTTGGATATAGTTATAGTTATTTCCCTAATAATTTCATCTTTGACTTCGTCCAAAACCTCACTAAATTCTGTACCTATCTAAATTTGTTATTAGTGAGGTTTTGGACAAAGTCAAAGATGAAATTATTAGGGAAATAACTATAACTATACCCAAAAGACTGTGGGTGAGAAATTGGTTAAATAGAAGAGATCAGTATGGCGCAAGTGTCACTTTATTTGATATTATAATATTTTAATGCGCTACGGATGACAGAAGACTCCTATAATTACTTGTTTAATCCGAGAGCGCCACTACACTTATGCAGTTACTAAGGCTGGCCTCACACAGCCGGAATGTCTCTCTGGATTCATAATCGGAAATTCATAATCTAAATTTCGGCACTTTGCCTCACACATATCTTAAAAATTCAGATTGATCAGTAGTCTCGTGATTCCCGGCACATATAAACGTCTTTATAGAAGAAGAATTAATACTAATCGCATTGCTTTTGGCTCTATATAATAAAAAAAAAATGAAATGCAAACGCAAATACTGGGTTCATCCTATAAATGTGAACAGAATAAAGGAATACGTGCGTTATGAAATCATAATCTTTAATATTCCGATCCGGAATTCAGAACGCTCGTCAGTATCATTCTTACAGATCGATCTGAGAAATTCATAATCTGAAAAGATCAGAATGTGTGTGGAGCATACTGATATTGTGTGGTATTCCGGTCTTTCTGAATTAATAATATGAATTCAGATTATTAATTCAGAGTAACGTTCCGTCTGTGTGAGGCCAGCCTAATTTTGTGCATGTCCAAACGTGTCAAGTAGCAAGCCCCGCCCACCAACTTAATCGAAAAATAGAAAAATTTTTAATTATTTAGTTTAGTAATTAGTTGTTAACTAAATTTTAACTTGCAACTTACAACTTTTTGTGTTCACATGCAATTAATCACTTAAAATTAAGTTAAAATTTAGTTACCTACTTATCAACTTAACGTGTGTATCAGCCTTGAGGTTGAGACGTATAGAAAAACATTAATATAAATAGGTATCATTAACAATATTTTACTTACCGAAAATTTATCAACCTCTATATCCGTAGCACACAATTACCCTTTTAGATGCGTAATACCAAATTTATTTTGTATGTACACACTTACATTTTAATTATATTAATAATAATAAATAAATACCTATTAATTATTGTTTAATGATAACTTGATTTATCACAAATTATTAATCCACACGGATAGATAACCTTATAACTTTTTAATTATACGGCGTTACAACCTCTGGGTACCACACACAACAATCTCGATACTAAACAAATGTCTGAATAATAAATTTTCCATAAACGCCATAAACATACAAGTGCGTCTAGCGTCTAGAACTCTAGAAACGTCTAGCGTCGTCGGCCGCGGGCCGGCGAACTCAGCCGAGACCACCAAAACAAAAGATCAAAAGATCATGCCGATACATATAGATATATTAAACACTAGTAAATTACTAATACACAATGATGTACATGTAAACACATGATTCAAAACACGATAATGACTGTTCAAGTTTAGTTTTAAATGCACTCCGCGCGTAAAATTAAACACTCGACATTTCACTGCCGCGTATAGGTCGCGCAAGCGGGCTCGGGCGGGGAGGTGTGGATTCGCCGAACGCATGCCGAACGTGGCTGCCGACACGCTATTGGTACGTTAGTAATATATATTCTTTGCTATTGGTCACATGCGCGAACGACCCCCTCCACTTTCACTGAGCGCTCATAAACCGTTGCGCGACCTGTATGTACCTACTGTTTGTATGATCTGTCCTTGAACCCTAGCAATTACGCGCGCTCATAGCGATTTTATCAATCTATTTATACTGTAAAACTTGGATTTTCTGATTACTTAATAGTGTAATCATCTATATTTAAACATAATATTTTAATAGCAATTACAAGTTACAACCATTATATCAATTTTTTGATCGAATTATAAGTAAATTACGGCACCCGACGTATGGAATTTTACTCGCTATAAAAGTTATATAGGTACTTTTTTCTAACTTTTTTCGATAACTTCTGTTAAAATATTTTATTAACTAATGATGTACATGTATACACATACACATGTTTAGTTTTCAATGTGCTTAGGTACTTTTCTATTGGTACATAATATAACGTACTAGTGATGTGCCGGATCGTTAAAAATGTATATCCGCGGATACGGATCTGAATACGGATATTTGGTGTCAAGATCCGTGGATACGGATACGGATACGGATCTTAACTTTCTTACGCAGTCGGTGTCGGTGCGCGCGACCTTCACACATGTTTCGACTTACATTGCATGGTGGTTGTTTCTTTTGTTTTGTTTATAGTTTTGTGTGACACTGGACAGCATAAATAAAGCTTGTTTGGTATTGGTACATGAGTTTGAAAAAATGACTACAAAAAAGTTTAGTAATGTAATTTGGAATTATTTTGTGTTAGTAAATGACGAATGTACAAAGTGTAAAATTTGTGATGGAAAGTATTCCCGTAAGGGTAAAGGCACAACTCTTTAAAAATCATTTACAAAGAAAACATCCTCAAGAATATTATCTGTATCGAATTTAATAGTTTTTATTCCTAGTCGCTACCTTAATCAGTAATCACTAATTTAAATAATTCATCTATAATTTTAATATTAATAAGGTAAATAGATCCGTAAAAGATCCGCCAAATAGTAACGGATACGGATCTTTCTTCTGCCTCGGATATCCGCGGATACGGATACGGATATCCGGCACATCACTATAACGTACGCACTTTCTTTACACAACATTATTTTTACAAAATAACTGCGTATTTATAAAAGTGATTATTAATTGAATTAATCATAGCAACAACAATCATAACGAGAATTATTATTATTGTTCATAATACTACTAGAGCTCCGTGGCCTAGTGGGTAGACCGTTTGGTTCGCACTCAAGAGAGTGCAGGTTCGAATCCCAGGTCGTGGCGTGTACCAATGAGACTTTTTCAGATCTCAAGTACATTATACGGACGCTCTAACGGTGAAGGAAAACATCGTGAGGAAACCCGCACATAGTTGGCACCAGACGTATTGACCAGTCATTCCCCTGGACAAGGCTGACTATGTAGTGAGAATGCTGTATGTGCTTGGGCAACCATACGACATTTAAAAACTAACTGTCCCAGGCACTACAGTATTTCAAGAGTGGTTACTTCGCTCGGAGATTTTTTTCATATGACTATTATTAAATCTATAAAGTTTAATACTATAGACGCTGGTTACGTTGAAGATTGATCAACTATCTGGTGTGACCTTCGTATACTTATATTAATCACATTTATTTTCTTTTCGAGGAACACAGTGTAGTGTCGTCAAGTATATCTGTATACTAACAATAAAGACACTCAAATCAAGAAAGAGCATTTTTCGAGACCGATTGAACGAGTTTATGTTTCTTGGTATTAGATTAAATGATTATTTACTTTAGTAGGTATATTACATACATTTTTTTTTAGTTTAAAACATAAAATAGTTTATAAATAAAATAAAAATGTACAGAAAATTAAAATCATCAATTTAAAAAAAAAATCAAGTAATAATTCGAAATAAAATAGAAATAAAAAAAAAATCTTTAATTTTGTATAGGATTCGAACCTAGCTTTCCCCGACGCTAGACAAAAGGAATAAACTCATGCTACCGACTACTAGTGAAAGTCAAGTAAATCACGGTCTCAAGAAAAACCTTGCTTGAGAAAAACACTGTATAATTTTACAGTCAAAATAATAAAATTAATGAAAAGATTATTGAATTTCCGATGAATTGATTAGAATTTGAATTTAAATATTTTTTCATAATTAGACGAGACGAGAGATTAAATTAAAATATGCACAATGTTTGTAAATTTACGAAGCTTGGAAACGAAAGTCGACAACGTGTTTAGTAAAATTACACAAGGTTAAAAAAAATACTATTTTTTTGTGATTTTACAATATATTGTGTAATTTTACAATAAGAATAGTAAAAATACAAAAAAAAATTGAATTTTCAATACATTGAATATCTTTTAAATTATAATATTTTTTTTGTAAATTTACAACAAAATTAGTAATTTAAAACACAAACAATGTTAGTAAATTTAAGGAGCTTGGTATCGAAAATTCATAACCTGTATAGTAAAATTACAGATGGCTGTAATTTTACAATGTACTGTGTAATTTTACAGTTCAAATTGTAAAATTAATAAAAAAAATTGTAAATTTCTAAACACTTCACAGTAATTCGAATTATAAAATATTTGGTAATTTTACAAAAAAATATAGTAACTCAAATTACTAAAAATTTTAGTAAATCTTCAAAGATTGTTATTAAAATTTAATAAACAGTTCCGTAAAATTACAATACAAGTAAGATTTATACTCTAAGGTTGTAAAATTATACCGCATCTTAGCAAATTTTCTGATATGTCTTGGAAAATTACTCAAAATGTATTGAAATTTGATTCCATACATACTGATTAGTAAATTTAGCCATATCATGTTGAGTAAAAAAATGGTAATTTTACAAAAAATTTTTACAGTGTATATTAAAGAATGTGGAAATAGGCACCACCATCCACACTGATTTTTGGAAAGCATATGATTGCTCGTCAGAACATGGCTACATACACAGAAAAGTCAACCACTCGGATTGTGACAACCCATTCATAGCTGAAGATGGGACTCATACTCAACGAATTGAGTCCCAGTGGAGGGCCGTTAAAAGATTAAAAAAAAAAAAACAATTTTAATAACATAGACAATTTTGCAGATGTTATTTTTGAATATTTGTGGTGGCGAAATAACATGAAATATAGAAAAGATCCATTTGTGGAATTAATAAAAGCTATAAAACATGTTTATAAAGTGGAATAAACAATTTTTGAAAAAAATCTGTTTTTAATTTTTTCTAAGGAAATCAAGTATTTTTCGGCGGGTGAAAATGGTGAGGGGGGAATCCGACCCCTCCCCCCCTTCCCCCCTAACCACTCGCAACCCATTAAAATGGCGATGTTGTTTATAAAGTGGAATAAACAATTTTTTAAAAATTCTGTTTTTTATTTTTTCTAAGGAAATCAAGTATTTCCGGCGGGTGAAAATGGTGAGGGGGGAATTCGACCCCTCCCCCCCCCCAACCACTCGCGACCCCTTAAAATGGCGACGTATTTTAAAATTTTACCCATAATGAATTTATAAAGTGAACGATTTTCGAGTAATCTACCTTCAAGGTGGTTTACAAGTTGACCCCCCCACTCCCGGCTTTTCTAAACTATTAAAGACATATATGTAACTTTCCATTATGATAGATCATGTAGTACTGTTTAGGATATTTTACGTTGTACGCGCGTTACAGAATCCTCCTTAGATATGCTCTTGGTTAGGTTATTTTATTCAGGTTAAACATATTTATATATCTATACATTACGACATTGGAGTACATTTGTAATCCATCACCGCATTTGTCGGCTAATGGACGAAGATATCGATTCTGAGAAAGCAAGGTGAATGTTACGAAAGTACCTATCCTCTGTATTTACGAATTACTATATGCATAGGTGGCATTCAGTGTGTTCTGACTATGTGTATAAAAGTAGGTGCTATATATTTAAAATTATTTTAGGAAATCTTATTAAAGTTACACAAATTGCTCTAACCGTTGCGGCCCACAAACATTTAGCAATTTAAAGAATTGGTTCAACCGAGACTCAAAATTTTTTAGTTTTGTCATTGTCAAAAATATTTGGCTGCTATTTGGGATGTTCTGTTTCAATCCTACTAGTTGGCACATTTTAAATATTACAAATTTAACCTACCAATTTATTGTTACACTAGATGCTGCCTGCGACTTCGTACGCGCAAGAGGTAATCTCGCATCAACCGTACATTTTGCCGCGATAAAAAGTAGCCTATTTCCTTCCCCATGGTCTATTCTATATATGTGCCTTATTTCGTCAAAATCGGTCCAGTAGTTTCGGAGCCTATTCAATGCAAACAAACAATCAAACAAACCTTTCCCCTTTATTGGAACGAAAGTTCCTTATGGGGCGTACCCTAGTCGGCAAAAAACGTCCGATCCTAAATATTTATTTTTATCAGATTAGTTCCCGTGCCACAAATATATATCATACCATTAATAATAATAATGTGACCTACACAACCTTTCTTTACATGAAAACAATTTTTTGCAAACAATGTTACGTAACGCCGTCTGTGATCTAGAAATGGTACTTAATTAGGGTTCATATCGGCAGCAATGGTAGTTCTTATCGAGAAAGTACAGTTTTGTGCAGTATGAACGCGTGCACCCATTTTTTGATTTTTATCGATAAAAAATGTATACCCGAATAATTATTTCTTTATACCTCAAATAGACACATACATACATACATACATATAATCACGCCTCTTTCCCGTAGGGGTAGGCAGAGACCACTTCTTTCCACTTGCTACGATCCTTACATACTTGTTTTGCTTCATCCACTTTCATTATTCCCTTCATACATGCTCTTCGGTTTAGGGTACTCTTGACCTGGCCTTTTTTCAAGACGTCCCCGATTTGGTCTTGAAACGTCCGCCTAGGTCTACCCCTTCCAACACTTCCATTCACACTCGCATTATACACTTTTCCAACTTACCTCAAATAGAACTTGAAATTAATATTGTATAATAAGGGACTTCGTTCCTATCAGGTGTCTCACGACACCCCACCCTTTTTTAATGTATTGTGATATTCTAACAGTTCGAAAGACCCGTTAAGAATCAAAATTTCGCACTCCTATTACCCCTATTAACATTCGATATGGTCTAGTGGCTAGGATACATGGCTCTAACCCAGAATGCTAGGTTTTGATCCGCGGTATCGGAATTACCTTTTTACATTTATATAATATATTATGTATTTTTTTATATCATTGTAAATAAAATACAGTTTCTATGGTGTTTATCGATAAAAAAATCATAATAAAAAATATAATACCCGAATAATTTTTATCTATACATATCTACACTAATATTATAAAGAGGAAAACTTTGTTTGTATGTTTGTTTGTTTGTTTGTAATGAATAGGCTCAAAAAGTACTGGACCGATTTCAAAAATTGTTTTACAATTCGAAAGCTACATTATCCACGAGTAACATAGGCTAAATGTTATTTTGGAAAAAAATAGGGTTGCGTAAGATATTTGGGTTTTTCGGACACAAGGTGTAAAAAATCAATCCGAAAAGTTACTTATTTTGCGTACGCTGCCTAAACTATAAAAGATGGAACCATATATTGTTCTAATTAATTGTAGATCTTATAAATATCTACAAAAAAGTCCGCGACACACTATACCTATCTATGTCGAGTGAGGCACAACAACCATTTTTTTATTTAGAAATCTTGAATTTTTTTTGGACTACATTTAAACGCGTTTATTTTACTCATGCTATTAATCCTTATCAAAATAAATTATTTCATCACTAAGTACAGTTTATGTAAATAATATTTGTTCTTTGAATTGTTGAAATTGGACGTTTGGTTTTAAAGTTATGGCAAAATTAAAATATTACGATTTCTACTGCACGGCCCGTTGCGAAGGGGGCGACATTCTGTAGTATTAGTATCAGTATTGTACCCGTGCGAAGCCGGGGCGGGTCGCTAGTCTAATATAAAAGACAAAGACTGATGTATCGATGCACAGAACAAACCCTTATATCTAGAAATTGGAAATTTTGCACACGTAGTACGTGTCATAATTATGACGTAGGCATCCACTAAGGAAGGATTTTTCAAAATTTAACCCCCAAGTGGGTAAAATAGGGGATGAAAATTTAAAACCTAGTTTAACGCAGACGAAGCCGCAGGAAATTAATGCTCGTTTTCTATAAACCTCAAATAGAATTTGAAATGTATATGTATTTTATAATTACAAACTTCGTTCCTATCTGATGTCCAACGACACCACACGGCTTTTTTATATAGTATAGATGTATATGTTACAGCCAAAGTAATAAATCCGGATATTATATATATTATCCAGTCATTATTTATAATGTCTACACAATTTAGACAAAGTGATAAATGACACAGAATTAATCACATTAACTGGCAATTTTATATAATATCTTCGAAGAATTGGATAAATTAATAAAACAAGTAGGTACAGGTAATGATTATAAATTTTTTGATGACCTCTGTGGCTCAGTGGTTCAGCACTTTGGTGCTCAAGCCGGAGGTCGCAGGTTCGAATCCTGCCGACGGAACAAAAAGTTTTTCTGTGTTCCTGGGTCATGGATGTGTATTAAATATGTGTATAATATAATAAAAATCTTAAATATATGTATAGTATAAAAGTATTAAATATACTTCCCGTTGTCTGGAACCTGTAACACAAGTTCTTCGGATACTTAGCACGGGGCCAGATTGACGTGGTGTGAAGCGTCCATAGATATTATAAAAAAAAAATATATTATAAAATTGTATTTCAATCTGCCTTATTATAATGTTTATTATAAGAATTATAATAACATTGTCATAGATACAATTTTAATGTGATCTATATAAAGTAATTTAACTTTATAAAGTAATTTTTAAATAATAATTCTACCCTTTTTAGTGATATTTGTTAAATTATTATTAAAACATTTTAAGAATGTTTTAAATAAACGATCGAATATATAATTATTGAATACGCGCCAAGCTTTCATTAGGTATTGTAAATAAGATGACGATGATGATTACTGTAAGTGGCATATTATGCTTGCAGTTCTTTGAACAATGCGTAATTTTCAAAAGCGTCTCTTTAAAGACTGAGGAGTTCTGATCAAAGATTTTGTGAACATCAGGTAGTGAAAACGGGACCAACCTCGAATTATACTCTTTAATAAACGAAACTTTTATTGCCGGCCGAACTTCACCTCTATTCCTACTGTAAACTTCCGTTTAGAGTTCTGTTGCATCACTAAGCTGAATCGTGTTTATTACTTTAGCTAATTTTGGCCCGCTATTATGAATAATATCCGGACAAAGTGATTAATTTATCACATTATCTAGACAATATTGTTATTATATATAATGACCAGTCATTATGTATAATATCTATTTAATCACAATGACTGTAACATATATACCATTGAAAGGTCATGTTTGAATAAGTTTTGATGTAATTAACTGTTACACGTTCATATTATCAAGGGTTCAGTCCTTCCACTTTACACACTATTCATTTAATTATTTAAGGACCATTTTACCGACAAAACTGGCTAGCTTGTCAATATGAAGTCAGTTCTATGAAAGCAAGACTATACTTTGTAATTCATTTTAAAAAATATTTTGATATAAAATATTAAATTAACGCAATGCATAAAATGTAAAATTGACAGCACGTCCAATGCTCATAAACACAGGAACTTCAGCTGAAACGTAAATACGAGTAACGTCTTATCTTCTTCTCTTAGATATAAAAAATAATAATTCCAATATCCCGCTTAAACTTGAGAACGGCTGGACTTTTTGGACTTGAAATAATTTTGGAAGTTCATGGAAGGTTTGAACGGTGAGAAATATTGGAAATATTGCACGAAATATTGGAAAATGAAAGAAAAGTCAGTATTGATAGGTGCGTTCAGTTCACCTGTTTGATTTATTTTAAAAAATCGGCCGGCCCCGGTAAGTTAGTAGATACTAGATGTAGATATTTTTGTAGGTGTATTTATTTGTTTATTCCAGTTCATAGTTAAAACAGAACAACGTGTGTCGGGACAGCTAGTATTTTTTAATTTCCAAATCCTGGCAATAGTAGATATATTTTCAGTTCGCCCTTAATATCGATAAGGTTTTATTAGTATTGCTATGGAAATAGGCAGCTATTACTAGTAGTAGTAAATATATTTATGGGGGCTGCCATAAAAATGTATTTTATGGGTCAATACCGATACTTTACGCGCTATCGTTTATCTCGTCTTATTATATTAGCCTTCTTCTACACTTAACAGTACAGCCTACGAAGCGTTGGTCATGATATATTTTTTACTGAATGATACATGATATATATGTCACCGTAAAATTGTAAAAACCGTTAGATTGTAATATTACTAGAAATATTATAAAAAGTCGACAGATTGTCAAATAAACATTTCTCCATACAATTGTACGCATTATTTTTCGTTATATTGTAATATTTACCGTGCCGATTGGTTATACGGTATGTGCCCCGCGCCGCCAAATTTGTTTGCTTTTTCATAATAATAATTATAACGAAAAATAATGAGTACAATTGTATGGAGAAATTTGTATTTGACAATCTGTCAGCATATTATAACATCTCTAGTAATATTACAATCTCACGGTTTTTACAATTTTACGCTGACATCTACACTGTTTTCATAGAAAACAAATCCAGAGAAAAACAGGCCTGGATTCCATTATTTCATTGGTCGACGGCTGATGCACCTATAAAATAGAATAGTCTGACAGAACAGCGTCTGTTGGTTACAGCTAGTCCTACTAATATTATAAATGTGAAGGTTACTGAACGGATTTTAATGAAATTTGGTATGGGAGTAGTTTACAGTATTCATTTCATTTCATTTTCATTTCATTTCAATATATTCACGTTGGCGGAGCCTCGGGGAACAGCTAGTACATAATATTTATTACTTACTAGACGATGCGCGCGACTGCGTGCGTGACAAAAGGAAATCCCGCAGTAACCGTACATTTTGCCGCGACAAAAAGTAGCCTATGTCCTTCCCCGTGGTCTATTATTGTATTTATCTGTGCCAAATTTAATTAAAATCGGTCCAGTACTTTCGGAGCCTATTCGATGCAAACAAACACACAAACAAACAAACAAACATTTCCTCTTTATTATATTAGTATAGATAATTTTTGAAAATGTCTCTAAAATTTTTAAAACCTATAGGTAGAAACATTACAAAATGTTATCAAATATTCAGAATTCAATTATATTCTTCTTGAGAATGTATTTTATCACTGGCATTTATAACGAAAAAATTATAATATTACTGTTATATTATAAAAAATTCGTTCGTTCGTATTTCGTAAAATTATTTATGATTTGTATTATTATTTAGGTACTGATGGAATTTAACTTTGAAGTGTCTCTATTTGATTAAAATTGCGATAAGCTAAATTTGCTTAGGACAACAAATTTATCGTGTGATGAAAATGTAATAATTAAGCGGCTTTCAGACTACGCTGTAATATAAATACTTACTAATATTATAAATGTGAGGATGTATGGATGGATGTTTGTTCCTCTTGCACGCAAAAACTACCGAACGGATTTCGATGAAATTTGGTATGGTAGTAGTTAGGCTCTGGATTAAAACAAGGGCTACTTTTTATCCCGGAAAAGTACAGTATTCCCACGGGATATCCGATACTACATTTACGCGGGCGGAGCCGCGGGAAACAGCTGGTAGTATATATAGCTCATAGCACAACAATATCGCGCACCATACATTGTTATGGACACGTTCACACTGTACTGTATATTATTCTCTAAGAACATTTTTATATATTATCTCGACGGCTGAGTGTCAAATCAGTAGTGCTATTCTCTAAGAACATTTTCAAATCTCGACAGCTGAATCCGCGGTGAGTGTCAAATTTTTATATGATATTTGACACTTGCCGCGGATTCAGCTGTCGAGATATATGAAAATGTTCTTAGAGAATAATACTGCAGTATACGAATTTGACAATCACCGCGGTTTCAGCTGTCGAGATTTGAAAACGTTCTTAGAGAATAACACTGCTGTATACTGCGATTCAAATGAGAATAGGATCGAGTCGGCGCCATATGTGTCAATATATAATAATAACGTCATAGCTGTCAATTTTACCCAATTGGGTACCTAATTAGGTAGGGTGGGCAAAAAAAGTTTTTTTTCTTTTAATATAATTTATTTACAAAATTGAGTGAAAAAAAAATGTAATCTGAATCTAGCTCTTCAATTTCGCTCATCTCTGTATTACTGTCCGAGTAGTCATCGTCGTCTATGTCACAGTCACAGCGCCTCGTTTACTCATTTTCGAGCAAAATAAGTATGACAATAACAAAAACAATATAATTTTGGCAAGTTGCCTTGCACCAACAATGAAAAACAAAATGTTAATTTATGATTTTAAAAACGAATCACGAATTATAATAATACATATGTATTATTATAATTAAATGTTTAGATAATTTAACATTATTATTTAAAGTCGATGTAATACTATTATTCCTCTTCTTTTAATTATGGCAATCGCGGTTGCAAAGGTTTTGCACCATTCTGCTAGTGTCGAGTATTTAAAGAATTATTTCGACTATTATTATTGGCAAATAAGTTTTTCTGCTAACTGTACTTTTCAAGTGACATTTGACAGATAGAGGTCATTGACGTTCCTATTCTCATTATACTATATATTATTGGCTTACTATACGCTATAAAATGATGCGAGCTGTGCTATATCGCGCGCCGCCCTCTTCCTCCTCCCTCACCCCAGCCGTCCTGCAAGCGAAACGAGCAACACAACCATACATACTGATCTAGCTATATACTATAAATGCTTGCGATAATATCGCGTAATGTGAACGCCATGCTATATAGCATAGCATTAGGTCCTTCTTTGGTCCTTAAGTCCTTCTCTCCTCTATATAGAACAATAGTATAGCGTAGTCTGAAACGAGCTTTAATATTATAGAGCAGAGGTGGGTAGGTGGGTGTCAAATGTCGATGGATCGATAATTATTATACTCGCTTTTAGTTATTTGTAACAAAGCAATATGAAATACTAGCGGGTAAAATTTTAAAATACGTCGCCATTTTAAGGGGTCGCGAGTAGTTGGAGGGGAGGGGGGAGGGCTCGGATTCCCCCCTCACCATTTTCACCCGCCGGAAATACTTGATTTCCTTAGAAAAAATAAAAAACAGAATTTTTCAAAAATTGTTTATTCCACTTTATAAACAACATCGCCATTTTAAGGGGTTGCGAGTGGGAGAGGGGAGGGGTCGGATTCCCCCCTCACCATTTTCACCCGCCGGAAATACTTAATTTCCTTAGAAAAAATAAAAAAACAGATTTTTTTTTTCAAAAATTGTTTATTCCACTTTATAAACATGTTTTATAGCTTTTATTAATTCCACGAATGGATCTTTTCTATATTTCATGTTATTTCGCCGCCACAAATATTCAAAAATAACATTTGCAAAATTGTCTATGTTATTAAAATTGTCTTTTTAAAAAAATCTTTTAACGGACAACTGGCTTCAATTATGAGTCGACGGAGCCCCGCTACGCGGGGCTCCTACTTCTGGGTGGTTTACAAAAAAATAACCACGATGGCTAAGGCTAGCCATCTAACCTAACCCAATTAAGTCGTATTGGGCCAACTCGGAGTAATACATTGCTATTAATTACCTAAGAATTATATACTGTTCTCATACATTTCCTATATCACATTATATATAAAATATGATTACCTCGATTATATTTTCTTTTTCCAAATTTCAATTCCATGCATTTTGATCGGCGATTCTTTAAAGAAGCGATAAAGAAAAGATCTTGGCTCACCCCCCCTGTACTAAAGCATAAAGATTACGTTCCGTTTTGCATAATTGCAATAATATTTAAGAATTTTTGAAAATTGTTTAAAAATATTTAGACGCAACTCCGGCAGCCAAAATTTCTTTGGGGGGCTTAAGACTAACTCACTTAAGCCCCCTACACCACCAATACTCTCAAATTCAGGCGACTCGTTATAAAATCCAACCCATACTAGCTTTGCCTTTTATATAATATATAGATAGATATATTTCAATTGTGGTAGTACCCTGTTTAGATTCAATTTTAGTAAACAAAGGAAATTCGACCAAATTAAAGATTCGATGACCTCTGTGGCTCAGTATTAACGCATCGGCGTTCATGCCGGAGGTCGCGGGTTCGGATCCCGCTAGGGAACAAAAAAGCTTTCTCTGTTCCTGGGTCATAGATGTGTATTAAATATTTGTATTATTTAATCATATAATAAAGAGGAAAAGTTTGTTTGTTGTTTGCATTGAATAGGCTCTACTACCGGAACGATTTTGATGAAACTTGGCACAGATGTACAGTAGACCACGGAGAAGAACATATTTTTATTGCGGAAAAATGTACGGTTTCTGTGAAATTAACTTTTGCGCGCACGAAGTCGTGGGCAACATCTAGTATTATATAATAACAATCTTAAATATAAGTATAATAGTATAAAAAGTGTTAAATATATTTCCATAGTCTGGTGCCCGTAGCACAAGTTCTTCAAGATCTCACCACGTGACCAGTATCCAGATTGACGTGGTGTAAAAGCTTCCATAGATATTATTATAAAGAGAGTTTCTTAATTGTACGGTAAGTGACATTTAAATTTGTGGCCTGAAGCGTAGTATCCAGTTGTCTTTCTGGTTACGTTTAGATTAAATGCGATTTAAACAGAGTAGGGTACAGACTACAGTGTTGGAGTCTGGTTCTCCTTCATAGGGAAGCCCCAGCCTGTATAATAGGTAGGATTGGATGAGGGTCTTTTAAAGTGGTAAGTGAATCCGATAGGAATAGAGTTGTAGGAATCCTACGCCACTAGTAACTAGAGGGTAAATCAGACGTACCCCGGCCTGAGTCGTACCCGGCAATATCTGGGGGGCAATTCTGCTAAATAAAACCTGCATTAATACAATTACAATCAAGTCCCGATACGCTTACACTCTCAAAAGGTGTTTTTATGAACGTTAAACCAACGTGAAACGCGCTCTGATTGGTCGAACCGGAATAAAATCCGTTCACGGTAGCATGTCACTACATTTACAAAACTAATGAAGTAAAATGAAAGTCTACTTAAATACGAGAATTGAGGTTCTGGTCTAACGTTTATAAATTGAACGCGTGAATTAAAAACAAAATGATTTACTGCAATAAGATTATTTTTTGCGTAGCATTATTTTCTATATTCATGTAGAAGACGGTGTTAGCGAGGTATTTTTTAAACATCTTTTGAAATATCGTACAAATCACGAAAGTGTTCAGTTAAAAAATTGAAATCAAAGATAGCTTATTGAAGAAACAAAAAAAAATCACTCATAGTTACTCTAAAAAAACTAAAAGTTAGGTAATACTAAAATGTGAAAAAATTAAGAGCCCTCCTACTCACAGGCTGTCTCTGTCTCTGCTAAGCCGAAATGATAAGGACAGCATGTGACTTGAGCTTCACTTAATTTAACTATTGTTTCAGTATTTGGCTACTTAGTCAAGTGAGTGGACTTATAACAAGGCCGGCTTAGTGAAGTAGTAAATAGTTTCAAAGCAAGCATTTTTCTTCCGGACTGATGCCGTGACCTCACGGAATCGTGGCGTGAAGTTAAGCTTGCATTATGTCTTCTCGAATGAGTAACATTGCCTGATTAAATAAACGTCAAGTAACTTTTGTATTATGATTTTGCGGATGTTCACGGGTGACTATAAATTGTAATGTTATACAACATCAGGCGGTCTTTTTGTTTGCCTTCTAAAAAACCCTTTTTTTTTTAAACGAGATTCTACCAATACCCTGCTCTCGTACATGTATTGTAATTCAATAGCTGAAATTTGCATAGAATATAAAATTAAGCGTTAACCGAGGCATGTGCCTTTTTCAAAGCATTTTTGAAGTGGCTTCCCGCTTTCCACTTTCGCCCTTTGCCATAAGGATAGGATAGGATGCCATAGGATAAGTGCCACTTTGATGTTATGAAAAATATGTGTAGGTTACATCTTAATTCAGATTTTTGTAGTTTAAAAGTCAAAACACCATCAGCGTCAATTTTTTGCTATTAAAACGATTTTTCCACCTAGGCAACTATTCAAAATGCTGGAACCTACAGCAAACTTTTTGAAATGGAACTTCCTAGCGGCGTGAAAATTTTAAAGTCGCGTCACGTTACGAAACTATTTTGGATATAACGCCATCGTATTACTTCTTACATAACAATTTATCTTTCTAAAGCACAGCTCAATACGCAGATTGCGCTAGGTGTACAAATTTTAATTTTTCCGTTCTTTTTTGAAGTAATGTTTTATAGTACAACAATATGTACGACCTCTGTGGCTCAGTGATTAGCGCATTAGCACTCAAGCCGGAGGTCGCGGGTTCGAATCCGCCGCCGGGCGCCGCGCTACGCCGCGAATCGGGTCGCAAGGGAATAAAAAGTTTTCTGTTCCTAGGTCCTGGATGTGTATTAAATATGTGTATAATATAATTAAAAAATCTTAAATAAAACCTATAGTATAAAAAGTATTAAATAAATTCCGTTGTACCCGTAACACAAGTTCTTAGGATACTTAGCACGGGACTAGATTGACGCGGTGTGAAAGCGTCCATAGATATTATTATTATATCTATCTGTATCCATGAATAACAATTTTATATGGAACAAATCTCGGTCACCGATTATATTTATTCGATGCGCCTTATTTGTCAACTGTCCAAAACGCACAGTGACGTCACAAATTCCAAATATAGAGTCATTAACAATTGAATAAGGCAGTGCACAGTGATTGACTACCTCGTCAAGTTACCTCGTCGTGTTACAAGTTATATTCTGTTGTGTATTTGCTAGAAATGAACCTAGATTTCTAGATTCCAAACATAAAATTAAAGCGTAAATGGATTAATTAAATATTGAATAAAAGTGCGCATTGATCATCAAGTTACCTCGCGTTTCAGATTTTGTTTTTGTGTATTTCTCTAACTCGTTGCGGTCCATTATGTTCTGTTGTGTATTTCCCAAACGAACGTCGAAATGTTCATCAACTTCGAGTGTTTCTTGTGAGTTGTTTTATTGTTGTGTTTTGTTTTATTACGATATGAGGTATTCGTATTACGTAAAGATATTCTTGTATAAATTATTATGGATAAATTTTGTGTATCTTTCCATTGTTACCCGGTCAAAACAAAACTTACTTTATCGATTATAATTATATCTATACTATATACTATAATATTATAAGGTTTGGTAAAATCAATTACGAATACTTCGGGCACGTGATCTACTGCTTGTGTAAAGACGTTTAGGCAAAAAAAAATTAAACCCGTGTAAAAAAAATACGAACTAAAATTATTAAATTAAAATATTGCAAGAAATTAAATCTTTTGCATAAAGCGTCCGCGCGCGACAAGCGATACATATTATTGCATACACCAGGAAAGATCATTCGAGTTCATATCTGAACAGCTGTACGCGCGTGGTCGATATAATGCAATAATATGTAATTTCCTGCAACATAATTTAATTTGTATAAAAAAATTCCACGAGTTTCAAATATTTTTTTTTGCCTAAACGTCTTTACACAAGTTTCCGTAATTGATTTTACCAAACCTTATATATCTTTTGCGCCCGGTAGGAGCCCGCGTAATGTATTTACGCGGGCGGAGCTGCGGGCAAAAGCCAGTACCTAGTTCATATTCATTACTTTAGTCTCATAACCTTATAACTCACAAAAGTTTGTAAAATAAAATATTTTTCTTTACATAATTTAACAATAGCGTTGTAAATGTTTTTACAGTAGAAATATTTTTTTATCATTTACAATACGTAACAAAGAGATGAAATCACAAAATAGAGCTAAAAAATATAAAAGAAAGTACATTTGTAAGTGATTCTATACACTTTGCAACGTTCTTGCAGAAATTGTTATGTCATGCAAATGTCAAATAAAACTTAACCGAGTGTCGTTATATTTTAGGAAGTCTTGTTTCACAAAAAATAAGTATCGTAACTTATTTATAGTTCATCTCTAAGAGCATTTTGTAAATACCTAAATATTCTCTTTCTAATCTAAATGCTAAGCACTTTTACTCGTAACTGTACGAGGTATATGACGTCATACAGTAGTAAGAAGCCGGAGGTTAAAGTGTAATATTATATGAAATTAGCTTCGTACTTTTATGTTCTGTAAGATGAAGGCTTTGCCCTGTAAGTCTAAATTGTATTGTACTCTTATCGCGTGGCCCAGGCCAAGGATATGTCAAAAGGCATTTACGAGTATATCGTCTGCTATTTACATACCAACGCCTAAGTATATAAATCTTGATATTTACTACAAGTTAGTATCCTTGGTAATGCTTTAAAATAAAAATTAAAAATAATAAAAAAAATATCTAAGAAATTATATTTTCGCGTCAAAACGACTTAGCGATTGATGAGTTTCGCTATAAAGATTTTGTAGGTACAGAATACGGATCCCACCAAAAACATATTCATGATAAAATATTGCCAAGATGAGATAATTTTTATTTTCAAAATGTAGGTGCAGTGAAAATAGTCGGGTTTTCAATTTTCATTCGCGTCAAATTGCGAAAGAACGCTATTTTCTTAAAACTTAAACTTGACGTCTGTTATTTCTTTCTCTGCTTTATACAACGTATTCCTTTGTTATAATAGTTTCTCTAATAACAGCTAGGTCTGTGTGTGATTGTAAAGGCACAACCTCGTTAAGAGGAACTGCTGGGGAATATTGAACTAATTTCTCTTACTGCGGCGAGAAATGTCTCAAATAATTAACGATAAGTAATATTACAGCACAGCTTTGCACGATTGTTTCTATAATAATAACCAATATATTCTGCCGTCTTAACGAAGAGTGCAGTAAGTCGAGCCTTTGGAAAAATTGGATTAAGACCTTATATTATGGTATAAATGGTCTTAAATCGATTTGCCCAAAGGCTCGACTTACTGCACTCTTCGTTAAGACGGCAGTATTAGCGACAGCTAATTAACAAACACAATAGGGTCCATCCACATATTACGTCACACCTGATGGGGGAGGGGGGGGTCATACAAAGTGTGACAGTACATGTTAAATACAGGTAAAGGGATACTAAAAAGCGTGACATGGGGGGGTAGGGGTTCAAAAAGTCGAAATTTTGCGTGACGTAATATGTGGATGACCCCTCAGCTAAACAAGAAAATTGGATGTTTAGTAGTTTGGTATGGTTGGGTTCATAATTTATTTGTTTTAACATGTGAAATGGTAACATAGTGACATGGTATTATCATCAGTAGTTTTCCATTGTAACCCGTAACTGTGGCCAATTTCAGGAATGTTTGTATCTTTTTATTTTTTTTGACATTAAATTAAGTAGATAGGTTAAAAGAAAAATAATAGTTAGTATCATAAATTTTATCATTGACATTTGCAATACTATTAGTTTAGTTGAGTGACATGATTCTGAAATGTATATTACTTAAATTGTACATTGTACATTCGCTCTGGCAAACAAACGATTTATTTATTTATAATGTTAAAAACTAATAATTACAGTACCTTTATTATAAAAAAACCCTCAATAAAATATATTACTTAGTAAATAAATTTAGTCATTTACAGACGGCCAATTAGAGGAGATGAAAGTATGATTAAAACATCGCGGTAAATATTGCACGAAATTCTGTCCGCTCCGAAGTTTTCTGCCAGAGGTTTCTTTTAATTATTAAGTTAGCGAATAAATTGAGTCGAAGACGGTTCGAGTTTAGTTAGACGAGTTTTTATACAAAGATACCAAAAAATTAAACGGAACAAGTAATTTAATAAAAAGTAAATGTCTTGTTCCGTTTAATTATTTGGTTTGTTTGGTTTTTGAGAGAGCCTTTGTCAGAGCTTAGTATAAATATCCATTTTTGGTGTACTATCAGCTGTTTATTCTCATGTATTTTTAGAAAAGTCAAAATAAATGGGTTTTTATTAAAATTGTATTAAAATACTACCAAAGCATTCTACGGAATAACCAGGAACTTTCGGAGAATGTGATTTGAAGCAATTCTTGTACTTGTGTATGTTACAATATTCTAACCGCTACTCGTCGGTTTATAAAAGGAATTTAATTTTCAGTATGTATAATGTTTACCTTGTAGGTTTGATGTAGATTGGTTTGTTTTTATGTACCTTTGTAGGTATATACCTTTGTATATATATATATATATATATATATATATATATATAGCAAAAGGCAAAAAACTACTACAGATCTTTGTAACTAATACGACTTATTATAATATCAAAATACTTAATTTTCACAATAGATAATACTCGTATATATACAAAATACCGAAAGAAAACCTCTATATTTTCGAAATACCTCTGTAGATCCAAAACATAACTAAGTTTTCAAATACGATGACATTTAGCTCTCCGCTCTAAACTCTAGCAACGTTAGGTCACAGCTTAATTGTATCAACCCTATCGAAAATCCTATTTTCTGGGAGACGTCGCGTTGCTACACTATTTACTTTACGCCGGTTACTTACAGGGAAGTCCAAAAAATTATACTTGACCTTAAAAACACAAATTCAGTAGGGTATGACGAAATTAAAACAAATATATTAAAAAAAATTAATAAAACTCTTGCAGTGCCTCTGACTCACATAATAAACCTTTCATTGACTGAAGGAATTTTTCCGACACGAATAAAATTCTCAATTATCAAACCAATTTACAAAACTGGGGAAAAAACTGATATGAATAACTACAGACCCATTACGTTAATTCCTGTATTAGCTAAAATATTTGAGCGAGTTATGTATCAGAAAGTATATAGCTTTCTAGCTCTACATACAATTCTTAAGCCAGAACAATTTGGGTTTCGAAAGAACAGTTCTACGACAAAGGCCTGCTTTAGTTTAATAAAACACATTACCGAAAGCCTTAACGCAAAATGCTCTACTACCGCTGTCTTTTTGGATCTTTCGAAGGCATTCGATTTTGTTTCACACGACATCTTATTAGAAACACTACATAACCAGGGAATCAGAGGTATAGCAAATGACTGGTTCAAGAGCTACCTTACTAATAGATATCAATGTGTTGAACTAAGTGTAATAAAGGAAAATTTTAAAAAAGTTTGTAAGTTCTCCTATATTCTTAATTCTTATGGCGTGCCGCAAGGATCAATCTTAGGACCTGTATTATTCTTAAACTATATTAATGATCTACCAGACATAATAACATATAAATCTATACTCTTTGCTGACGACACTACCATAATTATTAAAAATGAAAATAAAAACGACCATGAAGCAGAAATAAATAGAACATTAAAAATAATAATTAACTGGCTAAACTCTAAAAACCTAACAGTAATCACGGCTAAAACAAAAGTAATTCAGTTTCAAACTCACAACAGTAAACACAATCATCTAAACATTTCTCTTGACAATAACAGTATTGAAGAAGTAAGCTCTACAAAGTTCTTAGGAATAATTGTTGATCGTCATTGTGCATGGAAAGAACACATTGATAACCTATGCTTAAAATTAGAAAGATATATTTACGTCCTAAGAAATGTAAGGCAAACTATCTCTGAAAAGGATGCTCTGTTATCATACCACGGGTATGTTGCATCTGTCCTACGGTATGGTTTGGTAATTTGGGGCAATTCTACGGACTTCATACGAGCTTTTCGAGTACAGAAAAAGTGTATTCGATCTGCCTGTGGAGTAAGTTCACTAGATAGCTGCAAACCACTATTTAAAAAACATAGTATACTTCTCTTACCTTGTCTCTATATCCTAGAAATTTGCATCTTTGTCCATAAATACAGCAAAGAATTTTATCATAACAAAATCGAAACAGCAACCAAAAGCTGTAGGTTGTATAATAAAATCTGTATCCCTGACCAAAGAATCAACATGTGTAGTAAGAATGCCTACTGTTTTGCTGTAAAAATATATAACAAACTTCCAACAAAATTAAAAGATCTCACTGTAAAAAAATTAAAAACCACACTGTATGCATTCTTACTCTCCAAAATGTACTATGACGTAAATGACTACTTAGCTGACAAAATAACATTGTAACTTATTTGACATTTATATTATTTTTATATCCGACACCTGACATAATATTAATATGGACACTGTAATTATTCTATAATATTAAATATAAACTAAGCTTTAATTTAAACTGTATTCATAATATTATGCTATAATTATAATTTTTAAAAATTAATAATATTATAATAAGACTGAAAACAAATTTAAATTGTATAGATAAAATTTTGTAATGAAGCGCTAACATTGTAATTAAATAATCAAATGACAATATCATAATGACATGTATAACTAATACTTAGTAGATGTGATTTTTTTTCTTTTAATTTATATTTGTTCTATCTTTTTTCAATAATGAATGAGTGTTTGGGATGATATTATATAATTACTAGTTTATTAAGGTGATGGGATTCGGTGACATAATGTTTATTTGACTTTTATCCACCTGGTAATTTTTCATGTTCCTAACTGAGGTTCCTAATATAAAAATTAAATTATTGTTTATTCTTATCAATATTATTAAGTATTTCCACGCCCAAGGGGCTGAAATTGTGTTCTACTATGTACAATGTAACACCTATATGTACCAATTTCCTGAAATAAACATTTCTGATTCTGATTCTGATACATCAGCTGTAAATTGTATCGAAGTACAGGGCGCGTTACTACATCAGTAAATTGTCCGAAGCGTTATTATACGACCTGTGAAATTGCTCGTTAACACGATTTGCCGAATATGTGACTCTATATTAACTTGTATCATAATACAGGGTGAGTTTTTCCAGCAGGGATATCTCTTTCTTTAAGTTTACCATACATATGCAACTTTCTAGATTTTATTCCTTCCTAGCAATCGAATGGCTGTAAAAATAGATACATATTTTCATGAATCAGCTAATTTGATTCTTGGCCAGAATATAATATTAATTTATTAAGAATCCAATGAAATTCCAATTTAAGACTATTCCGAACAAATACAAAATTTCCCGACTATAACTTAGGCCTTTACATCTGTTAGTGGATGATTTATATAGTATTCTCCGAGCGAAGTAACCACTCTTGAAATACTGTAGTGCCTGGGACAGTTGGTTTTTAAATGTCGTATGGTTGCCCAAGCATATACGGCATTCTCACAACATAGTCAGCCTAGTCCAGAGGAATGAACTGGTCAATACGTCTGGGGCCAACTATGTGCGGGTTTCCTCACGATGTTTACCTTCACCGTTAGAGCGTCCGTATAATGAATGTACTTGAGATCTGAAAAAGTCTCATTGGTACACGCCACAACCTGGGATTCGAACCTGCGCTCTCTCGAGTGCGAACTAAACGGTCTACCCACTAGGCCACGAAGCTCTGCCCGATCATGGCTACCTAAATATCACCCTTGTTATATTATTATATGATACAAGTTAATGTTCTGAATTATATCACACATAATGTGATTTTGTTATGTCCACGCCATAAACATATTTTATCTAGGTAATTACTTAACTTTTTTGTTTACTCTCTCACAAATTCTCATTAATTTGTATTTTCGTTTTCTTCACGTGTAAATATTTTTTTTAGCTTAGAACTTAGATCAGTAATATCACCCATCAAAATAACTGCTTTTTATCGAGGTAGAGTGCAACATTGGGCCCGGATAAATCGGGGATTTTATATGCTATCGATGATGAATAGTATGTGTGGGAAAAACCAGTACTTAATGGTTTATATAACACTATTTAGATTAAGTTATATTTTTGAAGAGAAACTGCTTAAGTGGCGTTAATATCAAAATTTGAAGGTGCATGATTTTGGTTATAATACCATGGATAAACCGCCATATGTCGGAATATACTTAAGCTTCTTACAAAACAACTTAACTTTTTAAAGTACCATTCAATACTCAGATCACAGATGGCGCTAGGTGTAAACAATTTATTTTATCTATCATTTTTTGTAGTTGTGTAGTTTAGGCACGATGAAAGTATTTCTGGGTTTTAAATGATGATGAATGAAGATTTATTTCTGCCACGTGTACTCTGTACACATCATGTATATTTATTATTGTAAATAAATAAATAAAAAACTAAAACATATTGTTCAGACAACAACTATCTGAAGCATTTCGTATGCCTTTATTTTTTTAATCATTTTATAAGGTAGAACTAGTTACTCAGTCTAGATTAAAACATAGGCTACTTTTTATCCCGAAAAAGTACAGTATTCTCACAGAATACAGAAATCACCCAGAAACTGTCAACGCGCTTGAAAGTGAAGCCGTCACGACTACTCCAAATTGACAGACATCATTACCCGTTTTATAGTTTATTTTTTCTGTTAGCTATGTTCCACTATTTTATATTAATTTTAAAACGTACTTGATTTAGAGGCATTTCTAATACCCACAGAATCTGATCGAATCTAACAAAATAGGATTACAAAAGGACTATTATGACGTCACTAAAAGTAATATGGCGCGTGCCTAGAAAACAAATTTCCTCTCAGCAATTTACTAAATGTCTCAACATCCTTGTAAACAGTGAAATATCGTACCTCTATTAGTACTGTTTACTCTCAGTTGCCTTGGGATTTTATTTTTCTGTGTAAACGGGCAAATCTTCCTATATTTGTACTGTCGCCGACAATCTCGGTGTACCTACTACAATTCGACTTTATTACTATAGCAATAAGGTAACCAATTGGTAAAATGTCCTCGACTGTTTACAGGACATCTTTATTGAAACAAAGATTAGTTTTTTGTGATAAGAAATAGGTATAAATAGAAATATAATAATAGTAAATCAATACTAAATACGCATAAGTTTTGAAAACCGTATATACATTCCTATTCGCGTTACATTGACCTAATAATAATAAAACTATAATAATGATTCCCCCACACCGATTTCAGTGTCGTGGACGTTGGCCAGTTTAAAATGATAGCATTTAAAAGTACATATAATTAATAGGTTGGGCATTAATTTAATAGGCATAAACAAAACAAGGAAATATGGTTTTGTTTTCATTCCCGTTGTCAATATCTATAAAAATCTCTTTAGAGATAAACTCGTAGTAAGCAGTAGAAAGATAAACAGGGTCTCTAGTTGCCGATCGACAGAAAATCAGTAAGTTGTTTATTCAACTTATAATATAACATCCTGCTTTAAACAAAGCAAAGAATATACGACGTGTACTGAAATAACTAGCATGGGTTTAATGGTAATAATACCATAGGTAAATAAAAAAAGAACTTTTGTGATGTGATGTGGAATATTGACAGTTGACAAAATATGACAGTTCATTTGTCGCAAAAATTGCTACGTAATGGTGTTGATTATAAAAAATACATACCACATGCAGTTAATCAGACAATACCGATAATCCCAAACGAATATATTTGAAGACAGAGGCGTTCTGTTTACTGATTTTAGGTTTAGAGCACTGCACAAAATTTCACATATTGGTAGCAAAATTTGGATAGGTACTAATAGGTAATAGGTTACTTACAAAAAAGTTGAAATCACTATAGGTATTAGGCACGTCCCTTTAAATATCGAGAAGTTCCCTAGATTCCTCATAGATCCGATCACCAAGTTCTACCATTTGGTGACAATGTATCAACTTACAAGTAAACCCTTTACCTACAACAAAAAATAATTAACTCTGACTACTCTGTAAAAAGTTGTGTGTGGTCATACATATTTACATATTAAAAATATGCGTTCAGTTGAGAACCTCCTCCGTTTTTTTTTCGTCGGTTAAAAATACTTATTCGGCTGTAAAAAAAAGTAAAAAAAAAAAAACCACCAAAAATCCCCTTTCCACCTAAAATATGAGATATACTTATAGAAATAAATGAATACTGACTAGTAACAGTATAAAATGTTATCGTATTATGTAGGTAATAGCTAAAACCGAGTGTTATTATATTCCCTGCGGTACATTAGCTAAATGGGCACAAAATACACAAACGCGCAAATTATATTTGTACAATGTTGCTTGCTTTTAATATAATACAATAATTATGTGAAAATCCCCACAGTGCTAATTAATATTTAGTGGGGATATTATTTGGCTTTTAATTAGTGGCTTTTAATGACTGGATGCCGATTACTCTAAAGTTGACTTCATAAAAAAGTATGTTTATGAAACCACGCCTTTATTTAAAAAGACCTATTCGTAGATATCCCACACGATGGGGTAAACATTTTCTTCCCTTCTCGAAACTATCAAAATCGGGACTGTTTCCAAGGAGGTTTCCCTGTTTTACGGCTTCATTGACGCGACTAAGAGGGTGCAGTTTATTTTTCCTTCCCGGTCAAGGAGAGCCATCATCAAGGGACAAAATGGTCTAAGAGTCATCTATACCCAAATACCACGTTACAAATTGAGCTGTTCATGTTGTTCGTGTTATTACCAAAGCCACAAGGAAGGGTTAATAATTTTGGCAATATATGTATGTTTCAGTGGCTGAACCCCTCCTATAACTCCATTTCTATCAGCTTCACTTACCACTTACCTTTTGAAGATCCTCATCCAAATCTGTACCTATTATACAGGAGAACCTAAAAAGTAGAACTAACCTTCACTACTGGTATGTATGTGTATGTATCGTAGCGTCTAAACTACTAGTCCGATCCGAGCCCGAGTAACATAAGCTATATAATTTAAGCAGTCGGGTTGCAATTTTTTGATGTGAAAACATCTTTTAGCGCGATACCCTTTTTTTTATAAAAATTGTAGTTTTCCATTATGTACTTTAAAAATATAAGAATCAAATTTCAAATTCGCAACATATCAACAACTTTAAATTTCTGACATATTTTGCTGCGATGAAAAACACTTGCTCGAACGAATCGGAAATTCTCCCAATGGCAAGTGCAGCTCAGTAATTTCTTTCGGTAAACTCAGATGAACTTTTATTCAATCTAAACAGACACGAACGCTTCGTTTCGAACTCTTCCTTCGATCTAGTTAAAGAGAATATCTTCAACGGTTAAATAAATTTTCAATTGATTTAAAGTAACATTTTTATTTCATCATGGTCTATGGGTGCTACTAAAACTATGCTCCTCACAAGAGAAGGGTTAACCCGGAAAAAATTACCTTAGGCCCCATCTAACTGTGACAGAATAACTCCTCACACCGATTTCGGTGACGATGGCCGGTTTTCATTGAAACCAGGCCAGTTACGCAGTAGTAATTTTATAGTGCCCAAGTGTGTGCGCAGTACACAAGAGCACTCTATTTTCCTTTATTCTTATAATCCAGTGGAACGGATAATCGACCGGACTGACGAGAGATCAAGCGCAGGTCCGGCTTTTTACATGCCCATCCGACGCATGGATCATCTTTCTTGTCAGACAATCAGGTGATCAGCCTGTATTGTCCTAACCAAACTTGGAAACAACATTTTAGTTGTTCCAATGCGAAAATCGAACCCACGACCTCCGAGTCGAGAGCCAATGATCTAACCACGGTCACGGAGGCTGACAGAATACTGGTATTTACAATACGAGAAACAATCATAATTAATTGAAAATACAGGCTGATGGGCATCAGAAAACAAGTCTGAGTAAGATGGCAAATCTGAGTCACTACATTACTGGTACATGGATATCTCATAAAAACCTAACCAAGAGCATGTCAGTATATGTCTAAGGAGAGTACCGTAACTATTGACACGCAATAAGATTTTCAAATAACTTTAAAATGTATCGTCTGTTACGCTCAAAATAGGCTATTTAGCAGGACCTATCAGCATGAAAAGTTATAAGTCTCTACCCCTAATACTTAAGAATTGCCAAGGAGCGGACCAACTTGTACAAATTTCCCGATCTACCATAAAAATATACAAAACTAGCTTTTGCCCGCGGCTCCGCCCGCATAAATATATTATCCCGCGGGAATACTACTTTTTCGGGATAAAAATATTCTATGTCCTTTCCCGGGATCCAAAGTATGTCTATACCAAATTTCATAAAAATTGGTTCAGCGGTTAAAGTGTGAAGAGGTAACAGACAGACACACTTTCGCACTTATAATATTAAAGTAAGAAGTATAGATATAGCTAGTATAGAAGTATAGATTATAATTATTTTATGATGCCAAAAATAAAGTCTATTCGCAATTTATACTTGTACAAAATTGCATTTATTAATATCCATAATTACCGAAGATAGCTTGGGAGAAAGGTCAGACGGACAAACGGACGGACAGCGCGAAATTATGAGGGTTCTGTAGCTAATACATAACCCTACAAATGAAACGTAAAAATACTTTTTGTCTGGGAAAGTATGACGTCATGAAAGCCAATACTTCGTAGGCGGACGGACTACAAACAAGCTTAAAACTCAACCTCAGACTTATTATCCACTAGTTCCAAAAATAGAAAACCATATTGTTCAAATGTTTATATTGATGTGTGGATAATTAAATTTTCCAACATTTCAGACGAAAATTAATTAGCTTCAATTATTATACGAGTATAGCGTAAAATAAGTAACTAAAATCCAATAAGTTCATAATTGTATAATTCGTCTCTAGTTTAATCACTCGGGTTAAGTGTGTCTCAAGGCTCTCTATGGACTTGTTTTCTAGTGTAAATCTATACTAATATAATAAAGAGAAAATGTTTGTTTGTTAGCATTGAATAGTATCCGAAACTACTGGACCGATTTTGATGAAATTTGCTACAGATATAGATTAGACCACGGGGAAGGACATAGGCTACTTTTTATCGCGGCAAAATGTACGGTTACCGCGATATTTCCTTTTGCGCGCACGAAGTCGCGTGCAACATCTAGTACTAAGGGGTTATTGTAGAACTGTAGGAAAATGTAGCATTCGATATAGTATTTACGATGCACTTAGGGGTCGTCCATTAATCACGTGATGCCTAAAGGGGGAGGGGGGTCCAAAAAAAAATCACCAAGTATCACCAAGGGGAGGAGGGGGTATAAGGAGACATCACGTGTATTAATTTCGAATCTAGTCTATGCATACCGAAATTATTATCGGTTGTAGATAGTATTGTTTAAATACTTACAAGACAAATGACTCGTGTAGTTTTTAATTACTTAAATTATTCGACTAAATTGTTTTTTAAGTTAAAATTTTTCTTCAAACATCACCTGCTTACTATGTAAAAAAAATACACGTGATCTTAGGTGGGGGAGGAGGGGTATTATAAAACCTCACCACGTATCATCAGGGGGAGGGGAGGGGTCTAAAAAGTTGTTAAAAACATCACGTGATTAATGGACGGCCCCTAACGAGATGGTACTTGTTAACGTTATGAGCTATTACGTCAGCAGGTACTACTATAGTACCTAAAGTACATACTCGCTAAATAGCCCATAAACTAATTACCTTCGACGTGCTGTCTTGCTTGCAGGAGACAGAAATTATATTAAAAATTAATTGCCGCTAGAGTCAATACTAATTATATGTAATATTGTGGCGTAAATTGTGCTACGAGTATATATTGCCCGCGTCTTCGTGCGCGCAAAAGGGAATCTCGCCGAAACCGTACATTTTACCGCGATAAAAAGTAGCCTATGTACTTCCTCGTAGTACTCTATGTGCCAAATTTTGTCAAAATCGGCCTAGTAGTTTCGGAGCCTATTCAATACATACCAACAAACGAACAAACATTTAAACAAACAACCAAATCTTTCCTCTTTATAATATTATAATATAATAGGTTGGGGAAAAAGTCTTTTCGCATTATAGTATGTATGAACTTGTCATAAAATATCTTGGGCTATACCAATTGTATCTGGCTGATTTTGGTATCATTAAAAAGTTTAAATTTTACAGAAGACAATTCCAAATCCAAATTAGGTAAATTTGAGATTTTCATTTGTTTTTCTTATTGTTAAAATGAGTGATTCTTATGAAGAATTTCGATACATTTTAAAATTTTATTACAAAAAAGGTAAAAATGCAACACAAGCCGCGAAAAAAATTTGTGATGTTTATGGATCTAATGCAGTATCTGTGAGAGTAGCGCAAATTTGGTTTAAGCGTTTTCAATCCGGAAATTTTGATATTAAAGATGCACGTCGCTCTGGTCGCCCTGTTACGGACAAAACTGTTGCCATTTTTGAAAAAGTGGAGCAAGATCGGCATATTAGTAATTACGATGTAGCTGAAGAACTGGGGATTGACCACAAAACGGTTTTGGCGCATTTGAAAAAAGCTGGGTACACAAAAAAGCTCGATATTTGGGTGCCTCATGAGCTCACTGAAAGAAACCTAATGAACCGTGTACTCATTTGTGATTCTTTATTACGACGTAATGAAACCGAACCATTTTTGAAGAAGCTGATAACTGGTGATGAAAAGTGGATCACGTACGACAAGAACGTGCGAAAAAGATCGTGGTCAAAGGCCGGTCAGGCTTCACAGACTGTGGCGAAACCCGGGTTAACTCGCAACAAGGTGATGCTGTGTGTGTGGTGGGATTGGAAGGGCATTATTCATTATGAGCTATTACCGCCAGGCAGGACCATCAATTCTGAACTGTACTGCGAACAACTGATGAGATTAAAGCAAGAAGTTGAGAGAAAGCGGCCGGAATTAATCAACAGGTGTGGTTTTTCACCATGATAACGCTAGACCTCACACATCTTTAGCCACTCAGAAAAAATTACGGGAGTTTGGCTGGGAGGTGTTAATGCATCCGCCGTATAGTCCTGACCTTGCACCTTCAGATTTCCACCTGTTTCGGTCGCTGCAGAATTCCTTAGGCAGTGTCAGGTTGACATCACAAGAGGACTGCCAAAACCACTTCTCGCAGTTTTTTCATCAGAAGCCCCAAAAATGTTATAGCAATGGGATCATGTACCTACCAACAAGATGGCAAAAAGTTATCGAACAAAATGGCACCTATATACTTTAGTCACTTGTAAATAAACTTTATAAAAAAACCTTTTGAATTTTTATATAAAATGCGAAGAAACTTTTTCCCCAACCTGATATATAAACAAAGATGTGTAATGAAATAATTATAAAAGCAAAGGTTAAGAGACATTACGGATCTCGAGTCATAAAATAACTTAATTGAATCGTGGAAATACTAATTAAATAATAATAATATCTATGGACGCTTCACACCACGTCAATCTGGCGCCGTGCTAAGTATCCGAAGAACTTGTGTTACAGGTACCAGAAAACGGGAAGTATATTTAATACTTTTATACTTTACATATATTTAAGATTTTTGTTATATTATACACATAATATCATATTTAATACACATCTATGACCCTGGAACACAGAAAAACTTTTTGTTCCTTCGGCAGGATTCAAACCTGCGACCCCCGGCGCTGAACCACTGAGCCACAGAGGTCGTTGCATTACCTAAATCCAAGAATGGTGGAAATACTAATCGCATTACCTCAATCTAAAAACGTTCTCGAATGCTCTATAGAACGTTCTCGACTGATTTCAAATTCAGCATGGCTCATACTATTGTGTTCTAAATCAAGCACGATCAATAGGCAGGTATTATTCATAACAAGTAACAACTTCAATGCATGTAGGTACCTACTATATTTCTGAGGAAGCAGTTGTCAGCTGCTCTATTTCCGAACGATAAGTCTTATCAGACTGAGCGTTGCTTAGGAAATGCAACTGGAGATTATCTATTTGAATATCGGAGTAGAAATTATTGTCAGGTATCTTACTAATATTATAAAACTTATAAATAAGAAAGTTAGTCAGATCCCCTCATCAACTAGAAAAGAGCTGATGATCTTCAAAAGGCTGAACAGATTTTCATGAAACATAGCTAAACACTTAAGTCATCAATATTCTCTTTCAGTGCGCTTTCATTCGAGACCCCACTCGAGTATATTTGCAGACATTCGGTTATTCTTCCCCAATTTTCCCCAAAAAACCCCTCATAACTTTTAAACGGCTCAACCGATTTTCATCAAACATAGCTAAGAACACTCCCGACTAATTCACCTTTCAAATAAAAATAACAAATTCAAAATCGGTTCATCCGTTCGGGAGCTACGATGCCACACACACACACACACACACACACACACACACACACACAGCCACAGCCACGTTAAACTTATAACACCCCGTCGTTTTTACGTCGGGGGTTAATAAATTAAATCTTAATCAGTATAAATGACTGTTTAACTTGGATATTGTACGACACGCAGTTTTCACTAATTGCATATAAAAGTATACATACGGAATTTATCTATTTTTAAATTTGTTTATCTATTAAAAAAAAAAGCGAGTTCGCCGAATCCCTAACAATAGGTCTTTTAGGTCCCCATTGTTTTAATTCCTATTTATTAATTTATAATTTTACTGTAACACTTCTTAATCCCACATCGATTAGGGTAGACGCTTTTAGGATTAATTAAATTGTAATTTGAAATAAGGTTAATTTTAATAAATAATTAAACATTTTTGTTTTTTTTTTAAGTCCTCCGATTGTCGCAAACGTTTTTTAGCTGTAAGCTATCCTCTTGTTATTGTTTACGTCACGTTAAAGAAGGCGTTAAACTGCGTTGAACAATATTTAATAATGGCGTCGAAAATGAAATGTTTGTTTACAGTCAAGTCATGCGTTATCTTGTAGAATTTATAAATTTTCAAACAGGTATGGTTTGCTCGTTGTATTTCATAGCAAATATTTTGTTCCAAACAGGATATTACCTAGTATATTATAGTAGGTACTATTTTTTATTGCAAATGCATTGCATTGTTACAATATGAGTATTATTGTAAAATGTAATAATTATAATATTTTTCATGGGTTGGTATTTATAAATTGATATCTAAGTTAGTAATAAACAATTATTTACTACTAGCTTTTGCCCGCGGCTCTGCCCTCGTAAAATCCCACGGGAAACTGTTGTTTTTCGGGATAAAGTATAGATAGCCTTTTTTTTAATCCAAAGCCTAAAATTTCATCAATATCCGTTCAGTAGTTTTTGCCTGAAACAGTTACAAATATCCATTCATCCTCACAAGCTTTCACATTAATTATAATATGATTTCAATTTATTAAGATAACATTTTATATTAATCTACGTATAATCATATTATGCAGAAATTTGACTTGACGTGTGCTCATAAATCTTAATATTGGTCATGATCCATGACCCGTGACTGTACCAGGTGTTAAGTCACAACTCACGGCACATGTTATAGGTATAAGTCATAAGTTAGGCACTACATTAATGTACGAACAAACAAAGAATTTATCGTATTCTATATAGAGAATTTCTACACGTGTAGGTACCTACCTAATATATTGTAAATTTGATCTCGCAGTCACTTCAAACATCAAAGTCTACAGAACAATAATGAGCTCTGACATTTCCTCCGATGGGAAATCATTAAAATGGAACTGTAAATACGTCATTGCTTTACAGAAAATACACGGCCTTTATTGCTAAACTCTCCGCTATGTAAAAAATGTTGAATAAAGACTAAATCACTTTTCTTACACATGTATGCGATCTTGTGTTAAAAAGCCGTTCACCATAGACACCATAGATGTATTATATTTAAAAAAGGTAGATATAATATAGGACCCACAAGTGCGCTAAAGTCAAAATACGAAACTGTCCTAGTGGGACAGTTTTTGGTTAGTATGCGACGAGCAGTCGACGAGTAGTGCGTACTAAACATCTCGTGCACGCAGAAATATCGTCTGTTTTGTATAGGATATCAGGATATAATGTATTACGAGATGTAATAATTAATCAAAGGCATCACTACAGAAACCGCTAACTAACAGAGAATCATTGCTATGTTTCCAGTCTAATTATGAGTCGACGCTATTTCGCGTTCTCCGCTGTGGGCGGCAAAATGGTTATAGCGCAAGCATTATTGTTTTAACCTGACTATGCTTATCTATACTAATATTATAAAGCTGAAGAGTATGTTTGTTTGTTTGAACGCGCTAATCTCAGGAACTACTGGTTCGAATTGAAAAATTATTTTTGTGTTGGATAGTCCATTTATCGAGGAAGGCTTAAGGCTATAGAACATCATGCTAAGCCCAATACGAGCGGAGCACCAATCAAGAATGTCTCAAAATCGGGTTTTTTTCCTTTTGAGAGCTTTCGCTGAGTACGCTGCGGAAACGATTAAATTTTCACTAAAATTATGTATGACAGAATTGTTCCCCTTTAAAAGTTCTAAAAAAAGTCCATTACTGTATATGTCTATCTTTTAAGAATGGCTCACAATAACCTTTTTATGCTAAGCTTTGTTCTAAAATTAAGCTTTTTTTGTGTGGGTGATTTCATAAAGATAATATTAATCCTTATCCAAGTAAATACGTTATTCATTACAAGCATTTAATTTAGAAGAAATTTGCCGCTTACATCATTTGATTTCAATGAGTATTTTGGAAGATATCGCAGTAATAAAATAATCAAGCGCGCATTAATAATGTAAGGCGGCGCGCGACGGGCAGTCGTGAGGAGGAAGCGCTTCTCCTTCTACGTAAATGAAGTCGTGGGTAAATTTTAGCGATATCCCAAAGTAACTGGTCCACGCGGACTAAGTCGCGGCCAAAAGCTAGTACTATATATATATCTGAGGGCGCGGTTGCGCCTACGCCAAGTCTTCAAGCGGCCAGATGATAGCCGATAAAAGACTGCGTGATTTAGGTTCGAGTTGATACTTCGGCATAAGCAGGCCTGTTCAACCGAATAAATAACACGGTCTCATAGAAAACCGGTGTGATAGTGTTTCGCCGCGTGATACCAGCGGCATAGGTGGGGCTGGATATCCACAATAACAGAGCCTCAAACCCTCCCTTGGTTAAAAAAATACCGGTGGCCCATGTGGAGGTTGGTGTTACACCGGGAACGCAGTTAAGCTCCTATAGTGCGTGTTTCCCGAGTGGCCTGTAATCGTTTTATTTATCCTGAAACTGGCAAGCGGATTGCCTGTTGGTAAACGATAATTCCCGTATTCGGAGATCCGCAGCACCAGAGAAGTTATATGTGCGTTCACGGTCTTTAAAACCCCTAAACACTCGCTTGATATTCCGGTTTACTTTTTGTAGGTTTAACTTCAAAGGGACCATTTAGGAAACTCTAAACGAAGTAAAAAATAATTCGTGGCTATTTAGTGTGATGAACTAAGATTTTAAAAATAGTCTTCGACTTTAAGAGTTGACCGTTGAACTAATTAGTTCAATGGATGGATGGATGGAATTCAATAATTATTGAATTCCATCCAATTCCATGAAGATCATCTTGAATTGGACTTTGTTTCTACGAAATCTTAAAACTCTTCTTAGGAAAGACTCTTTTTTCATTTAATGTTTCTGTGGGATATATTTATTGTGGGATTGTTATACAGACACATTTATACCGTCATAATGTATTGGCCAATACCTATAACATCCCCTCGTTAAGGGGTGATATACAGCTGCCCCCGTTGAGTGCCGCCCACGCTGAATCACACAGTAAACTTCTCGCAATATGTGTGTAGGTATTTATAAACAGACAAAGATAAAAATCGCTAGACGTGCTTTAACAATCAGAAATAATGACGATACTGACCGACGCGACCGCAATACTTTTTGCTTAAGTCCTTCAATAAAAGATGAGATTAAAGAAATACGAACAGATAAACAGCTATATAGTTAGCTTTCGATTTGATTGTACTACTACAAGCATACGGTGTGTCCACGATTGTGTTTGATAAGTTGAAGGTGACGTCAAATTTTCAAATTTGCTATTAAAGCTTTCTATTAAAGCTGTTTCTTTGTACGTAAAGAGCTTCATGTCGTTTTGTACCTATTCCTCTCAGGGAAACTGATTCCTAAGCGGGTAGAGTGTTCTCATAATTTGTTTGTATTAACAATGACGACATGCAGTCACAATACAAGTATCAATGATATGTAAGTTTGATATCGTAATATTATTATTATAATACAAACAAATTATGACAACGGTTAAGCTGCTTATGATTTAAATTCCCTGGTAGTAATACAAACTTAGTCCACAGAATTCAAATCATGCAGAATAAGTGTTCGATCACATTTGTATGCAGAGCACTGTGTCCAAAACCATGGTGAAATACCGCCCCGCCTGCACTTTTTAATTTTTACTCTTTACACATACAAAACAAATCGCGGTGTTATATTACGACAATAAGGTAGTCAATAAAAATTAATTGAAAAAAAGTTGGGTAAAATATTCCGTTATTCTGTGGCAACATATTATGTGTGGATAACCATTCCAATTTGGAGTGGTTGTGACGGCCTCACTTTCAAGCGTGTTGACGGCTTCTGGATGATTTCATTATTCTGTGACTTAGTCATAGAATACAATTAATAGTTTGACACGGCAAAACTCACTCGATCTAGTGGCGTTCAACACTCTACAGGACTTATCTAACGTTTTCAATCTTTGTTTTCATCTATTCATAGAAAACTAGCTTTCGTATTTAGCTGCGTGGGCTCTTGTATCGTAAATATCGGTACATTAGCTATATGATGGATGTTGAAGAAAACAATTATATATCACTTTGGAACTAGCTTTTATGGAATTTCCTTTGTAGTTTTTTCAATTTACTAAAACGATTGTATCCTAGATCGTACGTGTATTATTGTATCGGATATTTTTAGGATTATCAGATACCTTATTTTAATGGCTAGAAAGTAAGATTCGGTATCCGAAATTTCTTCTGGATTTTAATGGGGTATTTATACGGGTGACTAAAGCCGCACGATTTCAGCCGCACGGCGAAAATCGACCGTGTAAATGCCAATTCGGCGAGGCCGCAAGTGACTAAAGCAGCAAGCCCCAACTTTTGTAGCGTTTACACGGGTGACTAGCTGCACGATTTCTGCAGCACGGTGAAAATCGACCGTAAGCAATGAAAGGATATCATACTAGCAAAAATTACATCAATTTATACACTAGTATAATCATTAGGTAGAGTGTTATAGTGGTTAATGGTTATACTGGTTGAAGTGGAACCACAATAGGCTAGTTGAATCTCCATTCTATTATAATAATATCTAATCATAATAATAATAATATCTATGGATGCTTCACACCACATCTATCTGGCCCCGTGCTAAGTATCTGAAGAACTTGTGTTACAGGTTACAGGAAACGGGAAGTATATTTAATACTTTTATACTATACACCTATTTAACATTTTAATTATATTATACACATATTTAATACACATCTATGACCCAGGAACACAGAAAACTTTTTGTTCCTTCGGCGGGATTCGAACCCGCGACTCCCGGCTTGAGCACCAACGCGCTGAACCACTGAGCCACATATGTCGTCAAGTATTATTATTATTAGCTTCAACCTAGACTAACTACTTAATGCTCCATGAACTCACCACCAGTCTAACTACATTAGAATTTTGATCATAGTAACTAACAGTAGTTACATAAAGTGAGCTAGCAGCTAATTCTCGCATCCCAGGTTTATAACTTCAACCAATAATAATGCATCCAGAATTTTCGAAATTCAAACTTTCTAGCATAACTTTTTTACATCACTATAGATAAAAAGTTAGGTCTGTATAAAAGCTACACAGCTTTTAAACAACTTTTGCACTTTAGTGCCGTTTTGCCTGAAATGTATAGAAATTGCGAACGTGTGCATTATATAAAGAAAATTTAAACGGATACTATATTGTGACTCCCCTACCTGTTCTTTTGCAAGATAGCCAACATTCTAGCTAGATTTTTTTTAAACTAAACTTAATATTTTACTACATACTTGCTTTTGCCCGCGGCTCCGCCCATGTAAACACAATATTCCACGGAACACGACTTTTTCGGAACAAAAAGAAGCCTATGTGTTAATTCAGAGCTTAAAAAACTACCATACCTATCAAAATCCGCTTAGTAGTTTTGGCGTGAAAGATTTATAAACATCCATATATCAATCCATCCATCCATTCTCAAAAACTTCCACATTTATATAGTAGGACAAATCTACGTATTTAGAGAAAAATATAAATGTTATTCGGTAATAAGTACGAGCGTTTCCCTTTTGAAAAGAATATTAAAGAATCCTTTGAAGTTATATATCTATGAAATGACTCCGATATTGCGAGAGTTTGTGGAAAGAATAATAATATCAGATAATATCTACTTACATGAGAAGACTATGACTGTAGATAACTTCCAGCTAGATGTAGTAATAAAAAAAAACGCAATAGGGGAGTACCCTATTGCGTTTTTTTATTACTACATCTAAAATATTTAGTTTCATTAATATACTCATAAATATTGAGGCATTACTACTCGGTAAATGTAATGGTAAGTATGAACTTAAACGTACAAATATCGGAGATATTTACAAATATGTTCCTGCGGCCTTACTTCGTACACTTTTACCCATGACTTGGCCGTTTCGTTTCTACAAGAATAGTGTAGCAGAAAACACTCTGTAAAATTTGTACCTTACGTCCAAGCGAATGTAGCGAAATGGCCAGGCCGTATATTTTGAGTAAGGTGTAGAGTTTGTAAAGTAAGGCTTCTTGTAGAGTTATGACGTGTAGAGTCACGTAGTTGTAGTTGTAGAGTTGGTTTTACATGAGATCTGATAGCTTTGTGACAATGCGAGTCATATGGTATCGTCTTGGCATCACTTCACATGAAAATGTTTTTGGTGGGATGTAATATGGGTGAAGAAGTGAATGAAGTGGGATGTTTCTGACAGAAACACTGTAAATTTTAAAATGTCGCGTTTTCATTTCATAAAGCTTTTACCTTTCAGGGTTGAATATAATACAATACAATGTTGATAAAGTTGAAAGTATGTATTATAGTTATTTAGTGTTGCCTCCATGGTCCAGTGGTTTAGAGCTTGATTCTCGACCTGGAGATCGTCGGTTCGATTTCCGACTTGGAACAACAAAAAATATTGTTTTCAAGTTTGGTTAGGACAATGCAGGCTGATCACCTGATTGTCTAACAAGAAAAACGATCCATGCGTCGGATGGGCATGTAAAAAGACCGTCCTGCGCCTGATCTCTCGCCATTCCTGTAACCGACAAATCCGTCCTTCTAGATTTAATAGTAAAGAAGGAAGAAGAGAGAGTGCTATTGTGTTCTGCGCACACACTTAGGTACTATAAAATAACTCCTACGTAGCTGGCCTGGTTTCAATGAAATGGCACCTTCAATCGATGAAATTGATCAGGAGATATTATTATAATTATTTAGTGTAGAATGCAAAGAATTTTATCGATAAGTCAAAAAGTTTTGTGTATTACTTTGTATAGATGTAGATTGTATGTACCTACTATTCAAACAAAATTACTTCGTATACAAACAAAAGGTTCGATCTTGTTAAAATCTGACCCAGCCAGGTAAATCAAAGTAAAAAAAGAATTAAAAAGCCACTGAAAGATGAAAAAGTGTGTCAACGTTGAGATACAAAATTTCTGGTCCAAACAATACTTATTTGCAGTATAAAACTATCTATATCTATGAAAAGACTACATAACTACTTAGGGGTCGTCCATTAATCACGTGATGCCTAAAGGGGGAGGGGGGGTCCGAAAAAAAATCAATAAGTATCACCAAGGGGAGGAGGGGGTATAAGGAGACATCACGTGTATTAATTTTCGAATCTAGTCCATGCATACCGAAATTATTATCGGCTGTAGATTCGTAGTGTTGTTTAAATACTTACAAGACTCGTACTCGTATAGTTTTTAATTGCTTAAATTATTCGATTAAATTGTTTTTTAAATTAAAGTTTTTCTTCAAGCATGACCTGCTTACTATGTAAAAAAATACACGTGATCTTAGGTGGGGGGGGGGGGGGTCTAAAAAGTTGTTAAAAACATCACGTGATTAATGGACGACTCCTTAATTGTGTTTCCAAGAGAAAAAAATGCCTTAATTTTAAGATTAATGTGTTTTTTGCTCGTTTTCGTATATTATTTAATAAAACTTTCTTAATTTAAGTTGCCGAATCATGATTCTGATGAATTGGGTAAAATCCTAAAAGTTCCTCAAGATTCTCCTGGCCGCTTCGTGTGATGTTTTATTACTTTTTCCGCACTTAATTTAACTTTTCACATTAATTAGATGCTTCTTAATTAGATAATTAAGAAGCATCTAATTAATGTGAAAAAATTACCCTGTGTATAAAAAATATGTTTTTTAAGTAAAATATATTACTTTAGTACCCTGATAAACGTATACAACCAGATGGTTGTATACGTTTATCAGGGTCAGGGCTGCCAGATTGTATAATTGGATACAATTTATGTATAATCAGACGGTGTATTGTATCCATGATCCTTTTGTATAATACATGTATCGTAAATACATGCGGCATGAAATGGAACTTGAGCTCGCCTCTTGCTTTTTTTTTCAAAATTGTGCGCTCACGCCTCACTCCGTATAGGATGAACAGAGATGGAGAGCCAACTTGACAAATAAAATTACAGTATTCCGCTCAAAGATTCCGCTTCAGTGAGTTGATGTTTCATATTTTGGGAGTCTATGAATTTTTTTTAAAGTTGTCATATTGTTTTTGTCGTACTCGTATCTCGTATGTTTTTTCAATTTTAGAATTTCGACTTACTTGAAGAAAAACTTAAAAAGTTTTTTCATTCTTGGCGCGTCACTGATCACAAAATTTTGTAATTATGTTATGTACTACGAAAAAAGTGTGAAATAGGTATTATATGACAAACTTAACATAAAAAGTTTTTTGTCATCTATTTTGCAACATCAGAAATTACACTAATTTTACTTTAATTTAAATTACAAAATGATCCTATTTACACAGTCTTTTAGGGTTTAAAATTTGAGCAGCTTTGACGTATTAAATAGGAAAAAAATTTTGCTCGCTCGCTTCGCTCGCTCGCGTTTAACATAAAAAACATATTATATTATTTAATAGCGATATTCTGTTTTAGCCGGTTCATTTTATATTTTTCGGAAGTTCACCGTTATTCAGTGTTTAAGGAGAAACCCTGAAAGACTGTGCTTTAAAGCTTAAACAGGTAAAAACAAAAAAAAATGGGCGCCCATTATTCTAATGTATATTATAAAATGATCCTATTTCCACAGTCTTTTCGGGTTTAAAGTTTGAACAGATTGAACCTATAAAATAGGAAAAGAATTTGCTCGCTCGCTTCGCTCGCTCGCGGTTAACATAAAGGCCATTATACTATTTATTACCGATGTTCTGTTTTAGCCGGTTGATTGTATGGTATTTTTCAGAAGTTTATATTTTAGTTTAACGTTTGAACCTGTAAAATAGGAAAAAAATTTGCTCGCTCGCTTCGCTCGCTCGTTTTTGGCTTAAAGAACATATTATAATGTTTAGTACTGACGTTTAGTTTTAGACTATAGATATTTGTATTTTTCCGAATTACACAGTCTTTCAGGGTTTAAATCTTAAACAGGTAAAAACGAGAAAAAAATTATTCTAATGTGCCCAGGGCATCTAATTGGTTAAAGGCGGCCCTGGTTATTTAATGTACTTGTAGTCGTTTTATTTTCTTGACCCCCCCTTGCCCGAAACTAAAACCTGGCTACGCCCATGGCCTAACTTTCGCCTTCTTCGATAAATGGACTATCCAACACAAAAATAATTTTTCAATTCGAACCAGTAGTTCCTGAGATTAGTGCGTTCAAACAAACAAACTCTTTAGCTTTATAATATTAGTATAGATAGAATAATTTAAATGTGATCAGTACTAAAAAGTACTTATATTGTCAGAGATTAAAAGAGTAAGAACTTAGAAGAGAATGAATAAAAAGAAACCAAAGTACAGGTTACTTAGTAGTTTTATTAAAATATAAAAAAAAATAACTATTTAAAGAATGGTTATGTATAATGCGACCAACTTTTGTATAATTGCAGATACTAAACCGTATAATCGCGATTTATTTGCTGGCAGCCCTGATCAGGGTACTAAAGTTATATATTTTATTGAAAAAACATATTTTTTATATTTTTACCCTAATATGGCGAAGCCAAAACGAAGTGTACGTAATATGTTTGGCAGTCTTATATATTAGTTTACCTGACTACGGCGAAACCAAAAGGAAGGGTAATGATTTTGACATACGTATGTATGTATGTTTGTTGCACCGTAGCGCCTAAACTACTGTTCCGACTGCAATGATTGAGGTATTTTTTTAACGGGCAATTGGCCCACCACACTTACCCACCACTGCAACTCCTGTGTAGCCAGGATCGATAGTGGTAACCAACCGCAAAAACCCTTTGATATGATCTCAGGGGTGCCCGGGGACATGCTAAATTTGTCTTGGAACCCGCAACGAAATTAATCAGAAGATTGTAGGAGGAGTAGGAAGTATTCCAGTTTCCCTCCCCAAGCAAAGCGGGAGACAGCAAAAATTGTGATGACAAAAAAGTCAGAATTAAAGGGGAAGCACCAAATGTTTGAGGTATAAGGAGATTCGTGATGATGGCCTTGGTAACATCTTCTTATAATATATAAAAATGTTATGTTGGTTTGTGTACGCTTCAAAAACTCTAAAAGTTCTGCACCGATCGAGCTGAAATTTTAGCATGATATATAATCCGCATCAAGGATTGTTTTTATCTATTATTTATCCACGACCGCGAAAAAACTATATTTACGCGGGCGGAGCAGCGGGCAACAGCTAGTTGGCTATAATAGGCAAGCGGACTGATTTTTTTTTATTGCATGAATGAATAGTACTCTTAAATAAGAAGACTCTTCTAAGAAGAAACCGTATATCAAAAGTCAATATTTTCAAAGGTACAGCGATTTGTATATGAAATTTCGCAAGTCTCGTAAAAACGCTCCATACTAAAATCGACATACAAATGACGTCACTATTGGATTAAAGTGTATTAAGTAGGTATAAAGTATACGGCCGCAGGAACATATTTGTAAATATCTTCGATATTTGTGCGTTTAAGTTCATACTTACCATAATGATTGTTTTTGTATATGATGTAAGTAAACTAATGATGTAGGTTTTGTTTACCAATTACGCAAAAAAAAATTTTTGTTTTTTTTAATGTATTTAATTAGTAAACTACACATAAAATAATATACTTTTTTACATTTACCAGCTAGTAACGCCTCAATATTTCTGAATATTGTTACGTGTTGGGGTTCGAAGATTTGGAGATAAAAACCTGCTGACTCTTTTGAAGACTTTATTCACTAGTACTTTGTCAAACACTAAGCACTAAGTCCAAACACTAAGCACTAACGGTGTCCTTAATCGTAGCCAAGTCGTGGGTTTCACTCACGGTATCATCACATCACTAGTATTCACATCGATACCGCCACATCACTGTTCAACTCGAACTCCCGATCACTAGTTTTCACTTATATTAATCACTGGTATCGCCCGTATCGCTTCGCAGGAAGCTCAAAGTGAACTCTCTCGATCACTAGTTTTCACTTGTATCGCCCGTATCGCTTCGGATGAAGCTCAAACTGAACTCCTCTCGCTCGCATCTTCCGACGTATTTATACCGGTCGATACGAGTCCCAGACGACTCCAGAAGGTTCCCGAGTTGCGTGACCGTGTTGGGTTTATTCTGGAACGTTTGCACAGTAGCGCCATCTAGTACTGAGTAGGGGGCCCCACGCTGTACCTGTTCACACCAAGTGGTTTCATTGGTTGACGCTAGATGGTGCTATTCTCTGTGTTCGTAACACTACGCCCCTCTTAGAGATGCTCGTCCCGAGCATCGCTGTCACTGCCATGGTACCGCACTAGACGATCTATGTGCACCACTTTGAATGACCCTCTTGACACCCAGATGACCTTCTGATACGCCATCATACATTTCACGGAGAACATCTGGCACTCTCGTTCTTGGGACAATTATCTGAAGATGGAACTCTCTGCCGTTATTCCCGGTAGGGTATTCAGTTTATCAGACTGTCCCATTGCGCCCAGTACGCCTTAGTGATAGCGCCAGTGGGTGCAACCTCACTCCAGATTAGTTTTACGTCGCCCCGTTTCTTGCTCGTGACGATGTGCCGAAGGTCGTCATCTCTGTCTTGAGCCTCTCTCATAGCATCATCCTCCCTGAGACCCAAAGGACTTGAGCAGTCGGGGCCCGGTGGGCGGGGCCAATGGGCGGAGCTTGGTCCCAGTGGGTGTGGCCTCCGCCAGGGGTCGCACCTCTCCGCCAGGGGTCGCACCTCTCCGCCAGGGGTCGCACCTCTCCGCCAGGGGTCGCACCTCTCCGCCAGGGGTCGCACGTCTCCGTCAGGGGTCGCTCCTCTCCGCCAGGGGCGCTCCTCTCCGCCAGGGGTCGCTCCTCTCCGCCAGGGGTCGCTCCTCTCCGCCAGGTGTCGCACCTCTCCGCCAGGGGTCGCACCTCTCCGCCAGGGGTCGCACCTCTCCGCCAGGGGTCGCACCTCTCCGCCAGGGGTCGCACCTCTCCGCCAGGGGTCGCACCTCTCCGCCAGGGGTCGCACCTCTCCGCCAGGGGTCGCACCTCTCCGCCAGGGGTCGCACCGCTCCGCCAGGGGTCGCACCGCTCCGCCAGGGGTCGCACCGCTCCGCCAGGGGTCGCACCGCTCCGCCAGGGGCCGCACCGCTCCGCCAGGGGCCGCACCGCTCCGCCAGGGGCCGCACCGCTCCGCCAGGGGCCGCACCGCTCCGCCAGGGGTCGCACCTCTCCGCCAGGGGTCGCACCTCTCCGCCAGGGGTCGCACCTCTCCGCCAGGGGTCGCTCCTCTCGGCCAGGGGTCGCTCCTCTCGGCCAGGGGTCGCTCCTCTCGGCCAGGGGTCGCTCCTCCACCAGGGCTGCTCCTCCCGCCGTACTTCTTGAAATCTTCTCTCGGAGTCAATGGTATCTCCAAATCTCACTTCCGACACCAGTTGTTACGTGTTGGGTCGGATTTGGAGATAAAGCCTGGTGACTCTTTTGAAGACTTTATTCACTAGTACTTTGTCAAACACTAAGCACTAGGTCCAATACTTAACACTAAGTCCAAACACTAAGCACTAAACCGTTAGTCCTTAATCGTAGCCAAGTCGTGGGTTTCACTCACGGTATCATCACATCACTAGTATTCACATCGATACCGCCACATCACTGTTCAACTCAAACTCCCGATCACTAGTTTTCACTTGTATTAATCACTGGTATCGCCCGTATCGCTTCGCAGGAAGCTCAAAGTGAACTCTCTCGATCACTAGTTTTCACTTGTATCGCCCGTATCGCTTCGGATGAAGCTCAAACTGAACTCCTCTCGCTCGCATCTTCCGACGTATTTATACCGGTCGATACGAGTCCCAGACGACTCCAGAAGGTTCCCGAGTTGCGTGACCGTGTTGGGTTTATTCTGGAACGTTTGCACAGTAGCGCCATCTAGTACTGAGTAGGGGGCCCCACGCTGTACCTGTTCACACCAAGTGGTTTCATTGGTTGACGCTAGATGGCGCTATTCTCTGTGTTCGTAACAATATATTAATGAAACTAAATATTTCAGATGTTGTCCGATCCCCTATTATAATTTGCGTAGTTAGGTTATATTCACAGAATTCAAAACATGCAGAATGAGTGTTCGATCACATTTGTATGCAGCGCACTGTGTCCAAAACCATGGCGAAATACCGCCCCGCCCGCACTTTTTAATTTTTATTCTTTACACTTACAAAACAAATCGCGTTGTTATATTACGACAATTAGGTATACAATAAAAATTAATTGAAAAAAGTTGAGTAAAATATTCCGTTATTCTGTGGCAACGTATTAAGTGTGGATAACCATTCCAATTTGGAGTGGTTGTTCGGCCTCACTTTCAAGCGTGTCGACGGCATCTGGAGGATTTCTGTATACTGTGGTTATATTATAATATTGAGACAACAGTCAGAGGTAGGGTAGGTTTTCGTAGCCATGTCGTAGCAGCCGCTACACTACGGTCTACGCCGTGCTACGCTCATATAATTTAACATCTTTAAACCAACTCAGATGTAAAATGCGAGTTCAATCTCAGATGGCATAATGTGTATAATATATAATGTTATTTTTGTAATCTATATTAATACGCACACACAAACGATTAAGAAAAATTGCGACAAAACTTATTTTTAACTTATTTTCATTTTTAATTATATAATTTAAAACTCAGTGACATTTTAATTATTAATTTTATTTCATTTTTTGATAGTATATTATGCTCTTCCTCATTTTATTACCTTATTATTATTATATTATGATTGTTTGGAACAATATCATTTATTAATTCATGTGTATTTAAATTAAATTAAAAATCTTTATAACATATTGTAACTTACTAATTCTTGAATCTCTATTTTATTATTCCGACATTTCACCCAAACAGTTTTATTGACATTTATTTTATTTTTGCAATGTGACTACTCTTCCTATATATTTTTCATTTCAATTTTTTTTTAAGTGATTGCAATGTTATTTTATTTTATTTATTTTAAATTTCAGTTATGTAATTTTAGTTTTATATTTTTTATTTATCTTTATTAGACTATAGGTTAATTCTCAGTTAAATTTAGTTATAATTGTGTAGAATTTTTAAATAAGTAATTTATAAATATATATTGTATAATTCCTATTCTGATTGTGTTTATAATGTAATATTATATCTAAAATGTTGTGCATATCTGGAAGTGATGTAAACACTAGCCCTTATTTATACATGTGCTAATTATTTTGTATGTGTTTATATTGTTGATGTGCCTAAATAAATAAATAAATAAATAAAACGAAAGTTCCGTTCAAAACGACAAAAAATTTTTGGAGTTATATTTATTTTATTCTGTTTTTAGTATTTGTTGTTATAGCGGCAACGAGTATACATCGTCTATGAATATTTTAACTTTCTAGCTATGAGGGTTAAGGAGTGACATACAGCTCAAAGATTCTGCTGATTAAATCCTGAAATAGGTAATACAGTTACGATCCAATCCCAATACGTTGAAAGTACAATGTGGTATTCTCATAACCGTCAAACCTCTTTTGATTGGTCCAAACTCCAAAAATCAGCTGATGACGATTATCGAGACAATTCATTTATCTATACTAATAATATAATAAAAAGGAAAGGTTTGTTTATTTGTTTGTTTGCATCGAATAGGCTCCGAAACTACGGGACCCATTTTGATGAAATTTGGCACAGATATAAAATAGACCACGGGGAAGAACAGAGGCTACTTTTTAGTGCGGCAAAATGTACGATTCCCTCGAGATTTCCTTTTGCCCGCACGAAGTCGCGCGCAACATCTAGTAAATCAATTAAAAGTAAAATGAAACTATAAGTTAATTAGGTGAATTGGGGTTCTGGGGGACTGACAGAAAAATCTCAGATTATGTGCTCCTGATTTTACCCTTTGGGTACGAAACCCAATAAAAACCTGCCACTTTAGAAAAGGCGCATAGTCAAACTGATGATGAATTTCTTCCTCATTATTTAGTATCCTCGCATACGAGGAAAGAATTATATTTGAATTTCGAACGGTCGTAAATTAACAACGTAGGGTGATGGAATGTTAACATATTTCACATTCACGCAGCCGTCGCTGAACAAAAGAATGAAACACCCAATTCAATTTTATTAGAATTTTATTAACGTTAACGATCAATAAATCACAGAAGCAGTTCCGTTCGTTAAGGTTGTTATAACGTAACTGTATTTTCGACCTCTTTGACTTAGTGGTGAGCTCGTTGTCGCGGGTTGTAATCCCGCTAAGGAACAAAAAGTTTTGCTGTGTTGCTGCATCATGAATTTGTATTATATTAATCGTAAATATGAATATATTATGGTACAAATAAAAAAAAATACGTCTATTTTTTGTTGTCTAATACTTATCCGGAACACAAGTTCTTCGAAGATTAAGATTAGCACAGGACCAGATAAGGCATAGCAAAACGAAAGTCAACAAAGTATTTTCTGTATTTTGTCAGAAAACGGGCTTGCAGTTTGTAATAATAAAAAAAATACTTTCTACGAAATGGCTCAGCACAGTAATCTAGTAAGAGCTTTAGTGACATTTTGTAAATAATTAAATGTACCTTCTGCCGAAAAACTGGCACAAGACTATTCCAAGAAAATTGCTTTCAATAAATCATCCAACGTAATTTCAAATAACCTAACCAAGCATGTCAAGACTAAAAACCTTATGCGCATTGAGGGTTCCGTAACTATCAATGCGCATAAGGTTTTTTCCAATATACTTCAAAAGTTGTTGTCCATTTCCGCTTAAAATTATTTTGCCTAAAAAATATTTATCAGAACCTATACCTAAGCATGTAAAGTTACAAGTTTATATCTCTTGCCCAGATCTGGGTTAGTTAACCTTGGCTTAAAATATCATGCCTTCTCTTTCATAAATACGAAAAACGAGAGAGATAACATGATTTTAGCTTTAACCCAGATCCGCGCAAGTGAGCCTAAAAGTTTAGAAATGCCAGGGGAGGGGTGGCAACTTGTAAACCACTTTGGAGGTCGATTACTCGAAAATAGTTTAAATTATTAAAACAAAACATGTAAGAAACCTAGCCTTTATTTTAAAAGAATTATTCGACGATTCAAACAGATAGACGAACGTTCTACGTACACAGCGAATCTTTATGGGTTCTTTGTTGTTACTACGGAATCGTGGCACTCGTGGTAGATCATCCAAATGGGCTATCGTATCGCAGATATTCAGGACTTTTCCTGTACATTCACTCAATTCGGAGGACGTCTATTCAATGGACATTTCAATAACCCAAGTACCTAATATCCATTTAATATATTAATACAATATTTATATAAAGTAAATACATAGTATAATCCATTACCAAATACCAGTTACTTTGAGTATTTTTGTTGACAAAAATTAGCTTCCAAATTGAATTGAACGATATCTCTGGCAATGTTTCGGACAATCTGTCTTCCGGGCAATTTGTATAAGTTGCCAATAAATATGCCAGCTCCACATCCGTCTAGAGGGCGGACAAATTAATCTTTTACAGGAGCACTGCGAACATTTGTAATCTTTTTTTATTTACAAGACTTACAATTGACAAACATTTCTGTGAATAATTTGACTATGCATTGATTTATGTACAACAAATGAATTAAAAGGTTTGAATTTTTGTGCTCAATCAAATATGCCCAGCCCAGTTGTGGAATGAAAAACTTACTAAAATAAATAACTATATCGTGAACTGTAGATGTTACATTTGCTAATATAGGGTTTTCGGCATCTAAAACTGCCCCGAGGCAGAGCAGCCGAATATGTACGGAAATAGGAAATATAATAGGAAATAGAAATAGAAAGTGTAGGTAGTAGGTGAATGAGTAGGTACGAGATGTAGTGGTTTTGATATTCATACGGCGGAATACTGGAATGCTAATCAAAATTAAGAGCCCTCCTATTCACAGACTGTCGCTGTCTCTGCCAGCCGAAATGACAAGGACAGCATGTGACTTGAACGTCACTTCATTTAACTACCGTTCAAGTATTCGGCGGATAGTTTACTTATTTCTTGGTTAAAAAACTTATTTTAACTTCAAGGTGAACTTATATTTCATTTTTTATTAATTCCCCCGCGCAAAGTGGTAAGTAGAAGAAAATAATGAGTAATATGGTGTAATCTAGTCGGACTTAATTAAGACAGATCGGAGACGGATAAAACAGATGAACACACTAATTATTAGGTACTATTGTATAAAATGCCTCTGTATTCATTTATTATTATCAATTATCACACTGTTAAACTTGTGACTGTATTTTTATCCTCGGTACTACTTTATCTTCTATGAGAAAATGTTTGTTTGTTTGTATTGAATTGGCTCCGAAACTACTGGACCGATTTTGATATAGATTAGACCATGGGGAAAGACATAGGCTACTTTTCACCGCAGCAAAATTTACGGTTCCCGCGAGATTAACTTAAGCACGAACGAAGTCGCGGGCAACATCTAGTTTAATATTGATTTGTTTGACAATCGCCACGCTATCTATAGCCAAACTATTTTTGAAAATAGCCGTAGCATCCTACATATATTTTCAAAACAAACTTCATTATTAGAGCTGGTGCCTTAAACAAAGCGCGCATTTGTAAGCGTCCAATTTATTCACCAGCACTTAATCAAACCCAAAAAAAGTTTTCAATGTTTTAACAAAAAGGCTGTTTAGTAGAAAAATAGATACAGGAAGTAATAAATTTAATAATCCAATAAAGCTTAATATTTCGCCAACTTCGTCGTAAAACACGCCGCCATTAAACCGATTAATGTTTACTTTCAGCTTTCACGACTCTATAACCTTTCGGTATCATAATCTATATTCTGTACTAATAAATTAGGAGACTTTTAATAAATGTTGATTAGATTTTTTATACGTCTTTTATAGCTTACTTCGGCTTATGTCGCATGATGTTTATGCAAAATTTAGCATATTAGCTTATATTATGCTAAATGCGAAAGTTTGTGAGGATGGATGTACAGATGGTTAGATAGATGGACGTTTGGTACACTCTCACGCGAAAACTACTGAAAAGATTTTTATCAAATTTGGTATGGTAGTAGTTAAGGCACTGAAGGCGTAGGATATTTTTTATCCCGAAAAAATGCAGTGTTCCCGTGTTCTGTATGTGTATTCTGTATACGCGGGCGGAGCCGCGGGAAAAAGCTAGTACAGTATAAGTTCTCTAGTATAATATGGAAAATATTATTTATTACGAGTACCTTAACTCGTAGTTCAATGAGACTTTTCTCAGGTGCCCGTTCAAGTTCCAGAAAATCCCCCGGGCCCCACCGAGCATCTCTGGTTCCTACCTCTATTTTTAGGTACTTTTTTTTGGCTTGACAGTTTTCTCGTTTGGGTTGAGCTCGGAAGCAACTTTTAGGTTAGGTTGTTCACGTCAAAAGTTACTACCACAAATCAAAATGTGTTTAATATTAATATTCAAAGCAAATATAAATCTCATATTAAGTAAGTATTAAAGTTTAATCATCGAGAAAATCGCTTTCCTCGGGAATTATGTGTTCAGCTGAAGTCCATTACGTCAGAGACTTGGAAGTTTTTTAATCATCTCACAAACTTTTCCCGCTTAATCTAATAAAACTTCTAAATATATTCGTAAAGAATCTAACTTTTTTGTGACTTACGTGGCGACATTAATTTTGAATTAGTGCTGGTTATATACTAAAATAGATTCTAGAATTTTTCGTTATTTCCTCCATCAACATCAATTTGAGTTATAAACGATGGCTGCGTTCCGCGGAATTAAATAAGCAAAATGGCGGATTATGTTAGCAGTATTGAAGTTAGCAAACGTGTCCTGTGGGTCTAAAACTTTAGGTGAACATTAGATTATGCAATTCATATTATGTGCGCCATTTTACGCATTTCTATTGAAAACTGTCAAAACATATGTTTTAACTGTCAAAATATATCAAACATTATATGAAACACCTAAAGTGGCCATTTTAGACCCCCTGGCCTATAATCTGTTTTTTCTTTTCTTTGGTGCTAACAAGCGCTATTTTCCGCGGAACAATCAGCCAATTCAGCCAATCATATACATCAGCAATAATGAATAAGTTTCTATTAATTATTATAGGTAAGTCTTTTCAGAAAAAAGCTATAAATATAATATGTTATGGTAATATTAAATATTATTTGCAAAAAATGCTTAAGTTTTTGAATAAATTCTTAAATAATACCTTAGCAAAACGCCTCGTTGGTGACCGTAGCGGAATTATTACTAGTTATCAAAAGGGCGTACGAAAAATGTGGATGAAAATATTGCAATATGAATATGACGGGCTCGCTTCTGTGATACAAAATATAACTTTCACGGACAAAAAAAATCAAGGCCTCGATGAAATTTCGCGCGAAAAATGGAAAGTAGTCTTGAAATATTCTAGATACTTGTATTTCGTTATTGATTTTTTGGATTAAATACACAAATCTATGGCAGCCACACAGCCAATCTAGATCGAGATCCGTGATCGAGATCAATGATCTTGATCCTGATTGACTGTCTAATGTTGTAATTTTTACTCTTTAGGCAGTCAATCTGGATCAAGATCATTGATCTCGATCTAGATTGACTGTGTAATGGCTGCCTATAAACATCTAAAAACATTTGTCTATTTTCCATTTGTGACTCATTTTATAATTATTGTATGTATTACACGTGTTGACATTAAAATTTGACTTTTTATATTATAATATTGCGATGAACCAAGCAGTGAAGCATCAAAGCATGCAAACATACTTGTAACTTTTGACGACCTCTGTGGCTCAGTGGTTATGCGCGTCAGTGCTCAAGACGGAGATCGGCGGTTCGAATCCCGCCAAAGGAACAAAAAGTTTTCTATGTTCCTGGGTCAAAGATGTGTATTAAATATTATTATAATATAATAAACATCTTAAATATGTGTTTAGTATTAAATTATTTTATTTCCGATGACCGATTGTTCAAGAAGCGTCCATAGATATTATTTAAAAAAATGCTGAATGTCATTGGGGTTTAAATGTTTTTAATTATTCAATTTTGTTTAATCCGCCATAAATTATTTTCTAAATATCTAACTAATCTATTCAGGCAGTAAAATAACCCAAATTGTTCATTAGTAAGTTTATATTTTTACTAAAAATATCCAAACGTAACCTGACAGCAACAGTCGACCCTTATTTACATAATATTTAGCTTTGGATTTTTAATGAATATTATTTTAGAAATATGCTGATTTTAAGGACAAAAGACCCTTTCCATTAGCATTAAAATTAAATATTTTAGTGTATGAAAAGGTCGAGGGATTAAAGATTATATTCGCAAAACTTGGATTGCCGTTTACGTAATGTTAAACCTTAGTATTTTAACGCCGAATATGACATGATTTTACCTCCTAAGAGCCAATCCACACCGCGACAATACGGATCGCTCCGTGGCGCTGCATGTTTAAGAGGAAACATCAAGAGCTAGAGAAATGAAAAATTTCATCAAAATTGGTAGTTTCGGAGCCTATCCAATACAAAAAAAAAATCAAACAAATATATCCTCTTTATAATGTTATTTTAGATAATCAGAGGATACACCAAACTAATTAACTACAGAATCCGTCTAATGTACTTGAGAACGCCACAACCTGCGATTCGAACCTGCACTCTCTCGAGTGCGAAACGGTCATCGGAAATAAATTAATTTAATAATATACACATATTTAAGATGTTTATTACATTATAATAAGATAGATTAGCTATTATTTTAATACCGAATATGACATGATTTCTCCCCCTAAAAGCCAATTCACACCGCGACAATAGGCAAGGGGACTGATTTTTTTTTATTGCATTAATGAATAGTACTCTTAAATATGAGTAACTTCTCAGAAGAAACCGTATATCAAAAGTCAATATTTTCAAAGGTACAGCGATTTGTATACAAAATTTCGCGAGTCTTTATACCAAAAAAAAAAATTTTTTTTTTGCGAAATTGGTAAACAAAACCTACATCATTAGTTTACTCACATCATATACAAAAACATTCATTATGGTAAGTATGAACTTAAACGCACAAATATCGGAGATATTTACAAATATATTCCTGCGGCCATATACTTCATATTATACTACTTCATATACAAGTGACGTCATTTTTAGGTCGACTTTAGTATGGAGCGTTTTTAGGAGGCTCGCGAAATTTTTTATACAAATCGCTGTACCTTTGAAAATACTGACTTTTAATATACGGTTTCTTCTGAGAAGTTACTCATATTTAAGAATACTATTCATTTATGCAATAAAAAAAAATTTGTCCGATTGCCTATACGAATCGCTACGCGGCGCTGCATGTTGAGGAAACATCAAGAGCTAGAGAAATGAAAAATAGTTATTTGCAGTGGCGAGGGGTTCATATAACTCCATTCCTATCGGCTTCCCTTACCGCTTACCTTTTGACAATTGACCCTCATCACAATCCCTACCTATTATACAGGCTACGGCTTCCCTATGAAGGAGAACCAGCCTTCGCCACTGGTTATTTGTAAAATCTATTGCTCTCCCGCAGTGCCCGAACAAGCTAGCTATCAATGTGTGAAAGTGCGATAGAGACAACTACAACTTGAAATGAAAATACCTATTAAAATCAACGATTCGTAGTCCCCTGATTCCTTCTCCAAAACTTAACCGATTCAAGTACTTTTTCATTTAAAAAATCAAAAAACTGAACTTGCTGAAGCTTGAACTGTGTTCCTATGTTTTAATTTTTTATGTAATGTAGTCTTTGTTTTCTGGATGTTTGAACACAGCGGAAAATCTGGCTATTTTTTTTTAGTTTTTGAAGTCCATATATCTTTTAATAATTAGCTAATTTATAAAGAAAAGGAAATCATAGGGACATGCTAATAGTATCCATAGATATTCAGAAAAAAAAAATTGTTACTCTACCGGTACTATCCAGGGAGGAAACAGGGGAAGTTACGTTTGTATTTTTTTTTAAATATTGCGTGTCCGTGATCCGTATTCAAAATTAAACTTTATTCACTACGCAAAAAGATACATGTTTGATCAGTCATACACTGCACACGTCTTGTCTGATAAGTTGGAAAAGCCACTTGACAGACGAAGACACCAATATTACCATTAAAAAAAAAGCCAAATCGCGAAAACAATAATTTGAATTTTATATATTCTATTTTATTATTTGGGCTTTTTACATTTGTCTTAATAATAAATAACAATAACTTAAAACGTTCAACTTTAATTACAATTTACATAAAGATACCTAATTTAAATTAAGTTGAAAATATATCCCGGCTAAACGTTTTATCAATTCATTTTCTGATTTTACCTTTAATCTATTTATATATATTTTTTTTTTGCTGTAATAAAATGAATTGTCCGTTTCTTACTTTCTATCTTTCGCAAGCTAGGTAGGTATTATGTGTAACCAGTGTATAGCGAAAGCAATTTTGTTTTGTTTCACAATCGCCTAATAAGTGTCGAAGAGTCTTATATTGCGAAATAGGCCCTTAATAAGCCTTAAACCTGTAAGCTATAACCGGAAACTCTTTCTAACCTAAGGAGGCATACCTACCTACTGGAGTAATCGATAAAATGTTAGCTCAGTGGGGCTTTTGTGTTTTTGTGGCTCACACACGTAGACATTGTAGCTCGAAGGAAGATTTATGGGATTATGTAACAATAAATGTTTCCATTCCACATTAGGGATGCTATCTCTGTTATAACTTATAATGTATAACCCATACCAAACTTTCAGACAGAAATCATTAAGAGACTAAAACTGAATTAGCTCGTAAATTATTTGTAATAGACATGGTTAAGACAACATTAAACATTTCAAGATTTGCCGTTACTTTAATTGTCAAAAAATCGCCATTGTAAAATGCATCAAGTGATTATATTATAAAATATAATTGAACAAAACTGAAAATATCTCTGCAATTTTCATGGTTTACATTAACATAAAATTATATGGAACAGTGGGTATGCTATATATTAATACTAATATACAAAATACTTATTAATGTATTATGTAAAGCAACTGACAATGTGTCGTGTAAATTATATAAAGGTGCAAAGCGTTCTTGTGATTGTATGTTTCCGTTCAGCAACGGTTGGCAACCCTGTTTGACAGTTGCTGACTTTATTAGAATTTATTGTTATCGTGCTAAAAACTCGAACGGATTTAAAATAACCTAACCAAGAGCATGTCAGGACATGTCTAAGGAGGGTTCCGTAACTATAAACGCGTAATATGCTTTTTTTTAAATTACTCCAAAAGTTACTATCCGATTTGGTTCAAAATAGTTTTCCTAAAGAGTTTTTAGCATGATCTATCAGCATGGAAATTTGCAAGTTTCTATCTCCTATAGTTTAAAAATGCTAGGGGGGGGACCAACTTACCAACTACTTTGGAGGCCGATTACTCGAAAATGGTCAACTTTATAAAAAAGTAACTTATGAAACCTTACCTTTATTTTAAAAGACCTATTCTACGATACCCCACACGATGGGGTAGAGTGAAAAAATATTTTTCATCCCCACTTCACATGTATGAAGAGCCACCCCTAAAATATAAAATTATTATTTTTTTATAATCCCGAAACCGTGATCTATACACAGTCTATAACTGCACCAAATTTCATCAATTTATATTCATAATTACAGGAGCTAGAGGCGCGGACAGACAGACAGACAGACAGACGGACAGAGCGAAACTATAAGGGTTCCTTAAGTATTACGGAACCCTAAAAAGGCTAAAACAGCCTTTTTCAAATAAAATTATAATGTTACCTCTCTTTGAAACATTACGTATCAAACAACAAAATTGAACATAATATATTTTTTTGTTTAAGATTATAATATTGTGCCTATATTAATTAAACAAATGAAATGAATTTAATTATTTAATTATTAATAAAAAAAAACGTTCGGTTTCTGGTTTACATAGACGGTTTTGCTTTCCAAAATTTAATTTTGTCCGCGCGCTAATTGAATGCAGTAGGGGCCTGAGTTGACCCTACGCCTCACGTGCCTATTATTTATATACTACTAGCTTTAGCGTAAATACATTATCCCGCGGGAACACTGAACGTTTTTGGGATAAAAAATATCCTATGTCCTTTCCCGGGACTCAAAGTATGTTTATACCAAATTTCATAAAAATCGGTTCAGCGGTTAAAGCGTGAAGAGGTAACAGACAGACACACAGACACACTTTCGCATTATAGATAATGTCCTTAATATTTATTATATTCCTTAGCTCTGCATTCTGCAATGATTTCGAGGAAATTTGGTAAATAAAACCTAGGCCACTTTTTATCTTGAAAATGTTCGTATTCCCGACGAAGCCGCGCGAAAAGCTAGTCTGAAATAATATTTAAATACTAATTAAAAGAAATTACACCTTCGTATATCTGCGAAAACTAAGACGAAACATATACTTTTTTAAACCTTTTCCCCGCGGAACTTTAAAAGCAGACAAAGGAGGACGGGTAATTAAATGCAAAGAGCGCCCACGTAACATAGCTATATCAATTTTTTTTTTCGTTAGTAAATTTCTAGGGCAATTGTCCTTTTCCAAGATAGATACCGATGATAAAAACCCGGTAACGTTATTAAGACTCGGACCCCAATAAAGACATCCTTATTCCTTAATAAAGACATAATCCTTTACTTTTTTCGCGATAAAAACCTTTTTTCTCATTCACAAGGCAAATAAAGAACAATTTCACTGTTACAGTTGGCTCGCTTTTTATATTGGCTAGTATTTTCTGCACGCGTTCCGGTCCCTAAAGGTCTTTAAGAAGCGACTAATCTTGACACAGAGGGCAGGAAATTGTGTACACTTTGGCAGTCTCCTCAAATAGAGATCTGTAATATGAAATATCAACTATTGAAATTCAATAGTTGATGTTGAATAATATGCGAACTTCTAGGCAAAAAGTGTGCGGCTCTGAGATAGAAATAAAACCAAATACACCGCTTGGTCCCGATATTTATTAGTTCGAACGTTTATATATGTATAAACAATTTTTAATGCATTCTGTCTAATTAGCAAGCATTAAAAAAATTATTGTTTATGTTTAAACATGCAAAGAAATACTAACATTTCTACGTCGTCTTGTTAACTATTTGTACTAATTTTATTTATTTATTCGTTAAATATGTCGCAAAAGATTAAAATTTAATAATTTTTTGTATTTACATGTAAAGGTAGGACTGGCCAAGGTACACCGTGTATGTTGTACCTTCTTATCTCTTTTTTAAACGTGTTTATGACATGTAAGCATGTTAATATGTACTTTTCTCATATTGGAATAAATAAGGAATAACTGAAAAACTGGCCGAGGTACAACAGGGTCCGCTATATATAATATGGTTATAGAGAAGTGGATGCATTAAAAAAAATATAGTATAACATTATGATTACTTGGAAACTTTGATGTTTGGTTTAGTATTGAATGAACTAATTAGTACTAACTGCCCCGCATTGGGCGCCAAAACTCTGTAAAATAACTTTTAACAACGCGAACGCTGTGTTCATTTACTTTAAAGTGCCAATTAAAAGTACAAACTTGAATTTAAAAGTTATTAAAATACCTATGGCTGCCTAGTAAACATTTAACCCTTCACTTCGTATGTATCCTACTGTTATTATATTCTTTTATGTTATTATAGATCCTATACTGCTAGATTGTTTTTTTTTTTTTGTATCGATAAAACTGAACAAATCACTAAAGTCATGTATTGTTACTAGATTTTGCCCACGACTTCGTCCGCGTGGAGTTCGGTTTCCATACAATATTTTTACCCATTTTTCATCCTTATAGGGAGCGAATTTTCAATAATCCTTTCTTAGTGGATGCCTATGTCATTACAACTATCTGTATGCAGCAATATATTCAGCAAAATTCGTTCAGTAGTTTCGGCTGTGCGTTGACAGATGAGTCAGTCAGGTTTGCCTTTTATATATTTAGATTTCTGTTAAATGGTTCTATGTTTTGTCTCTAAAGTTACAAACATTACGTTAAGACACGGTACGATGGCTTAAGCCAACGAAACATCGCTGTTGTATTTGTTTGAGGAACAACTTCCCAATGCACATCATAAATACATTTAGCAAACCTTTGATATACTTATAATACTGATAAAGATCAGCATCTTTATACAGCATCTTAGATTACATTTTCTTTTCTTTTTTCTATCTTGGTCGAAAATTGACTAACTACTAATTTAAATACTAAAAGAACTATTTAAAATATATATATTATTACCCTATTTCGATAGTATTGTTCAATAAATCGCTCATAACGATGCGGAGTGTGCTTTGTGCAGCATTTTTATTTACTCAGAAATTCTAGGATTAACTTAATTCATGATTCTTTAAAGATTTTCCTATTCGCAAATATGTACTTGTACTTTGACGCAAATACTTTCGTAATTTGTACCTATATTGATTCAGTTTATGTTACGTTACTTAGATGTTATATTTTTTTCGAAGCGATAAAAACTTCACAAGGTATTTTGTAGCGAAAAATGACGCATACAATTTCTCAAAGAAGATACTTTAATTATAGAGAGTAGGTATATCAGTATTTGTCCAGACAAACGAGTATATTTTATGTTTTTCCTGTTTCTTTTGATATACTTAGGATTTTGATATAAGTACCAGTTTTTCCAATAGCTTTATCCACGTGATATGTATTTATTGCTTTTTTGACCCTAGGAAACGATTCTGGGAAAATAAATTAATATCAAGAAAAGCTTTTTGGGAAGATATGACGACGGTGAAATTAATTGTAAGCCAGCGTCCTAAATCAATTTGACATTTCTTGTGAGGTGCCTCTATCTATGTATCTATCTAGTAACCGATCAGGGAGCTTGCTTGAAGCAAACAAACTTTAACATATATTCTGTCCTATTGAGAATTAGTCCCTCTAAACTGGACCGTAGCGATCTGTCATCTATTAATTTCTCATCTACAAAATTAATCCACTTTACAAAGTTACCTTATAAGCGTGACGGCCGAATACTGAAACGATAGTTAAATTATGTGACGCTCAAATCACAATATGCTGTCCTTTTTATTTCGGCTAGCAGAGACAGCGAAAGCCTGTGAATAGGATGGCTCTTAATTTTGATTAGCTCCAGTATTTGACCGTAAGTGAATACGGATATAATATAAGAGAATAAATGATAAGACCTAGCGTTGAAAACTTCTGAATTTGACAAAGTATATCAAACAATAGCAATAAAATATAATCAAACTGAACAAAATCCCGCATGAAACAATTTTATCTTGTTATTTCAATTTGATTCATGTGCCTGTTTTACAATTCAGAATTAACTCCACAATTTACGGCGTGTTTCGTTCCAATCATTCTGATGTTTTTCCAATCCAATTAGGTAATTTACAAGTGGAAAGGGAGACAATACTGATAATGAGATACGTCATTGGAAATTACTATGCAGTTTTATTAATGAAAACAGTGGGTGCTTCTTAGGAAAATAGTGCTTCAAGTACTTAGTCTTGTAAAAGATCAAATGACTGTCATCATCCGTATCAATCTACGTATGTTCGCTTAAGTCTTATTTACCTTGGTTAGCACTTTAGCAGTAAGCACACACTGTATCTATTTATAAATGTAGAGTTCTACAGTAGTTACTCCATGGACGTAAAAAAAGGCGGACGGAAGGTGAGCTAAGCATTAAGTGAAGCCCAACAATGGCGGCGACTTACGTTTGTGTGAGATTTCCGGATAATTGCCATTGGCGTACTGGCGGCCGATCGTCTCACTTTGCTGTGAATGTGTGCGTGCTGCTCGTGTCGCTACGATACGGCCGTCTTTGATTGCTTCACTATTCATATTACTGAAGGGGTATCCGCCTTTTATTTTTACGTTCATGAACTACTCTACAATATTAAATTCAAACTATTCTAGCATATTGCAACAGTATTTAAAGCTTTATAAATCCTTTTCTGATCATTGGCCAGACGGAGTAATTTAGGTCAGCTATGTTTGGTCTACCGAGCGCTCCATTAAGGAGATTGTTGGATTTGTTGGGAACGTGACTGGCGTCTTCCGAACCCTGTACCCTTTTCTCCTTCGTTTTACAGTGAAGATTCGTTATAGTACAATATGAGTTCATTAGGTATTATGGGCATGTGCTGGTTCTTACTAAAAGACTAAATTGGTAAATTATTAATATTTTCTAATGAGCGACACTAAAGAAGCGTTTACAAAGGAGATGTTCTAGAATCTAGAAATGTATGAGGCGTGGGCCAGCACTGTGTACACTATATGTAAATATAGCTACATAATATAGTAACTGTTTCCTAGTCTTTATTTTATTTAATTTCACTTCGTTTCAATGTACATTTAAAATAACTTCGTTAAGGAGAGCAACACAATGTAAAATAAAACATGGCGGATCAGATCAGAATTATCCAAAGAATGTCATTTTGACAATTATTATTATTATTACATGACTTTTGTCAAAGAAAGACGTATGACATTCAAGAAGACGACTCTTTCTAAAACTGTCAACTACGTCAAAAGTCAAGTCAAAACATATGTCATGGCTGCCCTAAAAATAGTGTTCTCGCAATAAAAAACTCTTCAAATAATTCCCATATTTTTTTCCTATTTGGGTATGGTCGGCAAAAATTGTACAAATATTATTTTTCGTTTGTCCCAATTTTATTTGTTTAATAATTTGATAGTTTTTTGATAAATTTGAGTTCTTGTACATTGTTCTAAATAACGAGCTTCTTATATGTAGATTAAATGTCCACGAAATGCAGTATGCCTTAACATTTATTTTTAAATATAATTTTTCTATAATTGTACTGGTTTTACTCCCATATAAAATTTTTTTGTCCAACTGCTGCTTTTGTATGAAAAATTGATAACATTTCCAAAACTGAATTTGTTTCTCGTATTTTTAAATTGTTATTACGCTTTATGATACTTTTTCTACGTTTCCTAAACGAATTTATAAAAAATATCGCTTTAGTTACCATTTCAGTCGATTTCAAAAATGTGTCCACTTTTTTTATGAGTGTGTAACGTCATGAATATAACGTTTGTTTCTTTATGTTCTTTGAGTAATTTGGTAGTTTTTGCTATTTTCATATGGCATACCTGTCGAGCGAAATGCTAACATTCAGAAAGAAACATCGGCCATACTTGTTTGCGTAAGTAAAATTAAGATTTGTGTTCACTTGAAGATTTGTCGCTAAAAAATATTGTCTATTGAATGTTTGATTCAAAGGTAAGTACGGCTTATTGTGTTTTTTTGTAAACAAGATTTAAAAGATTCATTATTACTGAATACGGTAAATATACGTCCAAATCTGTAGTTGATTGGAATGAAGTGATATTTGGATTTTAGGTTATGTCGCACGCTTTTTTACGTCATGAATGTTACAACGTGTAACGAAATGTGTAACGTTACAGTCATGACCAGTTCTAAGGCGGAGACTACACTTGAAAATATAATTATATACCTACTAAAATGTTCAATAAGAAGTATTTTTGTATGTTAATAATGAACAAACTCAAACTGCGCGGCGCCGGCCGGCAGTTTGTTTGACTGAACCTGGCCAATGTGTTGGGCCAGGTGGTAGTTTTTTTAAGGTTTAAGTGATATTTAAAATAATAATGATAATAAAAATCGGTGATGATAAATCCTTACTAATATTATAAAATATGCGAAAGTCATTCTGTATGTCTATCTGTTACGCTTTCACGCCTAAACCACATAACCGGTTTTGATGAAATTTGGAACAGGGTTAGAACAGACCCTCAGAAAGGACATAGGCTACCTTTCATCACGACTTTTTTCGCGTTGAAGGGGTTGAAATAAAGGTTGAAAGTTTATATAGGAGTCAAAACCGATTTTGATGAAATTTGGAAGAGGGTAAGAACATACTATCAGAAAAGACATAGGCTACATAGGCTAGATAGGGGGAGAGGGTTAGAGGGGATCTAGAGGGGTCAGGAGAGGGGTATCTAGAGGAGAGTCAGGAGCATCCATCCATCCAGGACCCATCGGTCTTGAGGGGGTCTAGAGCAGTGGTCCCCAACCTTTTTTTTACGCGGGCCACAAACCCGTTGTACTCCTGGAATCGCGGGCCGCAACCAAAATTTTTTAGGGGCAAAAAAATATGTTGTTTAAAAGAGATGTTTGATTTTGGGCCAGCTCTATGTACACAACATAGGTAAATAGGAAAAATATAAGGGAATTTCATAAAAATACAAAAAAAGTAATTTGAAAAAGGGTACGTGCGTACAAAAATGATTATTTGAAGAGTTTTTTAATGCGAGAACCCTATTTTAGGGCGGCCATGATAGTTGTTTTGACTTGACTTTTGACGTAGTTGATAGTTTTAGGAAGAGACATCTTCTTGAGTGTCATAAGTACGTCTTTCTTTGTGAAAAGTCATGTCATTGTCAAAATGATATTCTTTGGTTAATTCTGATCTAATCCGCCATGTTTTATTTTACGTTGTGTTGCTCTCCTTGACGAATTTATTTTAAATGTGCATTGAAACAAAGTGAAATAAAATAAAATAAAGGATAGGAAACAGTTACTACCTATATTATGTAGCTACATTTACATATAGTGTACATAGGGCTGGCCCACGCCTCATACATTTCTAGAACATCTCTTTTAACGATTTATTAATAGAATAACACAAGGTAGTTAAAAGAGTGAAACTAAACATTTAAGATGAGCTAAGGACACAAACTAAAATAAAATAACAAATAATAAATATATTATAATAATTATGTTCACTCAGTGAGATTTTTGGAATTGTGAACGCTTTTTCACAACTTTATCTAACGGTTTCACGCGGGCCGCAGATAAATACCCGGCGGGCCGCGGGTTGGGGATAGCGGGTCTAGAGGGTAGTCAGGAAGGGGTCAAGAGGGGGCTCTGGAAGGGGGTCATGAGAGGATCTAGAGGGGGGTCTAGAGCGGGTCTAGAGGAAGGTAGAGGGGTTAAAAGGGTATAGATGAGGGTAGAGGGGGGTCTTGAGTTTGGGGTTTGTTACTCTTTCGCGCAAAAACTACTTAAGCCGATATGAATAAAATTTGGTGACGACGGATTATATTATTAATTATTATGGACTAAGCTTTATAATTGTCATGTACGTAACATTCGGTCATGTATGTAACGTGTGTTACGATGTCATGAAGGTTATAAGTACAATTTTTGGCGACCATACCCATTTACCTATGTAGTGTACATAGAGCTGGCCCAAAATCAAACATCTCTTTTGACAATAATTGGCCGTTTTTTGGTCGATTCATTTGGTCGGAAACCAAATGAAATCCTACAAAACTAACATCTGTCACAAATATGGTACTTCTTTATCTATATAGTTTAAAAGTATAAAAATATTATGATTTTAGTATAACAAAAACAATTTTCTAGATTCTCTTTCCCAGACTTAAAAAGACATGTTTAGCTTTACGATTATTTTTCTGCTCTTATGTAGCTTATTTTGTTTTTTATATGAACTAAGGATAGCGGATTTATTTTATTTGGTCACTGTCTGGATTTATTGCACAAAACAATTCTAAACAGATGTCAGTCTGCACTTGGACGCTGTTAAACAACACATTTTGCAAACATCCTTAAGAACGTCGCATCTATTAACTCGGTAACCATTGCCTACATAATGCCTTATCCTCCACCAAAATTCCTTGTACTGTACAAGTAATAAGATTTGGTATTGTAGTTAATTTTTTTTTTTTTTTTTTTTATAAAATAAGGGGGCAAACGAGCAAACGGGTCACCTGATGGAAAGCAACTACCGTCGCCCATAGACACTCGCAACATCAGAAGAGCTGCAGGTGCGTTGCCGGCCTTTTAAGAGGGAATACGCTCTCTTCTTGAAGGTTTGTAGGTCGTATAGGTCCGGAAATACTGCTGGTGACAGTTCGTTCCAGAGTTTTACAGTGCGCGGCAGAAAGTTACGCGAGAAACGCACGGTGGAAGACTGCCACTCATCAAGGTGATGAGGATGGAATATTTTTCGCGTGGGACGATGGCGAAAAGTTGCAGGTGGTATGATTCCGAACAATTCCTCAGAGCACTCCCCGTGATACAACCGATAATTCATTCAAAATCATCGACTAGCTTATATAATATCTGCCACAACATTTTGGTAGTCCGTAGTTTGATGAAACTTTTCTTGGAATAACGCCATGAATATATTAAAATATGACCGTGAACGTGTCTTGTCATCGCGCCGCCCACATACTCGTGTTCATGGGACATTACGACCCCATATTACAAATTGACGTACCTACTCTTCATGTTTCATAGATACAACATATTTTTAGACCATACATTTAAACTGTATCCAGGATCTATGGGTAAAGATTGGTACTAAAGAGTTTTAGCGTGATCTCACAGTATGAAAACTTACAAGTAAGCAACTGGAAACAGACAGACTGACAAGCAGGCCGACTATAAAACCCTTATAGTTTCGCTCCATCCGTCCATGTGCCTTGAATATAACGGAACCCTAAAAGCGATGAGGCTACGGAATTCAGAATTACATTTTATAAAAATCGCTTACGTTACTCCCAAAAAAAGATAAAATGTAGGAGTGGTACTTGATGTCGATATTATATAGCCATAAAATGGGCTTCAGGTTCGATTAGCCTCATCGGTAATGGTAAACTTCTACTATCAGTAATGACTAATAATGATCCTTATCTTTGCCAACAACTGACTATATTTATCTTGGCTAACTACTTATAATGATTACATTATTATTATAATCGGTAATGAGTTTCGATTCGTACAATGAAGTTTGATGCAAATGCAAACTCCTATAGGCTGGGCGATAGGTGTGTCTACATATTCAGGTCAAGAAAGACGTTTAAGGCGATCTGTCCCCGTTTAATCCTGAATAGGCCTTTGGGGGCAATATCAAGCGTATGTTCACGATGAATGTTCGTTCAGTACCCCAAGCAGGAACATTTTGCGGTATCGTTACGTGTACGTAAACGAGAAATATTGTATGAAAATTTTAGTTACTTTTACGTCCGCTAGAGGCGCTTTCATGGTTTTCATACAATATTTCTCGATTACGTACACGTAACGATACCGCAAAATGTTCCTGCTTAGGGTATAGATTTGTCGATAAGTCCGTGTAAATGTCTCGTTAACTCTTTTAGTTTCTTTAAATTAATAGTTTTTAGTAAAATTAGTTTTTTAATTAGATACGAATCGTTTTGTAATCACTATATTATACCCAATATCAAGGGCTTTGTAAAATAACAGTAAAGAAGCTTATAATATCTACAGTAGCTTTTAAAAGCTACGCCCACAAATTGTACCTATGTTATTTTAATATTTTTGTACCAATTTCATAAATAATTCTGATTTTGATTCCTTTCTTTCAAAAGCATAGCACAGACTAAACTGAACCTCCCACGATTTTTCTCATTTTACTTCACTCCTCTTTGTCAGTCTTAGCTACGTTATTAAGTTTCCTACAAAGTGTTTGAGAACAATGTAAACATTGTAATGGTGCGTTTATACAAGCAATTTCTCGGGCAATACGGATGAAGCAATCTGGAGCAGTAAATGGAGCGATGTGGAGCAATTTCGAAAAAAATCGGCATTTGTTACGGCAATATTGCTTCTAGTTGCACCTTATATTGTTCAGGGTTGCTGATACGAATTGCCGAATTTTTTTCAACTGAATTCAACTGAACTGAACTCGTGTATCACTCAATATTGTAGTTGCAAAAGATTTTCTCAAATATCTGCTTGCCGTTGTCGTGAATTGCTTGATATTTTGTCACGTCGCAATTGACCATAATTGCTAATGATTGGTAAATTTTTGTTGCCTGCACCTTAAGCAACTAATCAGACAATGGGGTAGATTACGCAAAACTTTTTGTAGATGGTTCTGTGTATTTGTTACCTGTCAAACATAGTTTTTTTTTATTATATGGCGTCGGCTTATAAGCATTGCCAGCCAGTGTCAAGTTAAAAAGGCGAGAAATAGAACTTTCGTTCAAATTTTCATCAACGTATTTCTAAATCGTCAAGTTCAAAGTCTAGTCAAAGACAAAATAAATAGTCAGGATAGTCAATAAGTCAAGTCAGTCGACTCAGTAAAGTGGTAGACGCTTTACTGAAAGTTCCTAGGTAAAAACCGAAATAACACAAATTTTGAAAGAAACACAAATACACAACTTCTTCAATAAAATCAAGTTTTTTCTTCTTAACTCCTTTTCCCATTTTTTGCTTTGCTTTGGATCACTGAGGAATTTGTAAGAACCTATATCTTCACACCCTATAGCTGCACAGAATCCCATTGCTCACTAAACACTAATTATTATCACAAAACAGAAAAGTTGTATGGCTATGGCTACAGTTCATTTGTAACAAACAAACACTGAGCGCCCTCTACGTGAACTAATTTAACAGTTTTCTTCCCCATTGTAGTTACACAATGTTACACTCCCTTGTCAGACCAGAGTCCTGACCTACTTTAGCCCTACCTGGAAAATTATGAATTAATTGTGACCATTATATTTCTCACCTTTCGTAGCGTAAAACGAGTCTTCGCTGAACGTTATAATTCCTTTCGTGCAGAAAATCGCACATGTGCGATTTTCTCGATTTGTGCGAAATCATTTTGAAAATATATTAAATGTAACTGTACATACATAATTTATTTTGGATAATATTAGATAGGTATTGTAATAAAATTAATGATAACGACGGCTGGACTAAATAACTGAAACGTCAAAAGTATATAATAAAAGTTTAAAATTAGAAGGAACTATATTACAATTTACAATGTATTGTAAATTGTAATTTAGTAAAATTACAGTCACACGTCTAGTAAAATAACGTTTTCAGATTAAGTAATTAACTTAATAAAAAGCGCGAAAGAGAAAGCCTAATAAAAAGAGATAGCGTGTACCTAATAAGCTGATCGAAGCGTTAATGGAATGTAGCCCGAGGTCGAAGGTCGATCGTGATGGATTTTCATTGTAGCCTTTGTTCTTTATATTACAAACACTTTTGAAGGTCAAAAAGTTTCCAATTCTATGGAAATTTAACTGCACAACCTTTGAAAACTAAATGTAATTTTGCAAAGCTTGAGAAATACTTATAAAATTTAATGTTCTAATAACTATTTTATTTTTTAGTTTAATTATCTTCGTAAACACTAAAAACTGGGTGTACATTAAGAGCACTGTTTTAAATTAAATTAAAATGTATTTCAGCGGAACTTTCCCTCGTAAAGTTTGTGTGCATACTGCATTATGCACTTTATTTTCCGTTGATACTTGGCTTACTCTGCGGTTCAGAGCTTTTTAAGTAAAAGCACCGAGCTTATCCGAGAGCAAATACCTTTTGATACTCTCATTTTAAAAAGTTTTAAAGTTTCTGTTTGCCATAATGGTTCTAGATGGCTTAATGCAGAGTTGTTTTTTATTTTTAAGTATTACGTAGCTTTTTGTAATTTGTATGAAACCATTTCGATGATGTTTTGGTTTGCGAAGTAAAAATAGTAATCACCCAATTTTGCGTCGAGGATATATACTGACTACATATTTTATCTGGGCTAACTAGTAGTATCTAACTTTCTCATCTCCCCTAGTCTAAGTCAAAGTCAAACATTTTTATTCAAAGTTAGTATTTTATACACTATCCGAACGTCGGTACTCGGTATACATGATGCCTACTACTGATTCGGGAACTAGCCCGGCGAGAAAAACCGGCTTAAGAAACTCGCGCGGAACCATCTTTTGCCAAAAATATGGAAATTTATCTTTTAAAAAAAAAGTTATACTATATATACAACAATATAATGATTAACTACATAACAAGAGTATTTGTAATATCGTATAATAGTACGAGTCGTTCCTTAGTTCGTCCCAAAAAGTTTCGTCCTAATGGTACGGTACGAAAAGTCAGTTCATCCCATTTCTATTTTCTATTGTTTTCTAAGAAAAATTAAATAGGTAATATCAGCAAAAAAAAATCAGTTGTATCTTTAGTTCAATAATAGGCTACTTGACTACATAGAAGCAGCTTTGCAGGTGGCCATCCTATTCCCACGGTGTGCGATCGTCAAAGTCTGCAATTGCAACCCTAGAAGCTAGAAGTAACCAATATGTCTCTCTGCAGGCAACCCCCGCAACAAGTGCGCGCTGCAGCCGGGCCACAGCCTCATGGACTGGATCCGGCTCGGCAACTCCGGCAAGGACCTGACCGGCGTGGGCGGCCGTCCCCGGCCAGTGTCGCCCGTGGAGTTGGCTGCACATAATACACAGAGTAAGTTCTCGTTATATCAGGACTGCTTTGGGAGAAAGCTGAACAATCCTAAGGCTTTAATAAGGGTCGGAATCCGGCGCGTCCAGGAAAATTCAGAGCATTGAAAATAGAACTCTGCGCTAATACAATAGAGCTGAAAATCAAACACATGTATCGAGTCAAATGTCAATATCATAGACGACAGCTCCACATTCGACCCTTGGATTTTCAAGTCTATTGTATAAACGCAAAGTTTTATTTTTAGTGCTATATATGCATATAGTCCAGCCTAAAGCGTCCCACTCACTAACAGTCCGCCTGCAGTCTCTGGTCCTATCCGGCGGCCTGCCGTCCTAGGTCAATATCGCCAACACACGCGATTTTTGCCTGCCGGCAATGCCCTGCTGCCACTTTTGAGCCACACACTAGCAGTCAGGAGTCGGCAGTTTTCGACTCAGGCTAAGAACTCACGGAGCGGTGTTCACCCGCGCCCGCCGCGGTTGCGGGCCGGAAACTTCTGTACAATGCACATATTATGTATTAAAAAATTAAAGCACAACTCACGGTGCGTTTTACGCCCGCAGTGTGCGCGGTTGTTCGCAGGTGCGGCACCGGCGGGCAACTTGTAGATCGCGCGGGCCGCGGTCGCCCGCAGCCTCGGCGGGTAGCGCCCGCGCGCTCTGCGTTCGGTTTGCGGGCGAAATTCAGGAATTCTGTTGTAAATATGTATTTGCCTCTTTGCAACCGCGCGTCCTGCGATGATCGCGACCGCGACGGCTGCGTGCCCGCGCAAATCACCGGTCTCGTAAATTTAGAAATAAAACCGCAGCTCCGCCACCGCGGCGGGCGCGGGTAAAACCGCTTCGTGAGTCCTTAGCCTCAAGGCCAGACTATCCGGCCGATATCTGTCGGCGCAGATCAGAATGGTCAAGCGGCCACACACCTTAAACGGAACTGTTAGTGTATGAGCTATTTAGCCCATCGGAACACAAGTATGCAGATGGAGATGTTGGTAGTAAGTACGCCTATAATTTTTTCTTTAGGATCCTTGATTATGGGTAGAACAAAAAGAGTATTCCGTATTCTTAAGGTACACTAGTAAGTAAATAGTTCGGACTGCATCAAATAGCACGCGCTGTTCCAACTTCCAACCCGCACCGTTCCAACTTCCAACCCGCAGTCCATGAACCAAAAAAGAGGCGGACACCGCTTCAGTAACATGAATAGTGTAGCCATCAAAGTAAGACAGCCGTATCGTAGCGACATACGCACGCACACATTGACAGTCAAAGTAAGACAATCGGCTGCCGCGTGTTGAGTTTGACACACGGATACGTATTTCGCAAAAAAACTAATAATGACGTTCTGTGTTATTAAACGGTGCCGAAACAATAGTGGTATAACTAAGAAACATGAGGGGATAACCTACCATAAGTAAGTCAGTAAATTATTTTGTATCTAATACGTAAAGAAACAAATGCAAATCATTAATAATTTGATAGAAAAATGTTAGCTGACACCTCTCTGATGCACCGGTGTTGCCATTTATAGAAATAAAAAATTACCCTAAATTGTGGGAGATTTCAGTACGTACCTGTTAGCTATTTGAATAAAACTTGTAAACAAACTCAAATTATGTATCTATGTATCGATGCTTTAAATGCACATGTAAAAATAATTTGGATATTCTTATACTTAAAAAAATTTAAACATGAATCGTGATTATGTATTCAGTTTTGTTTGTAATTTGTTAACAAGCTTTTGCTCATGACTTCATTTGGGTAGACACAGGTTTTTAACCGACTTCCAAAAAAAGGAGGCGGTTATACGTTCGGCTGTATATATTATATGGCTGTATGTTCAACGATTACTCCGCCGTTTGTGGACCGATTTCCAAATTTTTTTCTGTGATGTATAGGATATAATTCGAAATTGGTCCTTATGGTATCAAAGTGGTGACCTGATGATGGGATCCATGAGGAATCGGGGGAACTACTCGAAATTTATATGGACACATATGGTGGTTTCTACTTTTTCTGAAGTAGTCGAAGCATAATAAATATGCTACCAGAAAGTAAGATTTTGCGTCAAGGTATACCTTGGGTCCAAAAGTACTGAACAGAACTCGCGACTCCTTATAGATACATGTTTGGGGATTTCGGCGTTCTTGAAAGAACTGCAAGCATATGCCACTATGTTAATAAGAGTAATCATCATCATCACCACCATCATCATCACACCATACATCATCACATTATTATATAAAAGGTACTTCTCATAGTATTTTACACCGACACGGATATCTTTGAATATTACTTTGCTGTTTGTAGACTTATTTTCAAAATTTTTTTGTTGTAAGGGGTATAATTCGAAAATGGTCCTTTAGTAACTAAAGTGGAAACCTGATGATGGGATCCATGAGAAATCGAGGGAACTCCTTGAAATTTATATGGACACATAATTATGTATAGTGATTTTGACTTTTTCTGAAGTAACACAAGCATATGCTACCAGAAAATTAGATTTTGTACCAAGGTATACCCTGGATCCAAAAGCACTGAACAGAACTCCACAGTCTTTAGAGATACGCGTTTGGAAATTTCGGCATTGTTTAAAAAACTGCAAGCATATGATACTATGTAACTTACAGTAATCATCATCATCATCTTATTTACAATATCTAATGGAAACTTGGCGCGTCATTAATTACACTTAATTATATATTTAACTAGCTTTTCCCCGCGACTTCGTCCGCGTGGAATAGTTACTTTGGGATATCGCTAAAATTTACCCGCGACTTCATTTACGTAGAAGAAGCGCTTCCACCTCACGACTGCCCGCCCGCTCCGCGCGCCTTACTATAGCGCGCATGATTATTTTATTACTGCGATATCTTCTAAAATACTCATTGAAATCGAATGATGTAAACAGCAAATTTCTTCTAGATTAAATGCTTGTAATGAATAACGTATTTACTTGGATAAGGATTAATATAATCTTTATGAAAACACCTTCACAAATAATGCTTACTTTTAGAACAAATTTGGTAAGTATAAAAAGGTTATAGTGAGCCAACCTTAAAAGATAGACATATACTGTCGCGGACTTTTTTTTAGAACTTTTAAAGGGGAACAATTCTGCCATACATCATTTTAGCGAAACTTTAACCGTTTCCGCAGCGTACGTAGCGAAAGCTCTCAAAAGGAAAAAAAGACCCCCGATTTTGTAACATTCTTGATTGGTACTCCGCTCGTATTGAGTTTAGCATGATGCTATATAGCCTAAAGCCTTCCTCGATAAGTGGACTATCCAACACAAAAAGAATTTTTCAATTCGTACCAGTAGTTCCTGAGATTAGCGCGTTCAAACAAACAAACAAACAAACAAACAAACTCTTCAGCTTTATAATATTAGTATAGATTATATATTTTGAAGTCGGTACCAGCAAATATAAACGTGAGTTCTATAAAATATTGTAGGATATTGTTTGGGCTGGTACCTACTGATTTCAAAATTAAGAAGACTGAGTAGAGAAATAGTTAAAATTAAGGTTGGCTGGCACTATTTTATTAATCAAGTCATTTAAACTTATAATTAAATTGTTTGTTTGCTGTACTTTTGATATATTATGCTTATGTTAGATTATTGCCCTTGTAAGTACATGAAAAGAGAATAGTCTCAATGAGCCTTGCTATGAAACAGTTAAGAATATTTGTATTATTTGACAAAAAAGTTATTGTTTTATTTTCCAGTATTAGCATTTTGTTTAAAATTAAAAGTGACAATAAGTACGATTAGATATTAACGCCAAAATATGAAAAAAAAACACAAAGTAATTGAAATATATTTTAGTAATTATGTGTAATTTTTCGCATATATGGCAATTATCCGTAATCTCACACAAACGTAAGTCGCCGCCATTGCTGGGCTTCACTCAATGCTTAGCTCACCTTCCGTCCGCCTTTTTTTCTACGTCCATGCCCGCAGTCATAGCCGAACGTGTTAATGCGCGCGCCTGGCAGTCCGACTCGGCATACCGATGATAACGCATTTCCCAAAGTTTAAACCGCTAGACAGGGCCGAGCCGCCCCTATGTGCGATGTGTGCGGCGCACACAGGCGCCAAGACGATGGGGGCGCCGCGGGTGGCTAAAACATGAAAATTCGTTAAAATAAGAGGCGCTTCATAGGTTTCGCACACAGGCGCTGCCGGGGGTCGGCACGGCCCTGCCGCTAGACGTATTATGTAAGACGCCGGATGGACGAACTTGACGTCGTAATTAGCACCACAGTCCGATCCGCAGTCCAAACCGCACTGATCCCTTCGCGGTTTGGAACACAGTCCAATCCGTGGTCCGAAGTGCGCGGGTAACGAGATAATTTATTGTTGAGTATTTTTGTGATTTTCTACTGAAACCCATTTTGTGTTGTTTTTTTAAACCGGCCAAGTGCGAGTCGGACTCGCGCACAGAGGGTTCCGTACAAACCTGTAGTGATTTTGTTACAGCTTAAATGTATTAGAGATCTGAGTATTTGATATGAATTTAAATTTAATACCTCTACGCGTTCATGAGAAAGGGGTAGTAAGTTTAAAATTAATAAAAATATTTTTATTATGTGATGTAACTTAAAATTTACGGTTTTCGCAATTTTTCCTTTATTTGTGCTATATGTCGTTGCTTCGTACCAAATTTCAAGATTCTGTGTTCACGGGAAGTAGGTACCCTGTAGGTTTTGAGTTTTTTATTTTTTATTTTTTGAGGAAAGCGCCATAAACGTCTGTATCTTTTGATTGCGTTGGCTTAGAAGTTTGATTTTTTCACAGCTCCAAGGGACAGTAGACCTGAGTATTTGATATAAATTACAGCTTGATACCTCCACGCGTTCCTGAGAAAAAAGGTCTTGACAGACGGACGGACGGACAACAAAGTGATCCTATAAGGGTTCCGTTATTTTCCTTTAGAGGTCTGGAACCTTAAAAAGAACTCTGAAATAAAATAAATATTTAATACCCCATACCAATTGAATTAAAGTTTGTGAATCAACTGGGAACGAGTTGCTTGGAATACGTGCAAAGCTTAAATAAATTCTTTAAGATCCAACTCATCTTCAACTTCTTCTATATTCGATTCGGAATTGCGCATATTAATCTGAATTTAGTTTTTTTTTTGTTATATAAGCCTGAGACTATATGATCCGGAATCCGAAAGGCCAGCGAAAATTCAGAGCGCTGAAATTCAAACTGCGATAATAAATAGAGCTGAAAATGTGAATTTTTTCCTGTGTTCCGAAATCCTTATGTCATGGGATACTCATCCCAACTTACCTGTCCGGTAGTTGTGGTATAGTATACGGGTACGCGACCCCGGCTTCCCTAGCTATTACTGTCCTATCCCTTGCCCTCCTGGGCGGTAATATCCTACATTTCCTATTTCCCACTCTAACTTACCAATCTTCCTTTCCACACCACCTATCCTTCCCTTTTCCTATTCCTACCCTCTCCGCAAATCCGTAGGAACGCAATGGATAATTATAAAAATAATTAAATTATATTCTAAAATGGCGGCGATGTGGTTCGCCACACATCACGTCTCGTTCTCGCGGAGGCGAAAAGTGGCCCATGGAGAGCCGCTTCGCTACGTTGAATGTAAGAGGAGGGATGGATGGTAAGAATGAAAGTGGATGAAGCGAAACAAGTATGTAAGGTTCGTAGCAAGTGGAAAGTAGTGGTCTCTGCCTACCCCTACGGGAAAGAGGCGGTCTTCGCCTACGCCTACGGGAAAGAGGCGTGATTGTATGTATGTATGTATGTATGTTCCGAAATCCGGATCATATAGTGCCAGCCTTAAAGTAAATCTTTCGTTTATCAATGAAATATTTTATACCTAACAATAACATTCACAAATCTAATTTCATTCCACAATTCCGCACATCAACAATATAATTGGCTGTCATTAAGCCCGATCAAACGTGGGTTATATCGCTGTCGTACAATTAAACAAATGAATACGAATTATCCTTCGACAAATCTGTACCTTTGACCCTTCTGAAAACTTGAGGAACTTAAATTTTCAAAAGTTAACCGACAACTGTTGGGTTCGGAAACAACTTTTTAATTATGTAGTTAACTTTTCTATTACTTTAAGTTATTATAATGATAACATAATTAATTTGTTGATATTATAATAATATTTATCTGTTGCAGAAGACGCATGGTTAGCTATTCGGGGGCGAGTCTACAACATCACACACTATTTACCTTATCATCCTGGAGGTGAGCACTATTCATAAGAAGCATGTAGGTTGATAGATATTATCAAAAAACTTGGGCATAGTACAATTGCTAAAGAAAAATTGTATTCGTAGGTCCCGAAGAACTAATGCGGGGTGCTGGTATAGACGCAACAGAACTGTTCAACAAAGTACACGCCTGGGTCAACTACGACTCACTCTTAGCCAAATGTCTCGTAGGACCACTGAGGTATGACGTACCAGACGCAGAGGAACTCTTCGACACGGCCAGCATAAAATCAGACCGCCTTCGAGAACCTTCCAAAGCCCAGGAGTTAGTTAGAAAATCAATGGAGAACCTAGCCAATTGCATAACACCGGTGCGAAAGAAAATCACGGCGAAAAGCGAGGAGAACGTAAAAGGGAGTCCGCCCAGCAAAATTATGCAGAGCCTAATTATGTCTAGCGATTTGCCCGTCTCTATAAGCCGGAGAGCCGCTTTTTCCCCGCTCAAAAGTGATAAATCCAAAGACACTCCGCCGCAATTGAGGTTTGATTGGATTCAAACTTCGACCCGGATTACGCTGTCAATTTACACTGGCGCCCTGTCAAACCCGGGAGGGTGTGCCAGCTTAAATGACGGCGTCCTTCTAATAGAAATAGTGACGAACGGCTGGCTGAGAACAGTCAAATTGATTCCCGAAGAGCCGCTAAGAGAGCCTTTACAATTAAGGGTGTATTCGGAAAGTGGGAAAATCGAGGTAAATGGTAATTTGTATTTTTTACATTCAACAGTATTTGTACCTCTGAATAATTTTCTTTGAAGCTGACCGTTCCGAGTAAAAACAGCAATAATCAAATTAAAAATTAAAACGGCCGGCGAAGGTATAATTAACCTATTTTAAACGTATTACCATGTTTTACGTAGTCATTTATCGATTTTTCGAGGTAATGCAATAATAACAAAATATGTAGTCTGTAAATCTAACAATTTGATTCTTCAACTGTTTGTGACTAACAGCCATTTACTCTTAGGTGATAGCACTAAAAGAGGAGTCCAAAGTGTGGAAGAACTGCGGTACAACCACCTTCAGCGTGCCCATCCACTTCCAAACGCCGCGGTCTATGAAGTGCCGGGTGATGCACACGGCGCGAGTGTCGCACGACACGACGTTGCTGGTGCTGGCACCGTGCGCGGGGCCGGTGCTGGTGCCGCTGGGGCACCACGTCCGAGTGCATGCTACTATCGATGGTGAGTGAGGGAATTTGAGGGAAGTGCTTAGTGGGAATAGGCCGCTAGTCGCAAAATATAGGGTGTTTTCTTACACGAATTCATAAGTCTTTTTCTATAAGTGTGAATTATATAGAATCTCAACAGAGTATAATAAATATTAGAAGATATTCTTTAAAAGGGTAAGATCAGGGACACTGGAAAAGGAAGGGTGTATGTATGAATAGGGTGATGAATCTTGATGAGGCGAAATAAGTCTATCAGGATCGCAGTAAATGGAGCTCAGAAGGTCGATTCTATTCATTAAATCCTGTAATAATACAGTCACGATCACTGGATCGACCGATAAGTTAAAAATGCAAAATAGTATCCTCATAAACGTCAAACTAACCTCAAACCCGTTTTGATCGGTCCCAACTTCAAAAATCAGCTTATGATATCAAGACGATTAATTTATAATTCAATAAAAGTAAAAGTGTAAGTTAATTACGAGAATTGGGGTTCTGTGGTCTCAGCTTACTGACTCTAGATAATGTAATGAATGTTTTTACGTACGTAAGCATAATCAAATTTATAAATAGTTTTACACGATTTAAAGTTATACGTATACCCCCTTACTAATAAACGCTGTATTAGCTTTGAATAGTTAGTTATACAGTGTTTTGTCTTCTTCAATCGAATTAAAAATGTCACTTGTGTGACGGGAATAAAACACTATTCCAAGCTTATACAGCGTTTATTAGTAAGGGGGTGTATATTTAAATTCACATCTTTTAGAATAGCCATCTTAATATTCGTATTTGAGGTAGAGGCGTACTCTACCTCAAATACGAATATAAAGATGGAAATATAGTTACATCAGTAAAATAGTCACCAGACCTTCAAAGACGGAAGAGCTCGATATGTGATAACTGATTGGAGCAATTGGGGCATGAATACATCAGCATGTTGCTTCAGGCATGAAACAGCATAACGTTAGCGTCAGTTCACATCGAACGCTGCATTTTTATGACAGCTATTCAAAATTGAACATAAGAAGAAGAACACTTATATTGAACAACACAAGAAGACACACCTGGAAAGCCTGGCTGCATCACGCTTCTCAGCGCGGCGTTGCTCTTGCAACGAAACGTGTATCTTGTCGAGTAGTGAATAAAATTCAAATAAGAATCGCTATCTTAAAAATGCACCCTTAGTGGATTTATCCGTCTTCTTTAATTGAGGATTTCTATTCGTATGTATTTTTATATCATTGTCTTGAAGCACTTAATTATCTATTTTAATTAATTATTTATTATAATACTACTTCTTATGACTTCATTTACGTAGAAGGAGTAGCACTTCCACCTCACGACAGCCCGCCCGCGCCGCGCGCCGTGTATTATTATTGCGCGCTAAATTTTTTGTTACTATGATATTTGGTTAGCATAAAAAGGTAAAATAGTAAGCCAACCTTAGAAGATATACAGTCGCGGACTTTTTTGTAAAACTTTTAAAGGGGAACAATTCTGTTATACCGAAAATTTGACCGTTTCCGCAGCATACGCAGCGAAAGCTCTCAAAAGGAAAAAACCCCCGATTTTGTAACATTCTTGATTGGTGCTCCGCTCGTATTGAACTTAGCATGATGTTATATAGCATAAAGCCTTCCTCGATAAATGGACTATCCAACACAAAAATAATTTTTCAATTCATACCAGTAGTTCCTGAGATTAGCGCTATCTAACAAACAAACAAACAAACTCTTCAGCTTTATAATATTAGTATCGATTTTGAAATGTTGGTCGCAAAAAAAAAACAAGTTGTTAGTATGTCTGATAGTACAAGTCAATGACCCGCATTTTTAGCAGTCAGGTTTAAAGTAAACAAGCCACTGCATTTACGTTTCTTTGTAAAACTCTATGGTAATGTTCGCGACTACACGAGGGATTTGTTAACGATCAATAGATCGCGATTGTTTCGCGATTTGACCAAAACCACACGCTTACTCGTTGGCAGAATGCCAATGTTTTTATTTCCTTAAAGTGTAAAGTAATTATTATTGAGTTTGTCAGTTGATAGGTTTTATTGAATTCGATTTACAGCAATGCTTTATATTTAATGCACTGGGTTTATTGTCCTCGTAAATTCAAAATCTTGTAAATTTTCAGGCGCTATCATTAAATTTTGAGAGAATACCATATGACATCGCCTTAACTTAACTATCTTTAAGGTTACTACAAGGATCTTTCGGCGCGTGGCCAAAATCATAAATATAAAGCTGCCATCTTGTTAAGTGTCACTTTTGACAGCCAGCTCGCGTCAGAGTCTCAAGTTCCATGAGACCCCTAACCTAACCTAACCCTATCAGTGCGTTCGTTATTTGACCTCTGACACGATCTTTACATCGACGACATAAGATCACGCTCATATATACTCAGAGGTAAATTAATAGCTCTGAACGCACATTAAAGTCCTAATTGCTAGTTACTCTTCCTCTTCCTGAAATAATCCCAAATATGATCCATTCCCGGCACTTCAGGGACAGTCACAGGCAGTCGACAGGTCAACATCGGCTCCGCGTATTTTCATAAATTAAAAATAAATATCTACAGAATTTATTACTAAAAAGCTAATTGTCTCAAGTGTGATTACCTGAATAAAGTATACAAGTGTTGGTGATAAGAGATATGGACGATAAGTGTTCGAAAATCTATAAACTTTCAAGCTATAAACAATCGTAATAAACAACAGTAATAAAATAGTGATAACATTAATATAAGTGTAAAAAAACAATAATAAACTGCAGCTATACATGTGAAATACGTAATTAGTGACAAAACATGAATTATTAGTTATTTTAGTGCAACAAAAAAAAGGAGTGTTTCTTTGTTTAATAAAAGTGCATGTTGTGGGTATTTGAACGCTAAAAGTAACGGTTTTTATGGTACTAAGGAACACGCAAAAGATAATTAAGATTTTTTGGATGCTCGTCATCGCTCTGGCGGTGCAGCAGTAAGACTCCTGACTCAGGACGAGACTTATGCAGGGTTCGAACCCAAGCGGCGGAACAGAAATTTTTATGTGTCCATACAATTGTACAATGTCCTAGTGAAAAATAGCATTTTACATGAACTTGGAACTTACAACTAAAATCTAAAGATTTTAACAAATTTTAATCACATTATCATCATAGCACAGTACTGCCATCTAGCGATAAAGACTTGAACTACGTAATAACCAGATTCACTAATAGTCAACTATTGACCACTAGAGGGCTCTGCATCATCTGCTTCACACCCCACAATCAACCAGGATTCCATATTATCTCCAAGCTGAAAGCATTATTTAGTAGAATAAACGATATGCCTGGGAAAACTTGTGCAGGCTGTCTTCTCCCTATCAAAGGACGTGATTACCTCCAGTGTCCTCAATGTGAGGAAACTTTCGATCTAGACTGCGCAAATATCCCAGATAAAAAACGTAAGCAAATATCCAACGACTGCAGACACAACTGGAGATGCCCTAGCTGCATATCGACTCAGCGGAAGCCCGGGGACAATACTAACACCCCGGTCCGCCAAGCTCAGGTATTTACTGAGAGTGACTCCGAAGATGCATCAACTCCCACTAGAGGAAACGCCTCTTCCTACGTTACTGAGGATAAGCTTCGCGATATCCTAAGACAAGAGATAGCAGCGCTACTTAAAAATACCATTAAAGAACATGTCACTAAAGAGCTCTCCAATATTCACCAACAGATTGTCAGCTTTCATGAATCTCTTAGTTTCTTTAACGAAAAATATGAGACGGTGCTGAAAGAACTCGAAGACAAGACCGTTATTATAAAATCTCTCAAGGCCGAAAATGCAAACTTATTGTCCACTGTAACTAACCTCTCTAGCAGACTGACCGTTATGGAGCAAACCTGGCGGGAAAGCAACGTAGAAATAAATGGCATACCGGAGCGCAAGTCTGAAAACCTACTAACCACAGTCGCTAACCTTGCCAAATCTGTAAATCATACAATTTCCGAGAGCGAAATGTTACACGTGACCAGAGTGGCCAAACTTAATAAAGACAGTGATCGTCCTCGTGCTGTCATTCTGAAGCTAAGTAGTGCTCGACAACGTGACGCGCTTCTTGCAGCAGTTGCAACTTATAATAAAAAGAACCCTCGTAACAAACTAAACACGAGTCATCTTGGATTCGATGGCTCTGTCAAACCCGTCTATGTTGCTGAACACCTTTCGCCAACTCTGAAGTCTCTTCATGCGGCCACTCGTAAGAAATCCAGGGAGGCAAACTACAAATTTGTGTGGGTGCGTAACGGAAGAATATACGTACGCAAAGATGAAACGCATCAAGCCTTGCACGTGCAAAACACGGATAGCTTGCAAAAGATCAAATAAGCTCTGAGACCCCTCATCTTTTGCATATATTTTTTTGTTCTAATTGGTCAATGTTACGGCGCTTCTTGGTTAATTAATTATGTGTAATCTGTATTATCAAAATGTTAGAGGTCTTAGAACCAAAACAAACGATGTATATTTGAACGTCGCGCAAGCAAGCTATGATGTCATTGCATTCACCGAAACTTGGCTAAATCCAGATATTTTTGATAGAGAGCTTATCGACGAGAGGTACACAGTATATCGTAGAGATCGGTGTTCATCGTCAAGCTTGAAATCCGACGGCGGTGGCGTCATGATCGCTGTCTCACGCGACATTCATTCCACACGTGTCCAGTCTTGGGAGACTGACTGCGAAGAAGTGGTGTTCATCGTCAAGCTTGAAATCCGACGGCGGTGGCGTCATGATCGCTGTCTCACGCGACATTCATTCCACACGTGTCCAGTCTTGGGAGACTGACTGCGAAGAAGTCTGGGTTTTAATTAGTATCAACTGTAATGAACGTAACACTCACAGCCATAAAAAGATCGCACTGTGTACTGTGTACCTCCCGCCACCAGTCACAATTGGCCTTTTGTCGAAATTCCTTAGCAACGCTAGTAATGTTCTAAACTATGTAGATGATTTAATTATCCTGGGAGATTTTAATCTCAATTTTATTGATTGGTCAAAAGATCAATGTTTTGACTATATGATACCCAACAACCTGAGTAATTCGACTTTAGGACATGAATTAACAGATTTCATGTACACTAACAATATGTACCAATTTAACAAAATCAAAAACTGCGATAATAGAATGCTCGATTTAATCCTAAGTACCGCAACGATTACGAATTTGACAAATCCACCGAATGTTATAAGTAAACTTGACCCAAAACATCCTAGTATATCGTTTACACTAAAGGACGTCATGAACGCTTCGACTCTACAATCCAAAGCACGTTCTGACTACAACTTTTTCAAAGCCGATTATAAAAGCATTCAGGCTGATTTAAACGCCATCGACTGGGAAAATAAGCTCGTACATCTTGGTGTCGACGAACAAGTAGAGTCATTCTATACCACGCTTATGGACATTGTCGATGCTCATGTTCCCAAACGCAAGCCAAAAAGGTCTAGCCAGCCTCCATGGTTCACGCAAGCTTTAATCAAACTTAAATCTGAACGAGACAGATTGAGACTTAGATTTCAGAAGTACGATAATCCACGCGATAAACTTGAATACGATATACTTCGCAGACGTTTCAAAACTCAATCCAACAAATGCTACGTAGAGTATAAACAAAAACTTGAGCAAAACATCTATTGTAATCCTAAAGCATTTTGGAAACACATTAAGGATAAACGTAAAGGCAACTCACTTATACCCGCTAAAATGTTTCTACACGACGACCACGCCGATACCGGTCCTGACATTGCAAATTTATTTGCCGATCATTTCCGCTCTACATATTCACCTCCTAATATGAATTTATCCCCTCCTCCTGCGCCATCTGTAAATGTGGAAACGATCGGTCACCTCTACGTGCCAAAAGATGAGATCCGACAAAAAATTAAATGTCTTAATACATGTAAAGGCGCCGGTCCGGACGGTATTCCTGCAATGTTCATAAAACAATGTGGCGCGCGTCTAGTCCTTCCATTGTTCCTAATCTTCAACAAGTCCCTACAGTCAGGAATATTTCCCAAAAAATGGAAGACGGCACGAGTTACTCCCATTCATAAGAAAGGAGACAACACTATGATAACCAATTATAGACCAATTTCTATATTGTCATGCTTTGCTAAAATTTTCGAATCGGTGGTGTGCCCTACTATCTCAAAACACATCGAAGTCACTCTAAGCGACAAGCAACATGGCTTTCGGCGGAATCGCTCAACCGAATCAAACCTGCTGCCATATGTGTCCTTCTTGTCTAGAGCTGTCGACTCTGGATCACAGGTAGATGCAATCTACACCGATTTTAGCAGCGCTTTTGACAGGGTCAATCACGTTTTGCTGATACGCAAGTTGGAATTGTACGGGATTCATGGCCCCCTCCTATCTTGGCTTGCCTCTTATTTAGACGGCAGATCTCAGGTGGTTCTGGTGAACGGTTATGAGTCATACGAATATGCTGCTACATCTGGTGTTCCCCAGGGATCCCACGTCAGTCCTATCCTATTCTCCGCATTTATTGACGATGTCCTATCTTGCATTAGTCACTGTGAAGTCTCGATGTATGCAGACGACCTCAAATTATATAGAGTCGTCTCTTCTCATGCAGATAGTCTTCTACTACAGCGCGATCTTGATGCCCTGAGTAATTGGTGTACCCTCAATGCCATGGTCTTGAACCCAAAGAAATGCGTCCACATTAAATTCACCAAAAAACACTTACCTCATGCGTCCTGTTACTACATAGAGGGAACCAAATTGGCAGAGGTAAACGAGGTCCGCGATCTTGGTGTCGTGTTAGATAGTAAGCTGAAATTCAATCGACATATCAACACCATTATTAATAAATCCGCTAGCATGCTGGGCTTCATCAAACGCAACACCATAGGATTCAAAGCTGCGACAAAAATTATGCTCTTTAATTCATTAGTACGCAGTCATATTGAGTACGCAAGCTCCGTATGGAACCCTTCCTATGTCCGGTCATCTCAGAGAATCGAAAAAATCCAGCGATCGTTCACGAGACACTTGGCTTTTTCAGACGGAGGCATTTCCCATAGAAGCCCATACGAGCAGCGCCTGAGTTTTTACAAAATTCTACCACTCAGCACCCGGAGAAAAATCCACGATCTTACCTTACTCCACAAAATCATCAACGGTAATGCGTCTTGCTGTGATCTTTTGGAACTCTTCTCCTTGTCCACCCCTTATAACCGACCACGGCACCCCATAAATAAACTCTTGCGTGGACCACCTTGGAGAACTAATGTGGGGAAACATGCCCCACCCCAGCGTATGTGCGATTTGTATAATTATATATGCGTAAAGAACAGAAGTATCGACATTTTCCACGATAATCTTAGTGTATTTAAAAAGAAACTCCTAACCTACTTTGGCTTAAATGACTCCAGCGCTAGTCAATAAGTTTATATTATCAACTTATTTAGAATTAAGTTCAATGTGTGAAATTTTATTTATTAATTCAAATTAATTTAAAAATGTTTAGACATATAATATTCAATGCATTAATGTTATTTTTTATGTTTTATAGTGATTCTTTTATTTAATAATCTGTTGTTTAGTAGGTATTTAAAAATTGTAATGCGAATGTTGTGTTGCCTATAAAGGCGTGTACATCAGCTTTTTATATGTTTTGTAAAAAAAAAATTGTCATTGTTTTAATGTATACGCTGCTGGTAACCATAATAAATAAATAAATAAACTTTATATTATAAGGTTCGGCAAAATCAATTATGCATATTTTGGGCATATTATGATCTACTTCTAATGTAATAGACGTTTAGGCAGAATAGACGTTTAGTTTCTCCACCGTGCGCTTTACCCGAAGCTTTCTGCCGCGCACTGTAAAACTCTGAAATGAACTGTCGCCAGCAGTATTTCCGGACCATTACGAACGACTTCTACCAAATGTATCATTATGCAAAGAACTTTTGGTATAGAATATTATAATACACTACGTATTCTTTACGTTTAGATTAAATTTGATTTGGACAGAGTTTACTTGGAAATAATTAATTTATTAAGTAATTAATGATTTCCAAATAAAACTCACTATTAAATTTTTGCTTGTCGTGACTCCGCCATTAATTGTTACAAGTGTTACCGTTTTCCGACGGTCGTTCCCGATAATAATTATTTATTATTCCTGTAACACAGTGTTTTTCAACCTTTTTATGATGCGACCCCCTTTGTATAAAAAAAATATTTCGCGACCCCCCGACCCTTCGCTTTTTTATCATGTATGTATGTATATGTACAGTGTTACAAATATTCATTCCATACGACGTTTTCGTGCGTCTCCATAATTAGGATTCGGATATAAGTACATAATATAGTACATCAAACACATTATTTTACAATTACATACATCGATGATATCGATGATCGATTTAATCCTTTTGTTAAAATTATCTTACTTAATAAATCAATAAATAATAATGATTTAAAAAATCTTTATTGTTTTTTTACAGAAGCTTCGCGACCCCCCAGGTTGTCGCGACCCACAGGTTGAAAAACACTGCTGTAACATAACACGGCTTTTATCGGACCTTGTCATCGAATATTGTGTAATTATTTTAATTAAATCGACCCGTTTAGGTTGTAACGACGTTATCTCGATATCAATTTAGATTTTAGATGGGCTTTAAATAACTTGCGTTATGTTCATAATCCCTCGTGATATGAGATCAGGGCTCAACCCTCGCGGGTTTAAACTATAAATGCGACGAGTCTTGCCCGTAAACATTTAGTTGGGTCAGATTTGAATGTTCAGTGAAGTAATTACCGGAACATTAATTGTTGTTATTTTAATAATAATTTGGCCCTGTCGGCACCAGCTAAATTGAACGTGAGTTCTATAAAATATTGTTTTATCGAGATATTGTTTGGGCTAGTACCAATTTCAAAATAATAAGGTTTAGTAGAGAAATTATTAAAATTTTTACCGAATTTATAAGGGGAATTATTTAGAAAATAAGTTTTATTATATACTTTTTTGGACATATTTACTTTGGAAGTCGGTTTTCATTTATTATTTAATTTAATGATAATTTTGTCCTTTTAAGGCATTGGAAAGTTTTAATATATTTTACGTTTAAAATTCGAATATTATCACAGTTTAAAAAGTAAATAACTACTACTGTCGTAATCGCCATCTAGATCTCCCCACCACCCCATGTCATCAAAAATAAGCAAAGACCCCTCCGCCCCCCTATACTGCTTACGTAATACTTGAACTGCCCCGTACTGTTCTAAAATTGAATTTATTTTTTAATTTTTTTAAGACACGGAATGCGTGCGCTCCTACACCCCCATCGGGGACCACTGGGACACCTTCGGCAGCGAGCTCAGCGCGCTCAAGCTGGCGGTGAAGCGGTACGAGGCGGGCGTGATGTCCACACACCTGACCGCCCTGAGTGTGGGCGACCTGGTCACCGTGTCCGGGCCCTACGGGAACATGGAGCTGCAGAAGGTTTGTATGTCCATAATCCGCACCTGTCATACGCACTAGGGGTGGGACTATAAATCCCCACACAGCTATCGATGACGGTGGCCGGTTTCATTGAAACCAGGCCAGTTACGCAGGAGTAAGTTTATAGTGCCCAAGTATTTGCGCAGTACACAAGAGTACTCTCTTCTCTTCGTTTACTCTCGTAATTCAGTGGGACGAATAACCGACACGACTGGCGAGAGATCAGGCGCAGGTCCGACTTTTTACATGCCCATCCGACGCATGGATCATCTTTCTTGTCAGACAATCAGGTGATCAGCCTGCATTGTCCTAACCAAACTTGGAAACAAAATTTTTTGTTGTTCCAATGCGGGAATCGAACCCACGACCTCCGAGTCAATAGCCAATGCTCTAACCACTAGACCACAGAGGCTCTTAAATGTACGGTCATGACTATAACACATGACAGGAAGGCACGGAAATCGCGCTGAAGCAGAAGCTTAAACCTAAATATGTACAGACAAACTATTGTTGACTATTATTGACTATTGTTGACTATTATTGGAACCACATAATACCAGGCACTGTGGTGATTGCGCCGTGGTGATATGCCTGAGTGGTCTCCATTTTGATGGTTAGGCAATACACTGCACTACCGACCATTTGATTCTGATAGTATCTTTAGTATTAGAAATTATAATGTTTTTCTTGTTTACCACTTTATGTTATACGAGTATAGGTACTTATCTTTTTTTCTTTATTCTTTTCTTTTATTGTGTTCTGTGTTGTAATGTATAAATGTAAAATCTTGTAGTGTATGTCATATCTATGAAATAAACGTTTTTTAATTTAATTTAATTTAAATTTACTGTGTTAATAATATTGCGTGTGTGCGGCTAGCCATTTACCTTGCATTTACCTATCAATCTACCCGACTATGCAAAATATTGAATCTGCTGACGTTAGAGCCCAGCACAAGTAAAGGTGACACGGATCGAGGATCATATTCCGTTCCATACTACGGAAGGATCTGTGCGGTTTGGACTGTGGATCGAACTGTCGTGCTCATTACGACTAAAAATGCATCACGGTTTGGACTTTGGACTGCCGGCGTCTTACATAATACTTAAAAAATGTAGCGCGCGGTTTAAACTGGAAAATACGCTGTCGTCGACATGCCATATTGGACTGTCGACCACGCGCATTTACACGTTGGGTTCGGCGTGTGCTATTTGCCACGGTCAGAAAATGATCATAGAAATAAGTTTTACACTACAATGTGGTGGCAAGCCCCAAAGGGAGATGGTATGCTCGGTCAGGCCAAAGCCCACTTGTAGTCATTTCAGAATTCAGTTGTCGTATATATAGCTCCAAACTTCAGAAACTTCGATAGCGCGATTAAGGACTGTGCGCTGATTGTTCTGCCACAAAAGAAAACCGTCGAACTAGTTTAAGCTACACAAATGCACTAAATTTTAAGATTAACAATTTCAAACGAAAATCCAATGCAATGCATTTTGTGACAGCCCCGCGACTTCCGCTTAACTTGGTATTAATTAATTTTCAGTTCCTCCTACATTGTTCTAGGTAATTAATTTCGTTCCCAAAGCAGCTTTATTATAATCCCGCTGGATCCGAGGGATCATATCAAAGGGTCGGCCATGGTTGCTGTATTATGTATGGACTACACCAGAGAGAAATATTTAAAGCTTTCAAAATAATAGGTTGGGGAAAAAGTCTTTTCGCATTATAGTATGTATGAACTTGTCATAAAATATCTTGGGCTATACCAATTGTATCTGGCTGATTTTGGTATCATTAAAAAGTTTTAATTTTACAGAAGACAATTCCAAATTCAAATTAGGTGAATATGAGATTTTCATTTGTTTTTCTTATTGTTAAAATGAGTGATTCTTATGAAGAATTTCGATACATTTTAAAATTTTATTACAAAAAAGGTAAAAATGCAACACAAGCCGCGAAAAAAATTTGTGATGTTTATGGACCTAATGCAGTATCTGTGAGAGTAGCGCAAATTTTGTTTAAGCGTTTTCAATCCGGAAATTTTGATATCAAAGATGCACGTCGCTCTGGTCGCCCTGTTACGGACAAAACTGTTGCCATTTTTGAAAAAGTGGAGCAAGATCGGCATATTAGTAGTTACGATGTAGCTGAAGAACTGGGGATTGACCACAAAACGGTTTTGGCGCATTTGAAAAAAGCTGGGTACACAAAAAAGCTCGATATTTGGGTGCCTCATGAGCTCACTGAAAAAACCTAATGAACCGTGTACTCATTTGTGATTCTTTATTACGACGTAATGAAACCGAACCATTTTTGAAGAAGGTGATAACTGGTGATGAAAAGGGGATCACGTACGACAAGAACGTGCGAAAAAGATCGTGGTCAAAGGCCGGTCATGCTTCACAGACTGTGGCGAAACCCGGGTTAACTCGCAACAAGGTGATGCTGTGTGTGTGGTGGGATTGGAAGGGCATTATTCATTATGAGCTGTTACCGCCAGGCAGGACCATCAATTCTGAACTGTACTGCGAACAACTGATGAGATTAAAGCAAGAAGTTGAGAGAAAGCGGCCGGAATTAATCAACAGAAGGGGTGTGGTTTTTCACCATGATAACGCTAGACCTCACACATCTTTAGCCACTCAGAAAAAATTACGGGAGTTTGGCTGGGAGGTGTTAATGCATCCGCCGTATAGTCCTGACCTTGCACCTTCAGATTTCCACCTGTTTCGGTCGCTGCAGAATTCCTTAGGCAGTGTCAGGTTGACATCACAAGAGGACTGCCAAAACCACTTGTCGCAGTTTTTTCATCAGAAGCCCCAAAAATTTTATAGCAATGGGATCATGTACCTACCAACAAGATGGCAAAAAGTTATCGAACAAAATGGCCCCTATATACTTTAGTCACTTGTAAATAAACTTTATAAAAAAACCTTTTGAATTTTTATATAAAATGCGAAGAAACTTTTTCCCCAACCTAATATACCACCCAAATCCATTACTTATACCTAAGTACCTACTTAGAAATCTAAAAGTGACTCCTTCTGTTACACTCTCGCGTCTCAACCACTGAACGGATTTTGATGGGTACGGGCTTACACAGGGCCGGATTTAAACTTTTGCCGCCCTTGCAGGGCACTACAAAAAATGCCGCCCCATCATTGAAATATCACTGATTAATTAAAAATTATTAAAAAAAAAATAAAAAAAAAACTCAATAACGTTCTCAATTTTTCCAAAAAAACCAAAATTAAAATTTTGTGATTCCAGAAAATTAAAAAATCAAATATTACCATTTCAAATCTTCACTTAAGGTGCCAAAATTATGATTTACAAAATTTCGATTTGATATAATATATAATGTTGTACAAGTCAATTTTCTTGAATTATGTATTAAATAATATATGATTTATTAATAGAAAAAAAAATGTATCTATTAAATAATATATTACACATTAGAATTTTTTTTTTCGTTTTTACATGTTTAAGCTTTAAACCCTGAAATACTGTGTAAATTCGGAAAAATACAAATATGTATAGCCTAAAAGTATACGTCAATACAAAATATTATAATACGTTCTTTAAGCCAAAAACGAGCGAGCGAAGCGAGCGAGCAAATTTTTTTTACAGGTTCAAACGTTCAACTCTGTTCAAACGTTAAACTAAAATATAAACTTCGGTAAAATACCATAAAATCAACCGGCTAAAACAGAACATCGGTAATAAATAATGTAATGGCCTTTATGTTAACCGCGAGCGAGCGAAGCGAGCGAGCAAATTTTTTTCCTATTTAATAGGTTAAATTTGTTCAAACTTTAAACCCTAAAATACTGTTATCCTGAAAATCTGTGTAATTCGAAAAATACAAATATCAAAAACTGAAAAATTAATCTGAACGTCGGTACTAAATTTTATAGTAATATGTTCTGTAAGCCAAACACGAGTGAACAAAGCGAGCGAGCAATTTATTTTACACATTCTATAGGTTAAAACCTATTCAATTGTTAAACTTAAGCACTGAATAACGGTGAACTTCGGAAAAATATCATAAAATGAACCAGCTAAAACAGAACATAGCTAATAAATAATATAATGTGTTCTTTATGTTAAACGCGAGCGAGCGAAGCGAGCGAGTAAATTTTTCTTATATACATAATAGGTTAAATGTGCTCAAATTTTAAACCCTAAAAGACTGTGAAAATATGATCATTTTGTAATTTAAATTAAAATAAAATTAGTGTAATTTCTGATGTTGTAAAATATAGATGACAAAAAACTTATTATGTTAGGTTTGTCATATAATACCTATTTCACACTAGTAGTACATAATTACAAATTTTTGTGATGAGTGACGTGCCCAAAATATTGTGATGCATGCTATACGTTCGAGGATTCGATGGCACGCGTGCCATAGCTTCGCGATAACTGTTTTAGGCTATTGATTTTATTGTTTTTTTCTAAAGTACAATATGTTTCAGGGCTTAAAGTATAAAAACATTTTAACAGGTTAAAGCGTAAAAAAAATTCGCTCGCTTTCTCAGTTTGAACGCATTTAACATAAACATATACAATATAATATAGAACAAGTTAGTATTTTTTTTTTCTAAAATAACTTTAAAAAATCATCTTTCAGATAGGGATAACGGGGCGGCAAAATATGTTAATTAGCCTGGCAAAATATGTTAAATCGCAAAATTTCTAAATACGCCTCTGTATATGGGTCATCCACATGGACCAGCCAGCCCATTTCGGGGGGGGGGGGGGTTGAACCCCCTAAGCCACACCCCCCTAGCTACACCCATGATATATTAAATAATACATGATTAATTAAAAGAATAAAAAATGAAGGAACACATCGTGAGGAAACCCGCACATAGTTGGCCCCAGACGTATTGACCAGTTCATTCCTCTGGACTAGGCTGACTATGTTGTGAGAATGCCGTATTTGCTTGGGCAACCATACCACATTCAAAAACCAACTGTCCCAGGCACTACAGTATTTACTTATACTGTATAAATCATCCATTAACGGATGCAAAGGCCTAAGTTAAAAAATGTCTATTAAGAAATTTTGATGACCATAATTTTTTTTTTATTTCACTTTCCTAATTTTGCCGCCCTAGTAAATTTGCCGCCCTGGGCACTAGCCCCGACTGCCCCTAGTGTAAATCCACCGCTGGGCCTACAGGGATAGATAAGACCTTGCAAAGGACACTGGCTAAGTGGCTACTTTTTATCGTGGTAAAATGCACGGTTATGACTATGTCATAACAATTTCCTGTCAACATGGTTATTTTTCCATTTCAGTAGGCGAATTCCAAATATGCCCTTAACAGTGCTCTTAAAAGTCCAATAAAAACAAGCGAAACACTCGTACGAGGTCGCTAAGGACCCTAAACGGCTGCCATGTGACGTCACGTTCACTGGAGCGAATAAAAGACGATCGGATCAATCTTGTTACACACGGCGACATACATGCCGCGGGCGATATAGAATTTGTTATATATCTAAATGTATCTGATAGCGATAGATAAGGATTGGATTAGGTGTAGAAATTAGTTGACGTACATAGACATCTCGCATAAAATTAGCCAAATTAGGTAGGTACTTAGGTATAATACTGACGCTCCTCAGCTCCTGTAATTTAAATGCTTTACGCATACCACCCAGGCGCAGGGGGCACCCAAGTGGTGATGTGGGACTCATGGTATACCCACTAAAAACCCCCCCATCTTCCTCCTCGCCGCCCTCTGACGGGGCCACGGGAACGATACACACATCCGCGACCCCGCCGGCGGCAGCCGCCTACAAGCGGCTCCATCGCGAAAGCCTAAAGGCCCTCCACGATAGGCGCACCAGATGGTAAGGTGCGCCTCCCTCCTCGGCCTCCACCAGTACTGTAGCTGACTCCCCCTGAGTCTGCTACTAGGAGGCCATGGGTACCAGATAAACTGGTACCCGGTGGCAGATCAGGTCTGTGGTTCCGCCACCGACCACACTTCGGTCGCAGAGGATAGGGCAAGCGGCGCACCGCAATACCGACATGCCTCTCCCTCTGCGGCCCCACCAACGCCGTTTCGACGGAACGGCCCCGCCAGCTCGCAGGGGGTAGGGAGAGTGGCGTACCGTAATACCATCACGCCTCTCCCCCTGCGATCCCTCCACGGCCGCAGAAGATAGGGAGAACGGCACACCGTAATACCGGCACTCCTCTTCTTCTGCGGTCCCACCTCCACGCGCGTCCTCTGCGGGCATGTTCAGCCCGCTGGGAGCGCCCTCCTCGGGCCAGCCGGCGGCAAACAGGCCGGCCCCGGTTGCCTCTTAGCTTCACCGTGGGTGACCAGTCCACGGTTACTAAGCCCCACCGCCACGACAAGGCGTGCAACCATCGGGGGGACATGTAATTTTGTTGTACAAAAGAAAAATTGTTATACGAAGACATTTATTCTATAATGTCACAATACTTCATAAGTAATATTTTAGATTACTCACTAAGGAGTATATATTACAACATGCCCCCTTAATCTAAAGATATTACATTAAAATAAGTAACATTCAATAGAAAAATAAAATAAAAGTTTAAATTGACAACCCTAGGAAAAATTAAAAAGATCTATAGAATTCTAGGTTATCAACCCTAAACTTTTAACACATCTGACATGTGATGTACGCCTTAAAGCTTTTGTTAAGACATCTGCCAAAAGTTTATCTGACGGAATAAAATTTAATGAAATTATGTTTTCAGCAACTTTCTCTCTCACAAAATGAAATTTCGTATCAATGTACTTAGTCCGTCCGTGGTGGATTGGATTATGTGCTATTTTTTGACTCGCACTCTGACTGTCACCAAAAAGAGAAACAGTATCTAACCTTCCACTTACCTCATGAACAAAGCGTCTAAGAAACACGGCTTCTTTAGCTGCAGAGCATAGAGCCATGTATTCGGCTTCTGTAGAAGATAGCGCAACCGTGGGTTGCTTCTTAGCCTCCCAGGATACAGGACCACCACCTAATATGAATAAACATCCTGTATAAGAACGACGATCGTAAGGATCATTTGCCCAGTCTGCATCTACAAATCCAGTCAAATACTCACCAGTTTTTCTATATGTAATAGCGTAATCTATTGTACCTTTCAAATACCTTAAAACTCTTTTACCGGCTTCCCAATGTGACTTTCCTGGATTGGCATTGAATTGGCTGAGATAGCTCATAGCATATGCTATGTCTGGTCGTGTATTTATAGCAATGTACATTAAAGAACCTATTAATGCTTGATACGACCGACAATCCTCAAATGGTTCCGTTTCGTTCAAATTTAACTTTCCTACAGCTAAAGGAGTACTAGCGACTTTAGCTGAACACAAGTTATGCTTTTCTAGCAACGAGTTAATCATTGACTTTTGATTCACGTGAATAACACCATCATTTTCCTTTTTACAGATATTTAAGCCGAGATAAAAATTTAATTCACCTAGACTTTTAAGAGAAAAATATTTATCTAAGTCCGATTTGACATTGTCGAAATGACTTTTGTCTTTGTACAGAACTATTATGTCATCAACATATACGGCCAATATGACAACCTCATTAGAAAAACTTTTTGTGAATACACACGGCTCCGAAGCAGTTTGTTTAAAATTCAAAGTAACTAAGGTGTCCTTTAATTTCTTGTTCCAAGCTCGAGGCGCTTGCTTCAGACCATAAAGCGACTTCTGTAAAAGACATACTTTGTTATTTTCTCCCTTTTCAACGAAACCTTGAGGCTGTTCCATATAAACCTCCTCTTCAAGGTCACCGTAAAGAAATGCAGTATCCACATCGAGATGTTGCATGTTCAGGTCCATCTCCGCCGCCAAAGCCAAAAGGGTACGAAAGGAAGAATTCCGTACAACCGGAGCAAACGTTTCGTTGTAATCAATCCCCGCTTGTTGTGCGTAACCTTTTGCGACAAGACGAGCCTTGTATTTCTTTACATTGCCATAGGCATCCTTTTTGAGTTTAAATACCCATTTGCACGGAACTATTTTCTTTTCAGGTCTATCGACCAAAGTCCATGTTTTACGTAATTGTAGAGATTTTAATTCATCCTCCATAGCAGAACGCCATTTGCTACTATCTACAGAATCAATAGCTTCTTGATAGCTCTTAGGTTCTTCGGATATACTATCAACCGAGTTAGCTAACCAAGTCATGAAGTCAACACCGAAGAACTTAGTTTTATTACGTACACGCTCCGGATAACGCCTTTCTATTTGTACTGGCTCGACCTCGGGAACATCAGCAACAACTTCTTCTGATTCAGATACACCTGGTTCATTAGGGACAAGTACATCCTCGTGAATCGTATCAGAAACATTAGAAGCATCAACATCAATTGCTTCTGGTTCAGCTACATCAGGTTCACTACACACAGTCACATCATTATGATTAGTAGCAGTTGCATTTTCGAGTTCTATATTGGGTACACTCACCCCTTTAAAAGTACTATCACAACTATGTACAGGCGGATTATCTGCAGATTTATTAGTCTTCAACCCAGTGAAGCAATCTTCAAAAAATACTACGTCTCTTGATTTTATAATTCTCCTAGGATTTGCAGCATCCCGCAGAAAATAAGAATGAGGATCAATTGAATATCCTACAAAAATATGTTCACTTGCTTTACTATCTAACTTACTTCTATGACAAGATGGAATATTTGCAAGTGCTCTACATCCAAAGACCTTTAAATGACTTAAATTAGGTTTAGTATTAAACCACCTCTCATAAGGTGTGCCACAACCTAAAGCTCTGTGAGGACTTCTATTTTTAAGATACACTGCAACATTAAACGCGTCTTCCCAATAAGATTTAAGAAGTGAACTCTCAGCCAACATTGAACGTGCTTTTTCCACAATGGACCTATTTGTACGTTCTGCTACACCATTTTGTTGTGGACTATATGGTACAGTTGACTGATGAATAATACCCTTTGCAGCTAAATGGTCCAGAAAAACTTTATTTACATATTCTGTCCCATTATCAGTTCTTAAAACTTTAATTTGAGCACCTGTCTGCCTTTCAACCAGTGATTGAAACGCGCAGAACTTATCCTTAACTTCTGTCTTCGAAGAGATAAAGTAAGCAAAAATCATACGTGAATAATCATCAATAAATGATAATACATACTTATTACCTTGAAATGATGTTGCACTCATGGGTCCACAAATGTCCGAGTGAACGAACTCCAAAATCTTTGTACCCTTTTCGTAAGGAACTTGCTTAAAAGGTTTACGGGCTTGCTTACCTTCCACACAAGCAATACAGCTTGTCTTATCAACCACAGTATATTCGATACCGACGTTGCTATTCTTCAACTGGTTCATACCTATACGGCACAAATGACCTAGCCTTCTATGCCATAAAAGAAATTTAGAAGTCGAGTCAGAGTGCACATCATAAGCAGTAACATGGGGTTTATTGACAGTACAGTCTAGTTTGTACAAACCACCACAAACTGAACCATGTAAAAGAGGTTTGCCTGTGTATGAGAAATTTTTCGCATTAAAAAATTTACACCCACTGTTATCAAACAAAACAGTAAAACCCTTATCTACTACCTTTTTAACAGAAAGCAAGTTAACACTTAATTTAGGTATATAGGTGACATCATTTATACTATTTACAATATTGGATTTAGTGTTAATATTTACATTACCAATAGCTTGACACTGAATCTCATCACCATTAGCAACAATAACCTTACCGAAATTCACATCTTTTACGTCAGATAGCCAGTCCAACCTCGAAGTTAGATGTGTTGACGCACCAGAGTCAATAAACCAAGCATCTTTCTTGTTTTCAGAGACAGTCAGGGCCGTAAGCGCAGTATCTTCTTTAGTTCTTTCTTTCCGCTTACGAAGTGGACACTCCGGTCTCTTATGTCCAGGCTCCTTGCAGTCATAGCATACTACAGGCTTCTTTTTCGTAATTGCCTTTCGAAACTTTGTTGCTTTTAAAGCAGTTTCTGGCTCTTCATTGCGTGACATTTCATTCAAAAGCTTAGTTTTTACCAAATTAGTAGTTATTTCTATATTGCTATTTTCTAGACCCATAATCATCGGATCATACTTCGCTGTGAGTCCACCTAATAATATTGCTGCTACTGAAGCATCCTCTATCTTTTTACCAATATCATCAAGGTCTTGTACAATACTCATTACAGCAATAATGTATGCTTCCATATTGTCAAAGTCAGAGAGACTCATTCTGTACAGTCTTCGTTCTAGTGCAAGTCTACGTCCCATTCCGCGGTCTTCATAGGCACTCTTAAGAGTATCCCAAGCCTCTTTCGCACTCTGCGAACTACGGACGTGTGTAATAGCCGGACCATCTAAACTAAGGCAAATTTTTGCCAACGCCTTCTGATTACTACGTTTTTTAGTTATTTCGGGAGTTGTATCACCTTCCGGATAACCTATTATTGTCTCCCAGAGGTCCTCGTGGATAAGATAGTTCCTCATTTTGAACTTCCATGCCGTGTAACCCTCGCGGCCACACAATTGAATGCATAAAGGTAAAGTTGTACCTGAGGATTTTCTAAAATCACCATCTCCACTAGAGCTTGCCATTGTATTATGCAGACTTCGACACCTTTTTTATTTCTTTCAATCTATTATTTTATACTTCGTGCTGATAACGTGTTGTACAAAAGAAAAATTGTTATACGAAGACATTTATTCTATAATGTCACAATACTTCATAAGTAATATTTTAGATTACTCAGTAAGGAGTATCTATTACAACAAATTTATATGCCTACGACATTTTCATGAAACCTTAAAGAATGTAGGTGCCTACTGCCTACACAATTGTATGTATGTGTGTGTACCTATACTACGTTAGTAATATATATTCTTTGCCTATACTCCGTTCAGATCATCAAATATGTATATGTCACCGTAAAATTGTAAAAACCGTTAGTAAAAGCCGTGTCAGCTAGTATTTAAAAAAAAATTAATTTGAATATCATATTATATTCTTTGCCTACAATTAAAATGCTACCAATTTAAATGTCTCTCATTTACCATGCAATACATTGACACAATAGGTATACATTAAATTGGCCGAACTTGATACCTATTTTCTGAAATCTGAACAGACTATATTAAGAACATTTTTATTCACAGAGATTATTATAATTTGTTAATTACATTATATATAGGATTAACCTATTAAAATTAACATGTAATTTTCAGTTTAAACACGTGAAGACCGTGTTGTTCATCGCCGCCGGTACTGGTATAACGCCCATGTTGGGACTGCTACGATTCGTCTTGTCGAGAACCAATTCTAAATGGTAAGTTACTGTACAACATTTTTACCCACTATTAAGGGCGATTTTACAAATTTTACCCACTGTTAAGGGGTTTAAGGCCTTTACAAATAAGACATAAATTGGCTGTTTTTTTTATTTTTATTTTACAATACTTTATGCACTTAAGCACGTAAATATACAAGGCGCCATTCTCTACCAGCCAACCTTAGAGTGATGCAGAGACATGGTGAAGTAGGCGCTTCTAATAACTACAATAATTAAAAATAAATCAGTAGTCAGTACCTAATAATAAAGTAAAATTAAAAATTATAATCTAATTTTTCGGTCGATTTTGCGACCAAATTAAATCAAATCCTACAAATCTAACAAATGTAATAAAGAGAGTACTTTTTTATCTACAATTTATTTTTTTGCTCTTATGTAGCTTATATTGTTTGTTTAAAATAACTTAAAGATAGCAGATGTAATCACCCTAAAGTTTGCATAAAAATAATCCAACAAAGTTAGAAATTGATTTGAAATTAAAAAAAGCATAAAAAGTCTCCTCAAAATCTTCACCGGTTTTAATACCCATGCATGAATCTTAATGACAATAAGCCTTATTTTATTTGGTCACTGTCTGGATATACTGCACAAAATATTTCTAAAGAAATGTCAGTCCGTACTAGGCCGCTGTCAAAGAACACATTTTGTAAACGCACCCTAAAGTACTAAGTAGTACTTACATGTTAAAAGTTTCGCGTATTAGTTCACTGTTTGTCTGAGGCATACTTAACTAACTCTTCCCACACCGATCTCGGTGACGGTGGCCGGTTTCATTGAAACCAGGCCAGTTACGCAGGAGTAATTTTATAGTGCCCAAGTGTGTGCGCAGTACACAAGAGCACTCTCTCTTCTAGTGATGTAACTAATGCCTATTTTTAAGCATTCGCGAATGCGAATGCGAATGCGAATGTCTGCTACCGACATTCGCGAATGCGAATGCGAATGCGAATATTCAGTTTTTGTTCATATTTGGCGCCAATTCGTCTATGGCTTGGCGGCAGTCGCGTTCGGACAAGGTTCGTTATGGGTTCGTTCCGTTCGTATCTTCCGAGTATTGCCGCGTTCATACGAACTCATCTATGATCTAAATAAAGCGTCATTCATTCCGCTCCTCTCACTCAAACTCAAACTCAAAATTTTTATTTCCATTCCAACCACCGGTTCGGAAACTAGCCCGGCGAGAAGAACCGGCGTAAGAAACTCGCACATTTGCTTTTGTTTTCTGATATTCATATTCGCAAAACATTCGCAAAAATTTTGCGAATGCGAATGCGAATATACAAAAATGTGCGAATATTCGCGAATGCGAATGCGAATGCGAATATTCGTTACATCACTACTCTCTTCCTCTACTCATCTTTGCTGTCAGACAACCAGGTGATCAGGCTGAATTGTCCTAACCAAACTTGGAAACATTTTTTTTTTCTTCCAATGCAGGAATCGAACCCACTACCTCCGAGTCGAGAGCCAACGCTCTAACCACTAGACCACATACTACATACTTAGCATCTGAATGAATAGACAAAAAACGTTTAAATACAGAGATATTTATCTTTTTAAGATCTCGATAAAAATGTCTTGTTAATTTTAGATTGCTGAACAGAAAATAGAAAAGATATTTTTATAGCGTCTCATTCATTTCAGCTGTTTTCATCAAGATGCCTCAAAATAGAGAATCTTTTAGAAATCTAAGTAAACATTCAAGTATCTGAGAGATTTCCAATTAGCTTTTGAAATTTCAACAGTTTATTCTATTTTTAGTTGCCTTTGACCCTAAAAGTGTTTCGCACTCAATTCTATTTATATACAATTCAATGATACTTGACACTTGATCTTTAAAAAATATTTCATGGGTCAATGTTAAATATTGAATTAAGTATAATATTAGATATTATTTACTTCCAATTTGGCTTGACTTTACGAAAATTTTAGATAACTGCTTGAATTTACATAAAAATCAAAGGAAACAACTTTTATTTATATTAATTTTGAACTTTTGTCTTTTAACAAATAAAAACAATTTAAGTAGGTTATAACCTTTAAAGTTTTATAAAATAAAAAACTTTATATCGTACCTATCGTGTGGAAGGCTGGTTCTCCTTCATAGGGAAGCCGTAGCATGTATAATAGGTAGGGATTTGGATAAACGTCTTCAAAAGGTGCGGTAAGGGAAGCCGATAGGAATAGAGTTATAGGAACCCCTCGCCACCGACCTATAGGTATCTACCTATCTGCTATCACCGCCTACTTAGGTATATCATTTATTGATTTTATTTTCAGTGAGCGGATACATTTGCTGTTCTTCAATAAAACAGAAAAGGATATCATATTCAGAGAAAAATTAGAAGAGTTAAGACTTCAAGATAAAAGGTACCTAATTAGATTGTTTTAAATTTTAAAATCTCACTAAAATCGCATCTAAACTACACAACATTACGTATATCACCATAAAATGATAACAAAGATTATTATAAAGCTTAAAACCTGGAGATTATTAAATTTAATTTAAAACAAACGTGCATCTTATTTAAAAGGGCCCACTCCGACAAATGTTTATGTAATAAGGAGCGATCACTCTACCGTAGCTTACACATGTATATTGTTAAGTCCCTACTCCCTGAAAGGACCCAGAAATTGAAATTCAAACAAGGTCCGGGCGGTGACCCACAGACTGCAGCCGCGAGTAGAATATTTATGACGCACGGACCTTTCCTTACTCCGTTATTTATGCCGTTGAGTTATCGGTGTAAACAAGTTGAAACTTTGTTTTTGTGTTTAGGTTAAAGCTAATTTCAGACTACGCTATAGGTACCTGTGGCTATACGTAGTAACTAAGTATTTGATAATCTGTGGCTATACTATTGTGCTATAAAGAAGCAAAGAAGGACCTAATGCTATACCATATAGTATAAAAACTTAGGCCTTTGCATCCGTTAGTGGATGATTTATACAGTATTCTCCGAGCGAAGTAACCACTCTTGAAATACTATAGTACCTGGGACAGTTGGTTTTTAAATGTCGTATGGTTGCCCAAGTACATACGGCATTCTCACAACACAGTCAGCCTAGTCCAGAGGAATGAACTGGTCAATACATCTGGGGCTAACCATGTGCGGGTTTCCTCACGATGTTTTCCTTCACCGTTAGAGCGTCCGTATAATGTACTCGAGATCTGAAAAAGTCTCATTGGTACACGCCACAACCTGGGATTCGAACCTGCACTCTCTCGAGTGCAAACCAAACGGTCTACCCACTAGGCTACGGAGCCCCATATAGTATGGCGTTCACATTACGCGATATTATCGCACGCATTAATATACTTTTATAGTAAGCTCAATTGATCGATGGTTCGGGGGTGAAGGTGGGGGAGGCGGGTGACGCGCGACATTAGCACAGCATGGACAGTGCATCGCACAATTTTATAGCGTACAGTTAGCCATACAGTTAGGGTTACCATATCTCAGGATTTGTCCTGAGATTTCAGGATTTTTCGACTCTTCTCAGGATTCCGGCCGGATTTAGCAAATCTAGTGATAGCTCAGGATTTTCAATAAAACACAGGTTACATTTTAAAGATCTCTCTTATTAAACTACTAAAAATAATTTTCTTTTAGTAACAATTGCAGTTAAAATCAATACTTATTTATCAAAGTGAAACAAACTAAAAATAATCTTCTTTTGGTAACAATTGCAGTTAAAATCAAAAAAGTCGCGTAAAACGCGTGCGCAAGATAATAATACGTTTTTGAGAGAAAATTCTCAAGCTGTAGAAAATCTCAGGACTTTTCTAGGAAATCAGGCCTTTTCTCCGGACTTTTGGTAACCCTACATACAGTACAGTGTGAACGTGTCCATAACAACGTATGGTGCGCGATATTTTTGTGCTATGAGCTGTATACTATTATATTATAGCGTAGTCTGAAAACCGCTCAACGACTTTTGACGAGATACCTACCTTAAATTTTTCAACGATATTATTAAACGTACAGTCGACAAAAACTGCTTATTATCACCTAGGGACTACACATTTTCCATACCCCCTTAACTGTCGACAGTTTGAATGAGTAATAGACTTATCTGTCAATAAAGATTTCGGCCTAGGTCTAGACGACATGCGAGCAGGTGTCGGATTTCTGTTGCGTAGTTTAGATACATTCAATACGCAAAATATAATCGAAGATATATATTATTTTAAATACTATATTTACGTATTCATTTACATGTAAAATTGCTTTGGCTCTTATTGTAGTATTTTTTTGATGCATTACAATTTAATATTCAGGAGAAAAGCGCGGGAAATGGGAGCCGATGTTTTATAAAATTATGAATATGAAGTTATTTAAACTTAGATTTATGAAGTTATGAATTTTATATTGTTTGTTACTTTCCAGTTTATGATGAACATTGAACACATAATTTTATTACAATTATTTAAAGAAACACATAAAACACAAACATAAAAACAATCGAGTCCTTTTGACACACACTTTCACAGTCACTTGCAGGCTGGGCCATAGATTGGCAATTTTGTATATCACCTGATGTTTTTTTCCGTCCTTGTCGTACTTCCCGTACGTTGTGCAAGTTTGAGCAGAATAGATAAAGCTTCAACGTTAATTCATGACAATAAAATACGGCGGGAAAAGTCGACCTTTTAAAGCCGTCCGACAGATTTGCGTTTTTTTTTTTTGACATTGACCTTTTAAAGAAAATCGACAGTCAAGGGCTTATCAAGGGGCTATTAACTTTTTTTTTAAGGACACCATTAGGCTCGGGCTCTTATTAACCCACGTCGACTGCTACATTACACACGCCTAATGTCCTTTATGCTTAATCCCAAACTAATTAATTTCAGGTTAAACGTCGTGCACGTATTATCCAACGAACCCTCCTGGGCGGGGATCAAGGGGCGAATTTCAAACGAAATTCTCAGCGAGGTCATAGACAAGGAGACTTTAAACAGTAGTGAAAAAACTTACATCGCCTGCCTGTGCGGGCCCACGGAATTCACGCACACTGGAGTGGACTTGCTGAAGAAGCTGGACTTGAACGAGGACCGTATACATGCGTTTATTGGGTAATGTTAGACATGGCCTTATTAATCCAATCGTTTGGTGTATAATTTATGAAGGAAATTTGTTTGAAAACATAAGAAATACTTAAACCCTTAAATGTTTCACACAACAGATAGGTTTTTATGAACCTAAGGGTCACTTCACACCGCGGCGATACGCGACGCGATGTGAATTTTTATTTTTAAGATAGCTATTCCAAATGGAACTTTATTTGCTCCAAAAAATGTAGGTACTCGTTTCATATGAAATCGTCATACACTACACGTGCGCTGTACATAGGGTTGTCAACTCTCGAAATGACCAACACGGGAGAATTTTATTGAATTTTAATGCCGTTTCGGTGTTTTGACCCTTATTAGGCGATTGTGAGACAAGAGCCTAAATACAGCGTGTCCCGACACCTATATCGGAGCCTTTAGTGGTATAAAATATGGAATTTTTTATCGACAAATTGCCCCTCAAATTTTATTTTTCTCTCACGTTTGTAAAATGGCAGCCATTTTATTTTTTTGTAACCTAGACCCGGGCTCTCGTACTAATTCGACCACCACTACTCATATAAATGTCCTAGGAACATAAAAAAGATCTCATTTGATTGCTAAATATATGGACAATAATTCACAGTTAAAATGTTTTAATTTTCTTTGAACAAAAAAACAAAAAAGGTAATTTAAAAAAAATATAGTTTTTTTTTGGTGAATTTTTTAAATTATTTGCTTTTTGTGAAAAATCTAGGCCATTAACCTGCTTGTTTTTTGTTCTAAAACGATAGAAGAGGACGTTTGCTAAAATAAAATACAAACCCCTTTACTCTCAGTGCAATAGTTTAGAAGTTATAACAATTTGTTTGTATCATCTCAGGCAGGAGGCCAGCTAGTCGTCTTTTTCAAATTGTTATAACTACTTATTATTTATTCTGTAACGATAGAAGATGACGTTTGCTAAAATAAAATACTAAACTTTTTTAAAACCTTTACTCTCAGTGCAATAGTTTAGTAGTTATAACAATTTGAAAAAGACGACTAGCTGTCCCCTGCCTGAGATGATACCAACAAATTGTTATAACTTCTAAACCAGTGTTTTTCAACCTTTTTCATGATGCGACCCCCCTTGTATGAAAAAATAGTTCGCGACCCCCCGACCCTTCGCTTTTCTATCATGTATGTATGTGTATGTTACAGTGTTACAAATATTCATTCCATACAACGTTTTTATGCGTATCCATAATTAGGATTCAGATATAAGTACATAATATACTTACTACGTCAAACACATTATTTACAATTACATCGATGATCGATTTATGAGTATATCCTTTTGTTCAAATAGAGAAAATAGATAGATAAGTAAGAGACATAATAAATCAATCTTTTTAATCTTTATTGTTATTTAACTAAATTTGTCTCGACCTCCGGCGACCCCCCTACAGAAGCTTCGCGACCCCCCAGGGGGTCGCGACCCACAGGTTGAAAAACACTGTTCTAAACTATTGCACTGAGAGTAAAGGGGTTTGTAATTTATTTTAGTCAACGTCCTCTTCTATCGTTTTAGAACAAAAAACAAGCAGGTTAATGGCCTAGATTTTTCACAAAAGGGTCATTCTAAGTTAAGAGGTAACTCGTTGTATGAAGTGACGGCACGGCATTTTTTCTTAAATACTTTTATTTAAGTATACTTTTCTTGTGGAAACTCTTAAATTGAACATGTTTACAAAGTGGCCAGTCAATTTATTGGTTTATCTCATTTTATAAGTGACCAGGGGAAATACTCAGTACAGGGGAGAGACAAGATGCATAGGGGAGGATTCTTTTTGAACAGAGAAGAAATAGACATATAAAAATAGGGTAATTTTTAAGAATCAACTTTATTTTTTCATTTTTATTATTATATAATTCTATATAATCAGGCTCTTCATGTTTCTTAAGCGCTATGTACAAAACATGAAAAGTCCTTACTTTCCCTTCCATCAAAACATAGAACATAAATATATATATAACTTTACTATCAATAGACAATAATGAAATAAAAATAAGCAAAAACTTGTTTTAAATATAAAGTTAAACTTTGCTTGTACAAGTAAAAGTATTATTTTTAATCTATAAAGGTAACTAAAAAGTACTTAATTTTTCCTAAAACCCGCTTTCAAATACATCAATGGATTCAATAAAAGCATAAAAATATGCTGACCTCTCTCCCTCCTCTCATTTTTAAGTTAGGGGTAGATAGTTCTTCTTCCTGATCCCAAGTGAGAAAAGAAATATCATCATTTCTTATTATATCTCGAATTGACTTTTGCTGTGCTGCATGTGCTCGCCTGTTTATATTTTAGGAGGCGGTGGGTCTTCATTACTCGAACAGGGTAGTGTTACAGGAGCATCTCTTATAAATGGAGTCCTAAATGACGTCTACGAATTTTTGATTTTTCTCTCCATACTTTTCTAGTCCTCTGCTGCTGTCATTTGCTTCACTGTCATAAAAGTTCCTATTTCTTTCCTCTTTTCATATTATCCCTTTCCTTACTTTCCTTAACTCTTTATTGAGCGTACTTATCCGGGTCATTTTTAATTTTAATAATGACCCGGATAATCATAATCGTTCTGCAATAATTTTTTTGGAGCTGCTCTTCGCGCGTTATTTTTGCCATTTTTTCTGTAAAAAAGTAATATTACATGGTAAAGCTAAGATAGACATCGTGCCAAATAAAGGTTCAGAGAAAACGACGAAGTATTAATGAAAACACATACAAATATATCTCCCCTGGACATTAGGTATCTTCCCTGCCATCGAAAGAGCCAGGGGAAATACGCCAGGGGAGATACATTTTAGATTGATACCTAAAATAGCCGTAAAAGTGTTTCTCGTATACAATACACAACCAAGCGTAACAATGTATGCACTATTCACTGTGTATATTTAAGTATATGTTAGTATTTTAACAAATAATTGCTAAATAAAACTTACCAGGGGAAATACTGCATTCACTTAACATTTCTGCAACTAGCGACTGGCGTGACTGAAATGGCCGACAAAATAGCTGCGCTGTCGGCTTATGCGCCGCTTGCTGCTAACTTTACGTTACATCCTATGTACTCAAGGTCCCAACTTCCATAGATTATCAAAAAAAAAACTGATTTTTAAACGAAAACAAAAAGCCAGGGGACGATACACGAAACACGGAGGACAAATTTCGACGATGATATTTATTATAAAAAACTGGATAATAGGTAATTTTACTTGCAAGATACTGTTACTAAGTTATCTTTCTGTATAAAATTAATGATGCTAAAGTAATTATTGAATTTTAATACATTCATAATTACTGGTTTACAAATAAATTTGGTTGAGGGACAGGCCAGGGAAGATACTTTTTTCACATATTAGAGCTTATTGTGACTAAACTACGTACATTTATGTAATAAATTTAAGTGACCACGTAGAAAACATTTAGTTTTAAGTAATGAATAGTTTAATTATGAAGTTAATATAAAAAAAGGCATTTTTTTTGTCTTGGCCATCGAAAGTACCTCTTAACTTAGAATGACCCAAAAAGCAAATAATTTAAAAAAATTCACCAAAAAAAACTATTTTTTTTTTTAAATTACCTTTTTTTGTTTTTCTGTTCAAATAAAATTAAAATATTTTAACTGTGAATTATTGTCCACATATTTAGCTATCAAATGCGACCTTTTTTATGTTCCTAGGACATTTACATGAGTAGTGGTGGTCGAATTAGTACGAGAGCCCGGGTCTTGGTTACCAAAAAATAAAATGGCTGCCATTTCACAAACGTGTGAGAAAAATAAAATTTGAGGGGAAATTTGTCGATAAAAAAATCCATATTTTTTACCACTAAAGGCTCCGATATAGGTGTCGGGACACGCTGTATAATACTTTTTTTTCTAGGAATTAACTTATCTTAATGAAATGCAATTTATTTTGTCAGCCCTTGTTAGAATCGTGTAAAGGGGCCGTTCACATATTACGTCAGTAAATCTACTTTAAGTACGAAGCGTCGTTATACCCATGCGTTCTGATTACTTTCAAAATGTAATAAAATCCAAACTCATTTGATCAATTTTGGACCACAAGGGCTATATAGAAGGTTCAATTTCCATTAAGTATTTTTCTGAACTATAAAGCTCAGAACGGATCAGTGTAATCGATGCTTAAATTCACGTCCCAGGAGTGAGATATAGGAGAAACGGTAACATGTAACTAATATTAGGATCTAAAAAAAATTTAGGAAAATGCACTCTATTACCTGAAATAAATAATGATGTATATTTTTTCTGCTATTGAATTTACTATTCCAATCACTTAATTAGGTACATTATTATGATAGAATTTAAATAACACTACAAAAGTAGATACGTCCGTTAGAAATAATTGTAAAGGCCCTTATCTTATATATCTTATTAACTATCTATAAATTTGTAAATCATTGTCAATAATTTAGTTATTCTTGATCATGATCTATGTGTACAGTGTAACCTACACATAGTACAGTCGCCGCCACTCGTGGTGTACCACTTTTTAATCTTATTGCCCTAGACCCTAGAAATAAGATTGAAAAGTGGTACTTTGTTTGAAGGAGATAGAGCGATTGTAAGAACACATGTCGTATTATGTACTAATAGGCAAGTGTATAAATTAATTTTCTAATTTCTCACAAATCTACTTTTAAGAAAATGCACCATAATAGTCTTCGAATATATTATATAAATATGTACTTAACAACATTTTTTTTTTTTGCTTGTCTATCAAATGTACAAAGAGAATTTTATGAAACGTTTCTTGACTTTTATACTTGTGTTTGGTAAATAAATTGAGGTTTATAATTATTATTATAAACGTACGTTCGTCGTACGTAAGTAAAAATGTAATTTAACGCTGCACTACTCGGGTTTTTCTCCATACAAACGCTGTTGGTGATTTACTCTAAAGTCAAACATTGTTGACCCAAACTCTAGCGATATATCGATTTTTATGACACTCATCTAGGTCGGTATGTGCTTATATTTCTAAAATTTTAATAAATTTATAAGATAATAGCCTCCAATCATCGGATTTTAGCGCAACTTTGACCGTAAATAAAAAATAAACAAAAAACTAAAATAAAAAAGCAAGCACATACTGATGCAGTCTGATTGTTCAGCAACTGAGATAACTTTACTTCAGACAAAAATGTTACATCGTAAAACACCAACAGCTGAGAGTCTATTTGCGTAATTTGAGGACGCCTTTTCTAAAATACTTTACAAAGCAGTCTAAGTGTGCTCTATAGCTTCTCTTATAAGTATAGATAACTAATTTATGGTTATATCCTTCTTTCCCCGATGTTAGGTGAAATAACAAGCATTTTCTTCGCGCGCCGCACTGAGTTCGGGTCGTTGACTAGCGCACTCTTAATACTGTTATTATGTAGGTATGTAAACTAATAAATGTCTAAATGGAGGATAAAATTAATTCATAATAGTAGTAGGTATTTTTTGATAGCAATTATTTTTTGATTGTGATACTATGTACTTCGATATAAATTTCACAATTAGCATATTGTATAATTGTATAACCCTTTATATTTTCAAGTATGTGCAAGCAATAGGTACATTGATAACCCGATACAAGATTTAGGTTGTGAAAATAATATTATCTAATATAATTATAATAACTAGAGGTCGCCCCGTGGTCGACACACGGCCATAATTCATATTAAGTATAATTTTTAGGTTTCAACTTTTTTAGGTTTCCCTCATAATTATATAAGCAATAAAAATATGTAAATGTTATCTATGGAATGTGAAAGAAAGATGAAAAATTGTCTCAAACTTACTGTTAATAGACAAACCCATGGCAGTGTGAGTGACGTAGTGTGTGTAGCTTTATTATGTATTTCTATGCATTATTTAAAAAAAAATATTAGCTTTCTGCACTACTTCCACCACATAAACCTTAACTGTGTCTAATATCATACTCCTCCGTTCTCACGATTCCCGTAAAACTGTACTGAAAGTTATTGATTCATGTAATAAAATGTAATATGGTGATCATGATAATAATAAGTAATAATTTTAATTTCTAGTTCTTATTTTGGCCACAGGCCAAATTTGGCGCTATCAGCAAGTGAAAACCATAAAAACACAGAATTACTTCACTATTATCAAAAAAATTCTACTAAAAATCCACTATGTACTGACATTTTATAATAATTATGTTCCTAAGGTACCTTAAAAGCAAAAATATTTATCAAAAAGTTGCCAATGTTATTTATCGGCTGTTTTTCCACTTGCGGGCAACGGCTTATTTAAAAAAAAATGCACCCAGCAAGTGAAAAACAGCCCTCTGATTGTAAATAAAAGTAAATAATGTTTCGAGTAATTTTCTTTCTTTTCTTTCTTAAAATATATCAAATAACAAAAATTTTAAAGTGCCTACATTCCAGGTAAAACTTTTACTGTAAGTAATTATTTTTGGGTTGTTTTGTTTTTATTTTAAATTAAAAGTTATAAAAGTATCGTGTTTTTTATTTGAAATATAACGACTGACGACCACTATCTTCAAAGACAGAAGTTATTTAATATTATAACAGAAGCTACTTAAGACTCAACACAGAGATATTATTATCTACTTTGGTATGTTTGATAAAATTGAGTTTCGTGCTGTCATATACATTTCATTAGGTACCTACGGGTTTTAGGGTTTGTTAGAAATTTTGTATTAAAAAAAAGTGTGTGTGTCAGCTCCGTCCACTTCATTTCGTCCACTTTCATTATTCCCTTCATATGGATGAATTCTAGTCTGCTCTTCGGTTTAGGGTACTCTTGACCTGGCCTTTTTTCAAGACGTCCCTGATTTGTCGTCCCGTCTCGAAACGTTCGCCTAGATTCCCTTCCAACACTTCCATTCACACTCGCCTTATACACTTTTTTTCGTCAATCGTTCTTCATTCATTCTCTAGTCATAGCCAAACCATCTCAGCATACCTTTCTCAATTTTTGTTACTACATCTTCTTTCAGACCACAACGTTTCCTTATCTCACTATTTCTTATCCTGTCACCCAGTTTAACTCCTATCATACTTCTTAACGCTCTCATATCAACTGCATATATTCTGCTTTCATGTTTCTTCTGCCATACCCAACTTTTACTTCCGTACATGCAGGGCCGGATTTAATATTAGTGCCGCCCTGGGCACTGAAGGAAATGCCGCCCTATCAGTGTAATTTTTTCTTAAAATTGTAGTTTTTGTCTTATTTCTTACGAATTCATCCATCATACGAATGCAAATCTTACGAATGCAATCAACTATAGTTATTCTAACAGTATGATCATGGGCGTAGCCAGGTTTTAATACTGTGGAAATATGATCATTTTATAATAGACTAGCGACCCGCCCCGGCTTCGCACGGGTACAATACAGAATGTCTTTAAACCTCTACCAAACGGGCGAAATTTAGTCAAAAGTTCAAAACAAACAGAAACAAATTAATATAGGTACCTACTAAAACTCAATAAAATAAGTAGGTGGGTATACTTTTATCATATGAAATACCTATACCTACTCTTCAGGACTAACAATACAACAAACACTAAATAAATAGGAATTCAAGTAACTATCCATCATCATAGTTACAACGAACACAAAACAAAAAAATTACCCAATAATCTAAACTCCGCACGCGCCCCCCGCCTTGGTGACACCCACTTCGCAACGGGCCGTGCAGCAGAACTCGTAATATTTTATTTTCGCCATAACTTCAAAACCAAACACCCAATTTTAATCATTCAAAGACCAAATATTATCTACATAAACTGTACTTAGTGATGAAATTATTTATTTTGATAAGGATTAATAGCATGAGTAAAATAAACGCGTTTAAATATAGTCCAAAAAAAATTCAAGATTTCTAAATAAAAAAATGGTTGTTGTGCCTCACTCGACATAGATAGGTATAGTGTGTCGCGGACTTTTTTGTAGATATTTATAAGATCTACAATTAATTAGAACATTTTATGGTTCTATCTTTTATAGTTTAGGCAGCGTACGCAAAATAAATAACTTTTCTGGTTGATTTTTTACACCTTGTGCCCGAAAAACCCAAATATCTTAAGGAACCCTATCTTTTTCCAAAATAAAATTTAGCCTATGTTACTCGTGGATAATGTAGCTTTCGAATGGTGAAAGAATTTTTGAAATCGGTCCAGTACTTTTTGAGCCTATTCATTACAAACAAACAAACAAACAAACATACAAACAAAGTTTTCCTCTTTATAATATTAGTGTAGATATACATTACAATAATGGGCGCCCATTTTTTTCGTTTTTACCTGTTTATGCTTTAAAGCTACTTCAGGGTTTCCCATTAAACACTGAATAACGGTTAACCTCGGAAAAATATCATAAAATGAACCGGCTAAAATAGAACATCGCTACTAAATAATATAATATGTCCTGTTAAACGCGAGCGAGCGAAGCGAGCGAGCAAAATTTTTTCCTATTTAATAGGTGAAATCTGCTCAAATTTTAAACCCTAAAAGACTGTTACCCTGAAAAACTGTGTAATTCGAAAAATACAAATATCAAAAGCCTAAAACTGAACGTCGATACTAAATTTTATAGTAACGAGTGGGCGAAGCGAGCGAGCAAAAATTTTTTTCCATTCTATTAAAATCTATTCAATTGTTAAACTAAACACTGAATAACGGTGAACTTCGGAAACATATCATAAAATGAACCGGCTAAATAGAACATTGCTAGTAAATAATATAATATTATGTTATTTGTGTTAAATGCGAGCGAGCGAGTAAAATTAGTATAATTTCTGATGTTGTAAAATAGATGATAAATTTAAACTTAATATGTTAGGTTTGTCATATAAGTGTCGTGCGTTGAGCGCTATGAAACGGTCGCGCTCCGTATTACACACGAAGCGAATTTAATTGTTTGCGAGTCGCGCGGTTACCACGCTGCACGTACACCATGGCGTTGGTGGCCAACGAGTTGCTGGCGTTCATCCAGCACGCCATCGACACTATGGACGAGGTCAGCATCATGCAGATCTGCAAATCTTCTTTCACAAGCGAGGAGATTTGCACGAGCAAGCAGCTGCTCTATGAAACGCTCGGCCAGAGTGCGAATATGCCATCACGGAGGCGAGATGGCGGAGAACGAAGCGTGCAGGACAGGAAGCAGACGGATCCAGACGACGTGCCGGCCTTTGTGGCGAAAGATCTCCACAAGCTGCCGGTCGTTACGATGGACCACGTCGACGTCTCCAGCCTGCTGAAGAACTTCAACAGTATGAAGGCAGAGCTGGGGACTTACTATCAACGCTTAATACGATTTCATTTAGGACCTAAACTGAATGGAATTTGATATTTCGTACCATCAACTTCGTTTTACGAACCAATTTAGGTCGACACCTAAACTAAACCGCATTCCAATATCATTCACTCTTTTTAAAGGTAAATTCGTACCATCACCTTACTTTAACTGACGTTCGAGCCTAAACAAAATCGCTCAACTGTCAAAACTTGCGATTCAAAACAAGTTAGTAAATTTGATGCTGATTTTGATTCTTTTGTTGTTAGTTTTTAATTTTTACTTGTTTAAAGTCAGAAAAAAGCAGTGAATTTAAGTGTCGCGAGGTAAAAACATAAATTGGTATCAAATAGCATTGATTTTGATTGTTCTACAAAAAGTTTAAAGTGCAGTTTTATTCGTAGGATTAGTGACGACGAATTGATGCTTTTTGAGTTCTTAGAAGCCGATAGTGAGGAAAATTCCTTGAGGAGAAGGAGACTGGATGCTCGAGCACAATTCGACCCATTCGATTTGGAAGATAATGAATTTATAAAACGTTATCGTCTTTCCAAAGAATACCAAGTCGGATTGTGCGACGAGATCAGACCGGCGATGAAAGCGCCAAGGAGGTCCACAGATATATCTGTAGAAACAAAGGTAAGACTAAAATATTATGTATGTTACACAATTAGTATGTCACTCAAAGATTATTCGTATAGCGTTGTCTCTTTCCCGCTTCGACCCTGGGATTGCGGTTCAGAGACAAATGTTTTTTTTTACGACTTCATTCGTTCTTTTCGCCTCCGTAACGTTTCAATTGAGGCGCGGTTTTAATAAGGTGATGGTACGAATGTTAGCGATTTTGTTTAGGAACCCAAATTAAACTGCTCTGAATTTGAGTCGTCTTTTAAAAGTTGATAGTAGGCCTGCTGGACGAGATGCGAGGTAGGTTGGATGCATCGGAATCTACCATCCGTGACTTACGTAGTGAATTACTACAATTAAAATGTAATAATTCAGTAAGTAGGTCACCCGATCATTCAACCGCCTTTGTCAACACACGTCGTGGCGGCGCGCGCGCTGACACATCGTTTTCGTGTTCGTGTCAGCGGATTCCGACGAGTCGGCGATCGCCGCAGCCCCCGCCCGCCTTCCCCTCCGGGTCGTGCAGAAGCCGAGTCCACCAGCGACTCAGCAGAAAACTTTTGCGACTGTCGCCGGTCGCCCCGCACCTCCCCCGCGGGCGAAGACAAAGGGGGTGAAGGAGAGCCGTAAGGCTGAACCTCCTCGACCGAGCAAGGACGAGAGCAGGAGGTGCGATGAGGAGGGCTTCATACTGGTGGAAAGAAGAAAGAAGAAGAAGCCCGCCGCCCGCAACCACCGCGGCACCGCACCTTACGTACCGGAACTGCGCCTGCGGAGCGAGGTACCCGCGACGCCGTTGTACGTATCTCGCCTGCACTGGTCTATGCAGGTCGAGGACGTCGTGGACTACATCCGCCAGAAGACGTCCATCGCCTTGAGGGTCGAACGTCTGGAGTCTCGCCACAAGGTCAATTTCAGTTCCTTTGTGGTGAGAGTGCCGACGCATCTTTTGTCGACCTTCGAGGTGGAGGAGTTCTGGCCGACGGGTGTCGTCTACCGGAGGTTCCGGGGGAGACTCCGGAACGAAGCGCTCACGTCGCCGTCAACACGTGACAAAGTGTAGTTTTTAAGTATATAATATGTATGTTAGTCTGTAAGGTATTTATAATATGGGCCTATGCCGCCCGAAATAAATGAAATTTAATTTAATTAATTTAATTTAATTTATAATACCTATTTCACACTTTTTTCGTAGTACATAATTACAAAATTTTGTGATGAGTGACGTGCCCAAAATATTGTATCGCATGCTATACGTTCGAGAATTCGATGGCACGCGTGCCATAGGTTCGCGATCCCTGTTTTAGACTATTGATTTTATTGTTTTTTTCTAAAGTACAATATTCTTTCAGTACTTAAAGTATAAAAAGATATTAACATTGAACAAGTTAAAGCGTAAAAAACATTCGCTCGCTTTCTCAGTTTGAACGCCTCAGTTTGAGCGCATTTAATAACACGTACAATATATAGAACAAGTTAGTATTAAAGATTTGTTTTAGGCTGTTGATTTTTTTTTCTAAAATAACTTTAAAAAATCATCTTTCAGATAGGGTTAATGGAGCGGCAAAATATGTTAATTGAACTGGGACGCAAAATTTCTAAATACGCCTCTGTATATAGGTCATCCATGTGACTAGCCGGGCCATTTCGGGGGGGGGGGGGGGGGGGTTGGACCCTCTAAACCGCTATGCCCATGAGTATGATTGATTTTATTATATATTATACATAGGTACTTCAATAATATAAAAAATATTTATTTTCGTTCTAATAATTAAAAAGGACCATGCAAAAAATTGTATGCGCAGTGTCCCCCATCCATCAACAGATTTCAAACCTATCTCAGTTAATAGCTCTTAACACGCTGATAATAATTATTTAGTAAGTATGTTGACTATCATCAGGAGTGGGGTTTAACGTTACCGTTATAAGAATGAATTATTAATACATATATTGTGCAATGTTGAAAAAATAATGTAGTGTTCTACAAATTATTTCTTTCACTTTCCATTCACTTTCCAAATTTTGCCGCCCTATAAAATTTGCCGCCCTGGGCACTAGCCCCGACTGCCCCTAGTGTAAATCCACCACTGCGTACATGAATGTCGGAACCAACACCCCCCATGCACAGCCAAACGAGCCTTGTTAGACACCTTCCGACTGTTCATAAAGGAGTGCAAAGCTCCATTCACCATGTTTCCTGCATTCACTCTTCTTTCAATATCACTCTCACACTTTCCATCTGTTGTAAACTTTGATCCCAGATACACAAAATCATTCACCTGTTCAATTTGTTCATCTCCAATCACGATATTGCAGTCTGTCACTGCCTCATCTCTTTTAAACACCATCACTTTCGTCTTCTTTACATTCATCTTCATTCCCTTTCTAACAAAAGCTCCACTCATAGCAGTTACCATCTCCTGCAACTCATCGGCCGAAGACGCGAGTAACACTCGGTCATCAGCATAGAGAAAACATTTGACGAGTAGCTCATTCATTCTCAACCCACTTTCATTCTCTTTTAAATCTGTCAGGCAATTGTGAACAGATTAAACAGTCACGGTGACGCTACACATCCCTAACACCTGAAAAAGGTATTAAACCATACCAACCATGTACCTATGCCCTATTTATCCTTACACAAGCACTAGAATCCCTATAAAGAGATCCTCTTTAACACACATTCTTCGCCTTTTATAATGCTCCCATCTTGACTCCTGATTGTACTCAGCTCCGAGGTAGAAGTTTTTCCTCTGGTTGTTTTGATGGATTCCCAGAAAAACTTGATGTTTGACTGGAAATCTTCAGTGAATCTCCTATCAAAATCATCCTTTTGTTCTTCTCTCTTTCTAGACACAACTTCTTTCGCTGCTGATTTCAGTATTTTATACTTCGTTCTTGCTTCCTTTATCTCGTCATTTGTTGCCTTTTGAACTTTTTGGTTAGCTTTTGTTGCTAACAAATCCAACCACGCTTTTTTCTTTTCTTGCACAGCCCTTTGTACATTTTTATCCATTCACACATTATAGTTCTTTCTTCCTTTCCTTCTTTTTGCTACCCCGCATACCACAATAGCAACATTCATGACCCCTTTCTTAAATGTCTCCCACAAATCTTCAATCACACTTATCTTAGAAGAGTTCTATGCCTTTAAAACTTTCTTTCAGTTTCTCTACTTACTCGTCTTTCTTTTCTTTTTCTTATGTCGTATCATGAAGAAAGTATATGGTTACGGGGGGTGTATTTCGATAGGGGGATAGCAAATTTTAATTATTTTTTTAATAGGATGTACCGTTTCCGAGTTATAAGCGAATATACCTAATATTATTGAGTAGGTATGCCATAACTTTAGTTCGAGATACAAGCGATGTAAGGTGTGGGAAATTTGGAAAATTCAGCATTTTAGTAATTTATTTTTCTCTCATTATGAAGAAAGTATATGATTACTTATATGATAAGTATTTAAAATATCTCACACCTGTATGAAAGTTCAGGACTTTCTATCTGATTTACTTTTTCTCATCATGCAGAAAATATATAGCAAATTTATCACCTTTTTTAAGCAAATAAATAAATGAATATGAATAGTTACGGGGGTGTATTAAGAGTAGTAAGTATGTGTTGGTGTAATCCGTTAATAGAGCTTAGCAAATTTCAGTAGAATAGAAAATCGCAGGAAAAAGTAAAACTTAATATTATAAGGAACAATTATATTACAACAAATCATAATACATATATGAATCAATCTGAAATAAACTTTACTTTGCTCACACACAGATTCAATGCCACTTGCTTAAGTTGAGAAAACAACCGATACAGCCATTACATAATTCTAAAAGCAAAAAAATGCGAGACTTGAATCAAAATTAGACCGTATCCTACAGATTTGAGAACCGAGTGCATTTATATTTTAGTTATGTAACACATATATTAAGCATATAAGCCATAAGGTATATTTTATAAGAGATATATAATTCAAATATCACATTTTTATCAATCATAATAATATTATAACCAATCAAACAAAAACAAAAATCTGTTTAATTCTATTAATTGAGCTATTATCAAAATACAAAGTAGTAGTTTTAAATATTATATGAATGTGTTAAAATATGATTATGCAAGTTTTTGTACCTCATTAATTTTTGATCATACCAAACGGATATGTACTAAATCTTTTGTAATTAAAAATCAAACTAAAAGGCTTAAAAAAGACTTATTATGAAGAAGAAATAAAATTCTTCTATAATTACTATTTAGACTGGGCCACAAATATTGAATTCCATTGCTACTATAAAAAAATCACTTTCTTTTTTATTTGGCTCACTACCAAAAGGAAAATTTAACGTCATAATAAAATAAGAATCTAGTATCAATGTTTGTAATCGCACCCATACAAAACAGCTTAACCCATTCGTAATTTATTTTATATTTTAGTAGCAAAAGTAAGTATTGCTACTAAGATGTAAGTTTTGTGCATTTGAGCATTCAATGTTCACATACCATAAGTAACATTTTGGCCTAGGAATAAAGACTTTAAATAAATCATGGACTAGCTTAATGTTATTATTGACAGGTATTAGGTATTTGATACCGAATTTGGAAAAAATATGTATAATCATGTGCATAAAATTAAAAAACAATATATTATAACAACAATTAAAAATAATATAGGTACATCACTCATAAGCAACTTAGATAAGCAAGTGGTCATATTTACACAGTTTTAACTCTATTGTAATACTATTCCATACATAAATGAAAATGTCGTATACAACAGTTACTAACAGATTTTGTTTACAATTTGGAATTTTGAAAAACATAAAAATGCACTAGCACCGACAACTTGGATAAAGAAATGCAATCTAGATCTATGGATCACTGTGTTATGCATTGATATCGTTCACAAACAGCACGTCTCTGTCCTTGAGGCCGACTTCTAGAAGGTTCTGTGTGCCTCTCTCTAGCACACGCTTGGGGAAGTTGGTCGTGATTTCGAACTCTTCGGGCGCTTGCGGGTGACTGAACACAAAGTCGTATAGTACCTGCAACAACAACGTAATATTTTGTGGCGAAGCTTTTTATATTTGTCATATTGTTTCACTTGACAAAATCATACATACATATAATCACGCCTCCTTTCCGTAGGGGTAGGCAGAGACCACTTCTTTCCACTTGCTACGATTCTTACATACTTGTTTAACTTCGTCCACTTTCGTTCTTACCATCCATTCCTCCTCTTACATTCAACGTAGCGAAGCGGTTCTCCATGGGCCACTTTTCGCCTCCGCGAGAACGAGACGTGATGGGTGGCGAACCACATCGCCGCCATTTTGGATAATTAAATTATTTTTATGATTATCCATTGCGTTCCCACGGATTGGCGGAGAGGGTAGGAATAGGGAAAGAGAAGGGAAAACACTTGTTATAAATATTTTTTGCTAATCTCTCATGGCCTAGTGATGGCACATTATGTATGACGTTGATTCGCGCAATATTGCCGTGGCATCGTCTTTTATATTAAACTAGCTGTTGCCCGCGGCTCCTCCCGCGTAAATACAGTATCCCGAAGGAACACTCTACTTTTTCGGGATAAAAAGTAGCTTGTTTTAATAATTTAACAATCCAAAATGAGAAGATAGATTCTGATTATGACTATAATTATATTAAGCCGATTGCTGATATAAAAAGTTTGTTAATTAAATTTTATATTTTATCTGTGCTTGAATTATTATTACTTTATTAATTTGAATAAAACTATGAGGCTAACATAGATGCCAAGTGCACCATAGTCCATAAGCCTTGTCAAATATTTTGATAAAAAAACTGTCTACACTGACCTCGGTGGTGTCGACCAGGCGGAACCGACGGGTGAGCCGCTCGCCGCACGGCAGGCGCACCAGCAGCGCCAGCGCGCCCGGCCCCGCGCCCGCCTCGCCGCCCACACGCACCGCCGCCGCCACACGTGCGTCCCGGACCTATTCATACAAAATTATAAGCAAACAATCCAGTAGCGAGAAGTCACGGAACGATTTTAATGAAGTGTGTATGGCAGTACAAACTGCAGAAATGTTGCGGATGCATATTTTTTCACATCCGCGGATGCAGATGCGGAGACGGATATTTGAGGAGTCATAATCGTGGATGCGGATCTTAAGACTGCGCTAGTCGGTTTTTTCTCCATACAAACGCTGTTGGTGATTTACTCCAAAGTCAAACATTGTAGACCCAAATTCTAGCGTAATATCGATTTTTATTACATTTATCTAGGTCGGTATTTGCTTATAATTCAAATTAGTGTAGAAGATAATAGCCTCCAAACATCGCATTTTTAGAGCGACTTTGAACGTAAATAAAAATTAAATGAAGAATGGTAATAAAAAAACAAGCAAATACCGACACGGTTTAATTATTCAGCAATTGACGTGTTTTTTTTTAATTTTACGTGGTAGAGCCATGCTTCGGCACGAATGGGCCGGCTCGACCGGAGAAATACCACGGGCTCACAGAAAACCGGCGTGAAACAGCGTTTGCGCTGTGTTTCGCCGAGTGAGTGAGTTTACCGAAGGCCCAATCCCCTACCCTATTCCCTTCCCTACCCTCCCCTATTACCCTATTCCGTCTTAAAAGGCCGGCAACGCACTTGCAGCTCTTCTGATGCTGCGAGTGTCCATGGGCGACGGAAGTTGCTTTCCATCAGGTGACCCGTTTGCTCGTTTGCCCCCATATTTCATAAAAAAAAAATTGAGATAATTTTACTTCAGACAAAAATATTATATAGTTTTTTCATAAAACACCAACAGCTGAGTGTCGATTTGAGTAATTTGAAGATGCCTTTTCTAAAATACTTTACACAGCTGCATAAATGTGTGCAGTATAGCTTCTCTTATAAGTACAGATTACTATTTTATGGGTATATCCTTTTTTCCCCAATATTAGGTGAAATAACAAGCATTTTGCCCGCGCGCAGCACTGAGTTCGAGCCGTTGACTAGCGCACTCTTTAGGTATGTTATAAAAACTACCTTCTGCCCGCGACTCCGCTCGCGCTGACAATCCCACAGAAACCTGTTTTATCGGGATACATTTTATCTAAGGTTTTAACCGATGCAAAATAAATTTTTGACTGATGTGCATACAGACAAACAGACAGACAGACAACTGTTTAATTGTATGTAATGACTTTAAGGAGAAATTAAATAATAAGATAGTAATATTAAATATTAATAATTAAAGTTAAAAATTGGAGCATTGTACTTAATAAAAATAAATTTTGCCACCTTTTCGGGGTCTAACCTGTTACACCTACTAAACACGTTATTACTGATTTACGAGAAACAAATAATACACAATAACAAATGTGTCGGATCTTCAAATTCAAATTTTTCAAATTCAAATTATTTATTGCAAGAATGTGGTTTGTCACTACTATTGATTGGTCAATGCGCATGTGCATACGGCTCGCGCCAATCACCGACGCCGCCTAGTTTCTTTCTTGGATGCGGATGCAGATGTCAAAACAATACGGAAGCTCTGCAATTGAGGATGCGGATGCGAATATTCGCAACATCCATAGTATAAAGTCATGATCTCTGAGTATTTCACTCGATAAAGTCATGATCTCTGAGTATTTCACTCGATATAAATAAACTGTAAACCACCACAAATCGAGGCTCAGCCTGCTCGAACTGGCTTGAAAAAACAAACTTCTACTCGACGTACTCATTTTGAAAGTAACCAATTACGCGGTATTTTTAATATATGTGATTTTTTTTTTAAATTATGCAAATTGGATATTCCAAAACTGTACTGCTAGTACCTACTGCAAAATCTTTGTCTATGATAAGAATCGGCTAGATAAGTAATTTTTTTTATTACATAAATGAATAGTACTCTTAAATATGAGTATGAGTATTTTCTCAGAAGAAAATATATCAAGTCAATATTTTCGAGACTCGAGACTTGCCAAATTTTGTATCGAGTCTCGTGAAAACGCTCCATACTAAAGTCGTAAGTAGTTTAAAGTGTATGAAGTATACGGCCGCAGGAACATATTTGTAAATATCTCCGATATTTGTACTTTAAAGTTGGTACTTACCATAATGAATGTTTTGTATTTGATGTAAGTAACTGATGATGTAGGTTTTCTTTACAAATTTAGCAAAAATAATTTAAACTTTTTTGTACTTTTTAGATGTATAATTATTAATTACTAAACGACACACAAAATATTAAAGTAGTAAATGATTATTTCTGATCATCCCTATTAGAGACAATACAGGCCAATGCATCCCAGAAAAATGTATGGCTCCATATTGTGTATTGTTTACCTCTTGCTCATGTCGCTCCAGCTGCAGCCGTCTCTCTATGGAGTCGCGTCGGAGCTGGTTCTCGTACTCCCTGGCCGCAGCCCGCTGGCGCTCCTTCTCCTGGTCAGCTGCCAACGACTCCGCGTAAGCCTCGTCCTGTGCCGCGCGCAGTCGAGCCGTCACCTCTCGCTCCATTCTGAAATATTCAAATAGTAACAATATTATGTTAATTCAATAAACTTTTCGATATGAAGCTCAAAACTAGACATATGCAATTTTAATATAACTATAAGTTATATTATGATAAAGTGCAACAAATTAATGAAATAAATCATAAAATGTACTATCAAGGAATGAGGGTGTTTGATTTTTCTGCCGTTAGGGGTCAGACCCAATGCACACAAGGCGTCGTCTTGTGACGTAATGGTATCAAAATCGGTCAATAAGAATTTTCGGTTCTTTTTGTCAACCACCTCTTGACGAAAATTCCGAACCGAAAAAAAAAAACGGTGGTAGCACGACGGTCCGTCTCATTTGATTTTTCAAATTTGTGCATTTTACAAACATAATTCTAATTTGTTCATTTTACAAACATACATATCAAATTATTGTAAAACAAACAGGATGAGAACATCAACCTGTTAAATGATCAAATTCCCTAATAGTCCAGGAAAAATTTACAAATGTAGTAAAAAATAACAAACACATGTACCTATCAGCTCTAGCAGCAGCCAAATGTGGGTCATTGTCGGCCACCACTCGTCTTAGTCTCTGTAGAAGCTGTTGTGATGAGCACGATCCCTCGCTCCTCGCTACCACCGTCATCCTGTGGTCTCGGACGCACAACACACACAGCAGCGGGTAACGTCGTCCGCCCACTGATTGCGCTACTCTCCACCCCTCAGGGGACTCAACTGCACATCCCCAGAACAGTGCATGTGTGTTTACATACTGAATCACATCAGGGTCTGACAGAGTAGTTCTAAAAAAATAAAAATGAAATAAATGAACATTAATATTATTTCCTAATAAATATTCACCCTTTGTAAGAATAAAAGAAAAATACATTGCTTTAGTAAATTTACTGAATAGGGAATATGCATAAAAATTTAATTTGCCTGAAATATTTTTTTCCCTGTTCTTTATTGTCGTCACATTATAACTAAAAGGATTTTTTTAAATTTAGTTCTTATTTAAGCCGAAAAAAAATATATAAAAAATGCAAAATCAGCCCGGGATATTTAAAATTGCGAAACGCGTCACCATTGGTCGCAAGTCGCGACCAATGGTGACGCACGTGTGACGTCACGCTACACGATGACAATGATATGACTGACGTTAAATTGAATTTTATGCTCTGAATCGTCTATGATTTTATCTGTCAACTGTCTTTTTCGTGTACGATGACGTCACAACCCAAGCCCGCGAAAATGGCGTGTTTAAACCGCGCAAAAATTATAGTGATTTTTAAACATTTTTTCCAGCTTAATGGATAATGTTTTTGATGTGTTATATATATTTTTCGTAATGTTATAACCAGTAGAAACATTTAAAAAAATAAAAAAAATACATGCATATTCCCTATTACTCAATCTTTCTGCATACATTCATGTTACATAATATTATTATTAAACTATTAATAAACAATAAAAGTGTAGTTTAATATTATTATTAAACTACACTTTTATTGTTGAATAATAAATTATAAATGAATATTCTTGATATCATGAACTGATTTTTGGAGTTTGGACCAATCAAGAGGTTTGGAGTTGGTTTTGATGTTTATAAAAATACCATTTTGCAGTTTTTATTATAACATATAGACTGGATTGTAACTGTATTATTGTTGGATTCAATTAGCAGAATCCACCTTCTGGTTAAAGAAAAAGATTATATTTCTTTTATGATAGCTTCATCAATAATGTTATTTTATCAAGTACTAGCTGATGCCTGCGGCTCTGCCCGTGTAAGTACAGTAACCTACGGGAACAGTATATGTCCCGCGATAAAATGTATATCCTAGTAAGTAAGCCTATGTCCTTCCGTGTTATCTACTTTATATGTGTGCCAAATTTCATGATCGGTTATCATTATAATCGGTTTAGACGTTTTACGTGAAACTGTAAATAAAGTATAACACATGAATCGTACATTTCCCCGTGATAAAAAGTAGCCTATGTTCTTTTTTAGGCTCTAGACTATCTGCGTACCAAATTTCATTCAATCGGTTCAGTAGTTTTGGTGTGAAAGATGGACAAACAGACACACACACTTTCTGATTTATAATATTAGTATGGATATCTTATTTACATCATTGTTAAAACTTGTTACCTGCAGAAATTTTGTGTCTCTGTTGCTGATTCCGAATGGAGGTATACAATAAGGAATCTTAGTTCATTTTTGGCATCATTCAATGCCTGAGCATATGTGCCCTGATAGAACACTGGGTGAGGATTGTATTTGGAAGTGTAGCTATTTATAAATCCCATTACATCTTCTAATGGGTCTGTGGCCACTGAAAAAGTAAAGAGCTTTTAAGATAATATAATCAAAAAAATATAAGCACCTAATACTCTTGTTCCATATTTAAGCAATGTACTGTTAATCTGTAAAAATTTATTAAAAAAATATATATATAGATTTCATAAAGTAGATCAATCACTTTATTATAATATGATAGAATTGCAAGTTGATAATAAGTAGCAATTTGAGTAAATCTTAACACTTACATCTTCTATCGTCATTTCGAACAAAACTCAGCAGTAAGTTTAAAACAGATGATATTGTATTATAGCACATAGATACAACTAAGTTAACGACATAGCGTAGGAGCCCCGTCACACCGCCCGGCCCGTCGGGACCCTCGTCTGTGAATATGTGCTGTGCTATGTGGTCATGGACTACTGTGGGCGCCCGTGCCTCCGTAGCAAACACTGAGGGTCGACCCTCTCTTATGTTCAGTTGTTCTTGGATTGCCACCTGGAGAAAATACAGGAAATTTAGAAAGGTATGAAATTTCAATTCAATATTATAATGAAAACAATTAGTTATGTATAGTTTTCGTAATAATTTGGAACTCGACCTACTTTTCTCTTGTTTATTTTTATTTTGATTTACTTTACCTCCAGATCCCATTGGTGTCTTTGCAATACGTCTCTACATACTGACATATCCTCAATACCTGTTAAATCTTGGAATTGCAGTATTTTATCGGTTTGTTCTTGGGTAAGACCCAGGGCATTATCTTCAAGATCCATTGCTTTGTTGTTATTATCAGGAAAAGCAATAGATCTGGGTTTTGGTAGTGGAAGACACGACTACATAAATATTAAATATGCCAATTGTCTCAAATTTTATGTCTTTAACAGTTTATTTAAATAACAGTTTGTTTTATGATAGTAACAATTTCACCATAGGATTTAATTCAGTGGTTCATTTTTTACAAAAGACGAAAACTCGTCAATCGACATTCGACATTCGTCACGATGACAGAGACAACCATAGAAACCATAGGGTAAAGACCGTTCTCTCCATAGACTGCAAGAGATCATCGAGGAAAATCTGTAATCCAGCCTGAAGCTCAAGGTCGCGGATTTGTAGGTTGTAGGAATAAAGATAATAAAATATTTTAAAGCGCGACACCATAGAGGATAATTTTAAATTATTGACACTAATGACGGCTATTAGACCGGTGCTGGATTTGCTGGAACCGCCAGAACCAGCACCGGTACTAATAGCCGTCATTAGTGTCAATAGTGTCAATAATTTATAATTTTTGCCTACAAGTCCGCGGCCTTGGGCTTGCAGGCTGGATGGTCAGTATGGTTTTAAATATTAATTATTACTATTAATGGACCGTTCCTACTCCATAAGCACAATACTCAATTACTCACCATCTGGCCTGCAAATCCAATATTGTGTGGACTTGCAGAAGACTTGCAGACAACTTAGGAGATGACGGTCATTAGTACTGGTGCTGGATTTACAGGCTGGACGATAAGGCGCTTTAGGTTTAGACCCTATAAATTTTACCTACCTTCTTTTTACGATTATTAAAGATAAACTCCAACTCCCAGATGCCTAGATACATCAGTAGTTTTCGGTACATGAAACATCAGTAGTCACGGTAAATCCACATAAAATCTTAATAAAATAATATAATAATAAAATTTATTTACGAAAAGATTTGTAAGTTTAAAATTGTACATTTCATTTTTTCTTTTTTGACTTTTGAGACTTTTTATTTTTCTTGGAATTGCTTTTTGATTGCACAACAACTGGTTTGAATAATCCTGAGGGATCCTCCGTAGGATCTTCATATAGATAGTCAATCTGAAAATAAAAATATTGTTGCAATGCAAGTGGTTTTAAAGTTATGTCGATATCAGTCATATCAACACTGAGATCAACACTCAAGAAGTTCTTTCGCGCCCTGTTCAACAAGTTCGTTGCGCAACGCAAAGTTATATAGATAAATTATTGAATTTCGTACTCATGCGTGTGAGTGTGACGAATCACGGAATCACGATACTCATAAAAAAAGAACAACCCTGCGTGTTATCTGTTTGGTGGTTCCTGAATAGATTACCTTTAAATTCCAAAGCTCCGGAGCTACGGCAAATAGGCTTTTAATGAAGTTCCTATAAAACACATTGCCGTCACCACGAACGTTTGCATCTCTCAGTAGCTCACGTACCTCATCATCGGTAAAAACATCACCATACTGCGTAACAATCACCTGTATCTCGTCTATGTCCAAGAAATTTCGTTTCTCCGTATCAAACAGCTAAAAAAATTAAGAATGTATCTAACATTATTCTTTATTTATGATTATGATTAATGACGAATGTGTAATATTCAATGCTGATTATTTATTTCTAAAGCTAAACATTTTAAAGATTATTGTTTTGAGGAAGTTCGAAGTTACTAATATGGTTTAACTACTTACACTAAAAGCTAAATCCAGTTCATGCCTGATATTTGGTAATTTAACCCATTTACTGAACATATTTATAAACTCCTGCTTGGTTAATATCTTTTGATCGGGTGGTTTAATGCTTTCGATCTCTTTCATGACCTGCATTAAGGTAGGGTAATGAAAATTTCGTACATGATATCTAAAACAAGTAGTTAATAAGTACATAATAATAATAATAATAATTCATATAAAAGTTATTCATTTTTCTCAAAATAGACCTATAACTGAAGACTCAGGAGCAAAGCAATAATCTCAAAACGGCGTTAATTATCAATGAAAACACTTACTTTTTTAAGCTTAAAAACTTTACAATTTCTTCTACGGTAATGACTCGACTTTTTTCGCCACCACTAATTTCGTGCCAAACTGAAACTTCATCAAACCATTGTGAGATTTCTCGTAACTGCTCTTCACTAAAATAAATTTCCAAGTTTTTTGGCAAATTAGAGAAACCGTACATATTTTTGTAAAATATAAATTGCAAAATCCTAAAATGCTAAAATTTTATTTTAGTTAATATCTCAAATAAATCCAGTGATTTTTAATTTAATACATCTATGAATGAATCCTTCAGATTTAAAATGTCTCAATAATAATTGTCAATCATAATTATTATATTTTATTGATAGGAGTAAGGAGTGGCCTTCACGGTCTAGACTCCAGCGCTGCAGGTCCAATTAAAGTAGCAGAGGATCCCAAACTTATTTCGTCTAAGGCTCACTTTGAAAATCAATTATTTTGTAGCCCCTATTTTTTTCTCTTTTACCTGTGTAAGCTTTAAGCCTTTGCTTTAAGCGCTGAAATACTGTCATTCGGAAAAATATAAATATTAATAGCCTAAAACTGAACGTCGGTACCATGTCGGTACTATATTTTTTATATTTAATACAGTGTTGTCCATCGCTTCCAATGCTGTCGGTGATGATTCTGTCAGTCGAAATATGATTCTCCCCATTCTCGAAATTATTCTTCCCATTATTACCCATATCTTCAATCACTCAATTTCTTCAGGAGTATTCCCCACTAAATGGAAGGACGCTCTTATAATCCCCGTTCCCAAAAAGTCCAAACCTTGCACTTATTCAGATTATCGTCCAATATCAATTTTGCCTTTTCTATCTAAAGTTTTTGAAAAATTAATTTATCGCCAACTTAACTTTTACGTAAATGACAATAACCTACTTAATAAATTTCAATCTGGATTTCGAAGATCTCATAGCACAGTAACGACACTGACGAAAATTACTGATGACATTCGACTAGCGATGGACAACCAAATAATTACTATTTTAGTCTTATTAGATTTCTCAAACGCTTTTAACTCTGTTGATTTCGATATTTTACTTAAATTACTTGTCTGTCTTAATTTATCTCCATCTGTAACAAATTGGTTATCCAGTTACTTAAAAGGACGTCGGCAACGAATTAAAGTTGACGAACTCTTCTCTAATTGGTGTTACACAACTGCTGGTGTCCCCCAAGGCGGTGTGCTATCCCCTCTACTCTTCTGTATATTCATAAAACATCTTCATTGTACCATAATATGTACGCTGACGATTTCCAAATTTATACTCACGCTAGCGTTGAAAATTTGGCCTTAGCGATCTCACAAATAAATCAAGATCTGTCATACATATCTGAATGGACTAGCAATCACGGTTTAAAGCTTAACCCTGATAAAACGCAAGCTATTAAAATTGGTAGCCAACGGATGTTAAATACAATTAATCAGTCTGATGTTCTCCCTGTCGTCATGAATGACACAATAATCATATATATATATATATATATATATATATATATATATATATATATATATATATATATATATATATATATCCCACCAAAAACATTCTGTAAAAAACTAGCCAAGTCTCGATGGAGCTGCTTGTTTATCTCTAAAAAGTAATGAAATCTAGACAAAATCGTGCCAAGTCTAAGGTTCCTTACTGCGGTTTCTTTATTATTATAGTTAATGTTGAGTGACTTGGCTGTTCAACATTCTTTATACTTTAGTGGGTACAAGTCAATTTTACATTTGTAACTACCTATGTTTGTTAAGCGAGATAATAGCCCATACTGGTATTGGTAATTGGACGCTAGTGTCTCATTTAAGGCTGTTGTTGATTGTACAACACACGTATTGGAGCAATGGTGTCATGGAGCCCCTTTTGTACCTTGTGTACCCTTCAACGGCCAAGTCACACAACATTAACTATAATAATAAACCGCAGTAAGGAACCTTAGACTTGGCACGATTTTGTCTAGATTTCATTACTTTTTAGAGATAAACAAGCAGCTCCATCGAGACTTGGCTAGTTTTTTACAGAATGTTTTTGGTGGGATTTCACTTCTTTTTGTAGAAACGTGGGCATATTGATTTATTTTCCTAGATTTTAGTGTAATTTGTTTATTTAATTTGTGTAATGTTCGAGTAGAATAAAGTTCGAGTAGAAAAATGCTGCAAAATGGTTCTAGTAAAGAATGGTACGGCAGTGTTTGCTTCGCGCTCGACTTGGCGGGGGCACTGCCGTGCCCCCAGATCGACGTTCTGGTCTTATCTAGAGGTTCTCAAATAGGGGCCTGAAAATGCGGCGAAATGGTTCTAGTAAAGAATGGTACGGCAGTGTTTGCTTCGCGCTCGACTTGGCGGGGGCACTGCCGTGCCCCCAGATCGACGTTCTGGTCTTATCTAGAGGTTCTCAAATAGGGGCCTGAAAATGCGGCGAAATGGTTCCAGTAAAGAATGGTACGGCAGTGTTTGCTTCGCGCTCGACTTGGCGGGGGCACTGCCGTGCCCCCAGATCGACGTTCTGGTCTTATCTAGAGGTTCTCAAATAGGGGCCTGAAAATGCGACGAAATGGTTCCAGTAAAGAATGGTACGGCAGTGTTTGCTTCGCGCTCGACTTGGCGGGGGCACTGCCGTGCCCCCAGATCGACGTTCTGGTCTTATCTAGAGGTTCTCAAATAGGGGCCTGAAAATGCGGCGAAATGGTTCCAGTAAAGAATGGTACGGCAGTGTTTGCTTCGCGCTCGACTTGGTAGGGGCACTGCCGTGCCCCCAGATCGATTATACTAGTTTTTATAGTTTTCCCTTTATGTAGCCATTAAACCACAACTCTGTACCAAATTTCAGCTCTCTAAGTTTATGGGAAGTACTAGTTCTATTTTGATGATCATGAGTGAGTGAGTGAGTGAGTGAGTGAGTGTCGTAAATGCGAAACTTTGCTTTCGCTTAACTTCGGAACTAAATGATCTACAGACTTGAAATTTTGGATTTTAAGTTTGTGATTATAGCTTATTGGATGACGAAAATTTCTGCGTTCTGGTCTTATCCAGAGGTTCTCAAATAGGGGCCTGAAAATGCGGCGAAATGGTTCCAGTAAAGGATGGTACGGCAGTGTTTGCTTCGCGCTCGACTTGGCGGGGGCACTGCCGTGCCCCCAGATATATAGAAAGTCCCAGAAGTCGACGTCGTCCCTTCGAAGGCTGATAGACCAGCTCATGACTCACCAGAATATCGTAATATGACCTTAGTAAAAAATCTTTAGTTTTCGAGATATTGGCACTTTTTATAATTTCTTAAAAATTACACCTCATGTCAGTTTTTAGACTGCCGCAACTACAATTTCCCGTATTGTGGGATACAAATTTGTATTGCGGAATCCTGACCAGTTCTGCTATTGACCACGGTTATAAACAAAGCTAATAGAGTTTGAACTTTGTAGAAAAAAAGAAAACTTTTCCCTAATCGTGATTTCAAAAACTTTTTCTCCTAACTTTCACTATCCATACTGGACAAAAAATACACCACACTAATCTGGGTTGTTGTTGTTGCACATTTTATGTTTGTTTGTTAGTTACTAATACGTTACGCCGTAACGTATTAGTAACTAACAAACAAACTCATGTATAGAACAAACAAAAGACGTGCGTGGCGTCCCCTATTCTCTCACTCTAATGAGTCTAACTCATTAAATGATATTATTAATGTGTTCTCCTTCTTTGCATTTCTCCTTACAGTTTAAAAAAAATCTTTGTATTCTGTTTAGTTTCTAAGTTTAGTAAGCATCTTACACTTCAATGTACAATTTTTAAGTAAACATCTGGGTAATTCCAATGTAACGAGTGTTTTTGTTCGAAATTTAACTATAGAAAAACTTTTAAAATGTGTTCTCTGTGCACTTAAAATAGCAAAAAAAATTTTGACGAAGCTTAATAGCAACTATTTTACTATTTCAAAAACTACATAAAATGTGCAACTTTTTGAAGTAAAACCGAGATTAGTGTGGTGTATTTTTTGTCCAGTATGGATAGTGAAAGTTAGGAGAAAAAGTTTTTGAAATCACGATTAGGGAAAAGTTTTCTTTTTTTCTACAAAGTTCAAACTCTATTAGCTTTGTTTATAACCGTGGTCAATAGCAGAACTGGTCAGGATTCCGCAATACAAATTTGTATCCCACAATACGGGAAATTGTAGTTGCGGCAGTCTAAAAACTGACATGAGGTATAATTTTTAAGAAATTATAAAAAGTGCCAATATCTCGAAAAATAAAGATTTTTTACTAAGGTCATATTACAATATTCTGGTGAGTCATGAGCTGGTCTATCAGCCTTCGAAGGGACGACGTCGACTTCTGGGACATCCTGTATATATAATATTAAAAAGAGGTAGATATGTTATAAACGCGTAAAAATTAAGACTCGAATTGGCCCGAGTCGGGCCAATTTTGGTTAGTGTGCTCCGCGAGTAATAGCGTGTTTTGTGTTACTATGCGACGTTGACATATTGACACGCGACCCATGTCAATGTGTGTCGTGGCACAGAAATATTGTCAGTTTTGTAAGGATATAACATATCTATGACAATAATTAATTATTCTAATACAGTAAAGAATCTGGGTCACGGGCGTAGCCAGGTTTTAGTTTCGGGGGGGGTTCAAGAAAATAAAACGACTACGGGGGGGGGGGGGGTTTAGTATCAAAGTTCTGATTTAGGCTGTTGATTATTTTTCTAAAATAACTTCAAAAATCATCTTTCAGATAGGGTTAATGGGGCGGCAAAATATGTTAATTGGCCTCGGGCGCTTTCTAAAATTTCTAAATACGCCTCTGTATATTGGTCAGATCTCTGTATTATATATACCAGCCGGCCCATTTCGGGGGGGGTTTGAACCCCCTAAACCACCCCCCTGGCTACGCCCATGATCTGGGTGTATTTTTTGATACAACATTGTCTTGGTCAAATCAGATTAGTTCGGTTTGTAAAAAAGTTTTTGTGGCTTCTGCTTCTCTAAAACGACTTAAGAACCTATTGCCCATACTAACTAAGGTTATGCTTGCTCAGACTTTACTGCTTTCAATTTTAGAATACGCTGACGTGAGTTACATCAATCTGACAGAGGATCAGTTGAACAAACTTGAGCGTATGCAAAACTTTTGCATACGCTTTATCTTTGGATTACCTACGTAAATATGACCATGTCTCAGAATTGATATTGCTATTTGACCCTATGGCTCCCCCCTACCTTAAGGAAATGTTTACGTTCTCGTCTGAAGATGAAAATGCGCGTCTTAGTTACAAATTATATGTGCCTACTCAAAAAACTAAATACTATGGTAACCTTTAAAATTTAATTATTACATAGAGATACGTTATATCCTTACAAAACTGACAATAAGTATTTCTCAGTGGGTCGACACTTCCATATAAAAAGCCAGACCCCCAAGCCAGTCACTAAAAATACGACTTTATTACTTTTGAAATAAAGTCTATAATTGAATAACCGCAAGGCTTCAAGTTTGTTATGCGAATCATTACCAACATACAGAATCTTTATTTTGAGTACTCAAGGTTGGTAGCTTTGGAAAAATGGCGTTATGTCACTTTTTTGGTTGTTTGAAAATTGTATAGAACAAACTTCTGAAAAATTTGATTTTTGCTTGAATATCAAGTGATTTGGCTATACAATTTGTGCTTCTATGTTAAGTTTTGTTGCGTGTCACGGATTTCGTGTGTTTAATTACATTTTCACCGACTCCTTGAAAAGTGAGATTGCAATATTATTTTCGTCTGAAAATATTTCAACTAACATGGAAAGTCGCATCTGCAAGAAGTGTACGATTTGTGGAGTACGTAGACTCCCCAAATCGAGAATATTTCTTGCAAAATTTCCTCTTGACCCTGATCGGTAAGTCTTACAATTTTTGTACATTTGCATGTAATGTCACCTAAGGGTTTTGGCACTCATTGTGTTGGTATGTATTTAAATCAATAATAAAGTCTAAGTAATCCATCCAATTACATATTATAATAATATAAAACTTGTAACTTGTACCTCTCATGCTATTTACTTTATATAGAGGAAAGATTTTATTGCTTTCATCGAATAAGGCTTTTTAACTATTGGATCCATTCCAAAACTTCTTCCAGTATAAGAATGCTATATTATCCAGCAGTAACATAGGCTACTGTTTTGATTCCTGTGAGAACTAAGTCTGATGACTGCTTTGAATGACTACAAATAAATTATTATACCTTTCAGATGTCGATTATGGGTGAAAGCATCAGGCATTGAAGATTTAGTTTATGTGCCAATTGAAAAGTTGCATCAGTTCAAGTTTATCTGTGGTGCCCACTTTGCCCGTCAATGCTTTAATGCAAAAGGGAACCGGTTGTTAGCCAGTGCAGTGCCAACTGAAGGTCTCATGAGAACCCCTTTATCTGATGACCTTTTTACTGAGTTTCCTTTGCATATTAAATTTGTATTATGATAAAACTAATCCTGCTGGAAAACATACAGGTGAGTGACCATTGTCATTTTTTTTAATTTTTAGGGTTCCATACCCAAAGGGCAAAAACGGGATCCTATTACTAAGACTGTTGTCTGTCCATCTGTCTGTCTGTCTGTCTCCAGGCTGTATCTCAAGAACCGCTATAGCTAGACTTCTCAAATTTTCACAGATTGTGTATATCTGTTGCCGCTATAACAACAAATCCTAAAAACAAAATAAAATTAATATATAAGGGGGGCTCCCATTCAAAAAACAAAATTTTTGGCCTATTTTTGCTCTATAATAGTACAGAACCCTTTGTGCGCGAGTCCGACTCGCACTTGGTCGATTATTATGTATGAAGTCAGTCAACCTAGGCAGATTTTGGAAAAACTTTTCTACTTTTGATTTTTTCAAAATTCTAGTGGGATAGTAAACATCTTAAACCTTATGCATTTTTTCCAGATAAACGTATGTCTACTACTGAAAAGATAAACATGAATATGGCAGTTAAAACAAGCACTGAAATAAATGACACAGAGGCACATATTTATCAAGGTAGACATTTCTTTTTTTAATGTTCCGTACCCAAAGGGTAAAAACGGGACCCTATTACTGAGACTTCGATGTCTGTCTGTCTGTCTGTCTGTCTCTCCAGGCTGTATCTCAAAAACCGCTATAGCTAGACTCCATAAAATTTTCACAGATTGTGTATTTCTGTTGCCGCTATAATAACAAATACTAAAAATAAAATAAATATTTAACGGGGGCTCCCATACAACAAACATGATTTTTTTGGCCTTTTTTGCTCAATATCAATAATGGTAACATGTAGACACTTGAAATTTTCACAAAATCTTCAATTATATAAAACTAAAATGCGTGTTAAATTTGCAGCTCAAGCAATAAGCGGTTTTGAAGATGATGGCATGGAGCGACCCACGGTCAGAAGAGATCAACGATACTGCCTACATTGTTGAAGAAATGGACAAACTTTTTGATGCACAAATGGACCAGCATCGCCAGAAGATGTAAAAAAGGGATCCGGGAAAATGTTTAAAAAAAACAAAACACGAGGAATCTTGGAATTATTATTTAAAATATATTCATACAATAAAATTTCTGAAGTCAGACTCTCAAATACGTTTGAGAAATGTTTTAATTATGTTACACGGGTAAATATATTTAAACATGGATTTTTTTATTTGATTATCCATGTTTAAGTATTTTCTCTCTGTGTAACATTCACTTTTACCCAGAAAAAACCCCCGAGGCCCCACCTACCCCTAGGATATTATCGATAGAAAGGCCCAACACTAGTATCGATATTCGATAATAATTCATAACTAGTCCACATCACTAGAACTGTCAAACTATGATCTGTCTGAAGGTTGGCAGTACTGTGTATCTAAGAAATCTCTAAGTTGGTACAAGATGCAGTACAACTGTCGCTGTGTGCGTGAGCTCAATTGTTTCTATGGGAGTGCGGTCTCTTAAAACGTAGTGATTATATTCTCTTTGGTATTTCTGTGCCACGACACGACACACATTGACATGGACGCGTGTTAATGTGTCAACGTCGCATAGTAACACAAAACACGCTATTACTCGCGGAGCACACTAACCAAAATTGACCCGACTCGGGCCAATTTGAGTCTTCATTTTTACGCGTTTATAACATAATATCTACCTCTTTTAATATTATATATCTATGATGGTAACTCTTTTACGTCTCTTGCGGTCCGGCTGTGGAATTTGTTACCTAACCCTAACCTAGAAAAGAGCAAACCTTAAATGCATTTATGAGACTACTCAAAAATCACTACCTGACTGACATCAATCTGCATGAAAATAATTGCTGATTGTTTTATTATTATTCTGTTTTATCATGATTTATGTTTTATCTTAGTTCTCATTTACTCTGTAATCTGTTTTTCTTCTGTACTTGTTGTTTACTTTGTACGTCCACCCTTGTGTCTCTAATGATGTGATTTTCTCTTAACCTTTGGATGGTTACCTGGAAGACATCGCTTTATAGCGAATCGCTAGCGATAAGGCCGCCAAAATTGTACTTCTATAATATATCTATTGTATGTATTGCGATAATTGTTTATTTTTGTGGTGTGCAATAAAGATTATTATTATGTTTGTCCATAGATGTATAATATTAAAAAGAGGCCTATTTCAGACTTTTGTTCGTTGTACCTACATAATAACAAAATATTGTGTCGCATGCTATAGGTTTGAGTATTCGATGGCACGCGTGACATAGGTCTGTTCGCGATCCCTATTATCTTTTTTTGGCTATTGATCTATTTTGGTTTACACTTTGTTGACGTGGTGCATTTGTTGACGTGCACAAGTGTGAACAAGTGATACAATTACAAAATGCGTGCTAAATTGGGTTCACCACCAAAACTCCCAAGGAAGTTTCGGTAAAGCCCAAAGACTAAAGCCTCTACCACTTTACTGAATCGACTGACTTGACTAGAGATGGCCGTTATAACGTAAAGCGTTTAAAAAAGCGTGCTTTTATAAATAAGTTGTAAAGTCGTTTAAAAATTTAAGCGTTTATCACTTATACTTATCGTTCATATCGTTTATAGTCATAAAGCCATAAGTGTGGTATGAGCAAAGAAAAATAGTTCTTATGACAGCGCAATAAGAGTGAAAATTCTTTAATGTAGCTCATCACTTATTTAAACGGGTTATTTTTTGTACTTATAACTATTAAGCTTTTTCGTGTTTATTCACTTTTTGTTAGTTGCGCTTTGCGGGTTGACGAAAACACGTTATATTACGTTACGCAATAATTCGTATTTTAATCGTAATAGTGGTGCTTTGGTGGCTTACCGTGAAGTTTTAATGTAAATAATAAATATAATAATGGTCCATATGGACGTAATATAAACTTTTCGTGTAGTGTTTTAGTATTAAGTTTATTAAGTTTTTGTCGTAAGATGACGAATAAACGACGTGAATTGGAACAGTAATTTATGGAACTACTTTGAAAGAAATGAGGTGGAAAAAGTGGCGATGTTTGTTATCCTATAAATCAACTATTACTAATGATAAGCAACATTTAAGATTAATGCATATTATCAACATGTAAAAACATTTTTATGAGTTCATATTATTATATTAATAATTATTCAGATTTCAGACAGTCCTAAGCCTGCAAAGTACGAAGGAAAGTTAATTTAAATCAGTTTAAGCGATCGAAAAACGTAACATAAGCGCAAAAAATATTATAACTTATAAGTGGCAATAAGTAGATAATCAAATAAGCAACTAAGCAACGAAGCAGTTAAAAAAAGCTGCTATTGAATATTTAATAACGGATAAGTTAACTTTTAATTTTAAGCCGTTTATCACATCTCTAGACTTGACACATTGAATACCCTATTTATTTTGATTTTGACTGGAGATGAAAATTTGAATAAAATATGTTCTATAATTTCCTGCCTATTTACTTGACACTGGCAAATGGATAAAAGCCGATGCCATATATAAATTTAAAAAAAGTCAAGTGTCAAAGTCGGATTAGAAGAAGAAAAAGAAGAAGAAGTACTCTAAACAAAAAAAATCCTATTTCAATTTTATTATATGAAAAAAAAGCGCGGGAACTTAAAAAAGGCGGTCGCGGTATTTCTTTAAAAAATTTTAAAATTAATTTTTGTATGTACTTAAATAGTTAATTATATAGTTTAGTTGTAGTTATATTTTTCCTTTTTCTCAGTGTATTTAATTTTTATTTCGGTAAGTTTAGTTTTTAATTGTACTTTTATAGAAGACCATGGAGGAGCTAGACCCGGGGGGACCTGGTCCCCCCGTTGGTCATTATGTTACTATTTCGAATGACTCGAGCATGGACACAGATACCTCATGCACAATAACTAGTCGCAAACGTCCAGCACTTCCTAAGAAGCGTTGTAAGAAATGCCAGAAAAGAATTAAAAGGGACCCAAAAAAGGCTAAACCAGATATTAATTGTATGTGTCTTAGCGATACTGAAAACAATGTTGTCCTTAAACAAGATATAATAGCGGAAACACAACAATTATCTAACGCTAGCGAAAAAAACCAAGGCTTAGATTTACGGGTTGGTAGAATACTTTATAAAGATACAGATTCTTCTCCTTACATTATCCACGTTCAAAAGGTAATAAAATCTCCTAATGAGAACATTAATTTTCACCCTATAGTTTTCGGCCACTATTTAAAGAAAAACAATATTCAGAATATTGTTAATGGTAGCATTAAAAAAATAGGTAGAAACAGGTTATCAATAGCTTTTTCTGTATATAGCGACGCTAACAATTTTATAAATAATCAACAATTTAACTCGGATCAATTCAAATCTTTTATCCCATCCTTCCAAGTGAGCAGAATAGGATTAGTAAGAGGTATACCAGCTGACTGGTCTGATGATGACATAATTAATAACATTACTGTACCATTTGGTTGTGGGGAGATTTTAAAAATTAGGAGGCTAAAGAAAAAAATAATTGTAAATGGAACAGCACAGTTTAATAATACAGAGTCTGTAGTGATAACATTGTGTTACAATGCGCTTCCTGTAGATTTATATATATTTCCTACCATACAATGTTATAACTGCTGTAGATATGGACATGTAAAAAATCAATGTCGATCCACTCCTAGATGTTTTAGGTGTGGCCAGGGGCATGCCGGAGATAGTTGTTCAGTTGAGGAGGAGTCAATTTTCTGTTGTATCTGCCAAGGTTCACACATAGCAACTGACAAAAAGTGCCCAGAATTCCAACGCCAAAAATCCATTAAAGAGTCGATGGCCAATAATTGTTTGTCTTATTCAGAAGCTTCTAAACTTCACCCCACTATTTCCAAATTGTATTCAGATGTATTAATGTCTTCAAATTTTTCGTCATCACCTGTAAATATGCAAAAATCAAATTTTCTAAACAATAATAATATTAAAAATAGTGTTAACTCAGTACAAAGGTCATACAAGAAAACTGTGTTTAAACAACCTAAATCTCCACGGAGACAAGAGAATGGATATGATAGACAAGCTCATAGTAATTTAATAAAAGATTATAATCCTCCGATAGGTAATAATGGGTCAGCTTATCCAGTACCTAATCTTGATGTTAGTTCCATTCAAGAAACTATTTTAGCATTAAATAATTTGATAGCAACATTATCTAGTTTATCACCGTCCAACGTAGCCTTATATAATAATGAATCTAATATAAAAACCTCATCCAATAATGGACAACATAATCCAATAGAATTGCCGCAGTGTAATAAGTAAAAAACATGAAATTATATACCTAATTAATAAATTTAAACCTAATATTCTTGCCTTACAAGAGACCTGGCTTAAGCCGGAATCTCTTTTTAGGATTTCAGGTTATACATGTCTTAGGGAAGATAGATCTGATGGGTATGGTGGTACAGCCTTGCTCATCAAACATCATCAATCATTTCATCATTTTCCTCTTCCTTCTCATCATTCTGATTTCTCAATCATAGCTGCATCTGTAAATAATATTTGTTTTGTTTCACTGTATATACCTCATCCTTCATACAGTATTTTCTCTGAAATTAAAGTTATTATTAGTCAATTACCTCAACCAATGGTAATACTAGGCGATTTCAACGCACAACATCAGTCATGGGGAAGTTACAAAGACAATCAATGGGGTTATGAATTATTAGACTTAATAGATTATCACAAATTGTGCATTCTGAATTCTGGTCATCCTACACGTCGCACCGCTCCTCATGAAGGCAGTAGTGCGCCAGACATATCAATATGTTCACCAAATCTTTCATCTGTTTTTCACTGGTATGCTTTAGAATCAAGTTACGGAAGCGATCATTTTCCTATTATCATATCATTTCCAGGGAAAAATAGAAATGGATTACATAATCAATTGCCATCAATGAAATATCGCCTTAACAATAATTCAGATTGGGATAATTTTAAAAATTCACTTGCAAATCAACTATCATTTCTTCCCAATATAACATCTGAAAACCCATCTGTATGTGCAGAGGCTTTAGCTTCTATATTTATAAAAGCAGCTTATGAGGTTGGTTCTCAGGGATGGAATGATAAGTCGTGAGATTCGGAGTCTATACCCTGTTTATTTTAGCACTACACACTTTAATTCGGGAATGCACAAAGAAAAATAACAAAATTGGAAAACAGTCTTGGAAAAAGGCGCGGATGCGTCACAAGAAACATATAACTGCGTCGTTGTTATTGCTACAATGGCGGCGGCTCACCGACTCTCGCGGCGCTCGGTCGTCCCGCTCACCCGTCTCAGGTGTGAGCGAGACGGCGATAGCCGTCATTGGTATCTGCTCGGAATGCGCCCGCGAGTACCCCTGGGGGCCTACTACGCAATTTTGCTTGGTTGGTCATGGTCATCATTTTGACATTACAACTTTTTAAAAACACAATTTAAAAAGTTAAAATGTCAAAAAAGATTGCGCAAGGCTACGGTCATGTCCAACTAAATAGTCCGCCATTTTTTCCTTGAGAGAACGAACGAAACGCTTTTTCGACCAATCAAATCGTGTGACGTAGTACATTTTGACGTAAGCCATGAAATGACAAACTATCAAACGAAATAGTTACCTTCTTCTTTTTTTATACAAGGAGGTCTCAGTGAGTTGCCTATGTGCATAATTTCAATTTTGTTTATCATCTCTAGGCATAAGTGATAAGAATTATCTTTTCGTTTGTTTTCGTTTTTCGTTTATTCTATTTCTTTTGACAGTTCGTCATTTCATATATTTAAATATATGTGTGTATGTATGCGGTCGCACATGTCATGTCGAGGTTATAGAGTCCCATTTTTAACCATTTGCATTGGGTAAACCTAAAAATATTTTCAATATTGTATCAGAAGAATATTGCTGTATTATTCGCCAAAGTTATTTACTATTTCACGCGGGCGAAGCCGCGGGCAAAAGTTGATAAAGTACAATAATCGTTAAACATAAAAATATTAATAATAATAAAAAAATATATTCAGCCGAACGTATAACCGCCTCCTTTTTTTAAAGTCGGTTGACAAGCCATCATGTGTAATAATTTCCAAAAGCAATAAGTGTCACTTCACCTCAAAATTATGAACAATAAAAATGGTTTGCCAATAATAGTAAAAAAAAACACTCCGGAAGTGACATTTTATCTTATCTAAAAATATGCGTACCGCGCTAAAATAAGTTTTCACTACAAAAAAGAAATAAGAAGATCATTGATTAAATTAAATATTACAATCAGTCATTATAGTCCTATAACCAAATACCGTAAAACGGGGTTAATAGAAAGGATCCTGACTTTCAAACCAACTTTAACAATATAAATTCTATGCTTCTGGCAATAAAGCTGCTTTCATCGTGGGAGTCTTATGATATTTTACAACCTTGATATAGTTTTAATTCTGAATTTTTATTTCCTTACGAGAAAAAGCCAATTAAATGTTCAGTTTCTATTTGCCTGGAATGCGGGGTCAATAGATACGATATATGGAGTTAATAGAGAAAAGTGATAGGGTTGTCAAAATATTTTATAACTTAAAAGAAGAAAAAGTTTTTCAGAGGATACCTACTTTATTTTATTATATTAGGTATTTTACTTACATAAATATATACAAAAGTGGGTGTGGTTACAAAGTTAGAAGATACCAACAAACATAACATAAAAGTTCTGCCAACCCTAACGAAAGTGGTTGTAATAACCCCTTCCGCGTTTCTATTAAACACTTTCCCGTTTTTATTCACCCCTTACCTGTTTCTATTCACCTCTCAAGGCGTTTCTATTTACCCCTCAGTTGTCTCTATTCACCTCTTTATCAAAAAATATTTATAAGTGCTGAATTTTTATTTATTTAACCATAAAAAACAAGCAAATCAGAAAATGCCAATATATGCTGTATAGACTTCACTTTCGGTTAAAGTAATTTTAATAATTAAGACACGCCTTTAATTATTACATTTTTTGAAGTTGGCAAGGGCGTAAATCGCATGTAAAAAACCGCTTTACTTTATAGAGACTTTGTTTCGTAAATTGCTAACCTTAAACTATTAAAATGTTGACAGAATAAAGAAAAAATATTGCAAATGTAAATAAAATACTAATATTTGTGACATGACAAGTAGTTTTTGGATCAGAGGATTTTAAACTTTTTCCTAAGAATATTTCTATTCACCCCATAAATTCTATTCACCCCGTTTTACCAGTATTACAGGGGAGGCCGCCGCCCGAGTAGGAATGGTCGATGTTGCAAAAACATCGATGTTGGCATCGATAATGACATCGATAGCTTATCATCGATGTTCGATGTTTATCGAGCTCTAAACATCGATGTCAGGCAACATAGATGTTTTTTTTGCTAACGTCTTCAACTCTTCATGGCCGTCCGTCATCAATACATAGCTATACTACTATTATTAATAATATCTATGGACGCTTCACACCACGTCAATCTGGCCCCGTGCTAAGTATCCGAAGAACTTGTGTTACAGGTACCAGACAACGGAAATATATTTAATACTTTTTATACTATACATATATTTAAGATTTTTATTATATTATACACATATTTAATACACATCCATGACCCAGGAACACAGAAAAACTTTTTGTTCCGTCGGCAGGATTCGAACCTGCGACCTGCGGCTTGAGCACCAAAGCGCTGAACCACTGAGCCACAGAGGTCGTCATTATTATAAATGGGAAAGTGTGTGTTTGTCCGTCTTTCACCAAAACTATTGAACCGATTTAAATGAGGTACAAAGGACATAGGCTACTTTTTATCGCAGGCAATTGTACGGTTCCTGTGGGATACTTTATTTACAGTTTGACGTAAAAACTACTAAGCCAATTATCATTAAATTTGGCACAGATATAAAGTGGACCACGGGAAAGGAAATAAGGTAATTGTCTACTTTTTATCGCCAGGAAATGTACCGTACATTTCCTGGCGATAAAAAGTAGACATGGGATACTTTAATTACTAAAAATTACTAAACCGATTATCATGAAATTTGGCACAGATATAAAGTAGCACATGGGGAAAGACATATGCTACTTTTTATCGCGGGACATATAAGGTAGGGATGCTCGATGTTGCAAAAACATCGATGTTGGCATCGATAATGACATCGATAGCTTATCATCGATGTTCGATGTTCATCGAGCTCTAAACATCGATGTCAGGCAACATCGATGTTTTTTTGCAAACGTCTTCACGGCCGTCCGTCATCAATACATCTATTATACTAGTAAATATTATAAATGGGAAAGTGTGTGTTGTCGTCTAAAACTACTGAACCGATTTAAATGAGGTACAAAATTCACAGGCTACTATTTATCGCAGGAAAATGTACGGTTCCTGTGGGATACTTTACTTGCAGTTTGACGTAAAAACTACTAAGCCGATTATCATGAAATTTGGCACAGATATAAAGTGGACCACGGGAACGGAAATAAGGTACTTACTTTTTATCGCGGGGAAATGTACGGTTCCCATGGGATACTTTATTTACGGTTTCATGTAAAAATTACTAAACCGATTATCATGAAATTTGGCACAGATATAAAGTAGCACATGGGGAAAGACATATGCTACTTTTTATCGCGGGACATATAATAAGGTTCCCGTGGGTCCGTCCGTGACATCGATGTTACGATGTTTTGAATAAAGCAATATCGATGTTAAAACATCGATGTTTTATCGTATAACATCGATGATCATCGAGCATCCTTAGGAAGAAGAAGAAGAAGAATTAATAACATAACCTATGTTAATGTTTTCGCATTTCAAATTAAGTTTATGTATTCAATTTAGATTTTTATAGAAAAGGAGTAAGTTTTGATATAATAGGTTTGATTCTTTTTGATGTTCGGACCCAATTTCAGACCTATGACTTATTAGATTCCATGATTGAATTGTTATAATTTGTTGTTGTCGAGACTAAAGTTGAAATAAAACGTTTCCCCAAACATTTGCAGTATTTTTATGTTTATTCCTTTTTGTTTTTTTCATTATAACTTCTTTGGTCAGAACTCAGAGTATGGAAAGGTTGCACGTAGGTTGTACCTACTTACTACACTACCTATACAGCTACATTCTAATTTATAACCTACATAAATTATACGTATTTACTCCCTGACTAATAAAAATATTAACTATTGGATATTGGCGAATCCAATAGTTAATATTTCCGCGTCCTCGTCCTTTTTTCGACTATCAGACAAAGACAGGAACATTGATTCGCATAAACTGTTGTGTAAATATATTTTTGAAAGTGCTGTTAGTTGACTCCCAGATATGATTTGCCTTAGGAAGCTTAAACTAAATTAGGAAGGGATACTCACCTTATTTAATTAATTTTAACATTCCAGACATACAGGAATAATACAGGACTTCTTACACTGTTTCCACTTTAATAGTATTTTACATTAATTTTAATTGAATCACAATCACACAATCGATTTTGACAAAGTCATCTACAGGTCATCAGCTATATAATAAAGGAATAAAAAACTTATTAAAATGGAAACAGTGCAAGAAGTCATGTGTGCTATTACTGTGAAACATAAATTTCTACCAAGAGGTGTGCGGCTGAGAAGTTGCAGGCGACTTTCAGTGCATGCAGTGTGGAAGTAGATGGCCAGAATGTTGTGATGGATGGAGTATATATTGTATCGGCCTTGGTGGCAAACATAGAACACCGCACAACAAATTTTATCAGATCCTCCTCTAACAACTGAACTATTCTTGTAAAAAGGACTTTATATTACTATGTATTTCCAAGTAATGAGATAGTGGGTGATAATAATTAATATTAAGATTAGAGATTAATTTATGATTTGATTAAACTAAGTTTGGTTAATGTTGTAAATTTATAGGCTCCGTTATAATATTATAATACATAAATATATGTATATTTATGTATTATAATATTTTGTGTGTGTTTGTACATAATATATTCATTATAATTTATTATTTATATACTGAAACATTTTTAATAAATATTATGTATTTAAATAATATATTATGTGTGATTTGTGAAAAGATAATTAGATATAATACCTATAAAGATAATTAGATATAAAGTAAATATAGCATTGTAAAATTTTGATTAAGTTCTCTTAACACTTGTTACCAATATTGGGAGAAGCCACTGACTCCTGAGATACGGACTTTATAGCCTAGTTTAGGTGTCAGTCTTCATAGGATTTGTGTAATGAACAATTATTATGTCAATAAAGATTATTATTATTAAACTATACACATACATGCATTGTAGTGACATTTTTTTATTACCCAAATACCAGCAGGCTTAGTATGCGCTCCGTAGAGACCATTTTAAGTCATTCATTTCACATCCAAATTAACATGTTTTTTATAAAAATAGTTTAGTTGCCCTAATAAAGCAAAACCACATATTAATTGTATGCTAGAATTACAGATAAAAAGTAAATCTTAGAAATATTTATTACATTAATTCTTTTTATGCAGAGAAAATTTAATTAATAGTTTGCATTGAATAGGCCTGGCGTTGTACATTATACACATAATACAGCCACGAACCTGCTAGGCAGGTTTCAATATCGACACAAATTAAACTAAAATTTCATTTTGTAATTAATAATTATTTTATTAAAACTTCTTCTTATTGACTTTATAAAAAAATATTTATGTTTTACATACACAGTAAATACATTAAATGACACAAAAACTTCTACCATTTGGGTTGATCTAAGCTCAACATGACTGGAGCCTTTAAGGCCCCTGAATACACCACCATCCCATTTATTCTCAACCAACTGCCAAACTTTTCATTTTACTGAGTTCTTTGCATGTAATGTAGGAGCAAGCGTCTCACACAGTCCCCACTCAATTCACCAATATTAATGGAGATGAGCGAGTTGTTGATGAGGTACAGGAGGACAACACATGCATTAATAATTATTTAATCGCTTCGATTGGGAGTAGTATATAACCCTGAAAAAAAAATTGAATTTGCAACCTATAAGTGTTATTGTAGCCTATATGCTATAAAGGTTTTGAAATTTGTACTAGTATAACATATATACCACCAATAAATATTTAGAAATTTGACTTTTCAGTTATTATGTTTTTAAGTGAGTTTTTTTTACCAATTTATGCATAGTAAGCATTACCTTTTTTATGGTTACTATGGTTGTCAAGTAGTAAATAGATGTTAACTTTTAACATTTTCTATTAAATTCCTTTGCATAGAAATCTTTCTATGTTTATCTAAACAAGATTTAAATCGGTTCTGCTGTTTGGGCTCTACTATACTACAGACAGATGTAATATACATTAGACACACCAAACTTTATAACACTTCTAATAACGAAGTAAACCAGCGAGATTTAAATCATACCATTTTCTCATATTACATTAATTAATATGTATTCCTACATAGATATATAATATTAAAAAGAGGGTATTCCTAAAATTATCTAGCATTCTTTTTAAGAATCCTTATCACTTATGCCTAGAGATATAGATGTTAATAACCTCAACAATGTAATTTTCCAATCCGTATGCCATAATACATCACATCCAACTGCAAAGGGTTTAGAAAGCACTCCAGTCTGTGGATTGCTGCATTGGTATGCATCTTTCTACTGCAGTAATTTATGAGAATTTCTCCCACATTGTCTTAGTTCAACCGGGTGGGTTCTTACACGCATTCTTCCTCATCAGAGTTAAGATGGCACCAAGAAAAAACTCACAGGCAACAATATATATGTACCACAATAATTATTTTAAGAACGAATAAATAAGAGCGTGATGCATTATAAATTGCGATCGAAGTGGCACACAGAGTGCACCTTACACCTTTCTTAAAAGCGCAGACTATTGTGTACCTACCCTAGTAAGTAGTAATATTATGAAGTAGCTAGCTACATATTACTATAATCTGTGATTATGAAGTCTACATAGTATAACCGCCTCCTTTTTTGGAAGTCGGTTAAATGTTGAACATGAAGCCGGGAGCACAATAGGTCCCTTCTTCGTTTGACAGTTCTCATTTCATTACTAACTTCGTGGCTTACCTACGTCACACGATTTGATTGGTCGAAAGAGCGTTTCATTCGATCTCTGAAACGCAAAATGGCGGACTTTAAAATTGGACATAAACGTAGGCTCGCGCAATCTTTTTTGACATTTTAACTTTTTAAATTGTGTTTTTAAAAAGTTGTAATGTCAAAATGATGACCATGACCAACGAAGTTGAATTACATATTAGCAATTAGTTCATTCTAGTTCACTCTAGTTCGCTCTTGATGACCAATGAGTTGCGTAATACCCCGACATCAAGAATTTATACAAGCTTGGACATCGTTGGAATTGAAGTTCAACGAAGTTAGGTAATCAGGGGGCTGATGGGACGATCGGATACCGGTACTGGGTTTATTACCCGATCGGATGCTCGGTTTGCTACACACTCCCCCTCAAGTCCTGGAGGACGAACCCGCTCCTGGACTGGTGAATCAGCTTTAGCCCTAGCTGGACGTCCTCTTCCTCTCTTAGGGATAACCGGTTGAGGTACGGAGGAATCTTGGGTATTTTGGTAACGAGTGAGATCTTTGACATGAAATTTCCCTAGAATGACATCAGGTTTATCAGTGCTGGCGATGGTGAACGTCGAAGGACTTACTTTGTCGACAATTTTGTAAGGTCCATCACGGCGTGGGTAAAATTTTGCAGAGAGACCCTTTGGTCCTTTGCTGAGTAAGTGTGTCTTTAGCATTACTAGATCTCCTACCTTCAGATCCACTGCTGGGCGACGTGCCGCATCAGCGTACTGTTTGGTCTTATCCTGCTGCCCTTCCACGCGTTCCCTGATCGCTGCTAAAGAATTCACGAATTTCCTGAGGTAAGGGGTTATTTGTGGAACAAAATTATCTTTGTGCAAGATAGCTCGAAGATCATGACTCACCTCTGAAGGAGACCTCATCTCCCTGCCAAAAGTGAGATAAGCCGGTGACTTGCCCGTTGTGCGACACTTAGCAGAATTCAGAGCGAAACGAATCACCGGTAGCTTCTTCGGCCACGAAGAGTGGTTTTCCTCCACAAGGTGAGCTAACATTGCTTTTAAGTCACGGTTCTTTCGCTCCGCAGGATTTGATTCCGGATGATACAGAGGTATGAAATTCTGTTTAATATCAAAGACTAGCATGCATTGTCGCATAACAGAGGAAACGAACTGCACTCCATTATCAGAAATAATCCTGCGCGGAAGACCAAATCTTAGAAAGAACTCCTCAATGAGTACCTGAGCACAGGCTTCCGCCGTGGCCTCTTTGAGGGCATATAATTCAGTCCAACGCGTTGCTGTGTCTTCGACTAGAAGAATCCAGCGCTCCCCCTGGTCTCCTTCCGGTAACGGGCCAAATAAATCTATTGCTAATACCTCATTACGTTGATTCATAACCGGTGTCTGCAGAAGACCTTGTGGTTTCGCATTGCTGGCTTTATATCGTTGACAGTCGATGCAAGCCTTGACATAATCGGTGATTATTCTTCGCATGCCTGTAAAATAATATAGCTGTGCTACTTTATGGTAAGTCCTATCAATACCTGGATGGCCAGCTGTTTCGGAATCGTGAAGCTCCTTCAAAATATCAGCAACTTGGCTGGCGGGAACTACAAGCTGAGGACATTCACTGTCAGAATCCGGGTTGAAACGGTATAGGACTCCTTGGTCCATTAGGTAGCCTCTTTCGGACCATCTTTGGGCTGCGAGCTCGTCGGATCCTTCAAGATCTCTGATTACCTTTTCCAGTTCACAATCTGCGATTTGATCACAGCGGAGTTGGCTAGGAGTCTTAGAGGGCAGATCACATATGACAGAGCATATGCCGCAGTCTTCACGGGACTCGCTTGAACAGATCGGCCTGCTAAGTGTGTCTGCCACGACATTCGCCTTCCCTGGTGTGTACTGGAATCGGATATCGAATGATTGGAGCTTTAAGGCCCAACGGACTAACCTTCCAGCTGGTGATTTTAAGGATAGCAACCAGCGAAGAGGCTGATGATCGCTGCCGATGATGACTGGTTGGCCATCTAGGTAAGGCCGAAAGCGCTCTACCGCCCATACTACTGCGAGTGCCTCTCGTTCTGTCGTGGAGTAATTCCGCTCAGCAGCATTTAGAAGACGGCTAGCATATTCGATCGGTCTTTCCTGATGTCCATCCCCTTGCAGCAAAACTGCACCTAAGGCGTAGTTACTTGCGTCGGTACGCAGAACAAAGGGACGGCTAAAGTCGGCTTGTACCAGTATTGGAGCTGTTGTTAAGCGTTGTTTCAGCTCATTGAAGGCTTGGGTTTGTTCTGAGCCCCAAGACCAGATTTGGTTCTTTCTGGTTAGTCGTGTCAAAGGTTCAGCGACTTTCGAGAAGTTTGGTATGAATTTTCTGAACCATGAACACGTTTGCAGAAACGTTCTTAAGTGTTTTAGGTTACAAGGTTCCTTCATTTTGATAACTGCACTTACCTTATCAGGGTCAGTGGATATGCCGTCTTGTGTAATGACATGGCCGAGATATTTCACGCTCTCTCTAGCAAAGTGACACTTGTCCCTGTTGACGTGTAGGTTAAATTCAGCCAAACGCTTGAATACTGCTTCCAGGTCCGACAGATGGCGCTGGTAACCTTCAGAGATTACTAGATCATCCATGTACCCTAAAAGTGTAACATCTTTTAATGCAGCAGACGACCGAAAACGGTCAATACAACGCTGAAACGTAGCTGGCGCGTTGCGAAGGCCAAAGGGCATTCTTTTAAAACGGAATGTACCCAGAGGACATACAAACGCTGTTTTGTCTCTGTCAGCCTCGTGTACGCTGATTTGCCAGTACGAAGAACGCAAATCTAACGTACTCATGTAACAGTTTCGCTTCGTGCTTTGTACCAGCTCGTCAATGCGTGGCATTGGATAGGTGTCAGCTTTGGTGATTGCGTTCAAACGCCGGTAATCAACGCAAAAACGGATAGAACCATTTGGTTTTGGTACCATGAGCGCCGGAGAGCACCAAGCTGATTCACATTCTTCTATAACGTCTTCCTTTAGCATTTTGTCTATTTCCTTCCTCATCAGCTCCTTCTTGGAAGGGTTGAGGCGATATGGAGGTACTGCAATGGGTGGGTGCTCACCTGTGTCAATTCTGTGAACTGCATACGGCGTCGGACCTCCCCCTGCTGCAAATACCTGTGCGTGCTTGTTGATGACGTCGGCGAGCGCCTGTCGTTCAGCTGGTGTGAGATGGGCACCTTCATCCTCTCGGAGAACAACAGCTGTGGATGCACACGACACGGTACGAGAGGTTGGTTCAAAACACAGATTATATTTTATGTTACTACCATCAGCACCGAAAAACCAAATATCCCTACTGAAATCTATCACAACACCTGCGGCGGTGATAAAATCTATTCCGAGCAAGGTTTCATTATTAATGGAATCCGGGAAAATTAAAAATGGCATTGTAATAACTTTTGACTCTAAAGACACATCTAAAGTAGTGGTGAGAATTTCCATTATTCGAATGACACCGTCAGCAAGCTTAACTTCACGTGTAGACGGGTGGAGTGGGTGTCCCTGACTTTGAAGGAGAGTGTATAGAGAGTGACCGGCAATACAGTGCTTTGCCGCTGTGTCAATCAACGCGGTGCCGTGAAAACCTAAAATTTTAATTTTAAAAGTAGGTCGTAATTCGCGACCGTTACGGGGGTTTTCATTGTCGTACTCGCGAGCACACTCACACTTACAGCTAGAAAATACACTTTTTACATTATTTACAATTTTTGAGTTATTGTCCTTTTGACTGTGAATGTTACCAATCGAAGAAGGAGAAGAAGAACTACTGTGATACAAAAAGTTATTTGAAAAATTTTCATGTGTACACTTTAGTTGCATATTTAAGCTATCAGCTCCTAGACTATGATTTTTATTACAAGAACAATAATTATTATTTTTACACAAAACATTATTACACTCGTTTATGTTTGAAGTGTTTCGTGGAGTGCACGATATCATACAACATTCATTATTTTTACACAAAATATTATTACACTCCATACAAAACATAAAATTCTTAGAATTATTGTCACTTACGTTTGTAGTGTCTTGTAAGGTCAATGAACTTTTACAAAAGCATATATTTTTCGATTTAGACGACTTATTTTTAACACTGTTATAGCTATAGGTATAATCACTATTGTTTTTAGAGTTTCTAGTGGATAAACACTTTACATTTGGACTTAGGTTACGATCACTTTGGGATACGCACCTATGGGAATCGATAGAATAGAAAGAGTTATTTTTCTCACTTATCTTTTCACCATTTCGCACTAAGTTAGAGTTATTAGAGTATTGAGGCTCACCTGGGTTCATCAACTTACGACACTGGTCTCTCGTATGGCCGTAGCGTTTGCAGTAAACACACATGGGCCGGGACTTCTTCGTGGGCGCGGCCGACTCCCGGGTCGGCGCCGTTGGCGCGGTCGACGTGGGCGGGTGTCGCACCGGAGCTGATGATGGAGGCTGTTGGCGAGTAGCGGTGCGCGCAGGAGCAGGGCCTTCTACGGCCGGCTCGCGCGGGACCGGGTACACGGCGTCGGGAGATGACGAGGCGGGAGCCACATGCGATGCTGGTTTCAGGCCAGAGCTGGGCCTTCGTCCCTCGTCGAAGGCGTCTTCGACCGCTCGTGCGAGGCGTAGAAAATCCGTGAAGCTGCCGAATTCTTCTCTTCTTAGCCTTTCTCGGATACGGCTACTCGTAAGCGCGTAGGTGATGTCCAATTGAGCAGAAAGAGATAGGTCGCCCCTTGGTAACCTCGCAAGAAGGGCGCGTATTCGCGCGACGAAAATATCAGTATTTTCGCTTTGCTGAGGACTGGCGAATATTTCGAGATATATTCGGTGTGGAGGGCGACGGTCTCCGTACGCACTAATTAGGTTTTCTTTAGCCTGCCGCCATGTTGATAAGGTGTCCTTTATCCCTTGCCACCATGTAGCGGCGTCTTCTTTCAGGAGGTATGCCAGGCCTCTTATAATGTTAGCTTCCGACACTTGTGCACATTCGCAATATGCTTCTATCATAGACGTATATTATAGACGAGGCATGTTGAGGCAAAAAGTGTCTCCAGTAAAATGGCCCCAATTTTTAAATTTTGGGGCCATTTTGACAGTTGAGGTTTGGCACTCGTGATCTTACCATTTCTACGTTTGCTTTATCCAGTCCGCATATAATTCATAAAATGCCGAGTAGTTGCGTAATTAAAGGCTGTAAAAACTATGACAAACTTGTAAAAAAGATATCTCATCACGGGTAATTATCACAATATTGTTTGTTACAATTAAAATACTTATGGAATTTTAAATAAATATTCAAAAAATGGCGGCCAACTATGAATTAGAACACTGGTTATTGTATGCGCAACTGTGAAAAGGTAACTTTGTAGGGACGTCATTTTTATTATTGATTTATTAGTACAGAAATAAGAGATGAAGTTTTTTTATTTCAGTACCTAACCAAACCTAACCTTACCCGTCAGTATTCACATTTTTGATTAATTTAAATAAAATGAAACTAAGGTTTACTATTTATTTGATTTTTACATATATTTAAAAATATTATTTACCATCTGGCCTGACAGACGTTGTTCTCTGAATTATGAAATTGAATAAAAAATAACTACACTTGAAGGTTGTAAGCGTAGGTTGCTACACCCATAAGTCATACCCTACACCTATAACCTACATCTAGACCTACTACATAGCTATAGTTGGTAGGTGGTAGGTTGGTAAGTAAACAGTAGTTACCCCACTAAAAACCTACAAGCTACATCTACTAGATGAAGATCACCTACAACCTGCATCTACTGTCTATATCTACTCCTACAACAACCACCTACAATGTTCAGGGGCCAGCCGATTTAACATTATGCACTTTTGGAGAAAAAAAAAGTAGTATTTCTGAAATATTACTAAATGAAATGTTACACAAAATAGAGTACTTTGGCATACTTAGTTTATTATTTTTTTCTTTTGTCTAACTTAGTGGACATTTGTTGTAAACATCGCAGCAATTTATAGTATTTAAATTACAGATTTCCCAATGATCCAAAGCGCAAAGGGCGAAATTTAGTAAAAACAAACAGAAATAAATTAATATAGGTACCTACTAAAACTCAATGAAATAAGTAGTTGGGTATACTTTTATCGTATGAAATACCTTCAGGACTAACAATACGACACACACTAAATAAATAGGTATTCAAGTAAACTATCCATCATAGTTACAACGAACACAAAACAAAAAATTTACTCATAGATCTAAACTCCCCTCCCGCACGCGCCTTGGTGACACCCACTTCGCAACAGGCCGTGCAGCAGAAATCGTAATATTTTAATTTCGCCATAACTTCAAAACCAAACATCCAATTTTAATCATTCAAAGACCAAATATTATCTACATAAACTGTACTTAGTGATGAAATAATTTATTTTGATAAGGACTAATAGCATAAGTAAAATAAACGCGTTTAAATATAGTTCAAAAAAATTCAAGATTTCTAAATAAAAAAAATGGTTGTTGTGCCTCACTCGACATAGATAGGTATAGTGTGTCACGGACTTTTTTGTTGATATTTATAAGATCTGCAGTTAATTAGAACATTTTATGGTTCTATCTTTTATAGTTTAGGCAGCGTACGTAAAATAAGTAACTTTTCTGGTTGATTTTTACACCTTGTGTCTGAAAAACCCAAATATCTTACGGAACCCTTTTTTTTCCAAAATAAAATTTAGCCTATGTTACTCGTGGATAATGAAGCTTTCGAAAGGTGAAAGATTTTTTGAAATCGGTCCAGTACTTTTTGAGCCTATTCATTACAAACAAACAAACAAACATACAAACAAAGTTTTCCTCTTCATAATATTAGTGTAGATTATTATTTTCAAACTGAATTACAATATGTATAAGTTTTTATAAATTATAATTCAACTTTTTTATGGTACTTAATATTAGTTTTATTTTTAATAAGTCTTGTTTTATTTATTTAGGTAATAAAGGAATATTAAGTGCTGTTGCGCTAGGATTTGTATGTAATTTTTGCTGCAGCGCTGGCTGTGAAACGTCCGCCCCTTCTGTGGCGCCGCTGGAGCTACGGCACATGTGTATAAACAAATTTGTTGTCTGGTCTAGGTCCATACGCCGTATAGAAGAAAAAATGGTTTTCTTGTAAAATCCTTTAAAATATCTTGCTTAGGTTAAAATATCTAGTATGCATACACCATTAGCCATTGCACTGATCCATTACACCGTTATAATATCTGTATAATATTCTAGTATGTAATTATCGCCATCTATGGGTACTAATCACCAGAGGAGTTAAAAGTGCGTTCCTAATCTTTGGCATACATTTGACAAATAATATATAAGAAAAAGTTACGCCATCTTGATTTCAGAAGATTTTTTCAACTAAATGTGGACTGAAAAATCTGCGGAAAGCAAATGTCGAAATGTCAAGATGACAAAATATGAAACCTCGACTGCCCCAAAAAAACCCCAAAAGTGGGGCAGTTTAAGCGTGGACACTTTTTGCCTCAACACGCCTCGTCTATGCTTTATGATAATGAGAGTAATGTAAAAAGAAATATGAAATATTTAAATTACATTACGTATCTGTAAAATTTATATTTGTTTGTAAGCCTTATTGATTTATTGTTGTTAATATTTTAGTAATTCCAGTATTAATGCGAGCTAAACTTATATTACGCTGGACAATTTTATTAAAATTTCTTTAGTCAAGATATGTATTTAAAAAAAATGTATGCGTTGTACGCCCTTACAAAGTTATATCATACGACTAGCGACTGTTCCATCGGAATGGTAAAATCGTAAAATCAAAGGAACATCGAAGTTCCGTTGATTTTACATAGATGGCGTAATTTTTTCTTGTATGAAAATTTTTTCGGCTAAATGTACGTGATAGCCTATCTTGAGTTGAAATCTTTGGCTTCTATGGCGTCGATAAAGGCTTCTACCGACTCTTTGGTTCGGCCGGAGAAGGACGCCGTGCAACGCGCGAGTGTAGCTTCGCCTGGCGGGACGGAAAATGTAGAATTGGCCCTAACAGATTGTAGCAGATCTCGAAAAGCTTCAGTCTGGGATCGCTGCAATGACGCGATTATCGATGCCATATTTTCTTGGGTAAATGTTGTTTCGACTCGGTGCAGGGACGCGTCGTCGCCATTTTGAAGAGTTTCAAACGACGCGGCTGGCGTGCTCGGTCGAGAGGGATTTTGTTCCTCCTCCCTACGCGTAAGACTCGCCGCTCTGCTACGTGTCATCGGCATGATTTTCCACTTTTCACACTTCACTAGTTTCCGCCCTTTTTCGAGACGTTGGAGCGCCACATATGAGGTTGGTTCTCAGGGATGGAATGATAAGTCGTGAGATTCGGAGTCTATACCCTGTTTATTTTAGCACTACACACTTTAATTCGGGAATGCACAAAGAAAAATAACAAAATTGGAAAACAGTCTTGGAAAAAGGCGCGGATGCGTCACAAGAAACATATAACTGCGTCGTTGTTATTGCTACAATGGCGGCGGCCAGTGTTGCCAACTCTTTCAATCAAAATTATCGGATTTTGGGATCAAAATTATCGTACAATTATCGTACATTCATGTTTATCTTAATTTTTGTAGAACATGGGCGTAGCCAGGTTTTAGTTGCGGGGGGGAGGGGGGGTTCAAGAAAATAAAACGACTTACTGTTAAATACGTACTGGTCTTTAACCTATTAGAAGCTCTAGGCACATCAATGGGCCCTATTTTTTTTCCATTTTACAGGTTAAAATCTGTTCAAACGTTAAACTAAAACCCTAAATAACGGGGAATTTCAGCAAAATACCATAAAATCAACCGGTTAAAACAGAACATCGGTACTAAATAATATCATATGTTCTGCGCGAGCGAGCGCAGCGAGTTTGCAAATTTTTTTTCTATTTAATAGGTTTTAAAATCTGTTCAAACTTTAAACCCTAAAAGACTGAAAATATGATGATTTTGTAATTCAAATTAAAGTAAAATTTGCGTAATTTCTGATGTTGTAAAATAGATGACAAAAAAAACTTATTAAGTTAGGTTTGTCATATAATGCCTATTTTACGCTTTTTTTGTCGTACATAATTACAAAATTTTGTGATCAGTGACGTGCCCAAAATATTGTGTCGCATGCTTTAAAAAAAATAGGTTCGAGGATTCGATGGCACGCGTGCCATAGGTTCGCGTTTTCTGTTTTAGGCTATTGTTTTTTTCCTAAAGAACAACAGTTTTTCAGGATTTAAATTTTAAAAAGATTTTAAGAGATAAAATAATAAAAAGCATTTGCTCGCTTTCTCAATTTGAACGCGTTTAACCTAATGAGTATTCCTAATATTATATACTTAGTATCAACATTCTGATTTAGGCAGTTAATTTTTTTTTTTCTAAAATCACTAAAAAATCTTCTTTCATATAGGATTTGAAGTATAATTAGATGTAAAAAAGATAATAAAAAAGTCCGCCTCTGCTTGACAGGGCGGCAAAATATGTTAATTGGCCTGAGGCAGCGCAAAATTTCTAATCTAAATACGCGTCTACTAGCCGGCCTATCCAGCACCGCGAGCTTGAACGTTAGGTTAGTTAAGATTTTTTCTTTTTCGCCTGTGCCGAGGTTCCATCTTCCGAAGACGAGTAGGAACTTCTTTAGCAAACCATTATTGATTTCGGATACATCAAATGAAAATGTCTTTCAAAATAGGGAATATGCACGTGACACCAAAATGGATAAAATATTTTTATTTGTAATCTTTATCGCCAAAGAAACATACCCGTACAATTGTTTTTTTAATTTATCGTAAATTAATAGTGAAAATTAATCATCAAAAAGTATTGTTTTTGAAAATGCCGCGCAAATTTCAAAAAAGGATATTATTCGCTGAATAAAACGTGACGTCATAGACCGCACGGACGTGTGTCAACTTTCAAAACTTTTTTTTTATTTAAGGCGGAAGGTATTAAGCCATTACCAAAGTAAAAAATTTAATTGTGTCAAGTGAAACAGAAATTTCATATAAGACTGGGACTTTAATATGATCCGGAATCCTAAAGGCCGAAGAAAATTCTGAGCATTGAATATTTCTGTATTACGTATTATTTTTTTAAATTCATGTTATTTCGGTTTTTAATGTGTAATATTGGTGGAATATTAACCATTAATTATTCGTTGAGGTGCACTAGTGTGGAAAAGTGATACAATTACAAAATGCGTGCTAAATTGGGTTTCCCGCCAAAACTCCCTAGGAAGTTTCAGTAAAGCGTCTATCGCTTTACTGAATCGACTGACTTGACTGATTGACTATCGTGACTTTTTATTTGGACTTTGACTAGACTTTGGACTTGACGATTTAGAAATACGTTGATGAAAATATACTTGACACTGGCAAATGGTGATAAGCCGACGCCATAAATAAAAAAAAAAAGTCAAACAATAATTTTATCTGTCAACTGTCTATCCAAGTGCGATGACGTTGTGACGTCATAGTGCACAACTCAAGCGCTCGAAAATGGCGTTTTTAAGTCGCGCAAAAATGATTGTGAATTTAAAACATTTTTTCCCGGATAATAAATAATATTTTAGATGTGTTATATATATATTTTGAAATGTTATAACCAGTAGAAACGTTTAAAAGAATAAAAAAAATACATGCATATTCCCTATTATCGTATGAATTCAAAAAATATCGTACGTAGTAGTGAAATTATCGTACGATACTACCTAATTATTTTTTATCGTACCGCACCTCAAATTATCGTACAAATACGATAATTATCGTACGGTTGGCAACACTGGCGGCGGCTCACCGACTCTCGCGGCGCTCGGTCGTCCCGCTCACCCGTCTCAGGTGTGAGCGAGACGGCGATAGCCGTCATTGGTATCTGCTCGGAATGCGCCCGCGAGTACCCCTGATGGGACGATCGGATACCGGTACTGGGTTTATTACCCGATCGGATGCTCGGTTTGCTACAAGCTGATGAAACTTTTCCCAAAAAAAAAATATTCATCACATACTCCATCTCCACCTTGGTGGGATCAAGAATGCACAGTTGCTATAAGAACTAGAAAGAAATGTGAACGACAATATAATACAAATCCAAATATAGCCAATTACCAATTATATCTTGATTGTGTTAAAGATACCAAGAAATTATTTAGGAGAAAAAAAATATTAAGTTGGAGAAATTTCTGTTTATCTTTAAGTCCGGATGTCCACCCTACTGTAGTGTGGAAAAACATTAGACGATATAGATCTGCATTTAAAGCTCCTTTCCATCCTATACCTGACTCTTTGGCCTGCAAATTTCTTGATAATTTAGCTCCTCCCACAATTTCCTATAAACCCCCTTCTTCGGTACAAAATGCTAGCTTTCAAGAATTAAATTCGCTTTTTACTATAGAAGAATTAAAAGGGGTAGTAGCAAACTTAAAAGATTCTTCACCCGGGCTAGATAGCATTCCATATTCTTTCTTTCAACATGCTAATGATGATATTTTGATGTACTATCTTAGCTTAATTAACCAAATTCTATTAACAGGTAATATACCTAGTTCATGGAGATTACAAAAAGTTATTCCTATATTAAAACCCACTAAGCCCCCATCTTTAGTTTCATCTTATCGTCCAATAATATTATCTTCCGTATTAATAAAAATTGCTGAACATTTAGCTAAAAACAGGTTGGAATGGTTTGTTGAAAAACATAACCTCTTATCAAATACACAATTTGGATTTCGCAAAGGCAGAGGGACCATAGACAACATTGCCATATTAACCACAGATATACGAATAGCTTTTACAGAGAATAAATCTATTGTTGCTTCTTTTTTGGACATAAATTCTGCATATGATAATGTTATTATAAGTATTTTAGAAGAAAAGTTAATTCATTTAGGAGTGCCGTTAATTTTAGTAAATTTTATTATAAATATATTATTAGAAAGAATTATAGTTTTACTTTTAGACAAATCTACGGAAACTAGAGTTATACGAAGAGGCATACCTCAGGGATCTGTTTTAAGTCCCCTGCTTTACGATATATACACAGCTGATTTAGAAAAATGTCTAGACTTAAATTTAATAAATATATTACAATACGCCGATGACCTGGTCCTTTATATAAGTAATAAATCTATAAATAATGCATGTAGAGATCTGACCAATTCATTAGAAAAATTTAAATCTTGGATGGACAAGAACGGTTTGGATCTGTCGGTCAATAAAAGCACCATCGTTTTATTTACCAGAATGCGTATGCCTTCTCCTGTCCGAGTTTTTTACGATGGAATGCTTATTCCTGTAAAAGAGAACGTGAAATTTTTAGGGCTATATTTGGATTCAAAATTAAATGGTAATGCTCACAACGATTACGTTTCTTCAAAATGTGAGCGACTTTTAAATGTGATAAGAAGTCTATCTGGTGTTTGGTGGGGATCACACCCATTTACAATGAAATTAATTTATAATGCTTTAATAAGAAGTGTAATAGATTATGGGACTTTTCTTTTAGATCCGTGTAACTTAAGTGGATTACAGAAGTTAGATAAAATACAAGCTAAAGCTTTGCGTATAATTTGCGGAGCAATGAGATCATCTCCGATAAATGCTCTTCAGCTGGAATGTTGTGAGCCACCTCTTCTACTCCGTCGACAATATTTGGCAGATAAATTTTTTGTTCGCTGTTACCAATCCCTAAATCATCCTTTAATTCCGAAACTTAAAATTTTATTTCATCTTTGTTATAGTAATAATAAATATTGGCACCATAAATCTAATCCCTCTCTTATAACTAGTTACCGTAAATTCTTAACACTGGATGCTCCCATTTTCCGTTCTCCATCTTTCCCACTATTTGATTCCTCTTATGAAGCGTTAACACTTGTGCCAGATATTCGATACGACATTGGCGTAAAGAAAACTGATAAGTATTTTGCAAACAATATATTTAAATATATGACAAAAAATAATTGGGTGGGATGGCACCATATATATACAGATGCGTCTAAGAACACTACAGACAGTTGTGTGGGAGTAGGCATATTCCACTTACAATATAATATTGTGCAAAAAGTGAAATTTCCTCCTGAAACATCCGTGTTTACGGAAGAATGTTATGGCCTTTTTAAGGCTGTTGAGTATATTCTACTCGGTAGGCTTGAGAAGGCATTAATATTTTCAGATTCTTTCTTCTTCAGCGCTCTACAATCTCTTAGTAAATTTCCGTTCAAATCTAAAAATTGTTTCCCAGTCACTATTCAGGTCAGAAATCTTCTGTATAAATGTAAATTAAAGGGTTGTTCTGTAACATTTATATGGATCCCTAGCCATTGTGGCATTGTTGGCAATGAGTTGGCCGACAAATTGGCGAAGGATGCAGTTTTCAGTGGCGATGTGTTCCCCTATAATAATTTCGCGCATGATTTGGCTGCTCTTGCCAGGAGCTCGCTTCTGAAATCATGGAATGAGTCATGGACCTTGAGCAGTCAAACTAAAGGATTACAGTATCGAAAAATTCAACCAGTGATTCCAACTAAGCCTTGGTTTTCAAAAATTTTACTTTCCAAAAACGTAACAACTTCATTAATTAGAATGAGATTGGGTCATCTGTGCATTCCAACGCATCTTATGAGAATTGGAATACGAAGCGACGTTTTATGCGACTGTGGAGAAGTTGGCGATTTAGACCACATTATTTTGTCTTGTCCCCTCCATGATCATTCCCATCTATATCATAACTTATCATTAATTCCTATTCCATTTCCTACTTCTGTAAATATTCTACTTAGCTCAAATAATAAATTTGTATATAATTGTTTATCGAATTACTTATCTATAAATAATATTCATATTTAATTTTTCCTTTTCTCCTATATTTTAAGATGTAAGTAATTAATTTTATTTTATGTAGAATTTTATTTCTTTAAACTATTTTAATTAACTTTTTCCAAATTCCGTACATTTATACCTTTTAATCCTTCCGCCGATTCCTAACCTTTTTACTTGTCTGTGGCACAACATACGCATCCCTTGTGTCAAGCTGCCAAAAAGAAAGAAGAAAAAAAAAAAAAAAAATTTTATTATTTTTACACATTGTTATTTTTACTATTTCTCATATAAGATTTACACTCTCGCCTCGCAACTCACTTCGCACTTCGCCTCGTTTCTCATAAGTGGTTTACACTCTCGCGCGAGTGGCGAGGCGAGGCCCTCAGTGAGTCGCGAGGCGAATGTGTAAACGGGCATTCGTTCCTCGCCTCGCCATTCACCTCGCCACTCACGACGCTCGCGTCCGGAGCGGTTTTTTGCGCACGAGTCAAAGGACCTCGCGACGAATACGAGCGGGTGTTCACATTCTCGCGTTCGCTTCACTCTGTTGCTAGTTCTCATGCGCGACGGTTGTTTCTCTCGCACGCGAAATAATGCGTTTCTTAGAACTTTTTCAAAAAGAAAAAGAATAATATATATAGGCTACTTGACTCAAATATTTAATTTCATACATTAAGGGAGTATTTCATTTAGTAGGTACTTGGCTTAGGAAAACGTATTCTAACGATATCATAAATTAAAAACTTAAGATTGATAAATAAAGTTGATATATAAATTAAGTATTTTTGTTTTTTAATTTCTATGATAAAAACACCGAAGTAACTTCCGGAAAGGATGTGACGATACAAACACACTAAGCATATATTATCTTATACCTTTAAACGAGCAATTCTTGTATGTATAGTCTTATGTTTGGGAAAATGCGTATTTTCGAGTTTTCATGCGTTTTTCTTTCCACGCAGAATATGTTCGCTAATTTCGTCCTGCCGGCCACTGTCCGTTTGGTTCAGCGGGTTAAGAGGCGGATGGCAAGAAACGAGTGTTACGGGTTCAAACCCCGCTCGGTGACTCACTTTTATATAAATTTACTTTATATAATTTTTTAATTTTCATTGTTTTTAGACAAGTTTAAAAAAAATGTTAATGCTTGATATCAAATACCTGATCTACACAAAATCGATTGTAAATAATAATAATCTATCAACCAATATGTCGAATTGTGTTTTCGGCTGTTTTTAAAAAGTGTACTTATTTAAAAAAAAATTGTAGGTTTTGATGACCTCTGTGTATCAGTGGTTCAACATGTTTGTGCTATAGTCGGGATCGCGGGTTCGAATCCCGCCGAAGGAACAAAAAGTTTTTCCGTGTTCCTGGGTCATGGATGTGAATTAATATTAATTCATATTATGTGTATAATATAATAAAAATTTTAAATATGTATATAATAAAGTACCCGTAGCACAAGTTCGTCGAGAACTTACCACGGGACCAGATTGACGTGGTCTAAAGCGTCTAAGATAATATATTATTATTATTTTAGGTTTCAAAATAATGTAATATATTTTTTTTGTGTAATAAAACAATTATGAAACGTTTAGGACTTAAATAAAGACAAGGTCAAGTCGCATAATATATGGAACCCAAAGCATATTTATATTAACCATAAAACTCAACAAAGTTAGACTTGTTGCCGCTAAAACTTCGACGTCCTCCATTATCAATGGCATACAGACAACTGAACGCACCACGAGAGTGTAAGCACCCACTCGTAGGCGCGTCGCGCGAGGTGAGAAACGAGGCGAAGTGCGAAGTGAGTTGCGAGGCGAGAGTGTAAATCTTATATCACCTCGCGCGACGCGCACAAACATGTTGAACCACTGATACACAGAGGTCATCAAAACCTACAATTTTTTTTAAATAAGTACACTTTTAAAAAACAGCCGAAAACACAATTCGACATATTGGTTGATAGATTATTATTATTTACAATCGATTTCTGTGTAGATCAGGTATTTGATATCAAGCATTAACATTTTTTTTAAACTTGTCTAAAAACAATGAAAATTAAAAAAATATATAAAGTAAATTTATATAAAAGTGAGTCACCGAGCGGGGTTCGAACCCGTAACACTCGTTTCTTGCCATCCGCCTCTTAACCCGCTGAACCAAACGGACAGTGGCCGGCAGGACGAAATTAGCGAACATATTCTGCGTGGAAAGAAAAACGCATGAAAACTCGAAAATACGCATTTTCCCAAACATAAGACTATACATACAAGAATTGCTCGTTTAAAGGTATAAGATAATATATGCTTAGTGTGTTTGTATCGTCACATCCTTTCCGGAAGTTACTTCGGTGTTTTTATCATAGAAATTAAAAAACAAAAATACTTAATTTATATATCAACTTTATTTATCAATCTTAAGTTTTTAATTTATGATATCGTTAGAATACGTTTTCCTAAGCCAAGTACCTACTAAATGAAATACTCCCTTAATGTATGAAATTAAATATTTGAGTCAAGTAGCCTATATATATTATTCTTTTTCTTTTTGAAAAAGTTCTAAGAAACGCATTATTTCGCGTGCGAGAGAAACAACCGTCGCGCATGAGAACTAGCAACAGACTGAAGCGAACGCGAGAATGTGAACACCCGCTCGTATTCGTCGCGAGGTCCTTTGACTCGTGCGCAAAAAACCGCTCCGGACGCGAGCGTCGTGAGTGGCGAGGTGAATGGCGAGGCGAGGAACGAATGCCCGTTTACACATTCGCCTCGCGACTCACTGAGGGCCTCGCCTCGCCACTCGCGCGAGAGTGTAAACCACTTATCAATTTTGTTCATTAGTGCATTAGAAGTGTTGAAGTGTGAATTACCAATTAATTGCTGATTTCTATTCGCGACTCAAAAATGTTTGAGTCAGATGATTACGATCAAGTATGTCGAGTAATTACAAAATATATTTAATGTATGTTTGTATGGAAAATGTTATAGGTTTTAACGTTTTACCTGTTTTAGGCCCTTTCGCAACTCGACTTTCCCGAAGAATTGAATGTTTCAGATGAAAAAGAGCCAAAAGTTAATATTCCTAACGAAATAAACAATCATAATCCTGTGGTCAATAACTCACAAAATACATCGATTGATCGCGCTGTTTATGAAAACTTTGGGCATACCAATCCATCTAAAAGAGTGTTATTAGATACCCATTTTGATCACAAACGTAAACGAAAATTCCCTGGACCAGCTGGCTTATTATCTGGAACATTAGGAAAGACTAAGGATGAATCTCTATCTCATATTGAATTGCTTTCCCAGGTAAAACTTGTAATAACCCAATTCTCGCATGTTATATATAGCAACCCACCTTAGCTTTGTAAGGGTGAAATGTTTTATACATAAATAAACCTTACTCTTGAGTCACTATCTATTGCTGAAAGCCACTTTCAAATCTGTAATTTAGTTTAAAACATATAAGCAAATAGAGCGGGGGAGCCTTGCTTCTGTATGAATGGGCTGGTTCGACCGTGTAATACTACTGCCTCACAGAAAACTGGCATGATTTGAAGCTTGCATTGTGTTTTACCAAGTGAGTGAGATTACAGCAGGTCTAAGGGGATTTGGAATTTTGAGAGAATCATGTTACCATCAGGCATTCCATCTGCATGTTTCCTGGTGCATGTAAAAAAACCAGCAAAAGCAACAACATTTTAAACTTGTTTTTATAATCTTTTAGGACGTAGATTTTACACCCAATAATTTATTTAGTGATGTACTAGAAACACCTCTGTGGAGAAGATTATTAGAAGATACGAAAAGTTTAAAAGACATAAATATAATAAGTTCTATTAAGGAACAGGGCTTTAATAGTAAATTAAGGAGTAAAAAAGCCAACACTGTGATAGCAGTTGTTGAAGCTATAGACAGATTTGGAACAGATCCACTAATAACGTTAAGGGATTCAACAGGTATGGTCATAAAAATACATAATCAAATCAATCTTTAATACTAAAAATAGACAACTTATTTGAGATTTTTAAGTTTAGCTTAACCCAAAAATTTAACATTTAAAAGTTTAAAATTTTTTAATTTCACATACAGAGCAGCAACTTTTTATTTTGCTTGCTATTATGGAAAATTTAATTTTACTTATACAGCAGCAACATTTTATTTTGCTTGCTATTATGGAAAAATTTATTTTACTTACACAGCAGCAACTTTTTATTTTGCTTGCTATCAGTGGCGTAGGATTCCTATAACTCCATTCCTATCGGCTTCCCTTGTCACTTTTGCAAACCTTCATAGAAATCTCTACCTATTATACAGGCTCCAGCTTCCCTATGAAGGAGAAGCAGCCTTCGCCACTGCTTGCTATTATGAAAATTTAATTTTTGCTTGCACAGCAGCAACTTTTTATTTTGATTGCTATTATGGAAAATTTTATTTTACTTACACAGCAGCAACTTTTTATTTTGATTGCTATTATGGAAAATTTAATTTTACTTACACAGCAGCAACCTTTTATTTTGATTGCTATTATGGAAAATTTGATTTTACTTACACAGCAGCAGTGGCAAAGGGTTCCTATAACTCCATTCCTATTGGCTTCCCTTGTCACTTACTTTTTGCAAACCTTCATAGAAATCCCTACCTATTATACAGGCTCCGGCTTCCCTATGAAGGAGAAGCAGCCTTCGCCACTGCACAGCAGCAACTTTATATTTTGATTGCTATTATGGAAAATTTTATTTTACTTACACAGCAGCAACTTTTTATTTTGCTTGCTATTATGGAAAATTTAATTTTACTTACACAGCAGCAACTTTTTATTTTGCTTGCTATTATGGAAAATTTCTCACTGTTTTAAAATTATTATTACTGGCTATATTTGTCACTGATATGCACTAACATAAATATTGTGTAGTTTTAATTTTAAACTCTTTCTTTCCAGGTCAAATAAAATGTACATTACATAGAGACGCTTGGAAGTCTTTGTCAGTGTTCATAGTGGCTCAATATTGTGCATTTGTTTTATCCAGACCAACTATATTCACAACAGGGAATACAATTAAAAAACATTACCTTAATATCACTTTACGAAATATTTCTAAAATATATAGTTCCACAGTTATGAGAGAAAAGGATGATTTACCAGACGGATTTGAAATGACCTGTGAAGAATCTTTTACTGTTATTTCAGCAAACGATAATGGCTCAGGTATATTTAGTACTCTAAAACTATAACTATAATATTCACATTAAAATGCAATGAGTCAAAAATGAACATTTCAAAATAGATTAATTCCATATAATTCAGTAAAGGACATCATTCATTTTGGACCAAAAAATGAAAGTGCCGGCCAGAAAGAAAAAAATATATATTCGGATAGAATACACAATTCCTAACATTTTTTACTATGACGTCCAATCTGTGCGCCCAATGGTTACGTCGTAATAAAATAATTTAAAAATAATCCTTTTGTGATAAAAAGGTTGGAGTGTCACTATTAAAAGCATGGATATCTTACGTTATGATATAATACTTGATAGTAAAACACAGTGGTAAGGTTGATAAATAGTATTGGAAAAAAATATTTAGTCATAAAATAAAAATAAAAAATATGTATCAAGTACTAGCTGTCCCGGTGAACTTCGTGTCACTTTAAAACCTTCCCTGGACTTCTACGAATATTTTGAGACTAAAATCAGCCCAACCAGTTCAGCCGTTTTCGAGTTTTAGCGCGACTAACACATTTGAAAATCCATTTTTATATATAAGAAGAAGACTAACTGTCCCGGTGAACTATATGATACAACAACCAAAGATATACAAAAAAAAAAAATTGGCAATGCCTGGAAAAGATTCTGGTCCTTTAAAGAAATAGTAAAATGCATAAGTATAAACATGAGCACCAAAAGAAAACTATTTAATACATGGATTCCACCCATTCTAACATAAGGGTGCCAAACTTGGGCACTAACAAAAGCTCATACAAGTATGCTGGAAGTTGGGCCGAAGGCTATGGAGAGGAGTATGTTTGGAAAGAAAAGGATAGACAAAATAGAAAACAAGGAGTTGAGAAAAATGACACGTGTAACTGATGTAACATATAAAACTAAAAAATTGAAATGAAACAACAAACAATCAAAACATGTCCGGCCCGGACATGTTTTGATTTTGATAGGGCCAGACAAATGGACAAAAATAATAACATCTTTGTATCCCAGAAGGGCTAAAAGAAAAGAGGGCAGATCTCTAAAAAGATGGGAAGATGAAATGGTACAAATGGCTGGCAAAATGTGGACTAGTGTATGTGGAGTGGCATGTCAGAGATGTGAGTGGAAGCTGTTGGGGGAGGCCATTGCCAAGAGGCACTCAGAAGCAGAGACCGCGCAACGGAAAAATCAATTATTGATTTGAATATTTTGTAATGTATATAAAATAACGTATTTATTTTGGACCGTGGGTTCAGAGATGCAGTTCCCATTCTTGAAGGAAATGGTTACACTGTGAAAATGCCGGAGACAAAGCATCCTGGAGCGACGCAACTAACCACGGAACAAGCAAACAAGTCACGCCTTGTTACTATTTGCCGTTGGGTTGTGGAAGTAGTAAATGGCCGATTTAAACGAGATTTCCGCCTGTTGAGAAACGTTCATATTAATATAACATTGCACTATATGTTTGAATATTTTAGAATCGCAGCAGCATTAATAAATGCTTATCACGTGTTGATAGTAGATAATGTCCATGCTTCTGATTTTTTACAAATAATCCGGGAAAGGATAAACATGCCCAATACACTGGCAGATCTTGTCGCCAGACGTAACTTGAACAGAATGAGAGCACAGTTCCAGCCCATGTCTGCAGATATGGCTGAGTTTAATGACTTTCCTACGCTGACCGAAGAAGAATTAATATTATTTAGCCTCGGTATATATCAGCTGAGACAAGCGAGAAGTTACTATGGAGAGCATGTTCAACCAGATGGAGTTTTTAGCATTGAGCTAAGTGGTGGAATTCCTCTAGAGCTTGTAAGGGAATTGGAGGGAGAGGACTTGTGGTTGATTCGAGGGCGAATACAATCCCGACACATCCGATCTAAAACATACTATGTGTATATTGCTCTGGATAGAACAGCAACCGGGCGTCGAGCAATAAAACATTACTATTGCACATGCCATATAGGAATGAGAACCATCGGATGTTGCTCCCATACTATGTGCATAGTCTGGTACATGGGTTATGCTAGACATGACCCTTACCTCAGCCCACCCGCAATAAGTTTAGATGACGTATTTGTAAGACTAGAAAATGTTTAATTGTACGTCATTAACTTATTATTGTTATTAGCCTTTATTCAGAAGAACAATACATTTATTTTATATACATTACAAAATATTCAAATCAATAATTGATTTTTCCGTTGCGCGGTCTCTGCTTCTGAGTGCCTCTTGGCAATGGCCTCCCCCAACAGCTTCCACTCACATCTCTGACATGCCACTCCACATACACTAGTCCACATTTTGCCAGCCATTTGTACCATTTCATCTTCCCATCTTTTTAGAGATCTGCCCTCTTTTCTTTTAGCCCTTCTGGGAGACAAAGATGTTATTATTTTTGTCCATTTGTCTGGCCCTATCAAAATCAAAACATGTCCGGGCCGGACATGTTTTGATTGTTTGTTGTTTCATTTCAATTTTTTAGTTTTATATGTTACATCAGTTACACGTGTCATTTTTCTCAACTCCTTGTTTTCTATTTTGTCTATCCTTTTCTTTCCAAACATACTCCTCTCCATAGCCTTCGGCCCAACTTCCAGCATACTTGTATGAGCTTTTGTTAGTGCCCAAGTTTGGCACCCTTATGTTAGAATGGGTGGAATCCATGTATTAAATAGTTTTCTTTTGGTGCTCATGTTTATACTTATGCATTTTACTATTTCTTTAAAGGACCAGAATCTTTTCCAGGCATTGCCAATTTTTTTTTTTGTATATCTTTGGTTGTTGTATCATATAGTTCACCGGGACAGTTAGTCTTCTTCTTATATATAAAAATGGATTTTCAAATGTGTTAGTCGCGCTAAAACTCGAAAACGGCTGAACTGGTTGGGCTGATTTTAGTCTCAAAATATTCGTAGAAGTCCAGGGAAGGTTTTAAAGTGACACGAAGTTCACCGGGACAGCTAGTACTTGATACATATTTTTTATTTTTATTTTATGACTAAATATTTTTTTCCAATACTATTTATCAACCTTACCACTGTGTTTTACTATCAAGTATTATATCATAACGTAAGATATCCATGCTTTTAATAGTGACACTCCAACCTTTTTATCACAAAAGGATTATTTTTAAATTATTTTATTACGACGTAACCATTGGGCGCACAGATTGAACGTCATAGTAAAAAATGTTAGGAATTGTGTATTCTATCCGAATATATATTTTTTTCTTTCTGGCCGGCACTTTCATTTTTTGGTCCAAAAATGTATGAAACGTGAATGATGTCCTTTGTACTGTAAAGTGACCCTAGTAGGAAAGTTTTGGGGTAGTTCTGATTTTTTCATTCCATATGTGTTTTGGGGTGCTAAATCTGAATCTGAGGTTTGCGGACAAAATTTCGTGACGCAACATTAAAAAAACCAGAAAAAACCGTATTTTTTTCTGCTTTTTTTCGGTTTTTTGCTTAAAACTCGAAAACTGTTAACTTTTAGTAAATGGTCTGTTTACAGAAATTAAAGTACTTAAAGTTCTCTACAAATATCACTATTTTGGTTATTGTATAGACGAACCGTTCGGTTTCAAGTGCAAGTTGAAAATTGGCAATTTGTACCGGTGTGACTGCAAAACCCATTTTTTAGATTTGTATTGAAAGGTTTTCAGTTAATTTCACCTAGTACTGGGAAACTGAAATTTCTTAAAGTCCTACAGAAGAACAAATACTTGCAATCGGTCATTGAAGCTTTCAAAGACCCTAATTCAAGTCAAGATGAGATTGCCACAGCAGGAAACATGTTTCTCACGGCTCTATATGAAAAAAAACTAAACGATTTAAGATACAAACAATACGTATCTTCATCATTCAAAAATAAGACCAACATTTCCTCATTGCCCCCAACTGAAGCTGCTGCACGAGAACATTCATTGAGAGTTTACTATCAGGTGCAGCAGTGGTTATCCGGTCAAGCCACACCTAACAACAAAAAGACCCAAGTGTGGGCATTGAAAAAAAATAATAGTAGTGGTCTCGTGCCAGTACCAACTACTTTGGACCCTGCACCAAACTCAATACTCCGGTACATTTCATGTAAATGTAAAAAGGGCTGTCAACGCAACTGTGGATGCAGGAAGGCGGGACTCCATTGTTCCCCAATATGCACATCATGCGAAGGACTGTGTAACAATGTTGAGCCCCCAGAAGACAGCTCTGACATAGACGTAGAAGAAACTGAAGAAAGAGAGAGAGGTATGTTGGATCTCACAAGTTATTTTGTAGTCATTCATCTCTCCTTGATATATGATATGTGTCTCACCTCTTTTTATTTTCCGGGAGAACGACCCCCGACGCTGACGATGGAGCAATCAGACCCTGAGCCAGGACCCGATGCCATCGAAGAACCTCAGTACGATGCGGAAGGTATGTTTAATCTCACAATCTATTTTGCAATCTTCATCTCTTCTTAATAAATGACTTAACTTTAAACTTTTATTTTCCAGAACAAGCAGAACCAGGACTCATCGTTATCGAAGAACCTCAGCCAGGGCCTTCCAAAAGACAACGGCTCATATAAATTTTGCATATTATAATTTATAATCATAATAATATATGATCATAAGTAACGAGATTTTAAGTTTTATTTTCTTACAAGTTCTACCTTTTTTTGATACCTACTGAATTTGCATAATTTTTGCCTTTTTTCTTTTTAATTACTTGTGTGGAAAACCAGGTTACATTTATCAAATGACAGCATCCATAAAAATTAAATATTGAAATGTAAAAAGTGGGTTTTGCATAAACTGCTAAAAGTTTACAATTTTCAACTCGCACTAGAAACCGAACGATCCGTCTGAAAAAAAATCTAAATACTGCTATTTGTAGAAAATTTCAAGTACTTTAATTTCTGTAAACAGACCATTTACCAAAAGTTAATAGTTTTCGAGTTTTAAGCAAAAAACCGGAAAAAAGCAAAAAAAAAAAACGATTTTTTCTGTTTTTTTTAATGTTGCGTCACGAAATTTTGTCCGCAAACCTCAGATTCGGATTTAGTACCCCAAAACACATATGGAATAAAAAAATCAGAACTACCCCAAAACTTTCCTAGCAAAAATACAATTTAACTGAACTAATAGGCGAATATGAACATGGCTTAACCTGTCAAGCGTCACTTGCTGCCTTGCAGTAAGTGACAGCATGACTCTCACGCGTCGCTTGCTGCCTGGTGGCAAGGTGGGCACGCCCATAGAATAAATTTCTAATTTATAAGTGGTTTGTTTGTACCACATAATTTATACATTTATGTAATTAATAATAAGTTTTTTATGCATATACGAAGTATTTTCCATAAATCTACTACAAATTACTTCAGAAAATCGAATGAAAAATATACGTTTTTATTGCTATTTTATTTCATAGTGAGTTTATGATTTTCTTGTGAAATGCATTTTGAATTGAACATTTTAGTAGAAATTTTATTAGAACGGTATTTATTCTAGAGTCTACGAATAGAATATATGGATAAGAATAAGTAAATTTATTACTATGATTGTTTTTGTAAGACATTACCGTCAAAATAGGCCTAGTTTCGGAGGGTTCAATGAGGGAGTTCCCTTATTGTACATTGTAAAAAAATAATGAGTTACTGTAATATTTAACATCCTGAAATGTATAAAAATATAAAAATATGTATTTAATTATGTCCCAGTTACAGTTTATTGAGCAATCAAAATATGTACTATGTCAGATATTTTTCATAGTAATTGTAATTAGTTTTGCTCCAATCCTTGTTAGTACAACTGTTTTTGTATTAAATTTTTATGTATAATATATCCAATTACGTAAATAAAGCAACAATCACTGTATAGAAACATACATTTTATATTTATTTGAGTTTTAAAACAAAATATTAAAAAAGACGAAGTTTATGTGTTTGTATCAAGATTCCATTTATTAAATGAGTATTTTTCTAAATTCCATTTACGTCATCACTTAGGAAATCTATTCTACTTTTTAAATATATATCACATGCATAGGTAGTACATAAATTATAACAATATAATTTGGAGAAATAAAAATCGCGGGAATCGAAATTAGACTGACAATTTTATAGTAGGTAACTGTAACTTATTTTATATCGGTTTTTGAATTAAAATTTTATATATAATGTGTGCACCTACGTAAATTAAGCAAATTTTACTATATAGAAACATAAATTTGGCCTTAGTTTAGATTTGCAATAAAAATATAAGAAAAAGTCGTGTGTTGTGTTTGGATCAAGATTTCTTTTATTAAACTAGTATTTTTCTTAATTCCAATTATATTATCAATTAGGAAATTTAATCACCTTTCTAAATATATATAACATGCATATGTTTTATTCACATTAAAACATTATAATCTTGAAGAAAAACACGACGGGAAACGTCATATGATTTATAGAGGTCGGTACTCCGTGCATCTGTCATGAGGGAATGAGGTCGTCCTCCTCCTTCCTCTCCGTAATGTGTGTGATGAGGTATCATTTGGCATGTTCCCACTTGAGTGTCAATAACGAAGTCAAAAGTAAACAATCAGTGCAAGTGTTAACGTTATTTGAAATGTTTACTTTCAAGTGGATAGGTACTTAATTATACTGAATCTAATAACTGTAATTTATAAATCTGTTTCTATATTACGTAATCACTTAGGAAATTAATTATATTTTTAAATATATACATCATCCATAGGTTTTATTTACTTATTAACATTAAAATTGCGAAAAAAAATCGCGAAAAAAATTGCGGGAGAATGTAAGGAAAATTAATTTTTGGTGGCAAAAAGGCCCGACGCTTGTCTGCATAACCTGTCAAAGAGTGTCAAGGCGCTTGACAGGTTAAGCATCATTAGTCAATTTAGACATTTGCTCATCAGAGCAAATGTCTAAATTGTCATCAGACTCACTGTATTCTTAATGAAAATAAATTACCTTGTTAAACATTTTATAAAAGTAATGATACAAATTTATTAAGAATTAGTAGTAGATAAAAATATATTTTAGCTAGATATTTCTTTCTGGCTCATGTGATCAAAATTTTTGTTGCAGTTTCGAACATAATATCAACTAACATTGAAGATGTAAGCTTCGAATTAGATGGTCTCGATGGTGCATTTACCGAAGACATGTGATATTCTAGGATCTATCAATTACAAATAAGGACTAGTTGTAAAGAAATAGATAATATTTTTTTGATTTTACCTATGTTTATTTAAATTATTCTGTAGATTTAACATGCTCAGAGAGAATATGTTTGGTCAATGTGGCCGGATGTACATATGTACTGGGGCACATTTTACACTTGTAGTAAACTACCTTTCCCACTTTATGTTTATCATCACTTTTTTCATCTGCTGAATTTGCAATTTCGCTGCTTTTTACCTTAATATTGGTTTTGACAATTCTCGGTTGGTTCAACATGGAAACACCAGTCTGCAACAATTTAATTACGTAAGTTTACGTAAAAATTTAATAAAAAATTGTAGGAAAAAAAAATATAGTGCGGTTCAAATGAGAATAGGATCGCCATATTGTTTCGAATTTAGACTGTTATGATAGTTAAATTTATGTTTAGATAATTGATTACTATTCAACGTTTTTATTTAAATTCGATGCAAGACTATTAATATGCACATAAGTTTTTCTGAAAATCGCACTTTTCAAGTGATATCTGACAGATAAAGGTCATTGACCTTCCTATTCTCATTTGAACCGCGTTTATAATACTGAATACACTGTGTAACTTTACCCAGAAAAACGGGTTAGATAATTTAATCCAAGCTGTGACTACATCTTACTTGCCTACTTCTCTGTGTGTACTTGCCCTTACTTTATATAACAGTTATCCATGTGTATTTTAGTCTAGCAACATTTCACTTTTTTTAGTAATCATTATTATTAATATGTTATCTTACGGCTTACTAAATTTAAAACCTACCTTTATATGTTTCGAAACAATATGTTTGGATAGTGTTCCCGGGTGGAAGTAGGTACTGGGGCACATTTTACACTTGAAAACGAGCTTCTTTTTGGGTATCTCGGTGTTTTCATCTTCAGCTGAGTTTTCATTTTCATTGTTGAAATGAGTTTTAACATGTTTCTGACAATTATTTAACTTGGTAAAGCTCATCTGCAATAAAATATACATAGCTGATTAATACAGATCTATTCTATAATTTTGACACTAATTACTATTACCAGTTTGTCATGAAAAAATGCTTAAAGGGCCATCCTCGAGAGTGCAGCCTGAATAAATATTATGATTGTCACTATTGACGACCAATTGATACTATTCCCTAGCTGCTATGTATATGTCACCGTAAAATTGTAAAAACCGTTAGATTGTAAAATAACTAACGAGATTCTAAAAATATGTCGAAAGATTAAAAACTATATATTTATAATCTAACGAAAAATATGGTGTTAAATTATAGGCAGCATTTTCGCGTCGAAAGTCTATCAACATTTTATAATTTCACTAGTTTTATTACAATCTGACGGTTTTTACAATTTTACGGTGACATAATTATATAAGGTTTGGTAAAATCAATAACTGATATTTTGGCCATATGATCTACTGCTTATGTATATATGTTTAGGCAGAAATATAATTATCATACTCAAAGCAAAAAAATCATCTCATGTATGGGAAAATCTCCGCTCAATGCAAACTCGCCCATATAAAGAAAGATTTTTTTTCGAGTATGACAATTATTTTTTTGCCTAAAGATAATATACCCAAAATATCCGTAATAGGGAATATGCATAAAAATTTAATTCTCTGAAATATTTTTTTCCCTGTTCTTTATTGTCGTCACATTATAACTAAAAGGATTTTTTTAAAATTGCGAAACGGGATATTTAAAATTGCGAAACGCGTCTCCATTGGTCGCGAGTCGCGACCAATGGAGACACGCGTGTGACGTCACGCTACACTACGCTGTCTTTCGTGACAATGACATGACTGACGTTAAATTGAATTTTATGCTCTGACTCGTCTATGATTTTATCTGTCAACTGTCTTTTTCGTGAACGATGACGTCACAACCCAAGCCCGCGAAAATGGCCTGTTTAAACCGCGCAAAAATTATAGTGATTTTTAAACATTTTTTCCAGCTTAATGGATTATGTTTTTGATGTGTTATATATATTTTTGGTAATGTTATAACCAGTAGAAACATTTAAAAAAATAAAAAAATACATGCATATTCCCTATTGATTTTACCAAACCTTAAATACTATAAGTTTGGCTGACTGAAGTTGTAAACTTACAGCACATGCACCAAAAAATAGCCAACGAACACGGCCAATGGGGAATATGCACATATTTTTTTTTTATATAAAAATCTACTTATCTTGTTTGGTAAACCGTATGGTAAAATCAGTTTTTGGATATCATTAAAAATAACAAAGATATGAACGTTTAAAGTAGTCTATTAGACAAAGAGATCGGACGTGTACCGTGACGTCACATAACACGACTCATAGAAAGTTCATACTAAATTTCGTTTTGCTAGAAAGAGATAGATTACAAACTTTGACCGCTCATATCTTGCTCATTTATCAACAGATATTGAAATTTTTCTCGCCATTTCCTTTATTTTTCAGTCTAGTATCATATTATTATGTTTTAAGCTATTTTTATATTTTATGCATATTGAATATTCCCTATTAATTTCCCTTTTACTTGTCATAAGTGTACTTACTTGACATTGGTTGCACACATAATGTTTCTCTTTGCCCACATCAACAACTTTGTATGCAGATTTTTGATTCTCCGTCACAATAGTCAAAGTGTCATCCACTTCCATACATTCAGTCTAAGAAAGTAAAATTCTTTGTAAAAATGTGCTATGTAGCCATGCCTAAATTTTGCCAAGGTAAAAATCAGCCTCTGCCCTATTTCTAGCAAATCATCAAAATTCGTTGAGTTGTTAAGAATTGATTGCGTAACAGTGAAGACGACTGAGTTCGGTTTCCATACAAAATTTTAACCTTCGCTTTTAAAATTCGCCCCCTAAGGGAATGAAAAGGATTTTCATCCCCTTAGGGGGCGAATTTTCAAAAATCCTTTCTGTTGCCTCCGTCGTTACAACTATCTGTATGTCAAATTTCAGCGAAATTCGTTCAGTAGTGTCAGCTGTGCGTGGAATTTCATAAAAATTACACCTCATGTCAGTTTTTAGACTGCCGCAACTACAATTTCCCGTATTGTGGGATACAAATTTGTATTGCGGAATCCTGACCAGTTCTGCTATTGATCACGGTTATAAACAAAGCTAATAGAGTTTGAACTTTGTAGAAAAAAAGAAAACTTTTCCCTAATCGTGATTTCAAAAACTTTTTCTCCTAACTTTCACTATCCATACTGGACAAAAAATACACCACACTAACCTGGGTTGTTACTTTAAAAAGTTGCTCATTTTATGTAGTTTTCGAAATAGTAAAATAGTTGCTATTAAGTTACGTCAAAAAAATTTTTTTTTGCTATTTTAAGTGCACAGAGAACACATTTTGAATGTTTTCTTTAGTTAGAATTTCGAACAAAAACACTCGTTACATTGAAATTACCCGGATGTTTACTTAAAAATTGTAGGTTGAAAATATGTAAGATGCTTACTAAACTTAGAAACTAAACAGAATACAAGGATTTTTTTTAAACTGTAAGGAGAAATGCAAAGAAGGAGAAGACATTAATAATATCATTTAATGAGTTAGACTCATTAGAGTGAGAGAATAGGTGACGCCACGCACGTCTTTTGTTTGTTCTCTAAATGAGTTTGTTTATTAGTTACTAGTACGTTACGCTATTGATGTGCATCGTTTTGTTGTTTTCTTACTTTTAACGGATTTTGCATTGTAATCTGGACTTGAGTACCTTAACCTTTCGCGATACAGATTAGCTGCAGCAGCACCGTTGCCCGTAAATATAATGCATGTTAGCATACTGATGTATAGTATAGTATACGCCATAATGACTGGTAGTAAGACGCGTATCACAGAAACATAAAAGTCCAGAAGAGAGCCAGGTCAGTTCTTTACTGTCTCCAAGCACACTTAAGTCCGAGTTACTAGGCAAATTAAGTCCAGATTACAATGCAAAATCCGTTAAAAGTAAGAAAACAACAAAACGATGCACGTCAATAGCGTAACGTACCTACTAGTAACTAATAAACAAACTCATTTAGAGAACAAACAAAAGACGTGCGTGGCGTCACCTATTCTCTCACTCTTTTTATGAAATTATGAAATTATAAAAAGTGCCAATATCTCGAAAATAAAGATTTTTTACTAAGGTCATATAACGATATTCTGGAGAGTCATGAGCTGGTCTATCAGCCTTCAAAGGGACGACGTCAACTTCTGGGACATCCTGTATATTTAGATTAGTCAGGAAGTAAGGATTAAATTTATATATTCAGAAACTTTTCAGATTTTTTGTTCCAAAAAAAAATTCATACTCCGACTACAGTCGATATTGCTTATAGATTTTTACAGTAAATATAAATAATTACAGCAGTAAAAATACGTAATCAACTCGAGTAACAATGTACAGTTACCTCTTGATGTTGCTGCAATTCTTCTTCAGTTTGGAACACAACGGCGCAGGAGCTACACGCGAACATCGTGTTCTGACGTATTTTTATCTGTTCCTTTACTAGCTTTAGGGGTAAATCTGGAAAGGAAAAGTACATATTATTATTACTAATAAAAAGTAAAATAGTTAAGTAAATAGTTACAAGGAATCCTTATAGTTTTGTTTTGTCCTTCTTTCTTTTTCTCCCTTCCTAACTTCGGTAATTATGAATATAAATAGATGAGGTATAGTAATAGATTTTTTTTTTTTTTAATCTTTATTTAAGGAGATTAGTCATAACTGACTATGCCACTCCATTAGGCCAACGATTACAATAATTACAATTTTATAATATAATTAAATACTACATCACTAATTATAATCTATTTTACGTCGATTCAAAGCTGTACTGACCATTTTATACACTTCTATAGCTTTTTCAGACATGGGATATGCTAGAATACAGTTACAAGTTCCAATATTCATAAAGTCTTCAATTTTACTCACAATCTGAAATCTAATGTCTTCGTTACGAACACATTCTAGCATTATATGAAAAACGTCTTCTATCATTCCACATTCCGAACAAAGAGGGGATGCTACTTTTTTCATCAAATGCCCAAATTTATTCAGGGGAATGTGTCCGGAACGAAGTCTAAATGCAATAATTAACATATTTCTGTTTAAATTAACATCATCAAACCACGGTGACTTCCATGGTTCATTTTGAAGTGTTCGGTACCATATACCTTTCTCCACTGACCTTTCGTCAAAATGTTCTTTCCACAGAAGATTACAGTGTTGCTTAACTAGATTAATACAGTCAGAGAAGAAAGGCACAAAGTTCCTAATTACGCCATCAATAGAAGCTTCTTTTGCGAGGCCATCTACTCTTTCGTTCCCCTCTAAGCCAATATGAGAAGGGATCCATTGTAGGATTACTTCTTTCGACAGAGCCTTAATTTCAAATATTAGCTTTATAATATCGTAGGCAATCGGTGTGCCTCTCAAATAAGAGGTGCACCGAGCCACGTGTTGAAGGGAACTTTTTGAGTCAGATAAAATTACAAACTTATTATAATCTATAGATTTTATATAGTAAAGAGCTTCTAAAATAGATATTAATTCTAAATACATGATAGACATATTATCGCAGATTTTAAATTTCACGTAATTATCAGTTTGAGGATCGAAAAATGCTACACCCATGGATCCTTGCGATGAAGTTATATCTTTGGAAGCATCCGTGAATATCTTATAGTGCGAGGAATAATGTTCTTCTACGTACGCGGTACACGTTTGTCTGAGACTTATGATATTATACTCCTTTTTAGCCCTATCTATACCTTCAATACGAACATTTATTATATCGCTTAATTTATACCAATTTATCCAGTAGTCAAATGTATACATATGTAGACACTCCGCCGTATGAATTTTAATATTTTTAAATTTTAAATACATATTTACTAAAATTGGAATTTGTTTCCGTCTCCAGTATCTACGTTTCGTAAGTGTGCTTAGTTCATTTACGACGTTTATTGTTTCGTTATTTAATGTTGACATAGATTTCAAACAAAATTTTCCAGCAAGGAATACTCGTCGAATCTGTAATGGTTGCACACACAGCTCGCACTCCATTACGTGTATGGGGGTACTTTTGACAAATCCACCTATTACGCGCAAAGCTTGGTTCTGTAACTTGTCCAATTTCATTAAATTTGATTTACTAGCGTTATTGTATAAAAAACTGCCAAAATCTAATCTACTTCTAATCATAGCTATGTAAATTTTTCTCAAATATTTTGGGTGGACACCCCAGCCCGATCCAGCTAATATTTTTAAAATATTTAAATTTTTATGCGCCTTTTCGAATAGTGTATTAATGTGTTTTGTCCATCTCAAGGATCGATCAAGCTCCATACCTAAATATCTCACATTAGACACCGCAGATAATGGCGTGTCACGAATGAAAATACGAACACTATTTATATTTTGGCCCTTTTTAAAAGTACATATTTTGCTTTTTGTAGAAGACACGCTAAGACCTAAATTTTCTAATAATTTAATCAAAATGTCTAAAGAACTTTGTAGCGAACAACGTGCGGATTCTAAATTTCTATCAATCGCGTATAGCGCAAAGTCGTCAGCATATTGTGTAGCAAATACGTTTCGAATTGTCTTACAAATAGGATGAGTAGCGACGTTAAATAATAACGGCGATAAAGGATCACCTTGTGCGAGACCTTGAGCAGTACATTGACAAACAAAAGTATCCCCATGTCTTATTTTTAAGTTCCTGGTGCTTAGAAAATTCCACAAATATTCACATATTTTTAAACCAACACCAGTTCCATCTAAGACTTTAATAAGTGAGCATATATTTATATTATTGTACGCGTTATCAATATCCAGGAAGCACGCAAGAGTTGTTAAATCCTTAGAAAAACCTGATTGTATCCTTGTAACCAGTCTGACCAAACTGTCAAGACATGATTTTGATTTTCTAAAACCTACCGTATCAGCTGAAAAAATACCCTTTTCTTCAAAGTACCACTCTAACCTTCTGTTAATAATGGAATGGAAAATTTTACAAACACAGGACATTAAACTTATGGGACGCAAAGATGAAACTAAAGACGGATCTCGGCCCGGTTTGGGAATCGGAATAACGTGAATATCTCGCCATTGAATAGGTATGAAACTTGTAGAAAGAAAATTATTAAATAAATAAATTAAAATATTTTTACCATTAATAGGAAGACGTTTTATCATAGAAAAAGATATGCTATCACAACCCGGGGCAGTGTCTTTGGCTTTAATACATGTTTCCAATTCGTGTAAAGTTATGGCACATTCTAGTTTTAAATTTACCGAATTAATTAATGGTTTAGGAGGAGATACATATGCAGGACACAGGTTATTTAATAATGCTTTACATTTATCTTCATCAACAAAATTATTCTGAACTTTATTACCTTTAAACCACTTCATCTTTCTCCACATTTCTGTAGCAGATATAGATTCGTCCACAGAATTACAAAATTGTTTCCAACTGTTGGACGCGGCTTTTCTTATAAGGTTTTGCGATTCTCTGACACACTCTTTTAAAGTTATCAAGTTTGAGGGAGTAGGATTTTTCCTAAATTTTGATAGGGCCAATCTTCTTTTAGCTACTGAATGAGACAAGGTAGGGTTCCAATAGGATTTAGGGGAAAACTTACTGGATGGATTTAAATTAATTTTAATTTTAGGAATATATATATATCTGCGGCTGTATTAATATAGTCTAAAAAAATATCATATAGGAATTGTGGATCACTAGATAAGTCGAATTGTAAAAAACGACCTTCGAGGTAAGATGAATAACCTTCCCAGTCAGCATACTTGAAATTGCGTTTAATTAATATAGAAGGATTAAATACGTTACTAGAAGAAAGCTTGATGACTAGATGATCACTTCCTAGAGTTTCGTTAGTTACCTGCCAATTAAAATTACATGATATATCGGAAGTACAAAAGGAAATATCTGGGGAACTTTGTTGCAAATTGCCTGCTACTAATTTTATACGCGTTGAACTACCGTCGTTTAAGGAAATTAAATTACTATCAGCCACAGAATCATAAATTTGGGATCCTCTGACATCTGTTTTATGCGACCACGTAAAATGGTGTCCATTAAAGTCTCCCAAAATCAGGGTTCTGCAGCTAAATTTGGTAAAAATATTATCCCAATCAGTTCGTCGAGTTTGTACCCACTGAGGACAGTAGATAGCAAGTATATTTTCAACATATTTACAATTAAAAACCCTAACGTGTAATATCTGTATGTCTAGATTAGGATTAACTAAATTGCAAACCTGAGCTCTGACAGATTTATGTGTAAGGATACAAATACCTCCATAATTATCCTGACGATCATTTCTAAATATATTATAGTTACTTATTTTAAATTGACTATTTGGATCCAACCAGGTTTCACTAATTACAGCTATAAGGACTTTGCTTTTAATTAATAAATTTTCAAACGCTAACCGTTTTGGTCTTAAGCTTTGGGCGTTCCACTGCAACACATTAATTTCAATAGTATTAACATTATTGTAATTAGCCATTTGAAGAATTAAAACTTACATTTAATATCTTACTAAGTAATGTCATATCAGCAAAATTATCTATGAAAGCAGATACGCACCAATCCACAAAAAGACTAATAACACTTTTAATTTTTTTTGAACACTTCAATCTTTTACAGAAAATTATTTCTTTAATCCTGTCTATCAACGAACTCAATGACCTAATACTTTCGCTAGACTCTGCTAGATCACCTTGGTTTTCACATTCTTCTGATCCGGTGTTATCAACGACAGTACCTGCGTTTGAGGTAATGTCACGGCGCCGGTGGTTTCTACTGTTGCACTCTGTCACCACTGTGTCCTCAATACTTGTACGCACCCTCGGGAGCGGGGGACTCGCGTCATCAATTCCACTGTGCGATGGCAATACCGATGACTCCTCAATAAACGTTGCTTGTTCGGGTAAATAGACTTAAATAGGCTTCCGCTTTGCAGGTTCCTGTACCACACGCGCACGTACCTGTGCCGCGTCTGGGAGTCCTGTTTGCTTATTCACAGCTGATGCGTATGAAGTTAAAATCGGTGAATTTTGTTGATGCACAGAATTATTTATCGCGTCGTTATTATCAGAGAACTGAGCAACAGGGCGTGGTGAAAAAGGTGGCACATACATAGTTACTGCTCGCTTATATGTGCAGTTAAACTCTGACATCAGCTCCCGAATTTTCTTTTCTTTTAGGTAAATTGGACATGATTTAACTAAAGACATATGATTACCTTTACAGTTTATGCACTTGAAAGTTGTGGCTTCGCAGTTGGGGTGATTTTTACCGCATTTGGGACAGAATATTTTTAGTGAAGGGCATAGTTTGACTGTGTGTCCAAAACGCCAACATCGAGAACATTGTGTTACGGGGAAAACAAACGGTTCCACAGCAACTCTCAAATTAAAAATCTTAATAATTGGCGGTAAGGAGCTGCCCTTAAAACATACACGAACAGTTTCACTTTGTTGCCATCCCGTCTCAGGATTTCTCCGATTTAATCTTTTAACAGATATAACCTGGCACCCGACATTACAATTTTTAATACATTCCAAAAGTTCAGAATCAGGTATACCTATATCAATATCTCTTATGATACCATACGACGCATTAACTTCATAGGTCTTTTGAATTCTCCACTCTTTTTCCTTAAAATTTTGGCATGAAATCAATTTTTCTGCATCAGATTCGTCTTCGAAGCTTACAATAACTTTAAAAGCATTAACATATTTAACATTATGAATTCCTACTATGTTTTCAGCAAGAAATAATCTGGCCAATGCAAACTGTTTTGGTAATATTACTTTACTTGAAATACTGATATTTATCTTCTCAGTTTTCCTCTTTTTTCCCCTTCTAACTTCTGTCCAATCATCCTCTTGAATCACCCTGTTATCTTCCATATTGTGTAAGTTCTCCTCATAATTAAATTGGTGCAAATCGCCTGCTATCATATCTTCTACATTCATACTATTACCTCCCATACTATTATTATCCACTATCTCCTCGTCCTCTTCAGCTAAAATTTCACTCATCTTGAATAAGGTTCAGTCTCAAACGACACGATAACACGCGGCGGCGCGCGAGCGCGCCGTCGATAACCGGTATTCGAATCGTAAACAACGCGCAATGCAATGAATACAACACGTCCTAGCCACTCAATGATGGAATAGACACTGTATAGTAATAGATTGTGTATAGATCTCGGTTTTGGCATCATAAAATAATAATAATTTTATACTTTGGGGGTGGTTCTCATGTGGGGTATCGTTGAATAGGTATTTTATAATTAAGTAATCTGCCTCCAAAGTGATTTGTAAGTTGATCCCTCCCCTGGCATTTCTAAACTATAACTCTTTAGGAAAATTATTTTAAGCGAAATCTGACAATAACTTTTGAAGTAATTCGAAGAAACTTCTTGGTTAGGTTTTTTATAAAATAAATTTTCGAGTAATAGACGTAAGTGGTTAACAAGTCGGTATTTCCCCTGGCATTTCTAAACTATGTATAAGAGTTAGAAATGTGTAACTTTCCATGCTGATAGGTTCATTTAGTTCCAGGTTACATTACATTATAGTAATATTTACTATTAAATAAAATTATTTTCACCGAAATCGGACAATAACTTTTGAAATAATTTGACCTGCTGCGCGTTGATAGTTACGGAACCTCCAAGACATGTCCTGACACAATCTTGGTTAGGATATTTAATTTACATTTCTAAAAAATAGGCTATCTAGTATAATTGATCGTGGTTCCAGTACCAGAGTTACTTACGTCTTTTATTCAGTGTGATGGACATCCGCACAATTCCGTCGGCTGCCGTCATTTCTGACACGTGTATGTGAAGGAAACTGCCTTCGTTTATATCTTTTGTCCTTCTAAAAAACAGTATCGCCTCTGAAAAATTAACGCGTTGCTTTTTAACTGTTATTTAAATCCTACTAATATTATAAAAGTGCAAAAATATTGTGAGGATAGGCGGATGGAAGGATGTATGAATAGATGGATGTTTGTTACTCTTTTACGCAAAAACTACTGAACGGATTTTGATGAAATTTGGCATGGTAATAGTTTAGGCTCTGGATTGAAACAGGCTACTTTATATCCCGGAAAAGTACAGTGTTCCCGCGGGATACTCTATAGTAGAGGTGGGCGCCGACCTAAAATTTGCCGGCGGCGGCGCGCTGGGGGAAATTGGTCGGCGTGGCGGCGCCGCGCCGCGGCGTAGCTGTTTTTGTAAAAAAAACGCAATTTTTAGAAGCGAAAAGTTTTATTCATTTGTTTTTTACAATTATTGTAGTTATCGTGTATGAAAATAATTTTATTTACACGAGTAGGGCTCAAACGTGATCGCTTAGCATTTAAAACTAATCCAGCTATAGAAAAGACACGTTCGCTCGGGATGCTCGTTGCAGGAATCGCGAGAATAGTCCTGGCAAGTGCAGCTAGTCCTGGGAAAACATTTTTTTCTCCCGCCAATAGGCAAGAACAACCCCGTTCAAGAATTCTATCTCTTTAGGATCAATCGACGCTAGATATCTCCAACATTCTTGGGAGAAATCTGCCTCTGGTAATTCATCAATGTTGCTGCAAATACTGTGCTTTTTTGATAATTTTGTCAGCAAAGATTGAGTCCAAGAAGAGCTTGGTTGTGGCTCTGATACATCATGAGAAGTTTCACTTGATTCGGAACGTGGCAGATCAGAGGATCTAATGAGCTCATTAATGCAATCTGCCAGAAAAGCTGCACGGTTTGTGTTCATTTCGAATAAATATGCATAAATTTCTGTTAATCCTGAAAATCTGTGATCAAGAAGAGATGCCAATACTACATTCTTTGTCAAAGGGAACCTATGGTCAAATTTCTAAGGCATTCTTTTTTTGAGCGACATCATCGCAGCGATTTCTTCGTCAGAGATCGAATTTAAAATCTCTTTTAATTCAGAGCGAAACACTAGAGCCAAGTTGAGAGGAGCAGACTTTTGCGCACATAAAACTTCAACCGCTTCGCGAAATTTCCGAAGAAATCTAATAAGGTCTTCCAGCAGGTTCCATTCGGTTTGTACCAGTTTCAAATCTTCCTGGCCAATCCTGGTGAGAATAGAATTTACTGGTTTCATATGTCATGGGGTACTCCACCCAACTTACCTGTGCGGTAGTTGTGGTATAGTATACGGGTATGCAACCCCGGCTTTCCTAGCTATTACTGTACTATCCCTTGCCTGGGCGGTAATATCCTATTTCCCACTCTAAATGACCAATCTTCCTTTTTACACCATACCTTTCCCTATTCCTACCCTCTCCGCCAATCCAACGCCTGCCGCGCGGATGGATACATGGCTAGGGGCTAGCTCTAGTCGTTAACGTGCCACACTGCCCTGGGACCGGGCGCACCCAGAATTAGGCCATCCTTACTCTGGCATGCGGGGCTCTGCTGGGGTGGACAAACCCTTCCATTGCTACTCGTGGGAACGAAATGGATAATCCCAAAAATAATTTGATTAACCAAAACGGCGGCGATGTGGTTCGCCACCCATGACGTCTCGTTTCTCGCGGGGGCGAAAATGGGTCCATGGAGAGCCGCTTCGCTACGTTGAATGTAAGAGGAGGAATGGATGGTAAGATAGATGAAGTAGGTATGTTAGATGATGGATGAACGATACATAGATATTTTGTACGTGAACGAAACCAAGAAGAAAGGATGTGACACCATGGTTCATGGTCCCTACACGGCATACTGGCCGACCAAACCAGCCGAGGCTGTCAGGTAGTTGGTGTGATTCTTTCCATCGGATAGTTGAATGTGTGATGGAGCATGAATGTGTAAGCCCAAGACTCCTCTGGATTAGGTTAAAAGTCGGACTCACTCGCCTGTTCATCCTTGAGGTCTATGCACCAATAGATCTGCGCGGAGGTGGGTCATTGAAAGACCAACAAGAGAGAGAGGAGTTTTGGGATAGCATGAGAGGTCTTGAATAAATGCGGAGAAAATGAACGGATCGTGATGTTAGGGGACTTTAACTCCAACCCACTCAGGGTTGGAGTAAAGCGTGATGGGTATGAAGGAGTTCTGGGTACGTTTGGGGACGAGAGAGTGAATGAAAATGGGAGAAGCTTGCTTGAAGTATGTTCGGAATCTGTGCGTGGCCAACACAATGTTTGACCACAAAAAGATCCATTTGTATACAAGAGATGAGGGTGAGTCTAAAAGTATGATTGATTTTGTAATTGTGGATGAATGACTGAGGAAGAAAGTGCTAGACACTCGTGCTTACCGCGGTGTAGGACTCGACACAGACTACTTCCTAGTCATAGCCCGAATGCGTGGCCTCTTTAAACGGTGGCGACACCGACGGGCCGAGCCTACGAGTGTTTTGGACAGAGTGAATGTGGAATATCTACAGAAAAAAGAAAAGAGGGACGAGTATGTAGAGAAACTGAAAGAAAGTTTCAAATACACAGCACCCCGTGCCCCGCCCGCCCGCTCCCGGCACCTAGCGCCCGGCGGCCTGTTTTTTTTTGAGTCGACATCGATCGGCGCGAATTTTTGGATACTCGGCGGCGGCGGCGCCACATGCATGGCGGCGCGGCGCCCACCTCTACTCTATAGTATATTTATGCGGGCGGAGCCGCGAGAAACAGCTAGTGTTATCACTAAAATTCCTACTGCTTCCTCCTCGAGCCTCCTCGGCCTCGGGAGTCGAGACTCTCCTCAATATCAAAAAGATTAGGCTATAATTAGGCGCAAACGGGTATAGGAGGGTCGCAAGTTTGCGATGACGCCTGGCTCCAAGCCCTTGCTGACAAGAGACAGAAACGACATCTAGGTCCCACAACTCCCACATCATCCACCAGCAGTTTCTCTTGTCGGCTCTGCGATAGGCTATGCCGTTCTAGTATCAGCTTGCACAGCCATGGAGAAAAGCTGTTCCACGTTTAATAATTAAGTTACACGCTATTTATCATCTGCAATAGACGTTAAGGCCATTATATAGGCTATAATTCATCACGATACAAACTTCACAAGCGTTCGAAGATCTACTAGGAGTTCACACGATGTTTTACTTCAAAAACACAACAATAATGTGTTTTTAAGAAAATATGAGAGTTGTTCAAAATCAATTACGGAATATGTTTAGGCAGAAAAAAATCGAAAAATTAAACTAAAGCATCAATATAATCAGCTGTATGAGGTCAATGACCTAAACGGCCGTAAAGAGCGTAATGTAATTTTAATTCGTATTTTTTTTTTCAAATTTTGATTTATTTTTCAGCCTAAACGTCTTGACATAGCAGTAGATGCCCATAATATCCGTTATTGATTTTAAACAACCATAGATTTACTTTTTTACAGCATAAGCTATGATATATCAGAAATTAGTTTCCAACATAATGTTGTTCCGCGGAGAATAGCGCTTACAAAAAAAAAACCTAAGCAAAATAGCGACCGCTGGCATTAAATAAGCAAAATGCCGGATTATCTTAGCAGTATTGAAGTTAGCAAACGTGCCCTGGCCGATAATCTGTTTTTTTTTGTTTGAGCGCTAACGAGCACTATTATCCGCGGAACACAGCCAATATGTAATAGTAAAATTACCTCCATCTGTCAGTAGTTTCTGTAGCATTTTCGGTACGTAGGTGAAGTGCGGCTCGGCACCTTCACAGCTCACTTTTCCTGTTACTAAAGAGCATTTGCTCTCCCAGTACGTCGAACCGATTGCGGTCTCCATTAGTATGGACTGTGGACAAAAGATTTATTTAATTTATTTATTAACGAACACAGAGTGGATAATTGAAGCGATTAGTTCGATAACTTGTGTGAATGCGTTTCACGTAAAAACTACTAAACCGATTATCATGAAATTTGGCAGAGATATAAAGTAGACCATGGGGAAGGACGTAGACTTTTTAACGCGGGACATATACGGTTCCCGTGGGTTACTGTAATTACGCGGGCGGTGCTGCGGGCATCAGCTAGTAAAGTATAAAACGATCCATTTCACTTCTAAAGTAACAAATACTTTTAATAAAACTACTTAGTTACAGTACAACCACGACCTCAATGTCTTTCGGAAATCGACATTTTTTAAACATCGTCGGTCATTTTGATAGAAGATTGCCGAGGGCCATTAACAATATGGATTAACTGCTATTCATTTAATTGCTATAATTCGGCAATGTATGTAACATTGCCGAATTATAGCAATTAAATTAACTAGGCTCAGGAACCCAGCGCCAGGTAGAGCCGGTCCACACGGTGCGTTGCGACGCAGCGCAAACATGTTAACGCAATGCCGGCCACACAGGTGCTGCGTTAACGCAGCGTTGTTGCGACGTAAACGTAACGTGGTTACCCCTCCCGCTTCGTCGCGGGGGATGTCCGTTGTTCGTGCGTCGTCACAGCGTTGCGTCGACGCAGCGCACCGTGTGAACAGTACAGTTTTTAGTATACGATAACGCTACTGGCCCTTAAACGCAGTTTATCCTACAGCTACATTTATTGAAGTTAAACTACCTTAGTGACAACAAGCTGTCGGCCCATTACGACCGACCTGAAGCTGGGCACTGACAGGAGCTGTCCCACGACGACCTCTGCCGCGCTTATGTCCTTCGCGTTATATCTCTCCTCCGTTTCGTTTAGCTTTTGACGTATCAGACTTTCGAATCTTATTTCGCTCAACCCTGTGTAATCTGAAAATATTTATTATTTAACACGCCTTATTTCTATTCCAGTTTTATATACGAGATCCCCCCTTTTGTTCGCATAATTTTATTTGTCATAATTTCATTTGGAATACTACATTATTAGGCAATAATATCATTTAGGCTAATGTTTTGTGTCCTAATTTAATGAGGCACAACTCGTAAGGCATAATTTATTTTGTCATAATACTTTGGCTTAATTGTTTTTTGGCATAAACTCGTTAGGCATATTTTTTGTCATAACAAATTTAAGGCATTCTGTCAATAATGCTCAAATATGCATAAAATGGAAGGACACAATGAAAACACGGTTAAAGTAATTTAAACGCATGTTTTTGAAACGCAGGTATATGTATAAAAAGCAGGTATTACACTCATTATACCTAGTGTAACATGTGTAACAGCAGGTTAAGCTAACATTTTTAAAATAAATAATACGAAAGGTTATTTAATGCAAAGACAATATATAAAATGCATAAAATATTATGCTTAATTAATATTATGCGTAAAAAATGTATGCCTTAATAATGCCTAATAATTATTATGCTTTTAGTAATTATGCGTAAAAAAATATTCTAAGAAAGTTATGCTAAATGAATATTATGGGAAACTGCTATTAGATCAAATGAAAATATGGCAAGTAAAATTATGACATATGATTTTATGCGAAAAATAGGGAACCTTTATAGACTCACAAATGACAAGTGAAAATGTTGTATAATATGCTCTATACATATAAATAATGTAAATTAGAGGAACTCAGCCGTGTCCTTGAAATGTTTACCTACGATTAAGCGAGGCCGAGCCTCCGCTCGGCCTCGCTTAATACCGGCCCTAGCACTCCTGCTAGGGCCGGTACGTCTACCTAGTAGGCGCTGAAAGTGCTCAAGCAAGCAGAGAACAAGAAAATTAATAAATAGTAATATTAGAGATCCTCTCGGAATATATTATACTGCCTCTTGACCATCACCGACAATCGACGATCGAATCGACGAATCGACTACACTATTAAGTGGTCACTTAATAGTGTAGAGAGCCTTGTAGTGGCCTATCATAGCCAGTCGGCAATGGTGAAGAGGGCCCTTTACAACTACAGCTAGGATCTATTAAATTTTGGCCAAAACTATACTAAAAATCAAGATATTTATACATACATACATACATATAATCACGCCTTTTTCCCGTAAAGGGGTAGGCAGAGACCACTTTTTGCCACTTGCTACGATCCTTACATACTCGTTTCGCTTCGTTCACTTTCATTCTTACCATCCATTCCTCCTCTTACATTCAACGTAGCGAAGCGGCTCTCCATGGTCCGCTTTTCACCTCCGCGAGAAACGAGACGTGATGGGTGGTGAACCACATCGCCGCCATTTTAGATAATTAAATTATTTTTGTGATTATCCATTGCGTTTCCACGGATTGGTGGAGAGGGTAGGAATAGGGAAAGGGAAGGATAGGTGGTGTGGAAAGAAGATTGGTAAGTTAGAGTGGGAAATAGGAAATGTAGGATATTACCGCCCAGGAGGGTAAGGGATAGGATATATTTATAAATACAAAAATACTTACTCGGCCCACTGGGGTGATTGTTTGTATTGGTTGTGGAGTCAGCCATTGGTCTATTCGTTTTAACAACTCTAGCTACCAGATTTCTACCATTTGAAGCCTTACCCAGAACTACCCGTGAAGGAATATCTGAAAAATTATAGTGAAAATTAAATTAGTAGGATCAGATATTATATTAGATATTACCATAATACCTGTACAATATTTTTTCTGCCTAAACGTCTATACATAAGCAGTAATGATTTTCTTTAGTAGGTAAAATTATTTCCTTTTCAAATAAATATTAAATACATTGGTTTAGTGAGACACTATTACACACTACCTATATAAGGTTGTTCAGAGCTCCGTGGCCTAGTGGGTAGATCGTTTGGTTCGCTCTCGAGAGAGTGCAGGTTCGAATCCAAGGTTGTGGCGTGTACCAATGAGACTTTTCAGATCTCAAGTACATTATACGGACGCTCTAACGGTGAAGAAAAACATCGTGAGGAAACCCGCACATGGTTGGCCCCAGATGTATTGACCAGTCATTCCTCTGGACTAGGCTGACTATGTTGTGAGAATGCCGTATGAGCTTGGACAACCATACGAAATTTTAACTGTCCCAGGCACTACAGTATTTCAAGAGTGGTTACTTCGCTCGGAGAATATTGTATAAATCTTCCAATAATGGATGAAAAAGCCTAAGTTAGTTATTTTTTACTTGTTTACATTTAGATAAAATTGGTTATGTACAAATTTTTTTACTAACTAACCTTTAAACAGATAATTAGTTTTGATTTTGATGGGGTTGTGACTCAGTGTTAGGGGTTCCGGTGGGGAGTCCTGCTCTGCTTTAATATTGCTTGGTTCTGGTGTAGGTACAGTATCTACAATTTTCCTTTTCTTTTTTAACTTAGGTTTATCTGTAAAATAAAAATATATAAATTTATATTAAATGCAGTTATTTTAGAATGTTATCTATACATATCTATATCTATTTATTGTTATCTACAGTTATTGAAGCGTTTGTAATTTAAAAATAACAACTTTTCATTAAATGCATATTAAAGTCTATACAGTATATAATAAAAAAATCAATTTTTAAAATTTTTGTCTGTCTGTCTGTTTGTTCTGCATAATCTCTGAAACGGCTGGACCCATTTACACGAGACTTTCACTGGCAGATAGTTGATGACATAAGACATAATTTAGGCCACTTTAATCTTAAGGTTCCGTTTAAAAAATAGGGTTCCGCGTCCGTTAGTTCCACGCAAAGCAAGTGGCGGGCACCAGCTAGTATATATATATATATATATATATATATATATATATATATATATATATATATATATATATATATATATTTAAATCGACGAAGACTTCTTGCGTCCTTACAAACTACCACCCTGTAGCGTCCACTGTATGTGGCAAGATTTTACATGTTATAAATGCGTATATGTGTAGTTTTTATCGGTATGATATCGAGAGTCGACGTGGTATCGCGTTATATAATGAAATATGAATATTCAGTTTTGGAAATTTCCAGGTCATTTAGTACTTCCGTTCACCGCCAAAGCTATCCAGCACACAGTATATATCCGTATACTTCTATACACTGCATGGATGCTAGTACTTCCATTCACCACCAAAGCTATCTAGCACACAGTATATATCCGTATACTTCTATACACTGCATGGATGCTCTTACCTCTCATCAATTTGTTCAAATCAATTCCGTATAATGCCCTACATATATTACCAACATTATGCAGATAAAGCTACACCCTTCAATCTTTTATGAGATTGTGATTCCGAATTACTGTTTTTGTATTTTTGTAAGAAGGGTTATTTTTTTCGCGCGTATCTTTTATGTATGTATGTATGTTAAATAGTCGTCTTTTTGATTTAAATCGACCAAGTGTGTGTTGGTTAAATTTAAAAAATCTAAAATAAAATAACTAATTTAAAAAAATAAAAACAACCCGACTGACGACCGACTTCATAATTTTTTTGTGTATGATTACTTTGGAAGTCTGTTTAATTTTTGTTTAAAAATAATAATTTTACAATTTTTTGTGACGTTTGTAATTATCGAATACGCGCCAAGCTTCCATTAGGTATTATAAATTAGTGTCCGACCGAGTGTTCGGTTTCGGTTTCGGTCGAGTTTCAGCAAAAAAACGTGTCTCGGTTTAGTTTTGGTTTTGCCGAAACTACGACCGAAACCGAAACTACATTCTGCATGTGCATGGAGTTCTTGGGCTGTGATCGGTAATGTTCGACGCTTTTTTAAATTCCAACTAAGCGACGCGCGACGCGATGATGACATTTTATAAGGTTTTGTTACAGGACATGATTTATTTAACTCCGTTGCATTTACTTGAGATGGGGTAAAAATAATAAAAGTAAGTATTTGATTTTACACATTTACAGTTGGTATACATAAAAAAAAACACTAACTCGCGCATTGTCTAAACGTCATTTTGAAATAGCTATTGTAGACCAATGCCGATAATTTTTGGAACAAAAAAAATTTTGTAGGATCAAACCCACTGGAAAAGGAAAAAAATATAACAAAAAATAAGGAAAAAATAAATTACGGGCGATTTGAGGTTGGGAAGTGTAAGGGGGTGAGTTACAAGGGGTAAAAAACGGCTTATCTCGATTTTCGGCAAAACTACGAGTCCTATGGAAAAAAAGTAAAATAGCAAAGTTATAGTTATAGTTGATAAAAAGATCTACAACGTTTGTACTTATTTACAGTTTTTCCACATAACTTCATAATTTATGTGAAAAATTCAACTAACGAAGTGTTTGTTCTTTTTTTATATTTATGTTATTACAAAAAAATTCACGACATTTGGTGAAAACGTACCCGTGTGTTTCAAATATATTGTAATTTTTTTTTATTTAAAATATTTATTTTTTCACCTTATTTTGACTTAATATCAAAAAATTTACCCTAATTTTCAGTCCAAAACTCTCACGTCAAAATATCTTTTTTTTTTTTTAAAGTCGGTGGGCTTTTTATTCGTTGAAATCTCTCTTTTCTGATAATGTAAAAAAATACATTACCACAGTAAAAGTTCTCAAAAAAATGCAAAGAAAATAACAGGTAGTAAGGCCCAGACCCGCTTAGCCCGTTCGCCACTTCTCTCTGAAATACCTTTTGATGGGCTAAAATTATCCGTAGGTCACGCATGTATTTAAGATATCTTAAAATAGCAATAAATAAGCATCTATGGATATAATTTAAAGACGATTGGACAACTTACACAAAATATTGTAGATGAAGATTGAAGACATCTACAATATTTTGTAGATATCTTCATCTAAAATATTTTGTGTTAGTACTATAATCAGGAAACCGTAAGATGAAAAATGATCGCTTAAACAATGACTGATGTACCACAGCGTCAATACATATCCTTAAATAGAGCCAATAATATTATATTACAGTAAATTATAAACAGTTTATTTGGAATATTGATATTTTTTTTACATCTCTATCATTATCATCTAGTACAAAATAATTTATGTATGATACATCAGCAAGTGACCCCTCTTGCCCCCATTAATACCGTATTTTGATGATTTTACAATAAAACAAGGTATGGTGACTACAATAAATATTTCTTAGTGTTTTGTCATTTTTTATATATTTATTTACGTTATTTTCCTTGCATCCGTTGCACATAAAATATATAATATGCATTAAATGAACAATATTATGTAACAAATATGTAACAAACAATATAAAAAAATATCGGCAAGCGGTACTGAGAAATGGGAAAATAATAAAAGAGAACGGGGAACGAATAAAACTGGTTATACTATCAAAAAATGTTAATTAATATATTTTTAACCATTTAGAATTTAATAACGCCAAGGAACAGGGCTCATCCTTAGGATAAACGGAAACGTTTAAAAAAAGATTCAACTCATTTCATTGCCCATAATATTTTTGTTAATTTATGGAACAAACAGACCTACGGACAGCTTTAGTTTTTTTTATTATTTCATTTTATATTACATAAATTAAATTAAATAAGTAAAAAGCAAAACAGTCTACAGTCATGTTTGAAGTTCCTAGTTGTAAAAACATCAATTTTTCTATAAGTTTATTATTGAATTTCGGGTATTTCAACAGATTTATGTTGTGAACTTGTCACAACGCGGCCTTTCGAGAGTAGAGCACACCCGAGGCGTGCTTAAAGGTGTAGATCTTTCTATTAGGTACCTACAAATTTGCCATTTGACTTTTCCCATAGGACTTGTAGTTTTGCCAGAAATCGAGATAAACCGTTTTCTATCCTTAAAAACTCACTTCCTCACACTTCCCGACCTCAAATTGCCCGTAAAATACTTTTTCCTTTTATTTTTGTTAAATTCGCTTCCTTTTCCAATGGGTTTCATCCTACTATAAGTTTTTTTCACTTTTGACCATTTTCAAAGGTAAAAGCACTAGTCTATTAGGCTTACGAGGTGTTTGACTAGCTTGCATTGTGCCTAATTCGCTTAAGAACGACTTCAATTTAAGCCTGAAATTTTGTTCATAGATTAGAATGATGGAACGTTTGACCATATTTAACTGTCACACCGTTGACCGTACACGACAATGACACTTTTGCGATATTCTATTTTCTCATAATTATGAGAAAGCCATGCTTAGTTAATAAGGCTAACTCTCGTAACCTACTTCGCGATTTGATTTAGGTATAACGAGATAGTCGTTTCGTGAATTGGGCTAAGCTTAAAGTATTTAAGATCCGTTGTACATAATAATATAGCTGTTTTACAATAAACAATTGTAAATATTATAGTGCTTTTTCGTGTTTTGCTCGCAATACAGATTTGTATAAATAAACTACTAAGCGGCAGTAAATCAAAAGCATGTTAGGACATGTCTAAGGAGGGTTCTGTAACTATCAACGCGCAATAGGCCTTCTTTGAATTACTTAAAAAGTTGTAGTCCGATTGCGCTCAAAATAAATTCTCTAAAAGGTTTTTAGCATGATCTATCAGCATACAAACTTTCCAGTTTCTATCTCCTATAGTTTAAAAATGCCAGCGGGGGACCAAATTATAAAACCACTTTGGAAGCCTCGAAAATGGTTCTTTGTAAAAGAGTTATGTATGAAACCACGCCTTTATTTTAGATCTTTTCGACGATATCTCACACGATGGAGTAGAATGAAACAATATTTTTCATGCCTATTTCACATGTATGGAGGAGCCACCCCTCTATAATATGAAATTATTATTATTTTATGATGTAGAACACGGATCTATACACAATATATAACTTTACCAAATCTCTCCCATTTATGTTCAAAATTACAGTAGCTAGAGGGGCAGACAGAAAGAAAGACTAACTGACGAAGCAAAACTATAAGGGTTCCTTGAATACTATGGAACCCTAAAAAGACTGACTGATTAAACTAACGTTTCCTTTATTTTTCTCTCAAAACATGATCCTTGTACCTACGGAAGTTTCGGTTGCGGCCGAAACTGAGACCGTTGCCGAAATTCGTTTTCGGTTTCGGTCGTAAAAACCAGCTTCGGTCAGACACTATTTTAAAATAAGATGATGATGATGATTACTGTAACGTACATAGTGGCATATGCTTGCAGTTCTTAAAACAATAATGCCAAAATTTCCAAACGCGTATCTTTAAAGACTGAGTATTGTTCAGTTCTTTTGGATCCAGGAAGTACCTTCTTATTATACAGGGTATAATCTTATTTTTTTTGTAGCATAATATGCTTAAGTTACTTCAGGAAAAGTCTAAATCACTATATTATATGTCTATATAAATTTTGAGGAGTTCCCTCGATTCCTCACGGATCCCATCATCAAGTTTCCATGTTAATGACAACAACAAAATAATTTTACAAATAAGTTCATAGGCGGTAGAGTAACGTTTAAAGATCTCCGTGTTGGTGAAAATACTAGGAGAAGTACCTTTTATATCATCATAATGTGATGATGTATGGTGTAATGGTGGTGGTGATAATGATGATCACTTAATTGCCATGGAGGCATATACTTCAGTTCTTTAAACAACGCTGAAATCCCCAAACATGTATCTATAAGTCAGGAGTTCTATTCTGTACTTTTGGATCCAGGGTATACCTTGGCGTAAAATCTTAATTTTTGGTAGCATAATATGCTTAGACTACTTCAGAAAAATCCGAAATCGCCATAAGTATCCATATAAATTTTGATTCCTCATGAATCCCATCATCAGGTCACCACTTTTTTTAAAACGGGACCTTGGGATTATACCCTTTAGATCAAAAAAAGAATTTTGGAAATCGGTCCATACACGGCGGAATTATCGTCTAACATACAAAATAATAATAAAATATTATGCAGCCGAATACATAACCGCCTCCTTTTTTGGAAGTCGGTTTACAAAATATGCGATGCGACCGCGCTGCTGGCGCTGACGCCCGGCTCGCTTCCCGCCCCCCGCGCGCCCCACACCCGTGCACCTTAAAAGGCCCCAAGTAGGATCTAGGCGATGTCCTGATATAAGAAAAACATAAAGCAATGTAAATATACGGAAGGAATGTAGAAAACTGTAAAGAAATTTAGAACATGATAGAAACAGGAAAAAGAGTGTAATAGTTAGACATAGCGAAATACAAATTAAAAATGTGAATCAAAAGAGAAATGTAAGAAAGTAAGGAAATGTATAAATATAAGTAAGAAATAGAGTTATATAAGTAAGTAAGAAAAGGTAAATGCGAATGCAAAAATCAATGTAAAGTAAATAGTAACAAAATGTGTAAAGTAGATAACTAATGAGATGTGGAAGTTGTAAACGTAAAAATAGAAATGTAATAAGAAAAGAGAAATGTAATGTGATAGTAATAGAAATTGAAATGTAAGAATAAAACTGTAATAAAAAATCAAACATAAACTGTAAACAAAAAACAAGCAAACAATTGGCCTGGCTAATGGCTGGGGGAACAATAATATAAAAAAAAAAAAAAAAAAAAAAAAAAAAAAAAAAAATATATATATAATCGGTAAACTAAATGCTCAATATACGGTACAAAATATACGCTTCTCAGTAGCGCCCTCGAAATTCCACGCGGCCGATGGCTGAACTACGAAATACGCTGAAAATCATTCTAGTGATGAAATTGAGTCCATGCCAATTTTTTGCCTATGCATTCTAATGATGAAAAGACACCCTTGGACGAAAAATGAGGGTCGGTTAATCTTGCGTCCGTATACCGGACGCAACAAGTCGGTCGGACGCGGCATCATTCGTAAAAATCGCCATGTAGGACGCAACATGATTCGCAAGATGCATATATATATATATATATATATATATATATATATATATATATATATATATATATATATATATATATATATATATATATATATATATAAAATAATTGGTGTTCGTTAGTCTCGCTAAAACTCGAGAACGGCTGGACCGATTTGGCTAATTTTGATCTTAAAATAATCGTATCAGTGCAGGGAAGGTTTAAACGGTGAGAAATTTCAGTTCATGGTTGTCGGGACAGCTAGTATTAAAATAATAAAGAATAAAAAAACCTTACCACTTATTTTTTCTAATGCCTCATGTGTCTCCTGCTCGATTGTAACTACTGATGATTGTATTTCACTATTTTTTGTGATGAAATCTTTTACATCTGGGACGGAGCTAAAATACAGTATGTAGGGCGGTATTCTTGGTCGATTTATATTTCTAAGTTCGCCTTATAGACATGCTTAAGGTGACATTTCGATTCACAGTCGAAACTTAAGCATTGTCTTAAGTATTATTTCATACAAATAAGGCGGACTTATTCGAAAATTCTTAGGTCTTTTCTTAAGCAACGACCAAGAATTCCGGCCTTAGTGTAGCGACACATCTGCAGAACGAATGGCTCCAAACGACCGGTTGAATCACCAGGAATCCGAACGGTATAGGCTTTTCCATAGTATTTATGTACACAATAATAAACCCAGATCTTAGTTTTCTTTTCTGCCACTGGCTGCGCTAGAATTTTGAACGTACCGATGCTATTGCGTCGGACCAATCAGCGCACAGACCTGAATCGCGCTTGGTACTTCTTGAAAAATGGCGCGCTCTATCGGCAAAAAATCTGTCTCCTAAATTGAGACCATTATTTTAACATTACGTTCGGACTCCTGTACCCCAAGCAGGAACATTTTGCGGTATCGTTACGTGTACGTAAGCGAGAAATGTTGTATGAAAATCATGAAAGCGCCTCTAGCGGACGTAAAAGTAACTAAAATTTTCATACAATATTACTCATAATTCTCGTTTACGTACACGTAACGATACCGCAAAATGTTCCTGCTTGGGGTACAGGTATCTATACTTCGTGGGTTGAATACTGAATACGCTCGCAGTGTTATTTACACTGCGCACTGCGCTTGGCGCGTAGATTATTACGGCTGAATGTTCAATGGGGGTTTTTAAATTCATGACATCTGACAGCTATTTGACACGACAAGGACCGTCGGGCTACCAAGCGCCGCCTGGTGACAGGAAAATAATCGATTTTTTTTATACCACTTTCGAAAGTTTTTGATACCACTTATGCCACCAGATGACGTTTTGTGTGAGTTGGGTCTGCCCCCTAACGGCAGAAAAAATGTTAAAAACCCTCGTCCCTCATTGCTTAGCGTTCGGCGGCGTACGTTCCGCAGATGTGTCATTACATAATATAATCTCATTATTTCTTAACATAGAATAGAAAAAAATATTAAAATCGATAAGTGGTTTCCATTAGGATTTCTTAATACCCATTGTAAGTAACCGTAATGATTTTTTATTCCTAATAATGAAAAACAAATACAAACCTTTCGGTTTCTTGCTCAGTATTTTTGTCAACAACTTCACTCCTTAGCTTGTTTATTAGTTCTGAAAATATAATTTTACGTATTTAATATTAATCTACATAATATTATTATACAAAGGAGATGAACCCCATCACTAATTGACTGACGTATAGACGCTCGCACTGCTAATAGTGGAAACGTGAAATTAAGACAAATTTACAATATGTACATGAATAATAGAACTGAGAAGGGATTTTGAAAAATTCCACCCTTAAAGAAAGAGTGCTCTTGCGTACTGCGCACACACTTGAGCACTATAGGGGAACACTAAAGTGAAATGGGGGTCCAAACAACTGATCGGATTGTGTTAAGTTCTGGCATTCGAATAGTTATTATAACATAGAAATCCTTTAAAAAGGATTTTTCGAAATACAAATCTCTTGATACCATGAGAATCCACGTCGCGCACGAGTCGCGCACTAAACCTAGTCACTAATACTGTTGAAAATACACATTATTATTCAATAGTTTTAACCCTATAAAATATAAATTTTAAAAACCTACCATTATTATTTGTTATGTCATGAAGTCCAACAGAATCTAGTAAATACTTTTTATCGTTTGCCTCTAATAAAATCCACCCCTTCTCTTGCAGTAGTTGATATTGTTCATCGCTTAATGTAATCTGAAATATAGTATGTGATTTCCTTTTACCGTATTCTCCAAGATTCAGGGAAAACTAATTCTAACAAACTTTAATGCAGTATAACTTCTTATGTGCATACAGCACAGATTACAGAACATCCAGAATGAGTGTTCGATCACATTTGTACGCAGCGCACTGTAACCAAAACCATGGCGAAACACCGCCCCACCCGCTCTTTACTTAACTTTACACTTACAAAACAAATCGCGTTATTATGTTACGACAATTAGGTATTCAATAAAATTAATTGAAAAAAAGTTGGGTAAAATATTCCCTTATTCTGTGGCAACATATCATGTGTGGATAGCCACTCCAATTTGGAGTAGTCGTGACGGCTTCACTTTCAAGCGCGTTGACGGTTTCTGGATGATGTCTGTATTCTGTGATCTAAGAACACAATACACATGATTTGGACAAGTACTTTATTTTTGAAAATCATACCTCTGTACAATCACCTGGTGCTTTTTCATCATCATTAGTATATTCTACCGGAACTTCCTCGTGTGTATTTTGTATTTCTTGGTTCTGTAACAATAAGGGCCTAGTTAGACGTGGCGCGCGAAGGCGGATCAGCTGTTATTCATAGAAAATTGAGCTTTATCAACGAGGCCACAACATACAATCTAGTGGCTGTTGCATAACATTCTTCTTCTTCTTTTAATTTCGGCGTACGACCGCCATTTTTGGCGATAACATTATAATTATTTAAGAATATGTTAAGTCAATGACTAATTCACTCATGTAACTTTGAAGCATAAAATAGTTTATTTAGTTAGCTATAATATATATAATAAATAGTTTATTTAGTTAGCTATAGTTATAAGGCGAGGATATAATGTTTCACAAAAGTAAAATAACTTGGATTAAGATTTTAAGAAATACCTCACCTCCATATTAAAATCTTCTAACTGCTTTCCATCTACATTGCTTACTTCATATTCAGAAATGCTATTTTCATTCTGCGGAACATAATGGTAATGTTAAGATATAATATCAAACAAAATAATCACAGTAGAGGTTTGGGGCAGGTTTGTGATTGAATGTTTTAATTTCTCAATGGTAAGAATATAGTTAATAGAAGTGTTACTTTACAGAAATCGATAGAATACAATTAAATTATTACTATTATACCTAGCAATATCCCAAGAAAAAAAAAGTTAGATATTGCTGGATATCGTATTAATTTAATTGTATAGTAAAAAAAAAGTAATGATGTGGGAATATTGGAAGCCCCAAAGGGGGTTCTCCGACCGAATTACATAGTATGCTCGGTCCGGCCAAAGCCCACTAAATTTGTTTTCAGATGTTGTATAAGTCACAGTAAAATTATAAAAAGTGTTATATTGTAATATAACTAACGAGATTGTAAAAAAATATGTTGAAAGATTCTTTGCTATATATGTTTATAATATAACAAAAAAAAATTGTGTTAAATTATTTGGGTCTGAAGTCTTTTGACATTTTACAATTTCATTAGTTATATATTACAATCTAACGGTTATTATAATTTACAGTGACATATATTGCATACACAGGATTGTGAAAACTTCAATAGTGTGATTGTGGCGTTAATTGGTCAACCAAAATGACAGCACACCATCATAATACAATAAGGGAATCAAACTGCTGATCATTATTTCCTGAATTCATAAATAAAATTGTATACTTACTGCTTCATCCTTCATATTTTCAATTGTTTTTAATAAAAAACCATTTGTATAAACATTATTATCATCATTTGACACAACAAGTTGATCTGAAAAAAATAAAAGATAAACTTCTTGCAAACATATTCTATTTCTGGATTCATTAATTACAATTTCAACTTTTAGTTTTTTGAGATTGAAATTAAATAACTACTTATTGTATCAAAAGATACAAACATACTAACTTTTACTTAAAAAAATATGTTACATTGTGATTTGTGCTACATTGGATTAATTATTCAGCATATCATTTAAATATTTAATAAATTTTTTTAATAGATTGTTCTACAAATTGTATAATAAAAGAAATTAAATTGTTTACCTGTTATTAATTCCTCAGAGCCGTGAACGAAAAATTCTTGTTGACTCCCATCAAACTCTGTGGGTTCAACGTCTTGTTCAAGTGCTGTTTTCACATCATCACCCTGAGTTATGTATTGTATTGGCCTGTTTACAGCTAACAAAAGCACAATATGAAATAAAAAAAGATAAGTAGACAAAAACCAGTTTAATCTGTATTTCAGGATTTTACTCACTCAAAAATGTACCATCATTTTGAACTACAAGAAATTGGCTTTCACCATGGCTTTCATCTTCAGCTTCGAGAAATTCATATGTCTCATAAATTGGTTGATCCATTTTGATATTAAGATGATTATGTTAATGTATTTAAAACACCGATTAAAGGAAGATAAACAAAATATAACTAATGGTCAACACTGTACGACCAATTTATAGAATATTGTCATTAGCCAAATAGTAAGAAAAACATATCCTTCTTCCGTCAGAAAAAACATTTAACACGAATAAATAAATGAAGTACTCAGTACCTATTGGTAAAAAGCGTTAAAATAGCAGTTTTACAACAATAACAAAATTATTCTTCTTCTTCTTCTTTTTAAAAAACAAAATTATTTTTATTTTTCACAAATCTGACATTTTGATTTTTGACAAATTGTCTGTCAAATGTCAATGGTCAAGTGTGAATCTTTCCTTCTACTTCTTTCGTCTCGTAATTCACTGCTATCAACGTTTTGAACAATATTTTCATATTTTCGCGTTTTGGTTTGATTATGATGTAAAATTTAATACATTTCTTTGGTGTATTATTCGCATTTAAGTTACAGACAATAAGAAATTTATTAAAATAAAATGTAGAAATCTAATAATATTTTTTTATCGGTCGTGGTTTTGGTGTGAATCGTGTACCTACAAAATTACAAATCTAGGAAATATTTGTATTCCATTTCGAGAGAAACAGGTAGTTATGTAGTATGATCTAAGAGGTAAGTACATACCTAAAATCGTACTTTTTTTTAAGTAATGGAAAACGAGCAGACGGATCGCCTGATGGTAAGTGATTACCGCCACCCATGGACACTCGCAACACTAGAGGAGTTATAGTTGTAACTCCTCTGATGTTGCGACTTGCGTTGATGGTCCTTGAAATCCCCGATCCCTCCTTGGGGCTCCAGTAAACTCACTTACTTGGCGAAATACAACGCAAGCATTATTTCATGCCGGTTTTCTGTGAGGTCATGGACTCGTGGTATTTATACGGTCGAGCCGGCCCATTCGTGCCGAAGCGTGGCTCTCGCCTCTCCCATAGTTTCATGAAATAGAGTATTAGTAGGTACAAGGGCATTCTTAGTTTGCGCTGCGAGGTTGTGGAAGAATGCTTAAGCAATTCTCATTGCCCCACCAATGGCGCTGAAGAAGGGGTGTTGTAGTCGGTACAACCTGGTGCACTCCATCTCAGGCCAGGGGAGTCCGAGATACCCCTGCTGCCCTCCCCCGGGGGCGGCGGAAGATTCGTAATGAATTTCACCCTGTTAAAAAAAAAGAACCCGGCTCCACCTGCATAAATACTATATCCCAAAGGAACACTGTACTTTTTTGGGACAAAAAGTACAGTGTTCCTAGTTAAGTTTTAATCCAGAGCCTTAACTACTACCATACCAAATTTCGACAGACTTCTTTTATTTAATATTTTAAATTTTGTAAACTCCCTTTATTTCTTGTAAATTGATGTGCTTGCTTGTTTAACATATTTCATAAAAAATAAAAACATTATGTTAGAACCTATTAAAAATAAGCAACCATCAGTTAAAAATTATATATTTTCTTAACAAAAATCTAAAATATATTTACAGCCTGTAAAACCTTGTGAAGATAGAGCTTTTCCTAAAGCTTCTTCATAGTTTGCAAATTTTACCATTTTATGTATTGGCCCCTTTAGCTTCTTTTCAGACATCATCTTTACAAGATCATCAATCATTTTATTCTTTTCATCTAGAGGTGCCTTTTCATTCCAAGCAGTCATCCAGAATCCATGGAAGGAAAGATTTTTAAATATAAATGCAGAAGTTGGTATTGTTACTGGCTCTCTGGACATTCCTCCGTAAGTTACCATCTGGCCGGAATGTTGAAGATGCCTAAGCATTTCAAGAGAACTCTTTCCACCTACACAGTTCAACGCTAGGGATGGCTTGTCTAGCTTCTTTTCTCGGAATATATTTGTAGACCTTAATTCTTCCTCTGTCAAAACATAAGTTGCTCCCAGTGATTCTAAGTACTTTTTAAGTTCATTTATGTCCGGCCTATTTCTGACAATGTTTACATTTTTTACACCCCAAGCCTTACATATTTGTATGACATTTTGGCCGCATGCGCTGTTTGCCCCATTTTGTACAACAACTAAACCATCCTTGACAGGTTTAAAGTCAGACAACATTCGGTATGCTGTGCATGGGTTGACAGTGAGTGTTGCTGCTTCCACCAATCCCAAAGTGTCAGGGACTACTCTGAGGTAGTCTTTGTTAAAAACAGCTATATCTCTCCATGTTCCTTGTACGGGTTTTGTTACAATTACTCTGTTGCCTGTCAACAAACCTTTGACAGCTTTACCCACTTCCTCAACTACACCGACACCTTCATTTCCTGGTATGCAAGGCAGATTTACTTTGACTGGATATTTACCTGTAAATAAATAAAGTATGCAAATTATTAATTATTATTTCACTAGAATTAACTTGCACTATAATTACATTACTTTACCATACCTTTACTAGAGTACACTACACTAGAGATTACATTTTGTAATTTGGTCAAAATACATACTTTATTAATATCGATCTATCTTCTATCTTCAGGTATCTTAGTTTGTAACCTATTAAAGGTTTGGAAATCCGGGTTTAAAACTTTATTTACCTTGTATTGTGTTGATGTCGGCCGGGTTAACCGGCGCCGCTAACATTCGCACCAGGACTTCTTGATCCTTAAGCGGCTGAATTTCACATTCCCTTAACTTTACAACTTGTAGAGGCTCTCCAAACTCACTATACACAAGCTGCTTTGAAACTAAGTTTCTAGCAAAAAGTAGATTGCACTGTTTTTGTTTGAGAGGAAAAATAAAGTTTTTAGCCAATTTGAAGCCCGCCATTCTGCTTCTGTTGTTTGTTCTTTAATATACAAGGGATTATTACATTTATTTAACGTTTTATTTTAATGTTTTTATCGAACTTTGTAGAAATCTGGCATTTGAATGACAGTGGCAGAAATCAGCTGATAATAATTGACAGCTGATACTTTTTTTTATTTAAATAAATGGCGTCGGCTTATAACCATTTGCCAGTGTCAAGTTAAAAAAGCGGGAAATAGAATTTTTGTTTAAATTTGTAACACCGTAATTCTAAATTTTCAAGTGCAAAGTCTAGTCAAAGTCCAAATATCAGGTTATTAGTCATTAGACATTCTGTGCCAGAAATCATCCAGAAGCCGTCAACACGCTTGAAAGTGAGGCCGTCACAACCACTCCAAATTGGAATGGTTATTCACACATAATATGTTGCCACAGAATAACGGAATATTTTATCCAACTTTTTTTCAATTAATTTTCATTGAATACATATTAGGGAATATGCATGAAAATTTAAATTGCCTGAAATATTTTTTTCCCTGTTCTTTATTGTCGTCACATTATAACAAAAAGGAATTTTTTAAATTTAGTTCTTATTTAAACTGAAAAAATATTATATATAAAAAATGCAAAATCAGCCCGGGATATTTAAAATTGCAAAACGCGTCACCATTGGTCGCGAGTCGCGACCAATGGTCGTCGTGAGTGTGACGTCACACTACACGCGCTGTCTTTCATGACAATGACATGACTGACGGTTTGTTGAATTTTATGCTCTGACTCATCTATGATATTAACCACGAAGTATAGATAACAAGGAGTCCGAACGTAATGTTAAAATAATGGTCTCAATTACGGGGACAGATTTTTGCCGGTAGAGCGCGCGACGGTCCGACATGCACTCGTTTGAAATTACGCGGGAAGTTTAAAGTTGCTATTGACAGCTCTGGAAAGATTGAAATCTTATTTATATAAAAGTTTTAGGAAATTCTTAGAAACTGTTCTCGAAAAATAGATACCGTAGAACACGGTAATTGCCTAACGGTAATTTAAAAATAATTGGAATAAATAATAGTATTGGCAACACTCGGTATAATAGTATTGGCAACACTCGGTACTCGTCGGTCTCGCACGCCTAGCGGCAGAAAAGAGAACTAAGATCTGGTCCTATTATTGTGTACATAATTATTATTAAAAAGCATATACCGTTCGGACTCCTGGTATCTATGCTTCATGATATTAACTGTCAACTGTCTTTTTCGTGTACGATGACGTCACAACCCAAGGCCGCGAAAATGGCGTGTTTAAACCGCGCAAAAATTATAGTGATTTTTAAACATATTTCCAGCTTAATGGATAATATTTTGGATGTGTTATATATATATTTTTGGTAATGTTATAACCAGTAGAAACGTTTAAAAAAATAAAAAAAATACATGCATATTCCCTATTGTCGTAATATAACAACGCGATTTGTTTTGTAAGTGTATTTAGAGTACCTAATAAAAATTTTAAAAACCCCCCGACACAAAAAATAAACTCTAAAAAATAATAAATAATATTTTAAACCTATTATAATTATATTATCACATAATATAATATTATGTAAGTTGAAATAATTTTATTTTCCAATCGTCGCCTCGTCGGGGGACCGCTAAAGTTTATAAAGTATTTTTACAACAACAGCTAATTAATTATTACGAATAACATTTAAGTAGGTACCTATGAGCAAATTTTTTTCGGAGTAAATTATTTTGTTCATTCTGCGACTACACGTGTTTTTTTCACATAGCGGTCCCCCGACGAGACGACGATTGGAAAATAAAATTATTTCAACTTACATAATATTATATGTGATAATATAATTATAATAGGTTTAAAATATTATTTATTATTTTTTAGAGTTTATTCTTTGTGTCGGGGGGTTTTTAAAATTTTTAATTTTACTTTTATTTTATCCTTTTTAAAGTAGGTATAAATAATGATTACCTTACCATATACAAACTTTCAACATCATTGAAGTAACATGATACCAAATTTCGAATCGATAGGACATGTGGACGATAGTCAGATCCCCTCATCAACTAATAAAGAAAAAATGATCTTCAAACGGCTAATCAGGTCATGGTTACCTTACCATGTTCTTTAAATATCGTTGAAGTAACACGGTACCAAATTTCGAATCGATCGGACATAAGAAAGTTAGTCAGATCCCCTAATCAACTAGAAAAGAGCTGATCATCTTCAAACGGCTGATCAGGTCATGGTTACATTAGCATGTTCTTTGAATATCGTTGAAGTAACACAGTACCAAATTTTGAATCGATCGGACATTGGAAAGTTAGTCAGATCCCCTCATCAACTAGAAAAGAGCTGATCATCTTCAAACGGCTGATCAGGTCATGGTTAAATTAGCATGTTCTTTGAATATTATCGTTGAAGTAACACAGTACCAAATTTTGAATCGATCGGACATTGGAAAGTTAGTCATCAACTAGAAAAGAGCTGATCATCTTCAAACGGCTGATCTTCCCACCACCAATTTTCTCATCAAACGAAGCTACGAACACTGTCGATTAAGTCATCAATATTCTCTTTCAGTGCGCTTTCATTTGAGACCTTACTCGAGTATATTTGCACATTCGGATTTTCTTCCCCGCTTTCACCCCCCACAACTTTTAAACGGCTCAACCGATTTTCATCAAACATGTCTAAGAACACTCGCATGTAAGTCACCTTTAATACAAAAGAAACTAAATTGAAATCGCTTCATCCGTTCGGGAGCTATGATGCCACAGACAGACAGACAGACACACCCACAGACAGACACACCCACAGACAGACAGACAGACAGACCGACAGACAGACAGACAGACAGACACGTCAAACTTATAACACCCCTCTTTTTGCGTCGGGGGTTAAAAATTAAAAAGTGCGGGCATGGCGGTATTTCGCCATGGTTTTGGACACAGTGCGCTGCATACAAATGTGATCGAACACTCATTCTGCGTGTTTTTATACATAATATATTTATTTAATAAAAGTATAGGTATACCATTGCTATCTATGCACTTTTTCCATCTCATAAGTCATAGGTAGTTCATTGATTCCAATACTAAAAAAACATACGGACAGGAATCAATAATCTTTGAAGGCGCCTGCGACTGCCCCATCGTAGTTGAATTTTTTCCCTTGCAAGAAGATATCCAAATTTCGAAAAATGTGGTAATCTGTTGAAGCAAGGTTCGGGGAGTACGGTGGATGTCTCAGACTTTCCAAATGAAGCTCCTCTAATTTGGTAGCCATCTGTTGTGCAGTGTGTGGTCTAGCGTTGTCCTGAAGCAGCAGTTGCCTAGAGTGAATGACCAACCTCGGTTGATTAGCAGCTAGCTTTTTCATCATGATTTGCATTTGCTGGCAATAGATAGCTGCCGTAATCGTCTGGCCAGATTTAAGTAAGCTGTAGTGAACGACACCGGCATTGGTCCACCAAAAGCTTACAAGTAACTGTTTTTGAGTCAATTTTCGCTTAATAATATATCGATCTGTCAAGTTTCGCTTAATATACTTAGTCTTCCATCGAATTTAAATAAAAACGTTAAATAAGGTAAAGGCACCTATTAACGCGGTATGCAAAATTGGCATCAATTACCGATGTATTCGTATTTTCGTATTTTAATTGAATAGCAATAACTTTAGCACAATATTATTTCGGACATGTTTTAACTTGTAGTATTTTACATCGAACTGATGAGCGCTAGTTGGCATATCACTCTATGAACGGATCAAAAATAATCAGTTTGTGCGACGGCAGCGCAGGAGCAGGTTGTGTGCATACAAACACGTGCCAATTCATGTAAGTGCATACACATTTTTGTTACGTTATTTAAAAGTAATACACTTTATAACTGACTATGGATATAGTTTACTGGTTTTTGTGTTTTTATGGGAGTATTATCTAGTACTTTTCATGGTGAAATTTAGTATAAATACTTAGTTACATTGAGAAATACAATTCGCGGTAATAGATGCTTAAAATTGGGAGTAGCATCTAATACCGAGGGTACCCTCGGTAATGGATATATTGAGGGTTCTATTTTGTTATATATATTTATGATAATTAACTGTCGTTGTAGTAAAAGATGAAAAATCTGTCTGTCCTTATGAATTCTAAAAACAAAAAATCAATTTCCGATGTATTCAAAATCCATTAAAAGTAATTAATTTTTTGAAAAACAACAACTACTTAAAGTATAGGTTTTGTACTGGGTGTCAAAAACGTCATAAAAACATTTGCAATATTGAATTGACAAAAGATTGATAATGCGGCATATCTTGTGATTAAAAATACAATTTTCCATGAAAATTTAAACCTGTTTATGCGAAATGATACCCGAAAATCATACATGTATAATTATAACAGTCGGAAATACATTTTAAAACATTTGTTTCTACTCCCATTACCGCGGCATACCTCGGTAATAGATCCTACCAGAATCTATTAACGAGTGCAAAGTACTCGGTGATACAGATTTCATACAAAATCTATCACCGAGTGATACGGCAACCAATATTCATATTTAGGGTTCCGTTATTAAATAAATACTCACTATTTTATTTAGTTCTTTTTCATATTCAGAAATTAGATACTAAGTGTGGATTGCACCATGATTGTCATATGTCATACTACTACAAATTATATTATATTGAATCTATTTAGGCATACTACTTATAGTGGGGCCAAGCTTGAGAAAAGTTGTTCAGTTTTATTGTGAAAATCGTCTCGCTGCGGGAACAAAACGATTAAAATTTCATGTTGTATAATGTCATTTTAGGCTTGATTGATTGATCCATTACATTAATGTTTTATGTATTGTTTTAATTTTAATATATTTAATTTTATACAGAACCATCAGGATAAAATAGTATTTTATTTTTCTACACTCGGTATTAGGAGGCGCATACCGCGGTAATAGATAAAGTCATAGGGCATGCCTCGGTAATAGGGGAAATCGTATTCCTGACAAAAAAATATAATAATAAATACAACGCTTTAAAATAAATAAAAAGAAGTTAACGGGGTACCATACAAAATGTCTATTAAACGTTTAAAAAAATCCTAATTTGCGGAGAACCGTCTTGATTACGAAATATTTCACTCTAAAGTCAAATTCGGCGATTTACCACGGTAATAGGTGCTTTTACCTTAGTAATCAATTTAAATCTAAACTTAAATTGAACTATCTTATCAGCGTAAATTCGAAACAATATGGCGCCGACTCGAACATATTCTCATTTGAATCGCACTGTACCTACCGCACATGGTCATTCAGTAAAATTCGATGTATTTTGTATTCGCCACAGTAACTAATATTAAGTAACGAAATGAATAAAAACATTTGCATTGCAAATACTTAATAATAATTAAGTAGGTAGGTATAGCTAATTTATTAAATGTTAGCAAAAATGTTTAAAATCGTCAAAAATCATCTTTTAAAAATCTGTTAATGCGAGAATCTAATTCTGTAAACGCGTTATTGCTGGGTGGGCCAGTCTTGCTTGGACATTGCATTTGTGGTTTTGGTAGTCTTAGTCGTCTCGCTCGAGTTAGTTGCCAGGAAGCACTCGTACCCCTAATTCCACATTTTAGAGAGCTACTACTTTCTTCTATTGTAGTTGGGATATTTGGTAATTTGCTGCAATTTGAAAACAATATCGCACGTAAAATACTTTTTCTTCTTGTCAAATGAGTGAGAAGGCTCTATTCTCTAACCAATTAATTAAAAAAAAAACCCAAAACAACTTACTATCCCATTGTGATCGACGAACGCAGTCGCGCAGGAGCTATTACGGACGGCAAATTATACGAAGAATTCTTCTTTAGGCCTGTAATAAATAATAATCACAATAATTATTGTATTCGTAACTAATCTTTTCTTAAAAATACCTGGCTGGTTGAAAATTAAAAACTTTACCAGAATTTTTAATTTTGAATACAGAACTCCGATCCCGCCATTTCTGTGAGCAGACGGGACACACGGACTTTCTGATGGACCAGCGCGGTGTCGAAGGTTGCTGAGTCTCGATTTTTTCAAACGCAGGGTGTGTTAGGTGCCCCTGCAATATTATTTGACAAAATTAGATTTTACAATTCAGTTCTACTGGGGTCATCTAATCTAATCGGCGCGGCTTACTAGTATAAACCCAAGTGGGTTTGAGTCAGGGGCGTAGCTGCCGCTGTATCAGCCGTATCAATTATATGGGGCCCCCGGCAAATTAAACTTGTCCAAAACCAGCTTGTTTGCCAGTTTTATTCCGTAAAAATGTAAGCAACAAGCAACCTTAGTATTAATAATAACCAGGTGACAGCAGCTCGTTAACACGAGAACAAACGATCGATAGAGTACGGCGCGGCGGCTACTTTCTCGATGTAACTGGAAAGGTCATATTTTGCATATGTAAATTGTTACAGAATAGTTTCATGTACATATTAAATACCCATCTCTTGCTTTCTATATTATGTATTTGAATTACTTTAAATAAATAAATTACGTAAATATTTTACTCTATTTAGCTAGCTTTTACCACGTCGCCCAGTTGGTAGAGCTAGAGTGATTTTCAACAACTTTTTTGATGCCATTATTTTATTGTTTTTAAGGTCATCGATCATCAGATGGTAAACGATAAAAGTCATCACAAACCTGACACCTGCAATGCCAGCGGTTACAAATGCGTTATCAGCTCACCTAAAACTATGTAGTTAACGGTACCTTCCAGAAAGTCAATAGGCTAGCGTGTTGGACTACAGCTTAATCTTCCTCCCATCATTAAGGATAGCCTTAGGTAGGTGATGAAGTACCTTCGCCATTCCACCAGCAGCAGTAGCGACGAACGCCAAGATAGAGGGTATGTCCATGTCGCGCCGTGACATGCGAGAGACACGGGACCGGGACACGCTCCGCACGCTCGTTCCGAGCGAGCAGCACTCTTGACTGGTACTGTTGACAGACATAACATTATCCATAGAAAACAGAGCAACCTACATTAATTTTATTCATTTTACATTTTATTCCACCAAGCAGAGCAGTCTCTCGAATCTCGAGAAAGAATCTTGCAATATCCGGGTAAACACAACTGTCACTCGAAAACTTCGGAGTCGTCATAGGATAGTCAGGTTAAATATTATGTTAATACTAATTAATAGACATAATATGAGGAGATCCGTAGCAGAACCAAAGTTACCGAAATATCCAAGCGCATTAGTAAGATAAAGTGGCAATGGGCTGGACATATGGCCCGAAGAACGGATGGCCGCTGGTGCCGAAAGGATCTCGTTTGAAGTGGAGACTACGAACTGGACGTCGAAGTGTAGGACGGCCTCCTACCAGGACGACCTGAGAAAAGTCGCAGGGAGTCGGTGACTACACGCCGCGAGCGACCGATCGCACTGGAAGTCTATGGGGCCTATGGGCTATGTCCTGCAATAGACGTCACCAGAGGCTCAACTCTGCTAAATAAAACCCGCATTAATTGTAATTGTACAAGTCTCGATACGCTAAAAATGTCAAACAGTATTCTCGTAAACGTCAAACCAACGTGAAACGCGCTATTGGTCGAAACTTCATAAAGTAAGTTTACAATAGCATGTCGCTTCACTTATAATAAAATCAAAGTACAATGAAAGTCTACTTTAAATTGATAATTGAGAGGCTGAAACGAAGGAACGAGCTAATAGGCATACAAGATAGGGACCGTCCATTAATCACGTGATGTTTTTAACAACTTTTTAGACCCCTCCCCTCCCCCTGGTGATACGTGGTGAGGTTTTATACTACCCCCCCCTCCCCCACCTAAGATCACGTGTATTTTTTTTTACGTAGTAAGCAGGTCATGTTTGAAGGAAAACTTTTACTTAAAAAACAATTTAAGCAATTAAAAACTATACGAGTCATTTGTCTTGTAAGTATTTAAACAACAGTACGTATCTACAACCGATAATAATTTCAGTATGCATAGACTAGATACGAAAATTAATACACGTGATGTCTCCTTATACCCCCTCCTCCCCTTGGTGATACTTGGTGATATTTTTTCGGACCCCCCCTCCCCCTTTAGGCATCACGTGATTAATGGACGACCCCATACAAGAAAACATTTGATAAGTATGGACCTATAGCTTATGTGTTGAATACATAATCTATCTATACAAATAAATAAAATTAAAGTGTCTGTTTTTAATTTTAAATCAACAGTTTTTCACTAAATGCATAATTATAAAAGTATAATCGGTGCTTACAAATTACAATAAAATATCAATTTTTAACATTTTTTTTCTGTTCGTCTGTCTGTTTTTTGTGGCTATTCTCTAAAACGGCTACATCTATTTTCACGGGCAGATAGATAATGTTATTAGGAGTAACTTAGGCTACTTTCATAGAGTTCCGTTTATAAAAATAGGGTTCCGTTTCCATTAATAGTTCCACGCTAACGAAGTCACGGGCACCGGGTAGTATGCTATAATAACCGCACGACAATGGCAATATAACGAGTAACGACACGGTGAGAAAGTAATAATGACATAATTGAATCGAAAGTGAGGGAAAAACTATTTTTCTATATTGTCTAATAACCTATGTCATGACTTATCGGGTAATTATTATATTATACGAGATATGCCTTCGTGGTCTAGTGGTTAGAGCATTGGCTCTCGACTCGGAAGTCGTGAGTTCGATTCCCGCATTGGACCAACAAATGTTGTTTCCGAGTTTGGTTAGGACAATGCACCTGATTGTCTGACAAGAAAGATGATCCATGCGTGGGATGGGCATGTAAAAAGTCGGACCTGCGCCTGATCTCTCGTCAGTCGTGTCGGTTATCGGTCCCACTGGATTATGAGAGTAAAGGAAGAGAGAGTGCTGTTGTGTACTGCGCACACTTGGGCACTATAAAATTACTCCTGCGTAACTGGCCTGGTTTCAATGAAACCGGGCACCGTCGCCGAAATCGGCGTGGGGGAGTTAATACGAGATATGCATATTGCTGATTAAAGAAAAGTAAAGATTTGGAATATTTTTGGGCGGTAAGATAATGAAACATTTTATGGTGGCCAGCAGCTAAAAGTTACCACAGACGTTTAAGTTTTATATTATTTTGTATTAATTATCTAAATTTTTTACTTTTAAATATATAAAATAAATTCGGACGATATTCCAAACAAAAATGTAGACCTACTTAGCCCTGGCACAAGGGTACAAATTAAGAGTAATGAAGCACAAAATATAAATGCACCTAGTGAATCTCTTGTTGATAATCTAAACACAACACCTCAGACTAAGATTGGCGATATGCACATTAAAGACAATATTGAAGTTACTAATAATGTACAAACTACTGAATTTTAGACACCAAACACTACGAAAGAATCTGAAAAGAATGAAGACGCCAACAACATAGTAGGAAAATTGGACGAAAATAAATACTACAATATTGTTAAAACTAATCATGACGATTTGTACGAGATGTATAAAGAAGACTCCATTGAAACTACTAAAATATCTACAAGTGGTATTGATCAAAAAAGTTACACAGTCGAAGTTGACGAGGTGACTGAACCTTATAAAAACGAAAGTATTGTTGAAATAACTAGAGATGTGCAAAAAATAAATAAAGAAGATTACGTTGAAATTTCTTCCAAACATAATAATAAAAGTGGGAATAAAAATGAACCAAAAACGAATGACTTGACTGAGGAGCATAAAAATTATAGTTTTGATGAAAGTACCAGAGATTATAAAGAAATTAGTATCAAAGAATCCACGGAAGCTCATACAGAAGAAATTTTAAAAGAAAACGGTGCAAACATTGTAAACGAAGATTCTTTAGCATCTGGTGCTTCAATTGATCTGAGTGATCGTAAAACTAAGGCCAGTGAACTTGCTATTTCAGAAAAAGCATCAAACGTTGTAAAGTGTGTAGCAAATGCCGAAACTGATATAAATGATGCAAACCGCTTAACTGAAACTGATAAGCGCATAAATATTACCCCTGGACAAATGACTCATGTTAATGACACAAACGAAAATGAGATTCTAAGCAAATCTGTTTCTCTGAAAGAAAACCTAAAAATAAATTACACAGAAGAGAGCAAATCTGTTGCCCCGAAAGAAAACCTAAACTTAAATAATACAAAACAACTAAATGAAGATAATTCTAACGACTCGGAAGGAGAATATGAAGAGGATTTCTCCATTCCGATTATTGAGGACAGTTTATCAGAAAACAATAATTTTCCAATATCTATCCCAAAATCATCTGAAGAAGAGAACTTCTGGGATTGAAAATGAAAATAAAATCACATAAAATCACAAATCCCTAATTATTCATTTCCTATAATTCTCTATATCTAATCTATTTATTATTTACCTAATTACATAATTTTAGGAAATCATTATCTTCAAATCGTTTAAAGCACGTGAATTTAACTTGCGTGCTATAACCTATTTGAATATTTTGTATTTTTATTGCAGATTATTAAAATATTTTGCACGATAAAGCCTTGGCTGTATAATTAAAAAGATAATTGCAAGTGATCGGGGGTGAGCGATCGTATCTGCGTCCATAGAGACGTCATTGTTCAACGATGATGGATCAATTTTATCATTATCGTGATGAAACAAGTGTTGAAAGATATTATAATAAAACAGTCTAGTCTCGAGAGACGTATGTTTATAAACTGGCTGGAGTCCCGTGGGAATTTCATGATGTGCTGTGTTATTCTAGGTCACAAAATACAAGTTTATGCCTAGACAAATTATAAATGTCTTACTGACACGTTCAATATACCTACACAGGTATAATATATTATAAGGTTCGGTAAAATTAACTACGGATATTTTGGGCATATGATTTACTTGCTTGCTAATGCTTATTACGTTTAGGCAGAAAAATAATTATTGTAGGTACTCGAAAAAAAAAATTCCTTTCGATGTCAGTAGTATAATATATTCTTAATTATGGGGAAGTTTGCGTTGAGCGGAGATTCACCCATTATGAGATGATTTTTTAACTTTGAGTATGACATTATTTTTTGCCTAAACGTCTTTATATTAGCTGTAGATCATATACCCAAAATATCCGTAGTTGATTTTACCATACCTTATGCTAGCTCCCACACAAAAACTAAAAAGAAGGGTATTTTATAGCATCGTAGCTACGTATTTTAATGCCGTTTTCTTTAGTTGAATATAAGCTGATGCTATGGGAATGGTTCTTAGATATATTTTATCGTCACAACCTCGCTTGCGGCTTGCGCGTCTGGGATAACTTGAAAATTTTAAATATTAAAAAACGAATTAGTGCATTGTTATGGCACCGCGTTACTTCGCCATGCTTATACTGACATGTCCACCAGCTTGCCCGCGGAAAGGTCCGGCACGGGGCAGACCTCGTCCGCCAGCTCGCGGTTGTGCGCGCTCACCATGTGCAGGAACACCATGTCGTCTATGCACGTGCAGCGCGACCTGTGGAGGTGATAATCAGTGCCGGTTTTAGCATTTTCTTGTAATCTTTTGCCTGGGTAGTTCCAGTTTGTTCCGGAATCCGGTGGATTCGGGAAAATTGAGAGCACTGAAAATAGAACTCTGCGCTAATACAATAGACCTTAAAATAGAGCACACGAGTGTCGAGTCAAATGTCAATGTCATAAAGGAGAGCTCGACACACGACACTTCAATTTTCGACTCTATTACAAAAGCGCAGATAGTTTTATGTTAGATTTTCAGAATAGTCCCATTCTTAGTTACTTATATATAGTATACTTTAGCGCAATCAAATAGCATCACATTATAATTTCTAGAAAAATCGATCTGAATAATCTTAAAACAGACACATGCGTCTTTTTTCTCTTTTCATAAAAATATGTCGAGTTAAAAAATTCCTTTTTGAGCTGTAAACAATTTTTCAGTTGATCGAGCATGTAATGAAGGTGTAGCAATATTTTTACTTCATAGGAGAGTGGCTGTCTAAAAATAATAACGTTTGATGCACGCCAAGGGAGATCTTGTTATAAGTTGTTTGATAGTTGGTACTATGCATGACGATGCACTTTAAAAATAATTGTTAATAAAAATAATCTGTATTAGAAAAATGGTTTGATGTCTGTGGCTCAGTGGTTGAGCATGTTGGTGCTCAAGCCGGGGGCCGCGGGTTCGAATCCCGCCGAAGGAACAAAAAGTTTTTCCGTGTTCCTGGGTCATGGATGTGTATTAAATATGTGTATAATATAAAAGTATCTATTAAATATATTTCCGTTGTCTGGTACCCGTTAAACAAGTTCTTCGAGAACTTACCACGGGACCAGATTGACGTGGTGTGAAGCGTCCACAGATTCTTATAGTTCAGTTTAATAGTCAAGAAACTGAACTTTGTAAGTTCTATAAATATCTTTAGTTTAGACATAGACTAGGCATTTTGAGGCAAAAACTGTCTACACATAAACTACCCCCACTTTTGGGGTTGTCTGGGGCAGTCAAGGATTAACATTTGATTTCCGCAGTATAATCAGTCCGTATTTAGGTAATTGACAAAATTTTTAAAACCTTTTTTTGTTTGAAGATTTTTTTCTGAAAAAATCTTTCAGAAAACAATTAACAAAGTTCGTTTTGTCTACTACTCATTGATTATAGTAGATATAGGCACTAGCTGTAGGTATTAAATACCTTTTTTGTTTTTTTAATATCTTGGCTCTTTATTAGTGTTTAACAGCCTCCGTGATCTAGTGGTTAGGGCATTGGCTCTCGACTCGGAGGTTGTGGGTTCGATTCCCGCATTGGAACAACAAAAAAAATGTTGTTTCCAAGTTTGGTTAGGACAATGCAGGCTGATCACCTGATTGTCTGACAAGCAAGATGATCCATGCGTCAGATGGGCATGTAAAAAGTCGGACCTGCGCCTGATCTCTCATTAGTCGTGTCGGTTATCCGTCCCACTGGATTACGAGAGTAAAGGAAGAGAGAGTGCTCTTGTGTACTGCGCACACACTTTGGCACTATAAAATTACTCCTGCGTAACTGGCCTGGTTTCAATGAAACCGGCCACCGTCACCGAGATCGGTGGGGAGAGTTATATCTTTATTAGTTTGTAAACTCACGAGCTGTTATTCCTATAGTCTGAAGAACTTCGGTCCTGCATCTGAAGGGAAGAGGTCTGGTCGTGGCCGATACTCTGGCTGATCTGGTCAATTTGGTCTCGGTTCGCCAGCTTCAGAAACATTGCAGACCCTGAGTCACTGCCCATGAACGATATCCGTGGTGTCTCCTCGCTACGCTTGCTGAATAATAAAGACATGTAAATAATACAAGACAATATAAACTTTTTTAAACGACTGGTTTACTGGTTTAAACCTAACTAATTTGTGACACCTCTAGAGTGTCCAATGTCCCCAGCAATAGTCCAACAATACCGGTAATCTATACATACATAAAAATTGAAGTGTCTGTTTGTAACTTAATTTTTTTTCTCTGTTAGTTCCGGGCTCCGGCTAATCTCAGAAATGGCTGGATCGATTTTGAAGGTACTTTCACGGATTTATATCTGATGTTATAAGTAGTAACTAAGGATACTTTTTATCCTCATCATCATCATCACAAGCAAAAATAATTAACGCCCAACAAAGTGGGAAGGGGTCGGCTAGATATTAGATATGATCGTTTTGTCACTGAATCATAATAATAAAAATTTTAAACATTAACATGATAGAAGTGTGTGCTTTATGTGCACAATGTAAATGACAAGCTTTTGCCCGCGACTTCGTCCGCGTAGAGTTCGATTTCCATACAAAATTTCAACCACTTTTTCACGGGCGAATTTTCAAAAATCCTTTCTTTGCGGATGCCTACCTCATTACAATTATCTTTATGCTAAATTTCAGCGAAATCCGTTCAGTAGTTTCGGCTGTGCGTTGATAGATGAGTCAGTCAGGTTTGCCTTTTATATATTTAGAAGATATAATCAAAGAGTTTGATGACATTTAAAAAACTGTTCGTGTAACAATTTTTTGCTAGACGTTATTGTAGCAAATAGACTTTAGTCCGTACAAATTCTATCAGAGTGATCTTTATTTCATCGCCATAAAGGTCTTGTAGGGGTAAAATAACTTTGAACGCACTGTAGCATTACCATAGTGGCATTAAAACTGATTGTGATTAATGTGGTGCTTGTATAAAAAACATAACGAAGCACAGTCAAAGAATATATATTACTAACGTAGTACAGTCATTTGCAACTTTGTCATTACAAATCGCAAAAACATCACGAGGTATGTCAGTTTTGAAGATTAAGATTTAAGATGTTTAAATAATAAATTAACAAAAATCACTAAAAATAAAAAAAGTATGAAATAAAACTTATTCTCTAAATAATTACCCTTTCAAATTCGGCTAAAATTTTTACTATTTCTCTAATCACTCTTCTTTTTTTTGAAGTCGGTAGGTACCAGCAAAAATATTGTAGGATATTTTTTGTGCTGGTATCGACTTCAAAATTTACTTTTTTGTGTATTTTAACTTTGGAAGTCGGTTTAATTTTTTGTTTAAAAAAAATAATTAAACAAATAATGTCAGCAATTACCATGGTCCATGATCCACTTTCTATGTTAAAATTACGCAAAATAATATCGTAATAAAACAACTATACGTTAAGTATTATAAAAACTAAATGTTTTCATCATTTTGTAATGTTTAATTTCTCAGTAATTTATAACGAAATCAATTATAAAAATATATGAAGCGGATATTTCATGATTTATAGTTTACAATAGTAGTGCTGCTGCCTGCTTGGTAGACATTTATTAACCAATGATTTCAAAACTGTAACTATTTATTAGCACAAACATTTTGTAACCGACTTCCAAAAAGGAGACAGTTTTATGTTATACTCTTACCCCCTTACTAATAATCGCTGTATAAGCGTTGAATAGTTACACAGCGTTTTGTCTCCTTATATCGAATTAAAAATGTCACTTGTGTGACGTGAACAAAACACTGTATAACTATTCAAAGCGTATATACAGCGTTATTTAGTAAGGGGGTTAGAGCATCCAACCATAGTTCTACTAGATGTTGCGCGCGACTTCGTGCGCGACAAAAGGAATTTTCGTGGACCCGTACATTTTGCAGCAATAAAAAGTAGCCTATGTCCTTCCCCGTAGTCTATTCTATATCTGTGCCAAATTTTATCAAAATCGGTCCAGTAATTTCGGAGCCTACTCGATGCAAACAAACCTTCTTCCTCTTTATTATGTTAGTATAGATAATAATATTATTAGCTTCAAACGTAATAATCATAAAGATTTCCACATATTTCACTAACAGTGAATTATTATAAGTAATTATAACAACAACCATATTGCAAATACTGCCGTCCTCAAACTAAAAGGCGGTTAAATGACAAAAAGAGTTTTTGAGGTAGAGCTAAAAACGCGTATTATTTTGAAGTCTATGCTAGTGATTTTCTATAAACAAGTGTTAATGTTATCATAAGTCATTCACGACAACATTAACAGTATTGTTTAAAGAAAATCACTAGCAGATTTCAAAATAATCCCGGGTTTTTTAGCTCTACCTCAAAAACTCTTTTTGTCATTTAACCGCCTTTTAGTTTGAGAACGGTAGAATAAGTATAGGTACAAATATATATTTTAACTAGCTTTTGCCCGCGGCTCCGCCCGCGTAAATATATTATTCCGCGGGAACACTACTTTTTCGGGATAAAAATATAACCGATTTTTATGAAATTTGGTCTATACCAAATTTCATAAAAATCGGTTCAGCGGTTAAAGCGTGAAGAGGTAACAGACAGACAGATAGACACACTTTCGCATTTATAATATTAAGTATAGAAGTATAATATATTAGTATATTAATAGTATATTAGTATAGAAGTATAGATTTGGAATAAAAAGTAGACTACGCGTTTGTCCAAAGAATTAACCACTACCGTACCAACTTTCATTCAAATCGGTTCAACCTTTTAACAGTGAAAAACAGTCAAATATCCACAAAATAATATATTATCCCTCAGAAACACCGTACTTTTTCGGCATAAAAAGTAATAGGATACTTTTTATGCCGAAAAATTACGGTGTCCTTTCCCAGGACTCAAAGTATGTCTATACCAAATTCTTCAAAATCAGTTCAGCGGTTAAAGCGTGAAGAGGTAACAGACAGATAGACAGACACACTTTCGCATTTATAATATTAGTATAGGTATTGTAAAAACTTTTGCGGTTTGCTGCAGAGTAGGCATCTACAGACCACTTCTGTATTCTGTGCTACAGACACACGAATTTGGTACGGAGCGTACAGCGGACCATATCCGCAGACCGAATCCGGTGTCGCTACACACGCACGGATTTGGTACGATGCAGTGGACTGTAAGGTTGGCACTCGTGTGTTCGATTTTCAGTTCTATTGCATTAGCACAGAGTTCTATTTACAGTGCTGTTTTTCGACGACGCGATGATTCCCGAAATGGATTCCCGAAATCAATGGATAACAGGCAGTGATATCAACTTTCAAAAATATTTAATAATAATAATAATAATAAAAATAAGACATTTATTCAAAGAAAGTTTGGACATTACACTACATGACTACATTACATTAAGATTAGGTAAGAATTATTTACAGAGTTGCTAAGGCATAGGTAGGTGGTGTAATGCTCAAACCAATGAAAAGGAGTCCACTCAGGTAAATGACTGAGGAAAACCACAGTCCCTGATTTTGATAACTTCAATAATGCTAACATAATCCGCCATTTTGCTTATTTTATACCAGCGGTTGCCATTTTGCATACGTTTTATTTTCCGCGGAACACAGCCTATGTATGCGGTTTAATTTTGAATTTCGAACGCAAATATTTCAAGAGCCTGAACGAAATAATATCAAGGTACATTTTTACCGGCAAAAAAAATAGTAGGTAACTTAATAAAACCACCAAATAAGTTGACCTCTCGCTCAAAGCAATTTCTTAGTTTAAGTAGATCTTGTACTATTGGTTTATTCCTTCTCTATTTATTATTTGTGTTGAGTAGGATAAAAAATAGATTTATTTTTATAATTTTAATTTAATAGTTTTATTTCAAGAGAAAACATGCGAAAAATGATGATTTATTTCGGTTTGTGAAGCAAGTTCAAAAATACAGTTTTTTCATGATCCCGTGGGAACCGTTTTGGTTTCCAAGAAAAAAAAATACTGTTAGTTATTTCATGTTCCAATCTACCTTTGTGCCCATTTTTATTTAAATACGTCGAGTAGATTACCTGAAATAACGTCAAACAGGTAGGTACAGTTTTTTGAAGATCCCATGGGAACCCTTTAATTTTGCGGGATAAAGAGTATTCTATTTTACCCTTCAGGTCCTAAGCTACCTACCTGCCAAATTTCATTTTATTCCATCCAGTGGTTTCGGCGTGATGTGATAACAAACACACAGACAGACAGACAGACAGACAGACAGACAGACATTTTTTTCAAAAACGTTATTTTTAGGTTCTGTGACCTTTATAGACCCCCCATTTTGATTTTCACTTAGATAACTTTAATGTACAGACATGACCCCTCTACAGATTTATTATATGTATAGATGACATGCTCTAAATAACTTTCTTTGCGAATGTACCCAGTGCATTTCATGTTTGCTCTATTGTTGTCTATACTAGTATAATAAACAGAAAATGTTTGTTTGCATTAAATAGGCTCCGAAACTACTGGACCGATTTTGATAAAATTTGGCACAGATGTAGAGTAGACGACGGGGAAGGACATATTATGCTACTTTTTATCACAGAAAAATGTACAGTTTCTGCGAAATTAACTTTTTTGCGCACTAAGTCGCGGGCAGCATCTAGTAAAAAATAATTTGGTATTTTATTTGCGACTGTACCGCATATATTTTACTACAGACAAAGAATAGTCTATTATAATTTTAAGACTTTGGGAATGATATATGTATTGATGAAAAAGTGACCACTTTCATTAGCTGTTGGGAAGGGTCTGCAGACCTCTAGGAAACGTGCTGATGGCGCGTTTTTCTCAATATCTTGAGTCACGTAATGACTCACAGACATTCGATAACTTTAATTCGCCGTAAACGGTTGACTTGTTTACTAGTGGGCCTTGAGCTAGTGATGAGCTGACGTCTTGGCTCCATTTTAACGTTTTAATGTTGAGTGATGGTTAAGATTGCAAAAAACATCAAAATTAAAAAATGCAATATAGACAATAGACAATATTTTGTTGTACCGTATCCCTTAAAACATATTACACAGCAATAATATTATGTTCAGAAGACATGAATGGCAATTGGCATACGGAAATATTAGCATTACGGTTTATGGAAGTTATAATTATCGATTAAATTGGTCTAGTGAAAAACATTCAAAGCATGACAGTTTTGCGTGTCAGTCGTTTAAAAAAAATTAAAAAGGTCAAGACGAGGCACATCACTACCAGACAGGAGATTGAGCTACATTTAAATTTTAATTGATTAAAAAATTGCCAAGTCGTTGGCTCACAATCAGTAGCGTTTATAGAGTAAATGGCGAGCGTAGGTCGTATTGTGCCCATCGCCCACGTACAATAGTGCATTGTGTGTACCTAATATGGCGCACACCGCCATATTAGAAACGAAAGTGTGCTATGCAAAATAGCACATATCTGAAGGGATTCATTTTTCGGTTTTCTTGTCTATACTCTGATATCAGTCTAGTTAAACTCAAATAGGAACTTTTTTCGGAAAACTGGTTCTTAGTTTTGGATATTGTTTCAGTCAGGAAAGCAAGCAGTGCCTAGAGTGACCTGACTAGGCCGTTAGGCTGCCATATTATATATTTAAATCAATTTGTTTTGGGGGAGAAAAATTGATCAAGTTTGGTCTTATCATTGGGAAACTGCGCATTTTTAAGCTATATATAAATGTTTTATTATTTCGTCATGCAACAATATATCAGTAATTTTGGCTCTATTATGTCAGTCCGATTAACAGGTCGGTATACATAATTACGTATCTACTAGATACCTATGTATAACTTATGCTTTGTACGAAAATTATTATTCGAACCGGAATATTTTTGTGATTCTTTTTATTTTTAATTTTTTTCAGGACTTCGAGCAAAGCTCGGTAACCCAGGTACTATATTATAATATGGAATATTCAGGGCCTGTTTCACAATCTACTGATAAGTGTCAAATAGCTTATTCGCATGTTTTGTCTCTGTCGCTCGATATAAAGGCAGCAACAGAGGCAACAACAAAAGTGTCACATGAAGAGCCGTTTCGCTACGTTGAATGTGACAGGAGGAATGGATGGTAGAATGAAAGTGGACGAAGTGAAACAAGTATGTAAGGATCCTAGCAAGTGGAAAGAAGTGGTCTCTGCCTACCCCTACGGAAAAAGGCGTGATTATGCGCATGTATGTGTGTATATTGTATGTACAAAACTCCGAATAATCTTATTAGTAGATTGTAAAACAGGCCCTTAAGCTATGAATTGGAATAGGGTAGGAAGCCATATTATCAAGCACTACACACTGTAGATCTTAGTATACCCCCAATAGAATGGGGAACCCTGCGTGGGCATAATATTAAGGGATTTCGAATTCTGGGAAGCTGCTGGCTTAGCATGCGCACCGTAGAAACACCGAAGAGTAAGATACCATTGGGAGCAAAAGTCTTATTGTAAAGCAGCAAATTCGATGCATTGTTGTTATGAGAAACGACATTTCTTTTCTTCCCGAGCATGAGCCACAAAATGCAAAGACAAAAATATGGCCTCTTTTGACAGCTAAAGTAGAAACGTTTTCTTATTTCAATGTCAAATAGTCTTACATTAATGTCAACTAACTCCACATCACGGCGCTCCTAGACAAATTGTTTCTTTACGCTCAGTCATTTTACTTGAATATTTGTTCGTTCGAAAGAAGATTTTTCGGCAACCATTTTACAAATATGGCTGTTTAGAAATGTTGACTTTTATCGTCGACTTTGTTACCATGGATCAAAAACTAGTTTGCACCGAACTATTTGTATAGAATATTTCTTCTTTAAATTTATTTCTTCAGATCGCCATGCTAAGCCTGTAGGTTGAAAAGTCTATCGACTCACTCCGAATCTACCAAGGCTAAATCGTTAATCCGGATGTCAATATTCGTGCTGGCCTTTAATCGGCTTTGTTACGCAAACCAGTTCTTATACTATACTACACTCAATTGGTGGTGTTCTCATACTACACTTTACGCAACTTTAAGTAGTATTTATGAACTACACTACAAGATACTACTATAGTAACTAACCAGGAATGTTATGGAAATGAAAATTCGGATCTAGATATAATATTATTATATGGATTATGAATATGTACCTAAATATAGCAGATCTGCTAGTTTCAGATAATTTCGGATAAGCAATTTCAAAAGTAAAATACAATATTTAGATTTTGGACTCTACCTTTATCTATACTAATATTATAAAGAGAAAAGCGATTTTGATGAAATTTGGTACAGATATAGGTACAAGGTCTCCAAAAATCAATTACGGATACTTCAGGCACGCGATCCACTGCTTATGTGAAGACGTTTAGGCAGAAAAATAATTGTCATATTCAAACTAAAAAAAACCATCTAATGTATGGGCGACTCTCCGCAAAACGCAAAATCGCCCATATAAATACGATTTTTTTTCGACTACAACAATTATTTTTCTGCCTAAACGTCTTTACATAAGCAGTAGATCATATGCCCGATGTATCCGTAGTTGATTTTACCAAACCTTATAGATTAGATCACGGAGAAGTACAAAAAGTACGGCTACATTTTATCGCGGCAAAATGTACAATTCCCCTGGGATATCGCTTTGCGCGCACGAAGCTGCGGGCAACATCTAATCTATTGTATACCTTTATGTATATTAATCTTAAACTTTAATATCGGATTCCATTACGATTACGGATAGATTTTAATTTTGGATATTTGATAGTTTCAGTTATGGTTAAAATCCGTAGTAACTAGAAAGTAGGTATCAGTAGATACGAACCGCTGCCCGCTCGCAGAGTATAGAGTCTTGTATCGCGCCTTCCAGTCGTCCTTGTGGTTAATGGCTGACTCGAGGTTCCTGAAATATTATTCATTGTGTCTTTAGGCTAGGACTATACGATCCGGAATCCGGAAGGCTGGAGAAAATTCAGGGCACTGAAAATAGAACTCTGGGCTAGTATCATAGAGTTGAAAATCGAAAACACAGGTGTCGAGTCAAATGTCAATATTTTTGACGGATCGATACTCGACACTTCGATTTTTAACTATTGTATTAGCACAGAGTTCTATTTTCAGTGCCCTGAATTTTTTTCAGAATATTGGGGATTTTAAGGACCAGGAACGCAAGTGGCAACACCAGAGGTGTTGCGAGTGTCCATGGGCGGCGGTAATCGCTTACCATCAGGCGGTCCGTCTGCTCGTTTCCTGGTTCATTACATAAAAGCCTTCCGGATTCCGGATCATTTAGTCCCATTTCCCTATTTCGCTTTTTAAACCTTTTGATCTGCCATGCAAAAATATTAACAACAGCGTAATCGGTAATGGCAGACACATTCCTTCTTATTAATAAAAATATTTACACCACAGCTATGCCAATCCAACATGGCTTTGTCCGATAGGTTGAAAAAGCCTCTTGACAGACAAGGATAACAACAGCTACTTACAGTCACAGCGATCAAAGCTTACTTATATTTTTAGTAAATCTAATCTTTTGCTATAAAAATCCCATGTAACAAGTTCTTTTCTAATTGCTTCTTCTTTCTCTATTTACAAAAAAGAACTGTATCTCATACTTAGTTCAAAACGAATAATGTGTACCTAACTAAATAACTACCTATCGTAAAAATATAAATCTTAGAAAATTCTTCGTAAATCTTATTAGAAATACATTCAATGGCTAACAAGATCTAGATAATATTTACTCGTATTATTGGGTTAGTAGGTAAATCGTGATTTGATAGACAACGATAATTCATTCAGTTGAAAGTAAAAGGTATATATAATACATATTATACCGAAATTTAATCTGTCGGTGGATTTAAAATCTATCTACTGTTAATAATGTATACGGGCAAGAACGCGAAAAGTAGTACACTGCTTCAATATTGAGCTTTGATTTTTGTTGGTAAAATTTCCTAGGATATTTCACATAATATTATCTCCAATAATTCCTTTTTCCGCTAATCACAAAAGTTTTTACGTAAAATCGTTATTTTTTGAGAAATTAGTAAATTTCTAAAAGTAGGCGTTAATTTGAATCCTGTTCGTTACCGCTGGTTCTTGGTTGATTAATATTGTAAAAACTTAAAATGTATGAAATATAATTTATTGAATGAAAGAAAACATGCTTTTAAATTTATAAAATATATTTTCAGTTCGATAACTTAGAAATACACGAGATCAATTTAGTATTCCTGTCCTGTACGTTACTTAATGTGTAAAATGTATCCAAAAGTTTTTCATAAAATTCACAAAATTGGCTGTTCTGATATTTAACTATTTTAATTTCTAGTATTTTGATAAACTACGGTATTTCTTTAAAAATGTGTATACATATTTTAAACTTTCTCAAATAAAATTAACATTTTTAGCTACATTGGTTTAGGGTACAGTCTCGTAACAGGACATGCTGTCAACGAACAGGACCCTGTAAGGTTGAGTTCACATGACGCTTAATATAAGGATTCACTTTTTAATTACCCGACTGTCAAGAAGGGTTATATTTTTCGCGCATATCTTGTATGTATGTATGTATGCATGCATGTATGTTCGTAAATTCCTTTATTCCCACGTATCTTCCAAATGGCTGGATGGATTTCAACAATTAAGGTATCGTTAGATTTGTCCCAAAAACCCAAAATAGTGGATCAATTTTGATGGAATTCTATTTAACTAATCCAGAAGATAATTAAAATCTCAAAAAATATTTCCATTCCATTTCAATTCATATAAATGACGGTGATCAGTGGTAAACATAAAAATACAATTGAATAATTATATTTTATATACCTACATAAAATATATTCAGTCGTATTTAGTGTGACCTTTATGTAGGGTAGGTAGTTAGGTACCCGCCTACCCTACATAAAGGTCACACTCATATTAAGACTACTAAAAACAAAACTCTTATTTTGCCTCGCACTGTAAGAAAATATTATATGCAATAAATAAAATAATACAAAAAAATCAAGCTTACACCATGTAAACCTTGCTTTACGTGATCCTGTTCGTGACTTTCAAGTCCGGCCTATACGTTACCACCGTGATGGTAACGGACATGAGGTAACGGAATCGAGTACTTCTTAAACAAAACTATAAAATTTCTACAATTGCTGATATTTATCACACATTTTTTCACATTATAGTAATCTTAAATAGTTTATTTAAGTTTTAGACATTAAATCTGTCTTGGAAAAACGTTAAAACATCAAAAAATAAATATATATACTCACCGGACAGTGCCCGTAGAAACACAACCACTCACCAAACGGAAAAAATTAAACAGCCGTTTGAATAAAATGGCTGATTAAACCATAGACACCTGTTTTTTTATTTTTTCGGTCTCACTATGATGTTGCCATTTACGTACAATATGAATACCACATCGAGCAAAAATGCTAAAAATTTAAAGGAAAATGCGGTAACGGAACCTGGACATGTCCGGTAGGTCCATACGTCGGGGACAAGTTTAAAAATTACTTTTTAAGTAAAAATTCGGGCTTTGGCAACACAATAAACTTAATAAATGATTAAAATCCCGCCAAATTTCAAATGCAACCAGAGGTTTGCCAGTCAAGTAACCTAATTTTTTTCACAAAACGCTGTTAAATGCCGGTTTTTTTTAGGGGACAGTACTATACAACGAATTTGCAATTTTTTGAACTTGAATTTTAACAATATAATAAAGGTTTATGCGTAATATTTTAACAAATATGATATGCCTATTTCATTTAAAATCAAATAATATGGTAACAATTGTTGTAAAACCTATCAAAGTCATGCAGCAGTACGATATAACCTGGGGACATGTAGAAAAGTCCAATGTACAACTTTTCGCGTTCTTGCCCATACCTATAACTGTATTTCAATTTTTTTACTAATCATTTGATAAAAAATATTTTTGGTATTTAAATAAAAGTTGTTGTCTTTGTCTACTCATATTTTGGACTCGGTGATCAGCGTGTGTGTGTATGTGTAAATAAATAATTATTATTTACCTGTTAAATAATAAATGTTATTTATTTGATGAGGTTAATATCAGCGACCACATAATTGTTTTTTTATTTTTAACGAAAATCAAAATGCATCGTAAATGGTAATCCAATTAAAAATTTGGAAAAAGTACGCTCAGTTTGAAAGTGGATTAAAATTTTAAGCTCATCAAAGCTTTAACATGGCAGGCTTTACCGCCGCTAATCTCTACAAATTAATTTATAGAGATTAGCGGTGAAATACTGAAACGATAGTTAAAGTAAGTGACGCTCAATTCACTTGCTGTCCTTGTCATTTCGGTTAGCAGATACAACGACAGCCTGTGAATAGGAGGGCTGCTGCCCTGTAGGCATACCACCCACTCGGTCGGAGATCTCTCTTTGCTAAAGTACTCTCCACTATCGCCAAGTTATGTTATTATATTAATGAATATGCCTCCTTCTGTACTTTATCATACCCCGCCCCTCCACACTACGTCAGCCAACATTTAGCCTCAACGGGTACCTCGACCACCAGCCGCAACGGATCGCGGTCTGGTCGAACTCTTATCGGCCTGACCATATACAGGCAACTACCGTGTGGTATACCACTCGCTCGGTTGGGTGCAAGTACACTCAGTGAATATTTAATTACATTACATTATAATTTAATGTAATCAAATAAAGTTGAATATATTATTTAGAATAAGTACTTACTGCATATCCTTTATGGAAATAAATTAAGTTACAAATTATAAAATTAGGTTATAAAAGTCATTTTGACATTTTTGTGTTTTCAACGACATTTTGACAATGATTACTCATAAAGTTTAAATGGCTGAAGCTTAATATTAAAACATTCGACCCAAAGATTCGACCACACCTGAAGGAAATGAAGCTATGGGTACACCCGTATACCTTATATTGTACACTAATGTTGAACATAATATTGTACTGTTGGGCATCGCGATATTATAATATTATTACGAATTTTAACCGACTTCGAAAACACAGGAGGAAGTTCTCAATTCGTGTGTAGGTATGTGTTTTTTGTTTGGATGCTACGCAATTATTGTGCCGTTTGTGGACCGATTTATTTTTAAGGGTTGAATCCCAAATGGGTCCACCATTGTCACCAAATGGTAGACCTTGTGATGAGATCCATGAGGAATCAAGGGAAGTCCTCAAAATTTATATGGACACTTCTAGAGATTTTGCCTTTTTTTTAGTAAAAGCATCCCCCAGTTTATTAATGCTTGGAAAAAGATTAAACAGTTATTAATCTGTGGTTTAATAATTATACTAGATCGTTATGTCAATAGTCGTCTGATGTGGTCTGAGTACCTAATACCTAATTATTATTTATCATTGTTGTTTAAACAGGACAGATGATCAAAAAGACCAGGCGGTAAGTGGACGCTAAATAAATGTTTAGCTTCGATTTTTGTCTAAACTACACTGCTGTAATTTAGCAGTTATTGGGAAAACTTTTATATGAGTCAAGCAATTTCCCACAACAGAAGAAGACTGATGTATGTACTATATTTTATTATGTATCTTATAGTAGATTACAAGTTACAACATATGATACCATCTTACGCTCCACCGGTTATTTTATATTATAAGGTTAATATCGGGTAACGGTTGTTTGTTTTAAGTGAAAGAAAGACATTATTTTTATGAATAAGTATTATCGCTTATCAGGGTTTAGCCGTAGGGACGGGCTATGTGGTATCATGGTGTGTTATCACTTATCAGATAAACCATATGGGTTTTGAGACTACCCAAAAGGTGTGAAATATCTATCATAATCCTTACTAAAAGTTTGTTTTTTTATTTGGTTATTTCTCTTTCACGTATAAGTAAACGTCTTTGTAAGTAAAAACTACTAAACCGATCATCATGAAATTTGACACAGATATAAAAAGACCACGGAGAAGGACATAGCCTACTTGATCGCGGCAAAATGTACGTTCCCGCGGGATCTAGTATTTTGTAAATTACACTACTTATGTAAATGTGTGTAATGTTTGTACCATGTAGAAGTATATAAGTTTCTAATATTTTACTAAAGAAGTAATTTAAAAGTCATTCAAAAAATATTTTACATCATAAATGAATATGTAGAGTTATTATATAATGACTTTCATTACCAACGTAATTAACAAAAACCCTACCAGCTATACTCGTAATTGCGGTTAAAAATAATGTCAATTAGGTATCCTGATTTGAGAATTTAGACTAGCTTAAAATTATGCAAAAATTATAACACCTTTCTATCTTAATCTCTATCGCTATAACAGTTATACATAATTGTTATGTTGTTCAACTCAGCGTAATAAAAATATTTATACCATAATAACTTAGCTAAAACAAACTCACATTTTTACGATTTTTGCTTTAAAGTTAAAAGCAGTTTAATTATCTTAATGAACGATGTGATAAAATTCCCATCTGTGCAAATTGTGATGTAGAGTCAAAAATCTCGTGGGAAGCCGCAGTGACAGCACAAAAGAGCATGGATTTGTGTTTACAATGATAAGTAATTGGTTCTAGCCTAGCAGCTACCTCGTGGCGGGGGCGGCGTAGAGCGCGGTAGAGCTCGCGAGAACTCTATCTCTTTAGTCGCCTCGCTCGCGAAACACCGCGCGCACGTCGCGTTCGCTCGCTATGATAACGCGCCCTATTTAAACGTATTTATTTCGTACACAATTCCCACAAACTGAAACACATTCTAACTTTGTCGTGTAAATATTTGTGTGTCGGAACACGCGAACTAGAAACCGGTTTCGGTTATCCTTGCAACTCCTTGGTGCATTATGGTTTATTGAAAAGTGCAACTGCCTTAAACGGAGATGAGTCAGTGTTAACTTTCTCTATGCTAGAGATGTGAATAGCTTGTGGAATAAAAAAGTGCAATGGCTGGTGTTAGTGAGGAAGGTGTTGTGGAGGATTCCGCTGATAAGCGGAAAGGATTAAGCGGGTCCATGTCGATGCGCACGCGCAAGCTGGGCCGGCGCCTGTCCCGGAGTATGTCAATAGTGGCGCTGAAGCTGCCGGAAAAAGCGCATAACATCACGCGCACTTCCTCAAAGCTGATGCGCACCGGAAGTAAAGATAAGAAGAACCGATCGTTCGAACTCTCGATCATATTGCCGGATAAAACACAAAAACAGGTAATTTGTGTTTAGTACCTTCTTTTACGTAAGAACGTTAAGAACTCTACATTTAGTGAATTCGAATCTATCCATTAACAGTGTCTTCTGTAAATGGAAATGCAGACTATTTTGAGTACAAAAAGGTTAATAAAAAAATACAAAATGCTTATAAAACCATTGTTAAACAAAAGCTCTACACCTTTAAAAAAGTAGAGAGAAATCTTATTATGACTATAGAGTCATTATTAATGAGACTATAAAGTCTTAAGTTACCTAGTTTTAGCTTATTACCAAATACCAATGCATCCCACGAGAACGAACAACATTTGCAGTTGATTTTAGTTCTTTCGTTCCTGACTTTCGTTTCTATTAAAATAAAAATAAAAAAATTACGTAAATAACTTACTTCGGTTTTCATTGATATTCAGTATTCTTTTTATAAGACCCAAGTAAGGACAACACAAAATAATTGCTGTTCGTAGATGTATAATTACTTTGTCCTATCAGGTAATCTAATTCATAAGCAGTAGACTGTTATCACAATTATTTGTTTGTGTTTAATGACAGCATGCAGTCATAATTCAATAATATTAATTGAATACAAACAAATGATGACAGCAGCCAATCTGCTTACAAATTAGATTCCCTGAAATTACTTTATTTGAAAAAAATCTTAGGTTCTTGTTAACATTAGCATTCACTTTAGGAGACCTTGTCCTTGTTACGTAAGTAATTATTTATTGTAAACGAACAATGAAGGATTTTGCCGAAAAAATGTTGAGTTCATCGAAATATAAATTTAAAAACATCAAGTAAACGTAACTCGTAAGGCAAGGGGTATGGAACCAAAAATCACTGAACTTCTTTCCTATCTTTTCCTATCTGATATACATGCAGTAAAAATAAGAAAAATTGAAAACGTATTTATTCATGTAGAGTTCGGACTAAACCTCACTAGTTTGTCATTGCATATATATAAAACCGAGTCCCTGGCCTAGGTCTTATATTATTATCATTATCACATGTATAAATAAGTACATGAAGCACACCTTTGTTCACTTCTTATGATTCTTATACAAATTGCAAATTGAGGAGCATGAAATATAACACAGTTCAAGTTTATACGAAGGAGGACTGATCTGCAGTAATATTTTTATAATAAAAACATTAAAACCACCTCAAAATGCCTCAAATTCACACTCACAAAATATGCATATGATACAATTTTGTCACACGTTGACGTTTATCAATACTAAAAGCGAAAAATAAAAAAAATAAAATTTATACACCTAGCTCCATCTTTGTATTGAACCGTACTTAAGAAAGTTAAATGGTTATGTTATGTAAGTTTAAGTAGCTTCCTACAGTTGGCTTTATATCTAAAATCGTATCATGATGTGTGTGTCGTGTCGTATTTACTTTCAACGCTCTTAAAGTAGATTCAGTTAAAAAAATGAGAAGACTCATAGTTATTACTATCTTTTAAAGAGTTAATGTGTACTCAATAATAATAATAATAATATTCGTATTTGAAGACGTCAACCATGAATAGGCAATTACTCGTATCTGTTCACGAGATAAGAACGAAGCAATAATTACTATTAGTTGCTGGTTGCTGCACTGCAAAATTATTGGCGCTTTAAAAAAAGATGTGTAAAGAATATAAAAAAAACTTCTAAGGACAGTCTGACTGTAACCAATTTTAAGTAGGTATCTCAAACGTTAAATAATAAGGTGAAAACGAACAATGAAAGTGGTTTTGTTTATAGTGAGTTTGCGTTATTCGCCTGGACATAATAAATCAATATTCGCTAATAAAAATTTCGCAGTTTCAATACAGTCTTTGGACATTGCCTTATGCATGGAACAATATAATGCGCTCGCGCATATCAATTAAAATATTATTTTGGTTCTGTCGTAACCGCCCACTCCTTGGTTTTCTCCATTGATATAAACATTGTTAGACGTCAATTGTTTGCTGTTGTCATTGAACCGATGAATTGCGCGCTTTTTACGACGTGATTGTCCGACTACCGGCCGATTGGCCACCATTTTTATATTGTATACAAATTCACAATGAAGGCCGAGCTATTTTATTCGGTTCTATCTAACGGCGCTATCGTTTTGTCACCGTTCAAATTATTCTTTTCTACACAAACACCTTTTGCATTATCATTTATCTTTCGGGTGGCATGGGTGTTTCTCTACATTTCAGTTGCGGTTATTCGTATGACTTTTGTTGTTTTATGGTATAATTAAGAATGTAATTATTATAATATTATATTTTTTCTGTACCATAAAATTGAGGAAAATGTTTTGGAATAGTAGTTCTAACAAATTCTCAGTATATTACAGACGAGATGTTGCCGCCGACTTCGTGCGCGCAAAAGTTAATTTCGCAGAAACCGTACATTTTTCCGCAATAAAAAGTAGACTATGTCCTTCCCCGTGGTCTACGTTACATCTGCGCCAAATTTCATCAAAGTAAGTCCAGTAGTTTCGGAGCCTGTTCGATGCAAACAAACAAACTTTTCCTCTTTATTACATTAGTAATTTAGTATAGATATATCGTTTCAAAACTTCTTTTATTCAGGGAATGAGATTTATTTGAAAACAAACCACGCGTGAAAAGTCTAATATAATTTTAAAACATGTCTATTGTTGAAAACCGTGTTAAAAATCTAGGCTGTAAATAATGGAGCATACTACATAATAGGTACACACTGTAATGAAATCCGATACATTTCCTCGTGACTGTTTTTAAAATGGATTTCAAAAGCTGTACCAAATAATAAAAATATAAAAGCTAATCTTATAATGCCTAGTAAACTTGTATTTAGGGTAGTTGATTAAAATTTGACTAAGATAGATTATGGATGATCTATAATTTAATGAACAGGGATAAATTTTGTATGTGGGATTACTATATGTTTTCTTTACTAGCTACAGCTAGAGGTTAAATGTCGACAAGTATGTCCAAAATTACGTACACACTTGCACGTACTTGCACTAATTCCTAAAATTTTCCCAAGGTTTCTGCAATAATTTTGGCGCGAAATTTCTAGAAAATGCAGAGCACGAATGTGTTATTGGTAATAAATACGTTACTACTGAACATGGATTATTATATTTAGAGGTTACCCTAACATTGTATTTTAGTGATGTTTACTAAGAACTCGCTCGCAACATCTGCTGGAGTTTCTATAAATAAACACAATTATTATCTAACCGATACAGTATTAGGGCCTAAACAATATGCAGTTACATCAAATTGTTTTTGATCGTTTGATTGTTTAATCGTTTGTTTGTTAGTGACTTATCTTGGTGCGATAACTAAAAGTATGATGGACAGTCTATGGACAGTGGATAGTTTAGTTTTGCGTGTTTTATTAGGGATATTGACCGTATGCAGGTCAAAGTAGTTTATTATAAAAGTATTAGGTGTTTAATAATTTGTAGGTGAAATGTAAATGGGTTCATCCTGCCTACATTGTCTCTTTATGCCTGTGATATTAGTCATTGCGTTGTAAATCTTTTATAGTTAATGAATAAGGACACCTCGACATTATGTTTTGGTTAAGTTATGCCCGCTACAGACGTAACGATAAATCTGCACAGTGCATGTTAAAACAAACAATTTTGATGACATTTGACACAGATATAGAGTAGAGTGTAGACCGTGGTCTATTCTATAAGACATAATGTAATTTTTATCGCTTTTAAATGCATGGTTCCGGCTTTGCTTTTGCGCGTAAGAAGTCGCGGGCAATATCAATATATAATAAATAATTTTCAATATCACTTGTATAACAGCACCTAGCTCAGATTATAGATAATCTGGTACAATAGATAACTCTATAAGTACTAAGGTATCAAATAAAGGTACCAAATTATCTTATAAGGACGGCCCGCATTTCTGACCATGTGGCCCATGTCTGCCAAAAGGTTGCCGACCCCTAGTTTACACCGTCAAATAGTTACGATAAAACGTTAAGTGTGTAGCGGGATTAACATATTATTTTTTAAATATCTCTACTGCTATTATTTCGAAATTACTGTTTTTATATAGGTACTGCATATTATATAAAGCTATACAACAACCTCTAGCTGTCATAAAAATTAGGTTTATTATTAAGGAAGCTTGTTATTTGTTTGTAATCGATCCAAAACTTCCGCAGAGAAATTCTACAAATCATATAAATCTAGATTGTGTAAGCCATCTACTGATATTATGCAAGTAATATTCCCAATTTTTATTTTCATTCAATGATTAGTTTTTATTAAATGATATTTATTTTTTGTAAAGTATATCTCGAAAACGGAGTCAAGATGTTTAATAAAAAAAATGTTTTCCTGATGCCAATGCCAGTCAGTTCCGGCAAACGGTTACTTAATCTATTTTTTAAATATAAATCACGAACAAAATCGAGGAAATGGCCAGTTAATTAGTAGAAATCAATCGTGTCGAAAATTGGGTTCGCGTTATAACAGCGTTAAACAATAATTCCTATTATAATATTATGATTTACTAGATGTTGCCTGTGACTTCGTGCGCGCAAAAGTTAATCTTGAGGAAATAGTACATTTTTCCACGATAAAAAGTAGCCTATGTCCTTCTCCGTAGTCTACTCTATATTTCTGCCAAATTTAGTAGTTTTGGAACCGCACAAACTTTTATTCTTTATAATATTATAGATGACGTGTGTTGGCGGCAATATACCTACATGTCAAATAAAAGAGTATTTGTTATGGTGCTTCTAAGATGCTATATTGAACTATGGAAATTTCAATTATTATAAACTAGAACATAGTTATTTTCGATACTTTTTAGGGTTCCGCAATACTCAATTAGCCCTTATAGTTTCGCTCCATCCGTCCGTCTGTATATCTGTCTGCCTGTCTATCCACGTCTCTTCTCATTAGCTTCTGTATTTATGAATGAAATTTGGTACAGTTAAAGACTGTGTATAGATCTCAGTTTTGGCATCATAAAATAATAATAATTTAACATTTTAGGGGTGGCTACTATACATGTGAAGTGAGGATGAAAAATATTTCTTTATTTTACCACATCGTGTGGTGTATCGTTGAATATCTCTTTTAAAATAAAGGTTTACACATGACTTTTTTATAAAATCAACAATTTCCAAATCGAGTAATCGGCCTCCAAAGTGGTTTATAAGTTGGTCCCCCTGACATTTGTAAACTATGAGACGTAGAAAATTGCAATTTTTCATGCTGATACATTATGGTATTTAGGAAATTTTTTTGAACGAAATCGGACAGTAGCTTTTGAAGTAATTTGAAAAAACCTATGTACGCTTTTATAGTTACGGAACCTTGTCTTGAAATACTCTTGGTTGGGTTACTTAACTTTACATAGTATAAAATAAAGCCACTTCTTCAATCTGTTCGCTTAGGTCTTTTAAACTACTTAACGGATTTTAATCGATTTAAATATACATTGCTAATTGCACTCATGCGAACCTGGAGCGGGCCGCTAGTCGATAATAAAATTGACAATAATAAATGCAATTTTACGATGCTATAAACTTTCGTAGTTAATTATTAATTAACTTATAAGGTATTAATTTACTGCTACAACATCTGCAATAAGAGTAAGTTCATTATACAGAATGTCCAAGGACTAGTACGACAAACTTAAGGGGGTGATAGCTTGTGTCATTACCTGTCAGAATATCCAAATTTGACCTTAGTAAAAACCGCACCATTTCCGAGATATTTGTAATTTTTAAAAATTCCATTACTTTATTACCTTAGGTATGTCGGATTATTAACTACTAGTTTTTCAAAAGAACACATATAAATGAATAAAATACACAAAATTATTTCTGATAGGTAGCACTACCCAATGTAAGAAAGTTAGAACCTGGACACCTGTATAAAGGATTAAAAAGCTTTTTATCAATGAGGAGTAAAGTGAATATACCTACCATTTTTTAAATTTATTTTATAGGTACCTTTTTTCACAGACTTTTTTGACATGAGATCAATCTCACAGAAACTTCCAGGTAAATTAACTCCAAACGGTCTGTTATATATGCCATCGGCCATCGCTATTTAGTCAAACTCAGAGTAAAAATTTCGAATATCTTCATTGTAATTATCGATTGCATGCTGGCTAGGCCCAGGGAGTCTAAAAAGGCCACTTTAGGTGAACATTAAATGAACATTAGATGAATCATATGCATTCATATCATGTGCGCCATTTTACGCATTTCTATTGAAAACTGTCAAAATATATGAAACATAATTAGACCAGTGCCGATAGGTTTTAAAACAGAATAAATTTATAGTAGGATCAAACCCATTGGAAAAGGAAGAGAATGTAACAAAAATAAAAGGAAAAATAATTTACGGGCGATTTGAGGTCGGGAAGTGAGGGGGGTGAGTTTTTAAGGGTAGAAAACGGTTTATCTCGATTTCCGGAAAAACTACAAGTTCTATGGAAAAAAGTCAAATGGCAAAGTTGTAGAGAATAAAAAGATCTACAACTTTTGAATTTACACTCTTTTCACATAACCTCAAAATTTATGTGAAAAATTCAAATAACCAAGTTTTTGGTTTTTAATTTTTATCTTGTACAAAAACAAAAAAAGATTCACGAAATTTAGTGAAAACTTACCTTCTTATGTCCTAAATACACTGTAATTTTTGTGATTTAAAATATTTATTTTTTCACCTTATTTTGTCTTAATATCGAAAAATTAACCCTAATTTACCCATAGAACTTGTAGTTTTTCCGGAAATCAAGATAAACCGTTTTCTACCCTTAAAAACTCACCCCCCTCACTTCCCGACCTCAAATCGCCCGTAAATTATTTTTCCTTTTATTTTTGTTACATTCTCTTCCTTTTCCAATGGGTTTCATCCTACTATAAATTTATTTTGTTTTTGACCATTTTCAGAGGTAAAAGCACTAGTCATGTAACGCCGAAAGCGGCCTTTTTAGACCCCCAGGCTTTTTTCATTATAATGAATGTCAACTTTAGTTTACGTGACTGTAACCAGTGGACGAGGCCTCCTGATTGTTCTGAACTGGCATTTACAGCCAAGGCCACTGATCCAATATCATTACGAGCACAATGCGGTCAGTGTGGTTTTTTATGATCGTGTCTATATTTGATTTTTGATCGAAAATCAGTGCTAGAGTTTTTACTTATTACTAACTAAATAACTGTAATATGCTGTTCGACTACTGAGCATAGTAATATTAATTAGACATTTTGCTCTATGCATTCGAAATCCTGAAATCTCAACAAAAACCAAGTATTCTGAGGGAAGGAGCAGTTAAATATGACACATTCCCACTAGCCATTGTCTAATGGACAACGCATATAATTGGACTAATATAATTAAACTACTGAACTAAACGAGTGATACAGTTTACCACGATCAAAAGATTTATAATTCAAAATCTTTTTACGGTCATTCTCCGATTCGACGTTCTTTGCCTAATTACCGTAACCTTTTTTATTTTTCACTGATTTGACTTAAACACATTAAAATATGAAGCAAATCAAAGATACGTATTCAATAATTAATGAGGCATGTAACAATTAATTGTGGTTTTCTAGATAATGAGACTTAAAAATTTTCTGAGTATGGTAATTAGAAAAAAAGAATATTTAATGAAACGGTAATTAGAAAATATCATCAAGTCTATGTAAAATGATATAATGAAATGATAATAACACACATTAATAATTGAAGTGATAGAATTAACGATGTCTTTCATAACTATAACCTATCAATAGTAAAAACAGACACTTTATCATTGCTATCATTTAATAAAAATTAGACACTTTTTTGACATTTCTTTTGACTGCTGATACAAAATAAAGTAATTTTAAAAGCTTTTATTTAACTTGCAATGTATGTTAGTTCGGGTGCAATCTAGTTAAGATTCCAATCTTGCTACTAATTTTAAAGCACATATCTTCAACCGATTGAGCTGAAATTTTGTACACTCGTTTAGTTTGGATGACAATATTTAATTCGTTCTCGGCGTTGTTGAGCGGCAAGCCTTCTCTTTTCTTTAACTTCTTCTTTAGTCTTTTTGGGTTTTCCCATCCTATAAATTATATAATTTGATGAATGGTCAGCATATAATACAGACATATTTACGGACAATGATAATAATAATCTACGAAAACCGCGGAAAAACTTTCCATTGGTACGACATCGCGGCTTCAGTTAGTAAACAAGTATTAATTTTTCATACAACGGTAATTATAAACATATGGTAATTAGTATACGGTAATTAGAAAACGATAGATTTTCTTAAAAATGTCGCAAACTGACACAGTATGCAAATACTAAGTATTAAAATAAGAACAACGGTAATTAGAAAAGTTTTTAACCAAGGCTACGGTAATTATATACTCACGTGCTTCATTGGCGGTACACTAAAGTTAGAGACGTGGAACTGCTGATGGTCCTCGGTACACACGGAGGATACGCGACTCGTACGGTAGTGGTGTGCCAAATACTTTTATTTAGGGATGTGCACCCGAGAACAGCAAATGTTACGGCAATTATAACTTTCGATTGGACATGCGATTACTTAATGATAATTAATTATAGACTGGTTCTATTGAGTCGATATTTTGTTATGCGATACACGTTACTTAATATCGTTTAAAAAGTTGAATGGATCAAAGTATATTTGTACGTTATAAAAATTACAAGCAAGTTTTAAGATAAAGTCGGTGTGCGGACACGCCACGGTAATTAGAGAATAGAGGTTTTTTGAACATAATTTAATATAATTAAGTCTTAATTACTTAAAACAGAAGCCAATGTTTTTGTTTACAGCTAGATACGGATGCTATCTAACATATAAAAAATAATACATGATTGAATATGATAATATTACGGATTATACAAGCCCGGACACGTAAAATTTGCTAATCGGAGAATGGCCGTTTAGTGACACATTTTTAGCACCTCTAATATTAATTGAAATGTGATAATTACTCGTATTATGACACTTGAAATGAAATAAAATATATTTCATTGCAAGAATGTAGTACCTACATTACAGAGATCTTAAAATTAGGATAAAGTGTCTATACATTCTGCCATTTAAGTGGCGTGCAAAAGTAAAAGAAAAAAATATAAATTATTATTAAATCAATTGCATAATACCTATGCAATCGAGGCTTCCCTTATTTCCTTCACTTATAGAAGTTAAACCTTATATAGAAGAACATCCTCTGCTTTGGACTATTCTGTTTGCGTCTTTAACAAAATACTGAAGTCATCCAAGTATATTGAACCGAGTAATTTAGTAAACTATTGCATTTATCGTAAATGAGGATGGCCGCCCACAGCATCAGATGCAGCTGACCACAGGAAGTGGCACATTATCGTAAGTGTACATACGAGATGTGTCTCTTGATACCAATGACATACTTAGAATAGTACCATCAATAAAATATAAGTAGCTACAATAGAAGTACTTTTATTGTAATGCGATAAAAACACTGTTGTATTTTTCGAATGGGATCGAATATAATATAATGGTATAAGGTAAGAGAGATTGTATTCGTATTTTTGCGTTACTTTGATATCTTTGGATACTCAAAGTTTGATATAGAACTTTATGTTAGTAATATAATATATTCTTTGACTTTGTCTTAAATAGATGTTTAAGAGCCTTTAACGCAAAATGTAGATATTTAGGATCAACAGCTTTCACAGTAATAATACACAGAACTTCTTGCACTTCTTATACCTCTTTACTGGCACAGTGAAGTGTAGAGTTATGGTGCAGCAGCTCAGAACCTGCTTCTCGTATTTAACTAAGACTTTCAATTTACTTTTAATGAATTTTAAATTAATCATCTTGATATGGTATGAAGACGATTCACTTTATGATACTGATATTTGGACTTTGGACAAATCAAAACGCGTTAAACGTTGTTTGACGTTTATGACAATATCGAGCTGCATCGAAACTGTAAAATGTAAGACTTAATTAGCAGAATCGACCTACAGTTCGTTTATAACGATCTACGTTCGTGTCTCTAGATAGTATGCACCCGAACGTGCGTTAAACTATTTTGTTTATATTTTCCGAGTACTATCAGACCGGTCCTTGGCACGTTGTTCTAGAAAATTCCGCTTCTGCGAAAATTCTAATTGTTGAGATAGTGGTAATTTTTTAGGTACAGACGGGAAAACGAACAGACGGATTGCCTGATGTAAGCAGTTGCGACACTAGATTGGTTGCAAGACTTTCATTCCCGCTATTTAAAACCCGCAACTCTTAAGTCACCGGCACTCTCAATCTCGTCGAAACACAACGCGTTATCATGCGCCGGTTTTCTGTGTGGCCGTGGTATATGGACAGTTGAGCCTGTCCGTTCGTGCCGAAGCACAGCTCTCCCATAGTATGCCAAATTCTATACATTGGTCTCAAATATTTTATTTTTTTACCCGAACCAATAAAAACATGTTTTAATGACATACACTAGTTTAAGTAGTGAAAGTGATTTCGCAAACGTGATTGTACTCCGCATACGGATGTGGTAACAATTAGATAGCAGTGACGCTCACATAATATTAATATTAGAAATTTAAATATAGAACAATGGTTCCAAGGACACGTGACATTATGCGCCCTATAAGATTGAATTATTTGGTGAACCACATAGACTGCTTTTTTTTTGTGACTCCATAGTATTTACAGTTCCCCTGTAAATACTATGGAGTCACATGGTTTTGAAAAATTTGATTAAGGGTTATATTATGTAAAATATATTAAAAATAGTCACCAGTGTAAGTAAAATATAAAAGGAATCACATCGAAATATAGTGTGAAATGTAAATAAGCCAAGTCTTTTTATCACAAATCAGACATGCCATGTCTAACTCAACAAAATTTTTCGACATTATAATATATCAATGGTTTATCTTCATTACATAATAAATAAAAAAATTGCTTTTACAAATGTTGCATGTATAATTTCTAGCCTAAATACTAAGATATAATTTTTTATACGATATAAATGCATAACTATTATTACTATCGGCAAATTCATTACATAGAATCTAATTACTTAATTTATTAATCTAACACTGACTTGGCAATGAACACAGACAAAAGATATATCTACGCTACTACAAAGATTATGCATAGCGAACTTGTTATTGCCATCGTAACTAAAGGTCAGCTCACACCAAAATGAGACGATACGCGACGTAACGCTGCATTTATAAAATAGTAAATCTAAATTGAACTTTATTCAGTACACATGAATATACACGTTTCATTGTAAGAGCGGTACAGTTTAACATTCGAACTACTTGCAATTAAACGTGTTTCCTGTGTAGTGATTAGTTCAATTTTGAATCGCTATCTTAAAAGTGCAGCGCCACGTCGTACCACATCGTCTCTTTTAATAATAATAAAACATTTATTCAACGCTACTTTCTATTGTTTCTATTATTATTTCTATTATCTTTCTATTAGGTATTCTATTCTTCTATCTATTTATAATTTACTACGTTTTGGTGTGTACTGGAGCTATGTGGAGTTTGACATGGATTTGAGCCAGTTTCGTCCTAAATATATATATCAGGCTTCCGTTTATGTGTATACAAACGACATAATATCATTACCATAACGTCTTATAATATGGTGAAAGTTAATAAAAGGACGTAAGTTCAGAGCGTTATGTAATGTGTTATGTTTATTAGTAATCTACATTGAGGATATAACATCGAATTCTTAATCCAAAACTTTACGCAACTTATTTCGTTTTACTTTATTTGTATGTTAATTAAATAATTTTTACCAAGCTTTTGCTTGCATGCCCACCCACGTAAATACGTCCCACGGGAACACTGTAATTTTATGGGATTAAAAGCAGTCTATGTGTAAATCCAGAGTTTAATTTACTACTATATCAAATTTGATTAAAATCCGTTTAGTAGTTTTTGCGTGACAGAGTAACAAACATCAATCCATCGATCTTCACAAACATTCACATTTTTATTAGTAGTATGAATAATTTAAGTTTCGCATAATCCTGTTTGTTAATATTTTTGAATCATAATCTATATCTATACTAATAATAAAGAGTAAAAGTTTGTTTGTTTGTTTGTTTGCATCGAATAGGCTCCGCATCTACTGGACCGATTTTGATGAAAATAGACCACGGGGAAGGACATAGGCTACTTTTTATCGCGGCAAAATGTACGGTTACCGCGGGATTTCTTTTTGTCGCGCACGAAGTCGCGCGCAACACCTAGTATTATCACACTAAGTATCTATCTACTATCTAGTATCTACTAATATAAATTAATGTCTAACACTTTTAAACTGTTTCTAATTACCAAATTGATTATTTATGTTTGAGCTATTTTTAGTCGAAATATTTGGCATGAAAACAAAACTGAATTAATAATGGTTGTTTGGAAGACCAAACAATAGTGTATTAGTCAGTGTTCAATGTATCTTTAATAGGGTATTTTCCAAGTTTTTGAAAAGTATGTCAAATTGTTCCTAATACCAAAATACATTACTAGTTTCAACCATTCTTTGTGAATTTCTTTCTTTTCCTTGCAAATTAGCCTTAAAGTTTAAATTAATATTATAGGCGCGAAAACGCTATAATGAGTTGTCATGACGTCACATTCTTGTAACATTGTAACTGTCAAGTGTCAAATTACACTGAAAATGCCAAATCCCAGAATACCTAATATTTACGTTTTTAAATAAATGTTTTAAGCCTATTATTTATAAAATGGTGCGTAGTGCCAAAATGCACTAATATGTCTATTAAAACACAGGGGAAAATCTTTGTGACCATACCAAAGAACACCGAAATGCGGAAAAAGTGGCTATTACTCGCTGACGCATGACGTTATAATGATTCTGATGCTATTCTCTATGGAAATGCTGGCCATTAATAAAAGAAGAAGAAGTACAAGAATATGACGTCACATTCCGATCTCGTGCGTTTTTAGTCACGTGGTCAAACGTGAAAAATTCATAATTTTATTTTTGATATTATAAAAAAATCATACATATTTTTGTGTAAAAAGTTGGTTAAATTGGTTTAAATTAATGTTTAGCGATAAAATATCAACAATCTGATGTATATTTTCATCATAGGATAATACCCTATTATATTCTAAACTAGACGTTTCTCGCGACTTTGTGCGCACAAAAATATATCCCGTGGAAACGGTTTTCAACGCGACAAAAAGTAGCCTACATCCTTCCCCTTATAGACTAAGGGAAAGGATGTAGGCTACTTTCTATCTGTACCAAATTTTATAAAAAGTCCAGTAATTTCGAGGTTATTCGCAAACAAATTTGCAAACAAAAAACAAATATCACCTCTTTATAATATTAGTATAGATATAATAAGATAAGAATCTAATTTTCATTAATTATTATTTAAGTTTCTTTCAATATAAAAATAATATAGTGGAATATAATATTTTACCTTCGATTTTAATTTTTACTGTTATCCATTTAACATATTTTATAATGATTGTTTTAGTTAGTTAAATTAAAAGATTTTGTTACATTACATAAATTCGTAATAATTCGTAAAGCTTTTACGAATTTCGTAAAATGTTTGGTTAAACTTGTCCAAAAAGGCTTAAGATAAAAGTTAGTTTACTTAATTACTTTTATCATGATCATACGTAAGGATCTAAAATATTTTTTTTAATTAAAAGCTTGAGAGTTGAGTTAAAAGCTAATTAATTAATTTGTTATGTTTTTTACCTTCTATTTTCTTGTAAAGAAAACTTGTATGAGAGTTGTATGCAGATACTCCACTAATTAATGTGATTCCTGACACACATATTTTGTATGGAAAGTAAAAGAAAGATCCCGCTTTCATAGTTACTAGGTAGTAGGTAGTAAGTACTTGTTACTAGGTAGTATAAGACAGGCGTATAAAAACCAATAAGGCAAAGTTTTCAAGGCGTGATGACTATCACTTTTCTGTATCCAACCGGTTTAAGCCTAGAATTGCTGGAATTAGCAAATAGGCTCAGCGCAAACAATACGGACTTAACAATATAACCTTAAAAGAAAAAAATATAATAGTAAAGTTTAAATTTAACTAGAACCAACGAATGTACAAATCCAAACAAACAAATATAAACTAAGTTTTACCTACTATAATAATTTCTTCGGTGATTTTGTGTGCTTTTTTCGGACTTTAAATAAATATATTTTTATAAGTTTCGTAACAGTTATTATCTTTATACTATTATTCATATAATCTTATACCTTAAGCGAGCAATTCTTGTATATGTCACCGTAAAATTGTAAAAACCGTTAGATTGTAATAAAACTAGTGAAATTGTAAAATGTTAATTCACTTCCGACGCGAATTTGCTGCCTATAATTTAACACATTGTTTTTCGTTAGATTATAAATATATAGTTTTTAATCTTTCGACATATTTTTACCATTTCGTTAGTTATTTTACAATCTAACGGTTTTTACAATTTTACGGTGACATATATAAGAATTCAGAATCTTGGAGTGAACAGAGAAGTGCTTTAGATTATAGACGTATGTGCTTATGGATTATATAGTTATAGATTACTAGATGTTGGCCGCGACTTCCTGCGCGCAAAAGTTAATTTCGCAGAAACCGTATATTTTCCGCGATAAAAGCCTATATCCTTCCCCGTGGTCTACTCTACATCTGTGCCAAATTTCATCAAAATCGGTCCAGTAGTATCCGAGCCTATTCGATGCAAACAAATAAACAAACTTTTCCTCTTTATTATATTAGAATAGAAATTTTATTTATTTGCCTTACACGTTTTATTCATTCTAATTTTAAAGGCCGATCTATTCATATTTTCAACTTTAGAGGTAATTTACTTTTAAACTTAAGGTCATAAGATTCCAACTTTAATTAGACGAAATAATTAAAAGAAACCGGTTACGAAAACAATTTTTGTTGAGATTTGTTTGTAGTGTATGCAGTACCTTAAATATCTCGATCGATCTTCCTCGGCCAAAGATAGAGCGCGTATGAAAGTTTATGACTTTTTGTTCCTATCCAGAATTACTTCGCTCAGTAAAAGTCTTCGATATTGCCGACAAAAGTGGTTTTTATTTAGATAAGTAAGGCAGACTGTCATGTCACTCTAAATTATCTGAAGAAAATATTGAAAATAAATCGATAATTAAACCAATTTACGTGACGCCGAAAGTAAATAAATATACATTTTTAAGTATTTGCAGTAGAACCCAATATAATTTATAGCGCCCCAAGTGGGTCAAACCGAGTAGATATCCCAAGCAATTCTCCCATATACAACTGACAAGACCCGCAACGAAAGAAGGAACGAGGCAACCCCGGGAAGCCGTATGCTGTTTTTTTTTCAAAAGTGATCCCAGGAGCTGTCCAAAGCCATCAATGAAGTTTACCGATCTCCTATCCAATCCAACATTACTCAAGAAAATGAGCACATAGTTCACGGTCTTTTTTTATCTTAGATAAGCAGTTTATTTTTATATAATTTTTGTTTATAGTTTATTTTATTAACTATATTAATTATTAGTCATCGTTCACAGTTAAGTTTTACCAACATATGACAAGAAGCCAGGATGCAGGGACCTCCACAGATATTACGACCGTGTCCTTGGGAAATCTGCAGCAATGCTCCCACTGTTCCCGATATTTTAAAAGCCAGCGAGGTTTGAACATTCATGTAGGCAAATGCCACAAACAGCTTCCCACCCTCATTCCACTAATAACCACTTCACTTCCGAACCCCATCTATCAAACCAGTTTCTGGCAAAAAATATCCAAATTTAAACGTTTTGTACCAGTACTAAAACGGATCCCTAGGGGTGCCAGGGTGACCGTAGCCCAGAAGCTTGCCGAGACAATACGCCACACAGTGCTGGAAAACTCGAGGCAAGCCTGGGAAAATCTACTCACCTTTCCCTACCGATTTCTGCATGTCACTAGGGATCCGCTCAACAATGCCTCCCTCACTTCAAGAATAAAAAAGAACTGTGTTTCGGACATTGACCTCAACCCAAATTTTTCTTTGCATTCCTCGGCCAAATTTAACCTCGTGAAATCTGTAGAAAATAAAATAAGTGAGGGAGACATTAAGGGTGCAGCGCGGCTCCTGTTTTCCAATGACACGGTCGCCCCCGACTGCCCAGAGACCCTCATCGCCCTGCAAAACAAACATCCGTCACAATCCAACCCTTTCACAGCTTCCGATGACGCCCTACCACCACAACAAACGTCGGCAGATAAAGTACGCGGAGCCATCATGTCCTTTCTTCCGGGTTCAGCTGGCGGCCTTGACGGTCTCACCCCTCAGCATCTGAAGGACCTCACCAGCGGTTGCTGCGGGGAGGCCGGCGAGAAGCTCCTGAATGAACTCACGAATCTGTGCAACCTGATGCTACGTGGAGGGGTCGCATCAGATATCGTGGACATTCTATATGGAGCTAACCTCTGCGCTTTGAAGAAGAGAGATGGTGGCATTCGTCCGATTGCTGTCAGCTCCACATACCGGCGCCTTACAGCCAAACTAGCCTGCAAATCGATCACTTCCCTCGCGTCGTACTTCCAGCCGAAACAGCTCGGTTTTGCCTGCAAAGGGGGCTGTGAGGCCGCCGTTCACTCTTTCAGAACAGCTATTCACAATCAAGGCGATGATGTGTTTCTGAAGGTCGACGTCAAAAACGCCTTTAACTCAGTTGAGCGAGGCGCCATGTTGGCCCAAATAAAATCCAAAGCCCCTGCCATTCTACCATTCATACTCCAGTGTTACAACGACCCCACCAAACTCATTTACAAAGATCACCTCATCTCATCCGAAGTGGGCTGCCAACAGGGCGACCCTCTCGGTCCAGCAATTTTCAGCCTTGCCATACACCCGGTCATCGAGCTTCTAAATTCAAAATTTAATGTTTGGTATTTAGATGACGGGACCATTGGAAGCGATGCACCCACGGTACTATCCGACTTCCAGACTCTGATTCGCGAGTTCCAAAAAATAGGTCTGGAGCTAAACCTAGGAAAGTGCGAACTTTTTGTGCCAGACCGTTGTGAGGATAGAAACGCGATTATATCCAGCTTTAAAGAAATAGCTCCACAACTGTCTGTCATCGATAAGGATTCGCTCTTCCTTTTGGGCTCGCCTATTTTAGACGAATCTCTCCCAGAATTCATAAATAATAAACTACAAAATTTTAGTGAAACTTTAGACCGCCTCCTCCAAATTAACTGTCACATGGCCTTCACCCTAATCCGTTATTGCGTTTTCGTACCAAAATTTACGTATGTGTTGCGGTGTTGTCAACTGTGGAAGTTCCCTCAACTTCTCAAACAGTTGGATGATACCATAAGACATACGCTCTCCACGATTTTGAACATTAGTTTTGATGACCGCTCATGGACTCAGGCAACGCTTCCAGTAAGGTTCGGTGGCCTGGGTGTTCGAAAACCTTCCGACATATCACTCCCGGCCTACTTGTCCTCAGTCCACGCCAACCATAGACTCATCTTCAAAATACTAGAGCACCAATCCTACTCCATTATAGTTCCCTTTCTGGACGAGGCCAAGGACGTCTGGAGCGCAACTAGTGCTTGTAGCGAATTGCCTGACAACGTTTTTTCCCAAAGGCTCTGGGACGAGCCACTCTGCAGACTGGTACGGAATAATCTCCTTAATACGTCCTCCAGTCCTGTGGAGCAGGCTCGCCTCTTAGCAGCGGAAAAGTGGGAGTCGGGCCTTTGGCTACAAGCGTTGCCGTCACCCAATACGGGCACATTGCTGGATCGAACCGCTTTCCGAATAGCCACTTCCCTGCGTCTTGGCACCTCCCACGTCGTCCCCCACCGCTGCGTTTGTGGTGCAAACGTGGACAGCCTCGGACACCACGGTCTGTCCTGTCAGCGAAGCGCGGGCCGCATCTCCCGACATCACTGCCTGAACGACCTCATCCGTCGGGCTCTTGTCACCGCCGGAGTACCAGCTGTGCTGGAACCCTCTGGCTTGGCGCGCGACGATGGCAAGAGACCAGACGGTATGACCCTGGTCCCTTGGAGAGTGGGACGGGCTCTTGTATGGGACGCTACTTGCGTCGATACACTTGCTCCGTCCCATGTCCAGGGCACCTCGAGCACTGCAGGTGCGGCCGCCAATCAGGCGGAGAACTTCAAGCGGCGCAAATATGAGAACCTTAGTGGGGATCTCATATTTGAACCGTTTGGGGTTGAAACCCTAGGTTCATGGGGTCCGGGTGCGCACAAACTTTTCAGAGAGATTTCCAAAAAACTAATTGAGGCCACCCGAGACCCCAGAGCCGGCACCTATCTGGCCCAAAGAGTGAGTATCGCAATCCAGCGGGGAAACTCTTTGAGCCTTCTAGGTACTCTGCCTGGTGGGGACGACCTGGGAGATTTCTTTTTATTGTAGCTTTTTAAGTTTTTCTAGTTTTAATATTTTTTAAGTAGTTAGCAGCTATTAGATTTAATACCATAATTGTTATTTTGTTGAATAAAATTATTTGCAAGTAAGGCAGATAGAATGTTTTTTTAGAACTTACTAGCTATTGCTCGCGGCTCCGCCCGCATAAATACAGTATCCCTCGGGATCACTGTACTTTTTTGGGGTAAAAGGTATCCTATATCCTATCCCAGGACTCAAAGCATGTCTGTACCAAATTTCATCAAAATTGGTTCAGCGGTTAAAGCGTGAAGAGGTAACAGACAGACAGACAGATAGACACACTTCGTATTTATAATATTAAGTAATAGTATAGCCCCCTTACTAATAAACGCTATATAAGCTTTGAATACTATACAGTGTTTTGTTCACATCACACAAGTGACATGTTTAATTCGATAGAAGGAGACAAACTGTGTAACTATTCAAAGCTTATACAGCGTTTATTAGTAAGGGGGTAGAAGTATAGTATAATATGTACTATACATATCTAAATTGCTTCTGTTTGTTTTATATTTTTTTACATAGTTAAAATTCTTTAGTTCTTACCTACTTGCCTTTTGGCATTTCAGATGCCTTCGGTAATTTACAAACCAGTGTTTTGATCATTTTCCCCCTTTCACTTTTAATTAAAAAAACGTGAATGTTTTATACATAACTTCGACAGATGCGTCGGACATTATCAAAGAATACGTCCTATTAATCTTAAATTTGGAGGCTGTTTTTGCGCAGTGTTGCTTACAGTTACAAAAATGACTAATGTCACAAAGTAACAAAGTAATTTTTTGTTGTTACAGTCTCGTTACTGTTGAACAACAAAGTACGTGATATGAGTGACTAATCAGCGGAATATACCATCAGTTATGATTATTGTCTGAAATAATATAGACACGAATACGAGTTCGTTTAACTTGTTTTTAAAACAAACGTGTTTTACTATTTTTTTTATGAAATGAACCAGGAAACGAGCAGACAGATCGCCTGATGGTAAGCGATTACCGCCGCCCATGAACATTCGCCACACCAGAGGAGTTGTATAGTTCTTTGGTGTTGTAACGCCTCTGGTGTTGCGACTTGCGTTCCTGGACCTTACAATACCCAATCCCCTTTGGGCCTACTATTACTAAACTATTTTTCAACTGAGGATAATACGTAGAGTTTCTTTTTTAGTCCGCTCTATATCCGTCATTACATAATATTACCGACTCTAGGATTTTTTATAATCAGAGCCTTTAGCTAAGTTTTCATCGCTGAGTGACATAGCGATGCTTATGTCACTTAGCGATGCTTATGTCACTTAGCGATGCTTATGTTAAATCCCAGACATTTTTGTTTTCGAACGTCGTTCTCGTAATTAGCGATGGGAACTTGACTAAAGGCTCAGATCAGCTAACGTCTCTAACTACTCTACACTGTGTTACATGTATAAGTAAAATTATTATGTATTTATTGTTATATTATGTGTTCACTTTACAGTTTCTTAAAGTTGAATGAATTAATGTTTAAATTATAAAAATTAAACAAAATTTTATATTTAATTTAATAAATATCGCATACATTGTTTTTTAATCCATATTTATTTTTTATTAAAATTATATAATCACAAACTACACACTTTAAAATAAATGCCTAATATGGTATTATGTGCATAAAATTGTCTATCTTATAATTAACACATTATTAACTTCTATATTATTTAATAGGCTTATAATTTAAATAATGTTTTATCTAATAATTATTATTATCATCTTGATGTATGTATCCAACTATTTTAATATTCTACAAAAACATTTTAAGAACATTTCCACCCAACAATATTATTATCGTCACCCGAAACAAAAAACTAGTTTTATTGTCATTCTAGTCATTACTAATTAATTACACGTTACCCGCGACTTCGTTCGCTCACAAGGAAATCCCGCCAGAACCGTACATTTTGCTTTAATAATGTCAAAGTCTATATCTATTAATCCAGAGTCTAAACTACTACCATACCAAATCAGTTTCCATTTAAAATGCGTTTGTGAATAAAAAAAATTAAACCTTATCGAGTGAAAGAGTAACAAACATCCATAAATCTAAACATCCATACATTCTTACAAAAATTTCGTGGCTTGACGATCTGTGTGGCTCAGTGTTTGAGCGCGTTCGTGCTCAAGCCGGTGGTCCCGGGTACGAATCCCCCGTAAGTAAGGGGGTTATATTTTAAATTATTTCAGGGGGATTCGTACCCGGGACCACCGGCTTGAGCACGAACGCGCTCCCATTATCTCGTCCCCTTAACACAAGTTCTTCGGATACTTAGCACGGGGCTAGATTGACGTGGTCTGAATCGTCTATAGATATAATTATTATTATATTAGTAAGGATTAACAGCTTCAACAAAGTATTGGTCAACAGTCGCGTAATTAGAAGAGTGAGAAAAATTATCATAATAGCTAGTAGTTTCGTAACAGCTTACAGCAGTGTTTCATAATAGAAAAATTACTTCATAGAACATCATCTATTCGTTTAGTTCAATAATGTATGTGCTATACGAAGAGTGGCGAAATACATAGATTGGTTTTTGATTTCTCAGTACCGGCTACCGATAAAATTACCATCTTGAAAAGATATGTGAATATTACTTCAATAAAAGTCACGTACCTATATAAACTGTGGATGAAAATTACTTATTTTATTATTGTTCTTAAAGTTAGAGAGCATAATACTTTCAGTATGTACTGCTAAATATTCAAATAATATTTGAATTTTTACTATGGAACGATTATTATCTATGGCGACAAAATTATGTTAGATGGAAGCGTAATTGCGTCTGGATACGACATAAATCGCATATCTGCAGAAAAAAAGGAGTTCTGGTAAATACTGTAATATTTTACTCATTTTGATGAATATTCATATTAATTGTGATTACAATTTATAGTTTATCTCCATCTCTCAATCAAAATAATTACGAAAAGTGTAAAATGTGAATTGCAATTGTACAATCCAATACTATTTTGTTTTGCTGTCGCGAATTTAAAAATAAAATAAATAATAAATAAAATTAAAAAACCCGACTGCAAAAAAGACAGATACCTAAGCAACGCACTAAAAAGACCGAAACAAGATTGAGAAAACAGACTACACTATGAGCTGAAAGCCTAAGTGAAATAATTGATGTTATGTTTGGTAGCAGGCGGGACCCATTCGCAAATTATAAATCGTACAAAAATATATGGGCCCCGCCTGCTAACAAACATAACATCAATTATTTCAATAAGGCTTTCAGCTCATAGTGTAGTCTGTTTTCTCAATCTTGTTTCGGTCTTTTTAGTGCGTTGCTTAGGTATCTGTCTTTTTTGCAGTCGGGTTTTTTAATTTTATTTATTATTTATTTTATTTTAGATTGTTTAGTTTAACCAACACACGTTTGATCGATTTAAAGCAAAAATACGATGATACGAACACTAACATATAGGCTTAATGTGAGAATGTTTGTTATGCAACTTTAAATCGATATAGATCCTAAACGGTCAGTCGAATCGAAAAATGTTGAGAGAAAACTAAAAATGATTTTTAAATACCTATTCAACGATACCCCACTTGACATATTTTGTTGACTTTCATTTTTTTCATTTTCACAATATGGCGTCCAGTAGTCGCCATATTGAATTTTCACTAACGTCATGTCTTTAGTGACACTCGCCGGACTAAGAGGAATCGATTGACATGCGAATCATAAAAATCGGCCCAGGCGTTTGGTCTGTATAGTGCTTCAAAGGAACATACATACATACATACATACATACATACATAGGCTGATAAACACATTACCACTCCTTTGCGTCGCGCCGTCGGGTAAAAAGCCCAATCTCTTGAAAATGTATGTAAAAACATATAATTATTCTGTAAGTTGGTTATAGGAACATATTTTTAATAAGATTTGTGTTGTCTAAACACAACGGTAATCACATTCCATCAGACGATACGTTTGCTCGTTTGAAGAAAATGAGTCGTGCATTATCAGCATAAACAACTTTACTTGGCTATTCTAAAAAGTGTTGGTAAAGACATTATTGTCTCGTATTTCGCCGAAGACCACCCAATCACTGCTCTACATAGGCCACTTATCGCGTTTTTTAGGTTAGTAGAATGACTATTATGTAGAGCATCGTTTCTCAATCTTTTTTATGTCCGTAGCGACCCACGAAAAAGCCAAAAAGTTAAGTAAATAGTCTTGAGACCCCGTCACGATTTTTTCGACGTTCCATACAAAAGATTTGTTCGAAAACGAATCTTTTGTACACCTATATGCAGTTTGTTTTTATTATTTTTCAACAGACGACTCTTTAAAAACAAACTCGACCCCCATAAGGGTCACGACCCACCGGTTGAGAAACGATGACGTAGATCTATAGCCACTGCTTTTGCTCATAGCTATCGGTGGGAATTTAATAAATTTTTGCTTGTTGGTAGGTACTATCAGGGTATCAAATTCATAAGCAGGTTGTTATATTTACATAATTTATTTGTATTTTATTAACAATTAATAACAATAGAATTGTCAATGATATGTCGTTTCTATATGATTATAATATAATTTCGATATTATACTCGGTGCAATTGGAGACCGTCTCAAAACTTTTAGAAGAAAAAAGTTGATTCCATGATAAAAGTTGTTTATATTCATGAGTATATTCACTTCTGAAAGTTTGGAGACGGTCTCCAATTGCACCCAGTATAATACGAACAAATTATGACACCGGTGAACTGCTTAAGAATTTGATTCCCTGATAGAATATTTATATTATTTTTTAGTTACGTTGCTTAACTAACAATCTATATTTTTAATTTAACGATGAATTATGACGTATTTGTTATTTCAAATTTTTAAGTGACGACTATAATGGGTGTTAAAAGAGTAGTCTGGGTAGTGCCATATAAAACTGTTTCTTAACCCAGAAATATTAACAAAATATCGGGCATATATTTTTGTTGCCCCAAGTAACCTTACTTTACTGTCAATGATGATATTATGTAGGTACATAATATCAACAAAAGCTCATATCATAGGGAAGCTGGTTGCTAGACTATATACGTCGGCTGCCAATTGCGATAAAATCCTTTACTGTGCAGTCAGTCGTGAAACTGATTCCGACCCATTAATCTTCAGGGACGTTCTCCAGTCTGTCATTTTACGCTCAAAGTTCAAAAATACAGTCTCCGTGGTCTAGTGGTTAGAGCATTGGCTCTCGACTCGGAGGTCGCGGGTTCGATTCCCGCATTGGAACAGCAAAAAATGTTGTTTCCAAATTTAGTTAGAACAATGCAGGCTGATTGTCTGACAAGAGAGATGATCCATGCGTCGGATGGGCATGTAAAACGTCGGACCTGCGCCTGATCGTCAGTCGTGTAGGTTATACATCCCACTGGATTATGAGAGTATTTTACGCTGGTTTTCTGTGAGGCCTCTCAACTCTATCCGGCCCATTAAAGCACGTCTCTCCTAGGTCATGGTACTCATAATTTTCATTACGGGATGATATTGTATTTTGACAAAATTAAAAAAAGAATTTTATGGATGATGGAACTATGTAGATAATACTATGTTAATAATTTAGATACACTTTATATTTATAAAATATTATATAAGTGTCATTTAAGCTATAGTTATTGAGTAGTTTGTTCAAGTGCTCTTGAACACTATGATAGTGCTTCAAATTGAAATAACGCTAGTAGGTGTCTGGGGTGCTGCTGCACAATCTACCGATAAAACGTATGGAATAGTGTATTTGCATATTTTGTTTCTGTCTCTATAGGTATTTAACTCTTTGCGTCACAGATTTTTATTTTCAGAGCATAAGTAATAATTTTGTGTATTCTTTATTACTTAGGGTTACTTATAAGCAGATTTTGCGGATTTTCATATGTGGGTTGATGGGGGGGTCAGATATGGGGTGGTTATCGTGGGTGACCACTGTGACGAAAATAGCTAAATATAGTAAGATTTTTTTATTATTATAAAATACAAATCTGGTAACAAAAATGCTTACATACTAAAACATAAGTATTACAAAGTCTTCTAAAGATAAATTGTTATTTGTGGTGGTCCTCAAAACAAGATTTGCCCTCTCGATAGCATAAGGGAACTTTGGAGGTTGGTTGATGAACCTTAGTTTGGTTGGTTGAAAGACCAGTAACACAGTAATCTCTGTAACTTGGGCTCTTTTTTATTCCCATGACTACATTGAGACCAATAAATACTTATATTTCTTCTTCTGGGACAGGTTTATAAGATCCTTCCCCCTTTTTGTTGAACATATAAGTTAGTCTGAAATGTGATAAGTTCTTTTGGCCAGAATAACTGAATAAATGCTAAGTGGAAATAGTTCTCTGTTAGCAGCCAGAGATGACAAGTCAGTAGGTATATCGCGTGTGATGTTTGGAGGGGTCATAATCGTCAGGAGGCAAAATTTAGTACGATTTTTTCCATTTTGGAACCTGTATATCAACCCGCGCAGTAGATGGTCCTGATTGTGGAGCTGGTGCTGATGATGAGGGCAACGGCCGAGAAGAAGGTAATCTGGCTAGAGTTGTGTCATCTTCTGATTCAAATTCAGAGTTTGGTAGATTAGTTCCTTCGAAGTTTCTCCAGTCATGGTGCTTAGACCTTTGACGATGAGCTCATCTTCACCATCATGTCAGAGTCATCATCAGTAGGTATATTGACATATTCCAATAAAGCATTCTCTATATTCCGGGTTGATAAACCTGTTAAAAGAACAGGTTTATCAACCCGGAATATATGAAAACATTAGCTACAAAAAAAAACAATATAAAAAAAAAACTACTTGTTATAGAAAAATTATACCTTTACATCACGGTGGTAACTGTTGCTAACCACTTTAAATAAGGGGTAATTTTCAAGAACCTCTTATGTTAATTTGTGATATTTATACTTATTATACATGATTCATCATATTTCAACAATTTGAGCATAAAAATAATTCATAGTTGTAAATATTAACTTACCAATGAAATAAAACACTTGCAGAACTACGAATTCAAATTTCACCAGTTTTCGTTTGATAGTTTAGTTCTCCTACTGGCCGTCAGAGTATGACAATTAGCACTATTCAAATGTTACTATATTAATGTCGTACATAATTAAACAAACTGTAACCAATAGAAGTCGCTAAATCATAAAACACTCGAATAAATAGGTGGTTAATTCTACTGACCACTATGACGAAAAGAGTTAAAGTAAAAGCGACAGAACTTACGAATAAGCTATCCGACGCTTATTAGAAGATTATGAAAAGGGGCCTAAATTAGATTAATTAGTGTATTAGGCGGTGGACAGTGGTCATAAAAACCAGCCAAGTGCGAGTCGAACTTTCACACGAAGGGTTCCATACAAAACGGCTAAAATCACGTTTGTTGTATGGGAGCCTACTTTAATATTAATTTTATTGTTTTTTAGTGTTGGTTGTTATATCAGCAAAGATTTCAACTGTCAAGATATCAATGTTCATTAGATACAGCCTGGTGAGTTGGTGACAGACAGACGGACCGACGGAAGAACAGCTGAGTCTTAGGGAACTTCCTCTTGGGAATGGAAACCTAAAAATGAACTGAACCGCAATTCTCGTATTTAAAGTAGACATAATTTTACTTTGTTTGGATTGAAAGTGAAGCGACATGTTACCATGAACGGATTTTATGACGTTACGACCAATCAGAGCGCGATTCGCGTTGGTTTAACGTTCATAAAAACACCGTTTAAGAGTTTTAGCGTTTTATTTAGCAGAATTGTCCCTCAAATGTGTAAGTTACTGTAGACCTAGAGAAAAATGCTGACAGTAATTATTCAGTGTTAAAGTTTTATGACGTTGTTACAAAAATAGTTCCCAGGCGCACACAAAATATGATCTGTTGAAGCTCCAGTTTTGGGTCACATAATCAAAAATACCGATTGTGACCCAAATACTTACGTCAAAATGTTCAGCGTGTCATAACTTTGATAATCAGCTGGGTGTCAGGTGGAAACACGGTTAGTGTTTAAATTATGGTGACAGAGCTTTAGGTGTTTAACGAAATTTACGATTTGCGATTCGAAGTGTTTTTCAACTTTTGATTTTTAAGGATTTTGAATTTATATGCATATTGATTAAATTAATTATGATAATTATTTAATCTCTATAATATTACCCATGGTTCAAAATATGTCTACCGTACATATTTTAATATCACTTTTTATTTTACATTACAGAGAACTTTAAGTATTTATAATCATTTATTAATATGTGAAACAAAAACTTTGTATTCCTTTTTACGAAAAATTATGCGAGCGAAGGAGTATGAAATTTGGCACAGTTAAAGTTTTTATTAGGTATAGAAGAGAAGTGATCTGCACTTATATTTTATTATAAAATAATAATGCATGAAATGTACAATAAATATTTAAAACTCAAGTTACACACACTACCTCAGATTAATAACTCACACTACCTACCATGCTTTTGTATGTGTTGGTTTGATACAATTCGGTTAGTTTGATACGTTTTTCCTTTCGTTTTTCGACAACATTTACATTTTTATTGCGTATCTAGGTAAGAGGTAAAAGTGTTTGACAAAAGAGTCCTAATAAGTTAAGACTTAAAAATTAAATGAACTATGACTAGGGTTACCAGATGAAAAAATCAAAAGTCCGGAGAAAAGGCCTGATTTCCATGGAAAAGTCCTGAGATTTTCTACAGCTTGAGAATTTTCTCTCAAAAACGTATTATTATCTTGCGCACGCGTTTTACGCGACTTTTTTGATTTTAACTGCAATTGTTACCAAAAGAAGATTATTTTTAGTTTGTTTCACTTTGATAAATAAGTATTGATGTTAACTGCAATTGTTACTAAAAGAAAATTATTTTTAGTAGTTTAATAAGAGAGATCTTTAAAATGTAACCTGTGTTTTATTGAAAATCCTGAGCTATCACTAGATTTGCTAAATCCGGTCGGAATCCTGAGAAGAGTCGAAAAATCCTGAAATCTCAGGACAAATCCTGAGATATGGTAACCCTAACTATGACCGAATTTCGACCACTAGGCGACCACTAGTCAGTATGTGTATTAAGTTCGTCGTATTCGGTATTATACTTGTGTTAGCTGTTGCCCGCGGCTCCGCCCGCATAAATACGGTAGGTATACCACGGGAACACTATACTTTTTTGGGATTAAATGTATCCTATGTTTTAATCCAGAGCTTAAACTACTGCCATACTAAATTTCATCGAAATTTGTTCAGTAGTTTTATCGTGAAAGAGTAACATCCATCCATCCATCCATCCTCAAAAACTCACATTTATAATATTATTAGGACTTACCTAAATACCTACTCTAAGTAAAATTAACATAAATCATATTTATGATGGCTTCCGGTTTTCTTAGAGTATTTAGATGTGTTATAAATTATAAATACTACAAATAACACAAAACAATTATTAGTTACATCACCAGTAATCACCAATATATTAGTTTATCTCTCCGATAAGCGTATCGTACTGACAGATATGATTGATAATATAACTGGTACTGATGAGTCGTGGGATTGGGAACTAAAAAGTTTTAAATTGCACTTTCGCTTCTTCTTTTTAGTTGTATTGCAAACTTAGACATTATTAAACTATGTATTTTTAAACTATGTAATAATATTATTTTTAAGATGCTCAGACCAAACAAAAAAGTGAAAATAGAATTCTTCGAACCACACAGTGAGGCCCGTCTAAACTATGCCTCGCCGTGTAAGTGTTAAGCACACGCATATAAAGAAACTACGCCTTACCGTGTACGCCTTTGCGGTGTGTAGTTTTTTATGCATGTAGTATTTATAATAATATTATTTTTAAGATGCTCAGACCAAACAAAAAAGTGAAAATAGAATTCTTCGAACCACACAGTGAGGCCCGACTAAACTATGCCTCGCCAGTCGCCGTGTAAGTGTTAAGCACACGCATATAAAGAAACTTCGCCTTACCGTGTACGCCTTTGCGGTGTGTAGTTTTTTATGCATGTAGTATTATTAGACAAATTTATTATGAAAATATTACCACATTTATTATTATTAATCTACTCGGCCAACACAGTACGCAAATTATAATAAAATTATAATATTAAGAATAACTCAATTGAAAAGTTACTATTTGAACTTTTGGCCAATCCACCTCGGTTAGCATTTGACCTCAGAAACTGGTAGGCGATAGTTTCTAAAGCAAATAACGGTCGCGGATAGAAATAGACCGTTTTAGACTTGATATTTGATTGCGAATTTAGACTGGCGACTTTTAACTGTACCTATTACAGCACTTTCTTTTATGTTTATGTGTTAGAAATTGGTCTTTTATGAAAGCGATTATGAGAAAAATAGAAAAGTTAATTATGCGTGCAGTAGTTTAAATGTCTCTACAACGTTATATTCCATTCAAAGTTTAAACGTCTAGTAAAACAGAATTACACTACTTTACAATTTTTTTTTCTTTTACCCCAAGACAATTAATACTGAATATCCAAATAAGTTTTTTTATTTTAATTAAACGTGAAGCCGGTGTGAATCGAGTTTTATGCACCCACGTTGCTACTGCCATACCTACTGTCTATAGCAGGCTTGATCCAATCTGCAGTCCGTCCATTTACACCACAAACATAACTGTCATGCCAATCCTCGCCCTTACATAGTCAGTTCTAACTTCTAACTGATACACTTGGCAGTGTCATGCCGATTGGACGATGGTGTATGGCTAACTCTTACACCTCATCCAGACTACTCGCGAAGTAGGCCTAAGTTGGCCGAATAAGACAGTGTAGACACGCACTTCGTTTTGCCTTTTCACTTCGAGTTACTTCGCGGAGCACTTCCTAGGCCTAATACGCGACGAGCAATCAAACTTTATAGGAAAATATTTTTTAAATTAAACCACATCAATCTGGTTCTTTACTAGGTTTCCGAAGAATTTGTATTACAAATCGTATCAGATAGTACATATTTGAGTCTTTACAGTTTATACAATGAAATGGTAAAACAGGAAACTTTTTGTTTCGCCGGCTCAATGCGTTGAACCAATGACCACTGTTCCACATAGGTCAAATATAATGCCTAGGTGATAATGAAGATTTAATTCTATTACCAACATAACAATATAATCATCTGACCGTAATTGTTCAGATGCAATACACGAGAATGTGGCTGCAAGCATGTCCTGTCCCTGCGGACACCAAGGCCGGTGCGGCTACTTGATATCTACAATAACTCGTTCCTTTTAGGGTTACCAGATTGCGAAAACGTGACTGACATTTTAACAGCGTTTGTTATAAGCGAAAGTTTAAACGAAATTTTATAGGTACGTCATCAATGATTAAATTTACTTTACTACACTGCATTAGCACTGGGACATTAGTGGTTAAAAAAGTGAATTAAATCCGTATACATGTATCGAAGATTACGTGTATCGAATTTGGTTTTAACTATAAAATATTTTTTCGGTTAATACCCATGAAAAAGACAAATGCCTAAACTGCAACTTACGCAAGTACCCAAAATTTTTATTTAAGGTTTACACCTACATTCGTAAAGACATAAATATAAAAGTTGGACATAATAATATGCTTCGCTGACTTTTTTGTAGTTATTATCAAGCTCTAAAACTTTTTAAGGCAGCGTTGGTCAAAAACGTTCTCGTTCGACAGTTTTTTTCTCCAATTTATTTATTTTGCAAATACAACTACCGCGAAAAAGCTTTTTTTCGGGTTAATATATAGCCTATAATACTAACAAATAATGTAGATTTCTATTAGTAAAATAATAGCCTATAATACTAACAAATAATGTAGATTTCTATTAGTAAAATATTAATTTTAATAGTTGCTACAATAAATCCGGAGAATAAATTACCCCTTACAACCTCACAAAGACACAAACTCAGAATAAATAAAAAATACCTCTTTATTATACATATTAGTATAAATTATCATTAGGGCTGGTAACCCTAAGCATTTCCGTTATTATATTTCCTACGTATGCAAAGACTGCATAATGCCCATATAATATTTATTGCATTGTCTGAGCAATCTCGAATTGTTTCAGAATCACAGCGAATGACTTTGAATATGATAATATTAATTTCTTGAGAATATAATTTTCAATATCATCATTCGTTTAGTTTGAGACAAAGACTACGTACGAGTATTAATTTTTTTTGAGGCTGGAAATTATAATAATTATGTGTAGTAAAATTAATTAAAATGATATTTTAGATGAGATCCAGCTTTATTCATTAAGACCACTCCAAAAACAATTAAGTATAGTTAATAAAAAAAAGTGACATGGGTTATTTCAAGAATTTGCTTAATTTTTTTGCTGCAAATCTGCACCAAGCAAAAGCTAGGTATTTGTACACTCGTCGACAGATACGCTACACAATTTTTGAATCTTATTTCCTAGAAATAAAGTCAAAAAGTGGTACACCGCGCCGGTATCTGTGTTCGACCGGTCATATTGAAAGTAGACAAAGTAATAATGTTTGTTTTTTCTCGAAACTTGATACATAAGCCACATTTTCCTTGCGTTATTACGGTAATAGTGGTTAAAACAATTAGCCAGTTACGTACGGACGACTAAACTCAGTCATTCGTGATTTATTCTTGACTTGCAACTTGCAAGTTACATAGGCTTATATGGCTAGCTAATAATAAGGTATTTAGCCTTGATTAGCCTCATTATAAACCTTATATAACTGTTTTTAGGGTTCCGTTAGCAGTTTATATGTTGGCACCCATCTGGCATTTCTAAACTATGACAGATGCCTTTGTAAGTTTCTATGTTGATGATAGGTCACGCCTAAAACATTTTAGAAAAAAAATTTTTGAGCAAAATAGGACATTAACTTTTGAAGTAATTTAAGTAAAATCTATTGCGCGTTGATAGTAAAGAAACCCATCTGAGACATGTTCTGATATGTTCTTGGTTAGGTTATTAGTTATTACTATTTTAGTCCATAATGGCTGTAACATTTTGGTAAAAATATAACCTCCCCAAAAGATGGTTTGAGAATCTAGGCGTGAAGGATTGTCTACATTAATCCGCGGCTGTTTATCTCTCACATTCGACATTCAATCATAGAGGAACAGATAAACAGCTACATAGTTAGCTTTCGATTTGATTCAGTGTGTCCATGACTATCAAAATGTTCAAAATATTTGAATCGATTTCGTTCTATGAAAGCTGTTTCTATGTACATATTTGTATTTCTACTCTGTGATTCAATTAATAATAATAACTCCCCACACCGATATCGGTGACGGTGGCCGGTTTCATTGAAACCAGGTCAGTTACGCAGGAGTAATTTTATAGTGCCCAAGTGTGTGCGCAGTACACAAGAGCACTCTCTCTTCCTTTACTCTCATAATCCAGTGGGATGGATAACCGACACGACTGACGAGAGATCAGGCGCAGGTCCGACTTTTTACATGCCCATCCGATGCATCGATCATCTTTCTTGTCAGACAATCGGGTGACCAGCCTGCATTGTCCTAACCAAACTTGGAAACAACATTTTTGTTGTTCCAATGCGGAATCGAACCCACGACAACCGAGTCGAGAGCCAATGCTCTAACCACTAGACTACGGAGACTGATTCAATTACATATTATATATATATTATAGAAAGGACGCCCAAACGTACCCAAAAAAATAAATACTAACCACACATATCGTTCAAACTTCGAGGCTAGTGGTTACTAGTATATATGTGTATAATCTATGCTAGTGGTCATCGAATATTTCGTAATATAGGACGCTGTAACCACTAACCACACAAACCCCAGTTTGTTAATGTGTGTAAACACCGAACACGTGAGTTGTGACAGAGACTTACATCACCCATTGTTTTGGTACACCGTACACTCGTATCCCACCCAATAATTTGTTGTAGCATGTTGTACAGTTTATATAGAAACCTCTAGAAACGACAGAAGTTTCTTCATCGCCAGAAAGCACAAAATATGTGTTACTCCGCCCGCGTAAATATAGTATCGGGTATCCCGCGGGAATACTCTACTTTTCCGGGATAATAAGTAGCCTATGTTTTAATCCAGAGTCTAAACTACTACACCAAATTTCATCGAAATCCGTTCGGTAGTTTTTGCGTGAAAGAGGAACAAACATCCATCCATACATTCTCACAAAATTTAACATTTATAATATTAGTAAGATTAAACTCATAACTTTAAATCTCCTGATGAGTAAGCCGTAACTAAAGATTTTAATTCTTATACCTCATCCTTAGGTCTAAATAAAATAATTAATCTGTTCAGTAGTTCCATCTGTAACACTAATAAGAATTTAAACATTTAAAGTTCAAACCATCGTAACAATTTAATTTAATTAATTTATTTTATTTGATCTAATCACAGGAGATTTAAAAGCGAAAGTGAATAATCAATGCAAATTAAGTGAAAGAAAATTTTGCCTAATTCAATATATTTGAATATTTTTATGAAGCCCTATTAAAGTATAAACGTGTTAAGTTCGGTAAAGTATCATGTAACATGAACGATTTAAGCGTATTAACTTCATATTCAACCTCCAAATATGTACTTTAATACTTACGAGTTACGGCACAGAATAAATAATAGTACAAGTACTTACGGTTTATTTCTAATTTGACCTTATGTGGATAACTTAAGGAGCTCAAGGTGTAAGAACAGATCAATTATTCATGAAGTGAAAACTGCTTTAGCGGCGTTGTGCACTTTTCTTGAGATGGTTAAAAAATGTTAAACTCGCGTGATCGTGACCTGTGTGCTGTGTGCGAGTTTTTGTCACTGCTCGCCGTATAAAAGTTAACTACAACTTGTATGACATCGAAACAACGCCCATAGAGGCAAACAATAGTAACTAATTCGATGCGATACAATATCATCATACAAATCGTAGTTAACTTCCTCACGGTGAGTATTGAGTAGTGACAAAAAACTCGCATTGAGCACACTGATCGAAAATTCGTAAGACGCAACTTGCAACTGTTTGCTGGCTTAGTTCCCTTACGCGAGCATGAAACTTTTAGTTCGTATCTTTTAACCTAGATGGCGGTTTTGTTTTCACTTCTGCCGGAATGCAACCCGTTGTTTTTTTTAAAGACTTTTAGGTGTTGGTTATATTTTTAACGTATTATCATACCTACTTTTATCAGCAATTACTTTACTTGTAAACTATGGATGGTAGAGATAAGGAGTACTATCTCCATACATGAAAAAGTGTCCGTAAAAAGCGTTAAATAGGGGGCGCTGAATACGGGGGGTGTAAAGCGGCAAAATTTAAACACAACTTAATCTTAGCATCTTCTTCGGTTATATTTATAAAAATATATTCGACTACGCGAGTAAGTAGAATATTTATGATTTACTGAATTAACTAATTTTAGTCTACTAAAGTCGTCAAAAATTTTAAATAACTAAACTCAACTCACTTCACTCCATCTCTTATTCCTAACTTCATACCATACCCTTTATGTACATCAGCGCCATTGTGGAAGATTTTTGAACTGTTATTTATAGCATACAGCTGGACACTTTCAACTTTTCTCCCTTAAGAGATGGTTTTCCTAAGATGGTTACCCTCCATATTGTAAACTAAGATTTTTCGGAGTTAGGCTTGGTGCAGACGGGCTACAAGCGACCGCAACGCAACAACCTATTGACACGCTTTTCCATACAGCTTACACTTGCCGCATACAGGTTGCGGTATGCCCACTGCCCACTGCCCACAGAACACTGGTTGTGCCGTTCGCGGGAACTTAAAATGACAATAACTGCAGTAAGGGCTACCGGCTTGTGGCTGGTATGCGCCGAACCTAAGTCACATAGGCGTTTCCATTTAATTTTAATAATTCAATTAAGTGTAATAAGAAGCGTGAATCCTCGATTTCACTTCCTTTGATACCAATAATAATTAATTATGCAACAATGAAGGACGCACGGTAATATAATAACGCCATGCCACACACGAACAAGTAGTTTGGCCAAACATCAATTGGTTGAAACAGAAATTAGAGGTTTTGCATTTTCCAATTAATTTTAAGTCAAGAATACACAGCATACATAATGTACCTACTTATATAATGTATTGACATTTGCACGCATGATAGCATAAACAATTTACTTAGTGTAAGTTTACGATACTGACTTGGAACCTTGGAAATAAACCAACAGAGAGAAAATTATATCCATACACACTGTATAATAATTATTATGCTTACTAAAAAAGTACATGGTGTGTATATATAATTATGTCACCGTTAAATTGTAAAAACCGTTAGATTATAATATAACTAGTAAAATTGTAAAATGTTGATAGACTTCCAACGCGAATATGCTGCCTATAAGTTAACACATTATTTTTCGTTAAATTATTAAGATATAGTAATGAATCTCGACATATTTTTACAATCTCGTTAGTTATTTTACAATCTAACGGTTTTTACAATTTTACGGTGACATATATATATATATATACACCATGTGCTTTTTTAATCAAAAATTATGGACTGGTACTTATATTAAGCCTAATTTTAATGTTTTTATAATATTTAAAACTACGAGATACAGTGATTAAATTAATAGATCGCTGAAGAATCTTGTTATATCTGGTTTTCAAAATGTCTAACTTGCCTCAGATATCAGAACCTCAATTCTCGTATTTAAAGTAGACTTAATTTCACTTTGTTTGGATTGAAAGTGAAGTGACATGCTATCATTCAGAACGGATTTTATGACGTTTCGACCAATCAGAGCACGTTTCACGTTCGTTTAACGTTCATAAAAACACCGTTTAAGAGTTTTAGCGTGTCGATACTTGATTGTAATAGGGAATATGCATAAAATATAAAAATAGCTTAAAATATAATAATATGATACTAGACAGAAAAATAAAGAAAATGGCGAGAAAAATTTCAATATCTGTTGATAAATGAGCAAGATATGAGCGGTCAAAGTTTGTAATCTATCTCTTTCTAGCAAAACGAAATTTAGTATGAACTTTCTATGAAAGTCGTGTTATGTGACGTCACGATACACGTCGGATCTCTCTGTCTAATAAACCACTTCAAACGTTCATATCTTCGTTATTTTTAATAATATCAAAAAACTGATTTTACCATACTGTTTACCAAACAAGATAGATCTATATAAAAAAATAAAAAAAATACGTGCATATTCCCTATTGTATTAATGCAGATTTTATTTAGCAGAATTGCCCCTCAGAGTTCTAGAAAGCTGTATTTTATGACGAGTACAATTTTAAGTTGATAAAATGATAATTATGTTATCAGCTCTACGGACTACGACCTACTTATTAAATATTTATTGGCAAATTGTTATACGTCAATGGAATATGAAATCGTTTAACTTGCGTAAGTTAAGCGTATTATTAATTTTTATATCATAATATTATGTATCATTGCAGTATCATTATCAAAGGATGTCGCATTTGCATTATAATTTATTCAATAAAAATTATAATCGTCTTGTATATTAATTGATTTTTGGAGTTTAGAACAATCATAACGCGTTTACCGTTCGTTTGACGTTATGAGAATACTATTTTGCTATTTTAATATATCGAAACTATATTAATGTAAGATTTTATTACCAGAATTGACATGTAAATTGTAATATATAAACGGCTGAGTGCTAACCTAAATCCTTAAAACGGAATATAGACTTTTCCGGTTTGACTTTTCATACTTGCTACATTTAACAAAAATAGCTCCCCCACACCGTTTTCGACGACGGTGGCCGGTTTCATTGAAAATTGAAGTAATTTTATAGCGTCCAAGTGTATGCGCAGTACACAAGAGCACTCTCTCTCTTCTTTTATTCTCATAATCCAGTGGGATGGATAACCGACACGACTGGCGAGAGATCAGGCGCAGGTCCGACTTTTTACATGCCCATCCGACGCATGCATTATCTTTCAGTGAGACAATCAGGTGATCAGCCTACACTGTCCTAACCAAACTTGGAAACAACATTTTTTTGTTGTTCCAATCCTGGAATCTAACCCACGACGTCCGAGACGAGAGCCGAGCCCTAACCACTAGACCACGGAGGCTGTTGCTATGTTCATGAATCTATTAGTGACGTACACATCAAATCAACACTAATTGTTGATTTTATCTGTACAATCATGCGACTTCCATGTTATGTGATAATGGGACGTCAGTGTCTTCTATATATTGGCCAATATATACACGGAGGCATGTAGGGGCACTCAATGAACTTTACAAGACCGGTGCAATTACAATTATCGAGTTATTTATTCATTATTTGATCTCTTTACATATTGCCTCTATTAAACACGGACAAAATAAAAACAGACTTAATCGTCTAGGGATAGAGTCTACTTTACAATAGCAGCTCTTAATTATTATCTGCCTAGTAGCACCTAGCAATTATTACGTATTCAAGCTGTGATTATGAATGAACAATGCAGGTGTTCACAAACGTTTCGAGTTTAAAAAAGAAATTTCAGTATTTTATTGCAAAAAAAGTAGGACGCGCTGAAAGACGCATAATGATTTAACGCTGAAAGCGCACTGGAAATAAGCCGCGATTTAACGAGTTAAATCGTATGTAGAGTTCGTTTGTTTTTTTTTTTACTCTTAGAGACTCTCGCCTTATAAAATACAGTACATAAAATATAAATAATTAAAATCACTGTCTGGGGGCACGGCAGTGACCTCGCCAAGTGTAGCAATTATTTTTTGTTTTAATTGGAAATTCGCTTCTTACTACTTACTAGTATTCCACAGAAAATAATGTTCTGATAGTAAAATTATTGGAGAACTGCAAACAATAATTTCCCAACAATACTCAATAAACTTCACACTTTATTGTTTCCCAGACGAATGGTTAAGAATTACAAGTGATTACAAGTAGTTAGTACACAGTAAAATAATTGTTCTTACGTACTATTGTTGTTTCATATTTGTTGTTAAGATTTTGTTATGAAACCTTTGTCATCGAGCAAAATTAATTATAAAATGATTTCAATTACATTATATTTTGTAAGTGGCTAATATTTCTCTAATATTAGACAATATGGCAGGGTCTAGTTTAGAAACAGGTAAAAAGTTAATGGTGCAACATGATGGCGGGATTTGTTTCATATTCCCATCGACATAGAAAAAAAAAGATTCTACGTCCATGCATATTATCTATATTCTATACTAATATAATAAAGTGGAAAAGTTTGATTGTTTGTTTGTTTGCATTGAATAGGCTCCGAAACTACCGGACCGATTTTGATGAAATTTGGCACAGATGTAGAGTAGACCACGCGAAAGGACATAGGCTACTTTTTATCACGGAAAAATGTGCGGTCACTGCGAAATTAACTTTTGCGCGCACGATGTCTAGTTCCATATTTAAAAGAGATGTTCAAGAAATGTATGAGACCTGGGCCAGCCCTATGTACAGTATATGTAAATATAGCTACATAATATAGTAACCATTTCCTATTCTTTATTTTGTTTAATTTCACTTCGTTTCCATGTACATTTAAATTAACTTCGTCAAAGAGAGCAACACAAAGTAAAATAATACATGGCGGATCAGATCAGAATTATCTAAAGAATGTCATTTTGTCAATGACATGACTTTTGACAAAGAAAGACGTATGACATTCAAGACGACGTCTCTTCGTAAAACTGTCTACTACGTCAAAAGTAAAGTTAAAACAACTGTCATGGCCGCCCTAAAAATAGTGTTCTCGCAATAAAAACTCTTCAAATAATCATTTTTGTACGCATGTGCCCTTCTTCAAATAAATTTTTTCGTATTTTTATGATATTCCCATATTTATTTCCTATTTACCTATGTAGTGTATATAGAATTGGCCCAAAATCAAACATCTCTTTTATATTAAACAGTGGGTCGCGGTCTCGAGTTGCGGTCGCGCAGTACGGTCGTCGGTCGCTAAGATCGGAATGCTAACGTTAAGACTTAAGACCCACACAGATTGCACAGATCTAGGATAAAGTTAACCCTGGGGTAAATATCATGTTATCTCTCTCATTATTCGTATTTATGAAAGAGAAGGCATGATATTTTAAGCAAGTGGGCCTGTGTTCTTTTCAGTAAGTCTAATAACTTTGACGAAAATAGGTGTTAGTACTAATAGCTATACAAAGTACTTTGCTTCGTTATTTAATATAATTGTGCAATTAATTTAAAAAGTTACATTTTTTTCTCACAAACTACGAAACTGTGAACTTGCACCTGGTAAGTGACACATGGTCACAACTTTTAACAATAGTCTACAACGGACACAACTTACAATTCGAAGTCAAGGTCGATCGTTCACGTATTTAATTGTTATTTCATAACAATGTCTATTCGCACGAAAATCATTATAATATTATTATATTTTTTATAAGAAATCATACATTTGTTCGAATGAAATCTCAAGATCGAGACTTTACTTGCTGCAATTGGGTATTTGGCATTTGCCTACATGTAAAATATATTTTTAAAAACGTTTAGAAATAATTAGGTATTACCACTTTTTAAAACTATTTAGTTTTTATATATAATTTCGTAATTAGGTGCATTTGAAAGTGACAAATAAGTTGGAACTTGGAATATTTTTAACAACATTAGTGAAATAAACCTACATAATTAGTACATCAAATACAAATATATTTACTATGGTAAGTATGAGTATAAACGCGCAAACTTCGGTGATATCAGAATTTTTGTGCACATGGCCATACATTTCGTATCAACTTACAAGCGTGTGACGTCACAATATGCCGGCCGGTACGACTTTGGTATGGCGCATTTTCATAAGGCTCACAAAAGTGCTTCTTCAAACGATCCTTAGTTTCTTTGAAAACATTAATTTTTAGTATGCTGTTCCTTTTGTACACTGTTATTTTTCAGAGCACTATAATTCATTAACGCAATAAAAAGGCTAATCATGAAAGCGCAAAAAACAAAAATATAAGGTTTGGTAAAATCAACTACGGATATTTTGGGTAAATGATCTACTGCTCATATAAAGACATTTAGGCAAAAAATTATTGTCATGTCAAAAAAAATCTTCTCATATTAATGGGAAAATCTCCACTCAACGCTACAACAATTATTTTACAGCCTAAACATCTATACATAAGCAGTATATATGCCCAAAATATCCGTAGTTGACTTTACCAAAACTTATTTATCAAAGGGTGATATTCTGCTTAAAGTGGTCGCTTTTTGATACCATCTAGAAAGTTCTCGAGTCTCTTTCCCCCTTATGAGTTATCGTAGGGTAGATCTTCTCTTTATTAAGGGTCTAAGCGAGATTTCGCTTAAATAATCTCCGTTTGAAATTAATATAATAATCTTTTTATAAAATCTTTTTCTACAATACGAAGTAGAAACACGAAAGTGTCTTTAATTTTCACACGAACGCTCTGTGCTATATTGGTATACTTTAACAAAACAAAACCGTTTTGTATTAAGTGGTAATGATCGTTTTGTTAAAATGTAGGTCGTGACTGTACAATCGCCTGGTGTCACTGTCTAACAGTATCATATTAGCGAATATACAAGTAGGTTACTTATGCATGTCGCATATGGTATGTTATATGTATCATAGATTCAACAAAGGATGTTTGTTAGTAATACTTGAGGTATTTTTATGTATAGGCTAGATGTTGCCCGCGACTTCGTGCGCGCAAAAGTTAATTTCGCAGAAACAGTACATTTTTCCGCGATAAAATACAAGCCTTCCTTTCCCGTGGTCTACTCTACATCTGTGCCAAATTTCATCAAAATAGGTCCATTCGTTTTGGAGCCTATTCAATGCAAACAAACAAACAAAAAACTTTTCCTCTTTATTATATTAGTGTAGACTAGATGTTGCCAGCGTCTCCGTACATAACCAAGAGCTTGTTAGATATGTATAAGGAGGGTTCTGTAGCTATCAACGCGCAATTGGTTTTAAATTACAAAAGTTATTGTCAGATTTCGCTTAAAATAATTTTCTTAAAGGTTTTTTTACATGGAAAATTACAAGTTTCTGTCTCTTATAATAGGTTGGGGAAAAAGTCTTTTCGCATTATAGTATGTATGAACTTATCATAAAATATCTTGGGCTATACCAATTGTATCTGGCTGATTTTGGTATCATTAAAAAGTTTTAATTTTACAGAAGACAATTCCAAATTCAAATTAGGTAAATTTGAGATTTTCATTTGTTTTTCTTATTGTTAAAATGAGTGATTCTTATGAAGAATTTCGATACATTTTAAAATTTTATTACAAAAAAGGTAAAAATGCAACACAAGCCGCGAAAAAAATTTGTGATGTTTATGGACCTAATGCAGTATCTGTGAGAGTAGCGCAAATTTGGTTTAAGCGTTTTCAATCCGGAAATTTTGATATCAAAGATGCACGTCGCTCTGGCCGCCCTGTTACGGACAAAACTGTTGCCATTTTTGAGAAAGTGGAGCAAGATCGGCATATTAGTAGTTACGATGTAGCTGAAGAACTGGGGATTGACCACAAAACGGTTTTGGCGCATTTGAAAAAAGCTGGGTACACAAAAAAAGCTCGATATTTGGGTGCCTCATGAGCTCACTAAAAGAAACCTAATGAACCGTGTACTCATTTGTGATTCTTTATTACGACGTAATGAAACCGAACCATTTTTAAAGAAGCTGATAACTGGTGATGAAAAGTGGATCACGTACGACAAGAACGTGCGAAAAAGATCGTGGTCAAAGGCCGGTCAGGCTTCACAGACTGTGGCGAAACCCGGGTTAACTCGCAACAAGGTGATGCTGTGTGTGTGGTGGGATTGGATGGGCATTATTCATTATGAGCTGTTACCGCCAGGCAGGACCATCAATTCTGAACTGTACTGCGAACAACTGATGAGATTAAAGCAAGAAGTTGAGAGAAAGCGGTCGGAATTAATCAACAGAAGGGGTGTGGTTTTTCACCATGATAACGCTAGACCTCACACATCTTTAGCCACTCAGAAAAAATTACGGGAGTTTGGCTGGGAGGTGTTAATGCATCCGCCGTATAGTCCTGACCTTGCACCTTCAGATTTCCATCTGTTTCGGTCGCTGCAGAATTCCTTAGGCAGTGTCAGGTTGACATCACAAGAGGACTGCCAAAACCACTTGTCGCAGTTTTTTCATCAGAAGCCCCAAAAATTTTATAGCAATGGGATCATGTACCTACCAACAAGATGGCAAAAAGTTATCGAACAAAATGGCACCTATATACTTTAGTCACTTGTAAATAAACTTTATAAAAAACCTTTTGAATTTTTATATAAAATGCGAAGAAACTTTTTCCCCAACCTAATATTTTAGTAATACCAGGGGGAAGGCAACTTATAAACCACTTTGGATGCCATCATGCCACTTACTCGAAAATACATAGTAATTGATGTAAGTATTTAGTATATTTGAATCCTATTTTAAGGTTGTATCAATATATTTTTATCACTGAAATTCAAATATTTTTGAGTGCATGTTTAAAATGTAATTTGCCTAAAAAATTTACAATTGATATTATCGAAGATATTTTGACGAAGACTTGTATGTAATAAAATAATAATTTAACTAAGGAACACATTACAATATTAAAAATTACCGTTTTAAAAACTATTTAAAATAACTAAATTATTATCTAAACTAGGTTTAAATAACTTATTGTCTATATGAAAAATTAAAAAGGGCTATAAGTAAAAAAAAAAAAACGAATAGGTATAGGTCGGAGGCTGCGGCTATGAGACTGGCAGCATTATAACAATATATTTTAATATACTCGTGTAATTTCTTAACTATAAAACAAACTTAATAAAAGAAATAACCTTATAAAACTAAAGGAAGACATTCACTTCAGTAAATAGATGAATATATCATAGTTCAGCTAGTTCATTAGAGCTAAGTATATCGTAAAATATAACTTAGTACTTGAACATTCGACCTGTGATTTCATATTGATGGTAGAAAGCTAAGTTGAATATAATGATGCAAAATCCCTGTTTTAATAAACTTTCAGTCATTATATGCATGTGGGCTAATGGTCGTAGAAGGCAGACAAGGGCTGTTCAGAATAATTGGAGCCTCGCTGCAATTAAAATTTGCAGTTACTTTTATTTTAGAAAAGTTTTTATTTAAAAATAGATTTTTCTTTAGCTGGAATATTTGGTACCTATTTTTATTTTAGCGTTTGAAAATAGTATTTTCTTTTGCCTCTACTTGAACTGTGTATAATATCAAAGTATTTTAGCATTTTTTTAAGGGTTCTTAAGGGTTCATATTATATACTGAGTGCTATTTTAGTTTTCCCTGTGCAGTGTTAATCTTTTGTTTGCAAGTTTTTCGTTACGTATTTCTTTTGTTTGTCATGGATGCCCTTCAAAATAATTGAAGCCTCGCTTGAACTCAGTTATTTTCATGCTATTATGTTCTAAAAATATATTCTTCGTCCGTGGACTGTGAATGAATATAAAATAGAAATTCTTAGATGAAAAATTGAAAAGTTATCTAACAAAGACTTGATGTTGTTTTTTTTTCTGGATTCCAGATTTTTCTGTGGATTTGTACAAAGTGAAATAATCAAAGTTTTAAAATAGGCTATGACGTATTTGTCTTCATACAAAAAAAAGTTACGCCATCTTGGTTTTCACCATACCTCACATATCACCCATTTTGTTTTTACCGTAGACGTACTTCAAATGTCAACATAACCCCAAAAACTACAAAAAATGGGGCCATTTTACACTTTTTGCCTTAACGTGCCTCGTCTATAATATATACCTACGTCTATGGAAATAATGACGTCATAGCAAAAGTGTTAGGGTCAGGTCACATCGAAACGCGACACGACGCGGTATAGCGATTCAAAATTGAACCTTATTGACTACTCAAGAAGACACACGTTATATTGTGCAAGAGCGACGCAGCACGGCGCAGCTCGTAATTCGAAGTCTTGCAATGAAATGCGTATCTTCTTATGCAGTAAAGTTCAATTTTGAATCGCTATCTTAAAAATGCAACGCCGAGTCGCGTCTTGGTGTTAACTGATGATTAGCGTTACGCTCCAAATTGTTAATTCGAGGTCGATAGCCGTTTAGACTTAACCTTCAAAATTAATATGATCTGCACATATTTAGGCTTAAATAGTTTGGGATGCAAGGTTAATGATTTCATAAGCATCTATTATACAAAGCCTTAATTAAATCTACGCTTAACTAGATATATCTAGATACTGGATTATTTAAGAGCAAGAAGTTAAGGACTTGATAGACCTTATTTTCACAAAGTTGATTAAATCCTACTATCTACTATATAAATGAGAAAGTTTGTGAGAATGAATTGACGTATGGATGGATGAATGTATGTTAACTCTCACGCAAAAACTACTGAATGGATTTCGACGAAATTTGGTATAATTTTTGTATTTGGTAGTAATTTAGGCTATGGAATAAAACATAGGCTACTTTTAACTCGAAATAGTACAGTATTCCCGTGGGATACCTGATACTATATTTACGCAGGCGGAACCGAAGGAACAAGCAAAAGAGTATGAGATTAACTTGAACTTACGACAGATTAATCAAAGTTCATATTAAAATAATATTTTTATAGAGATTTTTAAGAGGTTACAACTGCTTTGCAAACCCCACCCTTTAGAGTTCAACGCCTTTATTATTTATATAAGTATTTAGTTTACTAAATTGGATTTGAGCAACTAAAGAGATAACGCACACCACGCAGAAACCAGCACAAAAACGTTGCTCAAATCCCACTGCTACCCTATGGGTAGGTTTAAATGCAGTCATTTAAACCTCTATTTTAATTTTATTCTTTCTCTCTCATGTTTTCTTTATTTGCATTGACATTGAGTATATCGAATACCGCGGAAGCTGTTTGCAGTCAGTTCACCAATGAAAACAATGAACGGATGATTGGCTTCGTTTATTTAGACACGGTTGCGTGATGCGTGTAACTGCTATTTGCTTGTCTTACGTCGGAATACTCAAACGTTCTTATATTAAGACTCTCTCTCTCTCTTGTAATTTTACCCTGTAGATAATGAGGCGTTTTGTTACGCAACTTTTACCTATCTAACTTTTCTCTTTTTGTTACAGGTATGCATCAAAATTTGCCAAATCGTGATAAAAGTTTCGTAAACAAAACAACGATGGATCAATTCCATTTACCATCGCAAAATTGGTAACAACCTTATTGGTTTATTTTTGCAATACCTGTAGGTATTTATTATAGATAAATTAGTACGCCTACATGATTCCAATTAGGTAAGGATGCAAGATACGCCTTTTACGTTAACGGTTAACCAGTATAACTAGTAAGTATAACTACTGAAAGTGGAACGTTTGTGTAATATCCTTTATGCCTAAGATAGACTGGCCCTTATAAGAGTTTGAATAATATTTTTATTTATAACACATACATTTTTTGTATATTTTTCAACTTAGTAGAATTTTGTTTTTTTTTTTTAATCTTAAGCTAGCTATACCTACACGTAAAGGTGTACCTGCTAGATTTGCCTACATAGTTATACCTGTTAGGTAAGTTTAGGCTGATACTGTATTTATAACTCAGGAACGGCTGAACCGATTTGGCTGAAAATTGGTGGGGAGGTATCTTTAAACCAGGAGAATGACATTGACAATGACAATTTTTATCCCGTTCCCAGGGAACTCAAAACTCGAGAACGGCTGGACTGATTCGGCTAATTTTAGTCTTGAAATAATTGTCGAAGTTTAGGGAAGGTAAACAGTGAGAAATATTGGAGAGTAGGTTAGCTATTTATTCATTCCATTTTATATTTAAGACAGAACAACGTGTCGGAATAGCTAGTATGTAGATATATAAGTACTTACTTCTCCATGTTAAGGATAATAATACGTAGAAAAGGCTTTTAAATTATATAGTAGGTCGCACTAAATGGAATACACGTCATGGTCTAATTTATGTACTTTGGACAAAATCTTATATACCTATCGTAATCGTCATACCTATAAAAACATGATTAAATTTATCTCTAGGTAATTTTATTCCCTTACCTTACTGAAATATCTTTTATATGAATCTATGATGTATGAAATTAATGTTCAATATATTGTTGCTGCTCACAATACAAGTTTATGTTCAAAGCACGTGCGATCCACCGTTGTATTACCATGAACTATGTGTGTAGTTATTTGTTATCCAGCTCTTTTGTAGACTTTACAATATTATTATAGTAAATTAAATGTAGTTATTAACATATTTCTTTCTCTAATAATATGAGACAACTTGGTGGTAAGACTGGTAGCTCGTAGTTACTACCATGAAGAGTGTTCGCTCGCTCCGCTCGCTCGCGTTATCAATTATCATAAAGAACATAAGTAAAATTTTATTATATAGGGTCCACGTTTAGTTTTAGGCTATGGATTTTAATGTACATTTCGATGTGCACTGTCTTTCAGATTGGATTTAAAGTATAATACGATTTAAACCTGTAAAGTGAACAAAAACGATTCATAGTTAAAAATCTGCATGATGGGTGGCAAATTGGACCGGGATGCCAAATCTTTAAATAAGCCTCTGATATCATATAGAAAAAATATTTGATGGCACGTCTATGACCTCACTAAATAATTCTTTAGGAAAATGGCACGTTATACATAAAGGTTCGCCATCCCCGGACTGTACCTAGACAGAACAAGTGTAGACCACAATCGAACGCACATAGACATACGTCTACGTGAACTAGAAATAAAATAAATCATGCATACTATAATATTATAAATGGGAAAGTGTGTGTGTCTACTTGTCCGTCTTTCCCGCCAAAACTAATGAACCGATTTATATGACATTTGGTACCTACACAGATAGTCTAGAGCCTGAGAAAAGGCTACTTTTTATCGCGGGACGGTTCTCGTGGGTTACTATACTTACGACATATACGGTTCCCGTGGGTTACTATACTTACGCGGGCGGAGCCGCGGGCATCAGCTAGTTGATTATAAAATGTTCGTGTAATAATCCGAGAATTAGTTAAGACTAATGACAGAATATCATTTATATAAAGTTTAATTTATCGATTAAATTTCTTACCATCTATGGCTACATAAGTAAGAGTGTACTCATTCGCAAAGAAGTCAGCGTTTAGGTTGTCGACGTGGACATGAAATATTATGACCGACACGTTTGTGTAGCACGCGAGCTATTATCAACGTGTAACTTGGATTACTTAATCTAGATACATGCTTTAATGAATAATAAACTACTGAAGAGTCGTCGGCTCGTCGTGCGTCTCAGCCACGACGTAGGCCTCGCCTATAAAATGAGGCTTGTCATTGTCCGCCCAGCATCCATTGGTCTCATAATTAGTGACTATATTTTGCGATCACCTTACTAGAAATTTCAAAGTTTCTACCAAAGAATGAGAATTCATTCAATGCAAAAAACATTCCTAATTTTTTTTTTGCTAGGCGAAAGTTCGTGAAATTGTATGGACGGACAGATGTATGTTTGTTACTCTTTCACGCAAAAACTACTGAACGGATTTCGATGAAGTTTGGTATGGTAGTAGTTTAATCTCTGGTTTAAAATATAGGCTACTTTATATCCGGAAAATATAGCCCATGTTTTAAGCCCGCGTAAATACAGTATCCCTGTGTTACTGTACTTACGCGAGCGGATCCGCGGGCAAAAGCTAGTCATATTATAAAAACAGTCGACCTGCTCCGATGTTAAAAGCATAATAGTTAATTTAATTAAGTTAAGTTAATTTCTTTTTATGTCTGTGTATCGCAAATCACTTCGCCAACATAACCGTTACACGTAATGTAATGCGCTGTGTTATCCGCGCTAATTTTCCGATGCGTATCACCGTGTGCCTTCAGCGCCAACTACGTGATTTAGTTTCATTATCATCATCTACGATTATTTAGAAATAAACTTCTTTTTCTTATATATAAAAATGGATTAAAATAATTCTAATATCTCGCTAAATCGAGAACGGCTGGACCGATTTGGCCTAACCGATATTTTGGTCTTGAAATGATTATAGAAATTCAGGGAAAGTTTAAACGGTGAATATATAGAAAAAACGATGATTGAATTTTGCCATACTAACTGTTCACTGTGTAGTGTGTTCAGTTGTCACACCTCACTTGATTCTCAAAAATGTACAGGTGCGTTTATTACGTACGTGCGTTTACCTGCTTGGTTATTTAAAAAAATATGTCGACATTATGTTTTGTACTACAACAACTAAGTACTGTACGTAACTTGTAAGAATTCGCAACTCTTATTATCTAATGGGTAAATAGACCTAATAATAGTTGCGCATTCGTCTAAGAAAAACTAAAAACACCTTTATTTTGTCTGAAACTCACCATATGACACAAGTCACAACATTTATATTGTGTAACAATCGATCAGACAGCATGTCAGCATCCTGCGAAATATTTATGATAATTTATTTATTACCAACATCCGGACATGCAAGTCACTTGAGTTTAACATGAAGCCTAACAAAATCACCTATCGATTACTATACATATAATACTGTGATATAATAATATAGTGCAATATAAATAGGTAAGGGCACGTGTAGGTATTTTTGTGCAAGAACGTAGCGGGTCTTTTCAACAACCAGCCAAAAGACTACGCAAAGGATCCTGCATCAAACCTTATACTGATAAGGTAGCTACTGAGCTAAAATGAATAAATAAATATGTAAATAAAATATCTTTATTTCGGACCACTCAAATCCACAATTAATTTGTTTGCAAAATTTTTAGTAATAAAAAAATATAGGTAGGTTATCTGTCTACGCGCTAAGGCCATTTGCGAATAATTATTTAAGTAATTCACTGTAATTTACTTGGTAACTGGCAGGTAAGTGACAATTACTCAACTTCACGGTGCTCAAGGAGAGTTGAGGTGCTGCATACTTAGCGGTGTACTGTCACAACTCACAAATGTGTGACACAGGTGTGACGCACAAAACCAAAGTGCACCGTGAAATACAATACCGAGGAAATTCAGTCAATTGTTATTACCGGATGGTGTCACTAATACCTAACGTACTATGTACCTAAAATATGATAGATCATTAAACTTAATGCTGTAAGTAAAATATACTTAAACATATAAATAATTTAATGTTTTATTATCAGTTCATATACAGTGTGTCCTGTATGTGTCATTTCCAGGCAAAGATCTTTAAACAGCAGATAGTAGGTTAATAGGTTTCAGTGGCGTGGGGTTCCTATAACTCCATTCCTGTCGGCTTCACTTACCACTTACCTTTTGAAGATCCTCATCTTAACCCCAACCTATCATACAGGCTAGGGCTAGTAGGTTTAATTTTATCGATAAAACATCCCTCCTGTTGACCACAATAAACTAATTTGGTCACAGAATCTTACAAAACTAACAAAGGTCATACAAAAATATTATGTAAATACAAAGGAAAATACAGAAACATTAGCATTGTTACAGTTTTCTCACGCAAATAGTTTTAAACATTTCTTAAAATTTCTCATCAAGGATGAGTAAGATTATAATGAAGGTTAAAGTAACCATTATAATAAACTTGATTGGACATAAACCAATTATAAAGTCATAAAATTCGCGAATTTACAGTTAACGAAATTGAACGGGCCTGCCTTTAAGGGTTTCACAATCTAATGATAAGCACAGAACGCTTATTACTCGCGGAGAAGAATGTCAACTTCATACAAAAAAATTGGGACCAAATTAGCGCCTCTAGTGAGCTGCCCCCTCAAACTTTTATTAACCGCCTTCCAACTTACATTTCAACAAAACCGATCAACCACCTCCATGAACAAATCATAACTACTACGTAAGAAATTGTTCGTGAGCCCTTATACATACGTCTAGTGTTTTCGATAGCACGATCCAGAAGCGGCATAGTGTCATCTGTTGTGGTTTTTAAGTAACTTTTATGTAACATTAACCATGGTAGACAGAGAGCGATATATTGAAATATAACCATTCTTGTCGCACCGAACTGGTCTTTTTGGTCCAAGGTCATTCATACAAAGTCGACCACCCCTGGTGATAAGTGTCAGACAGCTTATTTGCATGTTTTGTCTCCGTCTCTCGGGGTAAAGTTATAGCATCAACAAAACTTCCGAATAAGCTATCCGACACTTAAAAGATTTATAAACTTCAGAAATTGGTCTTATTAATATTTTCCGAATCCCAAAGGGAAATAGCAAATTATGAGGACAATGAAACTGCAAAATATTTTCCCTGACTGTAGGTATACAGTTCAATGAGTACAAAAACAATTATAATTAAATAGGATATTTTCTAAATTTTTGAAATTGCTTATATATTTAAAGATTGGTACGGACGATTTAATATAAAAATAAAAGAATTAATTAATGTCTTCTCCATTAAACCATAGAGCGAATTTATTTTTATTATCTGTTAAGTCCGTACCAATCTTTAAATATAAGCAGTTTTTAGGGTTCCGTAATACTTAAGGAACCCTTATAGTTTCGATCTGTCCGTCTGTCTGTCTGTCTGTCTGTCTGTCTGTCTGTCTGTCTGTCTGTCTGTCTGTCTGTCTGTCCGCGCCTCTAGCTCCTGTAATTATGAATATAAATTGATGAAATTTGGTGCAGTTATAGACTGTGTATAGATCACGGTTTCGGGATCATAAAAAAATAATAATTTTATATTTTAGGGATGGCTCTCCATACATGTGAAGTGGGGATGAAAAATATTTTTTCACTCTACACCATCGTGTGGGGTATCGTAGAATAGGTCTTTTAAAATAAAGACAAGGTTTCATACGTTACTTTTTTATAAAGTTGACCATTTTCGAGTAATCGGCCTCCAAAGTGGTTAGTAAGTTGGTCCCCCCCTAGCATTTTTAAACTATAGGAGATAGAAATTTGCAAATTTCCATGCTGATAGATCATGCTAAAAACTCTTTAGGAAAATTATTGTGAACCAAATCGGACAGTAACTTTTGGAGTAATTAAAAAAAAGCATATTACGCGTTAATAGTTACGGAACCCTCCTTAGACATGTCCTGACATGCTCTTGGTTAGGTTATTTTTTATTTGGGTTCATAAAACAAGATACAATCACAATACGTGCAGATAAGTATCTTATATACTAATATTGCTAGAGATTGTATTCCTCTAGGAAGTGAACACGGGATCCTCTTCTTTCGCATAATTTTATTTGTCAAAATTTCATTTGGCATACCTCACTTGGCATAATTTTACTACGCATAATAATACTTTGGCATAATGGTTTCTTGGCATACTACATCATTAGGCATAAATATCATTTAGACTAATATTGTTTGTCCTAATTTAATGAGGCATAACTCGTAAGCCATAATTTTTCTTGTCATAATAATACTTTGGCATAATTGTTTTTCGGCACAAACTCGTTAGGCATATTTTTTTGTCATAATAAATTCAAGGCATTCTGCCACAAGGCACAAATATGCATAAAATGGAACGACATAATGAAAACACGGTTAAGGTAATTAAACGCATATTTATAAAACATGAAAAGCAGGTATTACACTCATATACCTAGTGTAACATGTGTAACAGTAGGTTAAGTTGCGGCGGGGTGGCCCTTGGGCAATATTATGCATAAAAAAATATATGCCTTACAATAAGTATGCCTAACAATTATTATGCTTTTAGTAATTATGCGAAAAAAAATTATGCTAAGAAAGTTATGACAAATGAATATTATGCGAAACTACTATTAGGTCAAATGAAATTATGCCAAGTAAAATTATGACATATGATTTTATACGAAAAAATAGGGAACCAGTGAACACAACATGCACAAATATATCAAAGTTATGTTATCTTACTACTAAGCATTTAAAAATAATTCTACATTAACAAATTGTTTACTAAACTACTCCATTTTCAAAATTTGAAAAATACCCTTAGACTATATCATACACTCCAACATAATCGTTAATCAGTAATCACCAACCAGGTGTTAGTTTTTTAATAATATGTAGTTGATTAATTAATCAACGATTAATTTTAACAAGCGTTGGTTTTGGCACTGAGTTCCGCATAATTGATACTTTTCATATCAACAGTATGTTACTGTATCGTGTCATAATATTGATATGCAGTTCCGACCGACTGAGTCAGCCATGATATCAATTACTATTGTAATATGCCTATTGGCATAATGATCGCATCGCACGCATTGTATGATTGTTTATCTTATGAAAAGGTTCATCAGGCTGGCGCAAACGGGCGACCAGCATCGCGAGCGTACCCTTAGTCTGGCCACTAATACTGTTTCAATAATTAAAAATAAACAAAATATTACATTTGAATTTGGAAACTGTAATTTTTATAATGTGATTGTTCATTGAGGTTTCTCATTTTGGCGCCATACATTGTACAATATTTTGCGATATTAAAATGGAGTGGGTTGATAAAGAGAACCTAATCGCTGTGATTGCATTACACAAATTAGGTATGGAGCCAAATGCAAATGTTTGTATACTGGGCTATTATTTATTAATAGGTACAATTATAAGACCTCCTCTGTTTGTGACAGAAAAAGATCTGGCCGTCCACGTAGTGTTCGTATGAAAAAGGTGGTCAAAGCAGTAAGGGAAAGAATTCGAAGAAATCCTGTCCGAAAGAAAAAGATTTTATCTCGGGAGATGAAGATAGCACCTAGAACCATATTGCGTATTTTAAAAGATGACTCAGGACTTGCAGCCTATAAGAGACGTACTGGTCATTTCCTAACTGATAATTTAAAAAAGAATAGGGTGGTAAAATCGAAACAACTACTGAAGCGGTAAGCAAATGTAGGTCACAGAAAAAATTTGTTTACGGATGAGATTTTTTTTACAATTGAGCAACATTTTAACAAACAAAATGACCGTATATATGCTCAAAGCTCTAAGGAAGCTTCCCAATTAGTCGACAGAGTGCAACGAGGGCACTATCCGACTTCAGTGATAGTTTGGTGGGGTATTAGCTATGAAAGAGTGAGTGAGCCATATTTTGTGAAGAAGGTATCAAAACATCGGCACAAGTGTATCAAGATACCATTCTTGGGAAGGTAGTGGAGCCCCTTAACAACACCATGTTCAATAACCAAGAATAGTCCTTCCAGCAAGTCTCGGCACCGGGTCATAAAGCTCGGTCTACGCAGTGTTGGTTGTAAACGAACGTTTCGGACTTCATCAGAGCTGAAGACTGACCGTCGTCTAGTCCCGATCTTAATCCGCTGGATTATGATTTATGGTCAGTTTTAGAGAGTACGGCTTGCTCTAAACGCTATGATAATTTGAAATCCCTAAAACAATCCGTACGATTAGCAGTGAAGAATTTTTGACCCATTCCCTACTCGCCTATAAGTATATCATGGTACCAAGGTGGTCATCATATTCCCACAACTACCTAGTATTAGTGTCATTAGGAGCTTTGAGAATGTTTAAGTTTTCCATGCAACACGACATCAAACTGGTGAATGAAAGTAGCCTTTAAGTATCAATCATTAATTACTAACCAGTCGGTTAACCTTGAAACCATAGATATCTATGTAAATTGGTATCAAGTGTGTCAGACTGTCAGTAGAAAGTGCAAGTTGACAAAGGTCGGAAGCGATTTTCCACGACCCTAGTGTCGAAAACTGTAATCAACGATTTCTAATTTGCTTTCTAATTATGAATCGGAATCGGTTCAAGTTTCAAAGTACAATGTCGTCACTCGTCAGTGATACGGTTGTTAAGCATTTTGGACTCTAAAGTATCAATAAAATAACTTTTATATTTTTTTTTATAAAAAATATAACCCGACTACGTAAATTATATAGCCTATGTAAAGGCCCCCACAGACGAGAAGCCGATCGTTTCAGTTAGAACTGACGTCAGTTCGGCCTGAACGGATTCGAGCCCACACATGATACGATTTTGCATCCGTTCAGGCCGAACTGAAGGCAGACCGTACCGTGTGTGGGGCCCCTTACTCGGTCCATTATTACGAATCTATTGACACATAATTTATTAAAATCTGATCAGTAGTTTAGGCGCTACGGTGAAACAAACATACGTAAGTACCTACATACATACAAAGTACAAACATAGACTGCTAAAATAATAACGCTTCCTTTTGATTCTATTCTTTGTTATTGTGTAGAATGTAGGCTTTTTGAGTACTATTTTTTATTGAAATGAACCCGGAAACGAGTAGACGGATCGTCTGATGGTAAGCGATTTGACACCAGAGGACTTAGGTACACTCTGGTGTTGCGACTTGCGTTCCCAGTCCTTAAAATACCCTTGGGCCTTCAGTGACCTCACTCAGTAGGCGAAACACAACGCAAGCGTCATTTCACGTCGGTTTTCTGTGAGGTCGTGGTATTTGCCCTGTCGAGCCGGCCCATTCATACCGAAGCGTTGCTCTCCCACATTTAACATAACAATAAAATAGGTATGTATATAATTATTATAATATTTTATTAAACTACTGGTTTGTGAAATAAGTTTCATCTTACACAAGGAAATGTCTTGAGTTTATCGTTATCTTCATCATTCTTTATATAAGCGTCGAATTGAAAATGTTCATAATAAAAATACTGAAAGTACAATAATTACTGTAAAGTTAGAAAAAAAAAAATGTATAATCATAATAGTGATAACATTCAACATCATTTAAAATTGTTAAATTTTGATATTCTTTTGGTGTGTAATAAAGTCTAATAGATTTAAAATCAAGTTAAATAATAAAAGAAACACACAGTTCAATGTTATACTAAATATTATCAAATGTATTCATGGCTGGTTTTTTAAACTACAAAGTACTAAGGCAATGACACTTTTTTCCAAGTTAATAATATCTATGGACGCTTCGCACCACGTCAATCTGGCCCCGTGCTAAGTATCCGAAGAACTTGTGTTACAGGTACCAGACAACGGGAAGTATATTTAATACTTTTATACTATACATATATTTAAGATTTTTATTTTATTATACACATATTTAATACACATCCATGACCCAGGAACACGGAAAAACTTTTGTTCCTTCGGCGGCATTCGAACCCTTGTAGTAGTGGGGTTCGATGGTTATGGCTTGAGCACAAACGCGCTGAACCACTGAGCCACAGAGGTCGTCGTCGGTCGTCGTATAAGCGACGTTAAATAAAACAGAAAAGAAAAAAAAAACCACTCGTGATCGTATTATGAAATATCCTTTTACAGTGAACAGGTTAAGGGCAAAAAATATAACGCTGCCTCAAGCGTGCGTGCGCAAAAAGAAAAAAAAAAACCGGCCAAGCCGAGATCCCGTTTTAAGCACGGTATAAGGGCCGGGCCACACGGTGCGGTACGGCTGCGGCGCGGCGCCTGAGCGGTGCCGCAACGGGTCTTTTACATATAAAAATGTATGGTATGCCACACGGCGCGTCCGGCGCCGCTCCGGCGCCGCACCGCAGGCGCACCGCAGGCGCACCGGACAGCGGCGCGAGGCAGATGAGGCGGGGAGGGGTGCAAGTCGTGCGGTGCCGCGGCGGCACCGCTCAGTTGTATGTACGGCGTAAGCGGAAGTGTACGCTCGTTAGGGTCAACGATTAATTACGTGATACCTATTATATTTATTATTACATTTATATTTATATTAGGTACCTATACAAAAAAATGAGTACAAGTATGGAATCAATAGATGTGGACTATCTCATTTCGTTAATTCAAGAACGGGAAATACTGTGGGACAAGTCTCATGATAATTTTAAAAACAAAAATTTGAAAGCAAAGGCATGGGATGAGGTTACAAAAAATTTATTTTCAGAATACGATACATATAGTCCTGACAAAAAGAACAAAATTGGTGAGTCGTTATTTTTCGTCATATTGGTAAGGGGCCATCCACATATTACGTCACGCAAAATTTCGACTTTTTGAACCCCTACCCCCCCCCCCCATGTCGCGCTTTTTAGTATCCCTTACCTGTATTTAACATGTACTGTCACACTTTGTATGACCCCCCCTCCCCCATCAGAACCTCAATTCTCGTATTTAAAGTATGTCTATAAAGAGTCAATTTTACTTTGTTTGGATTGAAAGTGTAGCGAAATATTACAATGAACGGATTTTATAACGTTTCGACCAATCAGAGCGCGTTTCACGTTGGTTTAACGTTCATAAAAACACCTTTTGAGAGTGTAAGCGTGTCGGGACTTGATTGTAATTGTATTAATGCAGGTTTTATTTAGCAGAATTGCCCCCCAGGTGTGACGTAATATGTGGATGAACGCTAAGATGACTAAATTTTTTTAAATTGCCAATTCAAAGATCCTTTGCTGCTTAAAAAATAGTTGGCAAATTCATCTCTTATACCATTTGCTGCTGTTAATTCTTCATTTTGCGGTTGAAGCGAGTGAAATTCATCACAAATTATCGCCAATTTATCACTTGGGTGAAAACCGTCCCGATCGGCCACAAAATTGTGAAGAACACAACATGCTTTTATAATGGCAGTTGCAAAATTATAGGACACGTTTATCGGTCTGTGAAAAATGCGCCATTTATTTGCTAGGATTGCAAAAGCGCATTCTACATATCTCCTTGCCCTGCTAAGACGATAATTGAATATCTTTTGTTGTACATTGAGATTTTTACCACCATATGGACGCATAACATGTTTGCTCAATCCAAAAGCTTCGTCACCCACTAAAACCCATGGTGTTGGTCTATTGTAACCACATAGTGGCTGCGGAGTAGGCAGTGAGAGGTTCTCGTTAATAAGTAGCTCGTATAGTTTTGAATTATGGAAAACAGTTGAATCGCACTCTTTGCCGTATGCGCCAATATCAACAAAAGTAAATTTGTAGTTCGAGTCCACTACAGCTAGCAACACCACAGAAAAAAAAGATTTGTAATTAAAAAATAACGAGCCACTATTAGCAGGATTACATAGGCGTATATGTTTTCCATCGATTGCCCCTATACAATGAGGAAAATTTGCTCTAACGTCAAAATCAGATGCAATTCTTTGCAAACGGTCTGTTGTCAGTTCAGGAATGTTATCTCGAAGAAGATGTTTCCATATAGCTTCACATACTCTCAATATCATACAAGCAATTGTAGATTTCCCTCGTTTGAATTTGAATTCTAAATCTTTTATCGAATTTCCGCTTCCTAGGTACCTGTAACAAAAAATAATACAATAAAATAAAACTATAAGTACCTACATACTTATGTAGGTATTAAGATTACGGAATATTTTTAGTTTGATTAAATAAGTTATTCATGTGATTTTACTCATTAGGATGACCCTTTCTATTATGGCCCATCATGGGGTCCATTTGCTGTACAATGTACCATCGACAAAGTTCCTGCTCGACCAGTTTCATAACTTTGTCTTTGCACTAGGACGCCTCAAAATATTTAAACACAAAGGAAGTGATATCGTATCGTATATATATATATATATATATATATATATATATATATATATATATATATATATATATATATATATATATATATACAAAACAATAAAACATTATTTTTGTATACCTATGTCACTGTAAAATTGTAAAAACCGTTAGATTGAGAATAACTAACGAGATTGTAAAAATATGTCGAAAGATTTATAACTATATATTTATAATGTAACGAAAAATAATGTTTTTTTTTCGGACTCGAATATTATAGGCTAAGTCTAACAACATTTTACAATTTCACTAGTTTTATTACAATCTAACGGTTTTTACAATTTTACGGTGACATATAGGTACATTAAAATATTTGTATTTTAGGTAATACTGTAATGAAAAAGTGGAGAAATGTAAAAGACGCATTTTATAAATATTTAAAAAAAAAGAAAGAAGGTTCCAGATCCGGCTCAGCATCTAATAACCTTTCAAAATATCATTACTATAATCAACTTTTATTTTTAACCAAAGTAGCACAGAACGCTACGGACGGTAGTTTAGACGTACCCGAAGAATCTAACATATTGAGCATGAGTTCGACAAGTGATGATAATATAATAGCTGAATCGTCCCGCTATGTTCCTGTCAACCGGAAGAGAAAAGCAGCACAAATGGATGATTTTGAAAAAGAAACATTTAAAGCTCTGATGGAGCCAGAGAATCGCCACATGAACTTTTTTAAAGGCCTCTTGCCATCTATAGAGGATTTTACCGATCTTCAGACTCTCACGTTTCAGAGTAAAGTATTGCAAATAATCACGGATATTCGTTATGGACAATCTTCATCCTATCAGCACGAAGAGCCATCATCGCATCCAGGGTATCAAACCCAAAATTATCAAACTACAAGTTCCTTTAGTGCAGTAAAATCAAACTCTAATTTTACTCCATCTCCAAATCAAGTTTCTCAAGATAGCGATCAGACGGAGTTTGATTTTAATTTTTAACATGTTATAATTTTTCCCTGTCATTGATTTGAAAATGAATATATATTTTTTTTTTATTTGGCGTCGGCTTTTATAACCATTTGCCAGTATCAAGTTAAAAGGCGGAAATAGAATATTCTTTCAAATTTTACACAAAAGAAATAGGTATACTTAATTATTACACACAACATCTCTGATTGACATTTCCGAAAAAACTCCAAATTAATAATAAAGAAGTGCAAAAAATAAATGGTTTTGGGTTTTTTATTACTTACCTGATAGTGATTCCCAGCATTTCTATTGGCTCCACTGGATTTCTCATATTAGTATACTCTTTCCGTATATGTGGTTCTAAGGCTTCCAATAAACTTTCAAAAGTGGGTACACTCATTCGAAAAAAACTATAAAACCTCTTTTCGTCTAAGATTAACTCTCGATATTCTTTAAGAAAAAAAAGGCCGTCACTATTCCTTAAGGAAATAAATGGACTGATCCAGTATCTTCGTGTGCTTCTTTGTCGATTTCGTCGATGACGAAGTAATAATAAAAGCAACACACATCTTTTTCGATCCATTGTTTATTGTAGACTGTCGTCAACAGGGCAAGCCATCTGCCAAGTCAACCCTGTTGCGGTGCCGCAGCGGCGCCGTAAGAACATTGCGGTGCCGCAGCGGCGCCGTAAAAACATTGCGACGCCGCATTGCTCGTGTGGCCGCCAGTGCGGTGCGGAGTATTGCGGTGCGGTGCGGCGCCGCGCCGTGTGGCCCGGCCGTTAAACATGATTCTTTTAACTGAAAATAGGAGTAAGATTATTTTTATGCATATCTATTGTGATTATGAATACAAATTATAATATTATATCAATAGAAATACAACTTGCATTAAGCTATGCTGCACAGTAAAATGTTTTGAAGTAAAATAGCGTAATCACTAACAACCAGTAAATATTACTACTCAATGATTTCAAAACTAAGGATGGGCTATGAGTTATGACGTACATCTGACAGAAAAAACATACATACATATAATCACGCCTTTTTCCCGTAGGGGTAGGCAGGACCGCCTCTTTCCCGTAGGGGTAGGCAGAGACCACTTCTTTCCACTTGCTACGATCCTTACATACTTCTTTCGCTTCGTCCACTTTCATTCTTATCATCCATTCCTCCTCTTACATTCAACGTAGCCAAGCGTCTCTCCATGGTCCGCTTTTCGCCTCCGCGAGAAACGAGACGTGATGGGTGGCGAACCACATCGCCGCCATTTTGGATAATTAAATTATTTTTGATTATCCATTGCGTTTCCACGGATTTGTGGAGAGGGTAGGAATAGGAAAAGGGAAGGATAGGTGGCGTGGAAAGGAAGATTGGTAAGTTAGAGTGGGAAATAGGGAATGTAGGATATTACCGCCCAGGAGGGCAAGGGATAGGACAGTAATAGCTAGGGAAGCCGGGGTCGCATACCCGTATACTATACCACAACTACCGGACAGGTAAGTTGGGATGAGTATCCCATGACAGAAAAAATAACATACAAAAAAGTAACGCTATCTCGATTTCAGGAGATACGCCACGGCCCACTTGATTTTAGAAGATTTAATCAAATATATGCGGATTGATTGTATCGTGTTATTCGTGTATAAAAGTCAAAATGACAAATGACAAACAACACCAAAAGTGGGGCAGTCTAAGTGTGGACACTTTTTGCCTCGACATTCCTCGCCTATTATATGTAGGTAGGTCTACAACCCCAATCCCACTGGGTTACGAGAGCAAAGGAAGAGAGAGTGCTCTTGTGTACTGCGCACACACTTGGGCACTATAAAAAATAACTCCCGCGTCGCTGGCATGGTTTCAATGAAACCGGCCACAGTCACCGAAATCGGTGTGGGAAGCTATTATTATAGTACCTAATACCTATATCCAAACGCCCAAAATGGTACCAGCTAGTACAAAATACAAAGCTACGCGAACGTAGGTGCCACTTATCAACCATCGATATCAGCGTATTGAAATTACAAATTGCAAAATAAAACCACATTGTTCCGCCCACAGACAAGCTGTGAGAATTATAGAGATATCGTGTAACCAGTAAATTACACCTCTACTTACGTTACCACGGCCGTATAGATTTTTCCTCAACACTAGGTAAATAGGATTTAAGTTCTAGAAAATTCGTGATATGTTGGAATTTGGAATCTGTTAGGTGGTGATCTTACCTAAGTATATTTAAACGCCATAATTTGACGAATAGAAGAATATTTATTAAATCTAAATCATTAATACCCGTAGATTTGTATTATATTAAAAAGAGGTCATCAAAGTTAATACCTAACTGAGAGATCTAGATGCGAGTTTAACTTACGTAGTAACAATTTATTAATCTGTGGTTTAACTCTTCAAAGTAGGTACCTACTGCACACAATTAAACTTTCTTTAAAGCAAATATTTTAAGGATTGAAGTTTGAACATGATCGTAATAGATAATAGAGTTAAGGCTAATACACTATTCTAATAACTTATATTTTACTATCTTTTTATTTAACCCTAATTACTATTATGTAGTGTCGATACCTATTATTAAATATCGCAACCAGGTGGTATAGACTAATGGTAGTGATACTTATTAGTATCTTATAATTAATGAGACCATGATTTATTGACACCATCCAAAGTCCATCCGTCAATGGCTGACACTTCGAACCAACATACAACCACACACAACGTACAAATTAACCAGCGTGTCATGTTGTCAGTCACAATTAAAATATCGAGGCCCACAACGTGCGTCCTAACCGATGGTTAAGCAATAAATCGACATAATATTATTGTAGCTATATTGTTTCGGTAAATATATTGTCATTTGGGAGTGGCCCCTAATTTTGGTGGAAGTCCGGTCCCTATAGAGGTAGACCGGCTGGTCGCGGGGGGTGTCCTGTGTTAGACAGATCCGGGACACTTCCCATTATAGCGGCTGATGGCAATCCGCAGGTTCAGTTTTAGTGGGGTTCGATGGTTATGGTTTATATGGAAAGATGGGCGCTGTACAAAATATACGATCCTCTTACCCCAGAGAGAAAAACAACGTATGCTTTTCTTATCCTATTCTTACTAGTACAGGAAACGGTTAGAGTCAAAAGCATTTTGAAACTGCTAGGTAAAATAGGAATTCGAATAATTTGATTGATTATAATTGTAAGTTCTCAAATAAGTAGCAAGTAAGGTTTACATTAAGACCAACACTTCGGATAGCTTTGAAATTCGCTCCTTTGGTTTGAACTTAGAATAGTGCTGGTATCACAAATTATTTTAAACGTGTGTACGGCCGGTATTTCGATTTTATTAACTCTGATAGCCCGAAAAAGAGCGAGAGTTGCATTTGAAAGTGAATAGAATATTAAAATAATTATAATATACGACCCCGAAATTCAGTATATTGTTCATGTGTGATTAATTTGAGCGTTTTGTAGAAAGTGTGTCAGCGTGCGCATCTGTTCGGCTCTGTCATATTTACTTTCGACTAGTTAAATAAACCCAATTTTAACTTTTGTCATCGATCTATGTTTTGTCCCCATTAGTTTATGTAAATATGTTTACGTCAAGGAATTGGGTGACGTCTTTATGTAACTCTTACCGCCCGCGCCGCGCTGTTATATTTGGGAATATACATACCAATGTGATGGCCGGTGCAAAGTCAAAGGTGGGTCAATTCACACCAAAATTAAACAACGCCAGCGCTGCATTTAAAATATAACTATTCAAAATTGGACTTTATTCGTTGCACAAGAAGACACATTTTTCGGCGCTGCATTTTTGAAGATAGCTATTCAAAATTGGACTTTATTCACTAAACAAGAAGATACACGTTTTCAGCTATATTAAAATTGCAGTGCCGCGTCGCGTATCATCTCGTTTCGGTTTGAACTGACCCAAGAGGCAAAATAACCCTTATAAAGTTCAAACTTTAAAATTCAATGAATTATGGTAGAATTACGCCCACTTGGCGACCGCCAGTATTATTTATTGTTTTGACTGTACTTTAACGGCCCGTTTCAATAACATATCTACCAATAACTATTTGTTAAAAATGTCACATTTGGTAACGCTATCAGCGATCTCGCTGCCAAAAGACGAAGACTTCTCTACCTAAGTTATAGTTTATTGAAACGCAAAAAACCGACAAATCGTACCAAAGGTGACGTTTTTAACAAAATATAGTTATTGGTAAATAGGTTAATGAAACCGTTCGTTTGATGTTTAGAGAGTTTCCCTAGGGCCTAGCCCAACGAATTGCGTTTCCTTTAAAAACCGAACGATTTCAAATAAATAATAAGTTTTTCTTTACATTTCTTGGTACATAAATGATAAAATACGTCGATAGAGGAGTTTATTTTATTAAGCAGCATAGGACCTAAATCCTTATATAAATAACATTGAAATTGTTTGATGATACCGAATTTAATTTGTGGTACTGGACAAACTTTCCATTATTGGGACTTTGAAGGGCTACTTAAGAACATTATTTAGGTAATAAATTTTGTTGTGTTGATACACAGAATTTGAGTAGATACCTATACCTTATACCTTACGTCTACTGTGTATCATTCATTCATTCATTCATATAATCACGCCTCTTTCCCATAGGGGTAGGCAGAGACCGCCTCTTTCCCGTAGGGGTAGGCAGAGACCACTTCTTTCCACTTGCTACGATCCTTACATACTTGTTTCGCTTCGTCCACTTTCATTCATACCATCCATTCCTCCTCTTACATTCATCGTAGCGAAGCGGCTCTCCATGGGCCACTTTTCGCCTCCGCGAGAACGAGACGTGATGGGTGGCGAACTGCATCGCCGCAATTTTGGATAATTAAATTATTTTTATGATTATCCATTGCGTTCCCACGGATTGGTGGAGAGGGTAGGAATAGGGAAAGGGAAGGATAGGTGGTGTGGAAAGAAATATTGGTAAGTTAGAGTGGGAAATAGGAATGTAGGATATTACCGCCCAGGAGGGCACGGGATAGGACGGGAATAGCTAGGGAGCCGGGGTCGCATACCCGTATACTATACCACAACTACCGGACAGGTAAGTTGGGATGAGTATCCCTGACATATTGTCAGGATACTGTGTATCAACACAACAAAATTTATGGTATAGTATTAAAATTGAAACCCATTATAAAACTATTAGAACTCTACATGTGACGAAGTACCAACATGGCCGCTCTTCCAATTTCCTTCATTGTTTCAACTGTTACGTGACATTTTCCTTTATTTTGGTCTGTTTGGATTCGTGACGGTTTTCATGCTCCGATACTCGTAACTTTCTTTTCATAGTATATTTTTATAATATGTGACGATCCACCAACCAAGTGGAACAAGGAAAGTGGTGAGGATTTTGTGAGCGTAGCATATAATGTGTTTCTGAACTCTACAAACTCTATCAATTAAACTGACTTTATAGTAGGCGTAACTGTATTATCTAAGAAAATAAGCTAACAACAAAATATTGTTTGTTCCGACTTCTTTTTAGGGCTCCGTAGTTCACGTCTCTTATCTCTTATAAGATATGACACATTCATGAGGACAATATAAGAAGGAAAGATAGAAGGAGAGAGGGGTAGGGGAAGGCCAAAGAAAAACTATATTAATCAACTTGTAGAGAATGTAAATGTCAAGTCCTATAGAGACTAGAGAGCTGAAGGTACTAGTGGAGGATAGAGAAAAGTGGCGGAAGCTCCACCGACAAGGGCCCTGCCCTTAAATTAATAGAGAGCGAGAGAGAGAGAGAGAGAGTTCATGTCTCGGAACCCTTATGTTTTCGCCATGTCCGCCCGTCCTTCTTCGGCTTCGGTAAGCCCGTCTGCTAGAAAGATGAAACCTGTCATGAAATTTGATGATTTTTTTTCGCGTCTACTCTATGGAGTATCATTAGATGGGTATTTTAAAAACATTGAGAGGTTGCTAAGACGATTTTACTCTACAAGCTCAACGGCTGGCTCTAAAGATTTGAAACGTTCATGACGATCATAGTCCATGAAAGAAAACTATAACACCTTATACTAACAAAGTTATTGTTAGTTCAGGAGTTACAGAAGCCTAACTAGAAATAACTTGGAAAACTTCGTACAAAAATAAGTAAAGAATAAGTAAATGAAACGTGTGGTGTATCGTTGAATAGGTATTTTAAAATAAAAGCAAGGTTTCATTTTTCAAGTTTTCAAGATTTTTTTACAAAGTCCACTATTTTCAACTTGTATAAATTACGCAAAAGCAAAATACTTACCAGTTGGCCAAGTAATGTGCAAAACATTTGGTTGTACTCGCATAAGTGGGTCAGTAATTTGGAACATTTTGTGAATTTTGTATCATTATTTAATATTCATTTGTATGAATGAAACATGCTTTATTTACTTAAAGTTACTAATAACATCTAACATTATAAATAAATCGCTAATCAAGTAGGCAGATGATTAGATATTCTAAAATCTAAGCTAAGGAGAAAGTATCTATTGTAGTATATAAATATTATTTTATTTTTTGTTTATGAATGTAGGTACTTACATATTTTGTAATTTTAAGAGTACTTCCTACAATGTACCAATGATAAACTTAAAGTTTGTAAGGCTGGATTGGATAGATATGGATGTTTGTTACTCTTTCAAGCAAAAACTATCTACTGAACGGATTTTATTGAAATATTATGTTATGGCAGTAGTTTACGCTCTGGATTAACATATTGTCTACTTTTAATTCCAAAAAAAGTACAGTTTTCTAGTAGTCCCGTGGAATACTTTATTTACGCGGGTAGAGCCGCGGTAAAAGCTTGTAATCAAATAAACACCTGTATGTAATGCCAATTATACCTACACACAATAAGTCTGTTGACGAGAAATTTTTAATCTTTAAGATATGTTTTACTTTAATAGTTGATATTAGTATCTTTGGCCAAAGGTTTAGAGGCTTAAATCATTAAACCAATGCCAAAGGACTTAAGCACAGGAATACCTTTACTAAACAAAGGGACATGTCACATGTCCACGATATGTCACATAACACAATATGTGGTCAAATAAAGCGGACATGGAAGTTACGCCAATATTTCCTTATTTGCGGTCCCTTTCACTGTACTTGGTGACCGTGAGTGAATACCTAATACTTTTTGTTGTCTCGATAGGTTCAAAATTATGAAAAATGTAATAATAAAGTGGTTGAAGTTAAACTTTACCTTTGTTCACTCTTTTGGACTATAAGTACTTTTAAAAAGCAGTAAACCATGGAAGAAATTTTGATATCAAAGATGCACGTCGCTCTGGTCGCCCTGTTACGGACAAAACTGTTGCCATTTTTGAAAAAGTGGAGCAAGATCGGCATATTAGTAGTTACGATGTAGCTGAAGAACTGGGGATTGACCACAAAACGGTTTTGGCGCATTTGAAAAAAGCTGGGTACACAAAAAAGCTCGATATTTGGGTGCCTCACGAGCTCACTGAAAGAAACCTAATGAACCGTGTACTCATTTGTGATTCTTTATTACGACGTAATGAAACCGAACCATTTTTGAAGAAGCTGATAACTGGTGATGAAAAGTGGATCACGTACGACAAGAACGTGCGAAAAAGATCGTGGTCAAAGGCCGGTCAGGCTTCACAGACTGTGGCGAAACCCGGGTTAACACGCAACAAGGTGATGCTGTGTGTGTGGTGGGATTGGAAGGGCATTATTCATTATGAGCTGTTACCGCCAGGCAGGACCATCAATTCTGAACTGTACTGCGAACAACTGATGAGATTAAAGCAAGAAGTTGAGAGAAAGCGGCCGGAATTAATCAACAGAAGGGGTGTGGTTTTTCACCATGATAACGCTAGACCTCACACATCTTTAGCCACTCAGAAAAAATTACGGGAGTTTGGCTGGGAGGTGTTAATGCATCCGCCGTATAGTCCTGACCTTGCACCTTCAGATTTCCACCTGTTTCGGTCGCTGCAGAATTCCTTAGGCAGTGTCAGGTTGACATCACAAGAGGACTGCCAAAACCACTTGTCGCAGTTTTTTCATCAGAAGCCCCAAAAATTTTATAGCAATGGGATCATGTACCTACCAACAAGATGGCAAAAAGTTATCGAACAAAATGGCACCTATATACTTTAGTCACTTGTAAACAAACTTTATAAAAAAACCTTTTGAATTTTTATATAAAATGCGAAGAAACTTTTTCCCCAACCTAATATTTAAATACCATACTAATTACCTAGCACATAGGGCAGAAAGATATTACATTATTAATATTAACGTAAGTATCGAAGTATGTTGTTAAAAAGGAAAAGAAGTATCATGGTTTATAGTAATAGTCAATAGAAATTTAATATTTTGTTACAGACCTTCCAAGAATTACTAGAGTCCTAGGAACAGGTAAAGCGTAAGCGGGATGTTATGCATGAGCCAAAAAACCGGTTGCTCCAGCTTTTAAAATTCAATTTCGTTTGTTGTTAAAGCACTTTATTCATTAAGAATTATGCTATTATATTATTATAATATTTCAGGGGATAAAAATTAAAATCATATTATTGCAATTAAAAGTATAATAATAAACCTATATTATAATATATTCAAAACATTCGAAAGTTCTTTAAATTAGAAACTGATTATGCATTAGCGCCATCTACATTGATTCGACATAACTATGTAGAGTGCATGGACTCGATCTTACCATTTAATACCACGTTAGTTTGCTAGATGGCGCTATTCGGTATACGTAGTACATCCAATAAAATATAGATGGCGTCCGATTTAGTAACTTACAAGTAAACAACAATCTCAAAATGTTTTATAATAATATAAATAATGTGTTATAATTCCTAGTTTCTAATAGTATTAACAAATTATTATAATCATACAACTTAACTTAAAACTTACCGTTAAAAAAGGTATGAGTCTACAGTCTACACATGGTAAGTAATGAGTAATGACGCTATGTATACTGATGATAACAAAAAATAAACGGAGCATAAAATAAAAACAAGTAAAATCAGCAACGCAGTTGGAGCCTGGTGATTATCTTTTTATTGCGGATAGCGTGATTAATTTTACCAGATTCTGTGATATGATGACGGATGGCGTTTACCATCGGGTGGGCTAGTCTCTCTGTATTATGTAGGTACAACATAGAGCAATATTATTAGTTTTCATTTGTTTGAATTTACTAATTAATTAGTTACACGTTAAAATAAGTTATTTTAAAAGGAATGCATGCCTTGAACTATTTTAAGGTAAAGTAGTCTATATCAGTCAGTATTAATTAGATTAGATGCAATCAGGAGCGTATTTAAATATTTGACGCTACGGGACATTTTGCCGCCCCATTAAATAGGTTTTTTTGCCAATTCAATTGAAATTATACTTTTAAACTGAAATATTAATATACTTTATGATAAACGCGAGTGAGCGAATGGAGCGAGCAAAATTTTCCTTTTTTACGGGTTAAAAACCCTGAAGACTGTGGAATTCGGAATAATACAATTATATCAACAGGCTAAATCAACATAGGTACTAAATAAGACAAAATAATTCTGTTAAAATAGCAATTAGAAAGTCGACTGAATGTATGTGCACTTAAGAAAAATCTGTAAAATATACGTACCTACTTACTTAGAGTTCGTTAATTGTTTTTAATTTAATTTTCAATTAAAATTTCATATAAATATTCAATTATAATAATCTTGACAAAATAATATTGTAATGAATAGCCCGAAAAAATCCGTCGAGCAGTCTTATGCGGCGATACGCTCAAAAATGCCGGGTCTTAAAGCCTGCCACCCGCGCCCCTCATAGCCAGCCTCCCCGGGCCATAGCTCACTGGCCCTAGGGTAAGTCCGCCCCTGGGTTTGGCTATGTAAAATAACGTAAGCTTTTATAAAATAAGTTTTAGTACCTAATACCTATAAACAACTTTATATACTAGACAAATACAAAATAATAATAATTTAGGTTTCTTTTAAAATCCTTTAGTTACTGCAACGTTGACAAATCATTTTATAATCTAAATATATAAAAGGCAAACCTGACTGACTCATCTATCAACACACAGCCGAAACTACTGTACGGATTTCGCAAAAATTTGGCATACAGATAGTTGTAATGACGTAGGCATCCGCTAAGAAAGGATTTTTATTCGCCCCCCTGAGGGGGTAAAATAAGGGATAAAAGTTTAAAACCTCATTTCACGCGGGTGAAGCCGCCGGCAATTAATGCTAGTTACTTATATATCGTTATTCTTTTGTCCTAAAATTAAATTGTAACGCTTCTAGAATCAATCATTGATCTAGCCTATCATGTGACGTTAAAGGTATTAAAGTATTAATATTAATCGAGACGAAGCTGAGCAAGAAGAACAAAACAATTTACATCAAGCTTGTACTAAGGCTTTTTTGGTCTCATTGTATTATCCTGGAAGATTTTAGGCGCGGCAGAGGAGCGCGGCGTGCCATAGCAGTGACGTCATATATAAAACCTCAGTGAACCCAAGGCCTTGCCATATATTATGTTTATTATTATCTCGAACATCCCGCGATTTTGGTTGTTTGGCAGCCATCTTTTTATTTTGTGCACTGTAATTTTGGCGAGCAATTGATTGTTGGAACATGGACTGTAGAGATTTTAATTGATGTTATCGTCGCAGTGAAATGCCTAAACACTTTATTAAACTTACTTTTTATTCTACACGCCTTTTTCAAATCTATACATACATACATACATACATACAGATAAATAAAATTGAAGTGTCTGTTTGTAACTTCAAACTAACAGCTTTTCACTTAATGCATCTGAAAGTATATTCGGTACTTACAATAAAATACCAATTTTTAAAATGTTTGTCTGTCCGTCTGTCTGTCTATCGGTCTGTCTGTCTGTTTGTTCCGGCTAATCTCTGAAACGGCTGGACCGATTTTCACGGGACTTTCACTAGCAGATAGCTGATGTTATAAGGTCTAATATAGGCTACTTTTATTTTAGGGTTCCGTTTAAAAATAGGGTTCCGCTTCCGTTAGTTCTGCGCAAACGAAGTTGCGGGCATCAGCTAGTAATACAATAAAAATCTATAGGAATGTTTGTTTTGTATTTTTTTATGCTTCTTTTTATTTTTGAACTAAATCTATATACCTACAGATAAATAAAAATGAAGTGTCTGTTTGTAACTTCAAATTAACAGCTTTTCACATAATGCATCTGAAAGTATATTCGGTACTTACAATTACATAAAATACCAATTTTTAAAAATGTCTGTCCGTCTGTCTGTCTGTCTGTCGGTCTGTCTGTCTGTCTGTTTGTTCCGGCTAATCTCTGAAACGGCTGGACCGATTTTCGCGGGACTTTCACTGGCAGATAGCTGATGTCATAAGGTCTAATATAGGCTACTTTTATTTTAGGGTTCCGTTTAAAAAATAGGGTTCCGCTTCCGTCAGTTAGGCGCAAACGAAGTTGCGGGCATCGGCTAGTTAAAAATAAAAGTGATTTGATCTGAACGATTTTTTTAGCAGACGTACGTGGCGCGTACAGGACGTTACTTATGTGTTATGTAACCGTAAAATTGTAAAAACCGTTAGATTGTAATATTACTAGAGATATTGTAACATGTCGACAGATTGTCAAATAAAAACTTCTCCTTACATAAAATAATAACTAAATAATACTATAATAACTCCGTACAATTGTACGCATTATTTTTCGTTATAATTATTATAATGAAAAAGCAAACAAATATGGGTGCGCGGGGCACTTGCCGTTTAATCAAAACAAATATTACAATATAACGAAAAATAATGCGTACAATTACAAGTAGTAATAGTACAACGTACAAGGTAAGGAGAAATTTTTATTTGACAATCTGTCAATATATTTTAATATCTCTAGTAATATTACAATCTAACGGTTTTTACAATTTTACGGTGACATATATAACTTAAGTTCCAGTTAAATTTTTTAAAACTATTTAATAGTTATAAGACTTTTATATTAGCACACAACTACCGTTTTTGTGTCAGTCTAATAAAATTATTATTTAACTAGCTTTTGCCCGCGACTTCGTCCGCGTGAAACAATTACTTTGGGATATCGCTAAAATTTACCCCCGACTTCATTTACGTAGAAGGAGGAGCGTTTCCCGCTCACGACTGTCCGCAGCGCGCCGCACATCATTATTGCGCGCTGATTATTTTATTACTGCGATATCTTCTAAAATACTCATTGAAATCAAATGATGTAAACGGCAAATTTCTTCTAAATTAAATGCTTGTAATGAATAACGTATTTATTTGGATAAGGATTAATATCATCTTTATGAAAACGCCCTCACAAATAATGCTTAATTTTAGAACAAATTTGGTTAGCATAAAAAGGTTATTGTGAGCCAACCTTAAAAGATAGACATATACATCGGGGACTTTTTTTTAGAATTTTTAAAGGGTAATAATTGTGTCATACATAATTTTAGCGAAACTTCAACCGTTTTTGCAGCGTACGCAGCGAAAGCTCTCAAAAGGAAAAAAAATCCCCCGATTTTGAAACATTCTTGATTGGTGCTCCGCTCGTATTGAGCTTAGCATGATGCTATATAGCCTAAAGCCTTCCTCGATAAATGGACTATCCAACACAAAAAGATTTTTTCAATTCGAACCAGTAGTTCCTGAGATTAGCGCGTTCAAACAAACAAACAAACAAACAAACAAACAAACAAACTCTTCAGCTTTATAATATTAGTATAGATATTGTAAAACGTTATCATTAGTCGTTTTTCAAAGTGCCGTACATATTTAATGGGTCGTAGACAGACTCACAATTTAACGGTAAGCGTTTCGAAGAAAAAATTACAAATATCTCTCCGGAGACCGTTGTCAGTTTTTTGTTTCGACTGAGATGCTCCAAGCAGATTAGTTACAAGAAATCTTTTAAGCAACACGTCATTACATTAATTTTTCAATGTACAATGTTTATTTTTAAACACCAGTAGTACAGGAAATACTAAGCGAACTTTCGACTTGAATTTGGGCCAATTTTTATTTCTACTAAAATATTTGGATAGCAAAAACTCGGGGCTTGTATGCTAACTAAAGCTTAGCTCTTATTTAGCTTGAGCTAAATCGTTTTAGAGTGTAAAAGTAAATGGTCTTTGTAAAACCTAAGGAGGGTTCATTTAATATCAACACGTATTATAGGTTTTCTTGAGTTAGGTACTTCAAAAATTTGTGTCCGATTTCACTCAAAATATTTTTTCTAGAGAGTTTTTAGAATTATCTATAAATATGGAAATTTTCAAACTTCTATCTCTTTTAGTTTAGAAATTCACGAAGGGGCAACCAACTTATACATACACCACATAGGAGGCCGATTACTTGAAAATGGTTGACTTTGTAAAAAAGTCATGTATGAAAACCTTGCATTTTTTCACACACGATGGGATAGAATTACTTAATTATGAGAGCTACCCCGATATCGATAACCATCTATACTTAATATAATATTATAAATGCGAAAGTGTGTGTGTCTATTACCTCTTCACGCTTTAACCGCTGAACCGATTTTTATGAAATTTGGTATAGACATACTTTGGGTCCCGGGAAAGGATATAGGATATGTTTTATTCCGAAAAAGTATTGTTCCTGCGGGATAATGTATTTACGCGGGCGGATCCGCGGGCCAAAGCTAGTTATATATACAATTCATTAATTTATATTTACAGAAGCTAGAAGGGTGGACAGACAGACAGACAAACAGAGCGACAAACAGACAGACGGTCGGACGGACGGAGGGACCCTAAAGGGTATAAAGGAAACGTGTTCCTTGAGTATTACGGAACCTTAAAAATAACCTTGCATATTTCTGCTATGGAATTTTAAATATTTGATGATCAAAATAAATACCATAAGACGATTTAACTCATACTAATAATACATAAATCTTTAGGTTAAACTCAAATAATTCAAGAGATTAGGCACACAGCACAAATATTTAACACAAAAAAAAAAAACGGACAAACATGACAATTCACACCATGGATTAGACGTGACCTCAACATTTACATGCGCAGACGCAACACAGCCGTAGCGGGACTCTAACACCCGACCTCACCGCACCGACAGGTGAACAATAAAAACTATATAGTGTTCTATGGTTTGCGGTAAATTATATTAACACAATCTGATAAGCATAATATTATGATTGACATGATTGACAATGGTAGGACAATGGACAAGGCTATAGGTAGTATAAGCCTGTAAAATTTGAACAACGCGTAAAACTTATTGCCTACAACGGCACTTAAAATGATGTGGAGATTGGTGTAGGATTAAAAAATATGAATGATTCGAAATAATAAAATGCAGCCTTAACAAGTATAGTCAATCGATTTAACGTTTTACAAAGATGTTTTAAAATAGAAATATAATATTTATTTTTGAAGATTTCCTGAAAATAATAATAAATAGCTCTCCACAACCATATCGGTAACGGTAGCCGATTTAATCGAAACCAGGCTAGCTACGCAGGAAATATTTATAGTGCCCAAGTGTGTGCGCAGTCCACAAGGGCGAGTCTCCTCCTTCACTCTCATAGCCCAGTGAGACGGATAACCGTCACGACTGGCGAGAGATCAGGCACAGCTTCGACTTTTTACATGCCCATCCGACGCATGGATCATCTTTCTTGTCAGACAATCAGGTGATCAGCCTGCATTGTCCTAACCAAGCTTAGATACAACATTTTTTGATATTTCAATGCGGGAATCGAACCCACGACATCCGAGTCGAGAGCCAAGCTCTAACCACCATGACCACTGATGACCATTCTGGACACTAACCAGCTAATTTAGATATTTATGTGCACATTTATCTTTTCAGGTCATGGTTTGGGGCAACAACACAGTCGCGGAGGTCGTCTGCCAACCGCTACAAGAGGCAGGAATCCTCGTAGCTGGTCTGCCAACTGGACCTCTATCTGCGCCGCTGCCTCTGCTCCTGTCGGAACCTCTCCCACCTCCAGAAGTATTGAAGCGGCCGCCAGCAGCACTCCTCTTTCTGGGTGGCTCCAAAGCTCCAGTTGAACCACGATCCCCAGCCATGTCTCTGGAAGGAGAAGTGGTGGTTGTGGAACATGAACCACCGCAATGGGACGGCAAGGATCTAGAAGTCTTTCTGTCATGGGAGAAAATATACGGTAAGGAAATTGTAATACATGTCATTTAATTAAATTACGTATTTATTAGGTTGATAAATATCTATCTAATAACTCAGATGCTACCCAATAATATGCTATAATAGCATTAAGTACTTTACTTTTAATTTAATAGTATACTTTTAATTTAATACATCCTTACAGTATAAGAACCTAATTTTTATTCCACCGCGATCAATCGTCATAGTATTGCGTATTCAGTTGGCAAACGAGTGTTGTTTGTAGAAAGCGGTTTGGCAATAATGGGACGCATGCATGCCATTGTCCGGTAATCTTTCGTAGAAACGACTTGTATGCAAACCTAATGTAGCCGTGAACATCATACATGATGAGCTCGGGGCGCCCAAGTATGTTACAGAGATATAATATTACCCATAGGACTGATTTTACAATTCGTACATTGTAAGAATGACATTAAGAGTTGCAAGGTATGAAATCTATAAAACCATATGATGCTACTATTATGTTATATTCAGAGACAAATCTATCTTCTTCAATATAAAAATGAATCGCTGAATATGTTGTTAAGCTCAAATCTCGGGAACAGCTGAGCCGATTTCACTACTTCTTTTTTAGAATATTTATTTAAGTACGAGAATGGTTTTATAATTAAAAATTGCCTGAAAAAGTCTAAAAACAACACTTTCCTATACTCTCATACAAACGATTCGTAATAATACTTATATGTCAATTTGAACTTTAATACAATACCAGTTGAGTACAGAGTTGGTACGATTAGACCCGGTAGGTGGACAGCTAGTAATTATTATTTATAGTTATTTATTTTAAAAACTGTATGCGGTTTTTGTAAATTCAAGATTTTATTACAAGATCCATATTTAATATGTACCTACCTATTTATATTCTTTTTGTGTTTATTACAGCTGCCACATTATTCTCAGCATTGGAGCTGTATGGGAAACCACTTTTGCGTGCAGCAGTAATTACGAAGGAGGAATATCACTTGCTATTTTACTATTTAGAATCAGTGTCTGAAGCTAGCGAGGCACTTACCCAGCGAATGAGAAAGTACATTGACTCTGGACTGATTAAAAATAACGTAGACATAGATGAAAATGAAGAAGACAAACCATTTGATACCAAATCACAAAAATGTGAAGAGTCTAGAAGTATTTTAACAGAGTTAGTCCATGAAGGTGTTTTATCTCAACATGACTTAGATTTGTCATCAGAAATTGCAAATTCAGAATATAATGAACAAATTTCAATTATTGATAATTCTAAAATTGAAGATGATAATAGGTCAAACGTTTCATCTGTCGGTTCTTCTTTACGCAAAATTATCGTAGACATACCGTTTGAGAGGTGTGACTCTGAAATTGATAGCCCAATTATTGAATGCAATGATAATGTCACTACAGTTACAATAAGAAGCGGTGGACAATGTTGTGCTGACCATAGAATATCTGCTGACGTCACCGATAATGTGTGGTCAAATGTTCGATGGGACTTTTTAAATCCTGTGGACTTTGGTTACGATCAAGTACCAAATGTGAAAAGAAGTCGATCAGATTCTGCCATTACGCCGGTCGTTCGACGTAAAAATGACGAAATATACGAAAAATTACAGAATGTTGAAAACGAATCGTTCGGCAGCATAACACCTTATGAATCTATAGAAGATTTGTATGACTGTATCAAGAATTCAGCTTACAATAACGTAGAAGACGAGACTTCCCCATCCACAGAAACTCACTCTGAGCCACAATTCCCCGACTTTTATGAGAAAGCGAGCACAACTCGACAGAGTTCAGCAAGCAGTGACAAAAGTGGAATTTCATCCGCCTTTCAATTCTCCAAATGCGGTTCCAGCAATTCTACAGGGGCGTATACTTCATGTGAATCAACTAGCGGTATTAGTTCTCTAATTCCAAAGATTATATCGAAGTCACTTGACTGTCGTGAGCTGCCACCCCCACCGAACAATGGTGAAATGAATGAAAGCTCAATACTATTGAAGCAATTGTTTATGGGCGAACTGATGGACGCCTATGGCGAGTATATGTCAGCATATCCCTATGCGAGAGCCCTGCTGAGGAGGAAATCCCGCCGGGACGAGCACTTCACAGCCCTTGCAGACATCAGGAGAGGAGCAGCCAAGTACACCATCAAGGATTACCTGGAATTACCGGTAAGTGCCTAGTCGTACTGCATGATTAACGATCAATCGCTTCCTATCGATTATAGTATTATTTGTCAAGCGCCTAAGAATAGCAGTGATCAATATTTCGACTGGCGCTCATCCAATTATCATACTGACAGCTTTGTCCGTAGCATCAATAATCTTGAGAAAAAGGAATACATATTATTTTATGGATATATCTTTACCTTTTATCTTAGCGTAAATGATTAGGTCGTTCACCCTTTTATGCTATGTTACATTTAATTAGCTAGATTGTATCAGTGCCATTAATTTGAGATGACATGCGGCGTGGACAAAGATGCGTTGAACCTATGTGGTCTGACTCCAAGAATAGTTCGTATCAAATGTGGCCATTACTTTTAATCGGTAGGGTACAGGAACAACGTACCAGTTCAGGTTGAGTGAGCTTGATGACGTGTAGCATGCGCACGCGCCGCCATTCAATGCTAATGGGCCGGAAGAGCATGCAACTCTCTCCTCCATCACATTGTTCAACCGACACCTCGGTGTTGCAGTGTTGCCAGATTTAAAATTTTCTGAAGTGATGAAATGGTATTGGGTCTCAGTCTATAACTCTTGTCAAAAATTTGCAAGGAAAAATTTGAAAAGGATAGGTAAAATTTTCTAAGACTGTGTTTTATTACAATATATTTCTTTAAGTCTTTACTAATTTTTAAAGCAAGAAATCGTAGCAAACTATTTAAATAAAAAGGACTTATTGTTTCTATTCCGCTAGATCTTCCCAGACATCTATTTGCCATTAGATTCCTTGCATTACGACTCTATGAAAGTGCAGATAAACGAAAATCACGTATATTTAAAATAAATACGAAACATTTTAGAAGTTACGTGTTCGTTTAGAATGTAGTCGTGATTTCGATTTAATCGACCTGCGTTTTCAGCGATACCATAAACTATTATAAGTCTTGATGTTCAGGGTTGCTCACACAACCTCTGTGGCTCAGTTGGTTGAGCGTGTTGGTGCTCAAGCCGGAGGTCGCGGGTTCAAATCCCGCCGAAGGAACAAAAAGTTTTCCTGTGTTCCTGGGTCATGGATGTGTATTAAATATGTGTATAATATAATAAAAATCTTAAATATGTGTATAGTATAAAAAGTATTAAATATATTTCCGTTGTCTGGTACCCGTTACACAAGTTCTTCGAGAACTTACCATGGGATCAGATTGACGTGGTGTGAAGCGTCCATAGATATTACAAATATTACAAATTACAAAAATTACACAACCAAGAATATTCAAGTTATAATGTTTATACTCAAATATTATTTATACCGTACAAACATAATATTATAATGTCGTTACCTGTATTTTATCTTTTGGTAAGAATTAATAACAATCGAGCTAATAACAAATATATTGTTATTCCAATTCCCACACAGCATCAAAAGTAATAATAGAGTTTATAAACTGTAATATAATAACTATTATAATATGAGTAAACCGAACATCGGTGTTCAGATACAGTGAATCATTGAACTGGTGTCATTAAGGTACTGTCAATTGTACAATTTGGTCATCTAAAGTACAAATAATAGGTTGGGGAAAAAGTCTTTTCGCATTACAGTATGTATGAACTTGTCATAAAATATCTATACTTTACTCATACTTTAGTCACTTGTAAATAAACTTTATAAAAAAACCTTTTGAATTTTTATATAAAATGCGAAGAAACTTTTTCCCCAACCTAATATACAGCTGTGCTATATTCTACTTTAATATTTTAACTAGATTCAACGAAAATCAAAACAACTATGATGTGTTAAGATTTGAACAAAGAAAAAAAAAAAACCACTTGGCCGGTTTTTTTTTCTTTGTTCAAATGCTAGTCGGACTTGCGCACCGAGGGTTCCGTACAAACCTGTAGTGATTTTGTTACAGCTTAAAGGTATTATAGACCTGAGTATTTGATATAAATTTCAATTTAATACCTCTACGCGTTCATGAGGAAAGGGGTAGTAAGTTTAAAATTATGTTTATTATATGATTTAACTAAAATGTACGGTTTTCGTAATTTTTACTTTATCTGTGCTATAAGACGTTGCTTCTTACCAAATTTCAAGATTCTGAGTTCACGTGAATTCCCTGTATGTTTTAAGTTTGCGAGTGTCGAAAATTTGCGTAAATTTGCGGCATTAACGGCTGTATCTTTTGATTACGTTGGCTTAGAAGTTTGATTTTTTCACAACCCCAAGGGACCATAGACCTGAGTATTTGATATAAATTCAAGTTTGATACCATCACGCGTTCCTGAGAAAAAGGGTCTTGACAAACATATTCCGACGGACAACAAAGTATATGGTACCCTTATAGGATCAAGGGTTCCGTTTTTTCGTTTCGAGGTACAGAACCCTAAAAATCAACAAAATCGACCTACCTTACAAGTTCAAAGACAAAAGAATATCGATAACATCTGGTTCGGTTGAATATGCTTTTATAATGCCTTAGTCCTTCTTAAGAATTTTTACAAACTTGGAAATAAAGAGTTTAGGATTATGAGTCGATTAACGGTTTCGTAATTTTTATCCGACTACGGCGAAGCCAAAAGGAAGGTTAATGATTTGGCAGTCTATGTTTGTTTGACTTTAGCGCCTAAACTACTGATCAGATTTTAATGAATGAGGTGTCAATATATTTGTAATGGGCTATGTACTCGTATAATTTACGTAGTCAGGTTAAAGTTTTTATAAAAAAAATCTAGTTACATAGTTATTATAAAAGTTATTCTATGTTTTTCGTTTGTTTAAAAAATATAATGAATCATACAATTATAGAGTTGCTAAAACGGAGTTTCTACTTCTGAATTATGTTATGTCAACTTTACATAATATATTGTGCAGAAAAATGTCGCATGAATCTCGTTTCATCAAATCCATGTAACACCGAAACTAAGGAAGTTTTTACTTCATTAGAAAATAGCTGGTTTATAGCGTCTTATAGTATCGTATCCACCATAGCCGCTAGGACTTTATTTGCCCGTAAACGGATTAATGACGAGCATTACGGGTTTATGGTCATTGGATCTGTACGTACCTAATGGCGTGCATTCTTAACTTGTAGATAGCTTACATTTACATCGAAACATATGTGCTACTAATGTTGTCATCTTGATGTGAATAGATTTGTATTTCAGAACATATGTTACTGCTATTTTCATGTTGAATAAACTAATACTTTCTTATGGATATTTATGTTAAAATCATTTATAGGTAACTGTTTCCACCGTTCCATTCCACAAAATATTTATCATCCTCATCACCTTGATGAGTGGCAGTCCTCCACCATACGCTTTACCCGAAGCTTTCTACCGCGCACTGTAAAACTCTGGAATGAACTGTCGCCAGCAGTATTTCCGGACCACTACGACCTGCAAACCTTCAAGAAGGGCGTATTCCCTCCTAAAAGGCTGGCAACGCACTTGCAACTTCTCTGATGTTGCGGGTGTCCATGGGCGACGGTAATCGCTTTCCATCAGGTGATCCGTTTGCTCGTTTGCCCCCTAGTTTTATAAAAAAAAAACTAACATAAGTTAATATTCTATTTTTTTTTAATTATAATATCAATGAACCCATTTAAATTTTAAATACAGATTAGTTAAAATAATTTAAAATTGAGAACAAAAGGAGGTCGTTGGCATTTGAAGTATAAACTATAAATTGGTTTTTATCTCAAAATGACTGAAAATAATACTTAAAACTATATATTATATAGGATAAAATATATCGTCTACCCCAACCTTTATTTTTTATAGCATTTTACTAAATTATTGATAAAATATTTAAATACTTTAAGATTGACAAATTGACAATCTAATGTTAAGGGTAACGATGATGTTGCTTAGAATAATAATAATAATATGAAAAGGCGATGATGATGATGACATACTGAGACATAAATCCTAGAGTGATAGTGATAGTTAACTTATCGAAATATAAGTCCTAGATTGAGATGTCAAACAAGTGCTCCCGCCCGCCCACCGCCCGCGCCGCCCACGTCAGATCAAATGTCACCCCGCACGAAGGTCGCCGTGGAACACGTCAGAAACAATTACTACAGCCCATTGTAATTATTGCAACGGTATTAGTAGGTTTTTTTGTTAGGTTAAGGTGGTTGCAGACTTAATTGAAAAAAAAAAAAACTTAAACTTATGAGTGCGCTAGTCAACGACTCGAACTCAGTGCGGCGCGCGGGGAAAATGCTTGTTATTTCCCGACGTTATCGGGGAAAAAAGGATATAGCCATAGAATAGTAATCTATACTCATAAGAGAAGTGCACACATTTATACTGTTTTGTAAATTATTTTAGAAAAGGCATCCTCAAATTACGCAAATCGACACGCAGCTGTTGGTGTTTTATTTTATTTATTTTAAAAAACTATATAATATTTTTGTCTGAAGTAAAGTAATCTCAATTGCTGAATAAGGTATGTGCTTACTTTTTCATTTCCATTCTTCGTTTGTATTTTATTTACGGTCAAAATTGCGCTAAAAATCCGATGTTTGGAGGCTATTATCTTCTAAAGTTATTTAAATTTGAAAAATATAACACATACCGTCCTAGATAAGTGTAATAAAAATCCATATTACCTTAAAATTTTTGGTCAACAACAAACAACAGAAATAAACTGACTAGTACAGCCTTATAAGACAAATTTTAATAAAGTCTAAAACCCGTACGTAAATTATATTATGGCCAATGTTACCGGGATATTGTAACGAATCTATCGACACCTTAATCATTAAGATCGGATCAGTAGCTTAGGCGCTACTTTGGAACAAACATATACATATACTGTCAAGGATGTCGGTTAAAAACATTACCTTTTTTTTTGGCTTTATCGTAGTCGGGTCGGGTAAAAGAGTTCAACGCTACTATGCGTAGGTGTGAATGTGCAGTTTTTTTATATTTCTTTGTCAAGTAATATATAATATTTTACAGATTAAGAAGGATACTAAGCATCAAAAATAAGACCAAATTAAAAAGAAACTTTGTAACAGTCAGATTTTATTTGAACTGTCTAATTATTTTATACACTGTTTTGCTACACGTGGAAAATCAGAGCCGATTTTTCGTTTTATATTTTAAATGTTACTCTTAAAACCCGTCTCATTTAGCTGACAAGTGTGCGACCACCCTAACAATCTGCGTTTCATTTAGCACGACATGACAATAGTCGTGCGAGTCTAGTACTATGCAATGTGTTATTACAATAAAATTACTCTATTTCTTGCCTCTACGTTTATTAATAGCGCCCCGCACAAAACAGGCTCGCGCTCGACAAAACATTTTCTTTGTACGGAACCTCGGTGGCTCTTTTCCGGTTTTTAATCCGACCGCGACAGTTCGGATCGCGGATCAGACTGTGTTCCAAATAGGGGATATTTGCGGTGCAGTAGAGCTCCCCGTGGCCTAGTGGGTAGATCGATTGATTCGCACTCGAAAGAGTGCAGATTCGATTCCCAGGTTGTGGCGTGTACTAATGAGACTTTCTCAGATTTCAAATACATTATACGGACGCTCTAACAGTGAAGGAAAACATCGTGAGGAAACCCGCACATGGTTGGCCCCAGACGTATTGACCAGTGATTCCTCTGGACTAGGCTGACTATGTTGTGAGAATGCTGTATGTGCTTGGGCAACCATACGGCATTTTAAAAAACCGAATGTCCCAGGCCCTACAGTATTTCAAGAGTGGTTACTTCGCTCGAAGAATACTTGGTAATTCATCCAATAACTGATGAAAAGGCCTAAGTTAGTAGTATGTGCGGTTTTGACTACGGATCGAACTGTCGTGGTTTGGTTTAGACTTTCGGACAATTACATAATACGTCAAAATACGTCATAGCGCGCAGTTTGAACTGTGGAAAATGCGCTTTCAAGTGTCATCGACATGCCAGATCGAAGTGTCGACCCCGCGCATTTACACTTTATTTCGGAGCGCGGGTTGGAACGGCATGTGCTATTTGCCGCGGTCGCAACTTATGTGTGATGTGATGCTAATAGGCTAATATGACATAGGCTTTGTAATTACAATGACTGGAAGATATAAGTAGGTAAGGAAAGAATAAGTTTGCGTGTCACGTATATTTTTTTGCTATATCAAATTTAGTTCAAATTTTGATGTTTATGCCATTAATCTGTGCGTTGCGTGTATGGGCGTGTTTTTTAGGGCTCCTTACCACAAAAGGAAAAAACGGAACCCTTATAGGATCCTTTGTTGTCCGTCCGTCTGCCTGCCTGTCAAGAATATTTCGGGATCGCGGCCCGCGGGAAGGTTTCGAGTTGAAATCTTTGTAGATTTCAACTCTTGAAACTGTGAAAAAATCAGACTTCTAAGTAAACATAAAAAAGATACGATTGTTTATCTTCAACACTCTCCAGGGAATCAAAATTCATAGGGCTATACTTCTCGTTGACCTAGGACTATGAAAGGTATTTAACATCGTCAAAATGCATAGGGCTATACTTCCCGTTGACCTAGAACTATGAAATGTATTTAACATCGTTATTATTACAAGAGAAAGAAAATATTTCGTAACTGGAAATTTGTAAATTAATCACAATTAATAGGGGGTCCAAAATCTAAGACCCCGTCCTTTTTTTTTCAAGTTGAAACCACTATTCCAAATAGCCAATAGGGCTGATATGAAACGGCTTGACGTAAGCATTCCAAAACATAATTTGTTAATTTTTTACGATGCATATTTTTTAAATTCTATTTTTTTTTTATTAAATTCAAATGAAAACTGACGAAATGGGCTCCTCCATACAAACTTCCATCACACATATTCTGGGCCTCTAGTCAAGATGCATTCGATAATTTCGACGGCGAACTGCGAAATCAAAAATGTACGGGATTTGACAAAGGTCATCGTTAAGTGACATGTCGCTTACGATGTAATATGTCAAATCCCATACCTTTTGTTCTCAAACTTCGCCGTCGAAATTATCGAATGCATCTTGACTAGAGGCCCAGGCTTTCTGCGAGACTCGATTCCTGAACATATTATGATATACTTTGTATGGAACCCTCGGTGGCCTAGTCCGACTCGCTCTTGTCTGGTTAGTTTACCAATAATTTCTTACTACGAATTTATTGGTTTAATAATCAAATAGTTTTTTGTTTAGTTTTTATCAAAATCAGGCGCATCGGTCGTGACTATTTGCGTTTCCGTTATTCTTAAAAGTATGCAAGTACATAATTATAGTTTAAATTCCATATACCGTCCTTTCTGTTCCCTAGAAAATCGGTCCGATAGTAAAATTAATATCTCTAACCAGTATAAAGTATTACTTATTAATAAGTAGATACAATTATAATATAAATGTTTGTTCTACGTATTCCAACGTCTACATTACAAGCCGGCAATACAAATTGATTCAATTGCGCTGGGAACAGGCGCATTGAATCGTCTGTATTCTGTAATGTAATACAATACCAATGAACGTTCAATAGAACCTAATAAACATAGGGAATTATTAGATTTGTTTGTAACTACCTCATATTAATATTTTTATTCAGTATCGTATATTATGTTAATACGTGAAGCAAAAACTATGTACTCCGTACGAAAAAAAATATGCGAACGGAGGGGTATAAAATGAGGGGTAGGATGGAGTAGGAAATTCCTTTGTACCTATGTAGGTGTTTTATTATATTATTTCGAATTGAATACACTATTACATACCTACTTAATTAAGATAGGAAAAGAGATGTTTGATTTTGGGCCAGCTACACTACATAGGTAAATACGAAAAAATATGGGAATTTCATAAAAATAGGTACAAAAAAAAAATTTTATCAAATGATTGAAGAAGGGTACATGCGTACAAAAATGATTATTTGAAGAGATTTTAATTGCGAGAACCCTATTTTTAGGTCGGCCAGGACAGTTGATTTGACTTGACTATTGACGTAGTTGACAGTTTTAGGAAGAGACGCCTTCTTGAATGTCATACGTCTTTCTTTGTCAAAAGTGATGTCATTGTCAAAATGTCATTCGTTGTTTAATTCTGAAATGATCCGCCATGTTTTATTTTACAATGTGTTGCTCTCCTTGACGAAGTTATTTTAAATGTACATCGGGACGAAGTGAAATTAAATAAAATAAAGAATAGGAAGCAGTTTACTATATTATGTAGCTATATTTACATATAGTGTACATAGTGTTGGCCCATGCCTCATACATTTCTAGAACATCTTTTTTGATTTGTATGTTTAGTCAGCCTTATTGTATAGGTATATTTACTGACGAGGTTTGAAAAATGTAGGTAATAAATATTAGGTTATTATAATCAAGGATGAGAATATCATTGTTTTATTTTGTCCGTCACAGCGATAAGGTCGAATGACGTCATATAATTGATCCATTACCTTATTACTTAACGTCAGATTTGGGAAGGTTTGATTGGGTCTTGTTAAAAGGTAATTGACGACCTCTGTGGCTCAGTTGGTTGAGCGTGTTGGTGCTCAAGCCGGGGGTGGCGGGTTCAAATCCCGCCGAAGGAACAAAAAGTTTTTCTGTGTTCCTGGGTCATGGATGTGTATTAAGTATGTGTATAATATAATAAAAATCTTAAATATGTGTATAGTATAGAAGTATTAAATATATTTCCGTTGTCTGGTACCCGTAAGCGTAACACAAGTTCTTCGAGAACTTACCACGGGATCAGATTGACGTGGTGTGAAGCGTCCATAGATATTATTATTACTATAATTGTAAGTTGTAACATAATACCAAAATCTAGTAATGACATCTCATACTTACAAGTATGTAAAAGTTTAATGTTACCTTAACGTATTATTGCGTAAATTTCAAACAAACACGATATATTACCAGCATAATTTTAAACGGCCAAAAATATCAGATTTTTTAGATCTTCTTATAACATATTGTATCGTTTAACAAGTAGGTATAAAAAATAATATAAAAGTACAATAATACTTTGATATTAATATTATACTTGTTATATAAGGTTTGGTAAAATCAATTACGAATACTTCGGGCACATGATCTACTGCTTATATAAAGACGTTTAAGCAGAAAAATAATTGTCATACTCGAAAAAAAAAAATTTCTTTATATGGGCGAGTTTGCGTTTTGCGGAAAGTCACCCATACATGAGATGATTTTTTACTTTGAGTATGACAATTATTTTTCTACCCAAACGTCTTTACATAAGCAGTGGATCATGTGCCCAAGCAGTGGATCATGTGCCCGAAGTATTCGTAATTGATTTTACCAAACCTTATATAACAAGTATAATATTAATATCAAAGTATTATTGTACTTTTATATTATTTTTTATACCTACTTGTTAAACGATACAATATGTTATAAGAAGATCTAAAAAATCTGATATTTTTGGCCGTTTAAAATTATGCTGGTAATATTATATCGTGTTTGTTTGAAATTTACGCAATAATACGTTAAGGTAACATTAAACTTTTACATACTTGTAAGTATGAGATGTCATTACTAGATTTTGGTATTATGTTACAACTTACAATTATAATAATAATAATATCTATGGACGCTTCACACCAAAGTATAAAACAAATATAATAAAAAATCTTCTGTTTAATGGAATACTATTTGAGGGTGGGGCCTCCCCCTACACTTGTTGTACTGTGTCCTAGTCATGGCTGAATTTTGCTAACTACCTACCAAAAACCAGTAAATTAAAATTAGTAAGTCCCTCTTATCGAACATTTTGCCGTTTGCGCTTATTTAAAATAATATTTGTAACCGTGATTATATTTAAAGGGTAAAAAATATAAACAGTTTTGGCAGAACCCCAATACTATAAGTAAGATAATTCTACGGAACTGCTGGGCTTATACAATAAAATAGAATGAAACAGAATCGACCAACTATAAATCGGACGACATTATGCTATAAGTAAGCTCTTATCTTATCTGTATCTCTGTCAAAATACGTGTCTAGAACCTGACGAGATTTCTCGCCTCCGAATGAGATCGTAGACGTGACCAAAATTCAATATCATTACTATACCGCCATCTTCTTATAGCTTTCTCTAAATGATGCTTAACTCACTAACAATAAAGATCAATTTGCACTGGTTATGTCTAACAGAAAACTTTTTTAATCCGGCTTTATGATTGGTTGATTTTTAGTTTTGAGTTTTTGACCAATGTTTTGACTTGAAATGTAGAGAAGTTTAAATTTTATGTATAGGCCAGGAACAAGTTTCATTACTGTAAAGCTAACATACTTCAATTAACAGATTGTCATCTACCAACTTATTTAAAGTATCTACCATATTTAAAATTCGCATGCTTTGCACATTCGACCCCTCCACAAAGTCCACAAACACCACGGAAATACAAAATCCGAGGATTGAATTTGTAGTGTATTTATATGAACCACAGGAGATCATTGAAGTTTATTCTAGCCACAGTATTCCAGATGCTAACAATGACGTCATCACATCAGGTGACTGGAAAGTTATCTCATAATTTGGCAATGAAAATTTTGCATGAAAATATTGACGGGAACGGAAAATTTATCTTGACTCTTGAGTACATAGCAAATACCTAACGTATTTATTAAATTATCCGCAGTTTTTAGGGTTCTGTACCTCGATAGTAAAAAACCAAACCCATAATAGGATCACTTTGTTGTCCGTCCATCTGTCTATCAAGTCCCTTGGATCTGACAAAAAATCAAACTTCTAAGCCAACGTAATCAAAAGATACAGCCGTTTATTCCGCAAATTTCCGCAAATTTTCGACACTCGCAAGGGAATCAAAACCTACAGAGTACTTCCCGTGAACGCTGAATTTTGAATTTTGGTACGAAACAACGTCTTATAGCACAAGCAAAGGAAAAATTGCGAAAACCGTAAAATTATAGTTACATCATATAAATACCTATATTTAAACTTAATAATTTTAAACTTACTACCCCTTTCCTCATGAACGCGTAGAAGTATTAAATTGAAATCCGTATCAAATACCCTGAGTATCTATAGTAGGTACCTTTAAGCTGTAACAAAATCACTACAGGTTTGTACGGAAGCCTCGGTGCGCGAGTCCGACTCGCACTTGGCCGGTTTTTTAAGTATGCACTTTATTTAAATTTTTTCGTTTGTTATATTTTTAACTTACAGATCTATGTTGTTAAAACAGACAATAAATCCACATAAAATCAATAAGGAAATGATTAAAATCGAATACTAGTTCAATAATCTAGTTGATATAACCTCAAATATAATTATGTCAACGACTGAAATCATGTCGACAATATTTGTTTCTTACATTTACAATTACGCAAATTTTAATTGCGTAAATCAATCGGAGAATTCTGCAAATAAACTACACGAACCTCTCACTTCCGAGGCGGACGTTCTTCAAATACTTTGTGTTTTAGACATCGTTGACTATGTCACTCCGTATTTATATAAGACTGGATACATACGTAACTCCTGAATATATTATACTGAGTGATTTACTCTGGGAGATTTGATATACTATTAATTTTATTAAAATATTGTCTAGAGGTTCTAGGCTATTAAAATGTGAAAGTTTGTGAGGATGGATGGATGTATGGATGGATGGATGTTTATTCCTCTTTCACGCAAAAACCACTGAACGGATTTTGATGAAATTCGGTATGGTAGTAGTTTGGGCCCTTTTTATCCCGAAAAGTACAGTGTTCCCGAGGGATACTATATTTACGCCGGTGGAGCCGCGGGCAACAGCTAGTTAAGAATACTCAAGAAATGATAGTATATTTTATATATAATATTTTAAAGTAGAAAAAAATAATATTATTTTGCTAAGGGTCTGTTTAAAAATCGCCTAATATCGGATAGCTTGTTCGTAAGCTTTGTCGCTGCTTACTTTATACTGAATGAAAAAGACAGAACATCTGACGGTTATCTGTAGATTGTCAAACAATGTATAAGTCTAATCTACTAATTATAAAGTTAGTTTAAAATACTTCTTTAGATATATCGTAACGATTTCTTTTTCATGTTCCGACATTTAATTAATCTAGCCATAACCATAATTTAGCGTAAGTGTATTGCTCGTAATTCTGACTAAACCAGGCTCTATGCAAACGTTTCCACAGAACATGTCAATTAAACCAGCATTCACGAACAACCGCTATGCGGATATAACATTGGCCTACATACCTGATGAAACTTACTATTATAGTTGTCATAGCGATGGAGAAGATAGGCGTGGGCCCAATAGCACATTTGCATCACAGAGTGCAGGTTCGATCTTAGACAAACAATAACTCTAACCCCTGGACCACGGAGATGTGCGCTCCGTGGTCCAGGGATTAGAGCTTTTTAATGGCTCTCAACTAGACGGGGATGGTGGGTTCGATTCCAACGTTGAAACAACAAATAATGATAAGATTACATGAACACGGCTTGGACATCATTAGTCAATTTTGACATTTGCACTGATGATTCACTGCGTTCTTAACGTGAAGTGTTACTCGCACGTATATGTGATAGTTCTAAGTAGGAAGAGTTATTGAATTAAATATAGGAATGGAGCGTTGACAAAAGTGTCCCTACAATTACTTATGTAGGTAGCAGTGATGAACGCTGGTTCTCCTTTATAGGGAAGCCCTTGACTATATATTAAGTGGGGATTCGGATAAGGGTCTTCAAAAGGTACTTAAGTGCAGGTAAGTGAAGCCGATAGGAATGGAGTTATAGAAACCCCACACCACTGGCAGCTAGATAATATCATCCGATCATCCGTGCTACTACCACCTACTACTGACGGAGCGAAGATCCTTTCTGGATCTCCAAACACACTACCCTAATCTTTTTCACGGCCTGAGTCCCAAGCTTCACCAAAAGCGAGTCCGTTGATCTTAGTATCTCCGCAAAAAAGCTGAAGACTGCAAATTGTGGAATGAACCGATAATGAATAGTAGAAAAGTAAAAGTTAGTGTAAAAGTAACGAAAAAAAGCGTACTCGTTACTATAGTATCGTTACATTACTCATTACTTCTGATACCTCATAACATGCTATGTTATGTTATAGCAACGAATCAAGTCGTATTGCGTACGCGTAGGTATAGTATAATGTGGCGGTGTCGCAACATTCGTAATTTGTAGAAAACATACTTATAGATTACATATCAAGCTGCGTGAGGTGTATTTTTTCTCTTTACCGTATTTTAAACCACTTTTTGAATTATAAAACGATACTACGAAAAATGCTTTTAACGAAATGTATTCGTGTGTAACGTTTCGTTACTCGGTACTAGATGGCGCACCCTTTACTCAGTACCAAATACATGCGGTTTGCTACAGATCTAACGAATAGTTTTAGGGTAGTAATGATGATGATTGGACTCAATATATACAGTACCAAAAGTGAATTATTATATCATCAACATAAAAGCTTCCATTTAATTCATTCAGTTTGTTCATAGCCTTTTACAATTCATAATCGCTAATCTTATAGCCATTCTCTTTTCAATATTGATTTAAAAACCAATAATCTACGACCGATAGCATGTTGGGCAATATGTTACATAATATCTACTCGTACTAAAGTTTGCTACTTTGTTTAACATCTATTTTGGTACGTTTGGATACAAAATTTAATGATATTGTATCTATCTATAGATAATGTCTACATTATTCAACTCTTGAACTGGTTTAGTTAAATAACTAGCGTGATAATATAATATATACTCCGTTCCAATTCAAATTAAACAAAACTCCATATAGTACTTCTACTTCATTTATTCATCGCGGAATAAATAAGAATCGTGGAACAAGAAAAGAATACCAAGGGTCGAATCAAATATAACCTGCTAGCTAGTTGTTGCCTGCGGCTCCGTCCGCGTAAATACGGGCACACTGCGTTTTCTACGTTTTCGGAATAAAAAGTAGGCTATGTTTTAATTTAGAGCCTAAACTATACTAAATTTGATCGAAATTCGTTTAGTAGATTTAGCGTGAAAGAGTTACAAACATCCATTAATCCATCCATCCATCCATCCTCACAAACTTTCACATTTACAACAGTAGCAGAATTGAATCGAAACGGAGTATAATTAGGCATATTAAGAGAAAGATTTTTATCGCAACTTACCGTGTTTCACTAGGTATATTGCTCTGTAACATACACGTAAGTAGGCACTAGGTATCTGCCACGTGATTGCTGTTCAAATTGTTTTATATGATATAAAACTATATTTTTGGAGTTTACTCCATATAAAACGATTTGAGTTATAAGGCCCGGTACGGAAATTTTATGAGGAGTAAAATCAAGTGTAACACGGAAAGTTGAGGCATTAGAAAAAGAAAGAGACAAACATATATATCTGTAAGATTGAACGTGCGAAATGGAATACGTTACACAACGTATTACGAACCATTTCTATTTTTAAATATGTTCGAATTTGTTCATTCACAGTCCTGAAACCAGCTCGTTATTACCGTCAGCTTTATTACTATTATTATTTTTATTTTTTAACGTACTTTATGTAATACGCTTTTATTGAAATAATAAAATTACAGATATATGTTTGTTTCTCTTATCATTTTAGAAGATGCGTTCATTTACCCTCTTTTTCTTTTCATAATAATTATCGTTCGTAACGAGGAAACTCCAGTCGTGCGTCGACGCTGACCAAGGAATTTGTAAGTTCCTTGGAGCTGACACACACACTTTTTTATATAATTAAAATCGTACTGACTCATTGTTTCGTCCCACGATTGTGCCAATGGGACGAACATTTGTTTCTTATCACGACCTAATATTTTTATATAGCCACATTTTAAATTATCAGCAACTAGCTGTCCCAGCAAACTTCGTAACCGCCTTAGAATTAAAAAATGACAGTAGCACCATCTGTCGAACATTGGTCGTACCAACTTAGAAAACTTTTCTTAAGATCATCACATGACCAAATGCATACTTTACGATTCTATAAAGGACATGCAGACAAACATTCATTTTTATATAAATAGACTTATTAAATTGCTGAGATGAAGTTTTAGAACTTAGGCCTTTTTGTCCGTTAATGTATGATTTATACAGTATTCTCCGAGCGAAGTAACCACTCTTAAAATACTGTAGTGCCTGGGACAGTTGGTTTTTAAATGTCGTATGGTTGCCCAATACATGCGGTATTCTCACAACATAGTCTGCCTAGTCCAGAGGAATGATTAGTCAATACGTCTGGGTTACCTTACGATGTTTTTCTTCATCGTTAGAGCGTCCGTATAATGTACTTGAGATCTGAAAAAGTCTCATTGGTCAAAACCTGGTATTCGAACCTGCACTATCTCGAGTGCGAACTAAACGGTCTACCCACTAGGCCACGGAGCTCATAAATCATTGAGTTTTAGCTTAATCAATAATTTCAGCAATTTATCTAAGTACCGACCATTGCTAATTGAAAGTTTAGCTACGAGTTGTAAGTGTCACCGTAAAATTGTAAAAACCGTTAGATTGTAATATTACTAGAGATATTATAATATGCTGACAGATTGTCAAATACAAATTTCTCCATACAATTGTACGCATTAATTTTCGTTATAATTATTATTATGAAAAGGCAAACAAATATGGCGGCGCGGGGCACATACCGTTTAGCCAATCAGCACGGTAAATATTACAATATAACGAAAAATAATGCGTACAATTGTATGGAGAAAATTGTATTTGACAATCTGTCAGCATATTATAATATATCAAGTAATATTACAATCTAACGGTTTTTACAATTTTACGGTGACATAAGTAAACGTCGCCGGAGCAGGCCGGCTGCATTTTTGAGATGGTCCTTCGTATGTGGTCAGAGTCCCGTTAGGTGAGATGCTAAAACTATGTCGTCTCCTTTCATATAAATTGTGCTGTAGTTGCTACAAAATAATAAGATTATAAAGTTTAAATAACTCTTCTGTTCTCTACTTAAAATTTTAGAACTTTGTTTGCATTCTTAGAAAAAAATACACGTCAGTTGAATTTTGTAATTTAAAATCTAATTTAGTTTCGCCAAGTTCTCGCAAGAGCAGTATTATACGGGTCATAGGTGTGTATGACCAAACGTTTATTACATTAAATAAACTACTTATTTAATATTTTTAACAAGCTTACCTTCACTTAAAATTATTCTCTTAAAATTATTTGTTCCAAAGAAGCCTTCCATTTATACACAGTAATTACCTATGTCCTACACGTATGTATCATTATAAATTAATTTCGAATATCAACACATCTATGATCATTTGTTTTAACAACTAGTGTGTCCCGAGAAAAGTTGTTTTTCCATATCTGAAGAGATCTAAAACTGGTATGAATCTGCATGGTATGAACATAATATGCACTCGCATAGCATTATGTTCCCACGATATTTTAATGAATTTGCAATTTTTCATGCTTTTTCAAGCAAATCACTAATTTCATAGGCACTCTCCGAAATATTAAAGAAAGCTTTTTCACAATTATATGCCATCATGCAATTAAAAACTATTTCTATAACACATACCCTTTTTTGGTTTTGGTTGAAGATTGGATGAAAATTGCTAGACTTGTTTTAAACGAAAGCTTAGAATTGTAGGTCGGTAATTTTACAATTTTATTTTAGTTTGTATGTGGGTTTAACCTACATATCACCTCGTCATTTTCTGTTAGTATGTTGTACCTACCCAAAAAATGTAAGGCCAAAAGAAATATTCTCATAAAAAGGTACAATATTTATTTACATAAAAACAACATATTAGTTAATTACCTACTTAAAATAGTACAATTCTAAATTACAATGTAAAAACCTATAAGTGTACCATATTCTATGCAAATAATTATATTATTATAAATAAAAATATCAATTGTATAGCGAATATTTTATTATTATTAAACGTATTTGCTATATAATAGAGAAGATGCAATTTTTTATTGGCTTTTCGAAAAGTACATAAATAATAAGCCAGGAAATCTTGTCATTACAATGGCATATCTACGATGAACCGTTGACGAAATACAGTCATTACAAAAGCGAAATTGTTGGAGTACATCAAAAACGCTCTATACCAAAAATTTTGCAGAAATGACGTCACAGCTGTTGAAATTAATGTGTGAAGATAAATACAAAATTCATTTTATAGCGTAATATATGCGTTTATATATTATATCACTGTAATAACAAAAAATGACACAAATAAAATAAGGATTTGAACAGTAATTTTCGTTTTGCGATCAAAGCAAAAAAAAACCCTCGTTTTCTTAGCTTATTAATTATTTATTAATAATTTAGCACTAATTACTGTACTTTTGGCATTTTTCGGTCCAATTTTATGTTGCCTTTCGAAAAATATTAGAATTTTGCCGATTTAAAACAAATGCATCTTCTCTATTGATATTTCTATTTATAATTAATATTTACTTTAGAGTACTTACTACCGAAATTAGTAAATAATACTCGTATACTAAATAGTGGTTAGTGGTTACATACCTATAACGTTACGACTACGAAGTTAAAGACCATGATATACCGACGAATTTACCTCATGGCTTTTCTTCTATTTTAAAATGTTTCTTAGGTAAAGTTAAATTAAAAACTAGCTGTACCCAATAGACGTCTATCACCTGGAATAAATAAATAACTTCCGACAACTACACCTACAACCTAAATTTCATATCTATACATCTATATACTTCATAATACATATACAGATAAATAAAATTGAAGTGTCTGTTTGTAACTTCAAAGTAACAGCTTTTCACATATGAATCTGAAAGTATATTCGGTACTTACAATAAAATACCAATTTTTTAAATTTTTCTCTGTCTGTCTGTCTGTCTGTCGGTCCGTCTGTCTGTTTGTTCCGGCTAATCTCTGAAACAGCTGGGCTGATTTTCACGGGACTTTCACTAGCAGATAACTGATGTTATAAGGTCTAATATAGGCTACTTTTATTTTAGGGTTCCGTTTAAAAAAAATAGGGTTCCGCTTCTGTTAGTTATGCGCAAACGAAGTGGCGGGCATCAGCTAGTATAAAATAAGGATATCAATTATCAGATAATATAATTCGTTATTTGAGCTTATTTATAATTAAAAGTTAAACAATATTCATAATTAATATTATTCAAACAAATGATACATATAGAGTTTTCGGAATTTGATTATCATATCATCCTAAATATTCTAAACTAGGTATCCTAGCTCGAAACTCGAAAGTTCAAGAACTAGAATATGCAACAAAGTTACAGTTTGCTAAGTAGCATGATCTAACTGGTCCCTGTCAGATGAGCTTATCTCTGACCACTTCGGTGTCACCGATAAATGCGATGTTTGTAGATAATATCGATACATTTAACTTATAATGTACTTGTACTTGCCTCCGCATTCTTATTCAAAGCGTTCTATGAAGAACCAAACTATATAACATTATTTTCAGACGTAGAGACATGAAAATCATTTATTTTATTTACTTACTATGCAAATAAACAAAAAATGCACAAAAAAGTTCATACTTTTTTGTGCATTTTCTTTCATAATAAAACTTACTTAATAAATAATTCCTCTTTTAAATTAGGCTAAAATTTTAACTATTTCTCTACTCAATCTTCATGATTTCGAAGTAGCTACTAGCCCGAACAACATCCTTATAAAACAATATTTAAAACAGAACTCACGTTCAAAATCAAATTGAAAAGGTCATAGTGAATAAAGTTGTAACGGAACGCGTGAGTAGGCGATGTTGTTGTCGCATGCAAATTCCATAAATTAAAATACTAATCGGCATTGTATCATAGGCTTAATGGTGCGTGTGCGCCCCTCCTATTTCTGCTTTCTACGCGATTTCACTGACGGAGGCGCCAAGCGTTTTTGTGGCACGCGATTTTTCACGAGCCGCTGTCGTTTTAGCACCTGTTGTTGCTGTTGTTAGAGACGCCACTGTTGACAGATGGTGTTTGGAACTTTTTTGATGCGCTTTTTTGTGGACTGTTCTTTAATCTTCCATATTGACTTACGGCATTTGCGAGATTTTGGATACCATTGGAGCCAGTTGTTGCAAGTCTTGTCTTTCGTCATATTGACATAAGCCATTTGGACGATGCGCGAAGGTTTTTTGAAACTGAATTGCAGTGCTAATTAAGTTGTCGGCTAGCACTTTTTGTACATTAGCAATAATTATTAGGTACCTTATTGTTAAAAACTTTTCTTTAAGTTTCATTATAAAAGTACCTATAGCAGAAATTATGTCACAAAGTTAAAAAAACCTTCAAAGTGCAGCTGTGTTATTATTTTGAGATGAATTATCGCCTAAGTAGCGGTATTTAGGTCACATTCCGCCAAACAAGTATGTTTATAGCTTATAGTGAGCAATTTGAAATGTGACACGTAAACCCAAATCTTACACGAGTGGAGAATTGGCACAAACGGACAGTATTATAAGCCACAATTTTTGTAAAAACTATAACACTATTAAAGAAATTTTAAAACCTGTGTTACCCGGGCTATTATTACGAATCCATTGACACCTTATTCATTAAAATCGGATCAGTAGTTTACATACAAGATACATACATACATACATAGACTGCTAAAATCATTACCCTTCCTTTTGGCTTCGTAGTAGTCGGGTAAAAAGTGGAGTATTATAATTTACAAAATTTATTGGAATTTTATAAACTGTAATTATATTTTGACTCAGCAATTATATCACTTGAATAAAACCGGTAAACTAAAATATGGATTACCTGATGGATCATCTAGAGCATCTAGAACAACATCAGAGGAGTTCCAATCATTTGCCAGTGTTGCACAATGTACTGTCAGGGAATCTAATTCTTAAGGTTGACCGTGACTGACATAATATTATCATTAACAATTGCTTTGTGACGCTATGTCGTCTTTATAATACAAAAAAAAATATGAGAACTTTCTGGATGCTTATGATTTAGACTTTAACTGAAATTAGCACTATATCACGCAGGTTTTCTAACATACAGCATCACCATCATTCAAAGCGAGATACCTATGAAACTTCAAAATTATTTTAAGTACAATCTATACACAGACTATTCTATTGGAGCGAGTAAAATTATTGTCTACTAGACATTTAATAAATTCGCTCCCTAAAATGTTTTACATGAAAAATATTGCAATGGTGCAATTCTCATGCGATTAAGGGTTTTGAGAGTTTAGTTAACAATAGTTAACTAAACTCTCAAAACCGACAGAGGATCGTAAATACTAAATGCAGCTCACAATAGCATTCCCCGCGCCACAGCACAAGTATGCTTCTTTCTACCGTGACTCACTCTGACTCAGCGAACCTGTTTGAACGAAAAAAGTTTTTACTAGCTCGGAGATAATTTACTGTTGATGATCTGCTTGTATGCAGTATTCGATGTACGTTGTAACCTATAGGGAGTTATAAGTATAATATGTATTTTTATTTCTATAACTAGCTGATGCTCGCAACTTCGTTTGTATAGAACTAACGGAAACGAAACCCTATTTTTTAACGGAACCCTAAAATAAAAGTAGCCTATGTTAGACCTTATAACATCAGCTATTTACCAGTGAAAGTCTTGTGAAAATCGGTCCGGCCATTTCAGAGATTAGCTGGAACAAACAGATAGACAGACGGACAAGAAAAGAAAAAGTACCGAATATAATTTTACATATCGTTTATTTTATCAAAACAGCGAGACAAATACGGTCAAAGGAAAAAGACATTTGAAATTACAAACAGACACTCCAATTTTATTTATCTGTATTGATTTTAAAAATACCTACTGCAATACATTATGCTTAGATAAGATTTGCATAGGTACCTATAAAAACTGGAAAAATTGGAACCGAAATTATATTTAAAATATTTAAATTATTTATTAATTTATGAACAATTACAATAATACAACAAACATATAAAATATATGTAAAATATTAAATGTTTTAAATTAAAAAACTTAATGTAAAAATGTTAGGCATGAAAATAAATTAATAATAAAATATTGGAATATAGTTAAATGAAACCGCTACCTCGAAACGTATTTTTGGAATTCCCAAAGTTCAAAATACGCAGTAATAGACCTTGATGATTTTATAATTTATCGGAAAACGGTGTATTTTGAATGTAATCTGTATTTGATCTACTTCTGAATAAGATTCTTGCGAAATAATAATTTATAGTACTATTTAGTAAACGCTTGCCAAGAATATCAGTAGGAATTAACTATATGAATAATAATATTGGTCTTTTTCAACAGAGTTTCGGTTGCGTCCTATTGTAGTTATACTTATTGTTTTGTCGCCTGTTTTGGAATAAAAATATCTTAAGCATCAAAATTTACTCGTAAAGGTCTCAATGTGCTAGGAGTTCCACAGGGATCAATATTAGGACCCTTGTTTTTCTCAATTTTTAGAAAAGACCCCGCTATGTCAGTTTTTTTTAAAAGTTTAGCATTACTCAAGCGAGATAAGGCTTTGACGGTTAGAGGCGAGATGTGAGCAACCTGTTCGTAAGACCTTCACGTAGAAATAGTGTTGTGCTTTAAGGGAACGGCGGTGACCTCGGCGTTTCGTCACGTTGTTTATACGTTTCTTGAGGCAAACAGTCACACCTATGCCATACCAAATATATCATGCAAACTATTTGGTTAGTCTCATAAAGGAATAAGTAAAGCTTTGGCAAGTCTCTAAAAGGAACAAGTAAACAACTCGCCAAAAGCTTTATCAAAACCGAAGTTATAATCTATTTTAAGATAATAATAATATATTGACGCTTCACACCACATCAATCTGGCCCCGTGCTAAGTATCCGAATAACGTGTTACAGGTACTAGGAAACGGGAAGTATATATTTTAATACGTTTATACTATACATGTATTTAAGATTTTTGTTATATTATACACATATTTAATACACATCCATGACCCAGGAACACAGAAAAACTTTTTGTTCCTTCGGCAGGATTCGAACCTGCTACCCCCGGCTTGAGCACTAAAGCACTGAACCACTGAACCACAGAAGTCGTCAAGATTATAAAGAGGAAAAGTTTGTTTGTTTGTATGCATGTTTGTTTGTTTGCATTAAATAGGCTCCGAAAATACTGGACCAATTTTAATGAAATTTGGCACAGACATAAAGTAGAATACGGGTAAGGACATAGGCTACTTTTTATCGCGGAAAAATGTACAGTTTCCATGAGATCAGCTTTTGTGTGATATAGTCGCAAAATCTAGTTTTGTATAATTCAGATAGTTATGATGTATTTAAGATAAGCTACTAAAAGTAAAATAAACAATAGTACGATTTTGAAAATGTTGCGCGAGTCAAAGGGCTCCGCCCGCGTAAATATAGTATCCCTCGAGAACACTCTACTTTTTCAGGATAAAAAGTAGCCTATGTTTTAATCCAGCGGAAAAATTACAACCATACCGAATTTCATCAAAATCCGTTCAGTCGTTTTTGCGTCAAAGGGAACAAACATCCATCCATCCATAAATTCTCACAAACTTTCACATTTATAATATTATTAGTAGGACATATTCGTAAAACACAACAAAAACTATTTGTATACTACTAATGTATGAGTTTTGTAATAGTTATGAAATTATTATGAGTTATGTTACTACTTAGGTAAGTAGTAATTTATAGTTTAAGAATAGCGAGTAATACTCGTTATTGATTATGTTCTGTCATAAGTTTTTGTGCCAAATCATATAACTTATAACATATAAGAGTTCGTTAACTCATTTGAATAAAAGATATGTTTCATATAAAATAATATACATTTATTAAGTACTACATCCCGCAGTTCGCTCACATAAAAAAAATATTAGAGTTAATAAAAATTATTGAATATAAAATATTATTCAAATGTATTTTTTTATTTGCATGGTCGATACATTTATTTTTTAAATGTTAAAAGTACCTATGTGTCATTTTTTATTAACATTATGTTACAATTGTTACAATACGTCAATTTTTTTAAATACTTTAATGCTAAACGTGCTTATGATTTGCAAATAGTTATAGAAAAAAAATAGTAAATCGTTTTGTTCAAAGTAAACTATATTCTTTTTTAAGTAGTAAGTTAAGTACGAATATCTTAAGAGCTTTGCAATCGTTGAAGTCTTTTGTATGAACAACTTAATCGGGCACAATAGGGATGGGGGATGCTATTGAAGCATTATAGTATTATGCTTACTTAACGGTTTTTTTCTTTTGTGTAAGGAATATTTATTTCGTTTTTATTCTACCTACTATGCTATGAACATAAGTAGAATAGAAAAAAAGTAAAATTATTTATCTAAAGAATTATATTAATTTCTGCAAAAAATACTCTCTTGCTCAACTGAGTTGTACTCGTATTATTGACTGCGTATTATTTACGGCAGGTCAGCGAATGTAAACATTGTATACGTGGGACATGTGCCGGCCGGAAGTGCGGGCGTTGCGGCGTCCACGCAACTTCCGGTCAATTGTTGATGCGCCTGCGCATGTGCTCTATCTTAAATTCGATGACTTTTAACAGATTTTGCTCTAGTTATTTTTGATGTTAACCCAAACATTTTCCATGTTAGATTTATGATATCTTATCACTCACATATTAAAGTATTTTAGATGAATATTGCTAATTTATTTAGATACACACAGGATAAATTACTTGTATATACTTAAATGTACAATAAAATATATTGTGTATATGTGAGTATTGTGTAAGTTAGTCATAATACGTCATTAATATTATGTATGTAGGTAACCTCAGTGAGCCTGATCCAAATTTTGACACAACTTGAAAAATATTATGATTATTGTACATATCTACAAGACTTTTAGGTGTAAAAAGTGAAATCATCGTGTGAAACTTAGAACAATAACTTGGGATTTATAAAATGTAACAGCTAACATAAAATACATGGCTTATGGTTACTAAAGTAACTAGGTCAAAACACAAAACCTCGTCAAAACAAAGCTAATTTATTCGCTAAAGTCTGTACAGCGCGGCGTACATTCATACTAATATTATAATTTTGGGAAATTGTGTATGTTTGTTCGTCTTTCACGCCAAAACTACTGAACCGATTTAAATTAAATTTGGTACACAGATAGTCTAAAACCTGGAAAAGGACAGGCTACTTTTTATCGCGGGAAAATATACGGTTCCCGTGGATACTTTATTTACAGTTTCACGTTAAAACTACTAAACCGATTATCATGAAATTTGGCACAGAAATAAAGTAGACCATGGGAATGGACATAGGCTAATTTTTATCGCGGGACAGATACGGTTCCCGTGGGTTACTGTACTTACACGGGCGGAGCCGCGGGCATCAGCTAGTAATATTATATTTTACTTACTATATTCTAATAAAATTAATAAATTCCGATAGGAAACAAAGCCTAAGTTTTTTCAATATTTTATGGTTTGGAATTGAAATAGATACTGGTCAATTAAGAAATTCGGCTGGTGATAACTTAAAACGTCATCTAAATATATAAAAAGCAAACCTGACTAACTATCAACGCACAGCCAAAAACTACTGAAGGGATTTTGCTGAAATTTGACACAGATAGTTGTAATGACGTAGGCATCCGCTAAGAAAGAATTTTTGAAAATTCGCCCCCTAAGGGGGTGAAATAGGGGTTAAAATTTTGTATGGAAATCGAACTCCATGCGGACGAAGTCGCGGGCAAAAGCTAGTTAATAAATATGTAACTCGTATCTCAGAAGACTCCTAAAGTTAAGTGTACGTCTACTCGTAACATAATTTTTAAACAAGTTGGCAATATTAATTCTTCCAAAGTGGTCCTCTGTGTCCAATATTTTTACGCAGGACACATCTAACGTGAGATTCGGGTATGTGCGCGTGGGCGTGCGTCAATGACCCGCGAAACTGGCGGCGCCGCATTCTGTACGCGAATGTTAATTCCCCCTAATGTACAGCCTCCTCCATCGCCCGAAATATGTTTATGGCGTCCTTTATATAATAAGATTGGCACTAAACACACACTTCCTTACTAATAAACGCTGTATAAGCTTTGAATTGTTATACTGTGTTTTGTCTTCTTCAATCCAATTAAAAATGTCACTTGTGTGACGTGAACAAAACACTGTATAACTATTCAAAGCTTATACAGCGTTTATTATTAAGGGGGACAATGATTTATCTTGATCTGATTGATTCTGATTTGAAATGAATTTGAGGATATTATTAAATACCTGACATTAATAAATACCTACTAACTATCTCGACACACATTGTTTTCTCTTAACTATGAACTGGAATAAAATAAATAACTAGTCGTACATGTACACCTCAAATAATTCTCACCGTTTAAACCTTTAGGTACTGAACTGCCACAATTATTTCAATACCAAAATAAAGAAATTGGGTCCAGCCGATCTCGAATTTTAGTGAGACCTTGGAATGGTAATCCATTTATATTTAAATAAGATGATATAAGATAATTTGCAGCATCTACAATTATTTTATTCTTCTTCGAAGTATTATATACTGTTTGAAGGTAATTAAAATACAGTATATTTCCAATACATCAGCCAGTAAGGACTAAGGACATTATCGCTATCGCAGCATCAGCAGAATGCGTTTTCTATCAAAGCTTGTCATTTAACGACTAGTTCCGTGACCTCGCTCACGCATTCCCGCGCTTGCACCTAACTGTACTTTCCCGTTGATTTAATGCTGACTTTGGACAAAACCTGACCGGGCTAGTGTATATTATAGCTGCATTGCAATTTAATTATATTTTGAGTAAGATGCGAAGTGGAGGCCGCGTAGATCGGAATACCGCGCATTCCGAGCCCGGCCGAACGGGAGCGAAGTTGGCCGAGCACGCCGCTTGCGCCTCACTTCACACTGTGCTGCGCGAGCGCAGAGATAACGCGTCGGCCGACCCGCTAGATACCTGTCAACTGAACTTTCCGCGTCGAAAATAAACGTTTTGCAGTGATTTTGTCCTAAAACAGTGTATATGTGAATTTTTTGTTGACTCAGTGTGGACGTCTTTTGAATTGCGTGACTCGTGGTGCTTGTTTGTGTGACTTATGAACTGAATAAAGTTATTGTTTTATTTGGACATGGAGATGTATCTTTCGTTACGGTAAACAGATTTTTTAATAATTTGAATTTGTTGTCATTCAGCGGATTTCTCGGTGGCCTCAATAGCTTACCAATAACGTTCCGTTAACTTAGTAAAAATGTTTAGTTTTAGACATACTTCATTGACCACATTCCACTCACCGTAATGCATAATGTTTTTGCGAAATCAATACATAAAAGCTAACTTGTAGAACTCGGAAAATGATTGTGACAGGATTGCTATTCGCCAAAGAATGATCTCGCCAGTCATCGTACTGAGATCGCTAACGACTGTTGAGCTTGAAGATGCATCTTGTAACATCAACACAATAAGGTTTTTGTTCATACAAGAGATGAGTAATGTAATGACAGTTATCGCAACGCTGAGAATCGTATGAATGAACAATATGTTAGGTTTACCATTGACGTTACTGTTATCGAAACAGTAGGTATATCATATTTCGGTTACTTTAACCTGAATCATCAAAACAATCAGTGCAGGGAAAAAATCTTTATACTCGTAATAAAAGAAACTCAAAGAAACCACCTGAACGCAAGCCTGTTCTAACTCAAGATTTCTATTGTGAATTTACGAGTTGATAAATCATCGAAAGCACGATCGGACAGGTTTTGAACCTTGTCTAGATTATAAAGAGCTAAGATATGCGACCCTGTCGTAAAAACGAAAATAAACCGGTATAACTGACAAAAGGTCGCGCGAAATAACGAATACAGATTCTCGTTTCATTCAACGTATTCCAAGATATTGAAGCTGTTAGTCAGTTGGGAATTAGCTATAATGGAAATTCCCTGACGATTATGGTATAATCACATGTCGAGTGGGAAATATAAAACATGACTATAGTATAGTCAACTGAGAAAGTATCAATAGTAGAGGCTCTGACAGATGTGAGAATTAATAATAAACAAAAGATATTACAAAAACGTGGAAATATATACTATTATTTCATACACTGACTAGCTTTAAGTTATTCCATTGGAAATCTTGATTATTAAGACCTATGAGAAGCCCTATTTATACGGGTGATTTAACGCGCCATTAAAATTCGTAGCTATGATTATGGGTGAAGGGGGACAGAATAATGGTTTTGACTTTTGAGTCATTATACTGTAAACAAAGTTTAATGTTATATCTACCTTATTATTATTAAACCTGACTTATATTTTTAATGAAAGAAATTCTGTAGATTAAAAAGTAACATAGGTACTAATGCTTCTGAACTTTGTAATAAAGATCTGAGATCTTTTAATATACGGCTGGATATTCTACCAGTGATACTCATGATTATTTCCATTAATTTTTTTCACAACAAGAACCAGCCTGACTAGGTATAACTTCAAGTATCTACCTAGTACCTACTAGGTACCTACGTACTACATCTACAACGGGAGTTAGATTTTTATTACTTTTTGCATCTTTTGCATAATGTGTGAATATTTTTATACTCCAATGGCAAAACGTGAGACTAGTTTTTATGTTTTATTAATTACTGTTGTATTCATTAACAATTTGTTTATAATCTTACTAATATTACAAATGTGAAAGTTTGTGAGGATGTATGGATGGATGTTTGTTCCTCTTTCACGCATCAACTACCGAACTGATTTCGATGAAATTTGATATGGTAGTAGTTTAGGCTCTGGATTAAAACATAGGCAACTTATTATCTCGAAAAAGTACAGTATTCCCGCGGGATACCCGATACTATATTTACGCGGGCGGAGCCGCGGGAAACAGCTATTTTCTAAAATATATTAACTTACTTACTTCACTACACATGGACGGTATCTTTGGTTTGTAGTAAAATATTATTTTTTAACAACAATTACTTGGAAATACTTAAATCTATGTTGTCTTGTCTGTTAGTATATAACCATAGGGTGTGGCTACACCAGTGCGACGACGCATCGCACAAACTACGTTTTTGGTCGTCTTGTCGCAATCTAGTGTTGTAGCCTCGCCCTACGATTTAGTCATCTGCGTTTTCTATGGTAAATACGTATAAAAAGTGTTCGTGTAAACCATCTTTTTATGCTGCCATAAAAAATGCCAAAAAGAGTTGAAATACACAATACGCAACGCGTTCTGCCTCCTCTAGTATTGCCAGGTGTCCATGTTCATTTCAATGGGCTACTATATATTTGCCCAATGGCAATACGTCTTTTCTTTGGCCTCTATCCCATAAGTAATAAGAAATCAATACTAAATTCATAGGTTACAAGTTGTAACTAAGCTCAATTAGCAAAGCTTAAGAAAGTTTTTCCATGAAGTCGGCGCCGGATGTACCGCCGCCGGAAGATCTGATTAAGCCTCATTACCACTTGTACCTGCTAGTGTTCACTTTCGATTCCAACGCTCGGACTATGTTTTGTTACTTTCAAAGGAACTATCTGCGTTTCAAACGTTTATTTGTTAAATCATAGAGCAAAGCCATATGAATCGGTATAAAGAGCTATAGAAATGAAATACGTGATAAAACAAATTGTGTAAGTATAAATATAAAATATAGTTTTTTTTATCTCTAAAATATGAAGGGATAATTATTGCAAGGTTTCTGAACCAAATCAATAAAATACGATTATATATTATACGAAAATACCCTTAAATTTATAATTATATAATTAAGTATATTAAAAAAGAGAAACATATTTAAACAATGCCATCGTATTTATATTATTATATTAAAAAAGTCAAACCTATTACAAAAATATAGAGGGGTTGACAAGGCTTGAGCATATTTATATGTTAGACAATACTACATACGAGTTACGACTTTAGGGTTAATGTTCTTAAGTTAAATTTTCCTTACAAGTTTATCATAGATATGAGTAATTTCAAGAGAAATAGAATACCTTTTATACTACACAAATAAAGATTAGAGACAATGACACATAATTTTAACTTTAATAGTCAGATTAGGTTTTTATTAATCGTTGTTTACCATTGACCCAGTGCGAATTTAATAAGCGTAAAGGTTGTCGCTTAATTTGTTTTATTTTGTTGAAAGATATCTAAAACAACTGCAATTATTACAATTTAAGATTCACAAAATTGATCAATGTTTTCGTTAAGACACGATTACATGAGGCCTTTGAAAGAGTAGGAATTACAAATAATAATAAGACCATAGTTTTGAGATTCAGCAAAAATGCTAAGAATAAAAATGAAAGAAGCCGTGTTTCGGTAATTTCAAATAAACGGAGGAAGGGCAAAAATGTATAACTGGTCTACCTATCTACTCAATACAAACAAGCCATAATTATGTTCATTGGAAAGGGCATTTCTTGTACATGTTTCGTACTTTCATTCATTGACCACATGCATGTAAATAATGGGGTATTTGTGTAACATTTTAAAAACAAACTAAAAATATGTTTATTTCTTTTCTTTACCATACCTTTACATTATCATATTGTTTCATTATGTAACTCTCAATAATACCTAACGATTACCCAATGATATATCTCACGTCACTATATCGGAAAATTAAATTTTAACTAGTTTTTTTGAAATAAAAATAAATATAATTTCCAAAGTTCATAAACAAGAACGTACCTAATCGACGAATACCAGATACCAAAGCTAAGTTCATGGTAATAGTTAAAGTCTAGAAGGCTAAATTCTAAACGATAGTGTGATTTATTGAAGCTAGTTCAGCAAGTGGGTGCAGTAATAGGCCAAGATAAGATAATTGTAGTGGTAATTATCAAATTTCATGCGTCCCACTATCGCGGAGTCAACATTGGTTAGCCTCAATACCAGCCTTGTGGCGTAACCTTTCGTGATAGTGGAGAAATGAAAATTAATGGAGAATCTATGTTAAAGTTGTTGATTTCTTACTATCTTATATTTATTCGAATTCAAAAACACCGATGAAGATAATTTGTCAGTATTTACCAAAAGGAAAAAAACTAGCAGAGGTAAGGGAGAATTTACAAATATACCTAGATCATAATTCTTTAATCGATATTTTTTTCAAATTATCTTTCTGATGTTAAATCAGAAAATATAATCTGCATCATGCAAGCTTTTCGAGTAAGTTGGTAGCCAATAGCCATTAAATTGCGTTAACAACATTTAATAATGAGATTATCGAAGTTTTCTGCGAAGAAAATTTTCGAAGTGGCCATTAAATCCTGAAGATCGTCATTAAATAATTTTTTGCCTCCGTAAGTATCCCACAGGAACACCGTACTTTTCGGAATAAAAAGTAGCATCTGTGTTAATGCAGACCTTTAATTGACGCTATTTTAATACAGAGCCTAAACTACTACCATACCAAATTTCATTGAAATCCGTTCAGTAATTTTTGTGTGAAAGAGTGTCAAACATCCATCTCCACCCATCCTCACAAACTTTTTCATAATAATAGATAATAGTAGGATTATATATTGTTAACAAGCTTTAAAAACTGAGTAATAATTTATTTGACTCCAAAGGACTTAGATACAACTCCTGTCATCGGAAAAGTTAGGACCCATTAAATTTTTATAAAGGATTTTATGATTATCGAAACGATTATAAAATTTTATAACTTTAGGAGTTAGGATCCTTTGCCGGTGACTGTAGGTACATTAAAACTTTGTTATCATATTCTTCACAAACTTTTATGCTTCTCCTCTGTAGAGTCCGACCATTTTTTGGTCTCTACTGAGATTTGGGATAAGGATTTAATGTTGTTGAAGTATGTGATGATTTTATGATGTAGATAATTTTATTAAAGCATACTATGTAGCCTTTCGGTACTCCACTTCCTTATAAAATCTTTGTATGACTCGTACTCAACTGCCAACATAATATTTTGGCCTTGACTTTCAAAAGTTATCGCTTGTTAAATAACAATTAAAATGTTAAGTAATGTGCAAAGTGTAACTGAATGTACGAAAATTAATTTAAATATTCATAAACTTACATCACTTAAATGTAAGGGTCAATTCACACCGAAACAAAACGATACGCGACATGGCGCTGCATTTTAATGCAAGCTATTCAAAATTGAACTTTATTCGGTACTCAAGAAGATACACATTTCATTGTTACAGTTCAAATGTCATGTTGCGCCGCGCTGCATGTGGAGTGTGTTGCATATTATTGCAATGATAAAAAGCATGACATGTCAATGTCATATTGACAGATGTCAGCGTAAAGGCCTATTGAGTCTGTTTATTTTAATTAGGCGAAAGGCTATGTATAGCGTAGACGCATAATATCTATATTAGTCACTTTCATAAGACTCGTGTCATAAGTTACTGTGTAATTTATAATATATTTCTCGCATATCTATACTAATATAATAAAGAGGAAATGTTTGTTTGCATCGAATAGGCTCTGAAACTACTAGACGGATTTTGATGAAATTTGGCACAGATATAGAATAGACCACGGGGAAAGATATAGGCTACTTTTTATTGCGGTAAAATGTACGGTTGCACGAGATTTCCTTTTGTCGCGCACGAAGTCGCGCGCAACATCTAGTGTACCAATAAAGAAGAATACCCTATTAATTGTGTTATTAATATATCCACTATAACGTAATAAGAGTCCACAAGTTATTCAAGACGTCGCAGGCCTCAGCGCTTAAAAGAGTGTATGACTGACACGCGTAAATACATTATCCCGCGGGAACACTACTTTTTCGGGATAAAAAATATCCTATGTCCTTTCCCGGGACCCAAAGTATGTCTATTCCAAATTTAAAAAAATTGGTTTAGCGGTTAAAGCATGAAGAGGTAACAGACAGACAGACAGACGCACTTTTGCATTTATAATATTAGTATAGGTAAGTAAAGATTGACTGTTAAATATATTTAATTCTTATAGAGCAAGATTCGCACCGTTAGAAAAAGCCTTAAGAGATTCATATATTGATCGAGACTTTCATATTCATCGTTTAACTTCATAACATGTAGGTCAAAGTCCTTAAGCATTGGGTATTTCAAAAAGGGATTGAATGCCGGCCGTGTTGATCGAAATATGAATAGACAAATTCTTGATGATTTTGTATTGACGCTTGACAGAGGGCCCTCGGCTGTTGACATCAGTAAATCATTTACAGTTACCGTAACGAGCGGTGCATATCATTTTGTTCTGTAACGGTATGTAGGGAACTACCGAAGAATACAATTTTCCGTTGCTATCAAAATATGTTGTACCTAGTACTTACAATCTACACGCTTTGATAATCTTCTTCTACGATTCAGCAATCTTATATTATTTCTTTTCTTCTCCTTTCTTCTCTTCTCATATATAAAAATGAATTACTGTTCGTTAGTCTCGCTAAAACTCGAGAATGGCTGGACCGATTTGGCTAATTTTGATCTTAAAATAATCGTATCAGTTCAGGGAAGGTTTAAACGGTGAGAAATGTCAGTTCATAGTTAAGGCAGAACAATATTGTCGGAACAGCTAGTATGATATACAACATTATACATATTGTAATAATTAGTATGAAACAACTGTCGAGGACTAGCAATGTGGTTTTAAAATTTCATAAATTATTTATTATTTTTTTTACTTAAACAAGTTCTAAATTAGAATGTTGATTTTGTACTGAAATACGGAAATTCAACGTTTTTGGTCGTTCACGAAATACGTATAATGCAAACAAAAACTTTTAGTTATTACGGAAACAGTATAAATTAATTTCAATTGTTTTAAAGATTTTAATTGGTAGTAAATATTATATTAGGCAGTTAAGAATCGTGCGAGACTAGCTTGTTCTCTACTTCAAGTACTTATTTTAACTTTTTATTATTAAAGATTTGTTTATTAAAACAATGTTATTTTGTAAAACGAGGAAAGTAGAAACGTACAAAAAAAACAAAACCTAGCTATTGGGAGATACTAATTTTGTAAAACTTACTATGATTATTATGACTAGTATACTCATTACTCACTATAGTACTCTAGTACCTAACTAGTAACAGTGGCGTAATAAGACTGCGACATGAGCGGCTATGGCGAAACGGTCGTAACTTTTTTAGTGCGGAAATCTAAAATTAAATGACGCCTAAACACGAAATAGGAACTTGAGTAACATGGAAACTGAATCGATCTACTGATGTAGAATTACCCGATTTTATCCGCGAATATTCATGAGAAGATATATTATGCTTACTATCTGTTGCCTGCGGCTCCGCCCGCGTAAATATAGTATCTCTCGGGAACACTATACTTTTTCGGGATAAAAAGTAGCTTATGTTTCAATCCAGTGCCCTAACTACTACCATACCGAATTTCATCAAAATCCGTTCTGTAGTTTTTGCGTGAAAGAGAAACAAACATCCATCCATCCATACATACATCTATCCATCCATACATCCTCACAAACTTTCACATTTATAATATTAGTAGGATATCTATACTAATATTATAAAGCTGAAGAGTTTGTTTGTTTGTTTGTTTGTTTGTTTGAACGCGCTAATCTCAGGAACTACTGGTACGAATTGAAAAATTCTTTTTGTGTTGGATAGTCCACTTATCGAGAAAGGCTTTAGGCTATATAGCATCATGCTAAACTCAATACGAGCGGAGTACCAATCAAGAATGTTACAAAATCGGGGGTCTTTTTTTCCTTTTGAGAGCTTTCGCTACGTACGCTGCGGAAACGGTTAAAGTTTCGCTAAAATGATGTATGGCAGAATTGTTCCCCTTTAAAAGTTCTAAAAAAAAGTCCGCGACAGTATATGTCTATCTTTTAAGGTTGGCTCACTATAACCTTTTTATACTTACCAAATTTGTTCTAAAACTAAGCATTATTTGTGAAGGTGTTTTCATAAAGATTATATTAATCCTTATCCAAGTAAATACGTTATTCATTACAAGCATTTAATCTAGAAGAAATTTTCCGTTTACATCATTTGATTTCAATGAGTATTTTAGAAGATATCGCAGTAATAAAATAATCTTGCGCGCTATAGTAAGGCGCGCGGAGCGGGCGGGCGGGCAGTCGTGAGGTGGAAGCGCTTCTTCTACGTAAATGAAGTCGCGGGTAAATTTTAGCGATATCCCAAAGTAACTATTCCACGCGGATGAAGTCGCGGGGAAAAGCTAGTCAAATATAAAATTATTAAATGCGTAAGAGGTAAAGGAGTAATTTTTTATAGTGCCCAAGTGTGTGCGTAGTACACAAGAGCACTCTCTCTTCCTCTCTTATAATCCAGAAGGACGGATAACCGACACGACTGACGAGAGACCAGGCGCAGGTCCGACTTTTTACATGCCTCATCTTTCTTGTCAGACAATCAGGTGGTCAGCCTGCATTGTCCTAACTGAAACTGGACTAATGGAAATAACATTTTTTTTATTCCAATGCGGGAATCGAACCCACGACATCCGAGTCGAGAGCCAAGCTCTAAGCACTAGACCACGGAGGCTGTTGCTATAAAATATTTATTGCTTTAAAAATATTTTGAGAAATTAAGACTAAAATAATAGGTTTTGTATCACACGGCACGTTATTAGCATTTCTCACAGAGTTCAATAATGTCCATTATTAAACGTTGTCATTATAATATGATATTATAATTTCAAATGAGATCAGAGGCCTTGGCTTTCACTCACGTTTGTCACTGTCCGTTGTGCTCACCCATTATTTTTCTCGCTCGTTCTGTGATTTCAAGGGTAATATATCCGTTTTATGACAGTAGCTATTTGTAAAAGCCTCCGTGGTCTAGTGGTTCGAGCATTGGCTCTCGACTCGGAGGTCGTGGGTTCGATTCCCACAAGGGAACAACAAAAAATGTTGTTTCCAAGTTTGGTTAGGACAATGCAGGCTGATCACCTGATTGTCTGACAAGAAAGATAATCCATGCGTCGGATGGGCATGTAAAAAGTCGGTCCTGCGCCTGATCTTTCGCCAGTCGTGTCGGTCATCCGTCCCACTGGGTTACGAGAGTAAAAGGAAGAGAGAGTGCTCTTGTGTACTGCGCACACACTTGGGCACTATAAAATAACTCCTGCGTAACTGGCCTAGTTTCAATGAAACCGGCCACCGTCACCGAGATCGGTGTGGGGGAGTTTTATTTATAACGATACAGAAATATTGATCGCTTAAAAGTAGAAAACATACTGTGCAACTCATCGAGTTGCCTACCTACTTGTTTAATCAAATTTAAGCCCGTCCCTAAAGCTAGGGCAGACTAGTTGCAAACTAATAGAAATTGCAATTTCAACCAAAGTTTATGCTTTATTTCAAAAGAAGAGTTAAATATTCGACAAACTTGAAACTATTAAGTGTTTCACAAACACTTTAACGAAGATTCAAGGCACTTTATGTGTCTGTTCTAAAAGATTTAATCGTTGAGATAAGAAATGTATAACAGTATTTTATAGGACCTCTACTTTATACGCCTACAATCAACGCATGCTTGAATTTAGATCAAAGATATGTCTGAGGTCATAAAAATAGAATAAAAAAAAACTCGCCATAAATTAAATTCATAAACAATAACACAAAAAACAATTACTGAGTCTTTTCCGTTAGCTAAATACAAAACAAAAATGTGTTTTTGCTTTTTAAAAAGCAATCTTAATATTTATTGTTGTCTTACGGATACAATCGCAATAAAGCCATAGCTCAAAACATACGAGATTAAGACTTTAATACGGTACTTGAAAAATGTAAGATACTCGGAAAAATCACGTTCCATTTCTCTACCGGACGTGTCGGTTCCGTCTCGGATCAACCTGTCCATTTACGTCGGCAGATGCGCTGCTGGCTAGAGCGTGACGTTTGCTGACACCCGATAGCCACGACCGACCCACTTTCTGCCAAGGTCACCGCCTGACCTCCTAATCCACGATTTCCGTATCGGAATCTGCAAAAGGAAATCTTCCGAGGATCGCGATATCGCTATTCAAATGTATTCTAAAACCTATTGGAAAGTGACACCGAAAAGGCTCAGTTTTAACGCCGTCCGATTTGGTGTATAAAAAACGACGGACTTCTTGTAGTTCGGCCGATATTATGAACATAACCGAGGTTTAATAATGGACCGCATTATAAAAATGTGTCAGAAAAAAAATTGGAGCGAACAAAAAATTTATAGAAGCTACAGATTAGGGTAAAAAGAATAAGAGGTTTGTGTTTGTTGTTTTTTCGTTCTTCTTATGTTCGTCCAGTGATAGACAAATATTAAATAGGGAAACATAAATAGGGAAGGTTCTTTTGCAAAACCACTCGTCAGTTACAAAAAGTGCGAAAAGTTTTTAAAAATACTAACTGAATATTGAACAATGTTCGGCTGTTTAATATTTAATGACATTGCGTACTTTTGAAATTGCCACAGATACAAAGATAGTGGATGAACCTTAGCCAGTGTAGGTAAAGCCGCATGTAAACGCTAACGTACAACCAATCCCTGGTAACCGTAGATGTGACAGATTAGCAGATAGGGCAGCAAACAGAGCGTGTGTATCGCGGCTTTCTGATATACACACTTTCTAATCATTACCTTTGTCACCGTTCGTTCGCTATTGAACTTTCGCCGATTGTTTCCACGCTATGCTAGGTTTCCTCAATTTTGTAATCTATTAGCATTAATTACGTCCGTTACATCATAATTGGCTAATATTTTTTATATCTCTTTGTTGTTACTACCATTTTTGTCTAATGTTCGTGTCTATTTCGTTTATCACGAATTGCGATAGTATCTTATATTTTGCGGCTGTGTTTTTACTTAAATCTTTCTCGTTTTGTACTCGTATATTTACTGTCCGTACTTGACAATGTCTAATTTTCAATGTAATCTCGGCTTGCTTCATGCGTCACATTTTAACTATATTTGAAAATCTTGTTTAATCTTCTCTAGTTACTATATTAGCTGTGGTTATCCAGATCGCCAGGCCGATATTGAGTTACTATCGAGTAGCTTATATGATCCGGGCTATTTCGAGCTGTGAAATAGAAGAACGGGCTACGTCTTGATAAGATATGGATGTTACAGGGGATGGGTTGGGGGGGGGGGGGGGGGGAGGCTGCGGCGGTCGTTCTACCGGTTTGCGCCGACATCAAGCGAGCTTAGGGCTAACCGTTTTACTAGAGCAGGGTTTCCCAAACTTTTTTTCATGGAGCCCATCCTGGGATTGTTAATAATACTTTCATGCACCCGCACGATTATGAAAGTAAAGGAAGAGAGAGTGCTCTTGTGTACTGCGCACACACTTGTGCACTATAAAATTACTCCTGCGTAACTGGTCTGGTTTCAATGAAACCGGCTACCGTCATCGAGATCGGTGTGCGGAGTTATTATTTAATATTTTCATCGCAAAAACATTTTCAATTGATAGGTACTCGTGATAAAAATAAGTTTAATATTTTTTATTCTGCCTCCTTAACATTTCTCTACACCCCCTTGGAAGGCGCGCCGAGTACCTCGACGTGGCCAATTCAGGGCACTTGAAATAGTAATCTTTATTGGATTTCAGATACTAAAATAAGTTAATAATGTATGAAGGATATGTAATTATGCGTTTAATTTTGTATCTCGAAACTACTCATCTGCAGATGAACTATAAAAACAAGCAATTATTGTACCTACTTTACCAATTGAGGCATACCAATTAAATAAAGCACCAGTTAATTAGATTATTTTTAATGAAGTGCCAAACTCTGATAAAATTTATTTTAATGATCCTACACTGTTCACTCAGCTACATTAACCTATAAAATAGTCCCATAAAAACAGGAAGGTACCAAGAAATATAGCTGGCAACACCGCCTGCTCCACAAACGAGTAGCAGCCCTCGGGCGGCGCGCCCACCGCACCTCGCATTAGGTGTAATCTCTATCTAGTAATTTGAGAAACGCATTAGAATCGAGCGTTAATATGCTTTTCTTGTTAGCAGTTTATCATATATTGACTTGGGTATGGTCAAAATGTAATCAATTATCCGAAGAGCAAAGGATTATGTTACTTTTGATTTAGTGGTAAATTATTCGCCTTATGTAAGTAATTCAAAAATAAAAGAAGTGATGAAGACAGTTCAAATCAATTAACTGATTTTAAAAGAAACATATCATGCAAAAAAAAAAAAATAATGCTAGCAAAAGCCTTCAATTGCTAAACACCACAAACGTAGATAACTCTAAAATATAAACAAAGAATCGCTTTCCTAGTGTACACCGTGATAATCGTATCCTCCACCATTAAACCTTGATAAAAGTACTCATCGTCATACTCCATCGAATAATTCAGGTTTTCGTTTGTTTGTATTACGAAAGAAACAATAGAAACGGTCTCGACTTGACACAGGTGTGCCTTAACTTATCGCGTACAATCTAGAGACATGGAAGTAAAAAATGTATGAATGTTATCTTTACGATTTCCATAAAACTAGACATTGTCAATTTCATTCTGGGATAAAAGTAAAAGTACATTACGTACTCACAACAAGCGGTGTCGTTGCGAAATCAATATGTTTTGCTAATTCATCGTTTATACGAGTAAGAACTGCTTATGCACTCGTAATGTTTTCGTGTTGGTGATATGAGGTATATTAAATAATTTTAGAAATTTGTATACTTTTTGCATTAGTAATTTAAGTAAATTACAGAAATATTGTTTGAGATCACGATAAACTTATGCGTTTAGTAAAACCAATATTAGTAGTAAAGACTGACAGGTAAAACCTGTCTGTCTTCACTGAGACTGTATTGAGAGCGCTTTGTTTTTTTTATTGCAGAAACACTACGATAAGCTGGGATGTGATTGGTTAAGTCTCGAAGATTTTATATTAATGACATTTTATATTTAGTTCCTTGAATTTCCCAAAGTGCGGCGTGGTTTTGATATGTCTGGCTAGGCTATAAATTATTATGGTATGGTACTAAATAATATAGGTAAACGATATTACTATTTCTAGAATGCTCAAAGGAGATACCAAGTAATATTACTTGCGTGCAAACACAGAAAGTAGCGCACGTGGAAGGAGTTGCGTGCAAAAGCTAGTGAATAATCACGTACTAAACCAGAATTAAATAATATAACCTATTTGTAGATTTTGTTTACAGTATCAGTTAGTACGCATCGTTGCAACTTTATTTTCGCTTTGTAAGCGAATTGTAATGCGAAATGATTTAAAGCATCTTTATAAATGCTAGATAAAATAATCTATTTCTCTTTTTTATTTTTTATTTATTTATAATGAAAGAGACAGTGAAATTATAAATACTCTAGCGATATTAACAACAGTCGAAACAAAGTTGCGAACTAAAAGTATGCATAACGAATCGTCGTGGCGGGCGGCGGCCTCAAGAGAAATTGCCATTGAACAATGATTCTATTTTCACTATCTGTGGTCGGCCTTGTGCGTCTATTTTGACTCGTGCATGGCATTCTGCCATTACAATGTTTTGGGTGTAGCAGTGGCACACTTTCGACGGCTCTGTCTCGACTTAGCGCTCAACGGTAGGACCCCACGATCTCAGAATTTAAAACTCAGAAACTAGGTTAATGAAGTTATAGTGTTCTCCTCACTCGACGTGAGAAAAACAACGATAAATCCAGTTTTATTCGTGTGTAAAATGCCATTTCCATTTGACTTTTAAACGCTGCGGTACATCCGATGTTTCGAAACGGAATGGTAGCCGGCGTCACGGTTGACACACCGGCGCCGGTGAATAATTTTCAAACTCGGCGCGTCGATTCGAAACCTTCAAATAATCGACGTACATACACACAGTCGAACGATTTATATATTCGACGAACCGTAACAATTATTACAACATTTTCGCACACGACTGTACCGGTGGCTGTGGTCAATGGAATTACTATAAACTGAGCACGGCTATTGAGGTCACGAGATACTGCTGCCGTTCAACTGTGTAACGACAAATAGTTTTATTCGTTGTAGGTTGTTGCAAGATAGCGAGAGAAACGGAAATGAGTGAGATAGTAGTGGGCCATTTAACCAGTGGTTAAAATGTTCGAGTCGTTGGTGTCCCGGCTGACTTCACCGCCCGTGTCCCGGCGGCGGCACACGGTACATGCGGCCAGGGAGATCTGCAGCGAGCCGGAGGACGAGGCCCAACCCGTGCAGAGGAGATCCAGAACGGCGAAGCAACTTCTGGATAAACGTAGAAAAGCCCGTCTATCATGCGCAGACCTAACAGCAGCTACAAATGCTGAACCAGAGAAAACCTCCCGAATGGACGCCTTCAAGGCCTTCCTTCCTCTCAGACAGTCGAAATCCCTCGGCAGATTGGATGGCTTGAAAGAGGTGAGTTAAAACAATGTATTTATTGTGATGATGGCATTGTTCCAAAATACTTTAATATGAAAATGAAAACATATTTCGAAAGATTCTAAATGAAACTGGATTATTTTATTATAGCCACGTGTTCGGCCAAGGACTTTAATTTTATTAATATCTAATGTTCAAATGCGACAACATCTGGAGTTGTTATATCGCAAAAAGCACTTAAAGTTAATAAATAGTCTTAAATTATTTATTTTTATTTAACTTTGATATTTTCTATATAATTAAACACTAAGCTGAGTCATATCGTTATTATGAATCTCTGTGTTGTAAAAATAACTTTTGTGACGTCATTTACACTAAGATACCTCTGAATACTCAGAAAACGCTGTCAAAAGCCTCAAAGAAGACAATGACTCCAATACTTTACGTAATATTATGCACATAATTAGTATTCGTTTCGTAGTAACGTCTCGTTTGGAGTTGTGAAACTTCGCTACTCGATATCCTGATACAACTTATACTATTATTGAGTTTGATAGTGAAAGTTATTTCTACGCGTTTCTCTTCAACCTTAAATTTGAATATTTAGATATTAATAAGCTTCTTGCAATTTCTATCCGCTTTGTGTTCTTTGGTGCGCCTCGTACAATATTATGAAACAAGCAAGTTGAATTGTATGGAAATATACGAACTTCATCTAGTGACAAATTAAAATATATCAATCAAAAAACCTTTTCCTGACGATAGGTAACAACGCTGAGAAAAATAGACTTCTAACGCTGAAAAGCTTTAAATACTTATTATTAAAATAATTATTATATTATTAATACGTCAATGGACGAGTATCTATGATATTTGGGATAGTTAAAGTTTATGTGGAGGAAAGTATGCAAAAAGCTAATACCTATTTTTAAATATTGCTTAGAAATACACAACGAATATAGGTATATAACCACAACACACACTATATCAGATTATTATTACACACACTACCGTGCGTTTGATAGATATAATTTTGTTACACCGCGCCGTACATATATTTATATAAGTTTGTAATTCTGTCACAACATATACGTTTTTTTATATCTAAGAGGCAATGAGTTCAAACTTACAATTTTTTTTAAATATTATGGGCGAATTTTGACAATAAAGAGATTTTTATTGCATTACCTATGATACGATGGACATGTCACCGTAAAATTGTAAAAACCGTTAGATTGTAAAAAAACTAACAAGATTGTAAAAATATACTTATCGAAAGATTATTTAATCTAACGAAAAATAATTTGTTAAATTATAGGCAACATATTCGCGTCGGAAGTCTTATAAACATTTTACAATTTCACTAGTTTTATTACAATCTAACGGTTTTTACAATTTTACGGTGACATACATACACGTTGAAGCAACTGTCGATGATCATGACAAAATACGTCAAGATAGTTATTTCTGACGTGTCTGCTCTATACGTGACATTGAAACGCTCATGTTTCACAAGAGATCACATAATATTGAATAGATAACGCGAAGGTTATACGAACAATGTTTTCGCATTAATTATATTGTCAATCAAAAATATATTTGAATATTAGACGTGTTCCAAAGCTAGTACCGTTAGCGAGCGCACCTCTGATATTCTGCAGATAGTACAAGAATGCGATGGACAGGTAGAGTCAGGTACGTACAACCTTGGCTCACGCACACAAGGCTGCTGGTGTGTGTGTGTGTTATTTGTCCGTATGATTTACAGGCAAATGCCACGACCGCGTGCGCATCTGTTTGAGCCATCTCGACACGTTAACGCCTTTTGTATGTCGCATGAGTAGAAACAGCTGCGTTTGAGAAAATAGAAATTCATAAAGCCTATTTGTGTATATAGATGATTCTGTTTGTTTGGGTGGTTTTTTAAAAACCGGATTATTGCGTCGTACGCAAACATCGCCTTTGTATGAGCACACAAAAACGCTGTAAGAGATTTTTGTTTGGTTTAGTCAGCTTTTAAAATAATGTAAAACCGCGAAATGTTTTCAAAATATATAATGTTAATTTGAAACGAAAAAAAAAAACGGTCAAGTGCGAGTCGGACTTGTGCACCGAAGGTTCCGTACAAACCTGTAGTGATATGAATTTCAATTTAATACCTCTACGCGTTCAAGACGAAAGGAGTACCTAGTAATTTTAAAATTAATCAAAATATGTTTATTATATTATGATGTTACTAAAAATTTACGGTTTTCGTAATTTTTTCTGTGCTACAAGACGTTGCTTCGTACCAAATTTCAAGATTCTGAGTTCATAGAAAGTACCTACCCTGTAGGTTTTGATTCCCTTGCGAGTGTCGAAAATTTGCGGCATAAACGGCTTCATCTTTTGATTACGTTGGCTTAGAAGTTTGATTATTTTACAGCTCCAAAAAACAGTAGACCTGAGTATTTGATATAAATTCCAGTTTGATACCTCCATGCATTCATGAGAAAAAGGGTCTTGATAGACAGACGGACGGACAACAAAGTGATCCTATTATAAGGGTTCCGTTTTTCCCTTTCGAGGTAGGGAATCCTAAAAAAACTTAATTATATAATTACTAACCCGATTTTAATGAAAATAAGCCTAACCTAATCAGTCAAATGATTTTTCCAACGTATCAGACAAGTAAAAGACCTACAAAGGTATAAGATATATCCGTTGTGTAAATATTTTTAGTAGTAGATAAAGAGGGACAAATTACGTTTAAAAATCTATTAGTCTTCATGTCGATTATAAAACATATTATTTCTTAGTTTTGTTAATTCATTAAAAAAGAAACCACTTAGATTAATATTCGAGAGAAGAAAAAGTTTTTTTTTTAAATCAATTTTGTACTGATTTTATTATCAGTAGAGTTGAAACATCGCCTAAAGACTTGTTTTATTTTCTATTAAGGACGAGAAATTAATTGAATTTTAATTTAAAAAGGCAGGAGGAGGGCCTGTGAAAAAGATAATCAATTTCAATCTACATTCAAAGCGTTCAAGATAGTAGTAATTAAGTCGATGATTTATTAAAAAGCTAGAATATATTTTAGTTCTATAAATATTTTATTGTATGGTCTATTTAAGTACTATTAGATAGCAAATATTAGTAATCAAATACAAGATTTGAACAAGATGGTAAGGTTTTGAGTAAATATTTACAAAGTAAGATAACCATCATTTTCCATGGTTGTATTGTATTTTTTATTGTAATTAACTAGTCTCGTCTAACGGAACGTCAAAGTCAGAGTCATCACGTTATCAAAAAATCATAAACATCGTGGCCGGGAATCGAACCGTGAAATTTCTTAGTTCTCAAGCTTAAGAGAAGAGATAATATATTGATTTAACTATTATTTTTATTTTTACTTATTTTTTTAACGTTATTCGTATTTTACGTTTTGGTGTGAAATATCTAATAATAATATGGTTTAGACATTATATTTTTATTTACATCGTAATGTGGCGATGTTACGCGTCACCTCAAGAAACCAATCTTAATTTTACGTGTCTGTTACAAAAGTAACATAAAAATCTTTGTTAGCTTTATGAATCTGACGTTAAAACAGTTTTTGGGGGCCTAGAAGAAACAATTGACAGCAACGTAATCGTAAAATATCTTTAAAATATCGAATAAAATTATATTTTAGGCGCTGTCATGATTTTTATACAATAGGCAATCGGAATATTTTTTATTTATTGCATAAATGAATAGTACCTACTCTTAAATATGAGTAACTTCTCAGAAGAAACCGTATATCAAAAGTCAATATTTTAAAAGGTACAGCGATTTGTATAAAAAATTTCGCGAGCCTCCTAAAAACGCCCCATACTAAAGTCGACCTACAAATGACGTAACTTGTAGGTTATAGTAGGTATATGAAGTAGTATATTAAGTATATGGCCACCGGAATATATTTGTAAATATCTCCCATATTTGTGCGTTTAAGTTCATACTTACCATAATGAATGTTTTTGTATATGATGTGAGTAAACTAATGATGTAGGTTTTGTGTACCAATTTCGCAAAAAAAAATTTTTTTTTGGTACTTTTTAAATGTATTTTATTAGTAAACTACACATAAAATAATATATTTTTTTATATTTACCAAGTAGTAATGCCTCAATATTTCTGAATATATTAATGAAACCAAATATTTCAGATGTAGTCCGATCCCCTATTGTCATTCGATAACGTTACGATTACGATGCTGTCAATTGTTCCAGCTAGGCCTCATCCCCTGTAATGCAGAAGTATCTAGTTCTAGTAGTTCCAGTGTCTAATAACTTTGTAGTGGTATTAGAAATTTAAAAACATTTGTGTATTTATGGCCTAAGGAGAATAGGTATTTTATCTGATCCCAGCAACCGTTTAAGTGAATCTAACTGCTAACACGATGATTTTCTGTAGAGGTCTTAATTACCATTATGTTTTACCTTAATCGGATACATAGAATATGACGCATAGTATATTGTTGTAAAATTATACATTTTATGTACCTACCTACATACATTATCTTTTTATGTAAATACAGCTGTGTCATTTTTAGGGTTTTAGGAACCTTTATAGGTTCGCTCTGTATGCATCTGTAAACGTGTCTACCCCTGAAAACTTCTGTGATTATAATACACATAGATGAAATACTATTATAGATTGGGTTTAGACTTTACTTTGGCAAAATATAATTTAAAAACTTTGGTAGTGTTTCTCACCCCATACTTGTAAAGTGGGGATGAATTTATTTTCTCATTCTACCCCAAAGTGTCTAACAAGGAAGCCCCCTGGCATTTCTAAACTATAAGAGAAAGTATCTTGTAACATTCCATGCTGATAGATCATGCTAAATACTTTTCACAAAAAATATTTTGAGCGAAATCGGACAATCACCTTTGAAGTAATTTGAAAAAAAAAAAATACTGTTACGGAACCCTCGCTCGATGGGCATATCTAGCGAGGGTTTGGTTATTGAGTTCTAAGGTTGTTAAATAAAATTACCAATATAGCAACCATCAAGCAATCCACATCTTAGAAAGACCTAGAAAGAAGTTTATTGTTACAGAGTTGTTTGAAGTTGGAGATGGATGTTTCATATCCATTTATCATAATATTAACTTTGAATTTTTGTAATCGATGATGTCACATTTCCATTGATAGGTACTTTTAGATTATTTTTTTCAATTTGCCGACGTTTCATTGAAGGCGATTGCAACTAGGTATTCAATTCACGGTTGATCGATCGTGTCGGTAAGTCTGATTGTATCGGCGAAACTTGTTCCAATACTACGTCGATTAATAACTACGCCGCCCTACTTACGGCAACCTTACCACAAATGTCATTGTGGTTATTTGTTTTTGACGTGATCTTTGGCAATGACTGACGGATCGATTAATACTTTAACCAAAGGTTAAGTATTTTAATTAGCAAGAGTTTATCTTAAGTGAATTATTTGCAATTGCTTAAAATTTCGACATTGCACTTACAATGATTTCTATGTACTAATACGCCATTGTCCAAATTGTACTTAAAAGCATTGATAAACTTTAAAGCAAGATAAGCTATAATTTTTAAAATAACTAACGTCCGTTTCATTATCTTTTAAGTATCAAAATAATGTAACTCTATATTGCGTCATGTAAGATAGTAAGCTACGGTCTATTAAAGTAAATTGATACTTTTAGTATCAAAAATATGTGTCACTATAGACGGTGTGATGCAAGTACGAACAACACTTTCACGGTGAAGTTAACTGACATAATATGTGGGTAATAACAAAAGCTATTAATTTAATAGTTAAATAAATAATAGGAATTACATACGGCTATAAAACGAGGAGTATGCTGTAAAAACTTAGGCTATATTTCACTCCGTCCTATTATGGTCCTTCGAGCACAAAAACGTGATCTATAAATGACATTCCCGCTACTTCACCTTGACGATAGTAAAAAGTTTTCGCCAAAGTGCACTAATTAATTTCTGGTTTTGTAATATCGATGGGTATTTTTTGTCGCTACTCGCGTTTTTAAAGGTGGTTAAATGTTGGTTGCGCGACAGTCGTCCTTGGCAAGGAATGTGTACTCCTATACCCTTAAAGGTTCGCATGCATGCGAAATAAACGATCGTGTCTAGTTCATTTTCTCGCATAAGAATTTGGAATTTGATGGGAATTTTTGAAAATTTTATTTGACTATTCTGAGAGCAAAATAAAATTAGTAAGTATACAACTTTTAATAAAAATAAACCTGGGAATGATATTGTATATTTTTGATGCCTAGGTACCTTAACATAGAATTTATCTATTTTATCCATTTTTAATTTTGTAAAATAATACGTATATACAACAAGTTCGGTAGGTTAGGTATTCTACTTGTAACTTGCTCCATTAAGCGACGTTTCCGTCAATAGTAATATTATTATACGCTACGAATAATAATAATAACTCCCCACGCCGATCTCGGTGACGGTGGCCGGTTTCATAGAAACCAGGCCAGTTACGCAGGAGTAATTTTATAGTGCCCAAGTGTGTGCGCAGTATCCAAGACCACTCTCTGTTCCTTTACTTTCATAATCCAGTGGGATGGACAACCGACACGACTGACGAGAGATCAGGCGCAGTTCCGACTTTGTACATGCCCGTCCGATGCATGGATCATCTTGTCAGACAATCAGGTGATCAGCCTGCATTGTCCTAACCAAAGTTGGAAACAACATTTTTTGTTGTTCCAATGCGGGAATCGAACCCACGACCTCGAGTCGAGAGCCAATGCTCTAACCACTAGACCACGGAGGCTGTTTACGAATAACAATACTAATTATACATCAATAGTATCAAGTATAAAATCGCACGCTGCTGTTGTATTCCAATTTCCAGGCTAAGCTCCCCGTGAGCGCGACATGAGGTTAATACCCTACTCGATTCATCTCGACGCGTTACGCACATTGTACAGCATGTACAGTCGCTGACATCCGCAATTACGACCTTATTGCCACAGTAGTAAGGTCCAAATGTGGTGTACCAGCATTGTCGGCAACCGTACTACTCTTTAACACCGGCTCATATGCATAACTTACCAACTTAAAAGTGCGTGGTTAGCATTAATGATTTATAGGAGTGTCGTTTATCACGATGTAATACTATTGTATTGAAAACATAAATTATTATTATTTATCCACAAAAAGTACGCTACTAGAAAAATACAGTAGTTTTGATAGAGGCAGGTATGTTATGAAATTAAATCTATGTATTTAATTTGGTAAACCATTCTTGTAATATATTTTTTTCTAGTTTTAACGTTATGCGTGTTAGAAAAAAGCAATTTTTACTTATGGTATGTAATATAGGGTAAATAGGACTTTACAGGTCCATAATGTTTGCTACGACTGGACATAGGTTTTTCGGCTAAAAGTGTTACGTCATAATTCGTAAAAACTGGGGTTTTCTGTGGGAAAGAGAGAGTTCGTATTAATATTAAAAATAACGAGTGTACATATTGATGTGGTATAATAGTGTGACGTAACATTGACCAGAATTGAACCCACTGCCACCGATGACAGGTGCCAGGGCTGTCAAATGCTAGCCATATTTGATAGAGTTTTACCGCGTCCCTTAAAGGCACATTCGCATATTATTCACTTAATTCAGGGTAACCTTTTTCTGTAACTTTTGAACAAATCTTATAAAATGTAGTTTCAAGATTACAAGAGATTTATTTGCAATCAGACATATTAAGGTTTGTGCGAGGATTCAAAAGAAATCCTTACTAATATTGCTGCTTATTGCTTGTTTACTTTTATTGCAGCAAAATATACGGTTCTCGTTTATCTTTTTGCGCGTACGAAGTCGCGGACACCGTCTAATCCCTTACTAATAAAAATATTTATCCAGTAGACAAGCAATACAATATTTTATCCTTGTCTGTCAAGCGACTCTTCCAACGAATAAGAAAGGACAAAAGGACAAGGATTGTATTGCTTATGTACTGGATAAATATTTTTATTAGTAAGGGCTCTTGGGGGTTATAAGTGTATAAAATATATTTGTATGTAGCTAGTTACAATATTTATACATGGCAGAATTTTTACTTCACTTGTGTCAACCCTAGGCTCTTTAGGTGACGGTTTTTTACCTAGTGTACACAAACACGTTGAGTAATGTTGGCGAAACTTTAACAAGCCTTTAATTGCATTGCCGATTTTCAGCTTACACAACATTGGTATTGATGAATGTGTGAAATTCGACTTGTGTTGAATTACAGTTAATCGCTGACATCCAATACAGTCTAGACAGAATGTTAGCCAAAATATTCATGTAAGATTGCTTCATTTCTAACGGATCTTAAGTACAAGAAATAAAAATATAAAAAATTTACGTCCGAAACAATGTATATTTAACAAACATTGTTATTATATTATAATACCTGTTGTAACTGTACTAATATTTTAAAGGAAAAAAGTTTGATTGTTGGTTTGTATTGAATAGGCTTCAAAGCTACTGAATCGATTTTCATGAAATTTGGCACAGATGTAGAGTAGGCCACGGGGAAGGACATATGTTACTTTTTATCGCGGAAAATGTACGGTTTCGCGCACGAAGTAGTGGGCAACATCTAAAATGAATATGTACCTACGATTGTCTTTTGGACTAGTCAGTCTAAATTGATTTCGCTTATATTATGTCTAAATGCTACGGGCAAACTATGTATAAAACAATAATATTTTAATTGCAATGTCAAGCGAGACAAGTTTAGACGGTAAAATGTTATTAAATTAAAAATTTTAGGCATGACTTCATCACTTTGTTTTTTTTTCATACCTACGGGTGTCTTGGGCAACAAATTACAAAGTCATAACTTTGAGCATAATAAGTGGTCGTCTCATCCCACTCATAATTTGGCCGTCATACGCTGACCGATTCGTAATTTAAATTTTGGACACCTTAAAAGGATGTAAATTGATTTTTTTTTGAATAATAATATATTTTAATATATTATACAGTTCAAAACTCTTATATAATCCAACCAACTACCAATATTTACATAGGGAAGAGAAGAGAGAGAGATACTTAATTTCACACCGAAACAAGACGACAAACGACGCGGCATAGCATTTTTAAAATAGTAATTGTAAATTTAATTTTATTCAGTACCCAAGAAAATGCTCAAGAAAAGTTCAATTTTATATCCCTATCTTAAAATACTACGTAGTGTCGCATATCAATTTTAGTAAATACCTATAAAATGCCTCTCAATTTTCTATACTAATATAATAAAGAGCAAAGTTTGTTTGCCTGTTTGCTTTGAATAGGCTCCGAAACTACTGGACTGATTTTGATGAAATTTGGCACACATGTAGAGTAGGCCACGGGGTAGGCTACTTTTTATCGCGGAAAAATGTACGGTTTTTGCGAAATTAACTTCAACATCTACTAACCAATAACAGCCAATTGTACTCGTTGGTTGCAGTTGTAAATGTTTCACTTTTTTCTATTGATCTATAATTAATAAATAATGAGTGAGCAGGTGGGTTTTCATCTGTCAATCGCAGCTGTGAAACAATAATGCCTGGCACCTGTATACTATTTTTATACACTAAAATTACAGGCTGATGGATAGTTTCAACATATTTGACAGTTGTAGTATAATGTCAAACGTGTTGTCATGTCATTCTGTAACTTTTGATGGGTAGTAAATAATACAGAATGTTTGTTATACTCTTCGTTCAATGTTGACTGTTTAATGTTTATAGGCATTTGTCGTTCGGAAATTCTATTTATATTTATGTAATAATATAATATAATAAATATATATTTGACGACCTCCGTGGCTCAGTGGTGAGCGCAGTGGCGCTTTAGCCGGAGGTCGCGGGTTCGAATCCCGCCATGGAACAAAAAAGTTTTCTGTGTTCCTGGGTCATGGATGTGTATTAAATATGTGTATAATATAACAAAAATCTTAAATATAAGTATAGTATAAAAATTATTAAATATATTTCCGTTGTCTGGTACCTACCCGTAACACAAGTTCTTCGGACACTTACCACGGGGCCAGACTGACGTGGTGTGAAGCGTCCATAGATATTATTATTATTATATTATTAAATCGTCTTTGAAATAATTTAAAAAATATATATAGGTACCTGAATATTTAAAATATTTTATGATTTAAGGTACTACATAAAATCTAGTAGAAGATTCATTTTTCTTTCTGACAAATATTTAACTAACTCATTTTGTAACCCAATGGTTGGTAGTTAACTATTAAATTAATTTTACCAGTCGTTACGTCGTCAAACCACGCACGAGTATATCATTCTTATTAAAAACACAGTAACTCTTGTAAGGAAACTCTACATTTCTACAATATGTTACAATACGGCCGATGTATCTTGGCGAGTCTGAACTTCGCGCAGAAGGTTGCACAATAACTGTTTTTAAGTGTTTTCGTATTTATTTTATTTGTACTAATTGGTCAACTGTATTAGGGAAATTTTATTAGTACATAGGTATATAAAATAATACAATAACAGTTTTCTTCACGAGTTGTACATGTGCTAAAGTTTGCAGAGCCTATGTTCAGACCCGCCAAGATACAGCGGCCGTAGTGTAGGTACAATGAAGTAGAGATTTCGTCACAGTTTATGTTTGCTAACCCTACGCATGGGCGTAGCCAGGGGGGTGGTTTAGGGGGTTCAAACCCCCCCCCGAAATGGGCCGGCTGGTATATATAATACAGAGATCTGACCAATATACAGAGGCGTATTTAGAAATTTTGCGCCCGAGGCCAATTAACATATTTTGCCGCCCCATTAACCCTATCTGAAAGATGTTTTTTGAAGTTATTTTAGAAAAATAATCAACAGCCTAAATCAGAACTTTGATACTACCCCCCCGTAATCATTTTATTTTCTTGAACCCCCCCCGAAACTAAAACCTGGCTACGCCCGTGACCCTACGTGTTGCGGTCGTTCCGAGAACACGTGCCCGGGCTTCGGTGCCGTGAGATGAGTTACTAACTTACGACACGGTTTAGGCAAATAGTAAGTACAGTCGAGAGGAGAACCCATATTCTGGACAGTCGCGCACAGAAAAAAATATGGGTACCTACAGCTGAGCACAGAACAAAAAATCGGACACAGAGGTTAAATAGTATTTTATAATACATATATTATGTGAAATATCCAATTGTTAGATATTATTGGTACATTTGGCACACATCCCTCTAATTTTAGGACAATCGGGCACAGAACACAAGAAATAGATTTAGTCGCACATAGAAGATTTTTTATGGAATTAGGTTTATCAGGTATACCTACAATTGTTACAACCATACGTTTATCAGTAATATTAGGTAAAGTCCACACATCACATTCACGGTACACTCGAGCACACAGTAAATAAATCTTGGATACAATCGGCAATAGTGTACACAATCACTCAACACTATCACATACTACGAAATACACAATGTTCAGTTATAACAAATACATACTCGTACAGTCATACAAATTGGTATGCATGTTTGTGACTCATATTGTCTTCGCCATTGAATTTTCGTTTATCTATAATAATATAATCCCACCAAAAACATTCTGTAAAAAACTAGCCAAGTCTCGATGGAGCTACTTGTTTTTCTCTAAAAAGTAATGAAATCTAGACAAAATCTTGCCAAGTCTAAGGTTCCTTACTGCGGTTTCTTTATTATTATAGTTAATGTTGAGTGACTTGGCCGTTGAACATTCTTTATACTTTAGTGGGTACAAGTCAATTTTGTTTACATTTGTAACTACCTATGTTTGTTAAGCGAGATAATAGCCCATACTGGTATTGGTAATTGGACGCTAGTGTCTCATTTTAGGCTGTTGTTGATTGTACAACACACGTATTGGAGCAATGGTGTCATGGAGCCCCTTTTGTACCCTTGTAGGGTCAACGGCCAAGTCACACAACATTAACTATAATAATAAAGAAACCGCAGTAAGGAACCTTAGACTTGGCAAGATTTTGTCTAGATTTCATTACTTTTTAGAGAAAAACAAGTAGCTCCATCGAGACTTGGCTAGTTTTTTACAGAATGTTTTTGGTGGGATTTCACTTCTTTTTGTAGAAACGTGGGCATATTGATTTATTTTCCTAGATTTTAGTGTAATTTGTTTATTTAATTTGTGTAATGTTCGAGTGGAATAAAGTTCGAGTAGAATAAAGGGGCCTGAAAATGCGGCAAAATGGTTCTAGTAAAGAATGGTACGGCAGTGTTTGCTTCGCGCTCGACTTGGCGGGGGCACTGCCGTGCTCCCAGATCGACGTTCTGGTCTTATCTAGAGGTTCTCAAATAGGGGCGTGAAAATGCGGCGAAATGGTTCCAGTAAAGAATGGTACGGCAGTGTTTGCTTCGCGCTCGACTTGGCGGGGGCACTGCCGTGCCCCCAGATCGACGTTCTGGTCTTATCTAGAGGTTCTCAAATAGGGGCCTGAAAATGCGGCGAAATGGTTCCAGTAAAGAATGGTACGGCAGTGTTTGCTTCGCGCTCGACTTGGCAGGGGCACTGCCGTGCCCCCAGATCGATTATCCTAGTTTTAATAGTTTTCCCTTTATGTGGCCATTAAACCCCAACTCTGTACCAAATTTCAGCTCTCTAAGTTTATGGGAAGTACTAGTTCTATTTTGATGATCATGAGTGAGTGAGTGAGTGAGTGAGTGAGTGAGTGTCGAAAATGCGAAACTTTGCTTTCGCTTAACTTCGGAACTAAATGACCTACAGACTTGAAATTTTGGATTTTAAGTACGTGATTATAGCTTATTGGATGACGAAAATTTCTGCGTTCTGGTCTTATCTAGAGGTTCTCAAATAGGGGCCTGAAAATGCGGCGAAATGGTTCCAGTAAAGGATGGTACGGCAGTGTTTGCTTCGCGCTCGACTTGGCGGGGGCACTGCCGTGCCCCCAGATAAAGAGGAAAAATTTGTTTTTTTTGCATCGAATAGGTTCCGGAACTACAGAACCGACTTGAATGAAATTTGGCACATATGTATGAAAGGAAATGACATAAGCTACTTTTTATCACAGCAAAATGTACGGTTACCGCGGGATTTCCTTTTGCGCGCACGAAGTCGCGGGCAACATCACTAGATGATATAGATTACATTTCTAACTTTTACTTTGATTATTTTTCTTAGTAAGTTGAGTACCTAAACTTAGCTGTATTTACTAAACGGGTTGTTACAGATTACATTGAATTGAAGAAATGAGTTAACATGACCACTGAGGCACTGAAAAGAGGGCTTAGCCAACATGCCATCGTTAATTGCAATGACCATCTTCGAAATTGAAAATATATGGGATTGACATTACGTTCGCTAAACCATACATTTTTTATTTTTAACTTGGTCATTGTTATTAGCGATGACATCTTGACTGAAAGGTCTGAAACGGACCGAAGATTCTTTTGCGGCTAAACCTCCAAACATCAATAAATTATAAACACTAAAAACTATGTCAATTTTATTTAAATTTAATGTGTCGGGAGTTTTTAAATTAATTAACTATAGATGCTTAATAAAAAAAAAGTTGTAAAAATTAAGATTGCATTATGTTATGAACTTCATCCTTCACTACTATATTTTAATTAATAAAATGTTGACTAAATGATGGACGTGTATAAAATTATTGATTGACGCTATTGTATACATGTCTAGATTGCCTGATACTTGACATTTAATATTGATGAGGTTAATATTAAATGTTTTTGTAACTAATATTACGGACCTGTTATTATTTTTTGCTACACACGCGACGTCATTTGGGGATTTTAAATTGTTGCAAACCAAATTTTCCGTCTGTCTAAGCAATTAATATAAATAAACCACGTGGGATTAAAATTAGGCAATGATAATATATTTTTATTGCATAAAATATGTAGATACCTCTTTCTGATATAATGTACTTACGAACTGTACTTATACTCTTGAGAAGTATCCTAACTTGTTCTTCATTTAGCTTCTAAAAGTTTTTGAAATCACTACCAGAAGCTAAATGCTTCTGGTGATTATACTTTGGGTAGGCAACGTATTATCTTCTGCAAAATTTTAAGAACATAGACCTATATAAAGTTATAGTCGAGACATGTGAGTTATAGTTATAGTCGACACAAGGCAAAATGTGTCCACACTTAAACTTTTGGGGTTGTTTGGCCTTTGGGGCAGCCGAGGATTGACATTTTATTTCTGCAGCTTAATCAGTCCGCCAATAATTATTGACAAAATCTTCTGAATTCAAAATGGCGTAAATTTTTCATGTATGAAGACTTTTTCTGTCAAAAATATAGTGTGATTCAAATGAGAATAGGATCGAGTCAGCGCCATATTGTTTCGAATTTAGACTGTTATGATAGTTAAATTTATGTTTAGACTTTAGATTGATTACTATTTAACTCTTTATTTAAATTCTAGCAAGACTATAAATATTTATACCTATGCACATAAGTTTTTCTGCAAATCGCACTTTTCAAGTGATATTTGACAGTAAAAGGTCATTGATGGTCCTATTCTCATTTGAAACGCATTATACCTACGTCACTGACCATCGTTAGTTTTAAAATCATTGTATTATAAGGTATGCGAGTTATTTATTCTCGTGCATGCTTCATGTGACAAGTGCAAGAGGAGGTGCGGCACAAATGTGCCCGCAGTTTCACGTGTGATCAACGATTAGTGTCTATCAAAGAGAAATCTACTAAACTTCCGTTTAACCGCCAGAGCATGCGGCAAGTGTCCAATTATATAGTGAAAGTGATATTAATATTTTATCTCACGTCCATCGGTTTGTAAACATGAAAACATCACGCCTACAACTATTTAGCCATGGCTGTCACTCAAAACGGCACTTTTATACGCTATTTAATTTATCTTTATGAGTTGTATTTAGCTAGAGAAATTCGGCACTTAAACCATATTGCCATAATATATATAATTTTGCTAAATAGATCCTATTGGTTGACTATACTATTGGTCTCCTACTACTGTTATAAATGTGAAAGTTTGTGAGGATGGATAGACGGATGGATTTTTGTTACTCTTTCACGCAAAAAGTATTAAACGAATTTTCATGAAATTTGGTATGGTTGTAGTTTAAGCTCTATACCTAATACAAAGGTTTCTTTTTATCACGAAAAAATAGTGTTCCCGTGGGAAATGGAAAAACTGTTTTTACGCGGGTGGAGCGCGGACAAAAGAATAATTATATACGATAAGACATCGTTAAAAACTATAAGTTCTATCCATATAGGACGCTTCACTCCGTACTCCTAGGTATATGAATAAAAATTTAAGGTAAAATAATGTACAATGTATACATTAGGTATGCAAATTTATCTCATCATAAATTCAAAGCTAACGAATTATTAAAGCTTTTTTACATTTGGCATTTATTAGAAATAAATGCCAAATGTAAAAAAGCTTTGAAATGAGTCCTGTAAACACCATAGTGCATACATTTGTGTGATTAAAATAATGTAGTTATAGTGGTTTAGTTAAACGTATGTAATAGTGTTGACATATTTCGCACGACGTTCCGGAGATTCCCGGGCCCTCTTACGGGATAATGTCCGAGTCCCGCGGGATTCCTTCCGTACAACGGGACTGCGTGCCTCGGGTATTATGGCGAAATACTTAGACCAGGAGTGCCCAACCTACTACCTACACTAGATTAGGGTTTAATTCGCAGTTTTTTCTGTGTACCTTTCAGGCATGCTGTCCGGTAAAATAATGTGTTTTTAAGAAAGTAAGATCTCAGTGAAGATGCAATTTAAAAACCGGCCAAGTGTGAGTCGGACTCGCGCACCTAGGGTTCCGTACAAACCTGTATGTAACCGTAAATTTTTAGTTACATCATTTAATAAAAATATTTTTAATAATTTTATACTTACTAGCCCTACTTGTTATATTTTATATATATATATTATAGTTATATATTACTCGATTGTCGTGAGGGGTGAAATTTACTTATATATATATATATATATATATATATATATATATATATATATATATATATATATATATATATATATATATATATATATATATATATATGTAAAAGTATGTAAAATTTTTCGTTTATCTGTGCTATAAGACGATGCTTTGTACCAAATTTCAAGATTCTGAGTTCACGGGAAGTACCGTGTAGGTTTTGATTCCCTTGCGAGTGTCGAAAATTTGCGGCATAAACGGCTGTATCTTTTGATTGCGTTGGTTTAGAAGTTTGATTTTTTCACAGCTGCAAGGTACAGTAGATCTGAGTATTTAATATGAAATCCAGCTCCTCGCGTTCCTGAGAAAAAGGGTCTTGACACACAGACGGACGGACAGCAAAGTGATCCTATAAGGGTTCCGTTTTTTCCTTTCGATGTACGGAACCCTAAAAAGAGTGATAAATAAATCTTTGTATTAAGCATGCCACAAAACAATACAGTAAAACCCCGGAATGTTATCTTTAAAAAAAAATTAACGTTATTATTTTTTAGAGAGAGAAGTTTACTCCAAAACGGTTGGTGATCCCTGCGAGCTGAAAGTTGTAATTAAAAGACTCGGGCTTGGCAGTTCCTCATTCCGCTTTTACGAACTAGCTGCCGAGATTTAGTTTATTTAATATTTTTGCAAATTAAATTACAGAAACGACACAGCATTAATGTTTATTATAAATTTATACATACATACATATAATCACGCCTTTTTCCCGTAGGGTTAGGCAGGACCGCCTCTTTCCCGTAGGGGTAGGCAGAGACCACTTCTTTCCACTTGCTACGATCCTTACATACTTCTTTCGCTTCGTCCACTTTCATTCTTACCATCCATTCCTCCACTTACATTCAACGTAGCCAAGCGTCTCTCCATGGTCCGCTTTTCGCCTCCGCGAGAAACGAGACGTGATGGGTGGCGAACCACATCGCCGCCATTTTGGATAATTAATTTTTTTATTATTATCTATTGCGTTTCCACGGATTGGTGGAGAGGGTAGGAATAGAGAAAGGGAATGATAGGTGGTGTGGAAAGAAATATTGGTAAGTTAGAGTAGGAAATAGGGAATGTAGGATATTACCGCCCAGGAGGGCAAGGGATAAGACAGTAATAGCTAGGGAAGCCGGGGTCGCGTACCCGTATACTATACCACAACTACCGGATAGGTAATTTGTGAAGAGTATTCCATGAAATAATTTATGCTGAATAAAATTACATGCGACGTGTGAAAAGCTGATATTTTCAAAACGTAAGTTTTTTTCGTCTTGCATGTGCCCATAGTTTCCGTCATAATTTAATTTTTATAACGTTATAAGTAAAATTATTATCATTGCAAAAGTGAAAAACTTATGTTTATAATAATAATTATTCTAAAGAAAGACTCCTATGAAAGCTTGTTAGAAACATTTTCTTCCGTCCTTGTAAAAATTAAGGCACCCTTTTTTTCTTAGATTAGGTACTCTGCATAATATGACAATGGATACGTTAGGAATTTGCCTTATGTAATGCACAAATAAAATACCACCAGTGCGTTTTATAGTGAGGTCTACCACAGACCACACGTTTACTGCGAGGATGACGCAGGGTCGAGTTACAAATGTGGACATCAGCCTGTAAATACTTTGCTATGACTATGGTGGGAAATTAATAGGTGACATCTTTTTTCAAGTTTCCAAGCAAGAAACTAGAGATGCATTAAAAAACAATAATATTGACAAAACATTCTAGATACTAGTTAATCTTTAGTCTTAAAGAACATAAGTCCGTGGCTGATTACCGTCTGAAAAGACGTTGGGCGTTTATGATCCGCTGTTAAAAAAGTGTCGACCACAAACCAAAATAAGTACTAGATTGTAAAAATTTTTATTGCCTGTAATTTTTTTTTATTCAGATCTATGGAAAAGTGGAGAAAATCAATAAATTGTTAATCATATTTTGTATGAACCTTCGTTGAAATTTGTTAAAATGTATGAGAAATTATGCGTCCTGTGTCGTCGTATGCGTGATCGTGATCAATCTAGGTGTGATTACACTTGTATCTAGCCTAATTTGATCCTTGGTCGCCGTAGCAAATTGTTCCATATAATATTCCCAGTGTCCTTTAAAAAAATCAAATCGAGCGTTCATGTAAAATTGGTGGTTTAAAATATATCGAACGCAAAAACCGCGAAAACAAAACGTTTAATTAACGGTATAGTGTAATTAATATCCCTTGTAATTTTAACCTTACATGAAGTTGCCATCCGCAAATCCCTCAATAAGTCATGTTTAATGTTTACATGTTTACAAGTCCCACGCTGTTGGTGGTCTTGCGATTTGTTGAAACTGCAATTGACGCCATTGCTGAATTGAAATATATGTAAATATTATAATAAATATATACATAAATGGCAAAAGAATACGTCAAATTTATATTTTAAGCCGTTAATTTTACACACGACTCTTCAAACAGTTTAAACTATTTCTTTTTTTAAAGAAATCCAATTTTGCGGATATTAGTAGTTATTAAAAGTTATTAGCATTAGTAGTTTTTGACAGAAAATATTAGCATTAGTAGTTTTTGACAGAAAAGCCTCAGAGTAATTTTATATATCCAATTGAGTAATTATAATATTTCCTCTTAACATTGAGTATCTTTGCGCAGCTGTTTTAATGCCAATTTAACATTTAATATGACGCATGAATAATATATTTTGAGAAATACCTGATTAATATAATTACTTGCATGAAGTAACGTAATAGGAACCTTAATTGAATAGGAATAAAATATATTTTTTACATAATATCTTTAACAATGTTTTGTTTTCCCAAAGTAGAAGGTTATTTTTTGCCATTTTCTTGGTTCCAAACCATTTTAATATTATGTCTAAATATGATGTTTTGATATGATGATGCAGGTAAAAATATTAAAAACCTTTTCATTAAATAACCTAACCAAGAGCATGTCAGGACATGTCTAAGGAGGGTTCCGTAACTATAAACGAGTAAAAAGTTTTTTTTTTCAAATTACTTCAAAAGTTACTATTCGATTTGGTTCCAAATAATTTTCCTAAAGAATTTTTAGCATGATATATCAGCATAGAAAATTGCAAGTTTCTAAGTCTTATAGTTTCAATGCCAGAGGGGGGACCAACTTATAAATGACTTTGGACGCCAATTACTTGAAAATGGTTGATGTTATAAAAAAGTTATGTATAAAGCCATGCCTTAATTTTAAAAGACCTATTCAACGATACCCCACACGATGGGATAGAAAAAAAAATTTCATCCCCACTTCACACGTATGGAGAGCCACCCCTAGAATATGAAATTATTATTATTTTATGACGCCAAATCCTATCTATACATAATCTATGGCTGTACCAAATTTCATCCATTTATATTCATAATTACCGACGCTAGAAGCGAGGACAGACTGACAGACAGATGGGCGGACAGAGCGAAACTATAAGGGTTCCTCAAGTATTACGGAACCCTAAAACGATATTAATACAATATCGTGATTGAACCCTTAGTCATGTCCCTACTCGCTAAGTATTATAGTTAAGACTCAAGAGGCAAGAAATAAAGGAGCAAGATATGATTAAGAAATTAAGTCGTCATTAGATTGTGATAGTATAATAGCAATTTTAGTTAAGCTCTTCCATGGTTTATTATGGGCCTGGCTATAAACGCTATCATAATCGTGATCTGCATTATGCACTCGAAAGGATATGATTTCCTGTTTGTAACATGTAGACGTAAGTATTTTATTACTAGCTACGCATCTTCATTGCATCACTGATGAAGCGTACGACAGTAGATGCTGTTATTGTATACAATATAAATATAATTATACAGATTATATTATACAGGATAAGGGACTCAAATAGTATGGAGAAGTGAATCATCAATTAGTGATCGGGATTAAGAGTAGCCTATACAAAGCCCCGATTTAGCCAAATTTCTTTGAACGCGCTTATCGCAAAACTCGGATTTTATCTGTCTCTCTCATTCAATATTAGAAAGGGGCAGGTAGATCCTAAACCGAAGCTCAGCGTTAAACATCGTTTAACTACGTTGGTGAAACTGGGGATTAGTAGCCTATATATTAGCAGAGCCTAGGCTCACCACTTGTCCCGAACATAAGCTTAAAGGTACGATGCAAGGTGTCTGCGAATGTCTTCATTGTATTCCCGGCCCCTCTATTGCGTCAAAGAAGGCAACCGCAGGGGTTTTAGTGGGTAAAAATCGCACTTAACCTACTTGTCAATATCCCCAAGGCTAGTCTAGGTATCTTTCAAAGATTTCCCCTGCGAAAAAAAGGCTCACCACTTGGCTCTGCTTGAATAAACACTAGATTCTGATCTGGATTAGCGTAAGCTACTGACTGCCATACCTATCAATTTCAGCAAAATCTGTTTTGTACTTTTTGCGTAAAAGAGTAACAAACATCCATCCATACATCCTCACATTCACATACTTTATAGCTAGATGTTTTCTGCGACTCCGTACGCGCAAAATAAATTCCCTCGAGAACATTTTGCTTCTATAAAAGTAGCCTTTTTGTTAAATTCCAAAGTCTACACACAACATCAAAAGTCACACCAAACATCAAAATCCGTTCAGTAGTTTCTGCGTGAAAGAGTAACAAACATCCAAACTTTCGCGTTTATAATATTAGTAAGGATAGGAGTAGGTAGGATTTTCGTACCTACTCTACCAATAAAAATAAATAATTTATATATTAGTCTTTAAGTACGAGTACACTAAAATTAACCAACTCTTGGCAATCTCATGATCTTAAGTTTATTTTATTACTCATCTTCTGACGTTAATGGCACGTACTCGTAACGTAAGTAAAATCCGCAACTAAAATTTCAAAACAAAAACAATGGCTAGGGAATTATGCTGACCTTAAATTCAGTCAGGTAGTCTCCGGCGAGTCGGAGTGCCACTTGTCGATCTTATTACTATGGCAATAAAGTCCAAATCTAATACACTGGGTATATCAGCGACTCTACGTAAATCATGAAGATTGCACAGTGTCAGGGCACGGAGGCCAGAGGTCGGGAGTTGCATCAAATTTGCACTTTCGATGCTCGAGTGAAAGGCGCATCTTTGCCACAGGTGCTTCTCTAGGAGCGCACGATTTATTCGTTCGTTTTAACTTTAGAACGTGTTGACATTTCGAATTTAGAACCTTATACTTTTTAAATTTGTTTATTTTCAACGACACAGGTTGTAGTCAAACGTTAACTATTTCTTTATTTATAAAAGTAATAGAGGTTTTGACCAATAGTTAAACGTGCATAAAATATAAATCCTAATTATATTTAGAAGTGTTGACACGCGCGACTTTAAGATGCGTATTTTGGCACTAATAAATCATAAATTACCTTCTATTAATATTCTAGAAACTCTTACGCAAATTGTTAAAATATCATTAATCATCATCATCAGACTTTGGCTTCCTTACAATACAACTCTTACGATTAGAATAGATTAACAAAATCAGAGCATTTACGAGTATTTGTTAGGTGTGAGTGTGTATTTGTGTAATAAACAGAGAATTTTTTGACATTGTATTTTAATAATTAATAGGTAATAATAGCTTGGACACTGATCTCTATGATTGTGGGCGGTTCATTATGAATTTATGACCAAGCCAGCTACGAAGGTGTTATGTGACAAGTGTGTGCACAGTACACAAGAGCACTCTCTTTTCCTTTACTGTCGAAACCCAGTCGGACGGATGACCGACACAACTGGCGAGGGATCAGGCGCAGGACCGACTTTATACACCCCCATCCGACGCATGAACTATCATATTTCTTGTCAGACAATCAGGTATATGCCTGTTCAGGCTAATGCCTGCAAACTTGGAAACAACAATTTTTGTTGTTCCAACGCGGGAATCAACACGACTCCGAGTCGAGAGCCAAGCTCTAAACCACTGGACCACGGAGGCTGTTTTATTTTATAATAAATATTAAATTATGCACAGAAGTTTACATATTGCAATAGTAAAATTATTATGGTGAGTGGCGATGTAAGACAAGCTATCTCAAATGAAAGACGAGCTATCTCAAGAGTTTGCGGTTTGCAATTGTGCTTATTATAGAGGAAGCGGCGCTGGGTGTTTCATTAGTGTTGAACATTGTCGTCGCATAACGGCACACAATTATAACCTTCGCTTCGACGACCGACGTCGATGCGCCCCGTAATCTTAGCTTTGATTAAAATAACAATTGTTAGGAAGAGGAATAAAGCGGAATTGGCAAATCATGAATTACTTGAATTCAAAATACTTTATTCAAATACTTTATGTATTTTACTTATTAGTTGTGTCGTTATTTAACTCTTGTTTGGGGATAGAATAGCACAGAAACTCTAAACTTAAAAGATAGACAAAAATAATCGTATGCCCTCGCCTCATACATTTCTAGAACATATCTCGTCGATTCATCTTATGTATAGCATTTACATCATAAATGATCATGTTAGTTTAAATTGTAAAGTGTTTAATAGGTTTTTATTATCCACTAATAGTTGTTAATATTGCAACTCTATAAATGAATTTTAATAGGTCTTTATCAAGTGCTGGTACAAAATAAAAGAAATTAAATTAAAAGGAATATGAGAGTGCGGGTACTAAAAATATCAGTTGATTAAAGTGTGGTTATTTATCTGATTTAAGACCAAATGTAGCGAATTTATCGCCTCGTCCGATGTTAGCGTATCATAGGACGGCTCATATAAATACGCCCCTTACAAGCTCTGGATATAAATGAAATATATCAAAAAAATAAAAGAATACATATTATCTGGATAGTTAAGAGTGTAGTCGCCTCGTTCTTGTAGAAAAATAAAGTATCGAGCCATTAATAATGGGAATGATAGTCCAATAAGTCTAAAACGAATACATTAAGAATCTGAAACGACTTAAAAGTACCTGGTTTTTGAGAGTATTGTAGCAAAAATGTTTTTCTTGGTCATACTTTAGAATTAGCAGAATACACTGATGTAGAGCTAATGATAGTTTCTTTACTGACTTCAATATAAGAGAATCGATGATGCTTCATGAAGCTATAAGTAGTTTAGTTAAATTATTATTATCGAACCCATGTTGTTAGTAATATATATTCTTTGCCCATGTAAAGCAAGACGTATTGTACCAACATTAGCAGTCCATCCATGAGGCTGATTTTCTGTGAATCGTGCATTATTAACGAATTCTCGTCGATCACGATAAGCGTATGCTAATTATGGGGCAAAAGGCACTACAGCATAGTATTAAAATCGCATTACAGAATGTTGATTGTTTTAAAACATCTTATGATGGAATGAAAACGGTGCCTTTATTAGTCACGTTAATATTGTGGTTCGTGGTTCGCCTGTCCAAGTGAATCGATGCTGAAGACTCAAAATAGACAATCCTTACAGTACAGTACAGTAACCGTATATGTCCCGCGATAAAAAGTAGTCTATATCCTTTGTCAGGCTCTAGACTATCTGTGTACCAAATTTCATTTAAATCAGTTCAGTAGTTTTGGCGTGAAAGACGGACAAAGAGACAAACACACATTCACATTTATAATAATAGTATGGATTAAAATACCTAAAGACTAATTAATGACTATCAAATTATCAATTCATTTAAAATGTATGAAATTTGCTAAAGGTGTGGCAGCGGAACTACGAGACGAGGCACTCTTTGCGGTATTAGGTACTAGTAGGGACGCGTCGCGTCGCGTTGCTCCGATGCCGCCTTGTGCGGCCTTAACTTAAACGCATAATAATTTCATATATTAATAGGAAAGGCTTTATAAAAATTAAAGTAAATATAGTAAAATAATAAAGACAAAATGTTATGTGATCAAAACTTACATATTAATACGTGAAGCAAAAATTTCAAGTACAGTTTTAAAAGAATTATAAGTACGGATGAGAGTGAAAATTTGCACAATTAAAGTTTATGTTGAGCCATGCCGTTAAGCCTTAATTTCTTAAAATAATGCTTAGAAATACATTAAGTTTATGAAAATATCAGCAACAAATTTTAGGGTTTCGTAGTTCGAAAGGAAAAAACGGAACCCTTATAGGATCACTTTGTTGTCCGTCCGTCTGTCTGTCAAGACCCTTTTTCTCAGGAACACGTGAAGGTATCAAGCTGGGATTTATATTAAATGCTCAGATCTACTGTCCCTTGAAGCTGTGAAAAAATCAAAATCAAACCAACGCAATCAAAAGATACAGCCGTTTGTGCCGCAAATTTTTGACACAAGCAAACTCAAACCCTACAGGGTACTTCCCGTGGACTCAGAATCTTGAAATTTGGTATGAGGCAACGTCTTATAGCACAGATAAAGAAAAAATGGCAAAAACGTAAATTTTTAGTTACATCGTATAATAAAAATATTGACCACAGGGCGACATCTAGTTACAATAACAATGCCTTTTTCTATTTAAGGAAAGTTCAATAAAAGACGTGCGGCGAACCTGACATTATTCAACCATACAGAGAGTTGCAAAGAAAAACAAATGTAACAAGTAACAAGACGCTAAACGTGCGTATGCTGCGTGTTTTCGTGTCTCTATCTGCTTTCTAAGCCGAGACGTGGACTGAATGTGCAGCGAATTAACAACATAACGTGGCACACATGAGCATAATTAGCAGGGGCCAGGGTCATATACACGTGCTGACTACTTCATAGTTCATATATCTTCATAATATAAAGTAAACTGGTTTCCGTTATAAAAAAAATATCCGATTACAGAGAAGTTAAAAGGCAGGGTATTGGGTAAAGATTTTCGCAGTCTATGTATCAGTGGCGTAGGGTTTCTATAACTCTATTCTTGACTATGAAGGAAAACCAGCCTTCGCCACTGCTATGTATGTATAAATATTAAATACATACATGACTGCCAAACTGCTGTTTGTTCCACCGATGCGCCTAAACTACTGAATCGATTTTAATCAATTAGGCGTCAATAGATTCGTAATAATAGCCCGAGTAATATAAGGTATACAATTTACATAAGTAGTTGGGTTATAGTTTTTTATTAAAAATTATAGTTATTTTAATTATCAGAGACGTCTTTTTACAGTTATTCGAAATGCAATGGAAAATTTTGGCTTACTCCGGGACCACTTTTGAACCTTATTGCCAAGTAATAAAGTCGAAAAGTGGATAAATATTTCGGCGACCGTTCATTTAAATGCTCATTTCAATGTTCTAAAATAAAAATGAATAGATGAAACTGCATAAGACCCAACCTTGAAAATGTTTCACATAAACCAATCGTTTCGTTAACTATTTAACCATTGATTTCGAAATGTCCATATTAGTTGAGTTAATTAACTGTAATTTGTGCGTTATTTATTGCCTTTAAATAAGCAACAAAGGCTATTAATCAATTTATTCAACCGAATAAAGAATTTGATTGCAAATGTTACATTGAAACTTGTTGTACCTAACTACCTACCTTACTATCATATCGTTACCTTTTGACACATCTACACTGATCTGTTTCAAGGGGTATTCTTTTTCCATATGACGTGTAGATAGAAAATATCTATAATATGTAATATGTATACAGATGTGTTAATCTTACAAGGGATAAGTCGAGGGCTGACTCCTGAGGCAGTTCTGTTACAAGGCATTTGAATACGTTTATCGTGATGTTGGCAATATTTCAGCGAGGGTGGTAATTAGTGGTAATCAATCTTCGCTTGGGCGGAGCGGGACTGCGGGACTCGTATGAGATAGGGATGCGCCGTGCACGTTCTGCGTCGATCCCATCTTTAATAGAATCGTAAATCGTAATGCGCTTGTCGATTCGCATCGGATGTAAGTAATTTTTCAAATAGATAGGTACTACACAAATCATTTTACAAATTTACTACGTAAAAGATATTTAATATAATTGTAACATTACACACAACGCAGAAAATCATGTAAAAGAAAGTAGAAAAAGTTTGTGAGAGCACAAAATAATATATCCTTTGTTCTTTACACTTATATTTATCTGACAAGGTGGCATACCGAGATTCAAACATTAAAAAAATTAAGATTTTGTCACAGACTATGTAGGTAAAATTTGACGATCCGAACGATGCAATATTTGACGGTTTGGTTCGATTCACTCCAAAAAATCATGTGCTCCTGATGCGATTTGCCAAAACATCGGATTGGATTGGCGCATCCCTACGGGATAATTCTTCGCGCCTGGGCGGGGCGGGGAGTTCAGTACACGGGGTAAATCCACTATCTTTAGCCCGCGGTAACTGACCGAGGCTACTGCGAGAAACTGTGTCCGGTTTACGCGTCAAACGACCACTTCCTTTATATCGGTATTTACTATTCTATCGTTGATGTTGTCTATAATGTGTATGTAAGTTAATAAGCTTACATACTAAAAGTACGGCATTTAACATAGGCGATGTCATGTATGTAGTCGAATTACAGTTTTTATAATAATTATAGTTATCTTAATCTTAATAATAAAATAAGTCTTTCGGGTTATGACTTTATTATTGCTGATAGCTTCTATACCTTCCGAATTTCTGAATTTCCCTTTTGGTGACTTGAGACATCTAATATGATTAAAATACATAGTATCCCCATAGTAGTATGTGATTAAAAGTGAACACAAAGGCAACCATTTCGTTGATACTCTGGGTAAATTTTGGTTAACTCCTTCCGGCATGCCAATCTTTATCCTATTTATCTTGTAAATCAATAGAACTATCATTCATCTATGCTTTCTAGGACACCCTGAAATCGGCACAGTTGAAATTATTCACCGATTTTCTATAGTGTACCCTAGATTATACGGGAGTTGTAATGAGGTGTTATTTGCCTAGTTTCTAGCAGCTTGTCGCAAAGATTTTCACAAGTGTCGTAATTTTGTTGCAATTTCGAACGTTCTAATGTGCTTACCTATCTAGATTTGTGTTAGAGTGTGTGTGAGAGAAATCTCAATATATTCCTATTAGCAAGTCTTAACTGGTAATGGTTACTCGATTATAAATGCAAATAACAGTAGTGTCTTGAGTTATCTCCGATGGTTATTGATGTTTGACTTAAACATTTTCAATAATGGGGAGGTTTAACTGTTTATTCACAGTCCACAGTGATTATATCGTAAGCATTTTAATCTAAAATGATTTTTTTTTGATTTAAAAATAAAATTTATTAATAAATTTACAATTACTTACATCTTTCGAATAAAAAATTTGTTATAATAGAAATAAGCTGCTGGTAACTAAATGTTGTTTGAAAGGTACTTTTACATTCAATCGATTAAATCCATACTTCAAGTTAATTAATTATTATGTAATTATCTTAGACAACGGTGAGGCACATAAGAAACATGAGAAAATATTAATCCTAAATATTATTTATTACTTTATATTTCAGTCATTATGAATTTGCAACAAAAAATGATATTATTGCTTATGGCCAACACATGTTAGAAGGAAGAAAAAGATTAATGATGTAATACGAGAAGCTGTTTTTATTGAGACTTATTCATTAGTCATTAAGTACAGGTTTTTGTCACAAAAACACTTTCTTTTAATACACTCGGTAAATACTGCCACTTTTATTAAATGCACTCAATTAAGTTGACTTTTTTCCAACGGAAAGAAAGTGGTAATAAATGGAGTAATAATAGCTATTGATTAATAAAATTATTTAATGTTTTGTGAAATTGTTATTTATGGCGTCGATTAAGTTTATTGTTGTAGATAGTCGGACGGAATTTTGGCGCCAACGCACACAAATATTGTGTAATAGCAATTTGTCTTTTGCTATTTTTGGTTAATTGTAGTCGATAAAGCATTTTTTATCGACAGCATTTTTTTATTTCCACAACACTATGTGGAAATATTTGACACCTAACAACAGCCAGTCATGAATATACCTACTTTACTTGTTTTAACTTTTATTTAGTAATGTTAAGATGTGATAACATCTCTCAAATTTAATCAAAATAATAAATAATTTTAAAATTGTCAGGACTTGTTTTCTAAGCAGGGTTCCGTAACTATGCACGCGCGATAGTTTTTTATCCGAAGTACCAGCATGGTAATTTACAAGTTTCAACCTCTTATAGTTTGGAAATACCAGGGTGGGACGAACTTGTAAAATACGAGTACTATGGAGGCTGAAAAACTTTATTAAAAATCGCGTGTAAAGACTTATCTTTATTTTCAAAATAAAGGTGAAAAAATTTTAACTCCACTTCACAATATGTATGTGCCTCCCCTAAAATTTTTATTTTTTATTATTTTAAGCTACCAAAGTAAAGCTTATACGCAATCTTTTAGCGTATTAGATTTCATAAATTTATATTATTTTGTAGAGGCCGACAGACAGATGGACGGATGGACGGACCGAAAGTATAAGGTTTCATGGTAACTATGTTTGTAATTTATTGTTACTACTGAACCCTAAAATGTCTTAGGTACGTTTCTGAAAATATATTAGGCATATTCTAGAAATGTCTTCGACATCAATTCTATAGGTTCCGGCTAGGATATTTGTGATTTTTCTGAATATTTGTTGATGTCAATATTTTATATAGTTACTAGATGTTGCACGCGAGTTCGTGCGCCTAAAAGAAAATCCCGCGATAACCGTACATTTTGCCGCGATAAAAAGTAGCCTATGACCTAATCTATATCATATAGATTAGAAGGACATAGGCTATATCTGTACTCAATTTCATGAAACTCGATCGAAAATAGTTTCGGAGCCTATTCAATGCAAACAAACAAACAAACTTTTCCTCTTTATTAAAATATTAGTATAGATATCCAACTTAGAAAATTAAAGTACAAGAAAGTATAGTCTGCATAACTAGATAATGACAATCTACTTGAAAATAATTTTTTCATCGTTTTTAATTTTTATGCCTTTTGAATCACTTGTAAGTCATAGATGTACTTAGCGGAAGAAATTAATTTTGTGAGTAAAAGTAAGCAATAGCAAGTTTAATGACCCAAGATCTTTATTTAAATACGAGATTGTATTTCCGTTTTACCATATAGTTTTTTATTCTCTTATTAATAATATTTATTTGAGAGAAAAGTGCACAATTTTATTGCTAACCCACATTTAAAGATACGAGTTCAGTTAATTTTTTCAGATTAATCTTTCAAGAGAAATTTAAAAAAAAAACGTTTTAAGTAATTAAGCGACTTATGTATTAAGTCTATCTTCTTTATAATACGAGTATTACCCTAGATGTGCTTTTAAATAGCCCAAAAATTAATAAATAACCCCACATATTTCACTACTAGCTTTTGCCCGCGACTCCGTCCGCGTGGTTCGGTTTCCATACAAAATTTTACCCCTTTTTCACCCGAAGGCGAATTTTCAAAAATCCTTTCTTAGCAAATGCCTACCTCACTACAACTATCTGTGTGCCAAATTTCAGGGAAATCTGTTCAGTTTTTTCGGCTGTCAGTCAGGTTTGCATTTTATATATTTAGATTTTTTGTTTTCCAAATGTCCAAATGTTTCCCAAAATATCTCGAGTTCCTCATAAAAGTCACTACAATTATTCCAAAAGTATTGATTTACTGTTGGTCCGTTATTAAGATTCCTCATTTTCTCGACCTCGATGCGAGATGGGAACGTGGCGACAGTCTATATCGAGATAATCACTTTATCGTAACGGATTTTTAACACTGTGGTCTGTGACTAGTTGTGACTGTAAAAGCACCTAGTATCTACCTATATTCGATTTTTAATCGTAGTAGGTACGTCATAAGAAGTACCTACGTTAACAGACGTAGGTGTTTACGCGTTCCTTCGTGTCTAGACTCACGAATTGCTACATTTGCTTCATGCCGATACAACAATTATATGTGTTTAAATACAAGCCCATCCTCTAAACAAAACAAATTTTTATTTCGTTTCTAAATGAGCCATTTTTATTGATTCTAGAACTTTCTAATATCTAGATATCTATACTAATATTATAAAGAGGAAAGATTTGTATTTTGTGTGTATGTTTGTAATAAATAAACTCAAAAACGGATGTACCGATTTTAAAAATTCTTTCACCATTAGAAAGCTACATTCACCCTGAGTAATATAGCCTATATATTTTATTGCTAGAAAAGATTAAGGATCCTTACTAAAACTTTAGCAACGTAACCCAAGGTGTAAAAAAATGCCATAAAACATCTTTCGTCGCATGCGCTGCGGAAACTATTGATGATAGAACAAAAGTATGTTTTACAATATTAAAGAACATCCATACATCCATTCATCCTCACAAACTTTCACAGTTATAATATAAGTAGGATGGATGGATCGATATTTGTTAGCCTTTCACGCAAAAACTACTGGACGGATGTTGATGAAATTTGGTATGGTTAGTAGCTTGAGCTCTGGATTAAAACATAGGCTACTTTTTATCCCGAAAAAGTACAGTGTTCCCGAGAGATACTATGTTTACGCGGGCGGAGCCGCGGGCAACAGCTAGTAAGAAATAAATCTGTTACCAGTCAATTAATTTATTGTTGTATTTTAGGACATCACAGACGATTTCACATCAGTAGTTACCTGATTTTGTATCTGAATTTAAGAAAAAACATTTTACACAGATTATAGTTAAAGTACAGTAACAGTCTCTAGATACTGCTTTTAATTCCCATTACTTTAGCCATAAAAAGGGAAATGACTAATTATACGAAAACAACATTATTGTAAAATGATTTAAATGATCATTAAAAATCTTATACCTAAGCGTTTATATCTGATTGGTACAGTTACGTTAGTTTCTCGTTATACTAGTAGGTAATTATTATGTTACATTAATTAAGTAGACATTTCACGTTGATTGCACGAATCAATTATTTTTTAGTTTTATTACTATAAAATTGACAGTATATAGTATAAACAGGTAACTTTAGGATAACAAAGTCATATTTAGGTAAGTGCTTTTTTCCGCGGCTTTGTCCGCGTAAGTATACTATCCCATGGGAATACTGCAGGTATTTTTTAATTTACCTAAACTACTATCACACTAAATTTCATAGAAATCCGTTCAGTACTTTCTGCGTGAAAGAGTAATAAACATCCATCCATCCATCCTCACAAACTGTCAAATTTATCTACACTAATATTATAAAGAGGAAAACTTTGTTTGTATGTTTGTTTGTTTGTTTGTTTGTTTGTTTGTTTGTTTGTTTGTTTGTTTGTTTGTTTGTAATGAATAGGCTCAAAAAGTACTGGACCGATTTCAAAAATTCTTTCACCATTCGAAAGCTACATTATCCACGAGTAACATAAGCTAATTTTTATTTTGGAAAAAATAGGGTTCCGTAAAATATTTGGGTTTTTCGGACACAAGGTGTAAAAAATCAACCAGAAAAGTTACTTATTTTGCGTACGCTGCCTAAACTATAAAAGATAGAACCATAAAATGTTCTAATTAATTGTAGATCTTATAAATATCTACAAAAAAGTCCGCGACACACTATACCTATCTATGTCGAGTGAGGCACAACAACCATTTTTTTATTTAGAAAACTTGAATTTTTTTTGGACTACATTTAAACGCGTTTATTTTACTCATGCTATTAATCTTTATCAAAATAAATTATTTCATCACTAAGTACAATTTATGTAGATAATATTTGGTCTTTGAATGATTGAAATTGGACGTTTGGTTTTGAAGTTATGGCGAAATTAAAATATTACGATTTCTGCTGCACGGCCCGTTGCGAAGTGGGCGTCACCAAGACAGGGGTGCGCGTGCGGGGGGAGTTTAGATCTATGGCATTTCATACGATAAAAGTATACCCACCTACTTATTTCATTGAGTTTTAGTAGGTACCTATATTAATTTGTTTCTGTTTGTTTTGACTAGATTTCGCCCGTTTTGTTAGAGGTTTAAAGACATTCTGTAGTATTAGTATCAGTATTGTACCCGTGCGAAGCTGGGGCGGGTCGCTACTCGCTAGTAATATTATATAGTAGGATACCTACCGCATAGCCTTTGATTGTAAATATTTTTTTAATGAAATAACGAGCCGACGGATCATCTAATGGAAAGCGATTACCTACCATCGCTCATGGACACCATCAGAGGAGTCGCAAGTGCATTGCAAGTATTTTAAAAATGAGTAGGTACACTCTTTTCTTACGGCTTGAATGTCATAGAATATAGTATGGAAATACCGTTGGCGATAGTTCGTTTTAGAGATTTATTTTGCGCAGCAGAAAATTAGTGAATGACTGCCACTCATCAAGATGATGAGGATGAATGTTCTGGTGGTACAAAGTTGCATCAGGTATAAGTCCGAACAATTCCTCGGAGTAGGTACTCCCCATTATATAAGATTCGGTAAAATCAATTACGGATATTTTGGGCATATGATCTATTGCTTCTGTGAAGACGTTTAAGCAGAAAAATAATTGTCATAATAAAAAATTATTTAAATGGGCGAGTTTGCATTTTGCGGGGAGTCACCCGAATATACATGAAATGATTTTTTACTTTGAGTATGACAATTATTTTTTGCCTAAACGTCTTTACATAAGCAGTGGATCATGTGTCCGATGTATCCGTAATTGATTTTCGAAGACATTATATTATACCCGATAGAAGATGCAGAGCGAGTTGTATCAGCTCTATGATGTCTAAGTCTTCGGGTTCGTCTTCAATTCTGCTGGCGCTCCTCGTAGCTGCAATTGAAACAGAAACGAAATTCTGTTAATATTATTTTTTTATTTCGTAGAGGAAATAATATTTTTTTAATAAAACGAAATAATTTTTGACTAAAATAAAAATATGATTTTGCCTTAACTTTATGTTATTTGGAGAAAACTACAAAACTGCTGATAACTAAACAGAATCAGAAAGTCTAAATCTCAACTCAGCATAGTTTTAGCCAGATTCCACTCGCAATGCAAGCCGACTCGACTGGGCGCATTACTAGTAAATTACTCTATGAAATAATCTAGGAACTCATGTGTATAAATAATCGAGTAGGAAGCAACACATTCGCGGCATAACATCTCATAAACGGCGAAACGGGTTAGCCGAGTTAGATAAAATTAGAGAAAGCATTGAATTCGTGACGTAATAACATTTTTACAGTGCAATAAATCACAGACTGCATCAACCTGTCGTTTTGTTTACTTCAGAGAAATGATTTAAATGGCCGGATGGACCATTAAAACTTTGTATGGTTAGCGTAAGGCAGCGCAGGGACAGCGTAGGGTTATAATTGAATCATATGGCCCGTCTATCTATAAAATCTATCGATCTAACCCCTTAGTGGGCCACGTGCTGGTTGGGAAGTGGCGTGGTGTAAAAACACGTGCGGTAAGTGTGTCACGCGGCGGATGTTGCTGCAACTGACCACTTGCGAAACGTGCTAATAACTATGCAGAAAACTGCGCCTGTCACGTTTGATCGAGATGTTGATACACGGCGGTACACACATCTCGCACGCGTCATGTCGATTCGTCATTCGCATCTGGACTTTAAGAATACATACATAGGTACATACATACATATTATCACGCCTCTTTCCCGTAGGGGTAGGCAGAGACAACCTCTTTCCCGTAGGGGTAGGCAGAGACCACTTCTTTCCACTTGCTACGATCCTTACATACTTGTTTCGCTTCATCCACATTCATTCTTACCATCCATTCCTCCTCTTACATTCAACGTAGCGAAGCGGCTCTCCAAGGGCCATTTAAGAATAGATGTTGGAATAGTATCAGCTATGATAACGCTTTTTAAACCACGTCAATCTGGTGTTAGTAACTTGTGTAGATACGAGACTAGACCAGAATCTCAATTCTCGTATTTAAAGTTGTTTATTGTTGTACTCGAAAACAATTATTCCTTTATATGGGGGAGTTTGTGTCTAGCGGAGACTAACCCATACATGAGATGATTTTTTTACTTTGACTATGGCAATAGTTTTTTTGCCTAAACGTCTTTATATGATCATATACCCAAAATATCCGTAGTTGATTTTACCAAACCCAATATAAGCATATTTTTAAGAATAAGAATAATCGAATTTAACGAGAGAATAATTTATGTAATTACAATGATCATCTCTCAAAATGCTATCAAAATGAAAATAATTCTAAATTCAGACAACCCAAATATAACATTCGAAACTAATAAGCAATTTCATTAGGTCGGAATATAACATCCCTGAATTGTCAACAGATTTGTTATTCAAGTCTATGACAAAGTGATAACTGTTATTTTATTTTGACCTAAAGGCTGCGAACCCCTAAGCTTAAATTTCCTTTTTTTATCCCCTGAACTTGAATATACACTCAACTATAAATGATTGAAGTTTATGGTATACAAAAAGTATATCTTTTGTCTCTAACCTATTAGATACCTAACTAACCTTATATCTAAATTGTCTATTAATAATATTTCTTTTTTTTTCTTTTTCAGGTAAGACTGAAGTACCTGCACTAATAATAACTTTTATATGATGAAGTATGGGTAAGATATTTAACGATCTATTAAAGTCCAGTCAGTCTAATTGGCAATTTGGTATGCGTATGCATAATTTTTGCATTGTTTGGATATTCTGAGCGGGTTCGAATCCCGGCCAATGTTTTTGTGATTATTTTTATTTATTAAAATCTACTAGAATTCATATCAGGTACTATTATGTTAATAGACGTACATAACAAACATGGAAAATTTAGCATAGTGAAATCGTAAAACGTAAACATTCATGTACATAAGAACCCGTTCTCATAAGTGGTAGGACAACTTGTGGTAGGACAACTAGTACTAATGGCGCTGATGGCAGCCATCCATCTGAAACACATGTCATTACAAAACCCTACCAATTATACAGGTCTATTTATCTTTAGAAAGTTCTAGGACATTAATATGGAGAAAGGTTCTGATACAAACAGAATGGATATCGAATACTCGCGTTATCAGTGAAAGCTCCCCTTAACTGATACCGCGGCTTTGGTCAGCTCAAAATATTGTCTAAATACGACCACATTATGAACCTTTTAGAAAATATCTGTTTTAAATGGTAGAAAGTTATGGTATTGGAAAATCATGTGTCATTATCACTTAATAGGTGTACTTGTATTTTATTTGGTTTTTTAATAGGTGCGATAGGTCAGGAATGATATTTATTTTCCAAGTTTGTTTTTAGGGTTCCGATCTCATGAACACCGATAGCTAGTGAGTTGAAATTTTCATAGATGTATTTCTGTTATCGCTAAAAACAACAAATACTAAAAATATAATAAAATAAATAATAAAATGGGGCTCCCATACAAGAAAACTGAATTTTTGGCCGTATTGTACGGAACACTTCGCGTGCAGGTGTCCGAATCGCACTTGGACGGTTTTATTGTTAATTTTGGTCGTCGAAATTTGGTCGAATCATCTAGCTTGATGTTAAACAAAAGTGGGCGTAATTAAAGTAAAAATATATTTTTCAACGAATTGTAAAATTCTGACTTTTAAGTGCAAGTTGCAACATTGTAATGTTTAATAACCCTAGGTGTTGAGCCTACGAGCGACAATTACATAGGGTAACGAAACCATCAGGAATGCACACATGCGTCTACTTCAAAGTCCAAACATGCCGTCCAGTTGCATACGCGGTATTTATGCCTCGAATACACGACCACGACACGACACGATACGACCACGTCCATGCAGATATTAAAGTTCTTAACAGCGTTTGTGGTCATTTATAAACTATCCCTAAATATGACAAGACAAGCGACGCTTAACAAAAATGTACTCTAACGAAAGTGAGCACGGTTCGATTTCGTTTGAGAAGTCGTAAAATATTCTGGATGGTAGCAACGAAGAAAACGTAATTAAGCATCATCACCCATCTGTCCACCGGTGATGAAATGCTCGTAAAAAGTTACGTCACACCGGCAGTTGACTCGAATTGCGCCTTTTTGCGGGGTAATTGTTATTCGTTGTAAAGGATTACAAATTAACAGCAATTATGTGGCGAAACGTTCACGGCGGGAAAATGCCCCGTGTAAAGTTCGCATTGTGGCATATTTGAGTTACACGTAATATCATAATAGGCACTTTGTATTTTTCCTGCCTCGACCTTCATCTAAATGTCTTTTCACAGAACAGATTAGCAGATGCTACCATGTTTCATCATTTTGATTCTTATTTTATAAAAGTGTCCAACCGAAGCCGGTTTTTACGACCAAAAACCGAAACCGAATTACTACAACGATCTCAGTTTCGGCCAAAACCAAAATTTACAAGGATCACGTTTTGAGGGGGAAAAAAGATAATTTTTTATAATCTTTTACAAGTCTTTATTTTTATTTAAATCACATAGGTACATGGTTATATCAGTTTTTAGGAATTCAACGCGACAAGCATGACCGACCATAGCGCGAAAACTTCCAAATGCAGGTTCGATTTCGGTGGTAGTTTCGGCAGGTTTGACGCCGCAACTGAAACTACTACCGAAAGCCATTTTTGTCGAAACTCGACCAAAACCGAAGGCGAAACCGAATTTTCGGTCGGACACTATAGAACTTTAAGCTAGGACGGATTTCATCAGCTTTTCGTCGGGCAGTTACAGATGAAGAAGCGGGCAAAAGCGTGTGTTAGTAAAGGCATTGAGTTATATAATGAGTAAAGGTAAGTATTTCACACAAATACATTGATAAATTTAATAAATGATTTTCTTATTAATATTTTTTTTTAGTTTTGACATAACGCGGCATATTTGAAATGACATCTTATGACGTAGCCAAGGGAGCGTAACAGCATTAACGCTATCTACTGAAGCTGAAACCGCAGATCATGTGAACGATTGATCTGTCTGAACTTATCGATTGTGACGTCAGACCGTCTTCAGTCGGTTCGATGTTCAAAATGTACGTCATTCACGGCTCATTGGTCGATTCTGTGGAATAAAAAAGTTAAATTGGCCGAAAAAAGCTCCTAAGTGGGAGCTTTTCGGAGAAATTCTTACATTTTATGTGACACGGCCGTCCATGATATGATATGAAAAATAAGTATACGGTTACTCCATTTAAAAAGTGTATAATTAACTTCTTTTAACAATCTTTTAGCGGATACTCAAGTATGTTAATTATTATTTGAATATTATTGTCGTAGTCAATGCTTATATCGGTCAGATTGTCTTGTTACCTTTCAACTCCGTCACTCAATAACACTTGTATTTTTAGTGTAACTTGTGAAACATTAAAAATATATTTAGGGCGATATTTACCCAATTAACAACGAGAAAAGGTAGAATACAGAAATAATTAAGATTTCCCTTTATCTAAATGTCAACACACTCTTACGTAACATAAAAAGTCGTGTCGGCCTTTTACTCACAAAGTGGGCTGAGAAGCTACCAAACTTGATATGTCTGGTTCGGAAGTCAAAACCAAAATTAACATACTGCACTGTAGACGGTTGCGTAAAACGCTATCAGGCCAAATTTATGTGCGGACAAACTAATTATGTTATGCATTCAATGGTGCATAGAAATTGAAACCATGGCGCAATTAATTATTGATTTTGAATCCAAAATTTTTTGGACTCTCTGAGTCATGCTGTTTTAAAATACCTTCTAAATTATTCACCCCTTAATAATAAAATTATATATACACTTTGTCTGATACGTTGTATTAGTCAATTATGAACAAACATGGGCTAATATTGAATAGCTTATCCATTGTGTAAATATTTTTTCTAATGATAAAGGGGATTAAACTATAATATTCATATCTATTACCTAAATGATAAGAATTAAACAGAAAATGCTGTCTTATGAATTTGTGACATAATTTCATTTTTTTAAACATTATGCAACTCAAAGCTAATAATTATTATGAAACTAATAAGCGATTAAAGCAGTTTCTAATTTCTATAATCTTGGTTTGGTCTCGACGAAAGAAGCTTACAATAAGGAATTTTGGGATATTTCTTTACATCCTTTCAAAAGGGAAACCAAACCAACGCAGCATAGAGAATGATTTAAATAAACACCACTCAAAACATTAGATGGCCCAAATGTAAAACAGATTTGAAAAATGAAAGCCATATCTCAAACGTTTAAATCGAATTTTAAATGTACATTATCATTTTCAATTCGATACGAACTTGAACTTAATACAATTTCGCCTCTTGCTCATTATAAAGTGAAAGTGATCCATGGATCATCGTGATATTGATGTCTTTTAATCGCCGTGAAGGGACCCTCAGGAAACATTCTGGACGTATGACGCAATACCATAATTGATTATACTTTTTACTACGCCATTATCGTTGAGATTTAGAGTACACATTTATCAAACTCTCGTTTGAATGCGTTTGGAGATAAATAAAATTGGAGAGGATCTGTTTGATTATGGTGATGTGGAAATTTTTGAATGCTCGAATATTATATGCAGTCATTTCAGAATTTTTGTTTCGTAAGTAATATGATTTGTATCTACAACATAGAGGAAGATCATAATATTGTCATTAATAGTACCTGATATTTATTCTACCAAAAGGAAGAAATAGAAGTTTCTGCCAATTTTATTAACCCGATGATGATGATGAAACTATTTGCCTTATCGTTTTTAAATCAAAACATCTAAATGTACAACAGGTTCAATTTTTAAATCGAGATTAGAATATACATTACGAATTTATTTTATTAACATATATCGGCATTGATCCTTGCATGTTCAATTTTATTTTTAGTCACGTTTCGTAGCCTATTTATGTATGTTCTTTATAGTTGTCGCCTACAAACTGTTTAGTTTTAAAGGGGATTTTATCGGGGACATTTTATTCCACTAAAATAAAACCGGCCAATAGGCTTGTTTCCACTAAGAATAAATCGGATGGCTTAGAGTTTCTAATGATTAACCATGATAATTAGTAAACAATAAAACAACTTTTTTATTGAAATAATAAAAGATTATTGATATTTTTGGAAAATAAAATCGATATAATGAGGCGTTTTATCACGTGACATTAAACACCAATCAGAGAAGCGTGACGTCACACCTCGCGAAACACTGTGCTTGTAGCTGTGATTTTCGTAAGTGAACAGGATAATTCGAGTAAAACGTAGTGATTATATTCTCTTTGAATTCGAGTTTTCAGCAGTTATGTGGTATATTATGGTAGATTTTGCAAAATTCAATTTTCCTATACATTTATAAATAGATTAGGTACATATACATCAAGATATACATCAAGTTGTGTTTAATACTTACATCAAAATGATCTTCACAGAAATAAATTGTGGAAGCAGTTGATAAAGTAAGAGCATATTGCCTCCTTAGTCCTTGCCATTTCTAACCACTTTCTTCGCATTTGTTTATTGTTAGGTACATATATGAATAATTTGTTTGGCGTTTTTATCATTGTACTTTTACATTGGGGCACTACACAATATTTATAATACGAGGAATTCATTATTTACTTGTAGGCGCGTTTCTACAATTACAAGATGTTGTCTGTTTTACCATTATTACTGATGCTGTTTTATCGTACGGATAAGCGTTGCCATGACGACGCTGGTATAACGTCAATCATATCTAGCTTTGGTACGCTCAGTTTAAAATAACTAACGGCCGCCGGCAGATATTAAACGACGGAATACTTAATAAGTCGCGTACAAATTAAGGATTATCGGATTTATTGTGGAAAAGTTATATAGTGACGTGATCTATGATAATTCGTTGATAAATTTGATCAATTAGAAATAACCTACGGACTTAATCATAGCTACACGCCTAAATCAGTCCGTGGGATTCGAACCTTACGACCCACGAAAAGCATAAAAATGATGCTATTGCTCGGTTTTTTCAATTTTCGGAAATATATTGACATTTTAAGGACATTTTTATCATGTACTTGTGCTAAATATGGATGAAGGAATAAAAGTTTTACATGAGCATGTCGAGACATGCTGTGGAAAGAGATGGTACTACTAAACATATGAGATAGAAAGAGATAGATATGGTTTATGAACAGTTTAATTACAATTTGTGTGATGTGTCTGCTTACCGACTATGTCATGACTATGGTTTTTGTGATAAGTTCTGTTTTCTATGAAACTACAACGTGAACAATGTGGGACCAGTGTAACACAGTGGGACAGTGTTTAAGAGCCAGGACTCCGCAGACTTGCGGTATAGCTGTAGCGGGCTCCATATTAGTGCTGGTCTACTATGTACGACCTAATGCAATAATCGTTCGTGCGCCGGGACGTGTCGGCGCCAGCAAGAGACAGCAATACATTAGTTATTCCCCTGCTGTTTCGAGTGTCTGTGGGCGATAAATTGCTTTCCAATAGGCAATCCGTCTACTCATTTGTTAAATCAAGTTTAGTTTGGTCGCTTGTTCTCCTGTTGTGCTTTTCTATTCTCTGTGTGCAGATATTATAGTGGCTACATCATGAGCGGCGCGGGAGTCGCCTAGTGCCTACTGTGAACCGTCACACATGGTAGTGTAGAAGCACTTCGAAGTGAGTCTTGTGGAGGAGTTGTATGCGACTCCAGTCCTCTTTTATTACTAATAGAAGCTTTAGGGTGAGTCTAACTGTTCTTTTTACAACTCTGCTGCAAAGTACTCGAGAAGCAAAGTTTGATAACTGTAAGTACCTAGTCATAGAGTAAATGGCCAGTATGGGCCATATATTTAGTACTGAGTAGGTACAGAGCAGTAAAGTTGTACGTTATTTTATTTTATATTGGTTTTAAAAAGTCTAAAACATTTCTTAGATACTGGTGTTTAAGAGAATTTTAGTGTTTAAGAAGAAATATTTGCCAGAGTACATTTTGAATCTGATTAAAGAAAATAATCTATTTGATCGACACTAGTTGGTGTTAATTACTTTGCGTGTTATTTATATCGAGTTGAGGTATCATAGAGATCGATTACAATTTGCGGTGCATAAAACCTATTTTTACTGTTTATCCAAAAGTCAAAATTGATTTGAGGCCTTACTTTTGAAGCATTGAAAAATAATACGGCTACGTAGTAACCACTCTGTGCAACGTGCGCTCTGTGAGTATTATACCTGGTTCTGTGGCTGCACCTCGCCCGCCTGGGCGCCTGGGTCGCGCTGGGCGCGAATCGCGTAAACTTTTACAAAGACGACATCTCGCTTTGGTGTTCTTGTGTAAGGCCTACCGTACCGCCCGTACGGAGGCGCTTTCACCCAGTGATCGCGTACATTGAAGTGACGTCACATATCGGTAAAACAGAGGTCCAACGTCCAAAGTCCAAATTTTACATAGGTATGACATAATTGTGACTATGTTTGATTTGATGTCATATGTATGACATGACCATGACCTCATATTGGCTGTCGACTCGAGCGCTATGTGCACGCGCGGTCGATTAGGTGAACTAAAACCTCCTACCTCGCCTAATAGATGGCACTAAGCGCGAAAAATGCAAACTAGCGTTGTTTTGTATTATAATAGATCACATACTATATTTTTATCAGCCAACACAGGTTTAGGCTAGGCTTAAACTAAATAGCCTAGCTTATTAATAGGGGCGAAACTCTAGAAACACCACAGGTGGGTGTATATAGTGGTGTGAGATTTTGCCGCCCCTCTTATTGTGCCGCCCGGGTTTTCAGAAAATCGGATTTTGCATCCCCTAGATAGATTATGAGCAAAGTTAAATCACATTGAAGTAAATTTGAGAAAACACGATCAGAGGGTGTCACTTTTATAATTTCTTCACTTCGGTTCGCGAACGATCTGGGCACTGGATAAAAATTAATCACTATTCACTGCGTCGCTCAGTCGTTCGTGGCAATTTTAAAACTAAACTTTATTGATTTGAATTAGTTTCGTTGCGGGTCCCAGGATGGCTTTGGCGTGTCCTCTGGGCGCTCCTAAGATCATGTTAAGGGGGTTTATGTGGTTGGTTGTCGCTGTCGATCCTGGCTGCGCACGGGTTGCAGTGGTGGGGATTTGTGGTGGGCCATTTGCCCGTATATTTAGGTAGTAAAAAAGAAAGGAAAAAAAAAATCTAAGAAATTATCCGTATAAAGGCAATACATTGCAGTGATATAAAGTTAGTTGCGTGTGTGGAGCACACACATAGTTCAGGGCATGCAGGGTGAGTGTTCGATCGCATTTGTGTGCGGCGCGCTGTGTCCGGAACCGTGGCGGGATACCGCCCCGCCCACACTTTTTGATTTTTGCTCTTTACACTTACAGAACGGATCGCGTTGTTGTATTGCGACGGTTAGGTATTCAATCAAAATTGATTGGGGGAAGGTTGGGTGAAATATTTCGTTGATCTGTGGCAGCGTATTGTGTGTGGATGACCATTCCGGTTTGGAGTGGTTGTGGCGGCCTCGCTTTCGGGCGTGTTGACGGCTTCTGGATGGTTTCTGTATTATGTGGTGGAGCAATTAGAAATCTTTATGACTTGTTTTATTACTAAACACTGGAAGGATGTCCTCGTGATAATTTTTAGAAATGCATAGTAATCCAGATATCTACCGTAAGCAGATAGTAGAAATGACTAAAAAGATTATAATTGAAGTAAATTGCTCTGATTCAGTACAATATAAAAAAAAAGAGAATTTTATTAAATTATGTTCGGTGGTTTAGACTCGGGTCACTAAATAGAGAATGTGCGTAAGTAGGAATATGACGTGCAGTAGTTGTAGCTGGGTAAAAAAATGTGTATTACACACATAATAAACGCGTTTTCATAAGTATGCTGCGTGGAAGAGGACGATTATTAGGTACCGTCGCTGTGACTGCCATAACAATGAAATCGCTTATTTGTAATTTGACACCGATACACACTATAAGATGATATTCGAATTACGTTTAGTATGCCTAATGAAAAGCTAAATGCTTTCATACCTAGTTCAATAGTGATTTACGAAACGGGTTTTAGTATGAATATTGCAGTCCACGGGGACTCCGGCGAGCAGTCTAAATGTACCTAATTCATATTATGTGCCACAATCCACATGGATGCTTGGGCTTCAGTTGACGTTGTGTTCGTGTTCTTGTTGCGCCAAAAAATATAGCTCTATATCGTTGACGAAACACTACTGCTATAGTCATAATAAAGTTTGTTGCTATCTAAGCAATCTTAGATCCGGGTTCTGGTACCTACCGATTAAGTGGTGCGGGCTATCGGGCGCAAAGGTTTTGTTTCCATATAATTTAATGCTCTGTATTTTAAAAATAACACCTTACTTCCCGCATCAAGTTTTCTAATAGCCTACAGATAGCCCAAGCTACCTTCTGTAGCTACCAGTTCTATTCTAGTTCGATTCTTTGAAGAGAAGTCCGAGCGCTTCTTTCGCTTCTTTCATTTCGCAAATCGTGTTACTTCGAACATGCATTTGGTTATCAACCGATATTAGTTTGCACGAAGTTCGGGAGAGATCAAAGAATTTACCTACATTGCGGGTAACCTGCCCCGAGGACGAGGCTCGGCGGGGGTGACCGCCTGGTAGTCGCTTTTGCGCTTATTTCGTGTCACAATGCATTGGTGTTAAATGTGGGCTGAGCTCAGCCGTTGGATATGGCTATAATATGGTAATTGAACGTCTGACCTGACAATCCTCGTCGTGTGTTTGGGTATTTGCGCGAAAATGACCATGTAGGCGATGATGAGCGATGTTATTGACATAGAGATGTTGACGTTAACTTATGAGGACGTAGAAGTTGATGCTGAAACTGCGGTTGTGTTACATTTTGGTTATTGGTTTTGTGTGGGTGTTGTCTTCCGCTTTTGCGTTGCAATTGGAAGGGGAGCACACCCAATGTGTGAAGTGTGTGGGGTTTATAGACTGCGGCGCCGCAGCGCAGGAGCGATACAAACCTAGAGGATTTTGTGTGTGGGTGTTGCAAAGGAGAGCAAACCCAACATGTGAAGTGTTGTTGAGTGTTGTTGAGCTCAGGTAATTCAAGGGAGACGGGTGACCGTTGAGTCAGCGGGTTTAATCTTGTGAGATGGCAGAGTCTGTCATTGCGGAGCGATCTACAAATCGATGCAACGAATTTGAATCTGCCATCACAGCAAATTTGCCAATGCTGGTCGACACTTATCACCTGATCCATGCCTTTGAATCATTTGGCTCTTGTTAGCGAGTGGTGGAGTCTCGCCGGTGAGTTTGGTGGCATTTGATGACTTTTGTGATTTTTGATAACTTTTAATGACTTTAACTTTCCGTGACCTTTAACTTTCGTTGACCTCAAACTTATAATAACTTTTAGTTTTCTACATTTGATGACTTTTGTGATTTTTGATAACCTTGGATGACTTTTGAACCATCGGACTTTTGAGAATTAAGAAGCTGCCGGTAACTACAAACGTTAATATTACTCGTCAGGGTGGACGAGCGTAATGATTTGATAAAATGCATTGAGAGGTTCCTTCGCGCAGGTACACCTACACTCTACAGCCTATTTATTCGCCCGAGGACGTGCGATTGTCAGTCCGGCCGTGTAGGCGCGTTTCTACAATTACAAGATGTTGTCTGTTTTACCATTATTACTGATGCTGTTTTATCGTACGGATAAGCGTTGCCATGACGACGCTGGTATAACGTCAATCATATCTAGCTTTGGTACGCTCAGTTTAAAATAACTAACGGCCGCCGGCAGATATTAAACGACGGAATACTTAATAAGTCGCGTACAAATTAAGGATTATCGGATTTATTGTGGAAAAGTTATATAGTGACGTGATCTATGATAATTCGTTGATAAATTTGATCAATTAGAAATAACCTACGGACTTAATCATAGCTACACGCCTAAATACTAAAAAACACGATTGACTGTCATAAACAAACACGGCTGTTTCGCGAGGTGTGACGTCATTCAAGACGCCATGACAGTCTTGGCCTTTTTCGCGGTCGATTTCAAGTTAATTTATAAAAACTCCAAAATACTAATGTAAAAGATCTATTTTTCTTAAAATAATATATTTTTGGGGTAAAATAGATGCTAAGCTATAGTTTTAAACAAATTTCCAAATTTTGTCAACTAGCCTATTGTCGTTTTTATTTTAGTGAAATAAAATCCCGTTTTTTGTATGGGAGCGGCCCCCACCTTATTTATATTATATTTTTCTGTTTTCAAGAATTTTTTGATATAGCGCCAAAATCTAAACTGCCTAGCTATCACGGTTTTTCAGATATAGCATGGTGATAGATAGATGGACAGACAGCGAAGTCTCAGTAATGGGTCCCGTTTTTACCCCATGGGCACCCCTATAAAAGCTTTCATGATATCAAAAGAAATTCTTAAAATCTTGTAACTATCGTCTATTTCATCAAAGCAATAGAACCGTAATCAGATACAATCTGTCGTAAGGAAAATTCAATCTGTGAAATGTAAGTTACTGCTTTAGAGGTGTGTAATCAAGTCACTAATGACTTACAACGTAACATAATAAATCTCGAGCCGTCAACAATCCTACTGGATATTATTTCGTGTCGGACATTACTTGGATTTATAACTTAATTACACTATTCAAAGTTATTCCAACGTCATAATCATCGCTCACCGTCAATACCCTCGCGAGTGGCGTGCGTCGTGACCGAAATCCTTAAATGGTAATATAATGTTGGTCCAAACGGACTTGGTCTTTGTCTATTTGCGTTCGAGATACTCGCGGTCTTAGCTCGTGGTGATAGAGACCACATTCCTCGGTCAATCGGTAATGACATTCCCGTGTTTGTGGTCCTGTAAACAATCGATGGTACCTCAGCGGACACCGCAGGCCCTCACGCATTATTAATGCGCGTACGCATTTGAGCCGCATGATGATAAGGTGAGTTCCGAGCTTCTATCAAATTTTATTTGTCATTGTATATTTGCTTATTTGTATTCAATACTTCCTCGTCACATTCCTGTATTACCTTTTGAGCCGGTATAGTAGCGTCGGTAATCTCGCTTTAGACATTATAATGCACTTTTAATGGTTCTTATTTATTTTTTACGCTGTTGTCTATGATTCTCATCGAGTTGACATATTGATGAGATTGTAATATACAATTGACTAGCATTTTCCCACGTCTCCGTCGCGGGGAGTTTTGTCATATCGATTTTTGCTATATTTATGTACTCGATTCTGCTTCTGGCACGCGTAGACCAAGAGACTACTAGAAGATCTTGGCAATGTTTTGAGTGATGATATATTCGAGGTTGGATTACTAGTTGCCTGAGAAAAATGCATTAAAATCTATAACCGATTTTAACTGAATCCACGTACAGACTACAGAATACAGACTGGCAGACAAATAAACAAATATTATAGTAACTATAGGTACTAGTGGGTAGACCGTTTGTTTCGCAGTCGACTGGCAGACAAATAAACAAATATTATAGTAACTATAGGTACTAGTGGGTAGACCGTTTGGTTCGCAGTCGAGAGAGTGCAGGTTCAAATCCCAGGTTGTGGCGTGTACCAATGAGACGTTTTCAGATCTCAATTACATTATACGGACGCTCTAACGGTGAAGGAAAACATCGTGAGGAAACCCGCACATAGTTGGCCCCAGACGTATTGACCAGTTGGACTAGGCTGACTATGCTGTGAGAATGCCGTATGTGCTTGGGCAACCATACGACATTTAAACCACCAAATGTCCCAGGCACTACAGTATTTCAAGAGTGAAGGAGAATACTGTATAAATCATCCATTAACGAATGTGAAGTTTTTATAGGTTTAAATTATAAACCGCTCAAGCTTTTCATTATAGGAAAAGATAAGAAATTATTCAATTATTCAGTAGCTCATATATCATACTCCTACACTTTCTGGAACAACTGACACTTAACACTTCCAAATCCAAGACCGAAGCGTTATGATAGCGATGATGTAACAACAATTAGATTAAGAAATTCTGAGAAGAATTGTCGTGTTCCAAATTATTAAAGTAATCTATATACAATTTGGGCCACCTAGATGTTAAAACAAAAACAATTTTTTTATCAATAGCGAACTACATTTCAATAAAAAAGTAACAATAGGGTCACCAGTTCGATTTTGACGGTTATTATTTTATTGGCACAACGTGACTCGCACAAACATAATGGATACAAGACATTGTGTTTGAATATCAAATCAATCGATGGTAAAATCAATAATAGGTGTTCTAATAACATCGTTAATTAATTTTCGCTTACCTACTAGTGAAAGCTTCAGATCTGTCCTTGATTGACGAAAACAAAAGTATTTATTGAAACTAAGTATGTACTAAGTACTAAGAATGAAACTAAATAAAGATAATATTGGTAAAGTATTACGAGTCATAAACAGGATTGGGAATATAACTCACATAGAATATTCAGCATTAAATAAGATAAAGAATATAAGTATGAAATACGTACACACGTGGGTATGGAAAATGTAATATTGAATACAAGACACATAAATAGCATTATTATGGTTCTCGTTAGATTAAACGGGGTTGACTTTAATGGGTAGCTTGACGAAGACATACGATATACGGTCGTAAGTTAGGTATTTCTGTAACCTTTACATAAACTAAAATTACCATGCCATGAGATATTAGCAACATCAATTAGTGTTTGCTATGTAGATATTAATTAAATAAATGATACTGTTTTTTGAATAATAAAAAGTTAATTTTCTCCTGAAAAAGTATCTAAGCTATAATACAAATGATTAACAAAATGAAGATGAAGGTGAGACAAATGTTGATGAAGTAAAATATGATCTGAGTATTTTATATTATTTTTATCTGAATTAATTATTTAACTTATTATTATTATTATGCCACGTAATGACAGTGTGCATAACTAAAAATTTTCGTAACTTACATAAAAATAACATAATTAACATTTACTGACAACTGGCACTACGCATGGACACTGCCGTACAATGCGCCGGCTTTAACGGTCACACGCCTGACTCGCTGTGTCGATCGCGCGTTATGAATAGAATTTAAGTAGTTTGAAGGATAATAATCTGGTCAAAATTTAAGGTTACAAATTTAGGATTTGGAACGAGAATCGAATACTGATTACGATCCTTGTTTAAAGCAAAAATGTTTGTGTCAAAAAGGCAAATTTGATAACAAAAATGAAGTAGCAGGCAGCAGCCCTGTATTTCGGAATTGGAGCTAAGAGATTGCGTGAGGCCGTAACGCAGACAATCACGCACGCCACCAGCTAACCAGGACTCACATAATAGACTAATAATGGAAAATTGGATAGATAATACCGTTCGGACCCACATACACATTTCTGGAATGTTAAGAAAAGCTAAAAGGTAATTAAGTAGAAGTGTAGACAACGAAAGTAAATAAATCAAGTAACTATATTTATACAAGTGGATGCAAATAAAATTTATTCATTTTACCTACGTTCGAAATGAATGAACCTATTCTTTCTATACTTATATCATAAAGAGGAAAGATTTGTTTGTTGGTGTGCATTAAATAGGCTCCGAAACCACTAAACCGATTTTGATGAAATTTGGCACAGATATAGTTTGGTCTACGGACTAAACGGACTAAGGATATAGGCTACTTTTTATCACATCAAAATGCACGGTTCCAGTGGGATATTTTTTTTGCGCGACGAAGTCACGGTCAACATCCAGTTTTTGATACGATCTTGGGCAACCCTCATCCATCCGCTGCCAGCCATCTTCTTCAAATCGTCGGTCCATCGTGCCGCAAGACGTCCTACACTACGTTTGCCTAAGCGTGGTCTCCACTCTAATATTTGTCTACTCCATTGATTGATGTCCGTTCGTACTGTACGTCCTCACACTGCTGCAATTGCAAAAATACAGCAAGAGTTTGGTCAAAGACTACCATAATACTCGACGTAACTCAACCTAAACGAAAGTTCTACAAAACTACCCTTTCTCGTTATTTCTATAAATGGTGTCGTAACTCAACACTATATTAGTGCGTTAATTTTCGCGGAAATTTTCGTGATGGCGTTTCCCAACGGTCGTGACAGACGAGATTTCACAGTTTAATTTCATTATTTCACTGCGAGTCGACCATGTTGAAACATTTCATATTTGCTCCAAATTTAAATTATAAAAATATAAAATAATAACTTTCTTCTTTACGATTTTGTTACGAGCGTACTTTCATGCGTTTATGTTTTCGAAAGAACGAACCTGTAAAGCCATATCGGCTTTGAATTCACAACATTAATTATTAAGTTGTGTAAGGGCCAAGAGTCCAAGACACTTGTTTTTATACAAAAACATAACAGCTCAATGCCTACCTATTGTAGGTTTGATAGAATAAGATATTTTATATTTGAAAATATTTTAATGCCACTAATTTTTAACCGACTTCCAAAAAGAGAACTTCAAAACTAAGAAGATTGAGTAGAGAATTTTTTTGTGTATTTTTACTTTGGTTTAATAGAGCTTGAGCTTTATGACACAAGTTGGTAGGATTTTAGTTATTTTTGATATAATACGCCGTGGTTTACTACAAACTAAACGGAATATATTGTCTGCCACGTTGTAAATTATTATAATATTTGCCTTTTATGTCGGTAACACCTAACTATAATTATATTAGATACACTAGTGTTAGGTATTCACGTAAGAATCTGAACAATTTGTTGAATATACATAAGGGAGCAATAACATAATGGTAATACAAATAATTAGCATTAAAACCCGCTTGTCGATTCCGAGCGTTTGTCACGGTCGGTTGTGTTTGGTGGTGACATATGTAGCGACTTATATGCGATAATATGTATATGTGATCGGAATCTATAACTGCTTATTATTTAACATACCAGTTAACGATGGTATTACTTGTAACGAAGGAGGAGGTTAAAGGAGATTTTGTAGAGAGCTTGGGATCAACGTGATTACTCACTTACGTCACTATCCATATTAGGTTCGGTAAAATCAATTACTGATATTTTGGGCATAAGATCTATTGCTTATGTAAATACGTTTTAGCAGGGAAATTATTGTCATACTAGATTTTTTTATTTATATGGGCGAGTTTGCGTTTTGCAGAGAGTCACCCATGCATGAGATGATTTTTTTTTTACTTTATGACAATTATTTTTTTAATTAATATTATGATTTAAAATGGTTTTCCGCCAAATAATTATTTGTTTGTCTAAACGTCTTTACATAAGCAGTGTATCATATTCCTGGAGTATCCGTAATTGATTTTCGGAGACATTATATTGTATGGTGTCCAGTTACGAATCTGAAGTATTTTTATTTCAAATAGCTGTTTAGTGATAAGTTTAAATAATATTATAAAACTACTCAAACAATCCAAGTAACGGGTAATAACAAACGATCGATACCGTATCTAACAGCAAATATAGATCACCGTGGTAGAAAAAATTAAATACACTTCCGTGATTTTGTTTTGTTACACTGGAAGTAACTAGTGCTAAAAATACAGGCTAGGCCTAGTTTAAGTACTAGAATAAAAGATGGTATGTAACTTACTTTTATGTTGTATAAATAAATAAAATGCGCTAACATAATACAAATCCCACTTTTTTATATTTTATAAAAAAATCATTGAAAAAATCAACACCTTCTAATTATTGACACCCTGTAATTGAACAGTAACAAGAACCTGTAAAAGAACAGGAAATGTAAAAAGTGTGTTCAGGAGCTGTCAGTCCGATAAAGTTAAATCTGATACTGTAATTAACCCGAAAACGAGTTTCGGATGATTGCGGTAACGTATACACGGTACTATCGACAGACTATGATATAATAATTGAACTAGTTCGTAATCGGTCAAATTTGGTAAACAGCAATCGAGGTCACCGCTTTCTGAGCTATACCAATTAGCAGACGACCTACATTCATTTTCGTATATATAAGGTAAGGTATTGAGTGTGATTGTGGAATAAAGTTTGGAAGTTAAAAAAGATATACAAATAAGATGTGATTGCTAACGTTTCGGCATACACAATTTCGTATAATATATAGGAATAAGGTTTGGTAAAATCAATTACGAATATTTTGGGCATATGCCCATGATCTATTGCTTATGTAAAGACTTATATGCAGAAAAATAATTATTGTCATACTACAAAAAAAAATATTTTATGGGCGAGTTTGCGTTTTGCGGAGTCATCCATACATGAGATAATTTTTTAATTTGATAATGACAATTTTTTTTTTGCCTAAACGTCTGCTTATAGCAGTTGATCATGTGCCCGAAGTATCCGTAATTCATTTTCGGAGACATTGTATTGTTCTCAACAATTAATAAGTAATTGTCAGTCGTGAAAATAGTAGACAGTGGGTATTAAAATAAATATCAATGTTTGTAATTTTAAATAAAAAAGGTTTTCACTTAATGTATACATGAAAGTATATGCGGTACTTATAATAATAAATCTAGTTTTAAAATGGTTGTATGTACGTCTGTCTGTCTGTTTCTTCCGGCTAATGTCCGAAGGACCTATTTTGGATCTCTCACTGGCAGATAACTGACGTAACTCAGGCTACTTACATCTTAGGATTCCTATTAAAAAAATAGGATTCCATTTCAGTTAGTTCTACTAGTCCAGAGTCCTTGAATAAATTTCAAACTTACATTTCCATTAAACGTGTACTAATACGGAGTTATTCTCACACTTCTTACGAAAAGCTAAGGCCAAGTCAAGGTCACAAATCAATGGTAACGGACATAATCCAGACAAATAGTTTGTATCGGAAACCATTTTATAATAAATTGTAAAGCTTATGATCATTAACGCTTACATATCTAATGGCCGATGACAACTCGGATTACTGCATATTTATAAGATATTACATAAAAACTAAAACGGCCAAACGTGACGAAAGCTGTAGGAAGTTTCGTCACCTATGCCTCGGTTACACAAATTATGCAAATTATTTTCCAAGTACATTAATAACACAGTATCGCTGACGTGGGCATTTTGGTAATGGGATGAGCTTACCGAATGGGTGATACGCACCCACGCCACGCGACAAGATACTCGTGCGTCTACCAGCTTAGCATGGCGATCCATAGAAATACATTTAAAGAAGAAATATTCTATCCAAAACAGTTCGTTGCAAAATAGTTCTTAATCCACGATAACAAGGTCGTCAATAGAAGTCAACATTTCTAAACAGCCATATTTTTAAATGGTGTCCGGGAAATCTGTCAAAAACGAACGAATATTCAAGTATATGGCTCAACGTAAAGAAACTTTTTGTCTAGGACCGCTATGTTGTGGAGTGATTGACATTACTGTGGGACTTTTTGACATTAAATTAAGAAAACGTTTCTACTTTAGCTGTCAAAAGAGGCCATTTTGTGAGCTCATGCTCGCGAAGAAAAGAAATGTTATTTCTCATAACGACGATATATCGACCTTGCTACTTTATAATAAGACCTATTTTGCTCCGAATAGTATTAATGTTTCTTCAATCTATCATATTTTCTATTCTTCGGTTTCTTCTATCCGCATGCTACGCCTGCTGCTAGCAGCTATCTGTGCGTTTGTCTTCAAGATTCATCTTTTTTTTTTAATTTAAAGTCAATTCAACATCGAGGTCATTAACGACCACCATCAATTAACATAGTATACATACAACTTTAAGTATCTTATAAACATTAAACTTGTTCAAAATTTTTTATACATTTTCATCATATTAAATAAACATTATTTTTCAGTATTAAATTTTAACAATCAACTAAGAGATTAAAAACAGAAAGGAAAGACCCACATTTGCATTTGCTTTTTTCAGTAATAATGTGGATATGGGTGACATTTAAGTTTCCAATTTGCAATGTTGTAGCCACTTCTTCCTACATTGGAAATGAAGATGAGATCTGTTCAGTAACGAGTACAGACTATTTTTTTATGCAAGTGTAATTTAACTAGTACTTGATTTATTTAAATATTAGTCTTATAACTTGTTTCTTTGTTCATTCTTTATAATTTTACAATATCAGAAACTTTATCGCCCTTTAAATATTATATTCTTCATGTTATATCATTTGGTGATTCAGCATCATCATCATCATACATCTTCACTTCTTCATAACAATTTGACATTTGTGACCGCCCATAATAGTTTGGATTAATTCTATATTAGTCGGCCAAGTTAATTAAGCTAATGACGATCATAAAGACCACTTCAATGTTCTACAAACCGGTCGATATAATAATTAAAGAACCGAAATGTAAACATAAAAATGCCAAACTTTGACCACACTAAATAAATAATTACGATCAGTCGTAGGCATAGACGTATAATATTATAGACGAGGCATGTTGAGGCAAAAAGTGTCTCCAGTAAATTGGCCCCAATTTTTTTTATTTTTGGGGCCATTTTGAAATTCGAAGTATGGTGAAAACAAGATGGCTGACATTTGAGTTATGGTGAAAACCAAGATGGCGTAACTTTTTCTTGTATGAATTTTTTTTCTGCTAAATGTACGTGATAGCCTATCTTGAGTTGAAATCTTTCGTCGTAGGTAAATTTATTTCGTTGATCATCTTTTAAAAATCTATAGCTAAGCATAGCATAGCTAGCATAATCATTATTCTATGGTTTCGACAGTTCTTTCTCCAGTAAATACAGTCTACAATTTGCCAAATTGAGATTTTTCCTGCGATTTCATCATTTGTTTCTGTGACATTTTCAACGTTAACCATTAAATGTCAATTTAATTAGGTAATTCTTTAAAATATACTTTTCGCAAATTTTTTACTGTTTCAGTTATTGATTTATTATGATTGAGTTTGAGTTCTCATAAAGTCGGATTAGTGTAATTCGTGTCAGTTCGATGGTAGCGTGGGATCCCCATGATTGATTTGCACCGTGTGGCACACATTCTATACTTCCGCAAATAAATGTCACCAGTTTACTCGAAACTTAATACAAATGATGTTTACGTAACACGTCCAAAATATGGTATTTAATTTATTAAAACGAATTTGTTTTTGTCTGTAAAAGTGGGTCAAAAATAATACTTTTGCTAAACTTTTGGATTTCTTTGTGGGTGATCTTAACTTATATGTATATGAATTAATTTTGAACTACTCTAACTACTCTATTAAGCATTTTCTTCGATTTAAGCTTTAATCATTATTTTATCTTGTAAGAAGCTGCTTGTCTACTGCGTGTGGTGTAAAAATAAATGTAATGACATTAAAATTCATCCCGATCTTGTTCTAGACAAGTTGCGTGGATCACCACAGCCGCTGTGCATCTTTTAGATATTTGCAGCTGTCATACTTTATTTAGTATAATAGTTGGTGGTTAGTTTTTGTGCGTAATTCCTCATTGATTATTTTAAGTATAATGTGCAATCAAAATAATTGCAGTTTAAGCTCCTCTTTACACTCATCTTGTTTTCTAGGGCTGTCATTGGGCTATCTCGATATATATAAAAATGTTATGTTGGTTTGTGTACGCTTCAAAAACTCAAAAAGTTCTGCACCAATCGAGCTGAAATTTTAGCATGATGTATAATCCGCATCAAGAATTGTTTTTGTCTATTTTTTGCATCAGTCACATATCCGCGACCGCAAAAAAAAACTATTTTTACGCGGGCGGAGCCGCGGGAAAAAGCTAGTATTATATAAATAACTTCAAATAGTAGTTTTTACTTTGTAAAATATCGATTAAATATGTAAAATTGTTGGTTTAATCTCGTTAAATAAAAGACATTTGAATCATAAATGATTCAAATGTCTTTTATTTAACGATTTTTACTTTGCACTAAACCAAATGCCTCTGCGAACCGCGATTGTATTCAGAATTAAACTAGACCTTCTACTTGTAACGAGTTTGAATTATTCTTATTGTCGTACTTGATTTTATTACAACCTCAACTTTTGTTTTAAAACTTCGTTACCACGTTCCACTTAACTCTGATGTAAACACCGTCGCGTCTAGAGTAATTTTCATTATGAATACAATAATACTGTTTACGTTCAACAGATATCTATTATGGTATAAAGTGCTTAAAAAGATGATGTTGAAAGGCGAAGAGTGGTCGATAATACAGAATAACATGAAGTTTAAAAGCTAGCTTGTATTTATAAACTTAACGATGAGTATGCGCTTGCGCAGCTACGGCGGCGTGGCGCGGACGCACAATGCCGGCCAGTCCTGAACGGGCAGCGCGTACAGATGCACGCCCGGGTCCTGTACATTTACAAATCATAGCAATCAGTGTATAATATAAACAAGGGTCAATCGTGACCCCACGGTTCGAAATGTTTTCGTGTTAGTGCGTTATTATCGAATTATTCACGCGTATTATTGCACATCATGCATGTAAGTTTACTATTTATAGAATCAAATATATTTCTTAAGAATAGTTTTTAATTTTTTTTTTTATATTAAATAATGTGCGAATTATTTCTATTAACATTCATGAAATTTGGAATTACTCGTTTACATGCGACTAAGGTATAAATTATTTTTAAATACCTTCATCTTTCCCTCCAAAACATGTTTACCTACTTCCATTTGTACTTAATGCATTCGAATAACTAGCACCTTCGGGTCGGGTAACATTAACTAATTAAGAGGATGTAGTCATCATGTTATGATACTTTGCTTATGAAACGGTTGTTATTTTACACTTCATTGTCTTGGGTGGTTGTTCGGGATTCATGTTTCCTCGCTAAGCACATTAAGATACACTGATGGCTGCAACCTCAGCCGTATGATTATCACGTATCAGCTCAACGATAGGCATCCGAGAATCATAAATAAGCCTGGGTGTGGTCTCGGTTGAGGTAACATTCCTTCTGTATTCAAATACGATATCGTATTATTAAGGTCTTATTAGATGTTTTATTTCTTTAACTGTGATTTATATCTAAATGGCAAGGATGACGAGCAATCGAATGTGTAATTTTTACATTTTATTGCTTTACCTAGTCGTGTATCTATGTTCAATGTCATTGCATCGTGTCTAATAGCTTATAGGTTTATTTATTTAAAATTAGCAAATTAATGTTAATTATACATATTTATTAATATATCATGTTTATCGTAATCATTAGATATTATCCTTGGATTCAAAACTTTATACCTCGAACTAGTATGTCTAATTTGATTTCTTCTAATTTTATTTTTCAGTTACCGTTGAGTACAATTTGTGCTAGTGATCAAGCAAATTTCATTTGATCATAATTCATATAATTTTTAAGATTGAACTTTATTACTAAGGTTTTTTGCATCTTAGATACAAAATAAAAATATACATACGTACAGCAGAAACTGTATTTCATTTTAAACTTCATGTTAATAAATGTTGGTAAGGATCATTTTTGACTCAGAAAAGGCAGGAGTCGGAATTTCGGAGCCGGCAATCAGACAAATGGTCGTCATTAGGCACTATTATAAATTAAAGATAATTTACCAACAGCCTCATTTTTACCAAACTATTCTAAATAACAAATTACTTAATGAATAGAACGATTCGAACGAGATGGGATAATTATGGAGCGCATGTTGTATCATTTTTTATCTGAACGTTACATAATGTAGGTCAAAATTGTGTTCGGCTATAATTGTGATTTAATTATTACTTAAGTAGAACGAAAGTGATTAAATACTGGTTCAGTTTTGTGTATAAATAGACATAAACAAGTTCATACTACGTTTAACATTTTGTAAGCCTGACGAACGAAGATTATAACCAAAGATTTTTAAAAATATGAAAACTATTCTTAAGAATCTGAATAAAGTAAGTAACATAATATTATGTGAATAATATGATATTGTATCATGGATTAAAGTTGGAGCTATATTTTATACTATAAATACAATTGAAAATATTTCTTAGTTGACTCGAAGTAAGAAATATTTGAAAAATAGGTACTATAATGCTTGGGAATCAATTTACAATGTTTCATACCTCCTAAAAACATAATTTTGAAAGAGGAAAGTTTTGAACAATATGCTTTTAGTATTATGTCATATGCGGTAAAAATTTAATGTCCTCTATACATAGGCGTAATATATGGGTGTCGTAAAAATAATTTCTCTTTTAACCGTAAAAATATTTTACAATCAAATCGAGTGTTAAAATGCCTGTTGCGGAAACAATAACTTCATACCATTGTCGTGAAGTTATTTTTTTTTTAAGTTTTGTTTATTTATATTGTAACTATTGTAAAATAAAACTCAAGAGAAAAACATAGTAGTAATGTAATGTATTACGTTAATAACTAAAATTATAAAAAAAATCCTCACATTTCATTTCACATCGCATCACACCCGATTTTGATGTACCCAATGTCAACTGTCCCTCATCAATAAAACGAATCTAATACCTCTCAAGCGCGAAAGCGACAAGCCGTTTAGGTTCTAAAGCGTGCCAAAGAAATATACATACATACAAACGTACATAAACTCTAAAAACAGAACCCTCATTCTGGCGCAGTCGGCTAAACATTAGTATTCTTTCCTATTAACCTTAGCCGGTAGTACGGTTCATAGGTATTAGTTAAAGTTAGAATATTTTTTTTTATTAAAAGATAAGAAAGAAAGAGAAGAAGAGAGCCATAATAGTTATTCTTGTTTAATTTAAAAAATTCTTCAGGTAGCTTCTAAGTAAGGAGCAGTAAAAAGAATGTTGCAGTTAAGTTGTTAGATATATAAGTTTCTTATGATCAGTATTAATATAGAAATTGAAGAATATTCAATTAATATGTATAGATGGTTAGAGGCGATAACGTTTAATATTAAAACCAATATCCTAACAGGATAAGAAATTATGTAAACGAAAGCTAAGGAGCCTCGCCGACGGGTTATAGGCTAATAAATAATTCGAAAATTGTTCTTACAAGGGGCTTAACTAGTAGGGACTATTTAATTGGAATCTCCATATTAACAACAGGATACCATTATCTTTTAATACATTATTATCAATAATTTAACTTGTCACGATAAATTAACCTTTATATTCTTATGATGTTTATTTTTAAGATCTTATAATTATGAATCATTCTTCCAATAAATAGTAAGACTAGCGGGTTTTCTAATATCGTTGCTAGCGGTAATATTTTTAACGGATAGTAGCTGACAGACGTCCTAGTGTGAAGTGGCTACTAAGTTTGCTGCTTCCCTAGTCCCTACAGACTCGACTGAGATTTTGTAAGCATAAAAAATATTTAAAGGTTATGCCCAATAAGGTCAAAATCATTCTGTTTTCTGATAAAATTTCGTTGGGTCAAACATTTTTGTTTTTTCAGTGCATGAAAGATAAATATTATTTTGATCATGACATTTTTACGTTCCTTACCTATGCGTAACCCATATAACCCCATTTTCTGAGAAAGTGAAGTATGAGTATCAAGGAAGAATTCTTGCGTAAAAAACAACAATAGTAAGCTTATCGTCACCGTCTAAAAATTTCGAATAAGCCCCGTCATTAAGATAGCATTATCATAAAGAGCTAACAATTTTTTGTCGTAGTTGTTGACAATTTAAGTAGTTCGTTAAATTTTTTTTCGTTTAAAAAAGTTTTACAAAAACCCATAAAATCCACATCTTAGTCAAATTTACTTTCACACGTAGGCGACACATTTTTTGTTAAGTACGAGTTAATTTTTTGGTATTGAAATTGTATTCATCCAAAACGGACCTTTAAATTTCTTGAGCGTACCTTGCTGTTAGTTGTACCAGGAATTCTATATAACTTGGGGCAGTAAGTACAATCTAGAACATAATGGCAGATGTACAGAAGCGTCGAGCGCGCATAAAAATGTATTTAATTCCAAAGGTCTGGTTAATTAGACAAATTGTATCTCATTATACTGTCGCTGTGACGCAGCTGAGTATATGTATGAACTAAAAAAAATTCCGTTTATGTTTCAACACTTTTACTTGTATGCCTACTTTTTTTTTTTAAGTTAAGATAATGTCGTCGTCGTCGTTTCAGCCTGGTGACGCCCACTGCAAGACATAGGCCTTCCCCATAGATTTCCAGTGCGACCGGTCGCTCGCGGCTATATCCACCGACTCCCTGCGACTTTTCTCAGGTCGACTGTCCACCTGGTGGGAGGTCGTCCTACGCTTCGACGTCCAGGGCCCCAATTCTCGTAGCTCGAATCTCGATTCGATTCTCGCGCTGACTCATTCACACAGGCGTCAAATCATGCGTGCGCGAGCAGGACAGACTGACAATCGAAACGATATTCGAAGCACGAGAATCGGGGCCCAGTTCGTGGTCTCTACTCGAGAACCTTTCGGCCCCAGCGGGCATCGGTTCTACGGTCTATATATCCAGCCCATTGCTACTTTATCTTGCTAATGCGCTGGGCTATGTCGGTAATTTTAGTTCTGCTACGGATTTCCTCATTTTTGATTCTATCACGTAGAGAAACTCCGAGCATAGCCCTCTCCATAGCTCTCTGAGCGACACGAAGCTTACAGACTACGTTTTAACCACCAAGATAATATAAACATTGCTTATTAAGCATGCAAAATTATACTGTCAATAAAAATTAGCCAAGTTATACACGGCCAACATCGAGTTTACTATTGTTCAAAAGACATGTAAAGCCGTATGACAAAACAATGCGTTTTTATGTCGCGCTCACGAAATTATCATTCAATGGTGTTTTAATAGAGAACTCGCTGTTTTATTCATTCCTCTCCATTCTATTTTAATAACTTACGAAAGGGCTTGTTTATTAGCAAACTTATAAGCATCGTCAGCTTCGAAAAAAGCTTTAATGAAACATAAACCATAAAGTTGACACGGAAAAAGATAGTAACCTTCTTTTTAAAGTTGTTATAATCTGGAAGCACGGTAGTGCCCCCGCCAAGATAAGCCAAGCGAAGCGCAAGGGTACTACCGGACCACCTTCTCTTAAAGCGTTTCGTCAATTTTTTGAACTCTCATAACTTGGGTTTAGATTATACCAGATAAATGAAATTTTCAGGATATGTTCAGTAGCTTATTAAACACGTAAAGTTTTGATTGCATAGTTCATATACGTTAGATTTTATTGACATCTGAAAACCCCTGATTTCCTCACTGACTCACTGATGATCAACAAAACTATATTAAATAATAATTTAATTATAATAATCTCACCAAAAACATGAACATGTTTTGGTGGTATTCCCTTAATTTCCATTGTTCAATATGGAAAAGAACCTTTATCTGAACATAAAAAAAAAAAGAATCTAAATAGTTAAAGTAGAGGTACATACATGAAAGATTTGTCACTAAAAAAATAAGATTTGTATCTTTTGATTATGGTGAACTATATTACTGTTTTAGTTCAATTATTTATATAATTATTATGTAGACTGGGAACAGATTTCCAATGGACAATGGCTAAAATTCATATCTTACAGTTATAGTCCTCTGTATAGCTGTTTTTTTTTTTTTTTGGTTTTCTCGTTCATTTGCTGTTGTTATTTGCTGCGAATGAACATAAGCTTGATGGAGCTTGCTTTGCATTGTAGAGCGTACGGAGACGGGTAATGGACGAGATATTATGTCTCTATCGAACTGAATTAATGAATGAACTAGTCCAATTGAACGACTCATTCTCGAACTACACACGTCTAAGTTGAAGATAAGTTGTAATTTTTAGATCTTCTCATTAATTATTAAACAACATTATTCACATTACATAGAATGTTAGAAATAAGATTAATATTAGTTAACTCTACTAACAGTGATGATGATGATGGTGCAGTTTGTAATTTTCGCTTGCGTAGAGGGTCTAATTTGCGCTGGTTTGCGTCATGAATAGGTAATGTGAACATCGCACAATTACCCACTATTGTTTCGAGTTCGTCGAACATAGGTCCAATTGCTGGTGTTGCCAATTGCACCTATACCAACCTGTAACTCAAAAATGGCGGCTTTTGATATTCGAGAAATTACAGAAACCAAATTACTTTTTCATCCAATATTTGCGAAACATTCCATAACAGAAATAAATTCTTGTTTATTGATTATGTCACAAGCTAAATCGTGGATGGTTAAGCTACCACGTACAAACTGTACAATAATAATCTTGTAAATTAATTTAGCGAATTTCCAGTGATTCCAGCGATTCAAGGAAGTCCAACTAGCAACACTTATTGCATTCCCAATAGCAGTGCGTTCCCATAGATACAGTCACGTACAAGATTTGGTGTATGAGCTTAATGATTTAACGGATCGGCTCACACGTTCACACTGTGGTTTACGGTTTTTGTTACTGTAAATAGATCAGCAAACTCAGTGCAGTTTTTCAGTGGATTTTATGCCAAACCGAACCGAACACATGATCCAATTCTACTAGCGTTGCGTATTTTTTACTTCTTCTCCTCTTTCCCTTTTTCTCTTTCTCTCTCTCTCTCTTCTTCTACTAGGTCCTAACTCCTTTATCTCATAATTTTTAAAAGTTAAGTCTAAACTTATTTTAAACCAACTGTTGGCGCCTTTTGCATAAGCGAAAATAACGGTTTCACGGTGTTAAATAAATTACCTGCTGCGCCTTTCTTTAACTTACTTTGTTTTGAATAAAACGGAAAGGCATAACAACTACAATAGTCCACAATATACACAACTTGGAAGAAAGTATTAGTACCTACGTGAGGTTGGTCTGTTCGTTAGAATATGTTAATAACAACAAGCTCTTTTTGTATGGTGCAAAAACATAAAAAAATCTTGATTCACGATTTCGAATTACTCATTTTTTTTGTAATTTTTTTCATCACGCAGAAGTAGTAAGCATTTTTTGTTTGTAAAATTCAATTTACATCATCCTCATTAAATAATCAAGTGTAATTTAAAATCGTAGCTCAATTATTCATAATTACGATCCCTAGAATAGACAAAAAATGACCCCAAATTTTGTCCTTACTTTTGTTGGTGTCACGAATGCATGTGTTCACTGTTTAGTTCCCGGAAACACGGGCTGCTCGGTTCCCAAAACAAAATGTTTATACGACGCTTATACAACGTTTATTATACGAGTACGTATCCATCAAAGTCAAGCTGTCTTGCAGAGCTAAAACAGATTTCAGTTATATATTATATCATATATTTCGTAAGGAGGTCATGTTTGATATCAATATATTTGATACCAGTTTTTTTACAAGTTACAAAGTTTCAAACGTCCGAGCGTCCCTTAAAATGTTAAATTGCCAAATTATTAGGTCTTTTCTTGGCTAATGTCTTGGATTGGAAATACACAAATTTGTAATACCTACCTAGATCAATGGTAATTGACGATAAGGATACCAGTAGTGATACCGGCTTCCCTATCCAGCCTTCGCCAGGGAAACTCCTGTAGAAGTGAGATCAGTTGCAGAACTTATTTTAGGACCTATCTTATGAAATTTAGTTTATAAAAAATTGCCGTGTCCGTAAATAAATACCCGCGGTATTCATGATATTTAATATGTATAAGTCAATGTTGTTATGTAATGTTTCAAACTGTATTGCACTTTATTGTATTTTAATTAAACATGAAGCCGGTGTGTATCGTTATATTAATTATATTATACACACGTCACTACTGAAGGATACTTCTTATCAAACAAAATGAGTGCACCACAAAAATATAATTATACAAAGTATAAAACAAACATCGTATGGTTTTTATTTACCTTTTTGTGGATTTGTTTTAGTTTGAGAAAGTATCGAAGTATATGTAATCGTTGTCCCACTTTTGTCTATTACATAATTCGTTATCGTCGATGGATAACGAAGCGATAGCTCGTCGGTCACCGGCTGAAACAATAGCCTTAATAAATCACTAAGTATCGTTACATAAAAAACGTGTTCGCTATTATCACCTAATAAAATCTCGTTATTCAATTGATGCTTCTGACTTGGTACGGTCGACAAAAAAATTACTCATAAGTTTATATTATGCTGACCTATTTTTACCCTACGAGTAAGCCATGAGTATGTATGTATGCCATCTAATATTCCACCGTAGCACCTAAAATACTAATCCGATTTGAATAAATTAGGTATCAGTGGCGTGGAGTTTATATAACTCCATTCCATTCGGCTTCACTTGAAACGTTAACCTTTTGAGGACCCTCATCCAAACCCCTACCTATTATACAGGCTAGGGCTTCCCTATGAAGGAGAACCAGCCTTCGCCACTGTAATAGGTATCAGTATATTCGCAAATAGCCCGGGTAACATAGGCATTTTGCGTAGTCGGGTTATAGTTATATTTTTTTTTCTCCTTTGTTTTCGTAAACATTTATACGTTTATATTGTTTTTTATTTGTAACTTCGTGCGCGCCAAAGGAAATCCCGCGGTAACCGTACATTTTGCCGCGATAAAAAGTAGCCTATTTCCTTAGTTTAATCTGTTGTACCAAATTCATCAAAATCGATCCAGTAGTTTCGGAACCTATTCAATGCAAACAAACTTTTTATATTACATTATTAGTATAGATAACATTGATCTCAAATTATACTACGTAAGTAGAGCACGCGTGCATTTGTATAAAAATAGGTATTTATTATACTATGTAGAAATCTTAATACATAATAGTATTCCATAGGTTACAATACTAACAGTAAAAATACAATAAATGTGCCAAAATATCATTTTTCATTATATTTATTTTATTATTTACTTCACAAAGCTAATGGACGATGCATAAGGAAAACGTAGTCCGTAAAAAACAGCAACAAACTACATAATTAAGTGCATAATTATTATAAATACCCTACACCAACACAAGTCGTCGACGTATGCATAAAGACAGAAAAACGTGGTTTCCTATCCTCATTTTCCCACAGTTGTGAATAGTTAATATGTTTTTATGTTTATGTTATTTAAACATCATTAGAATGAAAATGAGTATAGCCGCGTATACAAAACGATTGGAAAAACATTGCATAAGGAGAAAGTGGAAAACCGATGTTGGTTTACCGCGCCGCCGTAATAGGCGATTCTTATGACGGGTTTTTAATGAATTACCCATGCAAGTTTTCTAAATAAAATTTTCTTTTCAATGAAACTTTATAAAGTGGTCGTAAGTCGTAACTCGTAAGAAAGTTATCACGATAAACAACAAACTTCTTTTCATTAGAAGGCACTTATCTAGGAATTATTAGATAAGCAAGTCTAAAATGGCCGCATGAAATTCTTAATGAATTGCAAATTCTGATTATGTTTCATATTACGATTTACTAATCACGACCTCTGTGGCTCAGTGGTTATTATAATATGTATAAGATAATAAAAATCTTAAATATATGTTTATATAAATAAAAAATATTTATTTGAACATAAACTAAAAAGAAATATAAATTGGCGGCCTTACTGCTGAAGTAGTTTCTTCCAGGCAACCATTTTACAAATAGATCGAAGGAAAAATAATTGACAATGAAATTATAGTATACATATAAGTATTAAATATATTTCCGTTGTCTGGTACCTGTAACACAAGTTCTTCGGATACTTAGCACGGGGCCAGATTGATGTGGTGTGAAATGTGAATCGTCCATATATATATTTTTTTTATTATTATAATGTGGCCATTTTAGACCTGCAGATCTTTTAGGTAGGTATCTTCAAAAAATGTATTTCGTAGTAGTATCTAAATAATGCTTGACTCTTTTAGGTATTATTGTATCTACTGTTATCTTAAAAATATAATGTGAAGTTTTTTCTACAGAAAAAGTCCATTACTCGCCAAAGAATTCTTCTGATAGCTTAAAACATCAAAAACAACTAATGTATCACAAGATGACACAAATCCGTTCAAACTTTAACGATGGAAGCTCTTAAAAGCCCCCTCGAGCTTTGGACGGTAATTTATAATAATGCGATTAAAGCATACCTCACTAAAACCGAGTCTGACACAAAAAGCTCCTATTCTCGAAAAAGTTTTATGGAAATTCTGATTTGAACCGGTGTTTATTGGTGCTTCGAAATTATGTTTTATACCACACGTTATAATTTCATTTCAAAATAATTTATTTTTAGTGATTATTTTAAGAGAAACTTTTTTTGATTTTTTTTTTTATTTTTATTTTGAAGTTGCAAATTACATGAGATCGTAACCTCAAAATAAAAGATAATCCGTACTTATTAGAATAAGATTCGTTAGATAACTTTATAGAAATAGTTCAATACGAAAAATGTGACCGCTATATATATTTTTATATCGTTACATAATAATATCTAATATATAAAATTCTCATGTCACAATGTTAGTTACCGTACTCCTCCGAAACGGCTTTACCGATTTTTACCAAATTTTATATGCGTATTCAGTAGGTCTGAGAATCGGCTACTACTATCTATTTTCCAAATAATTTATAAGGCAAAACAACGTTTGCCGGGTCAGCTAGTAATATGTAAATATCAATAGCTGTCTCTTTTACTTTCCATACAGAGTTCAAACGAATTCTATACATGACGAAATAGGTTTGATTGAATGAATGTCAAAATATTGGGACTGGTTTCAAAATGATTGTCATCTAAGTCTTCAATAGTATATTAGGTGATTGCATCGCACGGTTTCCCAATATGATGTGTCGTGAGTTAGACCGGCGGCGTGTGATACCCGGAGTGATTTGACCCTGGGCGGATTTGACCCGGGGCCAGATTGACCCGGGACATTTTGAGCCATAACAATCTAGCTTCAGGCCATTTCTGACTTAATCAATCATCAAATGCTTTTATAGTATAACAAAAGATACATAATTAACTACGATTTTGTATTCTCCTATTGAAACAGAGTTTGCTAGAATTAAGATGTCACATTTAATGACAATGCATTACTATACAACTAATATCGATATTCTGTCAATAATTATGATGTATCTATAGGCGTCGTTGACAGATGAAATTAATTAATATTATGTTTTTATTACCTATTATTACTTGTCCATGTCTTAATTAAAAACAAGTTGTCATTATCTATTACGTCTTTATGTTTGCTGTAACATCAATCATTTTAAATTTTTATCGAGCTTTTTGTCTATTATCTAGGTAATAATAGACAAAAAGTTCGATAAAAATTTAGGTATGTGATAATCATTTTCTTAATTTGGACTCGTATGCTCCCATAACATATGAATTACTCACCTATACTACGTACCTATATCTATACTAATATAAAAAAGAGGAAAGGTTTGTTTGTTTGCATCGAATAGGCTCCGAAACTATTAGACCGATTTTGATTAAATTTGGCACAGATATAGAGTAGTCCACGGGAAAGGACATAGGCTACTATTTATTGCGGAAAAATGTACGGTTGCCGTGAGATTTCATTAAGCGCGCACGAAGTCGCGTGGAACATCTGGTTAGTAATATCAGTAAAATGTTTACTAACTTCATCTCTTTCTTTTTTATCCGTTTGCAAAAATAGAGTTTCCGCTGTTATTTTACGAACTACTTCTAGCAATCAAAGTATTATAGTTGTCACTATCCTACTAATAATATTATAAATGTGAAAGTTTGTGAGGATGTATGTACTGAGGATGAAATTTGGTATGGCCTAAACTACTACAGTAAGGTTTAACATAGGCTACTTTTTATCCCGAAAAAGTACAGTGTTCCCGAGGGATATTATATTTACGCGGGCGGAGCCTCGGACAACAACTAGTTATAAGTAAGTCGTTAGCATTACCTACATTTTCTTTCTTACATTTATGTTGAAACCTATAAATAACATAAGTCTTAAATCATAATCAATTGCGTCGGATCCCGCGGCAATGACTTTCTCCCATGGACTTATTTAAAGTCGCCTATCGTGACTGACGTCCATTGTTATGTTACATAACGATGCGCCGTCACTCATACGAGTACCTTCAGCATATTCAGGTAATGGGCCACGCTTGCCATTTAATTGTGAGGCAATACATAAGCTCCCTGTGCCAATAACCTAGTGCATGAATAGCAAATTATCAGTTACGACATTTTTCACTATTACATTAATTAGAATGAGTTTAGCCAATTCATAATTCTGTTCATATCATTGCTTTATGATTATGAAGCTACTTATGTGACGTTACCTTTGCAAAACTTTTTCATACAGTTCTTTGAAATATGTTTTGCAGATACGACCATTGTCGTTCTTAAACAGTCGCTTGAATTTTTTCTTTTAGTCAGCGAAAATCATGAAAATTATAATTATTATTTTTGGATAATATTCGATGCTTTTTTTAAACTAAGTGGTTTAGAAAGAGTTATGGACACATTTTCGTTATGATGTTACGTAAGCGGGTATTTGACACTTTTCTCGGTCACGCTAACGCTTTAAATTATAATTTCATATTTAAACTGTATAATTTGATTGCTGCTATATTTATTTGTGTCGTATTTTTATTTTACATATTATAAGTTATATCACGTTATACAATATATGGTGATAATAGCTAATTTCCAATATATTTACGCCACGCCATCACGACATCATATTTTAAAAGGTACAATAGTTATTTTTCTTATTTTTAAGGAAAATAAATGACTCCCAAACCGATAAAAACATTTTGATATTGGTTTTTATTATGTTTTACTCATACAATACGTAGCTAAGAATACCCTATTCTATTCCCATCAAAATCCAGAGCAATATTTAATTTATCTACCTGTCAGACGAGAAATAAGGATCTTCCTTTTTTATTTCCCTGACGTTGAGGATCATCTTTTATCAATCAACTTGACGACCCTAAACTGACGTTAAAAATCAGATAAGTGCGAGTCGGACTCGTAAACGAAAGTTTCCGTACAAAACGGCACTCCATAAATATTTATTGTTTTTAGTATTTGTTGTTATAGCTTCAACAGATGATACATTATTATTTGTGAAAATTTCAACCATCTAGCTATTACAGTTAAGTAGATACAGCTTTGTGACAGACAGACAGACGGACAGACAGCGAATTCTCAGTAATAGGATAGGGAATATTATATAAGGGTAGTCCGTACTGCGGAACCCTAAAAACGATTTCTTTTATTTTGCCGTGGGTTTTATCTATATGGAAGCATCTATCAATACAGTCATAATGCATTATGTAACCAAAAAAGATCTGTAACATCAAATACTCGAGAGCTAACTGGGGTCAAGTGAATTAACATGAGTTTGATTACTCACTCGTAACTTGTGGCGTATGGAAAGTGTGTGCGTGTCCTATTAGCACGTTGTACACGAGATTCTTTGTTTAACGACCTGGCTCTGTTGAAATGAGGTTATTAAACACCTTTGGACAAGCTGCACTTGCAGTGTTGAGTCTTAAACCATGGGTAGCTTAAAAAATAAAACAAAATAATTATGTTATCGTAACAGAGTACCATTTTCATTGCATTCCAAATTATCTTAAGCTAAAATGCCCCCAAAAATATAAATCGGTTCAATTTTTATAACTTAATTTTTTTACCGTTAATCTTGCAAAAAATATTAAGCATCAAGCGTTTACAAGTTCAATAACTTTTTCCTCAATTAAAGCAATCCTTACAAGTCTCGCAATTAGTCAAACTGACAGCAAAATTCTTAACCTTTGCAACTTAATTTCTGAAATATGCAAAAAAAGCAAAAACGAAGAGATTAATTTTTTTCGGAATTGGCTGTCATCAGGTAAAATTCCAGTAGCTAATAAGTACTGTAATATTTATAACAATTATTAGGTATTAAATATTTATAGAAATAAATGTTGGCAAAATACCTATACCTATATATCGGGACTTAAGGCATCCTATATCTTCAAAGAACAGTGGCAAGTTAAAAAAGCTATTACTTTTAAAAAGCTTTAAAATTTATTTTGCGTGCTCGTAAGAAACTTCATGTTTACAATACAACAAAAGTGCACTAAATTCACGGGTAAAGTATACTTTAAAATAAACATGTGCATCAAGCGCAGTGACATTGCATACTTTGTCTTATGATATGGATACTTTGATTATATGGAAGAAGGTCAGCGACCTCGATCTTCGTGATTCGGCTCATGGCTCAGATCGAAAATTCCACGCTTGATGTCTTCTTTGGCTTTCTTTATGATTTACGTTCGCTCCACATTGTAATTACGTACCGACGTTGTTTATTGCCCTTATATTTATTTTTCTACTTACGACCTTTTGCCTGGCAGTCGTACGGAATTATTAATGAGATACGAAATCATTTCAATTGTAATGCCATTCTCATCTCAATCTCAAGCCATTAGGTACTTAGGCTTAATATAACGAAATTATACAATTGTAAATGAGTGAGTTAAAATATTTAAGCAGTTCTTACTATCTGCTATTTAAAATAATGCTATGTGTACCTTCTTTTAATTGTTTTTAAATAACAATACAATTAGTTTCTTAATTATCTGAAAAAGTATTCTAATTTTAGAAAAGTAAAGTTTTCTTAAATTATTATTATTAGACTAGCTGTCCCGACAACTTTTGTTCTGCCTTAACTATGAACTGAAATTTCACAGTTAAGGCAGCCAAATCGGTCTAGCCGTTCTCGAGTTTTAGCGAGACTAACGAACAGCAATTCATTTTCATATATAAGAAGAAGAAGAAATAAGATTGTGATAGACATGAACAATTACATTGAAATTGGAACATTAAAACACTTTATTTAATTTGTTGAGGACTGACCAACCTCAGTCCTCAACAAATTAAATAAAGTCTACAGCAATCGTGAATAATTTTGAAATGTTAAGGCAAAAGTATGTGATAAGTACGAGTAAATATAATCCTGTACAATATTGTCGAGAATTTTATTTTCACCAGTGATTTATGTGAATGATGAATTGTACAGAGAACAATACCCTCGCCCCGACTGGAGATGTCTCTTTGATAAGAAAGTGCATTTATTTCATTCCAATCTCTATAATCCCGATCAGACTTATCGATTTCTTATGTCACAATATGAAATAATTTTCAGCCACTATCAGCGACCATCAATTTGTGTTATTTTGATACTTTATGTTTGGCAGTTTCTTTTTACTTTTATCAAAATACTAAAGTAGAAACATTATGTGCTTGTATGTCTACTAATTTGTTTAGGTCTAGTAACATCGCGTCCAAATAACAGCAAAACATTTTATCGGCAGACAAAACATCCGTAGGCAACCTACAAGTTACCTATCTACAGTCTTATATTGGTTTCCACATAGAATTCAAGCAAATGAATTTTACACATTTATATAGATTTACAATCATAATGTTTACAATAATGTATAGTTTCCCGTATTTGGATTTTGTCCTGTTTTGATGATGTCACGCCTGACTCCGGTTTTATTTTACGCCTACACAAACTCAAAAGTTCAAAAGTACTAAGAAAATCTTTGTCCCAAATATATTATGACTCATCATCGGTAAAAACAACTAATGCTAATTTAATGTTGATTATTTTTTAAGAACTACTATATTACGGTCGTGAGTCATTTCAATATAATAAGCTCCTAGGCAGTCACTAAAGGTGTTTTCCGAACATAATATTGGTTTATAACAGTTGTTGGTTTATAGTAGTTGGCTTAATGTAATATTAAGGTGTATTCCGAAAATAATACCAGGAATTTTTCGAAAATTATTGTTGTCATTCTTCAGTGTATTTAACACATATTTCGTATGCTCAAGTGGGCCTGTTTGAACTCAAGTATTCGCGTACACGAAATCCTTTGAGACCGGTTTCCTAATCTTAAATCAATGATATCTATGCCAACCGAATTCCGTTGTAGGTCGCACTCGGCATTCGCCTCTTAACAGCTGAATCACCCTTCCCAGAACCCTTAACAACATTAACATCGTTATGCTAAGTTTGTAAACAACGATCGTAATTTAAATTAATTAACTTCCTGCATTAGTCATGTGAGCTTTTTTTTAAGTTCTGTAAAAGTTCAACTCTTGCACTTTAAAGCTAACTTGTTCTGGGTTATTTTTTTTGCGTTCAATTGAATTTTTTTTTTGTTCAACTAAACTGAATTGAATTTTTCACCTAACTCATTATTGGGAAGGTTAGTATAATTCTCTTTGTCACCATAATTGTCGTACAAACACCGAAATTATTTAAAACCTCAATACGTTGTACAAATATTTGGAAAAATAAGTCTTTACACAAACATTTTCACTTAAACCTACATTAAGGTTACATGTTTAGCCGGTTACTTTCCAACTGTCGTTTTCATGCTGTTGTTATATTTAGTTATCTTTTGAATATTACGGATAACAAAACTGTTTGAACCAGAGAATTTGATCAAATACTATCTGCTTAGCTATCTTAACCTCTCAAAAATGTATATAAAGGTTTTACAGGGTGGATAGTCTGATCATCCTGAATGCATTCAATATGTGTTTTGTATTATGTGTATCGTGCACTGCATCTTCTGATTTCATATATTTCTTATTATATTTAATTTATTTACTTACTCAACAGCTTATTGTGACATGTCTAACGAGCGCGGTGGATTAAAAAAGATTCCGTTTTGTCATTTTACGGCGACAGCTTCGTAAAAGGGGGCCATACCTTACCATGTCAATGTGTATTAAGGTCGCAATTTACATAGAACTAAGGCTTAGCATTATAAGCGATACATTAGTGATTAAGCGAATTCTAAAGACTCGCTCGGTAACTCATCAAGCCCGAAGCTGGACTTGGCCTTGTCAGAGGAAACAAATATACACTCAATAGGCATCTAAATAGCTTGACCGCAAGTATTTCAATGCGATAGATTTTATGCAAATGATAAGACTGGTGTGAGGCAATTGGTATATAATACTTAAATTACTTACTTGTTCTTCATATCTGGTTAGGCCTCAGGCCATGGATATAGGACAGGCCACTGTCAAAGAATGCAGTCCATCTAAGCAAACCACCAGTAAAGGAAGCACCTATGGATGTTGGTCAGGCCAAGCCACCAGCAAAGGAAGTACCTATGTATATTGGTCAGGCCAAGCCACCAGCAAAGGAAGCACTTATGTATATTGGTCAGGCCAAGCCACCAGCAAAGGAAGCACCTATGGATATTGATCAGGCCACTGTCAAAGAATGCAGTCCACTATTGGGCCAACATTTGCCCAACCTTTGCAAAAGCCTACCACTTAGTCCAACACTTGTTACACTCTCCATTACAACACACAACAGGAGCGGGCGTGTCCACTACAACAGGAAACAGCAGATAAGGGTAATTTGTTAAAGTAGTTCGCCCATAAACCAGGCCTTATCTCCGCCATAGGACAGTTTATGCCTTATCTAAAAACTTACCTTACGTCCCCACTTACCCGAGTAAACATTTAACTTAGAAAGTGCTGTTTCGTGTAGCGTCTGCAGATAAAGCTTAGCTAAATACCCCGAATTCTCCGTAACATTGAGTTTTCAAGTAAATATTTTCAAACAAGATGGATGTGTTTTTTATCCGACCCATTAGGCTATTGCGTCTTTAGATAAGTGGTTTTTGTCAAAGGGTTTTTAAAGTTCGCTCGGTTGAATTATAACGTCATCATTTAACACAAACCGTAGGCTAATCTGTAGATGTTGGTTTTGATGTTTTACGTTTTATTTTCAAATTGTTTCCAAACGATTTGTTAAAACGTTGGATTCTCCAGTTAAGAAGTTGAAGACTAAAATTTTATGACCAACGTTTTTTAGTAATTGCCTCATCATTTTAAAACTAGTTTTTAATTTTTCTTTTATTGTTTCCTTTGCAGAAAAATATTTTTCTTTGAGTTGTTTAGATAAATAAACCTTTTTACGTAAACACAAAAAACAACAAGTTCTGTAAAAAAATTGCGTTCATTAAAAATAGTTTATAAAATTGATTAATATGTGATTAATAACTATATAAACAACCAACCTCTAATAACTTGAAAAAGTACATTCAACGCCATAAACAAGTATGAAAAATTAATTACAGGACAAAACATAATTAAACATGTAGATAATATCTACGTATCTGTATTAAAAAACTAACATACATACTACATACCGAATATATACTACATATATATATTTTAATCTATTAATAAAACCAACATACTTATCATACAAATGGGACCGTGTAGCGGGCTTTGTCGGTGTCTCGTCAAATATTGTGTGCAGTGCGACGAGGGCAGGCCGTGGTCGTGCCCACTCATTACTTCCACTACGATAACTACGAACTTCATTCTTTGACTAACTTTGCCGGTGACTTCGCTCGCACACAATTTTACCTTAAGCCCTAATTTTATCTCTGTAGGGGTTAAATTTTTAAAGCAACCATTCGCATGCCATACTGTAGAGCTATCATCTGAAATGCTCATGAGAAGACTAAAACGAGTCAAAGACATTGTAGTCTGCCAATCCACAACAGGCTAAACTCTAACATATTATGGGTAGACTCTAGCCGCTAGGCTCTAGAGTAACTCCCCCTACATCGAATCTCGGTGACGGTGGCCGGTTTCATTGAAACCAAGCCAGTTACGCAGGAGTAATTTTATAGTGCCCAAGTGTGTGCGCAGTACACAAGAGCACTCTCTCTTCCTTTACTCTCATAATCCAGGGGGACGGATAACCGACACGACTGACGAGAGATCAGGCGCAGGTCCGACTTTTTACATGCCCCTCCGACACATGGATCATTTTTCTTGTCAGACATGAGACAATCAGGTGATCAGCCTGCATTGTCCTAATCAAACTTGGAAACAACCTTTTTTGTTGTTCGAATGCGGGAATCGAACCCACAACCTCTGAGTCGAGATCCAATGGTCTAACCACTAGACCATGGAGGCTGTTTACTCTAGAGTACAGGTAGATTAATACTGCTAACATTGAAAAGAGACCGAGCCCCATCAGTGTAATTTGAAGTTTCATAGATCAGACAGTCACTAGCGTTCGCCTTTATATGTAGGTATGAGGTAGGTATACGAGGTACCTATATGAGGTACCTAAGTAGTATTTTTTGTCTCGGTTTATTAGGAATACATTAGCCAATGACTCGGCATGCAAAAACGAAGACAGGTTTGTCTCAAAGTTATCTGTGTTCGATCTACGCCATGAGATATCCGCTTAAGATAATGATTGAGTTCAGAGACGGTGTTCCTAATCCCGGCAAGCTTGATTGCCGAATGTGAGCAATTATGAACAATCAAACAATTTTAAAACCGCTAATATTTATACAATTATGAAAGTATTTTGTAAAGTGAGTTCCGTAGCCTAGTGGGTAAACCGTTTGGTACGCACTCGAGAGAGTGCAGGTTCGAATCCCAGGTTGTGGCGTGTACCAATGAGACTTTTTCAGATCTCAAGTACATTATACGGACGCTCTAACGGTGAAGGAAAACATCGTAAGGAAAACCGCACATAGTTGGCCCCAGACGTATTGACCAGTTCATTCCTCTGGACTAGGCTGACTATGTTGTGAGAATGCCGTATGTGCTTGGGCAACCATACGACATTTAAAAACCAACTGTCCCAGGCACTACAGTATTTCAAGAGTGGTTACTTCGCTCGGAGAATACTAAATAAATCATCCATTATCGGATGCAAAGGCCTAAGTATAAAAGTATTTTGTAAAAATCCATAGTTTAAAAGAATTTTGAGACGCAAAAATTAAACGAATGGCACACTCTGCGAAATCTTATCTATCTAAACCAAATATAAACTAGTAAACCTTGTCATAATTTTGCATATTTTTATCTCAGAGATAAAATCCTATGTTTAGATTTCGTGATACAATACCACAAAGCATTGATCTAGATGTTACGAGAGCTGTAACAATAAGAAAAATACTATGTTAAATGTCAAATATACCAAATCGGTGAATGAAAGTAAATACAGATCTTATCTGAGTAAACGTTGAACATTATTTAATAAGATCTATTATAAGGTATCGTTGTATCTGGAGCGCTCCAAATCTTTCCCTGGGATAATTGAAATTGGTATTCTTGATCGTTTCACATGCAACAATTGAAGGTGATATAAATACTCTTAATCGTTGCACGTAATTTATTGCAATTGTACGGGTAAGATGCATTCAAAAGTTCGTTGACTTTTGGCGTGTTTTATTTGTCGCAGGTCACACTCTTGATAACCCTGTATCATTAATTATGGAGGTACATTGTTGAAGATACAATGAGATTGAGAAACGTTTTTAATAGATTGTGCATGCCATATTCACTTCAATTTCTCTTACAACAAACAAACGTTTTACGGCTTATAAAGTTTATAGAGGTACAGTAAATTTATAGGCGTAGTTATAGGTACTTATTTTTCTTATCAATTATACTTGCGAATCCAGAGATCTATCAAACTAAAATAACTACAATCAACATTTATGATAGGGAAGAGGGGAATGAACTTAGTAATATAATTAATTACTGTTATAATAATACAAAAAATCTTGCTTTTTTGACAATAAATAGAAAAAAACGCGCGCATATGTTCCTCATTAACGTTTTCTTTCTGTAGGTAAATGTCAATGAACTTTAATTCGTTTCTATTTATCTTGTATTTCGATTCAAATTTCTCTATTCATATCATAACACTCACTTTACTGCAACAAAGGTTGTAATCAGTGGAGTTGATGCGTTTACTGTATAGTTAATTTGGTTACGTATACAATGTTTAATAAAAAAACGTCTCACGGTAGTTCTCGTGGAGGCATTGTTGTTACGCTCGAGAGGACATCGTGAGGGAAAAGGGAAGACTCAGGACTCCGTATGCTATTAGAATATAGATTAGTATCGCTACCTCACAATACCACTGCTTAATGAAACACAATGCTTTCTTAAATAGAAAATATTATGTTTCTTTGAAGGAACTTTGAGTTACATAATTTATTACTTTCTTTGAAATATGTATGACTTAGTTTTATAATAGCATAGGAAATCACGTTTCTTTAGTGACTTCAGTTTTATTAAGTACGAGATTATTAGGATTAGCTATATAATACAGATTTCAGACATATTTTAGAGTTTAGACATGAAAATTGCAACAGATTACACTTTCAATTCCAGCCCTCCCACGACTAGGAATATCTTATATAATATTTATAATAACCAGCATTGAAGATGTCTTATAATTCGTAGTAATGGCTCAGGGCCCGGAGCGTTCGCATAGTTAAAATATCGCCATACATCAAACCGCGCCGCTAGCGAGCCGCGTTGCTGACCGTACCGAGCAATACCTCATCTTACACAAATATATTATGAGATTACCGTCCGCAGAGAATAGGGCTGTCAGGTACCGAAAAACAGGACAGGTTTAAGGCCAGCTATAGTTCAGTCAAACTCTTGGGTCGAGAGACTAAATTAAATGATCTCATTTGCGCTTTAAAAATATTTAAAAGTCGGACATTCCAAACAGTGGATACTATTTAATTTCACTAGAGATGAAATCCTGACTGTATTTGGCTTTATATGGATCCTTGGCAACCCTAACCATGAAGAGGCGCGCCATCAACGCAGCTTCAAGGCAATTTATACTGACTTTTATTGAAGTTTCCACCGATATCTATGCTCCATTGAAGGCTTACCATGTCCGTTGATAGGTTTATACCAACGTTTATGTAGTTTCCTATTATTTAAGTATATTTACAGACCATAAGTAAATGTTAATTATCCATAATGTACATTTAGCGTCTGTTGAGAAGGAAATAGAATGTCGATATGGTAATTGGAATTTTTCGTTTCCTGTGTTATGATTGTATACTTCACAAATCACAATATAAAACAAAATTCCTGTTAACTTATAACACCTAATCAAGTTAACATTTGTTTTACACATTAAACATATTTTTTGTTTTCTTCAATTTTTGACTAATTAACTGCAAGGCAAATTCTATTAATCTGAATCTTAACATTTAGTTCAATCAGATCAATCTACACTGTACAACACACTACACTGTACGATGTACAACAGTACACAGCCAATATTTTGAGTCATTATCGTCTTATAATTTCTACATGAACCCTATGTTGCAGTCAAATTGTATACACAGTTATTAATATCTATGTTGCTTAAAGCTGCATTTTTCAGCAAATCGAACACCTTTTACAAATAGAACGTTCCTTGCAAATCAAACATGTTTTACAAAAAAGAACGTCCCTTGCAAATCGAACGTATCTTACAAATCGAACGTTTTGTAAACTCTCTATTCGTTGCAGATCGAACGTCTGGCGCAATATGAGCGGCTGGTGGGCGGCGGCTGCGGACGCCGGCGCGCGACGCGGCTGTCCGACCTGGAGCGCATACAGGATCTGTTCCCGCACGACTATCTCGCGCTGCACGACGCTGACGCGCCCGCTGCGCTGCATCATGCACAGGTAAGAACTTTAATTAATAATAAAACTCCCCAGACCGATTTCGGTGATGGTGGCCGGTTTCATTGAAACCAGGCGAGTTACGCAGGAGTGATTTTATAGTGTCCAATTGGTGCGCAGTGCACAAGAGCACTCTCTCTCTTCCTTTACTCTCATAACCCAGTGGGACGGATAACCGACACGACTGGCGAGAGATCAGGCGCAGGCCCGACTCTTTACAATGGCCATCCGACGCATGGATCACAATCAGGTGATTTCTTTGATTATATTTACCAAACTTCTAAACCCCTTTTTCTTTAGAGCCAAGCTTGAAACTTTAAAACACAGTTTTTTGTTGAGAGCCAAGCTTAGACCACTAGACCTCGGAGGCTGTTAAAAAAAGATATTCCCAACTAAGCGCCACGTACAGCTTAATGAGCTTCTCGCCATTCTCTGAGCAAAACGATGCATAGAAAATCTTCGTAACTTACATTGCAATTTGCAAGTTCCACAGATGATTTTTTTATTATTAATTGTTCTAAAGTAGTTTAAATAGAGAAACTGGACCAATTTTGATGAAATTTGGCACAGATATAGAGTAGATCACGGGGAAGGACATAGGCTCCTTTTTATTGCAGTAAAATGTACGGTTCCCGCGAGATTTCCTTTAGCGCGCACGAAGTCGTGGGGAACATCTAGTAATACTATAAAATTTTATAATTTCAGAAATCAAAGAGCCTGCGCAAAAGGCCGAGTTTGGAGATTGGCAGCACTGTCAACAGTAGTGCCAACCTCACACCTCGCACTTTCATCATGGAGGCTCCCGTGCAGCTCTGCCCTCTCGGCTCCACGTCCCCACCGCTAGACCGCCACCTGTTCCTCTTCAACGACCTCCTGCTTGTCGGCAAGTCGAGAGGAACGAACTGCTTTAAGCTGAAGGAGAGTGTGAGGCTGGCTGAGCTGTGGCTGTCCACTAGAGACGGGGAGGACACGGGGTTCCTCGTCGGCTGGCCCACGTCCACGGGTGTTGCTAATTACCTCGCCACTTACCCCACACAGGCTGCCAGAGACACGTGGTATAGGTATGTATTGTAATATCGATTGACATAAATAGCTATAAAGAAAGTAATTTCAGAACTTTTAAAGGTACCATAACAGGTACACCTAATCCATCTGTTATAATCTTGAATATCACTGTTTGTGAATGACTGAAATAAACCTTCTACAATCATTACAATCGCTATTAATTTAAAAATTATGAGCGTGTTGAAGATTGTAATTGATGAGTGTGGTGTAGTGGAGGATATTCACCACTTGATAATGGAATGTGTGAAAGGGGCTGATGAAAGAAAGGAGTTGATAGATAAATTTAAATTAAATAATTGTGATTTAGGTTTGTATATGTGCATTCTTGCTTCACCTGCGAGTGAAGCAGCAAAATGTTTATATAAAATTCTATATTAATAATATTTGTATGAGTTATGATGGGGCTGGCATGCCTTGTATGGCAAAGGCCTCTTAAAAATAAAGATTAAAAAAAAAAGATTGTAAATAATTCAGAGAGTTTTTAAAATCAAGAAAATATGTATTTAACTATCATGCAGGAATACATTGCCGCACGTAACTAAGTAAATAACTTATGCTTACAGGAAAATTCAAAACTCCTTAAACGCGCAACTTGCCACGGAGCCAAAGTCGACGAACATACAAATCTTCTACAAAGACGTCGCTAGCTCCATTGAATTCGTAAGTATCTTTCTCGTTGAAACAGGTAAAGCCTTACTTTGTTGCTTTGCAAACTTTCGTTTTTCGCTCAAACCTATAAGTTAGTCAAACCACGTGCCAACGGCCAAGTAAACGATTGCGAGTATTTCTGAAAGTGAAATATGTCTTTCTGCCTATGTGCACGCAATATTGTTTATGTTTATTCATTTTAATATCCATAACTAAAGATAACATCTCAGTAGAAACTGAATTAAATACTCTGCATTTACATTTTCATCTATCGACATCTAAACTTGGAGTAGAGAACTGATTTCATTATTGTGAAGAAAGTTTTGTTGCTTCAATATCAGCTAGTTTACTCCTCAGACATCTTTATTACCTACTTGTATCTATTGTATTTACCGATGCGACGTTTAGCGGCTATGCAACGCTAGTACTATATCTAAAGCTGAAAATCGAACACACAAGAATCGAGTCAAATGTCAATATCATATTATATGACAGCTCGACACTTAGACTACTTTATTGTATTAATTGTGCAGAGTTATATTTTCAACGCACTGAATTTTCTCCGGCCTTGCGGATTCCGGATCATGTAGTCCCAGCGAATCGGCCTTACGCAGCGCTTTATTGGACACTATCATAACCCAATTACTTCTTCTTCCAGTGCAAAACCGTCTCAGTAAGTCCGGAAATGAGTGCGCAATGCGTCGTTAAGCAAGCCCTGCACGTGCTACAGACAGGAGAGGACGAACATTCTGAAGGAGATGAGGAGAAGTGGGGGGCAGTGAATGACTTCATCCTATGTGTGCGCACTACCAGGGACGCGCCGTCCACGCCCATGCAGGGCATCGAGAGACCGCATGCTATACAGGTAAAATGAAAAAAAAAAAAAAAAGAACATTTAAACATTTGCGTCACTAAACACGATTTTCTTATTCACGCCTAGAATAAAATGAAGCGGAGGAAGTTCTAATACCAAAAATAGGATCTAAGAAAGCGAATTTAAGGAAGGAGCGAAATTTTACCCTGACAATATTTTTTCCAGATGTCAAGAATACGGCAAACGTTGTCGAGCGAAGACGGTTTTGATTTGGAACATGTCAATGCTAAGAACAACCCTTGCGGACTAGTCTTCGAACTGAGGAAGAAAAATCAGGGACTAAAGAGGTAAATTCAAATAATGTTTTTAATTAATCATAGTTATTTATACACAAAATAAAATACATTTTCTTGATATGTTTAAAGCGCTAATGACACGAGTAAGCTATTACCGTCACAAAAAATCCTGTGGCACTTCGGGAGTGCTGACTGCTGACAGAAGTGAAAACAATAGGGCACAGGCGTGCGACCCGCCCTATCTCATTCCGCACCAATGTCGGTAACAGTGTCGCGAGTTCATTGTTTTTTCAAAAGATGCACAACGCGCCTGAATAAGTTTTCACCTCAAAAAATCTATACCTATTATTTCTATATATCCTGATTTCTGTCCCTTCAGCGAGACATTTAACCGATCCATCCTTTGATTAATTATTACATAGATACGTTATATCCTTACAAAACTGACAATATTTCTGTGCCACGACACACATTGACATGGGACGCGTGTCAATATGTCAACGTCGCATAGTAACACAAAACACGCTATTACTCGCGGAGCACACTAACCAAAATTGGCCCGACTCGGGCCAATTCGAGTCTTCATTTTTACGCGTTTATAACATATCTACCTCTTTTTAATATTATATATCTATGGATCCATCCATACATCTTCTCAAACTTTTGCATTTTATTTCTATCCATACAAATCGCTATGTCATTACAGCGCGTCGGGCCGCGGTTTACGTCTGCTACGTCGCGGCGGGCGTCTGTTCGGTTGTTCGTTAACGCGGGTGTGCGGCGGCGCGCCCCCGCCCGCGCTTCTACACGCTCTACGTCGCCTGCGCGCGTTGGCGCCGCGCACGCACGGCGTGTTCCGACGTAGCGCTAATGCTAAGGCGCTGAGACAGCTGAGAGATAAGGTAACTTACGAATCTTCTTAATTATTTTTTTAAGGTTAATATATTATTCAATTAATCGATAAGCCACCTCTTTTAGGGCTTATCGTCTATTTGGTAAACAGTAAAAATATTATTTTGCACTTACGCAAAGATTAGTATTTTTCACACTGTTTTTTTTTTTTTTTTTTTTTAATTGAACTTAATATAATTACTGAAAACCAATGTCAACAATATCAATTTGGATAATAATCTATACATCTATACTCTATACAAATAAAAGCTTTTCACTTAATGCATATGGAAGTATATTCGATACTAACGATAAAATATCAAATTTTAAAATTTTTGTCTGTCCGTCTGTCTGTCTGTCTGTCTGTTTGTTCCGGCTAATCTCTGAAACGGCTGGACCGATTTTCACGGGACTTTCACTGGGAGATAGCTGATGTTTTAAGGTCTAATATAGGCTACTTTTATTTTAGGGTTCCGTATAAAAAAGGGGTTCCCTTTCCGTTAGTTGCGGGTAACGAAGTTATGCAAACTAAGTTGCGGGCATCAGCTAGTTTCATGTATATTTTTAATATTATATAAGGTCTCCAAAAATCAATTACGGATACTTCAGGCGCATGATCCACTGCCTATTTAAAGACGTTTAGGCAGAAAATAATTGTCATACTCAAAGTAAAAAAATCATATCATGTATGGGTAAAGAAAAAAATTTTCGAGTATGAAAATTATTTTTCTGCTTCAATGTCTTTACTAAACCTTATATAAGTATGTTAATTTCCATGTTTTATTTGCAGCTGGACGCGTTAGGTCCGTGGGCTGACGCGCGCGCGGAACTGGACCGCGCGCCCGTATTGCTTCTGGCAGCACTGGTCAAAGAGTTCTTCCGAGCGCTACCCCAGCCGCTATTGCTGTCTGAGTTGTACCCGTCCTGGCTGCAAGTTCTCGGTTAGTATAAATTGGTACTTGTTGTTAGATTTATTGTATCTTTAGTTTTTACAAATTATCAGCATCCCATCCACATCAATTTTGATACGATTTACAATGTACTCGTACAACATATTATTTATTGGAGAATTACAACTGTTATTGAATTTTAAATACGTTATACGTACAAGTTCGTTTACATCTTCTCTTGTTTATCTTGTTAATGTGTAATTTCTTTTACGCTTCCATAGGTTTGTTAAACTAAAACGTTCATTTCTCTTCTAGGTTTACCACAAGCCGAAAAAGTGGCGGCCGTGAGATCGTTACTGCTGAAACTGCCGAAGCCACACTACAACATGTTGACGTACTTCGTTTGCCTGCTACAAGCGATCGCGAAGAAGTCCAACATAAACCTCATGTGCCCTATGAACTTGGGCGTGTGCGTCGGTCCCAGCCTTCTTTGGCCGGCTGTTCCCTGTGAAAAAGCTCCAAAAGCAGTGCCGATGATTGTAGAACTACTTATAATCAAAGCCGAGGCATTATTTGGGCCACAAATTACTGGTCTTCTAGGAAACGGCAGCCCTGATTCGTCAAACGCACTCCTAGATTCCGGAGCTGAAGAAAGTGACAGCCTACACTCCGTGGGGATATCTTTAGATTCCATGGAACTTTCTACCCCGAGAAAGGAGAAACTGTCCCTCAGTCGAGATTCAGGGTTGACGCTGTCAGAAGATGATTCGAACAGTAATGGCGGTAATAGTCCAGCGCCTCGAAACCTGATTCATAGCATGTCCGTTCCTACTTGCAACATGCAACAGGACTCCAAACTGGTGACACGATACAACACGGAGAGCCATAACATCAACGGACTTCCACAAGTGAATCAGCGACAGAAAAATATATACAGCAACAAAGCTGAAATATACAGCACTGTCAATGAGGAGCTATATACGAATCCATACTTGGGTGAGAGATACATCCATAACACGATTAATGTTGGATTAGCGAATGGCATAGATGATAGGAATTACGTTTCCAAGGCGGCCATACAACGTCCCACCGCAGACATTTACGGACACAGTCCGGCTAAGTATATCACCGGCTTGGAACCTCAGAAACCACCGCGAAGCAACGTGTCTAAAGCGGCAAGAACATCAAAGGTATACAGCATGTATTCCGAGGCTCAGGAGTCTGAGAGCAGTGTGAATACTAAACCATTTAATAGAGCAAAGAGCTCTGACAACATTTTGGAAGCAAAACAAGAGGCTCTGGATAAGCGCGACTTAGTATCCAGCCAAGAGAACATCGTCTACAGCAATATCCACGACCTGGCCATGTTCACCGAGAACATACAGAGACAAAACCAATATCAGTCGCATGCGGACGTATTGTCTAACATGAACTACTCCCGCGTCTACACAGGCTGGGAGAACAAGAGCGCCAATTACAATACACAAGTAGCAAACGAAAAAATATATGGACAGGCGAAGAAACAGGGCGAACCCTCGCAGAGCAAAATGGATTCAAAGACACCGGCAGCCACCATTTTTACACGAAATGACTGGTCTCGTCAAGCAGCGAGGACGAAGAGTTTGGAAGTAAGCGAGGAATCTGGCCAGGTCATGGATAAGAGTCGCAACGAGATCAACGTCAGCTACTGCAAGAAGCGACGCTTCGATCCCGCACACATGTGCACCAACAGCTGCATTGCGTCCATGAACCGAGAGAAAGAGAAGGCCAATGTCAATTCCCACAACTCGTACGCCTACATAGACGACGTATACAGCAACAGCTCGGAGGAAAACAAAAAGACGAGGCTGAGGACCTATAACAACAACAAGTTGAACCAGTCCAAATCCCTCGCCAATATCATGCTTCAGAGTGACTCTAGCAGCAGCGACACGTTGTACCAACCTCAGAATGCATTCAACGGTCGTTCTACTGAGTCGCCGGCCAGCGAAAACTCCTTCGAGAACTGCTACACCACGCAATACATCGATCCGCTGTACACGTCGGTGTACAATCGCAGAAGAGATATCTTCCACGAAGACAAATCATCGATGTTCGCCTCCGACATCTATAAGGCGACTCCGACGGCAGTCCAGCCGGAGTACACGGAGAGTGAATCGAATAACAATAAGAAACCACCGCACATGCCTCCCCCGGTGCCACCGAGGAAGATGGTCTACCAGAGGGTCCTCAAGAAGTTCCAACCGGTACACGTCGCTAAGGAGGACAAGTCGCGGTCCAAGTCCGTTCCCCCAGTATACCGGGACCCACCCAATAGAACGGAGAAGGAACAAAACGGCATCGCTCTAGACTGTTCGGAATCCGATACTGAGTCTGAGTCATACGTTTGAGCAACACTCGATTTATACTACGTATGGCAGTGATTTTTGATTTAGGGCTCAATTTATTCAGACCGTAGACAACGTGAATTAAAATAATGTATTTACTATTAGCTCTATTATGACACTCCAGTATGTCTTCTATTGTATCACAATTTCAATATCATTACTTGTAGAAAAAAAAAGGGTTCCAATTTGAATTTCGCTGGCATACGTACGATGACCACGAGGATAAGTACTTTATATTAGTTGTTATCTCTATCCCGCCTCGAGCTCGACAAGTGACCATATCTGAGTATTCGGTGATGTATTTCCAAAGAAGTAAGCATAGTGCGTACACTTTCGTGTACAGAGAATAAAATTAATTTGAAATTACATTAGATTTATTAACACTTTTTAGTACATAGCACTAAATATATGTTGTTAAAGTATATTATGTTAATCGACGTGTCATGTTTGTTTAGAGTTTTACGATATAATATTATGAATGTTGCTGATATAAAGTGTATATAATGTACGATAATATACCAATTAGAAATAATAAATACATGTTTTATAATGATTTCCTTTGTTTTTATTTCAACAGTTCACAAGTTCAACAAACAAAATATGATTTGAAATGAGGAAACATCAAAATGTGTTACTTTTTTCCTTTAGGTACAGAAACTATAACATACAATGAAATACTTATTTAATTCAACACCTCACACCATTCAACTGGCCTACTGCTGCTTATCAACAAGGCTATTGACTTCTTACTGGGTTAAGTGGCCCATGCATTAACATGTGTTCCTAACACGCAGAAAAACATTTCCAAGATTTGTACGACGCAGTCTTTGATTATATACTACACTAGATAGAGCCTTAGACCGCGCGATTCCGTCGAAAAAAATAAGGGCCAACTATTGGACTCAATTTGCACACACACAGACATATTGAATGACATGACGCGAGTGTAAAACAAAGCCGTCACGCACACAAGCATAGAAAAGTTGGCCTGTTTTTTGCGCTGTATTTCTTAGGTGAAGCTCTATCTAGTGTATACTACACTTCTAGTCTGGCCACGCCCTATGACAAAATAAAAAACGCAGTCCTGTAAAAATATTTATTTTAACATCACTCTTAGGTCCTGCACAGGTTCATAACTTTAGTACGCGGACAGTCCGCAGTTACACCACTGAGTCACTGGTTTATACTCATACCCAAGGGGGTACGACTAAACTAGTAAGGACTAGTAAACGCTATATACTCGTAAGCTTTGAATAGTTACACAGTGTTTTGTCTTCTTCAATCGAATTAAAAATGTCAATTGTGTGACGTGAACAAAACACTGTATAAATAGCTTTGAAGCTTATACAGCGTTTATTAGTAAGGTGGGTACAGTAAAATCGGGGAACTGCTTAACTGCCCGCGGATCTGTCTTCCGAATGTAAAGACATAACATCACAGTCAAACTTGTAAGTACAATAACCACAAACACTCTATTGGACGGAAACATCGTAAACTATTATTTTTTATTATACCTAATAATTGTTTAATACATATTTTCTTATTATAATAATGTTATCTATTTCCTATATTAGATATCTATTCCTTTGTTTATCCTTAACCTAATTTGTCTTTTATTTGTCCTGATTTCTGGCAAGGATAAGTAAATACTTACTATGAAATAAAATAAATACGCAAAACATAGAATTTTTTACAAAATTCTACTTAGTAGGTTTTATAATAATTTACAACCAATATTTTAACTTAACTTATAAGTACCTAATGCCTTACTTTTTGCATCTAATACGTAAGACAATAATTTGTAAAATAATGAAAATTCACAGAGCTAGATTCAATACTTTGAAAATGCAATAATAAGTCCTTCTTAAAAGAGTATCCTACTGTTTAAAAATAGAATTCTTTGAATTATGATTTTCAAATATGAATAGTTCAATTGATCAACGAGAAACACAATAAATTCCTAAATTCAGAGATCATATTTGCATATTCCCAATGGACACTATCAATAGCTATTTTTTTATCATTGTTTTGTCTTAACAGTTATACTCGTACTGTTGCTGTTACTGCTACTGCTATTGTTACTGTCGCCGTGACTGTTACTCTGACTGTTACTGTTACTGTTACCGTGACTGTTACTGTTACCGTGACTGTTACTGTCGCCGTGACTGTTACTGTTACCGTGACTGTTAATGCTAATTGTGTTAACAGGTATGGTGACGGTGGTGGCGTTGGAAGCAGCACTCGTTCGCTTGTTCCTATCATCTACAGGCACGGTGTTCCAGCTCTGAGTCTCTGCTGTTCCAAAGCACATGAAGTATAACGCTGAAGCGATGTAAAGTGACGCGCCGGTCAGGAAAACTGGACGCCATTCCAGGAAACCATTCTGGAAACACAATCGTAAAAATGAGCAAGTATTCACATACTAAAAGGTTTATTTTATTTGACGTGATGTATTTATATAATAATAATATTAATATCTATGGATGCTTCACACCACATCAATCTGATCCCGTGGTAAGTTCTCGAAGACCTTGTGTTACGGATACCAGACAACGGAAATATATTTAATACTTTTATACTATACACATATTTAAGATTTTTATAATATTATACACATATTTAATGCATATCCATGACCCTTTTTTATTACTTCGGCGGGATTTCAACCCGCTACCCCCGGCTTGAGCACCAACTCAACCAACTGAGCCACAGAGGTCGCCAAATTATATGTACCTACTTATGGGTACGTAGGCTCCGGTTTTTTTCTATGATTTTCATGTAAAAAACTGCGATATTAGCTAAAAGTAATAATACTATTACGTGTATGGAACTATGGACGCTTTCACACAACGTCAATCTGATCCGGTGGTAAGTTTTCGAAGAACTTGTGTTACGACTTACGGGTACCAGACAACGGAAATATATTTAATACTCTTTAAACTATACATATATTTAAGATGTTTATTATAAAATTTATATTATATTTAAAATTATATAAATCACTGGCGGGATTCGAACCCGCGACCTCCGACTTGAGCGCCAACGCGCCACCACCACTGAGCCACAGAGGTTGTCATTTTCCTGATAGGAATTGATGTTTACCTAGGAAATAATCTACAGCAGCCATGCTGGCTAGACCACTGCGTTTCTGAGAAATAATCCGCATTATGCATTCGTCACATATTAATAATAATAAATAATAACATTTATTAAACGGTTCATTACATAACGACCTCTGTGGCTCAGTTGGTTGAGCGTGTTGGCGCTCAAGCCGGGGGTCGCGGGTTCAAATCCCGCCGAAGGAACAAAAAGTTTTCTGTGTTCCTGGGTCATGGATGTGTATTAAATATGTGTATAATATAATAAAAATCTTAAATATGTGTATAGTATAAAAGTATTAAATATATTTCCGTTGTCTGGTACCCGTAACACAAGTTCTTCGAGAACTTACCACGGGATCAGATTGACGTGGTGTGAAGCGTCCATAGATATTATTAAAAAAAAAAAAAAAAAAAAAAACATAAAACTCAGCTTGACCCTAATGAATTTTACATGAAATCGCTACAGAAAAATTCTACAAATATTAAAATAGCGATATAATTGTAATGTAATAGCTGGCAATTATAGCCACGGCTATTATTACTCGATTATTAATTATTGCATTCGATGTAAAATGTTGCCTTGAGTTATTTTTTGTTTGTTTTATTATTTGTTATTTTACTCAGCTATTAAAAACAATCGTTCGAAACGCGATTGCGCATTTATTCTTAAAATAGAAATTTTATCCAGCAATTTAAACATAAAAAAAAACTTAGGCTAATGGCTAATCCGTTAATGGATGATTTATACAGTATTCTCCGAGCGAAGTAACCACTCTTGATATAGGTACTGTAGTGCCTGGGACAGTTGGTGTTTAAATGTCGTATGGTTGCCCAAGCACATACGGCATTCTCACAACATAGTCAGCCTAGTCCAGAGGAATGAACTGGACACTGGTCAATACGTTTGGGGCCAACTATGTGCGGGTTTCCTCACGATGTTTTCCTTCACCGTTAGAGCGTCCGTATAATGTACTTGAGATCTGAAAAAGTCTCATTGGTACACGCCACAACCTGGGATTTGAACCTGCACTCTCTCGAGTGCGAACCAAACGGTCTATCCACTAGGCCACGGAGCTCTTCAATTTAATTTGAACATAAAACACAATTATTGCCTTCTTTGAATTTAAGCTAAGTATTAGATAACTTGAACACAAATCCCTTCATTAGGACCCTTCCTAAACACTAAACGATCATTCCCAACTTTAATCTATAATTAGATAAGGTCTGTGTTATCCAATATTATTTATTTAACAAAAGAAGATATATTATTTATTTATTTATACTTAGTTCCTACATTTTTATTCTTATAGTTCCTACATTTGCTTCGAATGTAAGATAATGCCTGATTTGTCCGTAAAAAATTGTGTGTGTCAGCTCCAACGCACGACTGGAATTTCCTCCTTACGAACGATAATTATGATATACCTATATCGAATAAGAGGGTACCTAAATGAACGCATCTTTTAAAATGATAAGAGAAACAAACATAATATATCTGTACTTAATTATTCGGATTATTTCTATTACTTCAATAAAAGCATATTACATAAAGTATGTTACAAAATAATAATAGTAACAGTAATAAAGCTGACGGTAATAACTAGCTGTATTTCAGGACTGTGAATGGACCACGAACCAATTAGAATTGAAAAAAAATATATATTTAAATTTAAAAATAGAAATGGGTCGTAATACGCTGTGTAATGTATTCCATCTCATTCTGTTGCACGTTCAATCCTACATATATATATATATGTTTGTCTCTTTCTACGTAACGCGTAAACTTTCCGTGTTACACTTGATTTTAGTCCTCATAAAATTTCCGTACCGGGCCTTATAACTCAAATAGTTTCTTAAGGAGTAAACTCCAAAAATAGATGTAAGGACATTAAATCCCTGCACACGTAAAGTTCGGACCGCGGATCTGACTGCGTTCCAAGCCGCGGAAGGATTTGTGCGAATGCGGATCGAACTGTCGTGTTAATTACGACAAAAATGCGTCACGGTTTGGAATGCCGGAATCTTACATAATGCGCTGTCATCAACATGCCAGATCGGCATGTCGGCCCTGAGTCCTTAGTCAAGATGCATTCGATAATGTCGACGGCGAAGTTCGAAATTAAAAAATGAATGGGATTTGACATAAGGCATCGCGTGGCATAAGTGAAAATCGCTTGCGAAGCCTTATGTCAAATCCCATACATTTTGTTTTCACTTTGACTAAAGGCCCTGCGCATTTCATTTACACGTTCGGTTCGGAGCGCGTGCTGTTTCCCGTAGTTCTAAATATATGTATAATATGTGTGACGGGCGCTATTCTATAGAAAGTGAAACCATAACTAAAACACTTACGCCATGTTTGGTGAAGTACGCCGTAACCAATGGTGTAACAAAACCCGCCGTATTACCAATACCATTGGCAATACCATACAGGGTGCCAGCGAAATTGGGAGCGAGGTCCTGATGGTTAACCAGGTTGGTCAGGGTTGCGGCACCGTTGGAACCCATGGAGAAGGTTATCAGGGCAACCGAGAGGATGGGTGCGCAGCCAGTGTAGCCCAACCCGATGAGGAGTACACCTGGCAGCACGTGTGAGAAGAGACAGAAGAATTTTCGCATATATGTCGTAGACACCATATTCTGTCGCACGATTCTGTAAGAAAATAATAGGATTACAGCAAAAAAATATTCTGTTAATCTTGTAAGAGTTAAAGAAAAAACAATAAAAATGTAATCCTATATTTATTTATAACCGTTTTCATGACCGGTTCAAGCATTTTAGTAACTGGTTGTTGAATATTATGCACATTCCGGCCTTAGGATTCTGCAAATTGTCCGTGAATGTCGCATTATGAATGCAAATTAGGTAAACATCTAGAGGTCAATTATTATTTATAGCTTCGAAATGAAGATATGTTTTGATTAAAAATACTTACGGCTTACTCCGTACAAAGTAGTTACTTTGTATATTATTTCTATCATACTCATTAATAGATAATATTCTGTTTTATAAAAGAAAAGAGAAATGTCAATGGATTGTAAAAAATGATGTTTAAAAAAATGTAAACGATATTAAAATTGAACTTTGAACCATAATAATATTATTTTGATTTGTGATGCTACGGAGAAATCATTTTAAAGCTTTCATTTCCACTTATTTATGAAGAGTTTAAGCGACTCTGACTACTTTCCAGCAAATATATCTATTAATGTTTTCTTGAATCTATTATATAATTCTAAAATTAATAATGAAACCTTTTAGCTTATGTAATTTATTATTAGAGAAATAAGACATTTATTTTTAATATCCGTAAAATATATTTTGTTGTTTATCTTTCTACCGTCTTTAGTTACGATTCACCTTTCCGAAGATTAATAAGAATATCATAGGAGCGAGGCTAGCGTGCTAGTCGAAGTCATGGCGAATGAAGGCCCCAGTTTTTGTTTAAGTGTAAACCATCTTAAGTTTTACCTGTCACCAACAGCTCCGAAGATAAGTGAGAATATCATGCGAGCGAGATACGGCAGCGAGGCGAGTGTGCCGGCCGATGTCAGGTTGAAGCCGAGCGCGCTCGACACGAACTTCGGCGCCGCCGTCATGGCGAAGTACAGGCGCCGTTGTTGCTTAAGTGTAAACCATCTTAAGTCTTACCTGTCACCAACAGCTCCGAAGATAAGTGAGAATATCATGCGAGCGAGATACGGCAGCGAGGCGAGTGTGCCGGCCGATGTCAGGTTGAAGCCGAGCGCGCTCGACACGAACTTCGGCGCCGCCGTCATGGCGAAGTACAGGCCCCAGTTGTTGCCGTAGTGGAGGATCACCATGGCGAGGAACGGGAATGAAGTGAAGATCTCCTTGAACGGTGGAACTATCTGAAAAAGAATAGGACTTTGACATTTCCGTACGTAATCTAATGCAGCACGAATGATGACTGACAAATTTCCAAAACTGTTTAGCTTAATGCAGAATATCAGAAAGTGAATAGAGTCTGATGATTGTGATGATGGATCATCACAAATTATGAACGAGCTGTTGGAACTTTATATAAATAAGGTATAGATCTAAAAGGCATATAAGCTCCTTTTTTAAGAAAGGTGCTAATAAAATTTCCTACGACCTACAAATAACAATTCGCGAATGATATCTAGGTCCTCAACTATTTAACATCTAAAACTCAGGGAAACTGAACGATTCGCAAACAATTTGAATGAATTCGTATTTGTCCTTGCCTCTATCGGACCGTGTTCTGTTGGCACAGGTGAAATTGTTTTCGCGTCATCTGACACACTTTATAACAATATTGATACGCTTCGGGTATGCAGATAATACTGTCAAACGTTTAGCATAACTACGCGTTATTTTCTAGATGATCAAAATTAGTTTTTACTGGCGTTAAACTGTTTGGTGTCATAGTGTGGCGTTGTCGTCACGTCGCGTCACGATAATAATATTGATACCATCTACCAGACCTAAGTTACAGGCTATTCTTTGACATAATATTTGGTTAAAAAAATAAGTACAACATATGAAAGCGAAATTTAGTGTGTACATTATTTAAGAAGTAATTAACTTGAGTTTGGTATGTAGGTTAAGTATTCACTTCCCTCACGATACAAATAAGAAATAATACCAATATGCATACTCTATGTACCTACTACCTAGTGCTAGCGAAACCCCGTAGTTTTAAAACTACGGGGTTTCGCTAATATATCCCAAAAATTTACTTGCTGGTATATTTAAACTTTACTACTTTTTATCCCGAAAAAGTATAGTACTTACTATACTCCCGTGGGACACCTGACAATGTAATTACGCGGGCGAAGCCGCGGGAAAAGCTAGTATTCAATAAACACAAAAATCCTGACCTTAATTATTTATAATAATAATAATCCTGCCCACATATAACTAGTTTTCGTGTCAAGGAAGAACATTATACTTTATACGCATAATTAAAGAATATTTCACATTTTCCTTGCAACGGTAATTACCCATTTTAAGATGAAAATCTAGACTTTATCCTCATCTGTATCGTCAGGAAAAGCTTAGTTCTATTGAAATTTAATTCTAAAGAGCTTAATTCTATGGAACTTGGAAGATTTATCGCGCTATCGAAGTTTTCTAAGATCGGCGCTATATATACAACATCTGAAACGCTTACAAGTGGGCTTCGGCCTGTCCGGGCATACCACCTCGCTCGGTCGGAGATCTCCCTTTGGGCCTACTACAACTCATTCCCACAAGTCAATACCCTCTCTTCCGCCGGTCTTATAACAGCCTCCGTGGTCTAGTGTTTAGAGCATTGGCTCTCGACTCGGAGGTCGTGGGTTCGATTCCCACATTGGAACAACAAAAAATATTGTTTCCAAGTTTGGTTAGGACAATGCAGGCTGATCACCTGATTGTCTGACAAGAAAGATGATCCATGCGTCGGATGGGCATGTAAAAAGTCGGACCTGCGCCTGATCTCTCGTCATTCGAGTCGGTTATCCGTCCCGCTGGATTATGAGAGTAAGGTAAGAGAGAGAGCTCTTGTGTACTGCGCACACACTTGGGTACTATAAAATTACTCCTGCGTAACTGGCCTGGTTTCAATGAAACTGGCCACCGTCACCGATATCGGTGTGGGGAGTTATTATGCAATATACTATATTTTGTGCCATAAAAAATTAAGTTTACCTTATTATCCTTAGTGCTCTGCTGCACCTTATCACCAATAGCCTCTATGATGTAGCTCCTCTCCGCCTCTGAGATCCGTGGGTGCAGGACCGGCGAGTCGTACACCAGGAACCACCAGAACGCGCACCACACCACGCCGATTACACCTAGAGTGTGGGCAGTTACATTAAATATGATACAAATTACACCTGGGCCTTTAGTTGAGATGCATTCGATAATTTCGACGCCAAGTTCTAAAACAAAATGTATGGGATTTGACATCAGAGCTTTTAGTCAAGATGCATTAGATAATTTCGACGCCGAAGTTCGAAAACAAAATGTATGGGATTTGACATAAGACATCGCAAGCGACATGTCACCACAGAATACAAAATTAGTGTTCGATCACATTTGTACGCAGCGCACTGTAACCAAAACCATGGCGATATACCGCCCGCCCGCACTTTTTAATTTTTAGGGTTCCGTAATACTTAAGGAACCCTTATAGTTTCGCTCTGTCCGTCTGTCTGTCTGTCTGTCTGTCTGTCTGTCTGTCTGTCTGTCTGTCTGTCCGCGCCTCTAGCTCCTGTAATTATGAATATAAATTGATGAAATTTGGTGCAGTTATAGATTGTGTATAGATCACGGTTTCGGGATTATAAAAAAATAATAATTTTATATTTTAGGGGTGGCTCTTCATACATGTGAAGTGGGGATGAAAAATATTTTTTCACTCTTCCCCATCGTGTGGGGTATCGTAGAATAGGTCTTTTAAAATAAAGGTAAGGTTTCATAAGTTACTTTTTTATAAAGTTGACCATTTTCGAGTAATCGGCCTCCAAAGTAGTTGGTAAGTTGGTCCCCCCCCCTAGCATTTTTAAACTATAGGAGATAGAAACTTGCAAATTTCCATGCTGATAGATCATGCTAAAAACTCTTTAGGAAAACTATTTTGAACCAAATCGGATAGTAACTTTTGGAGTAATTTAAAAAAAAGCATATTACGCGTTTATAGTTACGGAACCCTCCTTAGACATGTCCTGACATGCTCTTGGTTAGGTTATTACTCTTTACACTTACAAAACAAATCGCGTTGTCACGTTACGACAATTAGGTATTCAATAAAAAATAATTGAAAAAAAGTCGGGTAAAATATTCCGTTATTCTGTGGCAACATATTATGTGTGGATAACCATTCCAATTTGGAGAAGTTGTGACGGCCTCACTTTCAAGCGTGTTGACGGCTTCTGGATGATTTCTGTATTCTGTGCATGTCACTTAGCAATGACTTAATATGTCAAATCCCATACGTTTCTGATTTCGAACTTCGCCGTCGAAATTACCGAATGCATCTTGACTAAAGGTTCTGAATATATTGTAATGTGTATTTATTGTACTTTAAACTTTGAGCATCAAGGCTGATCATCAAGGCTGTATTTAGATCTGAAAAATTATTACGTACGCGTACTCAGCACAAAATACAGCATAATAAGAAATTATCACGACCCTCTCTCCCTCGGCCCTTAGCCGGTCCGGAGAGTGACCACGCGACCACAAGCTCACCTGGAACATAGAACGCCCAGCTCCAGCCGAAGTTCTCGATGAGCGGGCCGGAGAGTGACCACGTGACCACGGTGCCGATGGAGCCGCCGAGGAGAGCGCTCACGAACTTGCCCTTCTCCGCGGGCGGGGCCCAGTGGGCGACCAGCGCATGTAGGGCCGGGAATATGAAGCCCTGGGACAACAAATATTGTCAAATATAAACGATATAATATTTTTATTTTTTACAGAATTATATTACCTATATTACGTGATACAACATATAACATATATTACGTGATACGTGAAGCAAAAACTTTCTGTACAGTTTTAAGAGAATTTTGCAACCGGAGGAAATAAAATTTGGTCGGGAAATTAATGTGGTGTGCAGAAATTGTATTTTTTAAACTATGCTTATTGTTAAATAAGCAAATCAATACATAAAATTAATAAAAATAACAGCAACACACTACCTCAGATTCTTCTTCTTTTATTTTTGCAAAATCTCTAACCGTGCGTTTGATAAATACAATATGGATACATTAATTGTCAATCTGTCACAACATTTTATTTTCTCTATCTAAGAGACAAAAGAACCCTTATAAAGTTAAAACTTAAAAATTACACTAATTATTATGGGCGACCTCTAGTACCTGCCTAATAACAAATGTTGCAGCACTGAGCACAAAACTCATTCAGTACATTTGTTGTTTGTAACATTATAGTTTAACAAAAAAGTGATAACTGTAATACAGTTATCACTTTTTTGTTATGTACGCCAATAACAGTAGATAATAATATTATGTAATAGTGTCGAGTTCTATCATCTATGTCAAGATTATCCGATACTAAAACCTTATACCTGTAGCTATTAGAACTAGATAGTTCTAATAGCTACAACTAAGTTGATACTTAGTTGTAGTTTTGTGTCAACAAGAAACTCAAGTTAAAAGGTTTATTGTTGTAATTAAACTAAAATGATATAATATTGTATCCAGATTTTAGTGCAGAAATATAAAATTTAAATCAAATAAATTATTATTATACCGAAAACCAGATAAACAAGATGGACCCCGGCAAACTACGCCGGTGTCTGCGTAGACCGGAAAATGTATTTTGGTTAACAAAACCTCAGACGGGAATTTAATTACTTCAGAGCTTATTTAAATTTTAAATTATTATCATAATGAATCATTTTCATCTTTACGCGAACGTCAAGAGGCAAACTGTTATAATAGTTTAGACTACAATGTTTTTTGTAGTAATTGTAGTTTTTGCGGTAGGTAATAGAAAAAATATTTTGTAATGTTGTTGTTGTTGTTTTCTATTGCATATTGGATCAAAACCAAAACAAACATTTATTTATTTTAATAAGGTTGTTTATATAGTGTAAAAACGCCAAGTCAATTTTCATGCATGGACGTTTACGACGATAACGACATATTGTCTTGACTATTCACTCGTGGTTATTTGGTTTATTGCTATACAAAACATAGTTTATATCGGTACAAACACACGACTGACTGACTGACTGTAGGTGTAGCGCGATATACAACTTTCATACACTTTGAGTGGACTGAGTGAGTGCTGAGTGTGAGTTTTTGATACTTCTCGCCGTCAAGAAGTTAACTACAATTTGTATGGCATCAAATTAGTTACTCTCACACAGAACACGGACAGCTAACAGTTGGCCCCTTTAAAAATAAATGATTTAATATTTATTTGTGTTTCTGAGGTTGCTTGCTTGGTCTGTCGTACCTCCTACGGTTGGGGGCCACGGAAGACCCAGGTACCGCGGCGTGCCGTGATGTTACACCTGAGTGGTCTCCATTTCGGATTTTGGACATTACACTGCCTCCTGCCTAATTTTTTTTTTATTTGTCTTTTTTTTTTCATTTTACGATGTCACTCTTTTTTGTACTGTCCTGTGATATCTAAAATTTTCGAAATAAAGGTTTTAAATCTATACATATAAAATCCTTTGTCCTGAATGACTGACGGATCAACGCACAGCCTAAACCGCTGATCGTAGAGACCTGAAACTTGCAGGGCTTGCTCTTTGTAATGCGTAGGGATCCGATAAGAAGGGATTTTTAGAAATTCGACTCCTAAGGGGGTGAAAAGGGAGAAAACAGTTTGTATGGGACAACGTGATTCCTTGGTCCAATCTACTTCATATTTTGCACAAACATTATGTAACAGAATTGATGGAATTCGTGTATCAAAGTTTATTGAAATTCGTCCCCTAACGGGAATAAAAAGGGAACGAAATTTGTTTGGGAGCGATTTGCTCTAAAGTTGATATAAATACTCCTTAGTGCTTTTGATTTAAAGCTCCCATTCACAAGCGATCGATCGATTAAGTCTTTACAATTTAAACATTTACTGGATTCGTAGTTGCAAGTAAATCGGTTTAGATAAAAATTGAATATAGTCTGAGATCCTAGGACCACCTTACTATACTTTTTATATGAAATTCGTATATATACGCGTAAATTTTGTTCCAACTTTTGACCCCCACCGCAAAAACTAGCTGGTAGGTCTTACACTAATCATTTTATGTAATAGTTTGTCGTTAGCAATTTACTTTCAAATACGAATTAATTTTCAATTTGACCGAAGCAATCGATAGCCCGTGAGTAGGGAGCTTTATTTTTATTTTGACATAATATATTGTCATCGTGTTGAAAAATAAATCTGACAAGAATGCGTAAGTTAAATTTGATGAAAATCTTAAATATTTGCGAATGCTATATTATTATAAATGGGAAAGTGTGTGTCTGTTTGTCCGTCTTCCACGCCAAAACTACTGAACTGATTGAAACGAAATTTGGTACACAAATACATAAAGTATAGCCTGAAAAAGGATATAGGCTACTTTTTATCACAGGGAAGTGTACTGTTCCTGTGGGATACTTTATTTACAGTTTCACGTAAAAACTACTAAACCGATTATCATGAAATTTGGCACAGATATAAAGGAGACCACGAAGAAGGACATCGGTTACTTTTTATCGCGGAGAAATATACGGTTCCCGTAGGAAAATTTATTTACACTTTCACGTAAAAACTACTAAACCTATTATCATGAAATTTGCCACAGATATAAAGTAGACCACGAGGAAGAACATAGGCTACTTTTAATCGCGGTATATACGGTTCCCGTGGGTTACTGTACATACGCGGGACGAGCCGCGGGCATCAGCTACCTATACTTATATTATAAAGCTGAAGAGTTTTTTTGTTTGAACGCGCTAATCTATAGTAGCTATCAGGAACTACCGGTTCGAATTGAAAAAATCCATGTATAGAGGAAGGATTTAGGTTATATAGCATCACGCTGCGACCAATAGGAGTGAAGAATCACTGAAAAATGTGGGAAAACGGGGAAAATTATTCATCTTTGAGGGCTGACGTTGTTTGATTGAACGCGCTGATCTCAGGAACTGCTAAATTGAATTGAAAAATTATTTTTGTGTTGGATAGTCCATTTGTCGAGGAAGGCTTTCAGCTATATAACGTTACGCTGCGACTAATAGGAGCGAAGCATCAGTGAGAATGTTGCAAAAACGGGGAAAATTATTCATATTTGAGCTTTATTTGAGGACTTCCGTTGCGTGCGCTGCGTAAACGGCTCAAGTTACAAAAAAAATATGTATGAAAGAATTATTCCTCTTTTTCTATGATCTAAAAAAATATTTTAAGATTGACTTAAGTACTTGGTAAACTTTTTTATGGTAATCAAATTTGATCGAAATTGATGTATTATTGCGCCATCAGTTGACGCGAACGAAGTCGCGGGCAACAGCTAGTTTATAATATTAAATGTGAATGTGTTCGGTTGTTACGCTTTCACGTAAAATCTAGGTACTTAACCGATCAACATGAAATTTGGCACAGACCTAGAGTAGACCACGGGACATAGACTACTTTTTATCGCAGGAAAATATACGTTTCGGTACTACAACAGACCACTAAATGTAGGTCTAGGTAGTATCTGTACAAACTGTATGTGTATGTACCTAGGTAATTATTTATTTGTTCCAGAACTTCATAGTTAAGGCAGAACGTCTGTCGAGAGTCAGGACAACTAGTAAGTAGTAGTAGTTTAATATACAAATTATAAGTGTATTATTAAGTGGTATAAACATTTATTTATTTTACACAATAAATAGAAGGCTAACAAGAATTCCGCCCACATTAAGGTGGCAACAAACTGTCTACTTCACAGCCTTGCTAATTACAATCATTAAAATATTTGTCTTCCCTTTTTAATTAATATATACGAGTATAGTGTATAATAACATATTATTATTTTATTGTTTCCTTTTTCCGTCGTGTTTCGTCAGTGTTATAAATATTAGTTGTGGACAACAATAATATACAACTTCTTTGTGTACCTACCGGCTACCATAAGACGTTTCTGGCAAAAAAACTAATTGTCATACTCAAATTAAAACATCATCTCATGTATGGGTGACTACTGACTCTCCGCAAAACGCAAATTCGCCCATATAAAGAAAAAAAAGACGGGTTGCACTCCGGGAGTGCCGGCAGAAGTAAAAACTTGAATATTAACGTTGTGCATTTTTAATATGTTGGAATGGTTAGGGAATAATTTTGCACGAATTGCTTTAATTATCACTATAAAAGTACTATCATTTATTTGGTAAAATAATATATTTATTTATTGCGCTATCCTACATAAACATAATATCATGACAATTTATATTAGGTACCTAATTTAAAAATTTAACACTTTATATTTTTAGGGTACATTAGGCATTTGGAATCTGTTTGAGCCAAAATGTAGGGCTCGTTTTCCCGATTCCAATGATACCTCACCATGGGCGTAGCCAGGTTTTAGTTTCGGGGGGGGTTCAAGAAAATAAAACGACTACGGGGGGGGGGGGGGTAGTATCTGATTTAGGCTGTTGATTATTTTTCTAAAATAACTTCAAAAATCATCTTTCAGAATGGGTTAATGGGGCGGCAAAATATGTTAAATGGCCTCGGGGGCAATATTTCTACATACGCCTCTGTATATTGGTCAGATCTCTGTATTATATATACCAGCCGGCCCATTTCGGGGGGGATTTGAACCCCCTAAACCACCCCCCTGGCTACGCCCATGTACCTCACTCGGGGGGTCTGGGGGTCAGGAAGGCTTAGTTATGGCTCGAGGCGATTTTTGCTTGGAGGGGAGGGGGCAGGGAGAGGGGAGGTTTCGTGGGGAAGACGATTAGAGGTAAAGGTCAATGTCAAAAAATACATAACTATCAAAAATACGTCAAAGTACTCACACCAGCCAAGCCAATAACAAATCGCGCCGCCACCAGCATCAGATAGTGCACATTGGCAGTCAGCGGCGTCAGTATCGTCAGCACCGCACTGACGAGCATGGTGTAGAACACGACGTTCCGCGGGCCCCACAGCTCTGCCGCGGTACCGCTCACCAGGCACGTGATGGCGTAGCCCCAGAAGTAGCTGGACAGGATGTAGGCCTGCTGCTGCGCTGACCAGTCGTACGTGTTTGAGATCTAAAAGAAGATTTCTTTGTTAGATTGAAAATTAATGTGTGAGATGCCTGATGAAAAACGTCAAAACAGTGGCTGTGTACCGCGGAAAAAAGCGCTTGTTAGCGCTTACTAGCGCTGTAATAAATAAAAAAGCAGATTATCGCCCAGGACACGTTTACTAACTTCAATACCGTTATATTATCAGCCATTTTGCTTATTTAACGCTTAGCGGTTGCCATTTTGCTTACGTTTTTTTGCTATCGCTTTTTTCCGCAGAACACATTCAGATTTCAGTGCCTCGCCTAAATGAAATGGCGATATTCCGGATTAGATACTTGAAATATCAAGGCTAAACAGGCTTCAAAGACTCTAATATAAAGTCTAATATTATAATAAATTTAAAGGTAAACAAAAAGCTATTCAAATTTTTTTATTCACTACAAAAAAAAACATTTCATAATATGACATCTGGCATACACTGTACATATATGCAACGCGGTGCTACTTGACTTTCATCACGGTTTCGGGATCATAAAAAAAAATATATTTTAGGGGTGGCTCTCCATACGTGTGAAGTGGGGATGAAAAATATTCTTTCACTCTACCCAATCGTGTGAGGTATCGTAGAATAGGTCTTTATAATAAAGGCAAGGTTTGATACGTCACTTTTTTATAAAGTTGACCATTTTCGAGTAATCGGCCTCCAAAGTAGTTTGTAAGTTGGTCCCCTTCTAGCATTTTTAAAGTATAGAAACTTAAAAATTTCCATGCTGATAGATCATGCTAAACTCTTTAGGAAAATTATCGGACAGTAACTTTTGAAGTAATTAAAAAAAAACATATTACGCGTTTATAGTTACGGAACCCTCCTTAGACATGTCCTGACATGCTCTTGGTTAGGTTATTAACAAATAGTTATTGGTAGATAGGTTATTGAAACGGACTGTTAGAATATTGTACAGTACAACTGTGACCGTTCTCTCTCATCTTTATAACAGCCTTGAGACACCTTATTTTTGTGCTAAGATGCGTGTCTTGCATAAGACTTATTGCAGCCTTAATTGACCTTTAATCTTTACATACCTAAAGGTCTGTTGATAAAATGATATACACGTATCTCACAGTACATAAAGCAAACCTTTCCTTGGATTACAATCATTACATAGTATAAAACAAAGTCGCTTTTTTTGTCTGTCCCTATGTGTGCTTAGATATTTAAAACTACGCAACGGATTTTGATGTGGTTTTTTTAAATAGATAGAGTGACTCAATAGGAAGGTTTTTATGTATATAACATTTATAATATAGTAGAGAAATACACTTAATTTTATAGGTTTCTAATGTCCTAAATAAACACATTTTTTGCGCTTACATTGCAAACGCTGGCTGAACCTTACGAGGTAGATAAAAATAACCAATGTACTACATATTGTGCACCTTAAAAAAGTCTACAAAAAATTCCGAGATAGTAACTATATATCTATCTCTTAGGGATAACACACAATAACTATTTTTATCCTTTACTTTTTACGAGAAATAATGGCTTATTTAAGTAGCGATTTAAAGCAATACAACACTAATTCTTATCCAATTAAGTACGTTAAATACAATATGGCCCATTACAGCATGTAATTTAAATGAATATTTTCGAAGATATTACAGATTTAAAATGCAGAGACACTGTTGCGGCGGCAGCGGCATGAGCACCGGCTGGGGGCTACGCTATCGAAAACGCTAGACGTATTTATAAGAGGCTAAGGCTCACGAACCTATTGTACTGCAGTACTTAAAATTGTCCGTAGGGGTGGTTGATCTCTTTTATTGGAATGTCAAATAACATTTGAATGGCAAATTTAATTATTCTCTCCAAGAACACTATTCCACGCGGGCGAAACTGCGGGCAAAAGCTAGTGGTCTATAAGGTACTTGAGTATAAATAAATGGTATTTTTAAATATAGACTGCGGAGGTTATTTAACTTCTGTGTTACTTTTAAGTGCTTAAACCAGTCTGTAAAAGGAATGTGCGAATAGCTTTGAAACACAATTCGAAATGACCACGCACTTCAAAATAACTTTAAGTGCCAAGTATGCACGGCAGAACAGCTGAGCAATGAAGTTCATAAACCCTCAAGTGTTACAAATTATATTCTCAATATTCAGAGTCCCCAAAACGAAGTTGGACAAAGTACAATATACAGCGTGTCCCGACACCTATATCGGAGCCTTTAGTGGTAAAAAATATGGAATTTTTATCGACAAATTGACCCTCAAATTTTATTTTTCTCTCACGTTTGTAAAATGGCAGCCATTTTATTTTTTAGTTACCGAGATTCGGGCTCTCGTACTAATTCGACCACCACTACTCATGTAAATGTCCTAGGAACATAAAAAAGGTCTCATTTGATAACTTAACATGTGGACAATAATTCACAGTTAAAATGTTTTAATTTTCTTTGAAGAAAAAACAAAAAAAGGTAATTTAAAAAATATATAAATTTTTTTCGGTGAATTTTTTAAATTATTTGCTTTTTGTGAAAAATCTAGGCCATTAACCTGCTTGTTTTTTGGTCTAAAACGATAGAAGAGGACGTTTGCTAAAATAAAATACAAACCCCTTTACTCTCAGTGCAATAGTTTAGAAGTTATAACAATTTGTTGGTATCATCTCAGGCAGGGGGCCAGCCAGTCGTCTTTTTCAAATTGTTATAACTAAATATATTGTGAATTATTGTCCACATGTTAAGTTATCAAATGAGACCTTTTTTATGTTCCTAGGACATTTACATGAGTAGTGGTGGTCGAATTAGTACGAGAGCCCGAATCTTGGTAACCAAAAAATAAAATGGCTGCCATTTTACAAACGTGAGAGAAAAATAAAATTTGAGGGGCAATTTGTCGATAAAAAATTCCATATTTTTTACCACTAAAGGCTCCGATATAGGGGTCGGGACACGCTGTATGTGACAACATATACTTTGTCCAACGATGGTTTATTGTTTCGGGGACTACAAACTAACCCAATTCTATCAACATAAATAAAGGCAGCCTTTGTTGAGTGTAGCTACATAACATTTATCATCCCTATCTAAAATTGCTGCTTAAACGTCAAAGAGCTCATTATTAAACTCAATATGGACTGCAAAACATCGCAGCTATTTTGCTGCGTCTCGTAGGTATCTATCTATACTAATATAATAGAGAGGAAAAGTTTGTTTGTTTGTGTGTTTTTTTTGTTTGTTTGTTTGCATCGAACAGGCTCCGAAGCTACTAGACCGATTTTGATGAAATTTGGCACAGATATTGAATAGACCACGAGGAAGGACATTGACTACTTTTTATTACGGCAAAATGTACGGCTACCGCGAGATTTCCTTTTGTCGCGCACGAAGTCGCGCGCAACATCTATAAAGTATAAACTTATGACGAGACAGTTTAATCTTCGCATGCTACAGACTTTTACCTTTTACATAGAATACGTGAACTTAGATGCTACTTTCAAACCATATTGCTGTGCTTTCAAACCATGGTGCTTAATAAACAATTAACTTTATAGTTAATTGTTTATTAAGCACCTGGGTAACCGAGCTTTGCTCGGAGTTCTGATAAATAAAAAAAATCACAGAGTGTCGTGCGATAGCTCACTGCGGACGCGCGTGTTGTTCTCCGCTTGTTATCGTATCCCAGTGCCTACATACGACGCGTTAAAATAAAATCATCGGAAACGTAAGGAGGGTATCTCCTGGTAACAGGAGACCCTTTCATTTATTATGTCTTCTCACTCAACGTTTTTAAATCACCCAACGTCACAAACATCTACAACGTCTCTTATACCTAAAATGTCTCAACAAACGTCGAGTTATGCAAACGTAACGTCATCGACATGCTACCCCAAAAAAGATCAAGCTGTGATATTAGACGCAATTGAAGGAATACCCCTAAGAGATTATATTATTAACCTATCGTCCGTAACACCTGCTTCGTCTATTAGATTTGTGTCACGTATATCCAATGCTCGGATATGCATATATCTAGACACTAAAAAAACTGCCGATAACTTAATAGAAAGTAAGAAAAAAGTAACGATCAAAAATCATACTTTAGATATAAAGCCCTTAGTGACTAGAAATAAAAGAATTGTTTTGTCGAACGTGTGTCCGGTCATACCAAATTATGTTATAGAACAAAAATTTGAAGAAATAAAAATTAAAATAATGTCTCAAATAACTTTCATGAAAATTGGAGCCACAGAACCAGGTTTTTCACATATATTAAGTTTCAGACGACAATTATTTATAAGTCCAGAAGATGAAGTTAATCTCCCGGAGTCTTTTCAAGTAACGTTCGAAGACACAAATTATTGGATATATGTATCAACCGATGCACTAAAATGCTTCTCCTGCAATTCTATTGGTCACTTAGCTAAAAATTGCACGCAAAAATCTCCAAACCCTCAATCACTGATTATGGAATCCGAAAATCAAGAAAGTAATAATAATGACGATCTGATATTTAGTTCTACGTTTGTTTCACCGTCTATTCCAAAATCTGTCAAAATACTCGAAGAAACCACTAAAGGAATAAAACGAATCCATTCACCATCAAATAGTGAAGCTTCAAAATTAGAAAATAAAAAATATGATAACAAGGAAGAAAGTAGCGATTTTATGGAAGTAGAAACCGATGAGTCTAGCAGTAATATTTCAACTGAAAAGGAAAAACCGAAATTAAAAAAGAAGGTAAAAATATCTGACTCTAAGAGCGATGAAGAAATTTGGAAAAAAATTGAAAAGAATATTGTTGAAATGAACAAAAACAGTGAGTTTCCGATTAATTTAGACCAATTTATTAGTTTGTTAGATAATTCAAGAGGTAGACAAAATGTAAAAGATTTAGTTTATTCTTATACTGACAATATTAAAGACCTTATTTATATGTGTAATTCATTACATTGTAAAATGAATAAAAGCCTTAAAAATAGGTGCTCCAGATTTACGAAAAAACTGCATCAAATATTAAGTGAGACTTAATAATAAGTATCACAAATTTACATTTAACTTTTAAATAAATTATTATTAACATGGACATTTTACAATGGAATGTAAACGGTTACTACAAACGATTAGAGAATATAAAACTACTTATAAGAAGACTAATTCCAACTTGCATTTGCTTACAAGAGACAAACTTCACCGCGGATCATTGTGCAAGCATTAAAGGATATGATTCATTCTTTAAAAATAGGACAACTGGCAATAGAGCTAGTGGTGGAGTTGCAATATTTATTGAATCTTATACAATTCCAGAAAAAATTCAATTAGACACAAACTTAGAAGCGATGGCGATTAAAGTTAAACTGCCGATTCCCATTACAATTTGCAATGTATATCTCCCTAATAGCAAAATAATTAATTTACAAGAATTAAACGATTTACTTAGGCAACTTCCTATTCCATACATTATATTAGGCGATTTTAATAGCCATCACTTTTACTGGGGTTCTGAAAAATGCGATAATAGGGGTAAGATAATAGCTGATTGGATTGATGAACATACAAATATGTTAGTTTTAAACAACGGCCAACCTACTCATTTTGATTGTAATACTGGTCGCACTAGTAACATAGACTTGTCATTAGCTTCACAGAATATTGTTTCATATTTTGATTGGAATGCTTTGGAGGATTTGTATGATAGCGACCATTTTCCAATTGTTATAAAAAGCCAAACAAGAGATTCAGATTTACCACAAAAAACAAAATGTCCAAAGAAATGGAAATTTGACAAAGCTGACTGGAATGGGTTTTGTGAAGAAATTGATCATAATATTACAAATTTAGTATCACCAAATAGGTTTTGCGATCACTCAATAAATGAAATAGTCAACAACTTCAATCAATTAGTATACGAAGCAGCCACCAAGATGATTCCTACAACATCTGGAATATTAAGTAAAAATAAATTACCCTGGTGGACCGAAGATTGTAAAATTGCAGTTAATGAAGCTTAGAGAGCGTTTAGACTTTTTAAAAAACATTTACATAATGATCAAACTTCGATGAAATACAAAATAGAATATAAAAAGAAGAGAGCAAAAAGCAGAAGAATTCTTAAAGAAAGTAGAAGAAAGTATTGGGAAATGTGGGTGTCATCTATTAATTATAGTGTTCCTCTTGGAGAAATGTGGAAAAAGATACACTGCCTCAATAATAAGAACATTAGAAATAACTGTATATCACTCGAGAAGGAAGATGAAACCTACACACATGACCCTATTGAAATTTCTAATATTTTAGCTAATAAATTTTCAAAAAATTCTAATTCAAATAATTATTCTGATGAATTTTTAAATTTTAAAAATAATGAAGAACAAAATTGTACCCTGAATACATTGGATAATTCAAATTTGATAAATAGCGAGATAAATATGCAAGAACTTTTACTTGTACTTTCTCAAGTTGGTAATTCTAGTCCAGGACCTGATAATTTACACAACATTATAATTAAACACTTGCCAATTAGTGGCCTTGATTACCTACTTTATATTTACAACTTCATTTGGAAGGAGCAAGTATTCCCTGAAGTGTGGAGAGAAGCCCTAGTGGTTCCAATATTGAAACCAGGCAAAATTCAAACCCTACCTACAAGCTATAGGCCTATTTCTTTAACATGTAACTTATGTAAAATATTAGAAAAAATAATAAGCAAACGATTGAAATGGTATTTGGAAAGCCATAAATACCTTTCTCCTTACCAATACGGTTTTAGGCAATATCGATCAACAACTGATCCCTTAATAAATATAGAATCGGAAGTGCTCGATAGTTTTGCTAATGACAACTATGTGGTGATGGTAGCTTTGGATATTGAAAAAGCATATGAAATGATCTGGAAACATAGGGTACTAAAAATACTTCAAGACATGGGTGTTAAGGGAAACGTCTTGGCATTTGTCAAAAATTTTCTTTGTAATCGATATATTAAAGTACGAGTTAATAATATTCTGTCTAGTAAAGTAATATTAGAAAATGGCGTCCCTCAAGGCTCGGTACTAAGTGTAATTTTATTTTTGATTGCAATTAATGATGTCCTCTCGCATATTAATAAACCAGTAAAAGGATTTTTATTTGCCGATGATTTAACTTTAACTTGTAGTGGCAGGTCCTTAAAACCGACATTAAAACTCGTACAAAGTACATTAAATAATCTTCACGAATGGTCTAACAAATCAGGATTTAAATTTTCAAGAACCAAAACTGAATTTATAATATTAACTAGAAAAAGAACTAAAGTAAAAAATGCTCAATTAACCTTAAATGGAAAAAATATAAAAGAAACTAAAAACTTAAAAATCTTGGGACTTACGTTTGACAAAAAGATGTCGTGGATAGACCATATTAATAGTTTGAAATCGGAATGCTATAAGAGGTTAAATATATTAAAAGTATTGTCATCTATAAAATGGGGTGCTGACAGAAAGTGCTTACTGAATTCCTTTCGTGCCTTGATAAGACAAAAAATTGATTATGGAGCTGTCATATACGATTCCGCAAATAAACGCACCTTAGATTCTTTAGAACCAATTCAAAATCAAGCACTTAGACTTTGTATTGGTGCATTCAGGACTAGCCCAATAATGAGTATCTTAGCAGAAGCTGAAGAGGTCCCATTGGAATACAGAAGAAAGGAGTTAGTGTTGACTTATGGGATAAAAATTTTATCTCGTTATGATAGTCCGACGTATAACTACTACACTCAGACATTTGCGGTGGATTGTGAATATGAACGGAAACCTAAATTATCTCAACCGTTACGTATTAGAGCTGCCAAATACTTAAAGGAATTAAATATAATGGTTCCTCCAATTTTTGCTGAGCGATTGCCTCCTTATAGTCCGTGGGAAAAGTACGAATTTCCAATCAATTTAGAATTAGTTAATTGTCAAAACGAAAATACATATAAGGAATTATTTAATGAAATTATTAATAAATATTCTGATTTCGTAAAAACATACACTTATAGCTCTGTCACAAATGACCAATCAAGCTGCTTTGTAATAATGAAAAATTCTTGCTATAGGTACAAACTCTTGGACTTTTTTTCGACTTTTAATTCTGATGCAACGGCTATAATTAAAGCCTTACAGATTATAAATAAAAGATCACCAGAACAAAATTACATTATTCTAACAGAATCAAAATCATGTTTAAGTGAGATTTTAAATTTGAATAGCAAAAATCCTATCATTATGGAAATAAAAACAAGAATTATAGGACTTTTACAAAATAGCTATAAACTTGAAATAATATGGATCCCAAGATGCTTAAGGTCGGAATTGGAGGTGACTAACATTACAAATGAAATTAATATTAACTGTTCAAATAAATCAACTTATTCCGATATAAAGAAACATATAAAACATAAAATTAGATATCTCTGGGACAATGTTTGGAAAACTGGCAATACTTCAAAATTATTTACTGTTAGAAATTCAATATTTGATAAACTCCCTCTTCATTTTCATTGTAGAAATGACCAAGTTGTGATCACGAGATTACGAATTGGACACACAAATATCTCACATATTTACATAATAACAAAGTCTGAAAGAAGCAAATGCAAATGTGGATCTTCTCTCTCTGTGTCTCATCTCTTAGTTGATTGTTTAGAGTTTAATACCGAAAAAAGTTTGTGCAAATTACCTAGTAATCTGAAAAAATGTTTAAATGATGAAAATGGATGTATTGCTACTCTAAAATTTTTGAAAATGATTAATGTTTACAAGCTAATTTAAGTTGTAAATTTATAGTGGTCGCTAATGACCCCGAAGTTGAAGCGACCTTAAATAAATAAATGAAAAAAAAAAAAAAAAAAAAAAATCACAATAATATTTGTCTGACCGAGATTCGCACCCACCACATTCCGAATTTTTGAACAAGACTAAAATTATACATACGCATACCAAACTGCCCGACAAAATAGAGCCGAAATTATTGATACATTGTTGCACGACGAAAGAAAAAACATATTATGTATACCTATAGCTTACAAATGCGCATTTCCCAGAGATAAGACCAAACTTGATCAATTTTTCTCCCCCAAAACTCCCTGCATAATACATTTCATGGTAATACTTGTAGCCGTTTTCGAGAAACCGATTATACATTTACAAGATTAGCTCGTTAAAAGTATAACATTATGATTACCCTCATCTCCTGCCGCACCTCCCCCGCGTCGTCGCGCAGCAAGCTGTCGTTGGTCGCGATGGCCTTGCATTCGCTGTTCTCTCTGCAACAAAATAATTCGGTTCAATATTAGTTTCATTTATGTATGAAATGTTTGATTAAAAATCTATACTAATATAATAAAGAAGAAAAGTTTGTTTGTTTGTTTGTTTTATTGAATAGGCTCCGAAATTACTGGACCGATTTTGATGAAATTTGGCACAGATGTAGAGTAGAACATGGGGAAGAACATAGGCTACTTTTCATTGCGGAAAAAGTACGGTTTCTGTGAAATTAATTTTTGCGCGCACGTATTCGCGGGCAACATCTAGTCTTAAATAATTATATTGAAATAATTTGATGTTGAAAAAGGTTGCAGTAGTGCCTCGATCATCGTGGATGTAGGTGTTATTGATTAGTCGATGATTAGGAGGAAAAAAAACCTTGGATGTTTCTTTTTATTTCAGTGTAGCGGGAACAGCCATTTTTAACTTAGAAAAAAGAATATTTCATAAAAAGGTAGCTTTACTGGGTAATTTCTCATACATTTTAGACAAGCTTAAGCAGGACTAATATCTAGCCGGGTCTAATATAAAATATATGAGATGCTGAATTATTTATCTATGGTGCTTTATTTTAAAAGTTCAAATAATTTATTTTTAAATCATCAGTACTTTAAGTTTTATTTTGAGGTCTACTTAATATTTTCTATTTTTAAATCTAATACGCTCGATTAAAATATAGCAATGTTTTTTTAAACTTTTTATATTGCCACAACTAGTAATATGATTTTCAAAGTTTGATCACCAGAAACACGTGGGAAATCTATATTTGCGTTTGAATTATTTAAAAATCCCCCCTTGGACTCCCCAATAATTGTCAAGGACAAAAATAAGTGACGTTATCACAGACTCACGTTGTGTTTTTTTTTTTACTATAGACTAGACTACCATAAACCCGACGATTAATTTCCCGACAGTTCATTTACAGAATTTGTAATATTTCATAGAATAGGTACTTATTGAACGGCATCGAAACCTACTTTGAATTTTCAAATCAAGCGCTACTATTTTTTCAATTCGTATCTTGCAAATAACGTTTGTATCTTCAAGGAGGCGACCACATCAGTAACCATAACACACGTACTATACTTGAGCAAAAAATATGACCTCATACAGCATACTCTATCCTTAGTATGTGTATTATCAATTAAACAAATTTGTATTATCTACTCCTCCTCGTGGTCATTATTGAGCATTATTTCTTCTACGTGCTGTTTCTCACAGATATTATCAGTTATAACAAAGAACATAAGGATTTCCAAGAATTTATCTCAGAACGAAATATTTATAGCGACCTACATTATTGTATAAATAGTAAGTATATAGTTTTTTTTTACATTTCCATCATTTTAAAATTATTAACATTATATTATTAATTGATAAAACAATTATATAGGTACCTAAATTACCTATTGGATTATGTTAGTATATTCTATGGTAAAGCTAGCGTCAAAGTAGAGCGAAATATTTTCAAGACGGATTTAGAAATACTTTATAATACCTTCCTAATTGCCCTAACTGTTATTAAGGCATTCGTACCATAATTAATAATAAATCATAACTATTATTCTTAAGGCTTGTTTCACGATTTGTTATGTGTCAGATATATATATATATATATATATATATATATATATATATATATATATATATATATATATATATATATATATATAGATTAGTCAGAAGTTTTGTCGCTGCTTATTTTATATGGAGCGACAGAAACAAAACATGCAAATAAGCTATCTGATCAAAGACGTATATAACGACGAGGCATGTCGAGGCAAAAAGTGTCCCCAGTTAAATGAGCCCACTTTTTTAAATTTTGGGCCCATTTTGACAGACGTATAAGTATTATAGACGAGGCATGTTGAGGCAAAAAGTGTCTCCAGTTAAATGACCCCACTTTTAAAATTTTGAGGCCATTTTGACATTTGAAGTATGGTTAAAAACAAGATGGCTGACATTTGAGATATGGTGAAAACCAAGATGGCGTAACTTTTTATCAAATTCTGTCAAATGTACCTACGTCATTGCCTATCTTGAGTTATGAAATCTTTGTATCTGACAATTAACAGTAGATTGTAAAACAGGCCTGCTTGTTGCACAAATTTAACTTAGATTAAGCCCTGCCCTGTAGGTACATACACACCAATAGGCAATAAAAATACTATAAAAATCTTTACATAGTATAAAATTAAGTCACTTCTTTTCCTGTTCGCTTAGATCTTATAAACAACTCAACGGATTTCAATACAGTTTTCAGCAAGAGATAGTGATTCAAGAGGAAGGTTTCGCAGCTTCGCACAGGGCAATGTTTAGTACATGCATTACAAAAATTAATGCATTCCCGCGAACTGGGGCGGGTCGCTAGTTTTTATTATTAATAAAATGTTAGCCATTTTGATTTCACCATACCTTAAATGTAAAATGGCCCCAAAAGTCGCGCCATTAATTTGGGAGAGTTTTGTCTCGACTATATGCCACGTATATTATATATATGTCACCGTAAAAATGTAAAAAGCGTTAGATTGTAATATAACTAGAGAGATTTTAATATGTCGACAGATTGTCAAATAAAAAATTATCCTTACAATTTAACGCATTATTTTTCGTTATATTATAATATAAAGAACTCGAATTCGTCAAATTGTCAACTGTTCGTACGTTGTCCCTGATTTGTCGGTCTTACATAAGTTAGGTCAAAGACTGGTTAGGTCTTATATGTCTATGGCGGTAGGTATATTATCTTAAATTATTATACACTGCAAAACAGACAATTTGTATGCACTTTAAAGTATGATATATTGTTAGATATTATATTATTAAATAAATGACGTCACTAATGTTAAATATTCTTAGATTCTCAAGAAATGTCTAAGATATGTAAGAACTATGAATATAGAAACCAATTCATTAGAAACACATTTATCGCGAGAATTGTATTGCACTAATGACTAAAGGATAATAATTAAAGAAAAAAAAACGTTTATCCCTGCATGTGGTGCAATTATGTAATATTACGTATATTATTTGATGCTTATCTATTAATAACATATGACTCGGAAATCCTTATTATGCATTTACAGCGACCTATTCACGGCTTTATAGAACATCTTGAAAAGGGAAATTTCTATTAAAATACATATTTTAATTATTGTTAAACTCCGACGCCTATAATTATTATAGGTACCTACTATTATTTATACTAGTAATTATTTACAGCCTCCATTGCGTCGTCCAGTCGTTTAGAGCATGGCGCATAAAAAGTCGGACCTGCGCCTGGTCTCTCGCCAATCGTGTTGGTTATACGTCCCACTAGGTTTCGTGAGTAATGGAAGTGCTCTTGTGTAATGCGCATACACTTGGGCACTATAATATAACTCCTGTGTATCTGCCCTGGTTTCAATGAAACCGGTCACCGTTATCCAAATCGTAACATCATTCTCGATCTCGTCTGAAACTAAAGAAGGTATATTTTGTTATTACTTCAGGCTTTGTGTTTTTACTATTTAACATATACATCTAACATGCATTAATAACTGATTCGTTATACTCTATTGAATTTCAATCAAGGTAAAATAGTAGTTACAATTATTGTAAAGTCATAGCAAAATAAATTTTGTTGTTCAATAAACACTGTGCCTGCTACGTGCTAATCCCTACTAAAGTAATACCACAGAATAAATAATAGTACCTACAGGTAATACTGTAAACGCGGAAGTTTGTATGTCACCGTAAAATCGTAAAAACCGTTAGATTGTAATATTACATTTTATAATATCTCTAGTAGATATTATAAAATGTCGACAGATTGTCAAATAAAAATTTCTTCTTCCAATTTAAACGTTATTTTGCGTTATATTGTAATATTTACCGTGCCGATTATATTATATGGCAAGTGCCCCGCGCTGGCGGCTTGTTTGGTTTTTCATAATAATAATTATAACGAAATGCGTACAATAATTGTAAGGAGAAATTTTGTAACAGAGAAATGTACACCACTTTGGAGGTCGATTAGGTACTCGAAAAATTTCTTAGATTAGAAAAAAGTTTGTGTGTGTGTGTTTTAAATCTAGCTCCCCACGATTTGTACAATGAAAAATAAATTTCATCGCCATTTCACGGACCCCTATTACGATTTACGACATTACATATAAGTTTATGTCGCCAAAAATAAAGTGTACATGTATGCTATCTATTACTATACAAAATTTCCTCTATTTATATTTAGTTAGCAAGACGGACGGATAGACAGATAGCCGGACGGACTGAGCGAAACTGTAAGGGTTCCTAGTAGTTATTACGGAACCATAAAAACTATCACGAAATATTAAAAAATAATATCAAAGCTGAAAATTATTGTTATGAAGTCATAAATAATAAGTAATTAACAAGGAATTTCCATATTATTATCGTCAATAATCAGGTGAAGGTCTGCAGTAGGTACTTTGACGATTTTCTTCGTGAAACAATGATAATAATAATTATTGTAATCATTGGAATATTTTATCCACAGAAAACAGATAGATGCGATGTACTTACAGTTTGTTATTTTTATAACGTTGATTATGATTATGATGTCATGGGATACTCATCCCAACTTACCTGTCCGGTAGTCGTGGTATAGTATACGGGTATGCGACCCCGGATTCCCCAGCTATTACTATCCTATCCCTTGCCCTCCTGGGCGGTAATATCCTACATTTCCTATTTTCCACTCTAACTTACCAATCTTCCTTTCCACACCACCTATCCTTCCCTTTCCCTACTCCTATCCTCTCCGTCAATCCGTGGGAACGCAATGGATAATCATAAAAATAATTTAATTATCCAAAATGGCGGCGATGTGGTTCGCCACCCATCACGTCTCGTTCTCGCGGAGGCGAAAATTGGCCCATGGAGAGCCGCTTCGCTACGTTGAATGTAAAAGCAAGAATGGATGGTAAGAATGAAAGTGGACAAAGCGAAACAAGTGTGTAGGGATCGTAGCAAGTGGAAAGAAGTGGTCTCTGCCTACCCCTATGGGAAAGAGGCGTGATTATATGTATGTATGTATGTATGTATGATTATGATTTTCATTTCCATTTGTTTGCACTAAAAGTGCATAATTTTAAACCATTGGATAACATTTTCTTGAAACCTGAGGGTCAATTCTGCTAAATAAAACCTGCACTAATACAATTACAATCAGGTCCCGACTCCCGATACCTATGCTCAAACTGTCGAACGGTATTCTCGTAAACGTTAAACTGATTGGTCCAAACATCAATCGGTTTTATTATGGTAAAATGTCGCTTCACTTATAATAATACAATCAAAGTAAAATTAAACTTTAAATACTATAAAATATTATAAAACTTTAAAGTGAGAATTGAGGTACTGACTTCAGCTAAAAACCTAAATTAAATCAATACGTCTTAAGTTGAATTTTATTCACTACAGAAAAAGATACACGTTTCATTTATACTATTATTAGTTTGTTTGTTTGTTTGCATCGAATAGGCTCCGAAACTACTGGACCGATTTTGATGAAATGTGGCACAGATATAGAGTAGACCACGGGGAAGGACATAGGCTACTTTTTATCGCGGAAAAATATACGGTTTCCGCGACATACCTTTTCGCGCGCACGAAGTCGCGGGCAACATCTCGTATGTTATAATTTCATCAGTCAATACTGCCATACTCTGCGAATGCGCTGTGCAGCGCTGTGCATACTGAGTACTGACGTTGGACCTCTTACAATGAACGTGTATCTTCTTAGTTCTTGTGATGTGAAGAGCTCCGTGGCCTAGTAGGTAGACCGTTTGGTTTGCACTCGAGAGAGTGCAGGTTTGAAGCCAGGTTGTGGCGTGTACCAATGAGACTATTTCAGATCTCAAGTACATATTTATACGGACGCTCTAATGGTAAAGGAAAACATCGTGAGGAAACCCGCACATGGTTGGCCCCAGACGTATTGACCAGTCATTCCTCTGGACTATGCTGACTAAGTATGTTGTGAGAATGCCGTATGTGCTTGGGCAACCATACGATATTTAAAAACCAACAATCCCAGGCACTACAGTATTTCAAGAGTGGTTACTTCGCTCGGAGAATATTGTATCTATACTAATATTATAAAGCTGAAGAGTTTGTTTGTTTGTTTGAACGCGCTAATCTCAGGAACTACTGGTTCGAATTAAAAAATTCTTTTTGTGTTGGATAGTCCATTTATCGAGGAAGGCTTTAGGCTATATAACATCATGCTAAGCTCAATACGAGCGGAGCTCCAATCAATAATGTTTCAAAATCGGGGTGTTTTTTTCCCTTTTGAGAGCTTTCGCTGCGTACGCTGCGGAAACGTTTAAAGTTTCGCTAAAATTATGTATGACAGAATTGTTCCCCTTTAAAAGTTCTAAAAAAAAGTCCGCGACAGTATATGTCTATCTTTTAAGGTTGGCTCACAATAACCTTTTTAAGCTAACCAAATTTGTTCTAAAATTAAGCATTATTTGTGAGGGTGTTTTCATAAAGATGATATTAATCCTTCCAAATAAATACGTTATTCATTACAAGCATTTAATTTAGAAGAAATTTGCCATTTACATCATTTGATTTCAATATGTATTTTAGAAGATATCGCAGTAATAAAATAATCAGCGCGCAATAATGATGTGCGGCGCGCTGCGAGCAGTCGTGAGTCGCGGGCAAGCGTCCTTCTACGTAAATGAAGTCGCGGGTAAATTTTAGCGATATTCCAAAGTAACTACTCCACGCGGACGAAGTCGCGGGCAAAAGCTAGTAAATTATAAACGGATGAAAAGGTGTTTTTACTTGTGAAGTGAATAAAGTTCAATTTTGAATAGCTATCTTAAAAATACAGCGCCGTCATAAAAAATACATCGTGTCGGTGTGAATTGACCCTAATGGTTTTGACAGCTGTCATTCTTCGTACATCGTCAGTCAATTTCTATAGGCTAGCCGCACACACACCATATTATTGGCAATAATGCTCATATTGACAATAATATTGCTTGTGTCCATATTGCCGTTTTTTTTTTGTATGTGTTGACTAGTATTGACAAATTTATTCCATCAATAATATTGCACGTGTGCGGCTCGCCATAGAAAACGAATATTGTCTGAACCATAAGCAAATTGGTTACTTTTTAATATTGAGCTCTTGTGACTTATCTTAACTCTCATGGCGCCAAGAGCACGGAAAAAGAAAGGATTGTTGTCATTATTACACCGCATCAAACTAATCTTTAAGAAAAATTAAAAAAACAAGTTTTCCATACTTACGTTTATTACGTGTACGGTATAATAATTAAACTACGTGAATGCAATTATGTCAATTACGTTGACAGTGATGAGGGCTCTCGTGCGAAGGCCGCGCTGGTTCAATGGGATATTTGCCTCAATGATTTCAAAACTAAGGATGACGGCTATGACGTACCATCGACAAAGTTCCTGCTTTACCAGTTTCATAACTTTATCTTTGCACTAGGACGCCTCAAAATAATTAAACACAAAGGAAGTGACCGCACCGACTGCAGACGTGGTTGAACTACGTGTTTACACGTAGATATGTGTGCGTGCGCACGACTCAACGGCGCTGTTAAGCGGTTTACATCGTGTGCCTGGTCGTGTGTGGAAACCATGTCGATAGTACCTACATTTGACAGAAAAAATATTCATACAAGAAAAACTTAGGCCGCGCCGAGTCGTCTTGATTTTAGAAGATTTTGTCAATTACATTGACAACCTCTGTTGCTCAATTGGTTGAGCGTGTTGGTGCTCAAGCCGGGTTCAAATCCCGCCGAAGGAACAAAACGTTTTTCTGTGTTCCTGGGTCATGGATGTGTATTAAATATGTGTATAATATAATAAAAATCTTAAATATGTGTATAGTATTTTTATTATTAAATATATTTCCGTTGTCTGGTACCCGTAACACAAGTTCTTCGAGAACTTACCACGGATTTCAGATTGACGTGGTGTGAAGCGTCCATAGATATTATTAATTTTTATTATTATTATTACATGCGTACTGATTATACTCGTACTGCGGAAAGTAAATGTACAAAACGACAAAATGTCAAAACTCGACGATCCCAAGCAACCCCAAAAGTTGTCCCTTGGTAAGTTAATACTCACATGGAGTGCAGCACCATATATATAAAAGCAAGTAGTATTCTGCTAGCAGATTGCAACGCACTGTAAGTTACAATAGGTACTCACGTGGAGGCGGTGTGGTCGTTGGGCACCATGGCGATGATGTTGACGCTCATGTTGACCCGCAGCATGTAGTTCACCCAGCACGCGAAGAACAGCATCACGGCCACGTTCAGCCGCGCCGGCACCACGTCTGCAACAAATAAAAAAATTTAAATAATATAATAACGACTAAATAAACAAAGTGTATAGTCGTCCACTAAGCGGACGAGTAAATATAAACTAGGTGTAGACTCGTCCACTAAGCGGATGCGTAAATAAAATCAACTAGGTGTCTAGTCGTCTACTATAAGCGGACGAATAAATATAAACAAAGTATCATAGTCGCCAAAAAAGCGGACGAATAAATATAAATTAGGTGTCTAGTCGTCCACTAAGCGGACGAATAAATATAAACTAGGTATCAAGTCGTCTACTAAGTGGACAAATAAATATAAACTAGGTGTCTAGTCGTCTTCTAAGCGGACTAATAAATACTTATATATTTTTTTGTAAGCCATAAAATCTTTTGTCATGCTTCGCTCGCGTTGAAATCTTTTCCTAGATACGAACTTTTGACGCCCTATTATGCTATCTACAGACACACGAATTTGGTACGGAGCGTACAGCGGACCATATCCGCAGACCGAATTCGGTGTCGCTACACACGTACGGATTTGGTACGGTGCAGTGGACCGTAAAGCTGAGACTTTTTCAGATATTAAGTGCAGTATACGGACGCTCTAACGGTGAAGGAAAATATCGTGAGGAAACCCGCACATGCTTGGCCCCAGACGTATTGACCAGTAATTCCTCTGGACTAGGCTGACTATGTTGTGAGAATGCCGTATGAGCTTTGGCAATGGGCAACCATGCGACATTTAAAAACCGACTTCCCAGGCACTACAGTATTTCAGGAGTAGTTACTTCGCACGGAGAATACTGTATAAATCATCCAATAACGGATGAAAAAGCCAAAGTTTTTTTAAACGACTTCCAAAAAAGGAGGCGGTTATACGTTCGGCTGTATATATTTTGTTTTTTTTTTTTTTTTTGTATGTTCGCCGATTGCTTCGCCGTCTGTGAACCGATTTTCAAAATTCTTTTTCTGATGTAAAGGGTATTATCCGAGGTTGGTCCCATTTTTAAAAAAGTGGTGACCTGATGATGGGATCCATGAGGAATCGAGGGAACTCCTCGAAATTTATATGGATACATATGGTGATTTTGAGTTTTTTTAAAGGAATCCAAGCATATGTTACCAAAAAGTAAGATTTTGCTCCAAGGTATAGCCTGGATCCAAAAGTAAAGAACAGAACTCCTGACTCCTTATAGATACATATTTGGGGATTTCGGCGTTGTTTAAACAACTGCAAGCATATGCCACTACGTCAATTAGAGTAATCATCATCATCACCACCATCATCACACCATACATCATCACATTATGATGGTATAAAAGGTACTTCTCAAAATATTTTACACCGACATGGATATCTTTGCACATTACTCTGCTATTCATAAACTTATTTGGCAAAAGTTATTTTGTTGTTGTAAAGGGTTTAATTCGAAATTGGTCCTTTAGTCACCAAAGTGAAAACCTGATGATGCGATCCATGAGGAACCGAGGGAACTCTTTGAAATTTATATCGACACATATAGAGATTTTGACTCTTACTGGAATAACACAAGCATATGCTACCAAAAAATAAGATATTGTGCCAAGGTATACCCTGGATCCAAAAGCGCTGAACAGAACTCCTCAGTCTTTAAAGGTATGCGTTTGGAAATTTCGGCATTGTTTAAATAACTGCAAGCATATGCCACTTTCCAACTTACAGTAATCATCATCATCTTATTAACAATACGTAATGTAAGCTTGGCGCGTATTCAATTATAAACTCGATTTATTTTAGACGTTCTTAAGATGTATTAATAATAACTGAACAAAATATATCACTAAAAAGGGTGAAATTATTATTTTTAAACAAAAAATTAAACCGACTTCCAAAGTAAAAATTCACAAAAAAGTATGAAATAAAACTTATTTTCTAAATAATTCCCCTGTTAAATTTGGCTAAAATTTTAAAAATTTCTCTACTCAATCTTCTTAATTTTGAAGTCGGTACCAGCAAATATGAACGTGAGTTCTATAAAATATTCTAGGATATCGTTTGGGCTGGTAGCGACTTCAAAATTAAGAAGATTGATTAGAGAATTTTTTAAAATTTTAGCCAAATTTAAAAGGGGAATTATTTAGAAAATAAGTTTTATTTCATAATTTTTGGTGAATTTTTACTTTGGAAGTCGGTTTAATTTTTTGTTTAAAAATAATAATTTAACTCACAGGTTGTCCTTATCCTTCTGAAAACCCTAACTTTTGATCTTTGGCCTTAAACAGTTTAGCTGCTAGACACTTTATTATTTATTATTTACCTTACTTTCAAGATTAAAATTAAAATATTATTTTGTAATACAACGCGGTCACATTAACTAGACGCATAGCTGGAATGCAAAGCCCTGCCCGCTTCCCACCGCGTTCCCTTAGCTCGCCGGGCAAACGTCTATATGGTCAGCATCTCTGTTACCGATACACGAGTCGATATTTTCGTTAGTTTTCTGTTGCAGTTTGTTTGTTTGTTTCTGTTGTAGTTGCAGAACGCCAAAATGACGTCATCAAGCCCATGCGTCTAGTTAATGTGACCGTGTTATACACGCAGATGATATTTCACAATTAATATAATTGTGAGAACTCGTCAAAAATCTGCAAACAAATATCGATATCCTGCGCTCACGGTCAAAACCATGTTTGATGCGACACTTGGACTCGGCAAACATTCGCTTGGCCTCGAACAAACCAGAAAGTTCGCGGAAGACTTTCAAAGTCAATAGCAGAACTAGAACGATAGATTGATATCGAGGCTACAGCGAAAGCGAGATTCTACTTATCGTACTACCAACTTATCTATATCTATTATCTACTAAATAATATTATAAAGAAGAAAGATTTGTTTGTTTGTATTGAATAAGCTTCGAAACTACTGGACTAAATTTTATGAAATTTATCACAGACATAGAATAAGCCGCGGGGAAGAACAAAGGCTACTTTTTATTGTGGGAAAATGTACGGTTCCTTCGTGATTTCCTTTTGGGTGTACAGATTCACGGGAAACATCTAGTAATATTATAAATGCGAAAAAAGAAAACAAAGATCGCTGAACGTATGAAAGAACATTGGGAATTTTACTACGGAGCAATAATCTATCTATAACTATTTGTTAAAAACGTCGTCATTCAATCATTTGCCGGTTTTTCGCGATACAGATTTGACGTTTTAAACAAATATTTATTGGTAGATAGGTTATTGAAACGGGCTGAATGCAAAAGTACCTAATTGCATCTGGATAACAACGGCATAGGTTGCAAATCTTCAGGAGGTGGACCCCCCACTTTATACAATGATATTTTAACTTATTTCAATAAATTAGTAAAAAAATATACAATCTATTTATAATCTCCACTTCCTCTTATATCAGAGTTAAAATAATTAATAAAAATGAAATGTGAATAAAAATTCTTCTAATAGCATTTTGGTTTGTGCCTTGTGGCCTTTACTTTTTAAAGATCGGGAAAAAAAGGCTTTTGGCACACGCATCTACATATTAAAACACAAGCTACTTTCAAGTCAAAAAAATGAACGGTTCCGACGGGAAGATTTCTTTTGCGCAAAAAAATTCACGGACAACGACAACATAAAAAATCAAAACATAGTACGTTGATTAAATATGTCGTAACTCGTAAGTGAAAATAATAAGTGACAGTCATTGACGGGTTTGGTCAATTTCCTTTGACCTCGATTGAATTATTTGAAACGTCAATCAGATGATAATTATAATATCTATGGACGCTTTCACACCACGTCCATATGGTCCCGTGGTACAGTCTCGAAGAACTTGTGTTACGGGTACCAGACAACGGAAATATATTCAATACTTGTATACTATACATATATTTAAGATTTTTACAATATAATACACATATTTAATACACATCCATGACCCAGGATCACAGGAAACTTTGGTCCCCTGGCGGGATTCGAACCCGCGACCTCCAGCCTGAGTGCCAATGCGCTAACCACTGAGCCACAGAGGTAGTCTTTACGATTTACGATTAGAAACAGCGGATTAGGCGACACGAAACCGTTTCTAAATCGTAACCGATATCTCTTATCATTGCTCTTATTTTTAGAGTGTACTCTACTTTTTTTTTCAATTATTGATACAGGCAGATAGAAGTTAGGGTCGGCTCACACTGAAACGAAAAGTTGCCAAAAGGCACACTTTTATACAGTGCACTAGCTGATGTCCACAACTTCGTTTGCATAGAACTAACGGATACGGAACTATTTTTTTATAACCTTACTAGCTGTTGCCCGCGACTTCGTCCGCGTCAACTGTTGGCGCAATAATGCATTAATTTCGACCATTACCATAAAAAAGGTTATAGTGAGTCAATCTTAAAAGATTTTTTTACATCATTTAAAGAGGAATAATTCTTTCATACATATTTTTTGGGTAACTTGAGCCGTTTACGCAGCGCACGCAACGGAAGCCCTCAAATAAAGCTCAAGCCTCAAATATGAATAATTTTCTCCGTTTTTGCAACATTTTCACTGATGCTTCGCTCCTATTAGTCGCAGCGTAATGTTATACAGACTAAATCCTTCCTCTATAAATGGAATATCCAACACAAAAATATTTTTTCAATTCGAACCAGTAGTTCCTGAGATAAGCGCGTTCAAACAAAAAAACTCTTGAGCTTTATAATATTAGTACCTATAGATAGCTGATGCCCGCGGCTCCGCCCGCGTAAGAACCGTATATGTCCCGCGATAAAAAGTACCCTATGTTCTTCCTCGTGGTCTATTTTATATCTGTGCCAAATTTCATGTTTTTTTTAAGATTAAGTAGTTTTTACGTGAAAGTGTAAATAAAGTTTTCCAAGGGAACCGTATATTTCCCCGCGATAAAAAGTAGCTTATGTCCTTCCTTGTGGTCTACTTTATATCTGTGCCAAATTTCATGATAATCGGTTTAGTAGTTTTTACGTGAAACTGTAAATAAAGTATCCTACAGGAACCGTACATTTCCCTGCGATAAAACGTAACCTATATCCTTTCTCAGGCTATACTCTCTGTATCTGTGTACCAAATTCCGTTTCAATCGGTTCAGTAGTTTTGGCGTGGAAGACGGACAAACAGATACACACTTTCCCATTTATAATATTAGTATGGATGTATTTTGAATATAATATTAAATGCAGCGTTCGCAAATATTTAAGTGCCTACTTTTTCAAAAGTAGGCGCTTTCATCAAATTTAACTTTCGAATTCTTGTCAGATTTATTTTTCAACATGATGACAATATATTATGTCAAAATAAAAATAAAGCTCCCCACTCACGGGCTATCGATTGCTTCGATCAAATTGGAAATTAATTCGTATTTGAAGGTAAATTGATAACGATAAACTATTACACAAAATGATTAGTGTAAGACCTACCAGCTAGTTTTTGCGATGGGCGTCAAAAGTTGGAACAAAATTTACGCGTATATATACGAGTTTCATATAAAAAGTGTAGTAAGGCGGACCAAGGATCTCAGGCTATATTCAATTTTTATCTAAACCGATTTACTTGCAACTACCAATCCAGTAAATGTTAAAATTGTAAAGACTAAATCGATCGATCGCTTGTGAGTGGGAGCTTTAAATCAAAAGCACTAAGGAGTATTAATATCAACTTTAAAGCAAATCGCTCCCAAACAACTTTCTTCCCCTTTTTTAACCCCGTTAGGGGACGAATTTCAATAAACTATGATACATGAATCCCAACAATTCTGTTACATAATGTTTGTGCAAAATATGAAGTAGATTGTACCAAGGAATCACGTTGCCCCATACAAACTTTTTCCCCCTTTTTCACCCCCTTAGGAGTCGAATTTCGAAAAATCCCTTCTTATCGGATGCCTACGCATTACAAAGAGCAAGCCCTGCAAGTTTCAGGTCTCTACGATCAGCGGTTTAGGCTGTGCGTTGATCCGTCAGTCATTCAGGACAAAGGATTTTATATGTATAGATAACATCAGCTATCTGCCAGTGAAAGTCCCGTGAAAATCGGTCCAGCCGTTTCAGAAAGTAGCCGGAACAAACAAACAGACAGACGGACAGATTTTTTTTTTTTAATTATAATATTTTATTTTAAGTACCGAATATATTATAATATGCATTAAGTGAAAAGCTGTTAATTTGAAATTACAAACAGACACACGCACAGGAAAAGTTTGTTTGTTTGTTTGTTTGCATTGAATAGGCTCCGACCGATTTTAATTAATCTAAAATAAAAACAGGAATTTTCAATGTAGGTATTAAGTTAATGGCACAATTTCAATTGAAGCGATACCATCCGTGGGCATTGTCCTTTGGACCGATTTTGATGAAATTTGGTGCAGATATAGATTAGACCACGGGGAAGGACATAGGCTACTTTTTTGCGGCAAAATGTACGGTTACCACGGGTTTTCCTTTTGCGCTCACGAAGTCGCGGGCAACATGTAGTATTTAAAATAGACCTGCAATTCTGTAAAAGTGAAGATATTTCAAAATCAATTTATTATATCTGTAGTTGAAGTGTGGTATAGTAGAAGTGAGGCGTGACAAGTAGAGATGCCACGAATATTCGGCCACTATTCGGTATTTGGCCAATTCGGCCACTTTTTTTGCTATTCGGTATTCGGCCGAATAATACGTACTATTCGGCCGAATACCAAATCATGTAAAAAATACACGTTATATTACTCAAAATTATATATTTATTTCCAAATTACAACACTTTAGTAATTAAAATTGATCAGTGGTAAGTTGTGATGGATAAAAACAAGCTTTTCAGCATTTTTGGTAGAAAACGATTACGCTTTTCATATTAAATGTTACCAGCCTCAGAAAATAACCTCTCACTACACACGCTAGTCGTCGCCTGCTGCGCCAACGCAACGAGGAAAACAGGTTGCGAGTTGCGACTTGTCTTAATCCAGCTAACGCGCTCCCGACAAGTATGTATTCGGCCGCCGAATATTCGGCGCTTCGGCCGACAGCGTTGCCGAATATTCGGTATTCGGCCAATTCACTATTCGTGGCATCTCTAGTGACTAGAGGTGAAAATTCCGGAAAGTTTCCGAAATTTTGGAAATTTTCGGGAAAGTTTCAGGTCAGGTCATCGCTTTATCTTCTTATTATCTTCTATTAATATTTCATCTCTTTATTCGAAGATATAAAATCTTAATAACATGTAGTATTCCTCGCTTGACACATTCATTCGCACGCTTTAGAGTTAAAGTATCGATGGTCACAATCGATCAAAACAGGTTCTATCCTGTCTAGGCATCGCCATGACACCTCATTCTTTTTTCGTGCGCGCATTCGGTAACACGCTTCAAAATGCCGAAACACAGTAGGTACTGAAGATAAAATAGCTAGGTATTTGAAGAAAATATGAAGATTGGAGGCAAAAACGAAACGTCGCAAGAATTGTATCAGATCATAGATATATAATATTAAAAAGAGGTATCAGATAGTGAATCTGATATCGAACAAACAGCTGGTAAGGAATTTTCATAATTTTAAATGTGAAATAACAATAATATTGAGATTATTGTATTATTTAAGGACACTTGCAATATCAATTACGACGTTTGTTTTATATAGCCGAATAGTAATTTTAACCAAAGATAGGTTTGCAAACTAGATATTGTAAAGTAATAATACAAATAAAACATATCTAGTAATTATTTGCTACATATTTACAAAGTGACATAACAATGTTGACACCATGGCAACGGCCATCGGTGTCACAGTTAATAATTTTTCATACAAAAATATTTTTATGTTGTTAAAAATCTACGCCAAAGCTTAGAGTTGTCCGTGGGGAAACCAAAAGCAGTAAATTGGCCCAAGAATTAATCTACGCCCAAGCTTAGAGTTGTCCGTGGGGCAACCAAAAGCAGTAACTTGGCCCGAGAATTAATCTACGCCCAAGCTTAGAGTCGTCCGTGGGGCAACCAAAAGCAGTAACTTGGCCCAAGAATTAATCTACGCCCAAGCTTAGAGTTGTCCGTGGGGCAACCAAAAGCAGTAACTAGGCCCAAAAATTAATCTACGCCCATGCTTAGAGTTGTCCGTGGGGCAACCAAAAGCAGTAACTTGGCCCAGGAATCAACCGTGAGTTGATCAATGGGTACTTTAAGCTTAATAATTAAAGAGTTGTCTGTGAGTCAACCAGATGTAATACTACGTTACTTATATTAAATGTAACTTTTAGATGTTGATGAAATTATGGTTCTAAAACAAAATAACGTAACAAATGGCCAGACGGAAGAGGAACCGCCGACTCGTAATGAGGAGAATTATGATTAATTAATTAATATTTTTAATATTTTAATTCCCTATTATTCGGAAACCAATTGCCGATCCTAAGCAAAAAGAAGAGCTTTTTAAACAATATGTGATACCTCAGAATTGCAAATTGTTCCGAGCCCCTCAGTTGAACCCCGAAATATCAGCAGCTATATCCGAATTTACCCGTGCACGGGACAAGAAAATTGAAACGACACAACAACAGTTGGGAGTCGGATTAACAGCTATCAATAAAGACATTTCGTCCCTTTTATAATCGAGCGACAAGGTATTGGCAATTAAATACTTGTCTGACGCCACTAGAATTTATCCAACCTTCATGCTTTAGAAACCACTAGTAGAATGAAATCAGTTTCTTCTAGTTTAGATAAAGGTTTTTTTTGTAATTTATTTCAAAATTGGTGAAAGAGACGAAATGCTATTTGGTTCAGATTTACCAGAAATAATGAAAGCTTCAAAAGCTATTGAGAAACAGGATTCTCAAATTAAAAGGACAGAAACGAAAAGTTCTTCCAGACAGTCTACTGCTCAGTAAACGAAGCAGCAGAGAAACTGGAGAGACACTTCTCGCTCAACGAACAGGGGGGGAGGAGGTGCCAGGAAGACTCCCTACAGCAGTCAGAGGACACAGACATATCCAAGTACATCCAAGGCGAGCAGGGTATGGAACAAACCTCCTCAGCGTGCAGGCCTTCGGACACAGAGGTACATGCAGGCAGGTTAAAATATTTTTATAATTGCTGGTGCAAAATAACAAGTAATGAAGTTCTTGGATTTGAAATGGTTTTCCTGTACCTTTTATTAAAAAAGTGCATTTTAATAAAACAACTTGTAGGTTAGGGGCACAAGACAATGACTTCTTTATAAGTCTATTGATAAATTATTACGTTTAGGTGCTATCTTGGTTTGTGAGCTAACTCAAAACCAATACATTTCCAATATATTTTTATCACCTAAAACCTAATGGGGAATAAAGTTTCATCTTAAATTTAAAACATCTCAAGAAATTCATTGAAAGAAGTCATTTCAAAATGGAAGATTATAGAACAGTCGTTCAATTAATATACCAAGGCTGTTATATGGCTACGATAAATTTGAAAGAATCGTATTTATTAGTCCCCATTAAGTCTAGTTATAAAAGGTTTCTACGGTTCCAATTTGAAAACCAAACATATGAGTTTAATGCTATGCCCTATGGCTTATCTATAGCTCCGAGGACATTTACTAAAATAATGAAAGTGGTTATTGGTAAATTAAGATGTCAAGGCTTTCAATCTGTGGTACCTATATCTGGATGATATTATGTGTATAGGATCTACTTATACAGAATGCAAAAGAATTATATCGGAAACTATATAAACTGTTAGAATGTTAAGGGTTTAACCGAGAACTTTAACTAAATATTTAGGTTTTAATTTTATTTCAGTAAATATGTCTATTAGTTTACCTATTGAAAAACAGAATTATATTTTTATATTTTGTGCAAATATACCTAACCTTGCCTCGATGCACCATTAGTGAATTTTCACACTTAATCGGTGTTCTTATAGCCGGATGTCCAGCTATGAAATATAGCTGGAAATATACTAAATTATTAGAAAGAGAGAAAACTTAGCTTTGCTCTGTGGCAACAATAATAATTATAATTTCAGATTTAATCCTTCAAAGGCTATTTTACCTGATTAGCTATGGTGGAGTAAAAATATTTTTATAACTAAAAGAAGCTTTTCTAATTTTAAAACTATTTGCCAAAGATTTAAAAGGCAGTGCTGTCTTATTACGATGTGTTAACACTACCGCAATAAGTTATATTAATAGAATGGGTGGAATACAATTCCCCCATTTGAATGAAATAACCAACGATATGTGGCAGTAGTGTGAGAACCGAAATGTATGGTTGTTCGCGTCATACGTAAATATACAAAAGATAATATAGAGGTGGATCAAGAGTTACGCAATAAAAATTGAGACACTGAATTAGAAACTTCAAATAGCACATTTCAGTATATTATAATATATCAGAGGTTTTTCGGTAAACCACATGTTGATTTTTTTTTCGCTTCTCGCGCTAATGCTAAGTGTGAAATATATGCCTTATATAAATGCCTTAACTATAAATTGAAATAAATAATACTTTTATGCCTTTCCTCTGTTTACGTTAATTTTAAAATACTTAAAAAAGATTAGAACCGAAAAAGCCGAAGGTATTTTAGTATTTCCGTACTGGAATTCTCAACCGAAGTTTCCATTATTACAAACTATGCGTATTTCAAAAAATATTTACTTAGACCCAAATAAGCATATATTAAACTTTTCTAAGAGGGCGAGAAAACAGTTCAAATTTACCCTGGCTGCCGAGAAGCTCTACGGGAAGCTTTCATCCAAAGGGGAACCCCTGAGACCGCATTACACAATATAATTATGTCTTTATAGCACTTACAGGTTATGATGGAAATTTTGTAATGATTTCAATTTAAATCTGTATAGTAGTTTTTCTGATTCAGTTATTATTTTTTTTTTATAAATAATCAATTCGAACATGGTGCGGTTTATGGTTCACTTAACACGCATAGATCTGCGCTGGCCCTATTGATAAATCAGGATCTAGGATCTAATTGTTTAATTTAAATATTTTTGAAAGGTATTTTCAGATTGAGACCTACATTACCTAAATATGTAGCTACTTGGGACCCTAAAAGAGTTTTGGATCATATAGCTCAATGGAAACCTTACGATACGTCTTGAAAGATTAACCAAAAAAAAAAAAAAAAAAGTCACTATACTATTAGCTTTGTGTACTGCTCACAGAGCACAAACATTATCTTACATTAAAATTAGTAACATTAAATTTAACAACGATAGTATAAAGATAATTATTTCAGATATAGTAAAGACATCTGTGGCCGGTCGGGATCAGCCATTGCTGACTCTTCCCTACTTTTTAGAAAATAGAGACGTATCTCCAGCCACGGCTCTCGAAGCTTATATCGAGCGAACGAAAACTTTGAGGTCCGGAACGTATTTAATTTACTGTTGACCTGGCGAGCGCCTCATTGAGCGGCGACGAGCCAGACGATCGCGCGGTGGGTCAAGCAGGTGCTGGCCGATAGCGGGGTGGACGTGGCGGTGTTCGAGGCGCACAGCGCGCGCCACGCTACCACCTCCGCCGCCAGCCGCGCGGGCGTCTCGCTCGACGTTATCAGAAAGACCGCTGGATAGACTGGATTTTATAATAGACAGATTTTAGATGATAATAATATCGCAACAGCAGTTTGTTCTCAAAACATGTCGTAATAAATAAAGGGTTGATTGTCGATTCCAGGGACAATTCAGTATGTACCTAATGTAAAGTACATATATTTAATTTTTTGGATCGAAGAAAAGAAAGTTTATGTTTCACAAATAAGTTATTTTTCATGAATTTGTATCTTGTAAATATCTTCAGAGGCAAAACTTTTCATCTCTAAACATCTACATGTTATTAAGATTTTATATCTTCGAATAAAGAGATGAAATATTAATACATGATCAAACGAACTTCCAAGTGAAGTTCGATCAGTATTATATGAGTCTCTTTATTCGAAGATATAGACTTAGGTCCCACCCGACCCTACCCTCTAAGTTTTGCCTACAATAAAATATATCTCTAAAAGAATGAGGTGTCATGGCGATGCCTAGACAGGATAGAACCTGTTTTGATCGATTGTGACCATCGATACTTTAACTCTAAAGCGTGCGAATGAATGTGTCAAGCGAGGAATACTACATGTTATTAAGATTTTATATCTTCGAATAAAGAGACTCATATAATACTGATCGAACTTCACTTGGAAGTTCGTTTGATCATGTATTATACGAGTATAAAGTAACAACGCCTGACTGATTCATCAACGCCGAAGCAAAACTACTGAAGCTAGAAACGTAAATTTTTGACCGTGGCTTCCTTTTGTGACGTGTAGGTCCACTCAGAAGGAATTTTGCGAATTCATCCCTTAAAGGGGTAAAAAGGGGTATCAACGTTTGTATGTAACTTTTTTGTTTGTAATCAGATCTGTTTGGAATTTCGTGATGTTGTTCTTTGGCATGATTTACTAAAACTCTAATTAAATATTTTCGAAAATTCGATCTTTTAAGGGGTAAAAAGGGGTACTAAACTTTGTATGGGGAAAAAATATTAAATGAGCGTTTAGGCTTGGAACTTTGTAAATGGAGTCCTGAAAGAAATTAATAAACATGTGTTTAATTATTTTTCGATATTCAACCCCTAAAAGGATGAAAGGGGGTATGAATATCTTTTATTTTCATCAACGCCGAGGCAAAACTACTGAAGCTAGAAACGTAGTAATCGGACCGTAGCTTCCTTTTGAGACGCATAGGTCCATTAAGAAGGGATTTTGCGAAATTCACCCCCTAAAGGGGTAAAAACTGGGATACCATAAAAAAAGTTACATACATTTGTTGATAAACAATTGTATGTAACTTTTTTTATGGTCAGATCTGTTTGAAATTTCGTGATGTTGCCCTTTGGCATAATTTGCTAAAACTCTAATTCAATATTTTCTAAAATTTGATCTCTTAAGGGGTAAAAAGGGGTACTAAACTTTGTATGGAAATTTTTTATTAAATGAGCATTTCGGGTTGGAAGTAACTAACTAACATAAAAAATAAGCGCATGTTTCATGATTTTTCGATATTCAACCCCTAAAAAGATGAACGGGGATATGAATGTCTTTTTTTCAGATCAAACAATGCTTGACCATTTTCCATATACATCTGTTGTATGTTTTTGGAATGGTCCTTTCAAGCTCTTTATTTTGATAACAAACACCTTCTGCAGTCAGGTAATAATATGCACAGACAGCCAAAATCATTATCCTTTCTTTTGACTTCGCCGTAGTCGGGTATAAAGGTTTTCGTTTCCATTTACTATTTCCACGCAAACAAAGTTGCGGGTACCAGCTAGTATTATATAAAGTAACAACGCCTGACTGATTCATCAACGCCGAGGTAAAACTATTGAAGCTAGAAACGTAAAATTTGGACCGTGGCTTCCTTTTGTGACGTATAGATCCCCTAAGAAGGGATTTTGCGAAATTCATCCCCTAAAGGTATATAAACGTTTATATGTAACTTTTTTGTTTGTGGTCAGATCTCTTTGAAATTTCGTAAGATTGTTCTTTGACATGATTACCTAAAACTATAATTCAATATTTTCTAAAGTTCGAGTTTTTAAGGGCTAAAAAGGGGTACTATACTCTGTATGGGGAAAACATATTAAATAAGCGCTTCAGCTTGAAACTTAGTAATCGTAGTCTTAAAGAAAATAAATAAACATGTGTTTCATAATTTTTCGATATTCAATCCCCAAAGGGTATGAATGAAATTTTTTTCATCAACGTCGAGGCAAAACTACTGAAGATAGAAACGTAATATTTGGACCATGGCTTCCTTTGGCAGGGATTTTTGCGAAATTCACTCCCAAAAGGGGTAAAAGACCCCTGAGACCCCTTCTCAACATTTGTATGTAACTTTTTTGTTTGTGGTCTGATCTGTTTGGGATTTGGTGATATTGCTCTTTGGCATGATTTACTAAGACTAATTCAAAATTTTCTAAAATTCAATGTTTTTAGGGGTAAAAAGGGGTACTAAACTCTGTATGGGTAAGTTTTTGGAATGAGGCTTGGAACTTTGTCAATGTAGTCCTTAAAGAAAATAATTAGCACACGTTTCATAATTTTTCGATATTCCACCCCTAATGGGATGAACGGGGGTATGAATGTTTTTTTTTTTGAGTCAGACTCATACTTGACCATTTTAGTATACCTATGTGTTCTAGATTTTTGGAATGGTCTCTTTAAGCTCTTTATTTTGATACCAAACACCTTCTGCAGTCAGGAAATAATATGCACAGACAGCCAAAATCATTATCCTTCCTTTTGCCTTCGCCGTAGTCGGGTAAAAAGGGGTTTCGTTTCCATTTACTAATTCTATGCAAACGAAGTTGCGGGCACCAGCTAGTAGTTAATAAAACAGTTTATAATAAAATTATTGACTACATGAACTCACTCGTATATCTGGTTAAATTTGTCTTCATAATGAAATTATGTTATTTACTAAAATGATATACATAAATAATTATTTACTGAAATTATAATATAAAGCTATATTCTAAGGGTGAAATTGAAATCATTCGACAAACTTAGAGGGTGTGTTCAGACAATGAAACTGTCAGACGTAAAAAGGACGTAAAACAAAATATACCTAGTTACAACTTTTCATACTAAAGTCAATCAAGTGATCTGATCTAATCTGAATAGTAATTTATTATCATTATTAGTCGTGACGAGTCGGGGGTCGACGTAAAGACAAAATTTTTGGTGACGATTCGAAGGAGTGACGAGTCGGGGGTAACTCTGGTATGGAGAGACACATTTTTATTTAATTTTTCCTTAGGTAAATTGTTTAGATTTTAGGTACAATCATCCCTGGTAAGTTATATTATATAATATTATTCATAAATATTCTAAAAGTCATATATTTTGAAAACTTCCAAATTTGGAAATTTTCAGGAAGTTTTCAGGAAGTATTCCTTAGAAAAGGAAACTTTCCGGGGAATTTTCATCTCTACTAGTGACAGGTCGTTTTATTATGTTCTTTACAGCCTCTGTTGTGCAATCTTATATTATGCACCTGAGGCCGTTTGTGTCAAGTCAATTGCAACGACTCCTAAACGTGACAGCATTTAGTAACCTCGTTTTTCATTTGTAAAGCTAAAATAAACGTAAATAAGTTACACGAGAATATATTCAATCAATGTATTAAATAGCTTTATGATTTCATATTTCATTTCATCTCACTGTCGCATGATGTATTTCACCTATTATTAGAACTCATTTTATCTTTTAAAGTAATTAAAACAATTTTTATTATGTATCAAAATATGTTGTTCCGTTGGTGGATCAATAAATAAATAAAAATCAAATAAGTTTCATTGAGACACCTAAAAATCTATGTCATGAACAAAGATTAGTCCAATATTTGTGTAGCCAAACACACTTAATTAGATTTGATATTAATTTACATGATTACTGTATAAAATTACGTTATAACTATGTTTCTATCAATCAAATCAATCAAATATTCTTTATTCTGCATATAACAAATAACAATGACAAAATACAAAAACAAAAAAAACATTACAAATTTCAGACATGCACACAAAGGCGGCCTTATTACTAAGTAGTAATTTCTTCCAGACAACCTTATAATGTTGGAAAGTACAATGTTCTGGAAAATGGGTGTAGTACAGAAAGTACACATAATAATGATAATAGATATACTTAATATAATTTTGATAAATAGTTCACTAAAATTTAAAATATAAAAATTAAATATAATATAGAGTTTACAAAACTTAGGGATTTTTTCTATTCAAATAACTCAAAGAAATATCATCGTCATTACAATAATAACAATAACAATAAAAAATACACAAGTAGGTAAATAAAATAAAAATATGTACCTAGGAAAATCCTACAGCTTGAGTTTTTTTTTTTTAGAAATTACTGTTTCATTTACTAAGTTAAGAGCAACAATGTTTCTGGGTTGTTTAGTAGTGAACAATGTGGGATATATTTTATTATTTAGAGTTTTGATGAACGAAGCTATCAATGTGTTAAATGGTACACGCCTACCAGTAGCAGTACCTATATTAGGTATATATAGTAGTATATACCCATAATATTTTCCGCAGTTCAGCGTGTATAATAATTGTATCCTATAATTTACAACATACAAAAGCATTGTCCACATTAATTAGGCCTTTGGCAAATCGTTTTCATTGTACTCTACGGTTTATTCCTACTTGCGCACGTCAGCAATGTGACCTACACTTTACTATCAAAAGATACTCTAGCAAGCTAGTAAGTTATGCAGTAAGGAAACTCACGAAATTCGGGAAAAGAACTTTTGTAACTCCACTATCATCTGATGATAATATTTTACAATAAGCCCTGAAAAAATTAAGTTACATAACTATTATAGCTTAATTGTAGACGCAACACGACGCGACAATCGACATTCATGGAGTTAGCTCTTTTACGCACGTCTCGCAGCAATGTACACGTGAATTTAATCTAAGATCTACAAGAAACAAATACTTTTAAAAGCTAAAATTAACTTAAATCTATTTAAAATATTAGAACCTAAAAAAGTAGGTAAATAATAAAAAAAATAACTAAACTTAAACTTAAAATGCTACAAAAAAAGAAATCTCCCAGATCGTCGACACCAGGCAGAGTACCTAGAAGGCTCAAAGAATTTCCTCGCTGGATTGTGATACTTATTCTCTGGGCCAGGTAGGTGCCGGCTCTGGAGTCTCGGGTGGCCTCAATGAGCTTTTTGGATATTATAATCTAAGATCTTAAATCAAATACTATCTTAGATTCTGTCCTATTCCATATCGCTCTATCGATAACCCTTAAAGTTTAGGATCGGTTAATGACAATTTGCTAAAAATTTTAATAATTTCTTACGCCCAAGTTCCCAAAAATTTCACAAGTTCTCAAGTAAGAGGCTCTCAATCACATGATGTCCTTGCTATTCCGCAAAAGAGAGACAATGATAGTCTGTTATTTAAAGATCCCTTTAAGACGAGTTTGAGAACTTGGTAGATTAGTCGCTGGAATAGGATTAATCATCATTATTTTAATTCCGGGCGTTGGTCTACGTCAAATCTGATATTTTTTTATGATCTACTATTGTCAGTGTATCGGACACATTCCACCAGTACCTACCTACATGTTACATATCTTCTGGTTTTACGCACGTTTCACAATTAGGGGGACTAGCTTTACGCATTTCATATGCAAACTTATTGAACGGAAAGTGTCCTGAATAATGATTTCAAAATTAAGGGTGGGCTATGATGGCCTATGGCTTAAACATAGACCAAATCTTCATACCAGAAAAATTGCCGTGGCCATCTTAGTTTCAGAAGATTTTGTCAAATATATTATACGGACCTTTTACGGACTGAATAAACTGCGAACAGCAAATGTCAAAATATCAAGATGACAAATGGCTCAAAATAACCCAAAAGTCTGGCAGTTTAAGTGGACACTTTTTGCATCGACATGCCTCACCTATTAGGTCTATGGTCCTAAACGAAGTCGGTGCGCTGAAACAATCTGAATTCTAGAATCAGTCAAACCTGTCACATGGTACCAGGGTACAAAACGTGCTAATTTTATTGGCAAAAATGTCCGAGCGTAATTAACATTGTTTGCATAACGGTGAGAGCCTGGAAGTGGCGGTGAAAGTGCAGGAATGCAGGTCTACGGCCGCCCAGCGCCGTAAAGTCGCGACTTGTCGTGTCGCCGTCGCGTCGCCGAGCGTCGCGTCGTCGTAAATGATTACACCCCTATATTTCGCATCGCTCGGCATCTTAAGATAAAATCATATCGATCGATATCTTGAGATACTGATGAAAATATATATTAACTTAGTCATCTCGGACAGTTCATACGAGTACAAACTGTATAGATAACGATATTTATCTTAAAATAAAATATTATGGTATCTTCGCCATCTGAGGAGTCTTAATTGTCATATATGATTGGCGATAAGTAGGCACTAGGCAAGGCTTGATGACCTGTTGGCTGTAAAGGTAGAAACACTATTTCAAGTAAAATATTCATGAAAACCTACAGTTTCGTCCCGCAAAATTTAAATGGTAAAGGTATCAGTGGGGCGGGGTTCCTATAACTCCATTCCTTTACTTCCTACAGGCTAGGGATTTTCGATGAAGGAGAACCAGCCTTCGACGCTGAAAGGTATGAAAATGTAGCATTTATAATTATTTTATCAAATCAGTGTTTTCAACGGCCTTAATACGAAGCTAACCATAGCAAGGCTCTATTATAAGATTTGCTTGAATTATCCGACTTTTGTAGCTAAAAGTCGCAAAAGAGGCTACAGGCTCTGTTACAGACGGTCGACGCCGGATATCACCTTTAGTTGCTAATTAGCGTTTATCACAAAAACTCCTCATTAATTAAACTTATCAGATGTGACTCACTACAATTTGTTTCTTTAATATTTAGCTACTATATCTTTACTTAATTTGTTACAGGTAAAGGCATACGATCCATCAAAAATCAACATGCACATAGCTATTATGAAGTGGGATAACACAGAGTTTTTTGCGAATTCTCCAAGAAATTGATGTCTAAATGTTTGGATGAAGCTAGGTACAAAAGCAAGTTAGCACAAATGCGAAAAGGTTAAAACTTAAAGTCAGGTCGCATTAATCTATACATATATATACCGGGTTTACAGTCACTATCCAAACTTTCGGGAGTGAATATACTCTTGAATATAAGAAACTTTTACTATGGGATCAACTTTGATATTTGAAAAAAAAACAGCTTTTTCATACTAAAGGGCATGGATAGCATATTATTACCCGACTGCGCGACGCAAAGGAGTGGTAATGTGTTTATCAGCCTATGTATGTATGTATGTATGTATGTATGTATGTATGTTCCTTTGAAGCACTATACAGACCAAACGCCTGGGCCGATTTTTATGATTCACACGTCAATCGATTCCTCTTAGTCCGGCGAGTGTCACTAAAGACATGACGTTAGTGAAAATTCAATATGGCGACTACTGGACGCCATATTGTGAAAATGAAAAAAATGAAAGTCAACAAACTATATCAAGTGGGGTATCGTTGAATAGGTATTTAAAAATCATTGTTAGTTTTCTCTCAACATTTTTCGATTCAACTGACCGTTTAGGATCTATATCGATTTAAAGTATATAATACAATTTATTTGACGTTTCTAACAAATAGTTATAGATAGATAAATAGTTATAGTTTGACGACCTCGGTGGCTCAGTTGGTTGAGCGTGTTGGCGCTCAAGCCGGGGGTCGCGGGTTCAAATCCCGCCGAAGGAACAAAAAGTTTTTCTGTGTTCCTGGGTCATGGATGTGTATTAAATATGTGTATAATATAATAAAAATCTTAAATATGTGTATAATATAAAAGTATTAAATATATTTCCGTTGTCTGGTACCCGTAACACAAGTTCTTCGAGAACTTAGCACGGGATCAGATTGACGTGGTGTGAAGCGTCCATAGATATTATTATATTATTATAGATATGTTATTGAAACCAAGTACATAGGTATAATATCATGGGAATTGTCCATTATACTTATGTACTTGGACGATTTATTCGATTAATGAATCGACCACAATAGCTGAGGCTGTGCTGCTGCGCACACAGCGCGGATGTCCGCGGCCCCGTGACTAACAATATTTAGCGCACCATTGATGCGCGACTATTGGGAACGTAAACTATAGAACCAAATACAAAAGCAAAATATGGAGGATTTTACCTCGGAGTTTCTATAAGAGTAATCCTTATGTCGTCGCCATAAAGGTCCCGTACTCCTGTCAAAAGTAAAATATCTATGAACGGACTGTACGCGTAGCGCGTCAAGTGCTTGGGATAGGTAAGCCTTACCAGGTACAGCCGAGAACAAAAACATACACCATTTTATAAGTGTGATTTATAAGTCAATGAAGTAAACGAACAGCAAAACTTTAAAAAATTTAAGTAGGTATGGTCTGTAGGACAGAGTATTTATAATATCTTTTATAGCACGGTGTGACCTAAACTTTACGCAAGAAGTGTGCGTAAAGTGCGGGTTTTTGTCACACTTGCTATAAAATAATATACGATACTTGTGGCCTAAGTTGTCTATTACTGCACGGCGTTTAGCACCCTCGCTCCGCTCGGGCGCTAACTTCACGCCATACAGTAATAGGCAACTTAGATCGCGCGTATCGTAATGTACTATTAATTTTGGCACACTTATCAATTTATTTATTTTATATTAATTGTTAGTACCCATGACAGAATCGCTTCACACCGACATCAAACGATACATCCGCTGCATTTTTAAGATAGCCATTCAAAATTGAAATTTATTAATTAATACACAAGAAGGTACACGATTCATTGTAAGACCGCATGTGCAGTGTAAGACTGATATCATATGAATCGTGTTTATTTTTGTGTAGTGAATAAAGTTCAATTTTAAATAGCTATCTTAAAGATGGAACACCGCGTCGCGTCACTCGCGTCGCGTATCGTCGCGGTGGGAACTGACCATTAGGGCCTCTATTCAACCAACATTTACTGTCACTTATTACATGTCTACTGTAATAGGCACATATTACACTAGACTGACAGAGGCTTAAGGAATGTTTAAAATTTTTGCCATCGAAATAAAATACTCCATAAAATACTAAAAATAAAAAAATTTGGTACTTTAAAATGTTAATAAACCAGGTCATCTTACAAGTGTAATAAATATTCATAAACTGTATTTCATGGAGACGATAACAAACGTTCTGTAATTATAATGCTTTTAGGATAATATTTTATGGATCATTATATCATTACATACTATAAAACAAAGTCGCTTTTTTGTCTGTCTCTATGTAACTACGCATCGGATTTTGATGCGGTTTTAATAGATAGAGTGATTCAATAGGAAGGTTTTTAGGTTATATATAACATGCATAATATAGTAGAGAAAAACAGATAATTTTAGAGGTTTCTAATGTCCTAAATAAACACATTTTTTGCGCTTACATTGCAAACGCTGGCTGAACCCTACGAGTTAGATCAAAATAATGTACTACAGTATTGTACACCTTAAAAATGTCTACAAAAATGTCTGCGATGGCATAATATGTCTATCTCTTAGGGATACTCACAATAACCGTTTTTTATCCTTTTGTTTTTACGAGAAATAATGGCTTATTTACGAAGCGATTTACACTATTATTTATGTCACCGTAAATTGTAAAAACCGTTAAATTATAAAATAACTAACGGATTGTAAAAATATTCAAAACTATATATACATATTTATAATCTAACGAAATATAATGTGTTAAATTATAGGCAGCGTATTCGCGTCGGAAGTCTTTACAATTTTACGGTGACATTTGCATTTTAAATCTGTAATATCTTCGAAAATATTCATTTAAATTACATGCTGTAAGTGTTTTACGATAAACACTTACAGCATGTAATTTAAATGAATATTTTCGAAGATATTACAGATTTAAAATACAGGTACACTGTTTCGGCGGTACCGACTGGGGGCTCTTGCTTTTGCATCGCGCTATCGAAAACGCTAGACGTATTTTTAAGAGGCTGAGGCTCTAATATTTTGTACTGCAGTAGTCAGTACCTGCTGAAAGTTGTCCGGTTGATCAGTTTTGATCAGATACTAATATGTACTATAAATGCGAAAGTGTGTCTTTCTGTCTGTCTGTTACCTCTTCACGCTTTAACCGCTGATCCAATTTTGATGAAATTTGGTACAGACATACTTTGAGTCCTGGAGAAGGACATAGGATACTTTTTATCCCGAAAAAGTACAGTGTTCCCGAGGGATACTGTATTTACGCGGCTGGAGCCGCGGGCAACAGCTAGTTTCAAATAAATTTAGAATGGCAAATTTAATGTTTTTTTCCAAAAAGGCATGTATTTAAACTTGCGACAAAACAATTAAATTTTGGATGTGAAAATACCCAATATTGAATACTAAATTACCAAGTTGGCGAAAGAATGTAAGGAACAAAAAAATTACTAATCTGGTGACTAAATAATACCACTGAATTTTCCAAACTGGCAGACAGATTATGTTTTAGCGACTAAATAACCATCTTGGCGACAATTTGTGAGTACACATTTAATTTAAGAATAGGCACATATATTTTCCCTGATGTAGGTAACTCAAAAACCATACAAGCAGCGAAAGGAGCGCACACAAAAAACCATAAAGGAGCGTACAAAATTCCCAATTTTTTATTTTTCTCGGTTTTAGGGAGGTGTAGATTATTGTGTAGATTAATTTTGAAATTTAAAAATGGCGGATATTTATTCTTCGTAAAATTGATATGGGTGTCGTTTACCAGGTTTTTGGGAGTGCTGGATACGAAAATGACATTCGTTTTGAAATTCCAATATGGCGGACATACTTAATTTCATAAAAATAATATGGGTGTCCTTTTATTGGTTTCTGGGGGTGCTGATTACAAAAAAGTCATCCATTTTAAATTTCCTTAGTAACTCAACAACCTCATATTTTCTTCATGATGGGAGAAAAAGAAATTTGAAAATCCTGAATTTTCCAACATTTCTATAGCTTTATACATCTAGGAATGTATCTCAATGTAGAGCATTTACTATGTTTTTATAAAGTTGATTCTATCTCGGAAACGGTGCATCCTATTAAAAAAATAATGAAAATTTCGACCCCCTTTGGAACCCCGCAACATCATATTTTCTTCATGATGGGAGAAAAAAAAACTCGAAAATCCTGAATTTTCCAACATTTCTATAGCTACATCCATCGTATCTCAATGTACAGCATTTACTTCTTTTTTTATAAAATTGATTCTATCTCGGAAACGGTGCATCCTATTGAAAAAATAATGAAAATTTCGGCCCCCTTTGAAACCCCGCAACATCATATTTTCTTCATGATGGGAGAAAAAAAAATTCGAAAATCCAGAATTTTCCAACATTTCTATAGCTATAAACATCCGTCGTATCTCAATGTACAGCATTTACTTCTTTTTTTATAAAATTGATTCTATCTCGGAAACGGTGCATCCTATTGAATCTTCATGATGAGAGAAAAAAAAATCGAAAATCTTGAATTTTCCAACATTTCTATAGATTGATACACCCCTCGTATCTCAGTACAGCATTGTCATATTTTTTTCTATAGTCGCTTCTATCTCAGAAACGGTGCATCCTACTGCAAAAGTAATGAAAATTTGCTCCCCCTTTTTAATCTAGAAATCGCATATTTTTTTCATGAATGGCAGAAAAGTTCATGAACCCTGAATTTTTAAAAAATTCTATACCTACATAGCTGGTACTTTGAACTACATAACATACTGTAATAATAATCATCAATCCTAATTAGCATCCCAAAGATCTTTTAATTTAGTATTAATATTAATTTTCGGAAGATTGAATATTCTCCATTTTGGAAAATGAAATTGGAAGACAATTTTGAAATCAGAACCCCCAGAAACCGGGAAAAGGACAACCTTGTTAATTTTAATAACACAAATTTACGCCATTGTGGAATTACGAAACCGATTTTATTTTCATATTATTCTGCACCCCCAAAAACCTAGAAAATGACGCCCATGACAAAGAAAAACATACTCCAACAGTATCCAAAAATAGGATTTTCCGTAGCCTGCAAATTGAATATTTAGCAGCCATTAATTTATCAACCACATCTGGTTTTATAGCTGCTTATATGGTATAATGGTCACCAACTCGGAAATTAAGTCACCAACTTATAAATGTCGGTGCTAATTTTGGATTAAATTTCGCCTCTTTTTATCTGCCAACTTTAGAATTTTTTGTCACCCGAGTGTTTTCGCCAGTTTAGTAATTTAGTCGCCAACATATTAATTCGCTGCCAAATTCAGTAATACAGTATGCTCACATGCAGCCGCCAACTTATTTTTTGTTCGCTCGATTAATTATATCCCTTCCAAAAACACTATTCAACGCGGGCAAAAGCTAGTAAGTTTTATAAAAACCATAAATATTTTTTATAGGAGTCCGTGATAAATTTTATTTTATTTTAGATATTCCTCCTTTGTACGGCACCCTCGGTGGACGAGACCGACTCGCCCTTGTCCGGTTTTTCTTTTTACCATACGTGTGAAAACTATAAGGTATACCTAAGCAAAAATTGAAAGAGAATTAAAAGAGGAACTCTACTACAAATGTACGAGTAAGATATTTTCGCATTACCAAAACACAATTTTCGTAAGAAGGTAGGTACAAGCTATTAATCTAGCCGTGAAACAATTAATACAGTACCAAGTTACAATAAAAAAAAAACTATAGCAACAAGTCTCCAGTCACTCCACTGATACTAGACTGCTAAGCCCTACCGATGTTTCTAGTATATTCTCAGCAATACATCTTAATGTACTTCTAAGTTCTACCTAATTAGTAGGTAGTTATGTTTTGTAAGAAGTGATCAAAATAATATTTAGTCAGCCAAGCATGATGTTATTGTATCTTGTGAGAATTCGCAAAGGTTATATTTTTTAATTAGATAATTTGAAATCAAATCAAATCAAATCATTTATTTTGCATATGTGTGTAGGATATAGGTCTTACATTCAGTTTAGTTGCAGCACATAGTGATTTGGTAGTCGTAGCTTCTTCGTAGCAATCTTAGCTTCTAAATTTAGACCATGGATTCGTCCGCGTAGAAGGAAAACTTTTGACCTCTTGTGATCGAATATTATTCCCTGTAGTAATTAATATCTACCTGAGTGCGTTATATAATATTTTTACTCAGTATTTAAGTAGAGACTCTAGTTTCAAAAAATATAATTATACATTTTAAAGAAGTAACTCAGTTACGTAAATTTAAATTTTACACAATAAGTTACCAGCATGTTAATTGAACATGATTTTAAAAAGTACTCTTAAAATCGTCAACAAATAAAACGCATATATTTATATATTTATGTCACCGTAAAATGGTAAAAACCGTTATTGTAAAATAACTGACGAGATTGTAAAAATGTCGAAAGATTCATAACTATGTATTTATAATCTAACGAAAAATAATGTGTTAAATTATAGGCAGCATATTCGCGTCCGAAGTCTATCAACATTTTACAATTTCACTAGTAATATTACAATCTAACGGTTTTCACAATTTTACGACTTCTCCGAGTGACTAGTGATAGCTAACTAGCCACATAAAACATCTAAGCTGCTGAAGCGAATACAAAACATTTAGAATACGATTGCTGATAAAAAATATAAAAAACATAATGAACGGAATACGGATTGCTATCTCATAGATCTGACATGAGCTGTTTTTGCGTTCGTTCATATAAGACACGCGGTCAATAAGTTTGATAAATATCTAAAAAGAGAAAACCTCTTGGTATGAGACAAGTACCTACTAATCAAGAAATATACCTACCTACTTACAGTGAAATTATAAAATTGGAGCATAGAATTAAAAATAATATTGACAAACATAATATAGGGGGTCCTCGTGCAAAAAATAGTACTATTTTATTACTTACTAAGTAGGTCTGCGTATTGTTGTAACTAGGTAAGTACTTGAAATCTGCGAGATTTTTGTACATAATATCTTATAACCGCAAACCTGTCGTATGTACATAATTTTAATGAACAATTACTGAGTTTGTAAGGCTGACATTAGATCGTAGAGGCCGCCGCAAAGGTCGTTGTACAACGTTAGCTCTACCTTTTTGTTTAAACATCAACAACAAATATAAAAGAGTCATACAACAAATAGATTTCTGAGAACCACAGCCTCACATAATTTGCAGAACGAATGGCAACATGTTAATGACAAAAATAAATAAACAAAAGAGAATAAGCAGAATTTTAAAATAAATGATAATCATCATTCTTATTTTTGAGAATTTCTGATCTGTCTATACATATAATAAATCTGTAGAGGGGTCATGTCTGTACATTAAAGTTATCTAAGTGAAAATCAAAATGGAGGGTCTATAAAGGCCACAGAACCTAAAAATAACGTTTTTGAAAAAAATGTCTGTCTGTCTGTCTGTCTGTCTGTCTGTCTGTCTGTCTGTCTGTGTGTTTGTTATCACATCACGCCGAAACCACTGGATGGAATTAAATGAAATTTGGCAGGTAGGTAGCTTAGGACCTGAAGGGTAAAATAGGATACTCTCTATCCCGCAAAATTAAAGGGTTCCCATGGGATCTTCAAAAAACTGTACCTACCTGTTTGACGTTATTTCAGGCAATCTACTCGACGTATTTAAATAAAACTTGGCACAAAGGTAGATTGGAACATGAAATAACTAACAGTATTTTTTTTTCTTGGAAACCAAAACTTTCCCACGGGATCATGAAAAAACTGTATTTTTGAACTTGCTTCACAAACCGAAATGAATCATCATTTTTCGCATGTTTTCTCTTGAAATAAAACTATTAAATTAAAATTATAAAAATAAATCTATTTTTTATCCTACTCAACACAAATAATAAATAGCGAAAGAAAAAACCAATAGTACAAGATCTACTTAAACTAAGAATTTGCTTTGAGCGAGAGGTCAACTTATTTGGTGGTCTTTAATAAGTTACCTACTATTTTTTTAGCCGGTAAAAATGTACCTTGATATTATTTCGTTCAGGCTCTTGAAATATTTGCGTTCGAAATTCAAAATTAAACAGCATACTTACATAGGCTGTGTTCCGCGGAAAATAATACGTAGGCAAAATGGCAACCGCTGGTATTAAATAAGCAAAATGGCGGATTATGTTAGCATTATTGAAGTTAGCAAAATATGTGCCCTGGCGGATAATCTGTTTTAGCGCTAGCAAGCGCTAACAAGCTCTATTTTCGGCGGAACACAGCCATAGTCTTTTTACCGTATTGATATTGACTGAGCAGAATAGAAGAATAACTGTTTTATAATTTCAAATACTATTTTATTCTGTGAAAAAATATTTTCAAGTTTTATAACATTCGTCTTCTTTAATTTTAGTGAAATAAACTTTAAATTGATGTTATATCTTTGAGTATCCTAACATATTATAGGTACTAAGTAATTGTATATTAGGTTGAACTTGAAGCTTGGTAGGTATCTTATTACGAATAATGGTGTCTAACAGACACACGAATTTGGTATGAAGCGTACAGCGGATCTGGTATGCTCCGTACCAAATCCGAGCGTGTGTAGGGCAGTCCGGCGAACATAAGAAGAAGGCGAAGAATATATAAGTTCGCAGCTATCCGCATCGGATTTGGTCCGCTCCGTACCAAATCCGTGCGTGTGTAGAGCAGTCCGGCGGTTAGGCCGTACAACGGTGTCAGTGTTGCCAACTTAGGGATTTACCCCCCAAAATTAGGGAAAATATCTACGGGGGTTTACTAAGGGGCCAGTATGTTTAGCGTTTACTCCTTATGAATAAATTTGTATGTAAAAATAAAAATTATTTAAATGTATGTATATAGTCAGGGATATGAAAATATAATATTGGGAGTGAAATCAGATTAAGATAAGTTAGTTTTATGTTATTCACGCGTAAGTCTTTATGTTAAACACATAACCTTTCTTTCTAGCTTATTATCTCTTAGACCTGTCAATGGTATAATTATCAGGGGTAAAGTTTGGGGAGAAATATTTTTGAGAGTTGATATCACTGCCTGTTATCAATGAATTTCAGGAATCATCGCGTCGTCGAAAAACAGCACTGTAAATAGAACTCTGTGCTAATGCAATAGAGCTGAAAATCGAACACACGAGTGTCGAGCTTTTCGGTCCACTGCATCGTACCAAATCCGTGCGTGTGTAGCGACACCGGATTCGGTCTGCGGATATGGTCCGCTGTACGCTCCGTACCAAATTCGTGTGTCTGTAGCACAGAATACAGAAATCATCCAGAAGCCGTCAACACGCTTGAAAGTGAGGCCGTCACAACCACTCCAAATTGGAATGGTTATCCACACATAATATGTTGCCACAGAATAACGGAATATTTTACCCAACTTTTTTTGAATTAATTTTTATTGAATAGCTAATTGTCGTAATATAACAACGCGATTTGTTTTGTAAGTGTAAAGAGTAAAAATTAAAAAGCATTTTTTAATCTTATAAATACCGATTTCGCCATGGTTTTGGACACAGTGCGCTGCATACAAATGTGATCGAACGCTCATTCTGCATGTGGTAGTGGTTTATGCTTAAGACAAACGCGCAGTCCACTTTTTTCCCAAAAAGATACAGTGTTCCCGAGGGATAATATATTATTCTGTGGATATTTGACTGTTTTTCACTGTTAAAAGGTTGAACCGATTTGAATGAAAGTTGGTATGGTAGTGGTTAATTCTTTGGACAAACGCGTAGTCTTCTTTTTATTCCAAATCTATACTTCTATACTAATATACTACTATTAATATACTAATATATTATACTTCTATACTTAATATTATAAATGCGAAAGTGTGTCTGTCTGTCTGTTACCTCTTCACGCTTTAACCGCTGAACCGATTTTTATGAAATTTGGTATAGACATACTTTGGGTCCCGGGAAAGGATATAGGATTTTTTTGTCCCGAAAAAGTAGTGTTCCCGCGGAATAATATATTTACGCGGGCGGAGCCGCGGGCAAAAGCTAGTTACAAATAAAAATATGTTAGACACTAAATTATTGTTTGATGTAAAAGTAATTTCCTTTTCTTCTGGAAAACGTAGGTCTCGACATAATCATGATTCCAAATTATTTTATTGTCAGATGACCTTTGAATCTGATGATTATTACCTAAGTATCAATATCAAGACAATTTCATCTTTTAACACTCGAAAAATTAGTCAGTTCAAAGAAAATTATACATAAGAGATAGCGCTCGGCAATAATTTTAAAAACCTTGTTTTTCCATAATATTTTATGAAGGTATGATACATAGGTTTTATGTTATATTTTTGTCGTAATTTTTTTATGCATGCTCGAATGGCAAATAAAACAATGACAATAATTGCTTCTACAATAATAATCAATAAACCAAAGAAATAAAGCCAGTGAAACCTGAATAAATGTTAAAATAAATAAGGTTGTCTTATTATAATATTATATTAATTATTTATATTGTAATAAATTTACTACGTAATGAAAACTTTTTGCATACCTACTTACTATATATTATTTTTAGATATACGTTTCTAAATTATTGTACCTACCTCATATCTTTATTACATAATATTATTGTTAAAAGCATCGATTTACTATACACTAGTATTTAAGATATTTGAGTACAAGAGAATAAAACATAGTAAGTACAACGTACCTATATAGTTTTAGGTAGCTCTAACATATATATTCTAGGCTCTACTCGCTTATTATAACCATAATAAATAGCTATTATGCAATAAATAAATTGTAAATTAGATAGTGTCTTTGGTATAATAATAAGACATCATAAAATTAAAATGTTTCGCGAATTATTGTTATGAATATAGTCATGTAAACTTTATCATAAGTTTGTTATAATTTTACTCAAAAAATTTACACTTACCAAATACGGGTATGTGCATTTTCATTTTGTCTTTCCACACAGTAACAAGCACAAAAAAAATACGCACGGAAACTCGCGGGTTGTACAGCCGCGGAGGTTGCGCGGGTTGCGCGCGCTGTCTGTCGTGCAACTGTCGACAACCCGCGAGCCGAGACAACCTCGCAAGTCGCAAGTCGCAACCACAGACATAGAATATGATGCTGTAAGCAGTAAGATGAACGTTGCGTGTATTCGAATAGTCGCAATTCGCAGGTAATTTTATTGAATCTGTACTTATTGTTAGAAATGTGTTTGTTTTTCTCTCTGGCGCTACATTCACAACCTGCGAGAAAAGGAAATTTCGTAACCCACCATTAATCCTATAGTTATGAGATACTTCTATACTAATAGATATTATAAAGAGGAAAAGTTTGTTTATTTTATCTGTTTCTTTGGTTGCATTGAATAGGCTCTGAAACTACTGAACCAATTTTGATGAAATTTGGCACAGATATAGAGTAGACCACAGGGAAGGACATAGGCTAATTTTTTTGCTGCAAAATGTACGGTTTTCGCGGGATTTCCCTTTGCCCGCACGGGCAACATCTAGTGTTATGTAAAGTAAAATCTATAATGTAATAATACAATAAAAGAACACTGTTTTCATGAATTGGTTCGTAATTAATTCGAGCGGTATCTGGTATGATTATGACCATATTTTTGTGAACCACCGATACAAAGAGAGGGGTGTTATAAGTTTGACGTGTGTGTCTATTCGTGGCATCGTAGATCCGAAACGAAAGGTCCGATTTAGATGCGATTTTTTTTGTTTGAAATCTGGCGTGATCGAGATTATTCGTAGCTATTCATCATCATCAACTCGCTTTCTGCTTGACAATACGAGTATGTCGTCACTCGTCGCTGCTCTTGTCATACCTAAACACTTTATGTAATGAATTGTCTTCCTAAATATATATCACTGGTCGCAACCATCTGACCGTGTCATTGTCTCCATGTTTTACCTACGCTCCACTGCTCTGTAACACTTGTGTTTGATCAGGTCAGGTGTACAATGTATAGTCGCCGATAAACCCAGTTCTAACCATATTCCGATCTTATAATTATAGCAATAAGGTCCAAAAGTCGTAGTCGACACAGTTTCCACAGATGTAAGTAGATACACATAATGATTATAAACAAAAAAAATATAGTTCAACTAAATAGGTACCTAACTAGGTAGTTAGGTACCTATTTAGTTGAACTATATTTTTGTAGGTAGGTACCTACGATAAAATATATGTTGAGTCTAAAAATATATAATACCTACCGCCACCTGTCATAATCAGGTAAGGCAGGGAGTTGGGACTATAATCTATATGATACGGAATCCGGATCGCTGTAGAAAATATAGAGCACTGAAAATCGAACACACAAGTGTCGAGTAAAATGTCAATATCATTTATAACAGCTGGACACTTCGATTTTCAACTCTATAGTATTACTGTAGAGTTATATTTTCAGTGATCAGGATTTACTTCGGCCCGCCGGATTCCGGATCATAATATAGTCCCAGCCTTAGTGAGAAGGTAATAAGACTATACCTACACATGTTTTAATTTATAAACGACTGGACGGTACATAAACAGGTAAGCCATTACCGCCAGTCGCCAATCATGGAAAAACGCAACACCAAAGTAGTTAAAAGTAAAAAATCCAATGTCTTCTAAACAGGTGCTCCCTCATAACTGTTATGAGAGAGCACCTGTTTAAAAGACATTGGGATATTTTTTTACACGCTGTTAAAAAAATTGGCGGCAACTAACTACTTACCATTCTAGATTTTACACTTCCTAAAAATTATTTTAATTCAGATCCATGGAGAAGCGATCCATGAGATAATAATCAATAAATTGTTAAATATGAATATTTACCCTACCTCATGTAGATATGCGATCTATGTCGTTGTAATCCATATGCAATTACGCTTATATCGTACCTAATTTTATTTTTGATTAATTGTTCCATAGTAAAATCCTAATGTCCTTTAGGTAATTTTCATAAACATTGTCATATTTACAAAATAAACATAAGTAACGGAATTAATTTTATTATATTTAATGTTATGTTTAAGTATTAATGTCACGCGTTTTTTTGTCCAATTTCCCTTAACCTCATTTAGGAAATTAATGCCTACATCGAGATAAAGTTAAAGATTTATTGCATCCTTTCAAATGTTTTTTGAAAAGTTGTCCAAGCGAGTTCTCATTTTACAATGTTATGTTACAGTCACGATAGCATTATTAAATACACACGATAATACAACCTCATCCTTTTCAAAGTCGGTTAAAATACAAAGCGTAAGAAAATAGTGACTTATTTATTATACATACTTACATTGTACAGTTAATTATATTTACTAGGATAAAGATAATCTTAGTTAAATATGTTAAGCTTAGGGTGGTTCGTTTCCTATACAAAAAAACAATGGACATTATTTAGGTAATTTCATACTATTACTACATAAATTTATTTGCACATCTATTTATTCTGCAATACAATTGTCGCAAAACATATTTAAAATACTTTATTTCACACAGAAGTCACATTTTTATTGAATTTTCGACAAAAAGTGACATTTGTAACTTATGTCACTTTTTGTCGAAAATTCAATAAATATGTGACTTCTGTGTGAAATAAAGTATTTTAAATATGTTTTGCGACAATTGTATTGCAGAATAAATAGATGTGCAAATAAATTTATGTAGTAATAGTATGAAATTACCTAAATAATGTCCATTGTTTTTTTGTATAGGAAACGAACCACCTTAGGTACATAATATAAGTCAACACAAAGTGTTTAAAAATAGGAACATACGGTGGTGACAAACCTGAGTTTTATGAACTTGGCATAGAAAGAAATTGTTTTTTTTTTTTGCAAATCTTCAAAAAGTTACTGGTCTACAATTTTTTTATATATCTTTGGGTACGTAGTAGGTATGTACGCTTTTTCAAAATAATGCCTTTCGCATCAAATGTAAAGAAACATTGAATGCAACTTTGTATAAAGACAGTTAAGGGCCCCATACATGATCCGGTCTGCCTTCAGTTCGGCCTGAACGGATGCAAAATCGTATCGTCTGTGTGCAATTTCGAGATCGATGCGATCGGCCGTACGGACTAAAGCGATTCGTTCCAGTGTTGCCAGCTCTGTTTTTGTGAAACTACTAAACTCGTATTGAATTCTAGTAAAAAGTACTAAATAACTACTAAAGAAGCTACTTAGGAATTCCTGAAGCCCCCCAAAAACCATTGCATTTTAGGTTTTGTTATATTAAATTTTTTCATTCATTGAACTTTACTATAAATTTTACCATTAAATTAAAATATACTAGCAAATATTACGTATATAGTAATTAAACGGGTAGTTTTAAGAAAATTACGGACGAATGTATTATTATGATAGGTTTTTTTTTGTGTTTAACCTAGGCCATTTTGCATATGATTACTGTCTGGCTACTAAAACATTACTAATAACTAAATTTCTACCAAGGAGGAAATAAAATTTTGTAAAATTTTGTAAAATAACTAAGTTGGCAACATTAATTCGGCCTGACCGAGCGGCCTGAACGTGTATACGGCGGTATCGTGTACAAGCGTTGTATGAGTTTTCGCGGTGTTTTTAAATACAAAATTGATAAACACGACCGTAGCGCGCGGCAAACCAGAATGGACTGATGCGACTGTTCCGTGTGTGTGCTCGAATCCGTTCAGGCCGAACTGACGTCCGTCAGTTCTAACTGAAACGATCGGCCTCTCGTCTGTGGGGGCCCTTAGACGAGAAAGACGCATCGAACAATAGTTCTCTGGAGACCTCAATAGTAAATACTAGGTTACGCATGTGTACCTAGGCTACGTCTGTGTACCTGGGCCATGCTCGTGTACCTAGGCTATGCGCTACTAAATAAACATTTGCCGATCAGATCCCGCTATGTGTCATTGTTAGACGACTAATAGTTTGCGCTTGATATTTCAATGTATAGGTAATAACAATAAGAGTTAAAACCTCTATATGGACCGCTCACCAGGGAGGACAATAACCCTCCCAGACCTAAAAATAGTTTAACCAAAACTATCCCCAATAACCGGTTTGTTCACCATCCTCAGGTGTAGGAGGGGGTCAAACCCTCTCTTCGCACTCCTACCATAAAGACTAGCCAAATGGCAGTCACCAGTCCGACTAAGTTAAAGCGACTTTACTCACTTTAATGTCATTAACGTAGACCCATTCGAAAAAAAAATGCTCTTTAAATTTTCATCAAATACTTATACTTATTGGTATTTGATATAACACGCGCTTAAATAAAGACGGGGACTGAGATAAATGAAATCTACATAATATAAAACCGCCAACCGGCCAAGTTCGAGTCGGAGTCGCACACGTAGGGTCCCGTACAAAACGGCAAAAAACACGATTATTGTATGGGAATGGAATCCTTAAATATTTATTACCCGACTGCGCAACGCAAAGGAGTGGTAATGTGTTTATCAGCCTATGTATGTATGTATGTATGTTCCTTTGAAGCACTATACAGACCAAACGCCTGGGCCGATTTTTATGATTCACACGTCAATCGATTCCTCTTAGTCCGGCGAGTGTCACTAAAGACATGACGTTAGTAAAAATTCAATATGGCGACTACTGGACGCCATATTATGAAAATGAAAAAAATGAAAGTCAACAAACTATATCAAGTGGGGTATCGTTGAATAGGTATTTAAAAACCATTGTTAGTTTTCTCTCAACATTTTTCGATTCGACTGACCGTTTAGAATCTATATCGATTTAAAGTTGCGTAACAACCATTCTCACATTCCAGTGCACTTGTGATGTATTACTGATGCTTATAGGAAATCCAGTCTGGTAAATAACTAGCTAGGTACTCATAACTAAAAAGTATAAAATAAAAAATAATAATATAAAATATTTAAATACCCGACTGCGTAAAAAGTGAACCAAACTAAGTACATAATTAAAACCGAAAAGAAAAAAACAAGCACTTAGATATCCGGTGGCCTAGAATTCTATAATATAATAATGAATTAATACTATTGGAACATAACAACTAAACAGTTTAAACAGTAATTATGTACTTAGTTTGGTTCACTTTTTACGCAGTCGGGTTTTTAAATTTTTTAAATTATTATTTATTCATTTTATAGTTTTAAGTAGTTGTTGTTATAGCGGCGACAGCAATACGTCATCTGTGAATATTTTAACTTTGTACATGAGAAACAGCCTGAAAAAAATAGTCAGACGAACGGATGAAGATGGAGAGCGGAGTCTTAGTGATAGTCCCGTCTTTACTCTTTGGGTACGGAACCCAAATTATCAGTTGATGTATCGACGTAAGTAGAATTTTTTCTCAAACCCCTCTTTATAAGTCGATTATCTTGCGAGATACTAATTAATAAATATAATATAGGTATATGTAAAAATAGAGGCGTGTGTCCCATATTTCACTTTGCAGCTAAAACTGCGACATACTTGCAGACGCAAGTATGTCGCAACTCGCAATAGGTACAAGGCTCCCATCGTGCGCTATGGTGGTTGCAAGTGGAATATACAGGAGTAATTTTATAGTGCCCAAGTGTGTACGCAGTACACAAGAGCACTCTCTCTTCCTTTACTCTCATAACAACATTTTTTGTTGTTCTAATGCGGGAATCGAACCCGCGACCTCCGAGTAGAGAGCCAATGCTCTAACCACTAGACCACGGTGGCTGTTAACTATACCTACAAGTAAAATGACCCAGCGAAGGGCTAGCAGCTAGTATTATAATATACCTAATGTAACTCATTACCCAATAATTGTATTTTAAATGAGTAGATGTAAAGTATAAATCGGTGATTTAACTAATACTATTTACCTTAAAATGATTGTGATATCAGACTACAGTGTCAAACTTGTTATCCTATTTAGATGGCCCTAAGGACAGCGGCGTAGCGTAGTAGGGGCGGGAGGGGGGCGGGGGGGGCGCCCCGGGCGGCACTTTTAAGGGGCGGCAAATCCTAAGTAAGGGGGCGGCAAAACCTCAGTAAGAGGGCGGCAAAATCTAAGGGGGCGGCAAAATTGACGTCCGCCCCGGGCGGCAGACACCCACGCTACGCCACTGCCTAAGGATGTCACAGAACTTTTATTAACAGAAGTTTTTACCTTAATATCAGGAGAAATCAGACGTGTCCACGTCCTGTTATTAAACTACTACCACACATAGATATATTTTCTGAACGTTTATAATTTGTATCTCATTTAAATTATAGTTATTTGTTCATAACATCTAGTCCACATTCAGAACTCGTTAAAAATGTATTAGTAGTTGTTCGCCCTTTGAAACTTTTACTAACTTTCTGATTATGATAGTCTTGCATACAGGATAAGTGAGTTTTTGCGGCGACAACCCGTTTCAAGCCTGCTAAATAAAACAAAACTAGGATTATTTTTATACCTAGATGCGAGTGCAATTTTTACATGTCCGATTTATGCACTCCTTAAGGCTACATTGCCGCTTCTAAAGAGCAAATATCTTGACATAGTTAACTTGAAAACCAGCATTAGCTTTTTTTACCTTTTTAGAGATTGCTCCTATCTTTTTGAAATTTATTGAATAATATGCGGTTTCTTTCAGCTTTATAAGTTCTTCATAGATAACTCCCCACACCGATTTCGGTGACGGTGGCCGGTTTCATAGAAACCAGGCCAGTTACGCAGGAGTTATTTTATAGTGTCCAAGTGTGTGCGCAGTACACAAGAGCACTTTCTCTTCCTTTACTCTCATACTTCCCAGTGGGACGGATAACCGACATGACTGGCGAGAGATTAGGCGCAGGTCGACTTTTTATATGCCCATCCGACGCATCTTTCTTGTCAGACAATCAGGTGATTAGCCTACATTGTCCTCCGAGTCGAGAGCCATTGCTCGAACCACTGGACCACGGAGGCTGTTAGTGCATATTTATATTTAGAGCCTATTGGAACATCAAAACATGTTCAAGTTCATAGGTAAAAACACACAAACACACAACCTCTCACCCCAAACATACACCTTCTGTTTCGTCGGGGGTAAAAATAAAAAAATAATTACATTAATAAACAAACAAGTTTTTAATTTTAAAATTAATATTCTAATTAACTCATGTAATTGAATTTTTAATACTAAGCAATTTTAAGTAAATAAGTACTAGGTACAATAAAATACTAGAGTATTAATGAACAATTACACTAAAACTATAATAAACATACATTCGTTTTATTTAATAATAAATAAAGCAAAAAATTTAATATGGCAAAGAATTGGGTCACTTGAAATATTTTATTTATAATTTGGATGATTTTTAGTTATTATATCCAACATGCTTTTAAAGCATAGTAACGACATCTAGATAATTATACATAATAGAACACAATAGTTATAATTATACATATAGGTAATAATACTAAAGTTGGCATGTTCACAGCTGTAGGTACTCACACCAATTCAATTTACCTACAATGTTAAAATGTTTTGTCCTGTCAATATTTTGCCAGAACCAATTTTTCAGAAGACATTTTTATGCAAACATTCAAGTTAATTAGATATTAAAATTTTAAAGGTGAAAATAGCGCTGAAAGCGAGGGAAAAGAGCGTCCCGCGCGCGCTGACCGATACGGACCCGCGCGCAGCGCGCCGCGGCGCATCTTTCTTCGCATCGCTTTTAGAGCTATTTTCACTTAAATTAAAATTATAAATATTGGTGATAGTGTTCCGGGAGTTCGGACTTTTTTTAGGAAATTTCCTCCTCTTTAAGGATTTTTTCTTTTCAAAATTCGGATATCTTTAATAATTTCCGAGATATTTTCAAAAAACCATACCCCTTTCTTTTTTTTTACTAAATTGTTTATAACTTTTGCCATTTTTTCGAGCCCCTCTTGAAATTTTTCAAAAAGTTTCTAGGGGTCATTCCGAATCGAATGAGCCTTGGATCATAATTTTCGGTGCCCTTGGAGAGAAATTCACAGAAATGGATATTGTGAATCAGACTATATTTTGGCCTTCGGGTTAATCTAGCCCTACACAATAATTATGTTTATTCAAAGGCACTACACAAACACAACTATCAATGCGTAGCACGTGCCAACTATGGTATAATAGCTTTTACCACTAACGTTGACTGAATTAAAGTATATTTAAAATAATAACTACTTCTAATCTGAACAACTAAATATAAGAGTGGATTTAACAAGTGACCATAAATAGACTGAAGTTTTCATGATTATCGGTGTATTGGAAAAGCTTTGATTTGATTTGCAATCTTAAATACTGTATTTCGCATGAAATAAATAGCAACAAGCAAGTGATAAGATATAAAGCGCCCCACTCACTAACAGTTTGCCCACACACGAATAGTTCCGTTTAAGGTTTTGGATTGACGACTATGGACTCTAGAACTGATCGTGTGTGGCCGACGTTGACGATTCCGATTTGTGCTGACAGATGTCAGCCGGACAGTCTATGGCGTTGAGTCGAAAACTCCGACTCCCGACTGCTAGAGTGTGGCCTCAAGTGGCAGCAGGGCATTGCCGGCGGGCAAAAATCGCGTGTGTTGGCGCTATTGACCTAGGACGGCAGGCCGCCGGATAGGACCAGAGACTGCAGGCGGACTGTTAGTGAGTGGGACCCTTAAGACTAGGAGCCTGTTTCACAATCTACTGATAAGCGTCAGAGAGCTTATTTTGATGTTTTGTCTCTGTCGCTCAGTATAAAGTAAGAAGCGACAAAACTTCAACATTAGACTGGCCCTTGTCAATACACAGTAATTATAGTGAGTATCTATTAAAAAACCAACTCCAAACACATAAAAGGTTTGGTAAAATCAACTACGGATATTTTGTATAAAATATCCTAAACGTATCTAAGGATGTAAAATATCTGTAGATACGTTTAGTCAGGAAAATAATTGGCATACTCGAAAAAAAAATCTGCCTTTATATGGGCGAGTTTGCATTGAGCGGAGTCACCCTTACACGAGATGATTTTTTAAATTCGAGTATGACAATATTTTTCTGCCTAAACGTCTTTATAATAAGCAGTAGATTATATACCCAAAATATCCGTAATTGATTTTACCAAACATTATTAACAAGTTTTCTCTTTTATCTCTCTGACTTTAAAGTTCATGCATAATTTTTCTACTTTATTCACGACTAGACAGTTGCTTTTAGCTTCTAATTACCCTGTCCTTTCAGTTATTTCACTACAATTAACTTTCTCGCCGAATTAGAACCGACCAGGGTTGCGTACTCCAGGAGTTCTTCAGTATCGCTTCTGCGCTTCCCATATTTCTCCTTGTAGTCTTTATATAACATAATTTCATTGTTATATAGCACGGGAATATATTTAATGCTGCTTTCGCTTGGGTGATTTTCGTCTGTGCTATCTATATCGGGATCCAGTCTTGAGTACAGTGAAATTTCCAGCTTGGGTATACATTCTGCTATATCAAACCACTTGTACGTCTCCGGGCAGAGTAAATCAGATGGCCTGTAGTTACCTTTGTATCTCATTTTAGGACAGGAGTGAATGTAAAATCCTAGATAATAATATTGTAGTTCTGGACTTTGTGTGTGAAGGTGCCTTGTGAAGGCGATTTCCCTGAAAATAATAACAATAATCTATACAAATAAATGAAATTGAAGTGTCTGTTTAAATTTTAAATATAGGTAATTATAAATTGCTCATATTATGCAATAAATATAAGAAAATTTAAACTATTGGGCAAGGTCTGCTGTAGTCAAAT